>CM075653.1:126349461-128749461 GCA_037953625.1 Crotalaria pallida
GTGGCTAATCGAATATGAGGAAAAGTACGTAATACAATGAATTCAATAACAGTCTTTTATTAATCAGAAGTAGAGAGTACAATGGGCTCGGAGTTCCACCGAGCGTACACCATCATTAAACAGTAATAAACAAATTTACAATTCTAAAAAATAAATAAAGCATAAATTATGAAACTATGGAAGAAAGATTCTAACTGTAATAGCCTTTGAGCTTCGCCGCATTCCATGAATTGTTGATAGGAGCTCCCGAGAGAGTTTCAAGTTTATAGGCTCCCGTCCCGCTCTTGAAGGTGACTCGGTATGGTCCTTCCCAACTATGGGCCAGTTTTCCATCCTTAGCATTTTTAAGACCAATATCGGCCCTTCTTAGGACAAGGTCACCCACCTCGAACTCTCTGGGGTTAACCGAGCGATTATATTCCTTCGCCTGCATTCTTTTAGCGTGCTTTTCTCGTTCGGCGGCCAAATCTCTTACCTCCTCCGACAAAACAAGGTCCTTGCAGAGCAAAGTGTTGTTGATGGGGTTTGGCTGCTGCATAGCTCGGAAAGAAGGGATAATTTTCTCAATGGGGATGACTGCGTCGCAACCATAAGTGAGCCGATAGGGCGTTTCCCCTGTTGAAGTTTGGATGGTGGTGCGATACGACCAAAGGACCTCATGCAAGTTTTCCACCCAATTTCCTTTTGCTCCTTCGAGTCTCCTCTTGATTCCCTGAATGATGGACCTGTTCACTGATTCCACCTGACCGTTGGTTTGAGGGTGTTCCACCGAGGAGAAGTAGTGTTTAACCCCCAATGCACTGACCAAATCTTGGAACGCCCTTGCTGCAAACTGGGTCCCATTGTCGGTTACCAATATCTGTGGCACCCTAAATCGAGCCACAACTTGTCTCTCAAAAAACTTTTGCACCTTTGCCGAGGATATGGTTGCCAAAGGCTCGGCCTCAACCCACTTTGTAAAATAGTCTATGGCCACGATCACCCACTTCAACTGTCCTGGAGCGGTTGGGAACTGCCCAATCAAATCCATTCCCCATTGGTAAAAGGGATAGGGAGATGAAAGAGAATGAAGTTCCTCGGCTGGTTTTTGATAAACATCACTGTGAAATTGGCATTTTTCACACCTTTTCACGTGGTTTATCGCATCTTGTTGAAGGGTAGGCCAGTAGTACCCAGCTCTTAGGATTTTTCTAGCCAGTGACTTCCCTCTAATGTGGTGACTGCCTATTCCTCCATGAACTTCTTCTAGTGCCAGCTTTGCTTCGGCGGGGTCGAGACACCTGAGCATTGGACCGTTGACCCCTCGGCGAAAAAGTACTCCCTCAGCTAGTGCAAATTGAGATGCCTTCCTGACAAGTTTCCTAGCTTCCACCAAGTCGGTCGGCAAGGTCCCTTGTTCCAAATAGCTTGCAATTGGGCTAATCCAGCTTGAATCTAGTGATATGGAGAGGACAACGCTAGGTCCATGCACCATTTCCTGAATTAAACTCTTGTTGTTTTCAGAGTTTTTTGTTGAGGCGAGTTTGGAAAGAATATCCGCTCGGCTATTGCTTTCCCTCGGTATGTGACAGATTTCGACTTTCACAAATTCGGATGACAAGAATCTTACTTTTTCCAAGTATTTTTGAAGGATTGGCTCCTTCGCCTGATATTCACCCTTGACCTGTGATACCACCAATTGAGAGTCGCTGAGAATTTTCACCTCTCGTGCTCCCACTTCTTTTGCCATCCTCAATCCTGCCAAAACAGCTTCATACTCCGCCTGATTGTTGGATGTTGAAAATCCGAACTTCAAGGAGTATTCAAGGGTGACTCCCTCGGAGTTCTCCAGAATTATTCCTGCTCCTGCCCCCATCTTATTGCTCGATCCATCCACATAGATGTTCCAATCCGAGTTTGAGCTCGTCAATGGCTCAGTGAACTCGGTAAGGAAATCAGCCAAGGACTGAAACTTCATCGCCTTTCTTGGTTCGAAAGTTATTTCAAACTCAGAAAGCTCGATAGCCCAAGTCACCATCCTCCCAGCCAAATCAGGTTTCTGCAATATTTGTCGGATCGGTTGAGCCGTTCTAACCGTAATGCGGTGGCTGTGGAAATATTGGTGCAATCGTCTGGCAGTTATTACTAAGCAGAAGGCTAATTTCTCCACTTTTTGATATCTGATTTCCGGTCCCTGGAGAGCTCGACTCACAAAATAAATCGGAGACTCTTTACCTGATTCCTCCCGGACCAAGACCGAACTAACCACAGAATCTCCAACCGACAAATAAAGGAAAAGAGTTTCGCCATGGCTCGGACTAGACAAAATGGGAGGCGATGCCAAATAATGTTTAAGGTCAGTAAAGGCCTTTTCACATTCTTCATCCCATTCAAACATCTTCTCTTTCTCTTTCCTCAGCAGCTTGTACCATGGAAGGGCCTTTCTAGCTGACTGAGATAGAAACCTTGAAAGAGCTGCGACCCAACCTGTTAGCTGCTGAACCCCTTTGATGTTCGAGGGACTTTTCATCTCCAAAATGGCTCTGCACTTGTCCGGATTTGCCTCTATTCCACGCTCTGTAAGCATAAACCCGAGGAATGATCCTGCCGGAACTCCGAATGTGCATTTTTCCGGGTTCAGCCTCATATCAAACTGTCTCACCCTTCCTAAGATTTCTTTCAAATCTTTTGCATGATCTTCCTCTTTTAAACTTTTCGCAATCATATCGTCTATATAAACCTCCATCCTCGGCCCAATCAGAGGACCAAAAACCTTGTTCATCATGCGCTGGTAAGTTGCCCCAGCGTTTTTCAATCCGAACGGCATAACATTATAGCAATAAGTAGCGTTTTCTGTGATAAACGAGGTTTTTACCTGGTCCGGGGGATACATTGGGATCTGATTGTATCCCGAGTAAGCATCCATAAAGGACAACCTTTGATAGCCAGCCGAACTATCCACCAATTTATCAATGCAAGGTAGTGGGTACTGATCCTTCGGGCACACCTTGTTCAGATCTGTGTATTCCACGCACATCCTCCATTTCCCATTGGACTTCTTGACTAGCACAGGATTGGCCAACCAATCAGTGTATACCACCTCTCTAATAAATCCAGCTTCTAAAAGCTCAGCTACCTTCTCATCAGTCGCTTGCGCTTTCTCAGATCCGACCCTTCTCTTCTTCTGACATACCGGCTTGGCGCCAGGATATACACTCAACTTGTGGCAGATGAAGTTAGGATCGATTCCCGGGGTGTCTGCTGAGGTCCATGCAAACAAATCCTTGTTTTCAATTAGAAGTTCAGTAAGCTCTTTCTCTAGCTTCTCCGACAGGCCAACCCCGATCTTGACGTAGTGAGATGGCTCGGGACCTAGGATTACTTGTTTAAAGTCCCCTTGCGGGGTTGGTCGAGTTTCATCCTCTTCTCTGACGTCAAGATCGGCCAAGTTGACGCTTCCTTTGTTCAATGGTTCCTTCATAATTTTCTCATCATCTAGTTTCAGCTTTGCCAAACTGATGTTATAGCATTTCCGGGCCAACTCTTGATCAGACCGTACTGTTACTACCTTGTTATCCGACCCCGGAAACTTCATGACCAAATGCACTGTCGAAATGACGGCACCGAAAGATTGGAGTGCTGTTCTTCCGAAGATAGCGTTATAGGCCGAGGGAGCCTGGACAACGAGCCACTTTACCATTTCAGTTCGGGCAGAAGGTGGTTCACCCATTGTCACTGGGAGGTGGATATGGCCTAATGGAACGATTGAGTGTCCCGTGAAGCCAATCAAGCTTCCCTCGAATGGAGTAAGATCCGACCTTTTCAACTTCAATTTCTCAAACAGATCAAGGAACATGATGTCCGCCGAACTCCCTTGATCGACGAGAATTCTTCTTACTTCATAGTTGCCCATCCGAACTGTGACGACCATTGGATCATTATGGTCTTGCAGGATGTCTTCAAAGTCTTCATCACTAAAACTGATTACAACGTTCTTCTTTCTCAGTTTCTGAATCGGTCGGCTTGCCACCGAAAGAACTTGCCCCACGTATTTCGTGCGGTCACACTTCTTTTCCCCACCACCAGCAAATCCCCCAGCAATAGTACCGATAAGAAAGTCATTTGCTTTCTCGGATTCTTGTATTGGGGCTCCGCTTGCAGGTGGTGAAGGACTTTTATTCCTCTTCTGCTCGATTTTGGGAGGCGAGGGGCTCTTCCTTCTAGAACGCTTGCGCAAGGCTTCCCCGATGTAATGCTGAAGCTTGCCATCCCTTACCATCTCTTCAATTAGATCTTTCAGTTGGATACATTGGTCGGTGGTATGCCCCCATCCACCATGGTGATCGCAATACTTCGATTTATCCTTCTGGGCCGCCTTTCTTAAGGCTGGTGGCCGAGTGATGTTGCGCATTTCAGTATGCATGGTCTCACGAAGGATTTGACTCCTCGGGACCGTTAATTGAGTGTATTCCTCGTACCTGCCTTTGGGAGGCAGTTTATCACCTCTTTCTTGTTCCCTCTTGTCTTTCCTTCCTCTTTCCCGAAAACGATCATTCTGACGAGCCTTGTTTTGGCGAGGCCGTTGCTCCTGTCTTCCTTCAGTACCCCTTGCCGCGGTGCTTATCCTTCGGAACTCCTCTAGATTGACGTATTTCCTGGACCTTTCTCTAAGTTCTGCCATGTTATGAGGTGGTTCCCCGATCAGACAATCTTTGAAATCTCCGTCCAACAATCCCTGAGTAAGTAGGGAACGGATACCCCCGACTGTAAACCAGATATGCCACTGGCCTCTTGTTGATACCGAGCCAGGTAGTCGCGTAAAGACTCGCCAGGTCTTTGTGCGACTCCAGCTAAAGAATGATCCGATTTGGGCTGTGACATGCTCGCTGTATATCGATTGAGGAAAACCCTCCGAAGCTCGGCCCAGGAACTGATGGAATTTGCCGGTAGGGAGTTGAACCATCTCAGCGGCGCCGGGCCTAGCGTCATTGAGAAAGCTCGACATTTCATTTCATCTTCTCCTCCATAAAACATCATGGAAGACTCATAAGATGCAATGTGATCCATGGGATCAGTCGTCCCATTATAGCGAGAGACGTTCTGATGGCCCATGAAAGCTTGTGGAGTCCGAAATGCCATGATTGCGGCTGTGAATGGGTGTCCCGGATGTGGTTCAGTAGCAGCAGGTTCGGCAACCTCATTCGGAGTAAGGGGTGGAGGCAAGGGAAGGTTACTTGGGTTGCCAAGAGCCATGCGAGTGCCTTGTTCGGCAAGCCTAGCCATGCTTTGCTGCTGTAAAGTCGCGATAGCTTGGTTTTGCTTTTCGATTAATGAAGTTTGAGTCCTCAGAATTTCCATAATTGACTCTTCTCTTCTCCTAGCAGAAGAGGTCGTCATGTAAGATCTTCCCTGAGACTCGGAACGTTCACCGCCCTGAAGTGTTCCGAAGCGTCCTCTAGTAAATTGTGGGACTCCCCTAAACAAGGGTATTTCTCTACCAGACCGCTCGGTTCGGGAGTTTTCTCGAACATGACGTTCACCTCGTCGTTCCTCCCCAGTTCGGGATCCAGCAGGGGCTCTTCTAGACTGGTGTGGTCCAGAATCCGCAGTGTCACGCCATTCCGACACATGACCATCAGAAACACGACGTGGCTGAGATCGTCGTTCATGGCCCTCCACAGCCGGAACGACGACGGCTTGCGGTTGGACCTGAGAAACAGGTGGATCAGCAGGGTGGATAACTGGAGGAACTTGGGGGTTCTCAACCTGATTACCCTCAGGGGGAGAAAGTCTGTCCCTAACATTCCTGCCAGCAGCATTCCTAGGTCCGGCGTTCTTTGGTGGTCTTCCTCTAAGACGACGACGGAGATCACCTCCTCCTTGGTTGTCATCGTCGTTGTTTGCCATTTCGTGCAGTGAGCGGTGGGAATACTGGTTATTCAGGATCCCCACAGACGGCGCCAATGTAGTGTCCTTGAACACTATATGTCCTTAACCCTCTGAGCCCTCAAGATTATGGTAATCAGGAGTTCACGAGAAGGTCAAGTATCTATGTATGACCTTATGGTTTTTCTGCAGTTCCAGTTGGGAAAAGCAGGGTTTCCCCAATCAACAAGTGTGTGCAGAGTGTCAACTTAGGGATGAGAGTACGTACCTGAAACCCTAGCTATTGTGAGCTATTTATAGGGTTTGGAGGAAGTTGATTTGGGCCGTATGGGCCTCGTATCAAGGTGAGCTGAACCGGGATTCTGTGAGGGAATATAGGAGATTTATTCCCTTAGAATCCGGATAGGATCAGCTCACGATCCCATGTAGAGGCTGTTGCGAGATTCTAGGAGAGACGGGGGGAACTGATAGGAAGCCTTGGTGAGACTGAGTCAACCTACCAGCCGACGTTATGTCTTGGTTCTAGAATCCCGAGCCGATGGAGTGGAGACCGCTGCTGAGGCTCGGTCCCATCAATTCCGAACCTGGTCTTTTCGTATGCTCGGAATGAACGTGTCCGAGCGTGGGACGTTCGTGTTAAGTAAACCGAGGGAAAGGTCCTTGAAAAATCCTTTACATAGGACTGTAGTTTTTATGCGGTCGGCAGACCCTACAGTATATAAATAAAATAGTCCAATAGAAATATTATACGGTACTTTATGAAAATACTCAATACTTAAATAATTATTTACAAGAGTTAATCTTTTAATTTAATAAAACTCAATTTATAATACCAAAAAAAAATCAGGATGTTACATTGAACAATTTAGCACAAAATTAAAATATTAAATTAAATATTGTTAAAAACATACTAACATTAAAGATTAAAAATGGATAAATAAATAGAGAGAGAAAAATGGAGAGAACCTAAATACATCCTTTATGCCTAAATATAATACTCATTTACAATTTTTATTTTGATCCTATTTATAAAATTTTTTTGCCAATTTCTAATGATAATTAATTACTTTTTTTCACAAACATCTCAATTTATTCAACATTTTTTAGTGTTTCAATAATACTTATAGGAATAGTTTTGAAAAAATATATCAAATGTCACATTTCCAATGTCACTAATTAAATTAACCAACTTCTTAATATATGTAAATTTTACCAAAATGATTTTATATTTGAAAAGGGAGAAAGTATGTAATTTTTGGCCTGCGTATGCCATGAGTAAAAGAAAGTATTTGTTTTAAGGTGTGTAAAAGAAAGTATTAATTAGGACTTATGATTTGACTAAAACCGTCATAATTTATTTTCTTTTTTTATTTGACTTTTATATAAACAAAACTATTTAAAACTTGAAATATTTTATATTCTAAAATAAAATAATTAATTGATTTCAAAATTAAAAATAAAATCTATTTAAAAAGAATGATATTTTCTTTAAAAAAATGGTTTTCTCACCAATAAAAATACACCCTTTCTTGGTGTTTTATCATATACCATTGAAACAACTCGTAAAGATATTGACACAGTAGTAAATATATTAAGACAATCTAAATAAAAGATCAAAGATTCAATTTCTGGCAAGAATATTAATAAAAAAAAGTAAATTGGACTATATTTGATGAATTAATAATTCTATCTTGATATTGATAACAAGGTAAGAATACCACATTAAAAAAGCATTTGAATTCTATCTATTCAAAAAAGTTGGAGTATTTTGTTATATTTTATAGGGTAAATGTTTATTTCATACTAGCTTATCAATACCACTTTTCATTTTCTTATCCAGTTTATGAATGGACAATGACTATGAAGTAAATGACGTGAAAAATGATGCTGTTGATTACAAGCTTATTTTATTTTTATTAAGTTGTTGACAAAACTAGTAGCATGAAAATATTATTGTTCAAATTTTAATTCACACATAGAGTTGCTAGTTTTTCTCGAAATACAAAATCAATACCCTTTTAGAAGTAGTAACTAATACCGTAAGTCACATAAAGAACAATATTTTAGAAAAAAAAATTCTGTCAAAATATTATAAAACATTAATTTTTTTAATCACATCAATTAGTTTTTATTGACAATAATTAAATAAAAACCAAAATTTATTTAATAGAATTTAATTTCCCATTAAATAAAAATCCAATATATTTAATAATTTACACAATCCAATATATTACTTATTTCACCATATATTATTTGCCGAAAAAATTAGCATTAATTTAAGTTTTTCATTTTTTTTATCTAGAATTTCAAAATTTATGAAACAAACGTTTTGGTGAGTTGAGTTGGGGTAGCTCACTATGATCAGGGTAGCAGGCTTCACAGTTCCATAAGTTACATTCTAAAAGAATTTTCGGTACTATATATAAGTTATTATGAATTTTTCATTAATTATGAAATAATATATTTTTTTATCTTATTTATCCTTTATTCATTAATGTGAAATAATATATAAATTTATGAAGTTTTTAATTCAAATTAAATGGATAAAAATGTAATATATATTACCGTACTTATATTTTAAAGTTTCAAGAAATGTAATTTTTCACCTTTTTTTTTATTATACATCCTTTGTCTCAAAAATAAGGTAAAAAAAGTATATAGACAAGTGTCTCAAATAAAATCCCAATAATAAATAAAAGTAACTGGAAATTGTATATTATAGTGTGCGATTGTGTAATCAATGAATGTTATATTAAATTATTGGGTTGATGATTGATTGAAATGTTAGACAAAGTATTAAAAACATGCTCCTTTATTATTAATTTTTTTTTAACTTTTCAAAATGTTACCATTTTTTTAAACGGGAAGAACATTTAAGTATAACCTATAATAAAGACGTGATGAAATAATTATATTAAATGACTAAGATTTTTAAACATATTTTTAGTTTTCAAAACCATTGGTTGAAGTGATTAATCTCCCCTGTCCAAAAAAAAGTTAATAAGGATATTAATGCCATTAAAAAACAATAATTATTTACAAAGTAAGAAAATAAAAATAATTTTTAAGAGTTACTTTCACCCTTTCATTAAAAAAATAATAATTACCCAAATGGGTTTGGCCTAGTGGAAACATGCTAGGACCGTAAGGATATTGAAAACCCATGAGACCATAAGGTCAGAGACTCGAATCCTTGTGGAGAACATCCCTTGGGGAGGCACCCCACTCATGTTGCTCCAGGTGTCGGGACTGTGAAGTTCCCCTCCACAGTTTTTAGTTCACCAAAAAAAAAATAATAATTAAAAATAAGTGTGCTAAAAGACAAACTCTTCTTCTGGCTTGTTAAAATACATCATCCATTCTCTTTTTCACACTCACAGAAACAAAACAAAACGAAACGAAACGAAACGGAAAAATAAAAACACACACACACAACACTCTCTCTAGCAAGACTTTCACTTTTGTTACCTTCTTTCATGGAGAACTTGAACGTTGTCATCATTCCTGAATCCGAGGGATTCACCCAAGGTTTTCAATCCAACGACGACAACAACAACACCACACCGATTGCTATAGCCGTGGATGTTGCTGAAGCTGACTCTGTTTCGGAGCAGAGGGGGGTGAAAAGGGGAAGAGGGAGACCCAGGAAGAAGGATGGTAATGGAAACATGGTGTTATCCACTCCTCTACCATCTGGTGGTATTTCGGCTCAGCCTGTTGGAGGAAGTAGCACTGAGAAGAGAGGCAGGGGACGTCCTCGTGGTTCTGGGACATTGCAGATTTTATCTGCCATAGGTAATTTTCTTTTCTTTTGTTTTATTCTTATTTATTTGTTTGTTGGTTTGAGTTTGCATAATTTTTTTGTTTACGTTTTGCATAATTTATTTGAGCAACGATTTCGTTTAAGTTTTTAGTTCTGAATTTAGGTGTTATTTTGGAATTGGTCATTAAAATTTTTTCTTGATGTTTTCGGTCTATGAACTTTGCTCAAATTTAGAAATGGTCATTTCATCACTTAAGTGATGATATGACTAATAACATGTCACGTTACTTTCGCCACATCGAGAGGTAACATGCAAGATAATGTCACGTGAATTTTTTAAATTAAAAAAATTAAAATTTATTAAAAATAATTAAAAACCTTATTTTTTAAAAAAGAAAATGGAATCTTCTTAATAATTTTTAAAAGAATAGATTTTTTTTAATAAAAAAAAATTATGTGATACCACGTGGCGCTACATAACACGTCACTCGTCGATGTTGTGAAAGTGACGTGACATGTCATCGGTCATATCATCGTTTAAGTGACGGAAGGATTATTTCCAAATTTTGAACAAAGTTCAAGGTCCCAAAGCATCGAAAAAAAGTTCAAGGACAGAGATAATAAAAGAGCACCTAAGATCAGTGACTAAAAACTTAGCCTTGTATTTTTTTTTAATGTTTGAATTTTGGAATGATTGTTTTCTTGTTTTCTCTTTGAATTCAACACTTTTTACATTTTAATGCACATAAATAAATTGAGGCTTTGGAATGTGGTCTGATCTTGAAGGTTTGATCAATTGTATACCAATGAACACTTCGCAACTATAAATTAAAAAAAATCCAACCTAACCCATTTTTGTTTTCTTTTTCTAAATAAAATAAAATGAAAACATCCAATATATTTGATAAATGATTGAGTTTTTTAAACACGATATCACGTGTATAAAATATGTTTTGTTGTTATCGACAAAAATCATCTCGATTGTATCCAGAAAAGTGATTGAAAGATTTACATAAGGTGGGTTCCATACAAACCTACATGTAATATTTTTTAAATTAAAAAATAAAATAAATAACATAAATAATAAGTGTCACAATTTTATGTGTAGGCTTGTGTATAGGTTAGTCTATATAGATCTCGTAATCATTTTTCTTATACTATGCCTAAATAAAGCATAATTAGTTTTCGAATGCGGTCTAAAAAATACTATCCATACATACAAAATAAAAAGGTTTATCAAATCAATATTAGAGAAATGCTTTGTTCAATTTTCTGGTCTCAAACTCCTTTCACTTTTAGTGGTTTAATATTTGAGCCATCGCTATGTTATTGTGCTAATTATCTATAATAATCTTATTTAAATCAAATATGATTATCTCTTAAAAAGCATATTTGTGATTTATATATATATATATATATATATATATATATCACCTTTTCTCTCTCCTAATTTCTACCTTACTTTTTTTTAATTGTTTTCATTTAAACTCACGTGTTTTGCGTGTTTTGCATCACTCTTGCGGGGAATTTGCCGACTTTCCATATGATTTTAAAAATGTTAATTTTTAAGCATTTATCACTTAAATTAGTATATTTTTTTTAATACAAACACACAAAAAATAATATGATTGGTTTTTTCAACCGCATCGGTTACTTAAATATTTTCGTTTTAAAAAAAGAGTTATTTCTTTGTTCTCGCTTAAATAATTCATTCAATTCATTTTACTTAGATACTTTCACTATAAAAAACTCATTTATATCATTTTTACATCTACTTTTATTATTAATGTCAATTAAACTCACGTGTTTTTCAAAAGTGTAATTAACTGCCTTATTTTAATCGGATGTTTTCATTTTTTATGATGCTAATATGAACAATGATGACGAACGTACGATACGGATAGTGAAGCAAATAAAGACACTTTTTCACTATTTCCATGAAAGTATTAATCAAGAATGCTTTATACATGACAATAATCTTTTGCAAACAAAAAGAATAAATGGGAAAACAAATTTTGGATTCATCAGATTTGTAGAGGCTGAAGAAACTCGCAAGGCAACGAAACAATTAAGTGGGATCAAGCTTCTATCTATTTGTAGGGTTCACGAGATTTTGGTAGCTAGACACAACAAATCAGAATTTCAAAGTGTAGAGAATCAAATGGAAAGGAGTAGAATTCATTCTTCAGTCATTTATTCTTTAGAATTGAATCTTAAACTTACTCGGATAAATGTCTATATATGAACTGCAAAAGTGATTCAACAATTCAATTAGGATGTAGAAATTGCATGTGCTAATACACCAAATTTTATTATCTAACTATCATATATATATATGCACCAAGTTTCCATGCAAACTTATTCTACATAAGTTTCATAGCACACATTAAAAAAAATTAATAATATTTTGAACAAAATTAGATGTATTGATGCACTAAATTGCTTGGTATTTAAGAATTTATTGTTAGTTGTACTGATGCACTAAATTACTACTCTCTTGGTTTCATATGCATTAATATATTAATTTTTTTAAATTAAATACATAAATAATATTATTTTTCTTCATTAAACTTTTATTTATTCCAATTTTTTTTTTACTTTCAGTATATAGTTTTTTCAATAATAATTACATGAAATACTATAGTCAAAATATTTCAAATTTTTACATTGTTTAAACTTTTTTTTAAAATTTTTGTGCATATTCTTAAAAAAGAATCTATTTGAAACAAAAGAAGAAGTGGTATTCAAGAATTTGTTGTTTACGTATTACTTTAACTACTGGTGATTCGAAGCAACCACCGATTTATAGATTGGTGTTTCACTGTTTACATTATTACTTCACGAGCCTGAGATGATAAATTTAAACTCTCATTGTGGGGTAGTGTTATATAAACATTCAAATTCAACATCTGGATCTAACATCTCGTTTGTCTTATATGCAGAAACAATAAAATAATATTATTTTATTGTTTCTACAAATAAGACAAACCATATGTTAGATTCAGATGTCAATTACAAATGTTCACATAATAATATTATTGTTGATCTATTTCACATCATGTTTAATACTTAATTTGCAGGTGGTATTTTTGAAGAAACAGCTATGGGATACGTCACAACTCATGTGATGACTGTGAATACTGGGGAGGTAATATGAGACACCTAAAATAATTGTTATAACTTCAGATTTTTATTTGTTCGAATAATAATAATAATAATAATAATAATAATAATAATAACTACTATTTTTGGTCATTTTCAGGATGTGCTGAGCAAGATATCCTCATTTTTTCGTAGAGGTCACAAAACTGCTATTTGCGTACTTTCTGCTACTGGCACTGTATCCAGTGTCAGCATTCGTCCATCTGGGGCTTCTGGTGGCGTCGTAAGATTCGAGGTACAATTGAATAAAGTGATGATCCCTCATGTTATCACATATCAAGTTTTTTATTTGAATCTTTTTATATATGTCTAATGTCTCTAGTTTGCCTTGTAACATGTTTAAAAAAAAATAGGCCTGAAATAAACAGAAATAGAAGTTGATACAATATAAGGTTAAAGTCAGAATGAATATACTGAAACAATTGTAATAATTTCTGACTAATATTGCAACTAATTGCTATTTGAAACCGCCTCTAAAGTGAAAAAAAATTTGCAACTAAGTTTTAGATGACTAGTTCTATTAGCATATAAATTAACATAAATGTATGTGCTCATCACTGCTCGCTTATTACTTTATTCTTAACTTCTTATTTTTTTTAACGGCCAAACAAACATAATATATATAATCAAATAATTAATTAATTATTTTTCTTATTAATTACTTTTTGTTATTTCAATTAATTTAATTAAACTATGTTTGGAGGCATCTATATTTTGCATGTTGTGTGGAAATATCCTGTTTCACCTCTTTTATTTGTGTAATTGTGTATTTAATTGCATTTATATTTCTATTTTTGTTTTTGTTTTTTTCCTCCTACACGCAGGGCCGTTTTCAAATTTTAACCTTATCTGGATCGAGCACCTACAGTGGTGGTGCTGGTCATGCACAACGCGAAAATGACATACTTACCATTTCTTTAGCTAATCCGGATGGGAGTGTTTTTGGAGGTGGTCTGCAGGGCACTCTGATTGCTGCTTCTCCTGTTCAAGTAAGAACTTTAGATAAATATCTATCACATCCTAATACCTAATAGTTTCAACTTTCAATATGCTCCGGGATTAAAATTAGATGTCTACTTGAAGTTAGAGAATTGTTTAAATAGCTAATTTAATTTGCTTCTTCTAGATATGTTAGTGTCACAACACTCTAAGTATCAACATGTAGGGATTGATCCAAAAAATTGATAAATTTAATTTAAATTTTAATATTTTATATTTTTTTACCAATCTTCATACTTTGAATGAATTATTAAATAGTTTATAACTGATGTTTTCGGATACATCTTTTCTTTTTGCTATCAAAATATTTTTTTAAAGCTCAATATATATATATATATATTGATTTATAGTGATGTATTCTTTTTTTTTACACCAACCAGTACCCGGATTTGATTTACCCAAAATCTGACTCATCCGGTCCGACCCAATTGAGCTTGCACTAAGCGGTAGGGGTCTCCCAGCAGGGTTGCTCCATACCCAAAGCTTGAACTTGAGACTAGTTGGTTAAGGGACTAAGTGAGCTACCACATGACCAACCCCTCGTTGGTATATAGTGATGTATTCTAGATTAATGATTTTGAATTACCTTACAATTTTTTCACACATGTAATAATGGCTCAAATTGTTTGACACATGATATTCTCTTTTTTTTTTGGTGTACTAATATTCTCCCTTTTAAAGATGACTAGGGAGTTGATTTTGTTCAAAGTATTATATTTTACTTATTATTTATCACTATATATTGCTTTATTCTTATAATATAATTGTCAAACTTACTTTGTGTCTCTCTTCTTCCATCAGCTTATGTTAGGCTCGTTTAAACAGAACAACAGAAAACATAAAAGGGATATACCTGATGCTGTCAATGTAGCTGGTAATGCTAATTTGATGGAAGGTTCATCTGGATTTATCCAAGCAACAACATCTAATGGGGAACCAGATGATGTCTTTGCTGCTACAACTGCTTGAGTTCTAGATACTGTTATTCCTGAAGATCTCAATCTCAGTTATGCCTTTGTTTATGGTGCTTGATTGCATCGATGAATTAAAAGGTGGTTTAATTGTTTTAAAACTTGTGTGTTGGTAATAATTTGAAGTTATTTTCTAGGGCATGTAATTTGAAGTTACTTTTGCATTGTGTATCTGAAGTTTGATTTCAAATTTCAATATTAAGACAACGTATTCATGGGAATGTTTTAAGGTGATGATGTGGATGAAATGTTATTTTTATTTCCAATGAGTTGAGTAGCGTGTTGTGTAACTCTTGTGCAATTAAGTTTTGCGTGGTTTAGAGGAGATAACATGCATGTATTGTTAGGTTTAATACTTTTGTCTGTTACCTGTTGTGATTATTTGAAAGAATGTTATTTAAGTTAAGTCAACCAATTTATAAAAAAAAATATTTTTTTAAAACCAAATATAATAAACAGCAAGGGACGGATTCAGAAATTTTCGAATGTGAGGGCCACAAATATAAAGAAACATGCATACTGAAATTTTATGATAAACTTTTATTAAAATACTGAAATTTCAAAATAAGGTAACATGCATACAAACCTTTATAATTGTTGTTTACGATATTGTTTATTCGTGGCAAGAATATTACAACGTTTTTTTAAACACTAAAATGATTTTTTTTTTCATCTTGAACTTTCCTCAGCATTAACCTACAATTTTACAAGACATCATCACAGTCATCACTCACCAAAATTTATGGGTTTCAAGACTTGGACTTTAAGAAATTAAAAACTCAAAGTCCATTAAACTTTTATTTCAAATCTGTAAATATATATACTCCCTCCTGTCCTAAATGTAAATCTCCTTTGGACCTTTTTTTGTCCTTCATGTAAGTTCCTTTCTAATTTTCAATGGCATAAACACTCTAATTTATTAAACACTTTTTTAGACTCCTAATAATAATTATAAAAGTAGTTTTGATAAAGTATATCAAATATTTACATTTTCAACATTATTAATAGGCTTAATTATGTCACAAGTCCCTGAAGTTTGGGGTACTTTTGTCAGATACCCTTATTCTTATTTTTTTAATTTCTGACTCCCTGAAGTTACTTCCGGGTTTGTCATATACCCTTACTATCAATTCTGGCCAATTTTGCTAATATGTAACATCAGAATCCTTATCAGACGCATGAGGTAGGTCACGTGGTGCCGCGTGATGTCACATAGGTGAAAACGACTTTTTTCTTCAATCATTTTTTTCTTTTTTTATTTAACGAAAAATATAAAAATATTAAGTTTTTTTAGTTTTTTAATTTAAAGAAAAAAAAGATCTTCGCCCACGGGACACCACGTGCCTAAACTCCTGTGTCTGACCAGGATTTCGATGTTACATGTCAGCAAAATTGTCCAGAATTGGTAGTAGGGGTATATGACAAACCCGGAAGTAACTTCGGGGAGTCAGATATTGAAAAAATAAGAATAAGGATATCTGTCAAAAGTACTCCAAACTTCAGGGACTTGTGACATAATTAAGCCTTATTAATATACTAACCAATATTCTTAAAAGGCATCTTTTTAGTCAAAATAAAATTACATGTGAGTCAAGAAAAAGTAATATATATATATATATATATATATATATATATATATATTAAAAACAAAAGTAAAAACATAGTGAGGGCAAGGCAATTGCCCTCGTTAAGGACCATGTAGGTCCGTCGCCGGTAGCACATACAAGAACACACTTTTTGAAAAAGCATATATATATTTTTGATTTAGAGATGAAAAAAAATTGATGAGGTGTATGTTATATGTGACTTTTAACGGGAATATGTGTGTATATTGTTGCAATCCCACATTGGTTAAGTATGAGAAATTTAAAAACCTAGTAAGTAGATGAACCTGTTGACCTTAAGAATTTGGGTTAAGGGGTAGTGTCAAACCCACTTAATTATAGTGGTGGTTTTTATTTATTTCTTTGATCCATTATTTCAAACCTTTCATTTTTCTAGGCTTTCCTGATTTCTATTAAAGCCAGTAGTTTGGTTCCTTTGAAAACATAACCGAGTATACCTTGATACTTGGAATTGTTAAACCTAGTGTGCAAGTGCATGGTTTTGATAATGTCAATGTTTTGAAGAAGCTCATCCATGAACAAGCTAAACCAAATGTCGAAGAACAAAAGCAACAATGATGAAGAGAGAGCAAGCTCAAGGACTTCAATGTGTATATTGTTTTATATCTTTTGTTTTGAGTCTTAGAGTTTGGGTAGAGTTATTAGAGGGTAGTGAATCTCTATCAAGTGCATGATTATATTATATCTTGAGTATTTCACTTAACCAAAATTAATAGGTGGCTTAAGGTTTTTAGAGAAAAGGTTTAAATTTGAAAAAACAAGTTTTTAATTGATTTTTACAATAGTTAATCGATTAATGATAATGCTAATTGATTAACATAATATTTGCATCAGGTTCTAATCGATTAACCTAAAGTGTTAATCAATTAATGATAATGCTAATTGATTAACATAATATTTGCATCAGGTTCTAATCGATTAACCTGAAGTGTTAATCGATTACCATAATCGATTAGCCTGAAGCCCTAATCGATTAACTAGTGTCTGATTGATTTTAAAACAGCTTTTTACTTTGCAAAATCAGTTTTTAAGTTTTCCAAAACTTTTAGGTACTCTATATAAACCTTTTCATAATCATTATGAGGAACTAACTTCATTTTTACATCATTTTAGAAAAGATTAAAAGTCAAATTATTCTCTCAACATTCTCTCTCACTTTTACAAAGATCAAAGTTCTTATTTTTATATCTTTGATCAAGAAGCTTTTTGAATCTCAAGTTCTATTTGTTCATTTTTCTTGAAGGAGATTCAATAGGTTTATTTTGTTTTTCATTGAGTTGTAATCTTTGCATTAAGGCAAACCTTTCTACAACAAGAAGAAGTCTTGGTGTTGTTGTTCATCAAGCAAACAAAGAAGATTGTGGAAATCTTGTTTTGAGGTATCAACAAGTAATTGTGGAAGACTTGGTGTGGGGTATCATCAAGCAAGAGAAAAAGGTTAGATCAGAAGTTCAATAGGGTTGCAAGACAAGAGTGAGGTATCTCTTGGAGGCTATCAAGTGGGGTATCTTGAGAGGCAATCGCTTGTAATTTGAGAAATCTAATTCCTTAGTGAAGAAATCTCTCTTGTGGAAGAGAGGACTGGATGTCGCTGTAACATCCCAAATTTTAAAACCCAAAGACGAATAAGTAAATAATAGTTAGAATAAAGGAAATAATGATAATAGACTACAAATAGTTATTTAAAAGAAGTATTTTAACATTAGGAAAGGATAACAATAATAATAAGGTTAGAAAAGAAAGGAGCATTAAATTGAAGTTAGGAACAGGCCAGAAAAATAGATAATTCGGTACCAAAACATAACATAGGGTAGAAAATCAAAATAAAAGATTTAAGACTCAAAACACAATTCCCGCCGTTGGATATGAAGGTATGATTTTTAGGTAATTGCTCGTCAAATTTGATCAAGATCCGACGGTGAACGAAGAAGTTATGGATATTTGAAGTTGGGGAGAAAATAGCTGAAAAATAGAAAAATGAAGTAGCAGTACCTGTACATTTGGCTTAAGCGAAAATTTCTGGCTTAAGCGAAACTGCTCCAGTATCAACACCAATTGAGTTCGCTTAAGCGACCAGATTTCGCTTAAGCGAAAATCCTGTGATCTGCAACACTAAACACGCGTTTTTAAGGGTATTCTCGCCATTTCCCATCCCAAAACCCCATTAAGACCCCCAAACACTCCCTCCCTCATGCCATACGACCTCCTCTCTCACTCATCTCCTTCCTCTTCCATGGAGCTAGGGCTCCATCTCTTTCCCTCTCTTCCTCCATTAATGGCCTAGCTTAAGCTTCCAAGCTTCAAGGCACCCATCAAACTCTCTTTCCCTCTTCCAATTAATACCACCATCACCACCTCAAGCCTCACCATCATCATCTTCATCCTCAAGCTTTCCATGGCCTCCATGGTGTGAGCTTCAAACTTCAACCTCCATAATCATCAAGGTTTCCTTTCCCCTCTTTCCTTCAAGAGGAATCATCATCGTCTATGCTCCCTTGCTTTCCATTGGGATTCTTCCATCATATTTGAAAGTGTGGGTAAGCAATAACCAAGCTTTTCCTCTCATTTTCCTCTTGATTTTAGTATTAGTTTTACTTTTACTCATTATTACTTTCCTTGGTAATCCAAGACAAAATCATGGACTCCTTTGGCCCTTAAGGATTTCGGCCAACACAAGAGAGAGAAAGGGGAGTTCATCAACCCATTTCATTCCAAATCTTGACGAATTCCAGCATCCCTCGGAGTAGTGATTGTGGCCATTAAGCTTGTTTGACACCCCTCCTGCTTAGGGTTTGCAAGTCCCAATTAAGGTTTTCTCTTTCCTGACTATATTTAAGGTAAGGGGTTTTATTGCCGTCTCGGTGGGTGAGACACTAGTATTGTGTAGTCGTGCTCAAGATTAATTGACTTGTGTGTAGTTGTTATTAGGAATTGTTATTTATGATTTATATTATGATTTGCCTATTTATATGTGCTAATTGACAACTTGATGTATGTATGTCTATCAAATATGTTTCATGTTATGAAAACCATGTGATAACATGCTAAGTGGTAATTAATGATATGAGCTATGTGTGACTTGTTGAGAACATGAATGAGGCATGTGTATGTTTGATAGTGTAAATTGATTTATTAATTATAAATGTATGCTATGTTCTGATATGGTTATTAATGAATGTTGAATTAGTGCATATATGTGGTGATTCTGAATATTGAATTAAAAAGGATTAGGAGTGAGTGAGAATTTGATTAGGTGGTATCTCTTAGAGGAGAATTTAAGAAAACAGCTTAGGGAAATAGAAAATGTTATTAGAGGTGAGATTGAGCGATTGCAGGGAAATAGGAAATGAGTAGGGGAGAAGAGAAAAAGAGGAAAATGAGAGAAAAAGGAAACCTTTTCGAAATAGTAGTGAGTGACTCTAGGAAAGAAAATGATTAGTTAGTTGAGAGGAAGAAAAGAGGAAAATAAGAATAGGAGAAAGTGGTGTTAGGCGAGGGCGGACTAAAATTGAGAAAAAGGAAAAGAATAAAAAGAAAAGAAAAAGAGAATTTTGGTATGCGGTTTGGATCCTAGAAGACACACGATGGGGTGCAGTAAGGCGGGTGCGCAACACCTGCGGTAAGCCGCAAGCTGCTCCGTGTGCATGGGTTGAGTAAGACGTGCGGTCTGCGGGATCCGTACGCATCGGTAAGCCGGCACTGCAATGGGTCGCAGTGGCAAATTCGCATAACCAAGGGATTTTGTGGTAATTCAGGATAATTCAGGACGCGTAAGTCATGCTCCCGGGTGCAGGAAACGTAAGCCGCTTGGGAAGTGTGCAGGGGAGCCGCTCGGGTCCGCCTTCGGGCGCGCGGAGCCGTAAGTCGTGCCCAGAATGGGACGCAATAGTGAAACCACAAAGATCCAGAAAAAGGAAAAAGAAATAGTAAAGAATGAAATAAAAAGGAAAATGAGAAGAAAGGTGAGAAGGTAATGAATGAGAGGGAGAAACTAGAAAGGGGTACTGGAATTAGTTAGTTAGTGTAACCAGGAAGAATGTGAGCGGAAATAGGGGTGAAAGTAGAATTGAGGGTATTAGTTCTTGTGAGAGTTGAGTGCTAAGTGGACGGAATTAGAATAGGAACTGACACTAGTTAGGGAGTACTAATAATTGGAGACGATTGTGTTGTAGTGAATAGGTGATTGGGTGTGATTATGATTTTATTATTTGACTAATTGCTAAATGTGTGTGACTTGGCTCGTATTATGCTTTACTAGTTTGTGCAATTTTCACCCTTACAACCACCACAGGTACAGGTTAGGAGCATAGCTGATTGCTGGGCCGAGCAGGAGCACACTTCCCTACGGGAAGTGTTAGTTGTTGGGTTATTGTGAGTTTGAGTCGCACCGGGCCATATGTGGAATATTATGTATTTTGAAAACTTATTATTTAAAGTATTTTAAATCTCAGGTGTATATTTGATGGCCCGGGTTCTTTAGCTAATTCTTGAAAAACTAAGTATTTTCATCTTAGTATTTTATCCCCGGATATTGGGAGAAGAATTAAATTATATATGTATATTTTATCTGGATGTCTGGTTGTTGTTGAAAATGTTTTGAACAGGTTACAGGTCAAAGATAATTTTTGGGAATGTCCATAAAACAGAGAAAACTCTGTCCAATTTTCAGGAAAAATTATAATAAGTATTTTAATTAAAAAGAAATTTTCAAATCCATATTTTCAAAATAGGTAAAATAAAATAGGTTGTTACAGTAGCTCTCAGTGGAGGAGAGTGAATCAGTATAAAATCTCTATGCAGTATCTCTTTCCCTTTTGCTATTTCATATTGTTCTTGATTGAAAACCTAGAAAATTAAGATTGATTTTCATATAATTGAATGAATTAGGTTTTAATAGTTCAAATTTATTTGGGAAAAACCTTTTTCATAATCTAGGTAATCATTAACAATCTTTGTGTTAATCAATTTCGCGCTATCTCTGATCATACATGATATTTGATTAATTTTCGTTTCCGGTTGAAAAGTGATTTTTCTCTGTTCTACAGTGATTAATCGATTAACTGAGGAGCTAATCGATTAACCTTGTGCATGCTCTCAGGTGTTAATCGATTAACCCTTTGCCTAATCGATTAAGAGTTGTTGTTTTTTGTGAAAATCATTTGTTTTAATCGTTTCGATTTGTTTTATTCGAAAATCTTTCAAAATTTCTTTAACACCTATTCAACCCCCCCCCCCCTCCTCTAGGTGTTCTCCTAGTGTTCTTTAGTTATTTCATCCACCGATTATAGTCCCTACAGGAATATGGGGAACATTTACTAATATATATTGGGATTCACATTTGAAAAAGGATTTCTAAGGCTTAGTATCCAATCCACTTAGGGTGATTTTTTTTTTCATCAAATCTACTACACCCTCCGTTTTAAAAGTAGTGCTGTTTTAGCATTTGTACCACGTTTCATAAGTCTTGCTCTTTTATAAACCCAATAAATAATTAGTGTTATTTTTCCAAACATACCCCTATTTAATACACTCTCTTTTTCACTGGCAATACATTTTTTTCTCTTTAATAATGATTATATAGGGGCATTATAGTAAAAATACAACAAATCTTTACATCATATAACTATTTCTTAAAACCCGTGGATAACCTTAAAACACACTGCATATGAAATAGAGGGAATATCCGTTTGAGCTCCACTAATTCTAACAACTATTTCACAAAATTTATTATATGATCCCCACTAATTCTAACAACTATTTCACAAAATTTATTATATGATCCTGCATGCTTAATTATAGGCCCAAAGTTGAGAATAAAATTAATAAGAAATATAAATATATGTTGATGATTTTTTTTAGAGTTATGTAATCTTTATATATATTATAATGGGAATTTTTCTTGACAATTTCCTTTTTTAAATTGTTATCTTACTTCCTCTGCGGTCTTTAATAATGTAGGACTCTTTTGAGAAATTCTACTACCGTCAGTTATGTACAAAAATTAATAGATTTTGATATATAATTTTCAATAAAAACCATATTTGTATGAAGGATCAATTTTGGAAAATACTTGAAAATTGTTTTATATATTTAGGATTAAATTTTTTGCCTCAAAATGGTCTTACAGTACTATTTATGACCGGAGGAACACATTAAAGATTTTGCATTTCAAAAATTTTCACTCATCAATGAGAAAGTTTTGATAATGGTTGGCTATGAGAACTCAACTCGTTTCTGGGAAGACCAATAAATTGGGATACGAGCGATACTTTAAAGAACTTTATCATATACTCCATCCTTAATTATAAGATTATTTTGGACTAAACTGTCACTTTAGTCCCTGAATTTACACAGCACTTTCACTTTAGTCCTTGAAATTAACAAAATTGCTTTTAGATCCCTGACTTTGTAAAAAGTCATTCACTTTAGTCCCTCAAATTAACAAAATTGCTTTTAGGTCCCTGACTTGGTAAAAAGTCATTCAATTTAGTCCCTGAAATTAACAAAATTGCTTTTAGGTCCCTAACTTTGTAAAAAGCCATTCGCTTTAGTCCCTGCCCCTAACCTCTATCAACGTACGTTAACAAAATGATGATGTGGCTGTTTGGGGGCATTAAACCACATCATTTTTGCACAAGAAGCAGATGTTGCTTCTAATCCTAATGTAGTTGCTAATGATGCTACTGCACCTGCACCTACAACTACTAATGTTGTTGCTCCTCATTCAGATGCGATAGATATGTCACAAACACAGCCATCACATGATTTCTCCCAACCAGAACCTTCAAATGAAGTGGCTGCATCATCTAGTGTCAGGGCTAAACTACCTATCAGGCCAAGATCAACTGCACCAGTGCCATCTAATACAGAGGCATCGTCAATGGTGTTTATGCCCACGCATAGTTTTAAAGAACCTAAAAACTCCTTTGGACCATCCTCACAATCAGCTTTAGGATTTAAAAGATGAAGAAATTAGTTTTTGGTTGTGTTTTGCCTACATTTTGGCCTCTTGTGCAAAAATGATGTGGTTTAATGCCCTCTAACAGCCACATACATCATCATTCTGTTAACGTACGTTGATGGGGGTTAGGGGCAGGGACTATAGTGAATGACTTTTTACAAAATCAGGGACCTAAAAGCAATTTTGTTAATTTCAGGGACTAAAGTGAATGACTTTTTACAAAGTCAGGGACCTAAAAGCAATTTTGTTAATTTCAAGGACTAAAGTGAAAGTGTTGTGTAAATTCAGGGACTAAAGTGACAGTTTAGTCGATTATTTTGGGTATTTTTACGTCCATCAATGTTATGAATTCTATATTAAAATTGATATATTTTTCGGAAAAATAACCCTCTACCAATTATTAGAACATAACAAATTTTTTCATTTTTCGATAATTAATTTAATTCCTAGATACTCCATCATCTATATTTAATGTAGAAAATCAATTTACAAGTCATTTACACCATTAAACAAGCTCCATTTCATATTCCAATAATTTTATTTATTTTTTCTCACAAAATTTAGACCACAATGATTAGATGTAAGGGTAATTTTAGAAAAAATTACAAAAGGATCTTATATTTAGAACCAAATTTTTCTACCCGAGAATGCCTCATAATTAGGGACGGAGGGAGTATTTTTTTTTTATAAAACAAAGAATTTTATTAAGAACTAAAAGTACTCCCTCTGTCTCTTGATATAAGTCACTTTTAATTACCTAATTCATGCAGATTAAGAAAAATAATTATTACTCTCAAATTTATCAAAAAATATGTTGTCATTCCAAGGTTACCCTTATTTAAAACTTTACAACTCTATTCATTTCTCTCTCTATTGTAATTATTACCCTATCAACCTTATGCAATTATGAGGGGTGTATTTGGAATAAACTCTTTAATACTACCTAGGTATTCTAAAACGACTTATAAAAGGGACACCAATTCTACCAAAATGGTGCCCTATATGAAGGAACGGAGGGAGTATAAGGCATACTTCCAAGAAATAATAGAACCAGAAACCTGTGCAGAAAGAAGAACTCCACCCAAAACCTATTGTTTCTGCCAGGAATTTATATTTTGCAAAGAAAATAGCAGAAATGCAAAATAAAGGGATGGGTTCGTAAACTTTGTGAAATCAAGGCCTCATTTCATTACTTTCACTGGGAGAGAAAAATACAAGAGAGAGAGAGTGTAATTATCAGGAGATACAGTGAAAAATAATAAATTTCGTAGGACACTCTCAGTTTGTCTTCCTCAAGGCTCTCTAGGATTTCTTTACTCTAAGTGTGTCGTTGTTGTATTTGTGTCTCTGTGGTGTTGCTTCTGTTTTTGCTTCCGTTGGATTGGATCAGGTGGATTAGCCTAGATCAGCCTGCCTTTGCCTTGTAGTATGCTTATCTTCTTATAGTTGGCTTGTGACTTGGTCTTCACGTCCTTCCTCATCTTGGACTGGTGGTTACTGTAATGTTTTCCTGCTTGTTCACTGGTTACTTCCTTTTACTGTTTACCTTCAGCAAGGAGTACAAGTAATTCCACTTTTGTTGTTGATTGGAATAGCACAATTCCCACTAATGACATGTTGAGTGACTGCTCTGATTAAGCGTTGGGCCCAATAGTGGAAAAACTTGTTGGAGAAGACTCTCCTTGTCATTTGCTTCTCTACGCTTGCTTTAATGCTGAAACTCAACTCTTTACTCTTTTGCGCCTTCTGAATCTTTAGATTTTACAGTATTTTTCTGCTGCGTTGAACGCCTTCTCTGTTGAATGAATAGAGTGATCAACTTGGGAGGTATAATTGTGGTCTGATTACTGGCTTGATAATCTGTATTACTTGAAGAGAGCCAATGCCCCCTAATTGACATGAAGGCGGGCAGTGGCCAAAACATAAGAAACTTTTCTTGTCTTGTAGCGCGCCTTGGGTGGCACTCATGACCGATCTTGAAAGAATTACTTTGCTGCTGATCTTGCGCTTGTTGCTTTTGTCATGTTATGTCTACTGCTGAAGGCACTGATACTTCTATTAAAAGCTTGTGCGCCTTTGTGGTCGCTGAGCTTTGTGCCGCTTTAGTATACTTAACTCTTGGAAATTTGGGTTACTTGCTTTGATAGTACTGACTTGAACTTCTTTTTTCTGCACTCTGCACTTTACTGCCTTCATACTGTACAGTGATGCACTTATGCAATTTTGATATTTTTCTTATGTTGAAATATGCATTTTGCACCATGCTGCTTTGATAATTCTGTCTTTGGAAACCTAGTTTATGCTCTTGGATTGGATCATTTTTATATTGTACAGGTTGTGATGTACTGCTTGTTATTTTACTTTGTTATTTGATGCGTCTGGTTATGAGGATGTCTGCAGAACTTCATCATAGGGCGCTTTCTTCAAGATTTGGTGATTGTTCATCACAGGACGCCTTCTTCAAGATTTGGTAATTGTACTGTCTCAAGCATGTTGTTGTATTTTGACTGCATCACTGTTTTGACATTCTGCTATTGCACCTTTTCTTAGACTTGACTTTATTCCATGTCGTTTTTGATCCTTCTTTCAAGACTTGAATCATCCATTTGAATGCAATCTCTCTTTTCTGCATTACTGATTTTGCAATCACTGAGGCTTCACCAGTATTCAAGTCCCTGGCTCGAGGGCGTCCTCAAGCAAACGGAAGGTTAGCGTCCTGCTTTTGATGCCAATGCTTTGGTAGCAAAAGAGAAAGACTTGGTGGAACGTTGTGCATCCTTATTGAATCATGATTTGAAGGTCTATCGCAAGCCACTGTTGTCTTGACAAGTTTAGATGTGGAGGCTTTTGCAGCAAAGAAGAAACATTTGGTAGAGTGTCGTGCTGAGCTAGGAAATCTGATTAATGACTTGTCTGCGAGTTTGTCCAAAGCTATTACTGACTTGGTGGTCTTGGATGCAGAGATTGATTCCCAACAGGAATCCTATGCTGCTGCTTGCACAACTTCTTCATTGGATGCTCTCTTTAAAGTGTAGTTGTTTTGTTGTGCTGTTGGATCAGGATACTTGTACTTTGACTTGTTGCTTTCTCTTTTGATTGTATCTGGTGCCTTGATGGTGGGCTTTTGGGATGCTTGTTAAGCACTTTGTATTTGACTACTCTGTTTTGGATTCCTTTGAATAGAATCTCCTTTGGAACTTCGAGATTGCTTGCTTGTGTACTGCTTTGTTAAATGCTTTTCTTATTTTCTCTTTTTCTTCTTCTTTTCCTTTTCTTTTTCCTTCTTCTCTTCTTTTACATTCTGAATTGTACACTTGTAATTCTTGTGATTCTTTGCTTGCTGCATGTTGTTCTTGTGCGTTCTTCAATATTTTTCTAGCCCCTTTGTAACTAGCACTCTTTTGAGAGCCTTCTCTTTTCTTTGGTAGCTGGCGCCCTTTGTGGGAATTTTCTGACTTCTTGTTTCTATGACTAGCGCCCTTTGTGAGAACTTTTTTAGTCTTTGTTATTAGCGCCCTTTGTGGGAACTTTTCTAACAACTGGTACTGAGACTAGCGCCCTTTTTGGGAACTTTTCTAGTCTTTGTTGTTAGCGCCCTATTGTTAGCGCCCTTTGTGGGAACTTTTCTAACAACTGAGACTAGCGCCCTTTGTGGGAACTTTTCTAGTCCTTGCAATACATCTTTTTGGGGTATATGTTCTTCTCCCACCCGTTTTTTTTTTTGGGAACAGCCCTTGTCATTGGTGCTACTTTTCTTGCTTTTATCAGTTTGAAAACACTCGGATTTCTATATTGTTCTGGCTTCTTGACTTTGTGCTTACTTATAAGAGAGCCTTTGCATAATCTGCTTTGATATATGAATATGCCCAGGTGCGCCTTGCTTCAAGGGTTTGTCATTACTACAGAATTCTTCGTTTCACTTGGGTCGGGATGCTTTAGCTTGCTTGTAAGGATGGACTGGGCTAAATTCTTGAATTTAACTTGGCTGCTATTCAATTCTCAAGCAAATTGAGTTCGCCTTGGTTTTGTTATATTTCTGAACAGTTTTTTGCCTCAATCACTTGCACATTTTTAAGCCATCTTTTGTCTTGCATCTTGCTTTCAGACTAGATTTCATGCTTCGCCTAAGCATTTAAGCGTGCATTTGAACAACATACTTTTCTGGATCTTTGTACTGGTTTCTATAAAGCTTGCGTTCACCCTTCATGTTGCATGCACTCCTTTGGATATTTCAGTTGATTTTCATATGTGACTTTTATAATTGTGATCATAGCCGCCTTTCAGGTCCGCTTTTGTCTTCTAGATGGCTGGTTTTGCTTGGAAATATCTCTTGGGATTTTTTTGTATCTGCTTTTGCATACGCGCTTGCTCTTGCCTTCAATTATTGTGTGTTTTCTCTATCGTATGAGGAAGTATGAGCTCTCCATCTTGCCCTCAGATTTTTGCACTGATTTTGTTTTCCATTTCTGGCTCGTCTTCTCTGGCACGCTTTTGATCTGAAGATGCCTTGGTCTTTTGGGTTTGAATTCATTGTCAGCTTTTGATTTCAACTTCTGCTATAACTTTGCTCTCATCTTTTTGTTTGCATTTCCTCCAGAATTTCTAGATTCAACACACTTTTTTTCCAATGCGCCTTCTACAAGGGTGTGCCTTATGCACGGGTGCGCCTTTAGTTAATCGATTGGGTTGGAACCGAATGGTGTATTTGAAATTGAACAGGGGGCGCTTTCGGCGAGGGTGCGCCTTCTGGTGATAGAGTCTATTGAATCTGAACACTAAACAGGGGGCGCTTTTGACTAGGTTGCGCATTCGGCTGACTGATTCTGTTGAATATGAACACTGAACAGGGGCGCTTTTGACAAGGGTGCGTCTTCGGTTGACTGATTCTATTGAATCTGAACGATGTATTGAAACTGATCAGGGGGCGCTTTCGACGAGGGTGCGCCTTCGGTTCATTGTTCCTGTTGAATCTGAACATGGTGCTCCTTTGACAATGGTGCACCTTCAGAAGTCGCTCTTGGACTTGCACACTTTCTTCTCCCTTTCTTGTAAGAACCTACAATCGGTGGGTGAAATAACTAGGAAACACTAGGAGAACACCTAGAAGGGGGGTTGAATAGGTGTTAGATAAACCTTGAAAGATTTTCGAAAGAAACAAATCAAAACGATTAAAAGAAATGATTTTCTTGAAATTTCTCAACTTTAATCGATTAAATCAATAGCTAATCGATTAATGCCGAATGATTGATTTAAACTAATCGATTAATGAAACTTGCTAATCGATTAATACTTGTTAAAATTGAAAAATCACTTTTCAATCAAATACGAAAATCAATCAATCAACACATATGATCAGAGATAAAGCGAAATTGATTAACACCAATATTCTTATTGATTACCTAGGTTATGAAAATGATTTTCCCAAAAATCAATTTTGCACAATTAAGATTCAATTCAATCAATTATGAAAATCAATCTTTTTCTAGGTTTTCAATCAAGAACACAATTAAAGACTTGAATTGTAAAGAGTAGAGAGTTTAGAGATACGACACAGTGATTTATCCTAGTTCACTTTCATCCACTTGAAAGCTACTCCAGTCCCCTCTTCAACCAAGAGAGATTCTTCACTATAAGGAATTAGAGTTTCTCAAATTACAAGTAAATGCCTCACAAGACTCCCTTCTTGCTAGCCTACAAGAGATACCACATCCTTGCCTTGTAACCCTATTGATGATCTAATCTAACCTCTTCTCTTTTCTTTGTTGATATCCCCACAACAAGTCTTCCACTTGCTTGATGATGCCTCACACCAAGACTTCCACTTGCTTGAAACCAATCAAGACTTCCAAATGCTTGTTCTTCAACAAAACTTCCAATTTGCTTGATTTGCTTGATTCACAAAACCAAGTCTTCCAATTGTTGTAGATAGCTTGCCTCTTGCAAAGATTACAACCAAATTGAAAACCAAATAACAATCCTATGAATCTCAATCAAAAGCTATGAAATATCAACATGAGAGATTCAAAGATTCTTGATCAAAGAATGTAAAAATGAGAACTTTGATCTTGAGAGAGTGAGAGAGAATAGAGTGGCTTTGATTCTTTGTAAAAGAGTATGAAAATGATTCTAGATGATAGGTAATGACCACAAAGGTTAGGAATAGGTTTATATAGAATACCCAAAAGTTAGAAATGGTTAAAAGTGCTTTTGAGAAGTGAAAAACGCATTTTAAAAACCAGATCTGCACGTTTTAATCGATTAAATTAAGTGCTAATCGATTAACTATGCCTTAATCGAGTAAGTGCGCAAGGCTGAATAATTTTACTCGAGTAAAAGTCAAGATAATCGATTATCAAAAATTGTTAATCGATTATCAGTATAAATATACTGTTAATTGATTATCAAAACCTGTTAATCGATTATTTTAATTAAAAATCACTTAAAACTTGTTTTCTCAAAAACTAAACCTTTTCTTTCAAACCTTTAAGCCACCTATTGATTTTAGGCAAAGTGAATACTCAAAATATGATATAATCATGACTATGATAGAGATTCACTACCCTCTATATACTCTACGCAAACTCATAAACTAAGAGACTTGAGAGGCTAAAGATAAAACAATAAAACATAAACTACCAAACTAAGTCTTCATGAGATGGCTCTCTCTTCATAACTTGATGTTTGTTGTTGCTTGTTGAGCTTGAACTTGATCAACACATTTGTAGCTTGTTCAAAACCTTTTGGCATTTATCAAAACATTCTTCATGGATCTTACATTTCTTCCCTTTGAGACTGAACTGGGGGACACCTTCAGACCGCATGATAGTGGTCAAGTAGTCTCCCTTGGGACTAAAATGAGGATGCCTTTAGACTGCTGATTTTGGACAGGGTGTCTCCCTTGGTTCTGAGGACGCCTTTAGACTGCTGATTCTAGGCAGGGCGTCGCCCTTGGGATTGAACTGAGGACGCATTTAGACGGATAATTCTGGACAGGGCGTCGTCTTCTAGTATGATTTCATCTTTTCTCTTTGCTTGATGTCGTTTGCTTGATTGTCACTGATCTTTCTGTTTGTGTTTACTTCTCTTGAAACTTTGCCTTTTGTTTCCTTATTCGCTTTCTAACCCTTTACTTTTGATTGTCTTCTCATTGGGCGGGACATAGAGTGCTTTTCTACTTTAGATAGATCAGGAGTTTGTTGTTCACGATTAAGGAATCGATCATCCCATGGCATTGAGCGTCTTAGCAAAACTTGGTAAATCATGGCTTGAGAGCGTACCAAGGGCTTCTCAAATCTTAGAAAGAGGTCACTTCTTGTTCCTACATAAACAAATTTCATTTTTCGGATATCTTCATGCTACGCATGCCCGTTTTGTTAGTTCTCTTTAATAAATTATATACAAAATTAATCATGCATCATTATATAGCATTGCCAAGATCTTATTTTCATATATTTTTTTTTTACAAAAGCACGCCCTCTAAGCATCTATGCAGCTTATAACATGAAACAGTGTTTGCATGCTGGAATCATGAAAAAGAATAGTTTTTTTTATTTTTAACACAAAGCAATGATTGAGTCAAGAACAGTTAACAAAGATTATGGCAATATTGACTACTTGCATGATAGACTAATTCTAGATTTATGGCATACACAGCAAGCATTCATATGTACAGAGTCATCTAATTATTGCTTTTATGATCAAAAATTTTTTTTTTAATTTTTTTTTACATATGAGAGCGACATCTTTCGTGAATGTAGACATACGAAAGCCAAGTCATACTATAGCATACAGGTATGCATATTAGACCATCCATATCAATGTGTAGATAATGATGTTATTTGGGGCATGGTAATCATATCGGTATAATGTTGTAAATGAAATCATGTTGTTATATGAGAGCGATCAAACCAAGGTTGTCATAGATGCATACAAAAGCTAGCAAGATAATAAGTATACACATACTGTAACTTTTTTTTTTATAACTGCATACACAGTAACTGATGATGCATAATATATTGCACACATAGTAACTGATACATAATACATTGCACACACAGTAACTGATACATGATACATAATTCATCAAAGGAAAAGAAAAGACATTCAAAAGCTAGTAAGATAATGAACATACACATACTGTAACTATATTTTTTTATTATTATTTTTTTGTATATATATATATATATTTAATTGCACATACAGTAAGTAATACATAATACAGTGCACATTTCATATCATCATGATCCAAATATATTATTACCAGTTTCATGAAAAGACATACTAGCATAATAGGCATGACAGTAATTTAGACTAAGTCAAGAGTTGTATGTACTTAGCTTTTGGTGTAGATAGGTAGCAACGTTGCAATTGTGACCCTCCCAGCTAGGTGCACCTTTGCTGCTGAGTTTTCATTTTCTGTAAAGGGGCGCCTTCTTCAGTGAGAGAGTACTTTCGCCCTTCTAGTTGCCTCATCGCTTTCTGGGAAGTTGGGTAAGAGCGAACGTGGAAGCCTTTTGGAAAGGACGCTTTTGGAGCAGAAAGGCAACTTCCTTGCTGCAACGCTTCATGGGTTGATGATTCATGATGTTGTTGTTCCAGAACTTCCTCTAGTGGTCATCCTTGTGCCATCATCAAGGACCACTCTCCGAACACCACTTGGTGTATCTCCTTCTAAAGTTGAAGCCATGATTTCCCCGGCAACGGCGCCAATTGTTTCTGCCAGGAATTTATATTTTGCAAAGAAAATAGCAGAAATGCAAAATAAAGGGATGGGTTCGTAAACTTTGTGAAATAAAGGCCTCGATTCATTACTTTCACTGGGAGAGAAAATACAAGAGAGAGCGAGAGAGTGTAATTATCAGGAGATATAGTGAAAAATGATAAATTTCATAGGACGCTCTCAATTTGTCTCCCTCAAGGCTCTATAGGATTTCTCTACTCTAAGTGTGTCGTTGTTGTATTTGTGTCTCTGTGGTGTTGCTTCTGTTTTTGCTTCCGTTGGATTGGATCAGGTGGATTAGCCTAGATCAGCCTGCCTTTGCCTTGTAGTATGCTTATCTTCTTATAGTTGGCTCGTGACTTGGCCTTCACGTTCTTCCTCATCTTGGACTGGTGGTTACTGTAACCTTTTTTCTGCTTGTCCACTGGTTACTTCCTTTTATTGTTGCCTTTAGCAAGGAGTACAAGTAATTCCACTTTTGTTGTTGATTGGAATAACACAATTCCCACTAATGGCATGTTGAGTGACTGCTCTGATTAAGCGTTGGGCCCAAGAGTGGAAAAGCTTGTTGGAGAAGATCGACTCTCCTTGGGACTTCACGTTCCTTTACTGTTGCTGCCTGGAGGGGACGCTCTGGGGAGGGACGCCTTTCTCATCCTGATCTGGTCATGTGGAAGGGCTTCCTTCTGGACTTTGGGCCTGCACTTTCTTGGGCCTTCTCTTAATTTTGTTTATTCTTTCTTTAATGAAATGAAGCCCAAAAATAATTATTCTATCCGAAACATCTATCATCTAAAACCAAACAGTGTCCTGAAAACAACTAACCCAACAAAAAAACAAACTAATCCTTTACAAAGAATACAAAAACAAAGAAAAGAACACATCAAAGCACCCAAACAAAAGAAACTCAACCATTCGCAACAAGCTTGCAACACTCAGCAGTAGTATGCCCGCAAGTTCTGGAGAGGATTTGAAATCCATTCAAACAGTGACATGCAACCTTTTTTATATTTTCTTATATTTTCTAGAACTTTATCATATATTGTTTTCACTCTCTTGATGTGAGGAAAAACATTGCTGAAGTTGGTGACGGGGACGATGATGGTTGGAATGTAGGCATGCATAGATAGTAGGTGCTGTTAGTGCAATGTGGGTATGAGTGGATGTATTCACCTGTTCTTAAGTTGCCCAATTGTTAAAAGTATTAGGGTTTGGTTCTTTGGATGGCTTCAATTAGACAAGTACCACTCCTCGAGTACCTTTGGAGGTGTTTAGGAACTTCACAAGTTCTTGCATTGCATGCCTTAAAAAATGTTTTTACAAATTACTATTTCTCATGTTAAAATGTAACTTTGTTTTGATGGGTTGTGTATCCTCTGATATTCGTTAATAAAGTTTTGTTACGTTGATAAAAATAAAAAAAATAAACATTTATATGTTGTTTCGGTGTTCTCATGTCTAGAATATGAAATATTTTCACTCCTCGGTGAAAAAGCTTTTATATTATCAAAAAAGAAATGAAAAAGCTTGTATGAAACTTTTATAAGTTGTTTGGGTTTTAATTTGCATGTCTTGCATGAGAACAAATGCCTATATTATAATTGTGTTGTTTGTGAATTATATGACGTACCACTGTTACTATATTTTCATGATCTTTTGCTACTATTTTGCTATGTTGTAGAGGGGGGTGACAGGCAAGTATTATTAGGGGGAGGTCGTTGCTTTATGTTCTTGAAAAATATGTTATGAAGCTTGTTTAATGGAGCTTGTTTAATGTTGTAAATGACTTGGAAATTGATTCACTGCATTAAATATAGATGATGAAGTATCTAGGAATTAAATTAATTATTGAAAAATGAAAAAATTTACTATGTTATAATAATTGCTAGAGGGTATTTTTGGAAGAACATATCAATTTTAATATAGAATTCAACAACATTGGTGGACGTAAAAATGTCCAAGAGGGTATTATAATCAAGGACGGAGGGAGTATTACTTTTTATTTTCTTGGATTTTCATTAATGAGGTTCCAAAATATATGTAGCCTTCTTATATTCTTGTTTTCTCTTGTGCAAGTATATCTTGCACTTATGTGTTTTTGAAACTAATTTTTTTTATATAAAAAAAAATAATAATGAAGTTCCAAATTGATTTGAAGGCACCTTATTTTTGGATGTTTAACTCATTTTTTATTATTTTATATGCAGGCTGCTTGGAGCTTATAATTTCGGATCTAGTTTCCGAAACCCTCTTTGTAGTTTTGAACTTCTTTTTTTCATAAAAACTTGGAAAATATTCTTATTTAGTTTTTAATTGATGTATATTTTTATCGGTCCTTGCATAAAAGTATTTTATGTAGCCTCCTACCTTACTCTATCATTTTATAATTTTTTTATTACAGTGAGTTGAGGGGTTAGCTATAGTGTATGTGTAAAAAAATATATGTAAACTGACACCATGCATATGCATAAAAAAAATGTTTCTAATCGAGCTCCTAAATCAGCACATGTATAAAAAATGTTTGTAAGCGGCCCTTTAAGCATATGTGTAAAACAATGTTTTTGAGTTTCTGGGTCATAGCATAGCATGTGTAAAAAATGTTTGTAAGCGTGACCCTAAGCGTATATATGTGTAAAAAAAATGTTTGTGACTTCCTAGGTCAACATACATATGTGTAAAAAAACAATATATATATATATGTTAACCCCCAAGTGTATTTAGACATTAAAATCTTCAAATTATACGTAAAAAAAAAACATGTAGACACATAATAGGATCAATGACACATGAGTATAAACATTTAAAGGCAAAAATATACATAAACATTATGTCTCTCGAGGTTTATGCCCATGTGCAATTAATCCTATTATTATGTTTGCATCTTCATGTTACGTGTAATTTGATGATAATGTCCAATACGTTTTAAGGTTAGCTTACCAACATTTTTTTATACATGCATTAACCCAGGAGCTCACAACATTTTTTTTACACATATGCTTGGGGAGTTCACAAACATTTTTTTCACTTATGCTGAACTAGGAGCTCACAAACATTTTTTTACACATACACTTGAGGGTTAACTTATAAATATTTTTTACATATACACTTATCCTTCATCTCACTTGAAAAAAAAAATTGTATTTTTGACTTTTTATGAAAAAGGGGATTCAAAACTAAAAAAGCGGTTCAAAAACTAAATCCCGTAATTTTATCAGGTGTATATGCCCATGCACTAGTGGTGTTGGACTGTTGGTGGTCCACATAGCAAGCATGTGATGTCGAGCGTTGCCCTAGCTAATCCTGATGTGAGTGTTTTTGGAGGTGGCCTTGGGAGCTCAATGACAACGGCTACTCCTGTTCCGGTAACAATTTTTCTTATCTATATATGTATTTAGAATCTGTCTGTAGTAATGTTCCACGACGTGAGTGGTACATGCATGTGCCATAATGTAATTTAGAGGTTTTGCAAAAATATATTTGGGCTAAAAACTTATAACCCGCTAAACATGGTATAAGATTATTATTTTTTGGGGTTTTCTTATTTATTGATGTAATTGCTATTTTGTCCACAATCTCAATGTTTGGTGTAGAAGGGAATTAGTTTAGACCGATTCAATCCAATGTTGATCCAAACCGGTTCGAACTGGCATCACAACAGCAACGAACATCAGACAATAACGACGACTATAGCACCAAGCACCAAGGCACCAGAGGTTTTGTGTGCAAACTAAAGGCAAATTCATCTACACTTAATAGATATATCCTAACGGCTGAGATTAAAACAAAAAAAAATAAATTTGAACTTTTAAAAACCAGAACCGTAAAAAAAAATATATAAGGACTAAAATAAAAAATCGGTCAACTTTCAAGGACTTAAAACTTAATTAAGTCTTTTTTATTTCCACGTGTCATGTATGACATGACTTTCCATTAGCACGTCAGCCCTTAACAGATCTATTCTAACGACAAGGACTAAAACAAAAAAATTTGAATTTTTATGGACCGGGTGTTAAAATAGCAATGACTATTTCTCCCATGCATACCTTAATTCAAGGAATAGTAATGTTGTTTTACTTTTCTTGTTTTTTACTATATTTGTTTATGGTGAAACATACTTTCACCGATAGTTAGTTTTCCTTAATTTTAGAAATTCCAACTACTATAAATTCTTGTAATGATGCATTGTAAACATCAGCACAGAAAATGAAAACGAGCTCTCTATGTGCTAAGCATTAAAACTTCTTCCCTTCCACTAATTTATTATTCAACATTTGGCATCAGAGCAAACGGTCCGGGGCCGCCTTGCTCCAGCTAGCATATAGTGCGTTTTTTTTACGGTCAGGGACCGTTGTGAAGTGTTGTCGGTGACGTATAGTCAAGGGACTACGGTGTTCATATTTGTTGGTCTGGGACCATGTCAGATATTGCAAATTCAACTAGCTCAATGGAGAAGTTGAACAACGACAATTACGATGCGTGGAGCACGCGTATTAAATACTATATGCTGGGACAAGACCTGTGGGGTGTTGTCGGTGGTGATGAAACAACTACACCAACTGACGAGGGAGAGAGAAATAAATGGCAAATCAAAGTTGGAAAAGCGATGTATGTATTTTCCATCACCGTGGAGGATGAATTCTTACAGCGAATCAAGGACTTTAAAACACCGAAAGAAGCTTGGGAAGCACTTGCAACTTTATTTGCAAGGAAGAGTGATGCAAAATTGCAGCTACTGAAGAATGAGCTCATGTCAACTCAGCAAGGTAACATGACAATAAGCCAATATTTCACAAAGGTGAAGTCCGTTTGTAATGAAATTGCAAAGCTCGATGTAGAGAGTGCAATTAATGACGCCAGAAAAAGAAGGATCATTATTCATGGTTTGAATCCCAAATATCACGGGATTGTTACTGGCACCAGAGGATGGGCAAATGAACCTACTTCGACGGAGCTAGAAAATATTCTGGCTAATCAAGAAGCTTTAGACAAACATATGTCTAAGGTATCTATAAATGAGGATGATAAAGCACTCTTTGCCAAAAAGAAAATGCCTAGAGAAGCTAATACAATGACCCGATTCAATCACAAAGGAGAAAGCTCACAGAACAGGCAAGGTTGGCAAAAAGGTAGGCGTGGAGGAGGTCCACAACGAGGGGGAGCAATACAACCCCGATACAGGGATGATAGAGAGGAGAAGAGATATCGTCGCCAAGAAGATCTATGCTATAAATGTGGAAGGATTGGCCACTATGCTCGAGATTGCCGACCCAAGAAGATAGAAGGTAATGCCGCTATGCTCAATGAAAGTGAAGAAGAATGGGATTTCCAGGCATCATTTGATATGGAAAAATCTAAGTATGACATAAAGTTAGATAACAAAGAGTTCCAGCGGGACAATGTTGAGGAAATGGCTGCATCGTGCATGGACGAACCAGCAAAGGAGATCGCATTAGTATCCATAAGTGACAAAGCAATTAATTATGTTAGTGATTGGATTGTCGACTCTGGTTGCTCTAACCATATGACAGGAGACGAGAATAAACTATTAAATAAAGAAGAGTACAAAGGAAAGCGTGTGGTGGTTACAGCCAATAACTCTAGATTGCCTATTGCTCATATCGGGAAGACAACTATTGTTCCTCGCTTTGGACTACATCAAGTGAAGTGGACAAAGTATATCATGTGCCCGGAATGAAGAGAAACTTATTGTCGGTTTCGCAATTAACGTCTTCAGGCAATTACGTGGTGTTTGGGCCTAAAGATGTAAAAGTTTATCGAAGTTTGAAGCCTTCAGGTCAACCATTGATGGAGGGAAGACGACTTGAGTCTGTTTATGTGATGACGGCCCAAGAGGCATACGTAGACAAGACAAGAAAGAACGAGACAGTAGATTTGTGGCATGCAAGGCTTGGACATGTTAGTTATAATAAGTTGAAGGTAATGATGAAGAAAGCGATGTTAAGGAGCCTACCGAATTTGGAAATACGAGACAACATTATTTGTGCAGGGTGTCAGTATGGCAAAGCTCATGAGCTTCCTTATGAAGAGTCAAGATATAGAGCAGAGAGACCACTTGAGTTAGTACATTCAGATGTTTTTGGACCTGTGAAGCAACCTTCAATAAGTAAAAATCGATATATGATCACATTTATCGATGATTTCTCAAGATACGTGTGGGTGGACTTTATGAAAGAGAAATCAGAAGCTTTCTTGAAGTTCAAGGAATTTAAAGAGAAGGCTGAGAAGGAAACTGGATGTAGCATTCGTTGCTTACGCACAGATAATGGTGGAGAGTATACTTCAAAAGAGTTTACAGAATACTTGCATAGAAGTGGAATAAGGCGACAATTGACCTGCCCAAATACTCCGCAGCAAAACGGAGTTGCTGAAAGGAAGAATCGGCATCTAGCATAAACGTGTAGGAGCATGTTGCATTCTAAGAATGTTCCGCCTAAGTTTTGGGCAGAATGTATGAAGGCGGTTGCTTATGTTATTAATAGGCTACCTCAAGCTAGGCTTGATTTCATTTCACCATATGAGAAATTGCTATTGAAAAAGCCATCGGTGAGCTACTTTCGAGTATTCGGAAGTGTTTGTTATGTGTTTATACCAAATCAACAACGTAGAAAATTTGATAAGAAGGCAATTCGTTGTATATTTGTTGGCTATGATAGTCAGGGAAAAGGATGGAGATGTTGTGACCCAACAACAGGACATTGTTATGTTTCAAGGAATGTGGTATTTGATGAAGCATCTTCTTGGTGGTCTTCTCAAGCAGTATCGTTGCCTGATTCCAAAGAGATCGAGGAGAAGGTACAAGAGCATTTGGAGGAACATCAAGAAGTTAAGGAAATTACCCCAATAAGAGAAGGGATAGTAGTTGCTGATCAAGAAAGAGAAAGGTCACCAAATAAAATGAAAGGACCTTGGCAAACAGGAGTGCATACAAGGTCTTTTGAAGAGGAAAGACCAAGCCAAATAGAAGAGATAGTAGAGGAAGTACCTCAGTTACTACCTAGGAGATCAACGAGAATTCGAAAGCCAAATCCAAAATATGCTAACGCAGCATTAATTGAAGACATTGGTGTGAAAGAGCCAAATACATATGAAGAAACAACCCAGTCTAAGGAGTGGATAGATGCAATGGAGGAGGAGCTTAAGGCGCTAAATCAAAATGAAACTTGGGAGTTAGTGCCAAAGCCAACTGAAGTACAACCCATCTCTTGTAAATGGGTTTATAAGGTGAAGACTAATCCAGATGGTTCGGTGGAAAGGTATAAGGCTCGTCTAGTGGCTCGAGGATTTTCACAAAAGTACAGTCTGGACTATGATGAAACGTTTAGTCCAGTGGCTAAGATAACTACAGTACGTGTACTTTTAGCATTAGCAGCTAGCAAGTCATGGAAGCTATGGCAAATGGACGTCAAAAATGCATTTTTGCATGGTGAGTTAGATCGGGAAATATATATGGAGCAGCCCAAGGGGTTTGAGAGCAGCATTCACCCAAATTATGTGTGTAAGCTGAAGAAAGCATTGTATGGGTTAAAGCAAGCACCCAGAGCATGGTATGGAAAAATTGCAGAGTTTTTAGTCAAAAGTGGATATCAAGTGGCACCAGCAGATTCAAGCTTGTTCGTAAAAGAACGGAGGGGTAAGTTAGTGATAGTCCTAGTTTATGTTGATGATCTCATTATCACAGGAGATGATGTAGAAGAAGTTCAGTAGACAAGAGGCAATTTGTCAGTGCGTTTTCAAATGAAGGAGCTTGGAGAATTAAAGCACTTTCTAGGGCTTGAAGTTGAGAGAACTAATGATGGGATATTTCTATGTCAGCAAAAGTATGTTCAAGATTTATTGGAAAAATTTGGTTTGTTAGATTGTAAACCAATCTCGACACCTTTAGAGATTAACACAATGTTATGTTCAGCTGAAGGAAAAGACTTAGAAGACGGCACGTTGTATAGAGAGTTAGTAGGGAGTCTAATCTACCTTACTTTAACTCGACCTGACATATCATATGCAGTAGGTGTGGTTAGTTGATTTATGCAGAGCCCAAAGAAGTCGCATTTGGAAACAGCTCGCCGAATTTTACGATATATCAAGGGTACTATTGATTATGGTGTCTTTTATAAGAAGGGTGTACGATGCGAAGTCATGGGATATTGCGATGCAGATTATGCTGGAGATCATGACACTCGTCATTCGACTACAGGATATATGTTTTCACTGGGATCAGGAATAATATCTTGGTGTAGCAAGAGACAACCAACGGTTTCTTTGTCCAGTACAGAGGCAGAGTATAGAGCAGCAGCTATGACAGCTCAGGAATGTGCGTGGTTAATACAGTTCCTACAGGATCTACATCAGCCGACTGATTATGCAGTCATATTATATTGTGATAATCAGTCTGCAATTTGTTTGGCAGAAAATCCTGTTTTTCATGCCAGAACCAAGCATGTAGAAGTGCATTATCATTTCATAAGAGAAAAAGTGTTACGAGGTAAAATCGAGATGAAGTATGTCAGCACTGAAGGTCAGGTAGCTGATGTATTTACCAAAGGTCTTAGCGGTTCAAAGTTCGAAGAGTTCAGGAGGCAGCTCGGTATGACAACAAGGTCTACTTTCAGAGGAAATAATCATTGAGGGGGAGTGTTAAAATAGCAATGACTATTTCTCCCATGCATACCTTAATTCAAGGAATAGCAATGTTGTTTTACTTTTCTTGTTTTTTACTATATTTGTTTATGGTGAAACATACTTTCACCGATAGTTAGTTTTCCTTAATTTTAGAAATTTCAACTACTATAAATTCTTGTAATGATGCATTGTAAACATCAGCACAGAAAATGAAAACGAGCTCTCTATGTGCTAAGCATTAAAACTTCTTCCCTCCCACTAATTTATTATTCAGCACCAGGATCGGTTAAATAAAAAAATATGGACTAAAACAAAAAAACCAATCAAGTTTTAAGGACCAAAAACTTAAAGAAGCCAAAAAAAAGTATATTAAATATATATTTATATTTCTAATGCTACTAACAACATTAATCTACTGTATTTGTGAATGAAAACTTTTCCAAAGAAAAATTTACATATAAAATCAGAGAGAATATATTAAAAAACATAATTAATTTATTAAAAGTTAATATAATTATTTCATTTAATGAAAATTGTGCTTTTTTGGTCAACCGTTAACTCGACTAACAAGGGTTGAATCCGAGACAGGGAGAGACCACAAGTTTGAATCTTGCCAATATGAAAAAAAGGTATTGTTAAGTATTTGATAAGTACTATAAGCGTTTTTTGAACCTCAAGACATGCCCTCATGAGCCTCGGAATCTAACTTGTCTAAACTTTTATTCATAACAAAATTAATTGTATTTCATTTCATTTTCAAATAATTAAAAAAAAAAAGAAGAATTGAAGATCAACTTTAAAAAAAATTTCTTTGCATCAAAAACAATCCGAAAGACTGACAGACTCAAATGTGAAGATCCACCCGCTTTCCCTCACTCACAAATACTAACAGACAGACTCCTCGCCGCCGCGATGAGTTCCCCGGCAACGGCCTTCATCCTCGCCACCATCATCGCCCTCTTCTTTCTCAACCACACCGCAAACTCATCACACCCTTCCCCATGCGACCCCACAAACAAGCGGGACCCACGCACACTTCGTCACGATAGAATCACAGTCCTCATCAACGGCTTCTCCGAGTCCCGCATCCCCCTCCTCCAATCACTCGCTGCCACGTACTCCCTCTCCCCTCTCGTCTCCTCCGTCTTAGTCCTCTGGGGCAACCCTTCCACCCCGCCACGTGTCCTTCACCAATTCGCCCTCAACCTCACCTCCCTTTCCACGTCATCATCATCAGCCCCTATCACCCTCCATCGCAACCCCTCCGCTTCTCTCAACTCCCGCTTCCTCCCTCGCCACCGCGACATCTCCACCGACGCCGTTTTGATCTGCGACGATGACGTGGAACTCGACGACGCGTCGTTCGAGTTCGCATTCCGCGTCTGGTCCAACAACCGCAACCGATTAATCGGGATCTTCGCGCGATCTCATGATTTAGACCTCAATCGAAAAGAGTGGATATACACGGTTCACCATGACCGTTACTCGATCGTGCTCACGAAATTCATGATCATGAAGAGCGAGTATTTGTACAAGTACAGTTGTGAGGGTGGGGCCCGGAGGGTTGGGATGAGGGGGATCGTGGACGAGGTTCGCAATTGCGAGGATATACTGATGAATTTTGTTGTGGCTGATGAGAGTGATGTGGGGCCCTTGATGGTTGGGGTGAAGAGGGTTAGGGATTATGGTGATGCAAGGAATGAGGTTGAGAAGAAGAAGAAGTTGAAGGTGGAGGGTAGTTTTGGGAATGAGAATGAGAATGTGAGTGGTGTTGGGTTGAGTAGTAGGAAAGGGGAGCATAGGAAGAGGAGAGGGTGGTGTATAAGGGAGTTTCATAGAGTGTTGGGGAGGATGCCTTTGAGGTATAGTTATGGGAAAGTTGTTGATTCTGTTGGTGAACAAGGGTTGTGTAAGAAAGGGGGCAAATTGGTGTTTTGTGATCAATGATCTGTGGTCGTCGTGTTGAATATGCACTTAATCCAAGAGATTAATGCTGGCAACAAGCATGCCAATTTCATGCGAGATCCACTGAATCATATGGCTACACTCGCTGATTTCATGTCAGATCCACTGAATCATATGGCTACATTATGTTCCGGAAGGTGCGCGGTTAAAGAATTGGTTGCTAGTCATTCTAAAATGGAGAAAATCAGAAAAGGACTCTATTCTAATTGGTAAAAAAATACTTGATTGTTGTTTTTGTTGTTGTACTTTGATTTCTTTTGGATAAGGTTTTTAGTGTGATCACCATATGTTATCTGGATTGCCTTTGATAATTTAGTTCAATTTAGCAGTTCCCAAGGGGCAAGCCTTGATTCAACTGAAAACTCATTTTTTGAAGTGTCTAAGTGCATGTTTGGTTCTATGGTGAGTTAGTCCAGAATCAATTCGCTTCTGCTCCAACGTGATTTTGGAGTCAGAATCGATTTTCCTTGTGAAAACCAAACATGCTATAAGCTTGCTGGAGTTTTTGAGTGGTAAATGTCACTAGACGTACATTTAAGGATGAAGTAACAACAAGAAGAGAAAACTTGGACTTGAAAGGAGAAGATGACACTTGGGGACCTGGGTTCAAAGATTTTGTTATATCTAGTGGTTCAAATTATGCTCCTCCAGTCCTCCATATTAACCCGAGTACCACTTGAGATGACTATTGGAGACTTTATTAAGCCTTTATAGAGGACCTTTCGGAATCTTGGTAAATTTCTTAGTTGTAGAATGAGCCTGGAATCTTCAAGTTAGTTAGCACTCAACAACAGCGTAAAAACTGTAACTTGGCCATGGGATCAATGTTGAGCAATATATTTCGTGTTTGTAGTTGTGTTCAAAAGTTTTTTGCTTGTTTAGCTTTGAGCTTCTGATGCAACCGATAGAAACTTGGTATTTCAATATGGAAATGTAGCAAAAAAACTCATGGAGCAAAGCTTCCGTGACAGAGAAGCAAAAGGAAAATGGCTTGGTACAATTTTGGCCACTAATGAGTGGTGTATCTCATCATTACTGACTACAAGTTGCTTGCAGTCTGTGAGTCGCTGTAAGATTATTATCATCTCGTCTTAGGTGGTTTAGGCATGTGTGGAGGAGACCGGTGGAAGCTCCGGTTAGGAGGGTAGACCAAATGGAGGGTACTACAAGGGCTAGAGAAAGAGGAAGACCTAGAAAAACTATAGGCGAAACAATTGAGAAGGATATGGCAATCAATGCCTTATCAAAAGACATGATTTATGATAGCCTTTATGGCGTCGTTTGATCCATGTAGCCGATCCCACCTAGTGGGACAAAGGCTTAGTTGTTGTTGTTGTATTTACTTTTACAGAAAATTAGTTTTTTCTTCTAAATATCATTTTTAATAAGTGTTTACTATCGCAAGTGTGGTATCTGACTTTGATGGAACTGGCTTTATGAAATCGTGGAAGGGATAAACCCTTAAAGGGGTTAAAGTTAAACACTTGTCTCGAAATAGTTGTGTTTTTATTTTAGTCAATTTTTTTAATTTGGGGAGTCAATTGAAATTTTGAGTTCATTTGTTTGCTTGTTTTCATTTGGCTGATGATGAGAGTATTATTGGCATGAGCAGCAACAACACTCTGCGCACCGTGTTATGTTATCACACGGGTTGTTGTTGCTATGAAGAATGTGTCAAAATGCTAATCTGAGGCTCTATCATCTTTCTTTATTGTTCTTTCTTTGTTTGTTATTTGTTGGGTAACATCGTTCATGACATTGTGTTTTTTCAGGAAATTTTATGGAAATGTAGCGAAAAACTCATGGAGCAGAGCTTCCATGACAGAAGCAAAAGGAAAATGTAGCTACATACAAGTATAAAAAGTGTAAAAGAAAGAAAGGCAAAATCAGAGATAAGATGCACATTCTACCTCTTTCCCGGTCCGAGAATGCTCCTTCTCTCCCTCTTTCCGCCTGGCCCATTTCCCTGTTGACAAGTAGCTAGGGAAGGCCAAATAGCTAGGGGACTATCACACTATCTATGGATTTCTCAAGATAGGATATAATACACTGTGAATGAAATATAGGAGGAGATTTGTAAAAAATAAATTGATATGTATATCAAAGTATGACAAATTGACAATGGGCATTTATGTATGAGGATGCATTGAGAAATTGAACTGCTGCAGGGTGCATTATTATGCATGTGTAGCTTTGTGTGATCTTATTTTTTGCATGTGTTGAATTTTCTCATTTTTCTCATTATATATTAGCTGGTTTCTTGAATGAATTGGTGGCTTGGTACAATTTTGGCTACTAATAAGTGGTGTATCTCATCATTAATGTTCTGTAAGTTTATTACTACCTCTGGTCCTATATGTAGGGCACTATCTAGAAGAAATTTTTGGTCCTATATGTAGGACATTTTATATTTCCTATACATCATTAATTATTTTTTTTATCTTTTTTGCCCTTATTAAATGCTTTGACTAACTATATTTTGTTGTTGTTCAATAATGAATGTGAACTTTCTAAGTATAGTGAAAAGGGTAAAATTATAATGTTATAATATATTCTTATTGAATTCACAAATTCGGCTAAGTATCCCCTGTAATAAGAATGGGAGGGAGTAATTAGTACTGTGAAATTTGTTATTACGCAGGTGAATCATGCTGATTTATAGCATGCATGTTTTTAGGTAGGAAAAAAAGATATCTGTTCTTAACCAATATAAAGCTTATGGCACCAAATGGTTGCCTTCTTGTTCTTCGAGGGATGCCATCAGGGCCTTTTCATTCTCTTAAAATTTACAGTAACTAACTGTTTAACAAGTCATTAAATTGGACTAAACTGTTACTTTAGTCCCTGAATTTACACAGCACTTTCACTTTAGTCCTTGAAATTAACAAAATTGCTTTTAGGTCCCTGACTTTGTAAAAAGTCATTTCTTTAGTTCCTGAAATTAACAAAATTGCTTTTAGGTCCCTGACTTTGTAAAAAGTCATTCACTTTAGTCCCTGAAATTAACAAAATTGCTTTTAGGTCCCTGATTTTGTAAAAAGTCATTCACTTTAGTCCCTGCCCCTAACCCCCATTAACGTACGTTAACAGAATGATGATGTGACTGTTTGGGGCATTAAACCACATCGTTTTTGCACAAGAGGCGGATGTTGTTTCTAATCCTAATGTAGTTGCTAATGATGCTACTAATGTTGTTGCTTCTCATTCAGATGCGATAGATATGTCATAAACACAACCATCATAAGATTTCTCTCAACTAAAATCTCCAAATGAAGTGGCTGCAACATCTAGTGTTAGAGCTAAACTACCTATGCTCCTATATGTCATGTGGTGAAATAGAATTAGAAGTATGTAAATATTTAGAAGCATAATTGTAACGAAGATGGATGAAACCCTGGTCATTGGTGGGTATGTAATGTGTTGGGTGTTAGTTTGTGGTAGTCACCAGCTTGTTCGATTTGATTTTATGATATGCTCATGTAAAATTTTTGTCTCGTATTTCACATATATTATTCTTTTACAAAATTCAATACATAATTAATGTTATTTTTTCTAATATATCAGTTTAGGATACAGATTTAAGGAAGCATTTGCTACTAAAATTCCTGTGTTTGATCGAGGTCAGATAGAAACAAAAATTGATTGTGCATACAGCAGGATCATGGGTGTTTGAATCATTCATACAACAGGATTTGTTAGTTCTGCCAATATCTAACATCTTAGCTTAAAATGCATCATCGGATTCATGAACATCCGACTCTAATGTGCATATTGCACTCCAAGAGGAACCTCACCTTTATATACCAAACTTCCACACAATGTCATGAACTTATTCATATAGCCTTACAGTCTTATATTTAGGTAATAGCAATTACTTAAAAAAAACACCAAAAACTTCTTACCCAATGAAGAATTTCAAATTATGTTATCTTCCAATCTGGGAGAGAAACTCTAAGATTAGAAGAGAAACTCTAAGAAATCACATTAGTTATTCTTTGATGCATCAATAGTTTTAGAAAATATCGAATGTAAAAAATTTGAAAAAAATTGAAAAGGACCAATGAGAATAATTGCATTTAATTATTTTGGCTTATTTATGATTTTGGTCCTTAATAGTTCAACGTATTTTGATTTTAGTCCTTAGAAGTTATTTTGGTTTTGGTCACCTTCGTTACAAAAAAAATCAATTATTTGCTTACATGGTTAACGAAAATTCACACCAGCTGCCACGAGGTGAAGTAGCGCCAAATAGGTATTGTGATATGCATGATTCAAGTCTATGAACTCAAAATTTTGAATTCAGGACCATTTTGCGTATCGGATCATATCATTTTGTATCTGTGGATCTGTATCATTTATATCACTTATTTGGCGTATATCATTTATTTGGCGTCAACTCAGACCACATGGGAGACCAAAACCAAAATGTTTGAAAATTTAAAGAGTAGTCCCGGTCAAAATAACTTTTAGAACTAAAATCAAAACACGCTGAATTTTCAGGGACTAAAGTCATAAATAAGCCAAAAAAATTTTAATCTCTTTTTGAAAATGTACTTGAGCTTACTAGACCAGCTTCAGAGATAACAATCTCAGCAAGTCTGAAGAGCAAAAGCAATTGATTTACGAGCAGTTAAACACTTCTCATGCCATATAATTGTGACAAGTAGGTTGCCTGAATCACTTCACGATAATTGCATCTAAATCTAAAAGTCCACAAAATAATTTTCAACACTTTTAATAAAAAAGAATTGATCATTTTTTTTTTAAAAAAAGGAAAATGTATCAACCTTAACAAAAAGATCCGCCAGATTAAAATTGAATAGCGAAAAAAGGGTGAAAAGCCAAAGAGCCAAACTCCAGCCCCGTTTTTAATAACCAATCTATAAATCTAAGAGAAAGAACAACATGGAACACATAGAATAAAACATAGGTATAAAAGCATATGTAACAATAAGATAGAAACAATAGTAAACTGAAACAAAAGACCAACAGAGCTTCCGCGTCACGTTCAGAAATGCTGAGAAACACCGTTAACACTTAACACATAACCCTAAATGAGGTGAGAAGGATTGGGACAAACATAACATTTATAACGCCAGCAATGTAGGGTTGCTTTGAGTCAGTGGGTATGGGGCTCTTGTTTTAGGAGCTTTTGGGCCTGAATACTTGGATCGCCTTTGGCCCAGGAAAAAAATAGTTTTTGAATGGGATTCGATTTTTAACCATTGAACTAATGCAACTTCAATTGTTTACAGATGCAAATTGTTCAATATATATATATATATATATATATATATATATATATATATTAAAAATTTAATTTCACCATAATTTTGTTTACACTATTCTCATTACTCCCTCCAGCTTGAAATATAAGGAAAAAAATACTTCTTTTGGTTTAAAATATAAGTAAAACATTCCTAGAAAATTGTTATTTTATTTAATTTTTGTTTCGTTTCCAATTCAACTTTCCTAAACTATCATAATTATCAAAATAGATTGAGGCTAAGTAGCTTTAATAATGATTTCACAAAACATTAAATCCTAATTTTACTTGACGCTATAAATTCCGAATTGAAAGAGAGTGTTCTTTGTTTAAAAATAAGTCTATGTCACATCTCCAAAATTCAAATGACTACACTCCCCTTCAATTTGAAATTAAGGATCAAGGTTTTACTCTGAATTAATGCATGTCAAATATATCGAATTCATAATTAATTAAAGCATAGTTTCGTTCTACAACAGTACCACCCAACCAACTACAACTGAATTAATTAGGAATCCGTCACATTTAACAAAATACTCTTAAAACTAAACGTTCGACATAACAATTAATTCTGCGTTAACACAAATCAAAGTAGCTAATTAAAAACCATTATCAATAACAATATAGTCAAAATGAATATAAACCTTAATACCCCATATTTTCTAAAACAACATAAACATTCAAAAACAACTTAACACTTTATAATTATTACTGATAACACTAAAATTACTATTAGTATTAAAATTATGATACAACATAGAGTAATTAAAAAGGTATTAGGGATATACCCTCAAATATGGTGTTGAAGAAAATAGGGACAAGGTCCGTTCACAGCTTCACAGTCCCGGCATTCCCGACCAACGTCGGTGACGAGATCGGCATGGATCTGAATCGGGGAGAGAGAGAAAACGAGCTTTGAGCTTAACAACGACATCATCGAACACCACAGCACCCAGGCGACGACGACGGCTGATCTGCGACCCAGGAGGAAGGCGAGTCGCGATTCGCGACTCCCTTTGCTGGTGGCGTGGCTGAGGCTCGACGGGGAGAGAAACCGAGACAAGAGAGAGAACACGAGCGAGCAAGGGATCATCTGAGGAAGGGAGCGGCCCTGAGGGAGGCGGCGCCGACGTGTTGAGAGGGAGAGAACGCACGACGACGGCGCGACTTCACGACAAGGAAGGAGAGAGAGGAAACGGCGGAGAGAGAAAAAAAAACCCTCAGTGATGGTTGTTTTGGGGCGACGGTAGAGATTAGAAGAGAGATGGATGGTGAAGAGAGAGAAAGGGGGGTCAAAAACGAAGAAGAAGAATATGAGGGGGGAAGGAGGCGACGGCCACACAAGGGAAGAGGTGAAGAGAAGTAGGGTTTCATACCCTTAGTTTACCATTATACCCCCACTTTGATTTAATCAACATATCAACATATTATAAAATAGGAGAAGTTGAGGGCATTTTTGTCATTTTCATTTTCCCTCTTTCATCCTTGTTTTTCCCTCCAAATTTGTTTGTCCGTGCATCGCACGGGAATAAATATTTATCTTAAGTTATTTTTAGTAAATTTTTATTAGTACAATTTGGATTACACATAAATATAAAAATTACCTGCAAACATACAATTTGCATTTCGATATTATTACAATTTGTACGGGTTATTAATGATCTTTTCAAAAGGAAATAATTTGAATCAAATATTGACATAAAAAATATATAATGCCTAAACGACCCTTCATATGATAATTAACCAGCAAAAAAAACGAATATAATGTTGTAATTTCAGAAATTCTAATACAAACAAGTCATAATATAGGCAAATTGGTATTAAACATTTAAACAGAGCATCATTATGAATAATAAATTTTGGGTACAACGGAAAAACATATATATAAATATTAAAGATGAGCTATAATTTGGTATAAGGATTTAACTTAATACAATCAAATATTTACTCAGTCATGAATTCAAATTTAAAAAAATCCAAAAATTTATACAATATGTTGCAATTTAAATTGTGAAAAATAATGATGCGTTATTTTATACTTTAGACAACATACTTATTTACAATTATGAAGTTATAATACAAGCAAGTAATTTGAAAGTTCGAATCTTATAAACACGAATTAATTAAAAGTGTGAAAACAGGTCTTATATTTTGGGACAGATGTAATAATAATGATGATGATGATGATGATGATATATATGGTAAAAAAAATAGCTGCATTTGGATTTGCAAAACGAATTACTAACAAAATGCATTTGGAATGATGAATTAAATAAAACATAAATCAAAATGAGTTGGATTTTTTTTAATATAAGAAATTATGTTGTTAATTAAAATTAGAAATCGCATAGTTGATACATTTTTATTAATGAAAAAGTTGGTAGCTGAAACAAGATTCAAAGGTTAATGTTTATGACTATTCATTTCTAAATACATGTAAATCATTTTTATAAAAAATTTATATTAACTTATTATTTAAAAAGACATATTTCCAAAATCTATAATTAATTTTTTAAAAAAAAAATATTTAAACCCGTGCGATGCACGAGTAAAATTACTAGTTTTAAACAAAAACAACATCATTCTTATCACTACTATTATTTAAAGGGAAGCCAACACTAAAAATGAATTGTCATGCAATCACATATAGGGTAAATCATAAGGTTAGTAATTTGATATTACTCACAAAATAATTTAATATTGGTATATCTAAATCAAAGTAAAGTATAGAAAATATATTTTTAAAATAGGGTAATTGCCTTTAAATGAATTTACCTTAAAGTATATGTAGTGTCCTTGAACACTATATGTCCTTAACCCTCTGAGCCCTCAAGATTATGGTAATCAGGAGTTCACGAGAAGGTCAAGTATCTATGTATGACCTTATGGTTTTTCTGCAGTTCCAGTTGGGAAAAGCAGGGTTTCCCCAGTCAACAAGTGTGCGCAGAGTGTCAACTTAGGGATGAGAGTACGTACCTGAAACCCTAGCTATTGTGAGCTATTTATAGGGTTTGGAGGAAGTTGATTTGGGCCGTATGGGCCTCGTATCAAGGTGAGCTGAACCGGGATTCTGTGAGGGAATATAGGAGATTTATTCCCTTAGAATCCGGATAGGATCAGCTCACGATCCCATGTAGAGGCTGTTGCGAGATTCTAGGAGAGACGGGGGGAAGTGATAGGAAGCCTTGGTGAGACTGAGTCAACCTACCAGCCGACGTTATGTCTCGGTTCTAGAATCCCGAGTCGATGGAGTGAAGACCGCTGCTGAGGCTCGGTCCCATCAATTCCGAGCCTGGTCTTTTCGTATGCTCAGAATGAACGTGTCCGAGCGTGGGACGTTCGTGTTAAGTAAACCGAGGGAAAGGTCCTTGGAAAATCCTTTACATAGGACTGTAGTTTTTATGCGGTCGGCAGACCCTACAAGCCCCCCAGCTCGTAAGACTTTGAAAAGTCTGTGACGAGGTAATGAACGCTTAGGATAGACCTTTCCGCATGCCCAGTGACAACTGTAATCGTGCCGACTGCTTCGAGGTGACGTTTCGGGTTCTCGAGATACGGCGCGTTTCCTTGTAAGTTGTGCCAAATCATAGCGTTTTTGAAATTTGAAAAAGTACCTTTTAGAACTGCCACGTCTCTCCCTATGATTGGTTGCATGCGTCCATGGGCTTTTGGCCCAAATGGCTAAGACGGAGGGAAACTGAAAAGTTTTCTCTTTTAATTGAAACTTACCCTTTCTCTGCCTCATTACTCACTCTACTCCCAAAATTTCTCAGAATACCCTTATTCTCTCTTCGAGTTCCACTTTGTTGTCTTCACTCCCAAATCGAGATCCCCCAATCCTTCAGCAGTTCTAGCAACTTCACGCAGGTAACCCTTTCTACTCTTATTTCCATTCCTGCAGTTTTCCTTATTCGTTTGGGGTCGTTTTTCTTTTGGAGTGAGTTTTTCTTTGTAAACGGGTTTCCTGGTTTCGGGATTTTGCAGGGATTTCTGGGTAAAGTTTCTGGGTTTCTTTTGTTTTTAAGTGAGAGGAGTTTATACCCGCGAATTTGCTTGAATTATGAGGGGATGGAGAGGTTTTAGGGAAGTTTATCGTGAACTTTGTAGGAGATTAGGAGAAAATCCATCTAGTGACAGTGAATCAAGTTCTTCATCCTTTTCCGGGGTTTTTGAAGATTCTGGGAACGAAAGGAAACCATGCTCGGGAAGCTCCACGCCTATCCCTACTATTCCCCCCATCAACTCGGGTTCTTCCGAGTTAAAACCATTAACAGTAGAACATCCATTGAATCCTGCCGACGAGACTAAGTGGTTATTAGCCTATAGATTCGCTGAGCGTAGAGCCCAAGTTAGACTTAGCCCCGATCATGATATGGGGGATAAAGAACCTATAGGAAATCCATCTGAGGTGGGGGGAAAAAGTTCGGGGCTCGGCATTAGATTTAAAGTAAAAACTCGTGCTGTAAAAAATCCTAACGCCGAGCCTTTTTCTTTTTCCCCAGAAATGGTGGAACGCAGGTGTGTAACCAATCCTGAAGAATATCCTCTGCCGCCTAATCATGCGCAGTACGATGCTGTTTTTGATCGGGAGGTACTGGGGACGAGACCTTCATTGCTAACAACAAATAGTCTTAATCATCTCCGGCCGATACTGACACCTCCGAGAGCCGATGGAAATACCTCAGATTTCGTATTAAGACCTTTGGGAATCGACGATCGGATTTGCTTCGAAGTGCCGGAAAATCGTCAATATTTTTACTTCTATGAAGAAGTAGTAACTAAAGTCGGTATCCGCTTGCCCTTCTCCACCTTCGAGGTCGAAGTCCTCACTCATTTAGGAATAGCCCCAAGCCAATTGCATCCAAGTGGGTGGGCTTTCGTCCGAGCCTTTCAACAATTCTGCGATGTTGAGAACTTGGTCGCAACGGTACGGTCCTTCTTTTGGTTATATGCTCCCCAAGTAAATAAATTTGGTGATTCCAAGGGTCTTTGGGTGTCCCTAAAGGCTCGGAGGGGACATGCCCTTTTCGCCAAGGTGACAGACTCTTGGAAATCTTTCAAACCTCTCTTCTTCAAATACGAGTATACTGGGGCCGAAGTATGTTGGTTCATGGAACAGGTTGAAGAAGATGGGGTGATGAAGGTCGTGCCTCGGTTTCCACTGGGTTGGACGACTAACATTTATAACCGAGGATCCTCCTTGTATCAATTCGACTATAAGGCGAATTTAACAAAAGCCGAAAGGCGATTATGCGACCACGTTTGGGAGTATCTTCAAGCGAATGGTCAAATTGATTCCAAACGAATCCTGCTGAAAGATACGAGAGACGAAGTGAAGGCGGAGCTGGGTATTTTTTTTATTTTTTTTATTTTTTTTTATTTTTTTTATTTTTTTTGGCGTGTTAATCCATTTTTCTTGCAGAAGCAATGGGGAAGAAAGCAACCAAAGCTAAGAAGAGTGAAGCTCGGGCAGCTAGACTGTCACAGCTAGCAGCACTCAAAGAGTCTGCGTCCGGTTCTCCAATCAAGGGTCAATCTGCTGAACCGACCCATCCTCAAAAACCGACCGTTATCCCCGATACCACCCCCACTGTCAGGGTCACTGGTGTTGAACAGGTGATCAAAAAGGGCCGCGTTGTCGACGCGGTGAATATTGAAGTAGAAGCTCATTCATCTCCCCAAGATGTTCCCGAGCGCCCTCTCAAGAAGACTCGGCTGGAGAAAGGAAAAGGTCTCGCTGGAGACTGGTTTAATTTGAGCAAGTCCAGCAAAGGGGTTGAAATTCCAGAGGGTAAAGAAGATGCAGCTGCCAAGACAGTGTGGGGTAGGAAGATGTCCGACTCATTCATAGCCACCGTCTTCCCTCCTGAAAATGCTGAAGTAATCGAGTCTTGGACCCCTGGGACTTGGGAAAATAATTGTAAATCGTTGGTGAAAAGCTTCTTACGGGGCGCGAGCATTTTCCATCACCTTGGCCATCATGGTGATGATGCTTATGCTGGATTGGCTCCCGAGGAAAAGAAGAAAAGATATGAAGCCAACGAGCGGGAAGATTACTTAGAAATTCAGGTCCAAGGTCTGAATAAAAGGATACAAGAAATGGCGGCTGAAAACGAGAGGCTTCAAAAGATTGCACAAGATTCGGAGGGGGCCAAAGTTCGGGCTGAGACAACACTTCAAGCTGCCGAGGCTCAGATAAAGAGGGCGGAGGAAATTCAGAAAAAGGCTGAGGAGAATGCTGCTGCTCTTCAGGTGGCTACGGAGAAAGCTCGTTCGGCCGAGCAAGCTGCTGCAGTGGCTCAGGAGCAACATGAGTATGCTAAGGACGAGATACTCAGGCTCCGAGCTTCCTTGGAGAAGATGAGCGCGAAAGCGCTCAAGCATAAGAAAGCAGCTAAGGAGAATCTGTTTAATTGGGACCATGCAATTGAAGATTCTTTCTACAATACTGCCGAGCAACTCCGTGTTCTGAATCCCGGGCTTGTGACCAAAGGCGCTGATCCAAATTTTGCTGTGAAAAAAGGTCAAATTGTCGGCCCGAGTGGAGTTCCCATAGATCTGAATAACTCCGACCTTCCGGACCATTTGGCCGAAGACTCTGAAGGGGAAGAAACTGAGGATGCCGAAGGTGAAGAAGAAGAAGACACATTCAATGCTGACAGCATTGTATTGTCCGATTTAGAATAGTTGTTTTTTTTTTTTAACGCTCACCCCAGTAGTGGGTTTTTGTAACCGCCCCAGTAGTGGGTTTGAACTTTTTCTATGCTTCTTTGCTCGAAATATTATGAACGTTTATAGTATTCGCAGTCAACTGTTTGCTTCTTTTTATACTTTGTGTTAAGAATTCAAGTGTCAAGACCTCGGAACTCCAGCGCTTTAGCCAAGGTGGGTTCCTCTATCCGCGATGTAAAATGATTTTAATAAACCATGTTTGAATCGGGAGTCTCAGTAGAATACTTGACGAGTTATAAGCTCTTGTTTGAGCTGTTTATAATCGTTCGCGTCATACACGGTGGCTAATCGAATATGAGGAAAAGTACGTAATACAATGAATTCAATAACAGTCTTTTATTAATCAGAAGTAGAGAGTACAATGGGCTCGGAGTTCCACCGAGCGTACACCATCATTAAACAGTAATAAACAAATTTACAATTCTAAAAAATAAATAAAGCATAAATTATGAAACTATGGAAGAAAGATTCTAACTGTAATAGCCTTTGAGCTTCGCCGCATTCCATGAATTGTTGATAGGAGCTCCCGAGAGAGTTTCAAGTTTATAGGCTCCCGTCCCGCTCTTGAAGGTGACTCGGTATGGTCCTTCCCAACTATGGGCCAGTTTTCCATCCTTAGCATTTTTAAGACCAATATCGGCCCTTCTTAGGACAAGGTCACCCACCTCGAACTCTCTGGGGTTAACCGAGCGATTATATTCCTTCGCCTGCATTCTTTTAGCGTGCTTTTCTCGTTCGGCGGCCAAATCTCTTACCTCCTCCGACAAAACAAGGTCCTTGCAGAGCAAAGTGTTGTTGATGGGGTTTGGCTGCTGCATAGCTCGGAAAGAAGGGATAATTTTCTCAATGGGGATGACTGCGTCGCAACCATAAGTGAGCCGATAGGGCGTTTCCCCTGTTGAAGTTTGGATGGTGGTGCGATACGACCAAAGGACCTCATGCAAGTTTTCCACCCAATTTCCTTTTGCTCCTTCGAGTCTCCTCTTGATTCCCTGAATGATGGACCTGTTCACTGATTCCACCTGACCGTTGGTTTGAGGGTGTTCCACCGAGGAGAAGTAGTGTTTAACCCCCAATGCACTGACCAAATCTTGGAACGCCCTTGCTGCAAACTGGGTCCCATTGTCGGTTACCAATATCTGTGGCACCCTAAATCGAGCCACAACTTGTCTCTCAAAAAACTTTTGCACCTTTGCCGAGGATATGGTTGCCAAAGGCTCGGCCTCAACCCACTTTGTAAAATAGTCTATGGCCACGATCACCCACTTCAACTGTCCTGGAGCGGTTGGGAACTGCCCAATCAAATCCATTCCCCATTGGTAAAAGGGATAGGGAGATGAAAGAGAATGAAGTTCCTCGGCTGGTTTTTGATAAACATCACTGTGAAATTGGCATTTTTCACACCTTTTCACGTGGTTTATCGCATCTTGTTGAAGGGTAGGCCAGTAGTACCCAGCTCTTAGGATTTTTCTAGCCAGTGACTTCCCTCTAATGTGGTGACTGCCTATTCCTCCATGAACTTCTTCTAGTGCCAGCTTTGCTTCGGCGGGGTCGAGACACCTGAGCATTGGACCGTTGACCCCTCGGCGAAAAAGTACTCCCTCAGCTAGTGCAAATTGAGATGCCTTCCTGACAAGTTTCCTAGCTTCCACCAAGTCGGTCGGCAAGGTCCCTTGTTCCAAATAGCTTGCAATTGGGCTAATCCAGCTTGAATCTAGTGATATGGAGAGGACAACGCTAGGTCCATGCACCATTTCCTGAATTAAACTCTTGTTGTTTTCAGAGTTTTTTGTTGAGGCGAGTTTGGAAAGAATATCCGCTCGGCTATTGCTTTCCCTCGGTATGTGACAGATTTCGACTTTCACAAATTCGGATGACAAGAATCTTACTTTTTCCAAGTATTTTTGAAGGATTGGCTCCTTCGCCTGATATTCACCCTTGACCTGTGATACCACCAATTGAGAGTCGCTGAGAATTTTCACCTCTCGTGCTCCCACTTCTTTTGCCATCCTCAATCCTGCCAAAACAGCTTCATACTCCGCCTGATTGTTGGATGTTGAAAATCCGAACTTCAAGGAGTATTCAAGGGTGACTCCCTCGGAGTTCTCCAGAATTATTCCTGCTCCTGCCCCCATCTTATTGCTCGATCCATCCACATAGATGTTCCAATCCGAGTTTGAGCTCGTCAATGGCTCAGTGAACTCGGTAAGGAAATCAGCCAAGGACTGAAACTTCATCGCCTTTCTTGGTTCGAAAGTTATTTCAAACTCAGAAAGCTCGATAGCCCAAGTCACCATCCTCCCAGCCAAATCAGGTTTCTGCAATATTTGTCGGATCGGTTGAGCCGTTCTAACCGTAATGCGGTGGCTGTGGAAATATTGGTGCAATCGTCTGGCAGTTATTACTAAGCAGAAGGCTAATTTCTCCACTTTTTGATATCTGATTTCCGGTCCCTGGAGAGCTCGACTCACAAAATAAATCGGAGACTCTTTACCTGATTCCTCCCGGACCAAGACCGAACTAACCACAGAATCTCCAACCGACAAATAAAGGAAAAGAGTTTCGCCATGGCTCGGACTAGACAAAATGGGAGGCGATGCCAAATAATGTTTAAGGTCAGTAAAGGCCTTTTCACATTCTTCATCCCATTCAAACATCTTCTCTTTCTCTTTCCTCAGCAGCTTGTACCATGGAAGGGCCTTTCTAGCTGACTGAGATAGAAACCTTGAAAGAGCTGCGACCCAACCTGTTAGCTGCTGAACCCCTTTGATGTTCGAGGGACTTTTCATCTCCAAAATGGCTCTGCACTTGTCCGGATTTGCCTCTATTCCACGCTCTGTAAGCATAAACCCGAGGAATGATCCTGCCGGAACTCCGAATGTGCATTTTTCCGGGTTCAGCCTCATATCAAACTGTCTCACCCTTCCTAAGATTTCTTTCAAATCTTTTGCATGATCTTCCTCTTTTAAACTTTTCGCAATCATATCGTCTATATAAACCTCCATCCTCGGCCCAATCAGAGGACCAAAAACCTTGTTCATCATGCGCTGGTAAGTTGCCCCAGCGTTTTTCAATCCGAACGGCATAACATTATAGCAATAAGTAGCGTTTTCTGTGATAAACGAGGTTTTTACCTGGTCCGGGGGATACATTGGGATCTGATTGTATCCCGAGTAAGCATCCATAAAGGACAACCTTTGATAGCCAGCCGAACTATCCACCAATTTATCAATGCAAGGTAGTGGGTACTGATCCTTCGGGCACACCTTGTTCAGATCTGTGTATTCCACGCACATCCTCCATTTCCCATTGGACTTCTTGACTAGCACAGGATTGGCCAACCAATCAGTGTATACTACCTCTCTAATAAATCCAGCTTCTAAAAGCTCAGCTACCTTCTCATCAGTCGCTTGCGCTTTCTCAGATCCGACCCTTCTCTTCTTCTGACATACCGGCTTGGCGCCAGGATATACACTCAACTTGTGGCAGATGAAGTTAGGATCGATTCCCGGGGTGTCTGCTGAGGTCCATGCAAACAAATCCTTGTTTTCAATTAGAAGTTCAGTAAGCTCTTTCTCTAGCTTCTCCGACAGGCCAACCCCGATCTTGACGTAGTGAGATGGCTCGGGACCTAGGATTACTTGTTTAAAGTCCCCTTGCGGGGTTGGTCGAGTTTCATCCTCTTCTCTGACGTCAAGATCGGCCAAGTTGACGCTTCCTTTGTTCAATGGTTCCTTCATAATTTTCTCATCATCTAGTTTCAGCTTTGCCAAACTGATGTTATAGCATTTCCGGGCCAACTCTTGATCAGACCGTACTGTTACTACCTTGTTATCCGACCCCGGAAACTTCATGACCAAATGCACTGTCGAAATGACGGCACCGAAAGATTGGAGTGCTGTTCTTCCGAAGATAGCGTTATAGGCCGAGGGAGCCTGGACAACGAGCCACTTTACCATTTCAGTTCGGGCAGAAGGTGGTTCACCCATTGTCACTGGGAGGTGGATATGGCCTAATGGAACGATTGAGTGTCCCGTGAAGCCAATCAAGCTTCCCTCGAATGGAGTAAGATCCGACCTTTTCAACTTCAATTTCTCAAACAGATCAAGGAACATGATGTCCGCCGAACTCCCTTGATCGACGAGAATTCTTCTTACTTCATAGTTGCCCATCCGAACTGTGACGACCATTGGATCATTATGGTCTTGCAGGATGTCTTCAAAGTCTTCATCACTAAAACTGATTACAACGTTCTTCTTTCTCAGTTTCTGAATCGGTCGGCTTGCCACCGAAAGAACTTGCCCCACGTATTTCGTGCGGTCACACTTCTTTTCCCCACCACCAGCAAATCCCCCAGCAATAGTACCGATAAGAAAGTCATTTGCTTTCTCGGATTCTTGTATTGGGGCTCCGCTTGCAGGTGGTGAAGGACTTTTATTCCTCTTCTGCTCGATTTTGGGAGGCGAGGGGCTCTTCCTTCTAGAACGCTTGCGCAAGGCTTCCCCGATGTAATGCTGAAGCTTGCCATCCCTTACCATCTCTTCAATTAGATCTTTCAGTTGGATACATTGGTCGGTGGTATGCCCCCATCCACCATGGTGATCGCAATACTTCGATTTATCCTTCTGGGCCGCCTTTCTTAAGGCTGGTGGCCGAGTGATGTTGCGCATTTCAGTATGCATGGTCTCACGAAGGATTTGACTCCTCGGGACCGTTAATTGAGTGTATTCCTCGTACCTGCCTTTGGGAGGCAGTTTATCACCTCTTTCTTGTTCCCTCTTGTCTTTCCTTCCTCTTTCCCGAAAACGATCATTCTGACGAGCCTTGTTTTGGCGAGGCCGTTGCTCCTGTCTTCCTTCAGTACCCCTTGCCGCGGTGCTTATCCTTCGGAACTCCTCTAGATTGACGTATTTCCTGGACCTTTCTCTAAGTTCTGCCATGTTATGAGGTGGTTCCCCGATCAGACAATCTTTGAAATCTCCGTCCAACAATCCCTGAGTAAGTAGGGAACGGATACCCCCGACTGTAAACCAGATATGCCACTGGCCTCTTGTTGATACCGAGCCAGGTAGTCGCGTAAAGACTCGCCAGGTCTTTGTGCGACTCCAGCTAAAGAATGATCCGATTTGGGCTGTGACATGCTCGCTGTATATCGATTGAGGAAAACCCTCCGAAGCTCGGCCCAGGAACTGATGGAATTTGCCGGTAGGGAGTTGAACCATCTCAGCGGCGCCGGGCCTAGCGTCATTGAGAAAGCTCGACATTTCATTTCATCTTCTCCTCCATAAAACATCATGGAAGACTCATAAGATGCAATGTGATCCATGGGATCAGTCGTCCCATTATAGCGAGAGACGTTCTGATGGCCCATGAAAGCTTGTGGAGTCCGAAATGCCATGATTGCGGCTGTGAATGGGTGTCCCGGATGTGGTTCAGCAGCAGCAGGTTCGGCAACCTCATTCGGAGTAAGGGGTGGAGGCAAGGGAAGGTTACTTGGGTTGCCAAGAGCCATGCGAGTGCCTTGTTCGGCAAGCCTAGCCATGCTTTGCTGCTGTAAAGTCGCGATAGCTTGGTTTTGCTTTTCGATTAATGAAGTTTGAGTCCTCAGAATTTCCATAATTGACTCTTCTCTTCTCCTAGCAGAAGAGGTCGTCATGTAAGATCTTCCCTGAGACTCGGAACGTTCACCGCCCTGAAGTGTTCCGAAGCGTCCTCTAGTAAATTGTGGGACTCCCCTAAACAAGGGTATTTCTCTACCAGACCGCTCGGTTCGGGAGTTTTCTCGAACATGACGTTCACCTCGTCGTTCCTCCCCAGTTCGGGATCCAGCAGGGGCTCTTCTAGACTGGTGTGGTCCAGAATCCGCAGTGTCACGCCATTCCGACACATGACCATCAGAAACACGACGTGGCTGAGATCGTCGTTCATGGCCCTCCACAGCCGGAACGACGACGGCTTGCGGTTGGACCTGAGAAACAGGTGGATCAGCAGGGTGGATAACTGGAGGAACTTGGGGGTTCTCAACCTGATTACCCTCAGGGGGAGAAAGTCTGTCCCTAACATTCCTGCCAGCAGCATTCCTAGGTCCGGCGTTCTTTGGTGGTCTTCCTCTAAGACGACGACGGAGATCACCTCCTCCTTGGTTGTCATCGTCGTTGTTTGCCATTTCGTGCAGTGAGCGGTGGGAATACTGGTTATTCAGGATCCCCACAGACGGCGCCAATGTAGTGTCCTTGAACACTATATGTCCTTAACCCTCTGAGCCCTCAAGATTATGGTAATCAGGAGTTCACGAGAAGGTCAAGTATCTATGTATGACCTTATGGTTTTTCTGCAGTTCCAGTTGGGAAAAGCAGGGTTTCCCCAATCAACAAGTGTGTGCAGAGTGTCAACTTAGGGATGAGAGTACGTACCTGAAACCCTAGCTATTGTGAGCTATTTATAGGGTTTGGAGGAAGTTGATTTGGGCCGTATGGGCCTCGTATCAAGGTGAGCTGAACCGGGATTCTGTGAGGGAATATAGGAGATTTATTCCCTTAGAATCCGGATAGGATCAGCTCACGATCCCATGTAGAGGCTGTTGCGAGATTCTAGGAGAGACGGGGGGAACTGATAGGAAGCCTTGGTGAGACTGAGTCAACCTACCAGCCGACGTTATGTCTTGGTTCTAGAATCCCGAGCCGATGGAGTGGAGACCGCTGCTGAGGCTCGGTCCCATCAATTCCGAACCTGGTCTTTTCGTATGCTCGGAATGAACGTGTCCGAGCGTGGGACGTTCGTGTTAAGTAAACCGAGGGAAAGGTCCTTGAAAAATCCTTTACATAGGACTGTAGTTTTTATGCGGTCGGCAGACCCTACAGTATATAAATAAAATAGTCCAATAGAAATATTATACGGTACTTTATGAAAATACTCAATACTTAAATAATTATTTACAAGAGTTAATCTTTTAATTTAATAAAACTCAATTTATAATACCAAAAAAAAATCAGGATGTTACATTGAACAATTTAGCACAAAATTAAAATATTAAATTAAATATTGTTAAAAACATACTAACATTAAAGATTAAAAATGGATAAATAAATAGAGAGAGAAAAATGGAGAGAACCTAAATACATCCTTTATGCCTAAATATAATACTCATTTACAATTTTTATTTTGATCCTATTTATAAAAAATTTTTGCCAATTTCTAATGATAATTAATTACTTTTTTTCACAAACATCTCAATTTATTCAACATTTTTTAGTGTTTCAATAATACTTATAGGAATAGTTTTGAAAAAATATATCAAATGTCACATTTCCAATGTCACTAATTAAATTAACCAACTTCTTAATATATGTAAATTTTACCAAAATGATTTTATATTTGAAAAGGGAGAAAGTATGTAATTTTTGGCCTGCGTATGCCATGAGTAAAAGAAAGTATTTGTTTTAAGGTGTGTAAAAGAAAGTATTAATTAGGACTTATGATTTGACTAAAACCGTCATAATTTATTTTCTTTTTTTATTTGACTTTTATATAAACAAAACTATTTAAAACTTGAAATATTTTATATTCTAAAATAAAATAATTAATTGATTTCAAAATTAAAAATAAAATCTATTTAAAAAGAATGATATTTTCTTTAAAAAAATGGTTTTCTCACCAATAAAAATACACCCTTTCTTGGTGTTTTATCATATACCATTGAAACAACTCGTAAAGATATTGACACAGTAGTAAATATATTAAGACAATCTAAATAAAAGATCAAAGATTCAATTTCTGGCAAGAATATTAATAAAAAAAAGTAAATTGGACTATATTTGATGAATTAATAATTCTATCTTGATATTGATAACAAGGTAAGAATACCACATTAAAAAAGCATTTGAATTCTATCTATTCAAAAAAGTTGGAGTATTTTGTTATATTTTATAGGGTAAATGTTTATTTCATACTAGCTTATCAATACCACTTTTCATTTTCTTATCCAGTTTATGAATGGACAATGACTATGAAGTAAATGACGTGAAAAATGATGCTGTTGATTACAAGCTTATTTTATTTTTATTAAGTTGTTGACAAAACTAGTAGCGTGAAAATATTATTGTTCAAATTTTAATTCACACATAGAGTTGCTAGTTTTTCTCGAAATACAAAATCAATACCCTTTTAGAAGTAGTAACTAATACCGTAAGTCACATAAAGAACAATATTTTAGAAAAAAAAATTCTGTCAAAATATTATAAAACATTAATTTTTTTAATCACATCAATTAGTTTTTATTGACAATAATTAAATAAAAACCAAAATTTATTTAATAGAATTTAATTTCCCATTAAATAAAAATCCAATATATTTAATAATTTACACAATCCAATATATTACTTATTTCACCATATATTATTTGCCGAAAAAATTAGCATTAATTTAAGTTTTTCATTTTTTTTATCTAGAATTTCAAAATTTATGAAACAAACGTTTTGGTGAGTTGAGTTGGGGTAGCTCACTATGATCAGGGTAGCAGGCTTCACAGTTCCATAAGTTACATTCTAAAAGAATTTTCGGTACTATATATAAGTTATTATGAATTTTTCATTAATTATGAAATAATATATTTTTTTATCTTATTTATCCTTTATTCATTAATGTGAAATAATATATAAATTTATGAAGTTTTTAATTCAAATTAAATGGATAAAAATGTAATATATATTACCGTACTTATATTTTAAAGTTTCAAGAAATGTAATTTTTCACCTTTTTTTTTATTATACATCCTTTGTCTCAAAAATAAGGTAAAAAAAGTATATAGACAAGTGTCTCAAATAAAATCCCAATAATAAATAAAAGTAACTGGAAATTGTATATTATAGTGTGCGATTGTGTAATCAATGAATGTTATATTAAATTATTGGGTTGATGATTGATTGATATGTTAGACAAAGTATTAAAAACATGCTCCTTTATTATTAATTTTTTTTTAACTTTTCAAAATGTTACCATTTTTTTAAACGGGAAGAACATTTAAGTATAACCTATAATAAAGACGTGATGAAATAATTATATTAAATGACTAAGATTTTTAAACATATTTTTAGTTTTCAAAACCATTGGTTGAAGTGATTAATCTCCCCTGTCCAAAAAAAAGTTAATAAGGATATTAATGCCATTAAAAAACAATAATTATTTACAAAGTAAGAAAATAAAAATAATTTTTAAGAGTTACTTTCACCCTTTCATTAAAAAAATAATAATTACCCAAATGGGTTTGGCCTAGTGGAAACATGCTAGGACCGTAAGGATATTGAAAACCCATGAGACCATAAGGTCAGAGACTCGAATCCTTGTGGAGAACATCCCTTGGGGAGGCACCCCACTCATGTTGCTCCAGGTGTCGGGACTGTGAAGTTCCCCTCCACAGTTTTTAGTTCACCAAAAAAAAAAATAATAATTAAAAATAAGTGTGCTAAAAGACAAACTCTTCTTCTGGCTTGTTAAAATACATCATCCATTCTCTTTTTCACACTCACAGAAACAAAACAAAACGAAACGAAACGAAACGGAAAAATAAAAACACACACACAACACTCTCTCTAGCAAGACTTTCACTTTTGTTACCTTCTTTCATGGAGAACTTGAACGTTGTCATCATTCCTGAATCCGAGGGATTCACCCAAGGTTTTCAATCCAACGACGACAACAACAACACCACACCGATTGCTATAGCCGTGGATGTTGCTGAAGCTGACTCTGTTTCGGAGCAGAGGGGGGTGAAAAGGGGAAGAGGGAGGCCCAGGAAGAATGATGGTAATGGAAACATGGTGTTATCCACTCCTCTACCATCTGGTGGTATTTCGGCTCAGCCTGTTGGAGGAAGTAGCACTGAGAAGAGAGGCAGGGGACGTCCTCGTGGTTCTGGGACATTGCAGATTTTATCTGCCATAGGTAATTTTCTTTTCTTTTGTTTTATTCTTATTTATTTGTTTGTTGGTTTGAGTTTGCATAATTTTTTTGTTTACGTTTTGCATAATTTATTTGAGCAACGATTTCGTTTAAGTTTTTAGTTCTGAATTTAGGTGTTATTTTGGAATTGGTCATTAAAATTTTTTCTTGATGTTTTCGGTCTATGAACTTTGCTCAAATTTAGAAATGGTCATTTCATCACTTAAGTGATGATATGACTAATAACATGTCACGTTACTTTCGCCACATCGAGAGGTAACATGCAAGATAATGTCACGTGAATTTTTTAAATTAAAAAAATTAAAATTTATTAAAAATAATTAAAAACCTTATTTTTTAAAAAAGAAAATGGAATCTTCTTAATAATTTTTAAAAGAATAGATTTTTTTTAATAAAAAAAAATTATGTGATACCACGTGGCGCTACATAACACGTCACTCGTCGATGTTGTGAAAGTGACGTGACATGTCATCGGTCATATCATCGTTTAAGTGACGGAAGGATTATTTCCAAATTTTGAACAAAGTTCAAGGTCCCAAAGCATCGAAAAAAAGTTCAAGGACAGAGATAATAAAAGAGCACCTAAGATCAGTGACTAAAAACTTAGCCTTGTATTTTTTTTTAATGTTTGAATTTTGGAATGATTGTTTTCTTGTTTTCTCTTTGAATTCAACACTTTTTACATTTTAATGCACATAAATAAATTGAGGCTTTGGAATGTGGTCTGATCTTGAAGGTTTGATCAATTGTATACCAATGAACACTTCGCAACTATAAATTAAAAAAAATCCAACCTAACCCATTTTTGTTTTCTTTTTCTAAATAAAATAAAATGAAAACATCCAATATATTTGATAAATGATTGAGTTTTTTAAACACGATATCACGTGTATAAAATATGTTTTGTTGTTATCGACAAAAATCATCTCGATTGTATCCAGAAAAGTGATTGAAAGATTTACATAAGGTGGGTTCCATACAAACCTACATGTAATATTTTTTAAATTAAAAAATAAAATAAATAACATAAATAATAAGTGTCACAATTTTATGTGTAGGCTTGTGTATAGGTTAGTCTATATAGATCTCGTAATCATTTTTCTTATACTATGCCTAAATAAAGCATAATTAGTTTTCGAATGCGGTCTAAAAAATACTATCCATACATACAAAATAAAAAGGTTTATCAAATCAATATTAGAGAAATGCTTTGTTCAATTTTCTGGTCTCAAACTCCTTTCACTTTTAGTGGTTTAATATTTGAGCCATCGCTATGTTATTGTGCTAATTATCTATAATAATCTTATTTAAATCAAATATGATTATCTCTTAAAAAGCATATTTGTGATTTATATATATATATATATATATATATCACCTTTTCTCTCTCCTAATTTCTACCTTACTTTTTTTTAATTGTTTTCATTTAAACTCACGTGTTTTGCGTGTTTTGCATCACTCTTGCGGGGAATTTGCCGACTTTCCATATGATTTTAAAAATGTTAATTTTTAAGCATTTATCACTTAAATTAGTATATTTTTTTTAATACAAACACACAAAAAATAATATGATTGGTTTTTTCAACCGCATCGGTTACTTAAATATTTTCGTTTTAAAAAAAGAGTTATTTCTTTGTTCTCGCTTAAATAATTCATTCAATTCATTTTACTTAGATACTTTCACTATAAAAAACTCATTTATATCATTTTTACATCTACTTTTATTATTAATGTCAATTAAACTCACGTGTTTTTCAAAAGTGTAATTAACTGCCTTATTTTAATCGGATGTTTTCATTTTTTATGATGCTAATATGAACAATGATGACGAACGTACGATACGGATAGTGAAGCAAATAAAGACACTTTTTCACTATTTCCATGAAAGTATTAATCAAGAATGCTTTATACATGACAATAATCTTTTGCAAACAAAAAGAATAAATGGGAAAACAAATTTTGGATTCATCAGATTTGTAGAGGCTGAAGAAACTCGCAAGGCAACGAAACAATTAAGTGGGATCAAGCTTCTATCTATTTGTAGGGTTCACGAGATTTTGGTAGCTAGACACAACAAATCAGAATTTCAAAGTGTAGAGAATCAAATGGAAAGGAGTAGAATTCATTCTTCAGTCATTTATTCTTTAGAATTGAATCTTAAACTTACTCGGATAAATGTCTATATATGAACTGCAAAAGTGATTCAACAATTCAATTAGGATGTAGAAATTGCATGTGCTAATACACCAAATTTTATTATCTAACTATCATATATATATATGCACCAAGTTTCCATGCAAACTTATTCTACATAAGTTTCATAGCACACATTAAAAAAAATTAATAATATTTTGAACAAAATTAGATGTATTGATGCACTAAATTGCTTGGTATTTAAGAATTTATTGTTAGTTGTACTGATGCACTAAATTACTACTCTCTTGGTTTCATATGCATTAATATATTAATTTTTTTAAATTAAATACATAAATAATATTATTTTTCTTCATTAAACTTTTATTTATTCCAATTTTTTTTTTACTTTCAGTATATAGTTTTTTCAATAATAATTACATGAAATACTATAGTCAAAATATTTCAAATTTTTACATTGTTTAAACTTTTTTTTAAAATTTTTGTGCATATTCTTAAAAAAGAATCTATTTGAAACAAAAGAAGAAGTGGTATTCAAGAATTTGTTGTTTACGTATTACTTTAACTACTGGTGATTCGAAGCAACCACCGATTTATAGATTGGTGTTTCACTGTTTACATTATTACTTCACGAGCCTGAGATGATAAATTTAAACTCTCATTGTGGGGTAGTGTTATATAAACATTCAAATTCAACATCTGGATCTAACATCTCGTTTGTCTTATATGCAGAAACAATAAAATAATATTATTTTATTGTTTCTACAAATAAGACAAACCATATGTTAGATTCAGATGTCAATTACAAATGTTCACATAATAATATTATTGTTGATCTATTTCACATCATGTTTAATACTTAATTTGCAGGTGGTATTTTTGAAGAAACAGCTATGGGATACGTCACAACTCATGTGATGACTGTGAATACTGGGGAGGTAATATGAGACACCTAAAATAATTGTTATAACTTCAGATTTTTATTTGTTCGAATAATAATAATAATAATAATAATAATAATAATAATAATAACTACTATTTTTGGTCATTTTCAGGATGTGCTGAGCAAGATATCCTCATTTTTTCGTAGAGGTCACAAAACTGCTATTTGCGTACTTTCTGCTACTGGCACTGTATCCAGTGTCAGCATTCGTCCATCTGGGGCTTCTGGTGGCGTCGTAAGATTCGAGGTACAATTGAATAAAGTGATGATCCCTCATGTTATCACATATCAAGTTTTTTATTTGAATCTTTTTATATATGTCTAATGTCTCTAGTTTGCCTTGTAACATGTTTAAAAAAAAATAGGCCTGAAATAAACAGAAATAGAAGTTGATACAATATAAGGTTAAAGTCAGAATGAATATACTGAAACAATTGTAATAATTTCTGACTAATATTGCAACTAATTGCTATTTGAAACCGCCTCTAAAGTGAAAAAAAATTTGCAACTAAGTTTTAGATGACTAGTTCTATTAGCATATAAATTAACATAAATGTATGTGCTCATCACTGCTCGCTTATTACTTTATTCTTAACTTCTTATTTTTTTTAACGGCCAAACAAACATAATATATATAATCAAATAATTAATTAATTATTTTTCTTATTAATTACTTTTTGTTATTTCAATTAATTTAATTAAACTATGTTTGGAGGCATCTATATTTTGCATGTTGTGTGGAAATATCCTGTTTCACCTCTTTTATTTGTGTAATTGTGTATTTAATTGCATTTATATTTCTATTTTTGTTTTTGTTTTTTTCCTCCTACACGCAGGGCCGTTTTCAAATTTTAACCTTATCTGGATCGAGCACCTACAATGGTGGTGCTGGTCATGCACAACGCGAAAATGACATACTTACCATTTCTTTAGCTAATCCGGATGGGAGTGTTTTTGGAGGTGGTCTGCAGGGCACTCTGATTGCTGCTTCTCCTGTTCAAGTAAGAACTTTAGATAAATATCTATCACATCCTAATACCTAATAGTTTCAACTTTCAATATGCTCCGGGATTAAAATTAGATGTCTACTTGAAGTTAGAGAATTGTTTAAATAGCTAATTTAATTTGCTTCTTCTAGATATGTTAGTGTCACAACACTCTAAGTATCAACATGTAGGGATTGATCCAAAAAATTGATAAATTTAATTTAAATTTTAATATTTTATATTTTTTTACCAATCTTCATACTTTGAATGAATTATTAAATAGTTTATAACTGATGTTTTCGGATACATCTTTTCTTTTTGCTATCAAAATATTTTTTTAAAGCTCAATATATATATATATATATTGATTTATAGTGATGTATTCTTTTTTTTTACACCAACCAGTACCCGGATTTGATTTACCCAAAATCTGACTCATCCGGTCCGACCCAATTGAGCTTGCACTAAGCGGTAGGGGTCTCCCAGCAGGGTTGCTCCATACCCAAAGCTTGAACTTGAGACTAGTTGGTTAAGGGACTAAGTGAGCTACCACATGACCAACCCCTCGTTGGTATATAGTGATGTATTCTAGATTAATGATTTTGAATTACCTTACAATTTTTTCACACATGTAATAATGGCTCAAATTGTTTGACACATGATATTCTCTTTTTTTTTTGGTGTACTAATATTCTCCCTTTTAAAGATGACTAGGGAGTTGATTTTGTTCAAAGTATTATATTTTACTTATTATTTATCACTATATATTGCTTTATTCTTATAATATAATTGTCAAACTTACTTTGTGTCTCTCTTCTTCCATCAGCTTATGTTAGGCTCGTTTAAACAGAACAACAGAAAACATAAAAGGGATATACCTGATGCTGTCAATGTAGCTGGTAATGCTAATTTGATGGAAGGTTCATCTGGATTTATCCAAGCAACAACATCTAATGGGGAACCAGATGATGTCTTTGCTGCTACAACTGCTTGAGTTCTAGATACTGTTATTCCTGAAGATCTCAATCTCAGTTATGCCTTTGTTTATGGTGCTTGATTGCATCGATGAATTAAAAGGTGGTTTAATTGTTTTAAAACTTGTGTGTTGGTAATAATTTGAAGTTATTTTCTAGGGCATGTAATTTGAAGTTACTTTTGCATTGTGTATCTGAAGTTTGATTTCAAATTTCAATATTAAGACAACGTATTCATGGGAATGTTTTAAGGTGATGATGTGGATGAAATGTTATTTTTATTTCCAATGAGTTGAGTAGCGTGTTGTGTAACTCTTGTGCAATTAAGTTTTGCGTGGTTTAGAGGAGATAACATGCATGTATTGTTAGGTTTAATACTTTTGTCTGTTACCTGTTGTGATTATTTGAAAGAATGTTATTTAAGTTAAGTCAACCAATTTATAAAAAAAAATATTTTTTTAAAACCAAATATAATAAACAGCAAGGGACGGATTCAGAAATTTTCGAATGTGAGGGCCACAAATATAAAGAAACATGCATACTGAAATTTTATGATAAACTTTTATTAAAATACTGAAATTTCAAAATAAGGTAACATGCATACAAACCTTTATAATTGTTGTTTACGATATTGTTTATTCGTGGCAAGAATATTACAACGTTTTTTTAAACACTAAAATGATTTTTTTTTTCATCTTGAACTTTCCTCAGCATTAACCTACAATTTTACAAGACATCATCACAGTCATCACTCACCAAAATTTATGGGTTTCAAGACTTGGACTTTAAGAAATTAAAAACTCAAAGTCCATTAAACTTTTATTTCAAATCTGTAAATATATATACTCCCTCCTGTCCTAAATGTAAATCTCCTTTGGACCTTTTTTTGTCCTTCATGTAAGTTCCTTTCTAATTTTCAATGGCATAAACACTCTAATTTATTAAACACTTTTTTAGACTCCTAATAATAATTATAAAAGTAGTTTTGATAAAGTATATCAAATATTTACATTTTCAACATTATTAATAGGCTTAATTATGTCACAAGTCCCTGAAGTTTGGGGTACTTTTGTCAGATACCCTTATTCTTATTTTTTTAATTTCTGACTCCCTGAAGTTACTTCCGGGTTTGTCATATACCCTTACTATCAATTCTGGCCAATTTTGCTAATATGTAACATCAGAATCCTTATCAGACGCATGAGGTAGGTCACGTGGTGCCGCGTGATGTCACATAGGTGAAAACGACTTTTTTCTTCAATCATTTTTTTCTTTTTTTATTTAACGAAAAATATAAAAATATTAAGTTTTTTTAGTTTTTTAATTTAAAGAAAAAAAAGATCTTCGCCCACGGGACACCACGTGCCTAAACTCCTGTGTCTGACCAGGATTTCGATGTTACATGTCAGCAAAATTGTCCAGAATTGGTAGTAGGGGTATATGACAAACCCGGAAGTAACTTCGGGGAGTCAGATATTGAAAAAATAAGAATAAGGATATCTGTCAAAAGTACTCCAAACTTCAGGGACTTGTGACATAATTAAGCCTTATTAATATACTAACCAATATTCTTAAAAGGCATCTTTTTAGTCAAAATAAAATTACATGTGAGTCAAGAAAAAGTAATATATATATATATATATATATATATATATATATATTAAAAACAAAAGTAAAAACATAGTGAGGGCAAGGCAATTGCCCTCGTTAAGGACCATGTAGGTCCGTCGCCGGTAGCACATACAAGAACACACTTTTTGAAAAAGCATATATATATTTTTGATTTAGAGATGAAAAAAAATTGATGAGGTGTATGTTATATGTGACTTTTAACGGGAATATGTGTGTATATTGTTGCAATCCCACATTGGTTAAGTATGAGAAATTTAAAAACCTAGTAAGTAGATGAACCTGTTGACCTTAAGAATTTGGGTTAAGGGGTAGTGTCAAACCCACTTAATTATAGTGGTGGTTTTTATTTATTTCTTTGATCCATTATTTCAAACCTTTCATTTTTCTAGGCTTTCCTGATTTCTATTAAAGCCAGTAGTTTGGTTCCTTTGAAAACATAACCGAGTATACCTTGATACTTGGAATTGTTAAACCTAGTGTGCAAGTGCATGGTTTTGATAATGTCAATGTTTTGAAGAAGCTCATCCATGAACAAGCTAAACCAAATGTCGAAGAACAAAAGCAACAATGATGAAGAGAGAGCAAGCTCAAGGACTTCAATGTGTATATTGTTTTATATCTTTTGTTTTGAGTCTTAGAGTTTGGGTAGAGTTATTAGAGGGTAGTGAATCTCTATCAAGTGCATGATTATATTATATCTTGAGTATTTCACTTAACCAAAATTAATAGGTGGCTTAAGGTTTTTAGAGAAAAGGTTTAAATTTGAAAAAACAAGTTTTTAATTGATTTTTACAATAGTTAATCGATTAATGATAATGCTAATTGATTAACATAATATTTGCATCAGGTTCTAATCGATTAACCTAAAGTGTTAATCAATTAATGATAATGCTAATTGATTAACATAATATTTGCATCAGGTTCTAATCGATTAACCTGAAGTGTTAATCGATTACCATAATCGATTAGCCTGAAGCCCTAATCGATTAACTAGTGTCTGATTGATTTTAAAACAGCTTTTTACTTTGCAAAATCAGTTTTTAAGTTTTCCAAAACTTTTAGGTACTCTATATAAACCTTTTCATAATCATTATGAGGAACTAACTTCATTTTTACATCATTTTAGAAAAGATTAAAAGTCAAATTATTCTCTCAACATTCTCTCTCACTTTTACAAAGATCAAAGTTCTTATTTTTATATCTTTGATCAAGAAGCTTTTTGAATCTCAAGTTCTATTTGTTCATTTTTCTTGAAGGAGATTCAATAGGTTTATTTTGTTTTTCATTGAGTTGTAATCTTTGCATTAAGGCAAACCTTTCTACAACAAGAAGAAGTCTTGGTGTTGTTGTTCATCAAGCAAACAAAGAAGATTGTGGAAATCTTGTTTTGAGGTATCAACAAGTAATTGTGGAAGACTTGGTGTGGGGTATCATCAAGCAAGAGAAAAAGGTTAGATCAGAAGTTCAATAGGGTTGCAAGACAAGAGTGAGGTATCTCTTGGAGGCTATCAAGTGGGGTATCTTGAGAGGCAATCGCTTGTAATTTGAGAAATCTAATTCCTTAGTGAAGAAATCTCTCTTGTGGAAGAGAGGACTGGATGTCGCTGTAACATCCCAAATTTTAAAACCCAAAGACGAATAAGTAAATAATAGTTAGAATAAAGGAAATAATGATAATAGACTACAAATAGTTATTTAAAAGAAGTATTTTAACATTAGGAAAGGATAACAATAATAATAAGGTTAGAAAAGAAAGGAGCATTAAATTGAAGTTAGGAACAGGCCAGAAAAATAGATAATTCGGTACCAAAACATAACATAGGGTAGAAAATCAAAATAAAAGATTTAAGACTCAAAACACAATTCCCGCCGTTGGATATGAAGGTATGATTTTTAGGTAATTGCTCGTCAAATTTGATCAAGATCCGACGGTGAACGAAGAAGTTATGGATATTTGAAGTTGGGGAGAAAATAGCTGAAAAATAGAAAAATGAAGTAGCAGTACCTGTACATTTGGCTTAAGCGAAAATTTCTGGCTTAAGCGAAACTGCTCCAGTATCAACACCAATTGAGTTCGCTTAAGCGACCAGATTTCGCTTAAGCGAAAATCCTGTGATCTGCAACACTAAACACGCGTTTTTAAGGGTATTCCCGCCATTTCCCATCCCAAAACCCCATTAAGACCCCCAAACACTCCCTCCCTCATGCCATACGACCTCCTCTCTCACTCATCTCCTTCCTCTTCCATGGAGCTAGGGCTCCATCTCTTTCCCTCTCTTCCTCCATTAATGGCCTAGCTTAAGCTTCCAAGCTTCAAGGCACCCATCAAACTCTCTTTCCCTCTTCCAATTAATACCACCATCACCACCTCAAGCCTCACCATCATCATCTTCATCCTCAAGCTTTCCATGGCCTCCATGGTGTGAGCTTCAAACTTCAACCTCCATAATCATCAAGGTTTCCTTTCCCCTCTTTCCTTCAAGAGGAATCATCATCGTCTATGCTCCCTTGCTTTCCATTGGGATTCTTCCATCATATTTGAAAGTGTGGGTAAGCAATAACCAAGCTTTTCCTCTCATTTTCCTCTTGATTTTAGTATTAGTTTTACTTTTACTCATTATTACTTTCCTTGGTAATCCAAGACAAAATCATGGACTCCTTTGGCCCTTAAGGATTTCGGCCAACACAAGAGAGAGAAAGGGGAGTTCATCAACCCATTTCATTCCAAATCTTGACGAATTCCAGCATCCCTCGGAGTAGTGATTGTGGCCATTAAGCTTGTTTGACACCCCTCCTGCTTAGGGTTTGCAAGTCCCAATTAAGGTTTTCTCTTTCCTGACTATATTTAAGGTAAGGGGTTTTATTGCCGTCTCGGTGGGTGAGACACTAGTATTGTGTAGTCGTGCTCAAGATTAATTGACTTGTGTGTAGTTGTTATTAGGAATTGTTATTTATGATTTATATTATGATTTGCCTATTTATATGTGCTAATTGACAACTTGATGTATGTATGTCTATCAAATATGTTTCATGTTATGAAAACCATGTGATAACATGCTAAGTGGTAATTAATGATATGAGCTATGTGTGACTTGTTGAGAACATGAATGAGGCATGTGTATGTTTGATAGTGTAAATTGATTTATTAATTATAAATGTATGCTATGTTCTGATATGGTTATTAATGAATGTTGAATTAGTGCATATATGTGGTGATTCTGAATATTGAATTAAAAAGGATTAGGAGTGAGTGAGAATTTGATTAGGTGGTATCTCTTAGAGGAGAATTTAAGAAAACAGCTTAGGGAAATAGAAAATGTTATTAGAGGTGAGATTGAGCGATTGCAGGGAAATAGGAAATGAGTAGGGGAGAAGAGAAAAAGAGGAAAATGAGAGAAAAAGGAAACCTTTTCGAAATAGTAGTGAGTGACTCTAGGAAAGAAAATGATTAGTTAGTTGAGAGGAAGAAAAGAGGAAAATAAGAATAGGAGAAAGTGGTGTTAGGCGAGGGCGGACTAAAATTGAGAAAAAGGAAAAGAATAAAAAGAAAAGAAAAAGAGAATTTTGGTATGCGGTTTGGATCCTAGAAGACACACGATGGGGTGCAGTAAGGCGGGTGCGCAACACCTGCGGTAAGCCGCAAGCTGCTCCGTGTGCATGGGTTGAGTAAGACGTGCGGTCTGCGGGATCCGTACGCATCGGTAAGCCGGCACTGCAATGGGTCGCAGTGGCAAATTCGCATAACCAAGGGATTTTGTGGTAATTCAGGATAATTCAGGACGCGTAAGTCATGCTCCCGGGTGCAGGAAACGTAAGCCGCTTGGGAAGTGTGCAGGGGAGCCGCTCGGGTCCGCCTTCGGGCGCGCGGAGCCGTAAGTCGTGCCCAGAATGGGACGCAATAGTGAAACCACAAAGATCCAGAAAAAGGAAAAAGAAATAGTAAAGAATGAAATAAAAAGGAAAATGAGAAGAAAGGTGAGAAGGTAATGAATGAGAGGGAGAAACTAGAAAGGGGTACTGGAATTAGTTAGTTAGTGTAACCAGGAAGAATGTGAGCGGAAATAGGGGTGAAAGTAGAATTGAGGGTATTAGTTCTTGTGAGAGTTGAGTGCTAAGTGGACGGAATTAGAATAGGAACTGACACTAGTTAGGGAGTACTAATAATTGGAGACGATTGTGTTGTAGTGAATAGGTGATTGGGTGTGATTATGATTTTATTATTTGACTAATTGCTAAATGTGTGTGACTTGGCTCGTATTATGCTTTACTAGTTTGTGCAATTTTCACCCTTACAACCACCACAGGTACAGGTTAGGAGCATAGCTGATTGCTGGGCCGAGCAGGAGCACACTTCCCTACGGGAAGTGTTAGTTGTTGGGTTATTGTGAGTTTGAGTCGCACCGGGCCATATGTGGAATATTATGTATTTTGAAAACTTATTATTTAAAGTATTTTAAATCTCAGGTGTATATTTGATGGCCCGGGTTCTTTAGCTAATTCTTGAAAAACTAAGTATTTTCATCTTAGTATTTTATCCCCGGATATTGGGAGAAGAATTAAATTATATATGTATATTTTATCTGGATGTCTGGTTGTTGTTGAAAATGTTTTGAACAGGTTACAGGTCAAAGATAATTTTTGGGAATGTCCATAAAACAGAGAAAACTCTGTCCAATTTTCAGGAAAAATTATAATAAGTATTTTAATTAAAAAGAAATTTTCAAATCCATATTTTCAAAATAGGTAAAATAAAATAGGTTGTTACAGTAGCTCTCAGTGGAGGAGAGTGAATCAGTATAAAATCTCTATGCAGTATCTCTTTCCCTTTTGCTATTTCATATTGTTCTTGATTGAAAACCTAGAAAATTAAGATTGATTTTCATATAATTGAATGAATTAGGTTTTAATAGTTCAAATTTATTTGGGAAAAACCTTTTTCATAATCTAGGTAATCATTAACAATCTTTGTGTTAATCAATTTCGCGCTATCTCTGATCATACATGATATTTGATTAATTTTCGTTTCCGGTTGAAAAGTGATTTTTCTCTGTTCTACAGTGATTAATCGATTAACTGAGGAGCTAATCGATTAACCTTGTGCATGCTCTCAGGTGTTAATCGATTAACCCTTTGCCTAATCGATTAAGAGTTGTTGTTTTTTGTGAAAATCATTTGTTTTAATCGTTTCGATTTGTTTTATTCGAAAATCTTTCAAAATTTCTTTAACACCTATTCAACCCCCCCCCCTCCTCTAGGTGTTCTCCTAGTGTTCTTTAGTTATTTCATCCACCGATTATAGTCCCTACAGGAATATGGGGAACATTTACTAATATATATTGGGATTCACATTTGAAAAAGGATTTCTAAGGCTTAGTATCCAATCCACTTAGGGTGATTTTTTTTTTCATCAAATCTACTACACCCTCCGTTTTAAAAGTAGTGCTGTTTTAGCATTTGTACCACGTTTCATAAGTCTTGCTCTTTTATAAACCCAATAAATAATTAGTGTTATTTTTCCAAACATACCCCTATTTAATACACTCTCTTTTTCACTGGCAATACATTTTTTTCTCTTTAATAATGATTATATAGGGGCATTATAGTAAAAATACAACAAATCTTTACATCATATAACTATTTCTTAAAACCCGTGGATAACCTTAAAACACACTGCATATGAAATAGAGGGAATATCCGTTTGAGCTCCACTAATTCTAACAACTATTTCACAAAATTTATTATATGATCCCCACTAATTCTAACAACTATTTCACAAAATTTATTATATGATCCTGCATGCTTAATTATAGGCCCAAAGTTGAGAATAAAATTAATAAGAAATATAAATATATGTTGATGATTTTTTTTAGAGTTATGTAATCTTTATATATATTATAATGGGAATTTTTCTTGACAATTTCCTTTTTTAAATTGTTATCTTACTTCCTCTGCGGTCTTTAATAATGTAGGACTCTTTTGAGAAATTCTACTACCGTCAGTTATGTACAAAAATTAATAGATTTTGATATATAATTTTCAATAAAAACCATATTTGTATGAAGGATCAATTTTGGAAAATACTTGAAAATTGTTTTATATATTTAGGATTAAATTTTTTGCCTCAAAATGGTCTTACAGTACTATTTATGACCGGAGGAACACATTAAAGATTTTGCATTTCAAAAATTTTCACTCATCAATGAGAAAGTTTTGATAATGGTTGGCTATGAGAACTCAACTCGTTTCTGGGAAGACCAATAAATTGGGATACGAGCGATACTTTAAAGAACTTTATCATATACTCCATCCTTAATTATAAGATTATTTTGGACTAAACTGTCACTTTAGTCCCTGAATTTACACAGCACTTTCACTTTAGTCCTTGAAATTAACAAAATTGCTTTTAGATCCCTGACTTTGTAAAAAGTCATTCACTTTAGTCCCTCAAATTAACAAAATTGCTTTTAGGTCCCTGACTTGGTAAAAAGTCATTCAATTTAGTCCCTGAAATTAACAAAATTGCTTTTAGGTCCCTAACTTTGTAAAAAGCCATTCGCTTTAGTCCCTGCCCCTAACCTCTATCAACGTACGTTAACAAAATGATGATGTGGCTGTTTGGGGGTATTAAACCACATCATTTTTGCACAAGAAGCAGATGTTGCTTCTAATCCTAATGTAGTTGCTAATGATGCTACTGCACCTGCACCTACAACTACTAATGTTGTTGCTCCTCATTCAGATGCGATAGATATGTCACAAACACAGCCATCACATGATTTCTCCCAACCAGAACCTTCAAATGAAGTGGCTGCATCATCTAGTGTCAGGGCTAAACTACCTATCAGGCCAAGATCAACTGCACCAGTGCCATCTAATACAGAGGCATCGTCAATGGTGTTTATGCCCACGCATAGTTTTAAAGAACCTAAAAACTCCTTTGGACCATCCTCACAATCAGCTTTAGGATTTAAAAGATGAAGAAATTAGTTTTTGGTTGTGTTTTGCCTACATTTTGGCCTCTTGTGCAAAAATGATGTGGTTTAATGCCCTCTAACAGCCACATACATCATCATTCTGTTAACGTACGTTGATGGGGGTTAGGGGCAGGGACTATAGTGAATGACTTTTTACAAAATCAGGGACCTAAAAGCAATTTTGTTAATTTCAGGGACTAAAGTGAATGACTTTTTACAAAGTCAGGGACCTAAAAGCAATTTTGTTAATTTCAAGGACTAAAGTGAAAGTGTTGTATAAATTCAGGGACTAAAGTGACAGTTTAGTCGATTATTTTGGGTATTTTTACGTCCATCAATGTTATGAATTCTATATTAAAATTGATATATTTTTCGGAAAAATAACCCTCTACCAATTATTAGAACATAACAAATTTTTTCATTTTTCGATAATTAATTTAATTCCTAGATACTCCATCATCTATATTTAATGTAGAAAATCAATTTACAAGTCATTTACACCATTAAACAAGCTCCATTTCATATTCCAATAATTTTATTTATTTTTTCTCACAAAAATTTAGACCACAATGATTAGATGTAAGGGTAATTTTAGAAAAAATTACAAAAGGATCTTATATTTAGAACCAAATTTTTCTACCCGAGAATGCCTCATAATTAGGGACGGAGGGAGTATTTTTTTTTATAAAACAAAGAATTTTATTAAGAACTAAAAGTACTCCCTCTGTCTCTTGATATAAGTCACTTTTAATTACCTAATTCATGCAGATTAAGAAAAATAATTATTACTCTCAAATTTATCAAAAAATATGTTGTCATTCCAAGGTTACCCTTATTTAAAACTTTACAACTCTATTCATTTCTCTCTCTATTGTAATTATTACCCTATCAACCTTATGCAATTATGAGGGGTGTATTTGGAATAAACTCTTTAATACTACCTAGGTATTCTAAAACGACTTATAAAAGGGACACCAATTCTACCAAAATGGTGCCCTATATGAAGGAACGGAGGGAGTATAAGGCATACTTCCAAGAAATAATAGAACCAGAAACCTGTGCAGAAAGAAGAACTCCACCCAAAACCTATTGTTTCTGCCAGGAATTTATATTTTGCAAAGAAAATAGCAGAAATGCAAAATAAAGGGATGGGTTCGTAAACTTTGTGAAATCAAGGCCTCATTTCATTACTTTCACTGGGAGAGAAAAATACAAGAGAGAGAGAGTGTAATTATCAGGAGATACAGTGAAAAATAATAAATTTCGTAGGACACTCTCAGTTTGTCTTCCTCAAGGCTCTCTAGGATTTCTTTACTCTAAGTGTGTCGTTGTTGTATTTGTGTCTCTGTGGTGTTGCTTCTGTTTTTGCTTCCGTTGGATTGGATCAGGTGGATTAGCCTAGATCAGCCTGCCTTTGCCTTGTAGTATGCTTATCTTCTTATAGTTGGCTTGTGACTTGGTCTTCACGTCCTTCCTCATCTTGGACTGGTGGTTACTGTAATGTTTTCCTGCTTGTTCACTGGTTACTTCCTTTTACTGTTTACCTTCAGCAAGGAGTACAAGTAATTCCACTTTTGTTGTTGATTGGAATAGCACAATTCCCACTAATGACATGTTGAGTGACTGCTCTGATTAAGCGTTGGGCCCAATAGTGGAAAAACTTGTTGGAGAAGACTCTCCTTGTCATTTGCTTCTCTACGCTTGCTTTAATGCTGAAACTCAACTCTTTACTCTTTTGCGCCTTCTGAATCTTTAGATTTTACAGTATTTTTCTGCTGCGTTGAACGCCTTCTCTGTTGAATGAATAGAGTGATCAACTTGGGAGGTATAATTGTGGTCTGATTACTGGCTTGATAATCTGTATTACTTGAAGAGAGCCAATGCCCCCTAATTGACATGAAGGCGGGCAGTGGCCAAAACATAAGAAACTTTTCTTGTCTTGTAGCGCGCCTTGGGTGGCACTCATGACCGATCTTGAAAGAATTACTTTGCTGCTGATCTTGCGCTTGTTGCTTTTGTCATGTTATGTCTACTGCTGAAGGCACTGATACTTCTATTAAAAGCTTGTGCGCCTTTGTGGTCGCTGAGCTTTGTGCCGCTTTAGTATACTTAACTCTTGGAAATTTGGGTTACTTGCTTTGATAGTACTGACTTGAACTTCTTTTTTCTGCACTCTGCACTTTACTGCCTTCATACTGTACAGTGATGCACTTATGCAATTTTGATATTTTTCTTATGTTGAAATATGCATTTTGCACCATGCTGCTTTGATAATTCTGTCTTTGGAAACCTAGTTTATGCTCTTGGATTGGATCATTTTTATATTGTACAGGTTGTGATGTACTGCTTGTTATTTTACTTTGTTATTTGATGCGTCTGGTTATGAGGATGTCTGCAGAACTTCATCATAGGGCGCTTTCTTCAAGATTTGGTGATTGTTCATCACAGGACGCCTTCTTCAAGATTTGGTAATTGTACTGTCTCAAGCATGTTGTTGTATTTTGACTGCATCACTGTTTTGACATTCTGCTATTGCACCTTTTCTTAGACTTGACTTTATTCCATGTCGTTTTTGATCCTTCTTTCAAGACTTGAATCATCCATTTGAATGCAATCTCTCTTTTCTGCATTACTGATTTTGCAATCACTGAGGCTTCACCAGTATTCAAGTCCCTGGCTCGAGGGCGTCCTCAAGCAAACGGAAGGTTAGCGTCCTGCTTTTGATGCCAATGCTTTGGTAGCAAAAGAGAAAGACTTGGTGGAACGTTGTGCATCCTTATTGAATCATGATTTGAAGGTCTATCGCAAGCCACTGTTGTCTTGACAAGTTTAGATGTGGAGGCTTTTGCAGCAAAGAAGAAACATTTGGTAGAGTGTCGTGCTGAGCTAGGAAATCTGATTAATGACTTGTCTGCGAGTTTGTCCAAAGCTATTACTGACTTGGTGGTCTTGGATGCAGAGATTGATTCCCAACAGGAATCCTATGCTGCTGCTTGCACAACTTCTTCATTGGATGCTCTCTTTAAAGTGTAGTTGTTTTGTTGTGCTGTTGGATCAGGATACTTGTACTTTGACTTGTTGCTTTCTCTTTTGATTGTATCTGGTGCCTTGATGGTGGGCTTTTGGGATGCTTGTTAAGCACTTTGTATTTGACTACTCTGTTTTGGATTCCTTTGAATAGAATCTCCTTTGGAACTTCGAGATTGCTTGCTTGTGTACTGCTTTGTTAAATGCTTTTCTTATTTTCTCTTTTTCTTCTTCTTTTCCTTTTCTTTTTCCTTCTTCTCTTCTTTTACATTCTGAATTGTACACTTGTAATTCTTGTGATTCTTTGCTTGCTGCATGTTGTTCTTGTGCGTTCTTCAATATTTTTCTAGCCCCTTTGTAACTAGCACTCTTTTGAGAGCCTTCTCTTTTCTTTGGTAGCTGGCGCCCTTTGTGGGAATTTTCTGACTTCTTGTTTCTATGACTAGCGCCCTTTGTGAGAACTTTTTTAGTCTTTGTTATTAGCGCCCTTTGTGGGAACTTTTCTAACAACTGGTACTGAGACTAGCGCCCTTTTTGGGAACTTTTCTAGTCTTTGTTGTTAGCGCCCTATTGTTAGCGCCCTTTGTGGGAACTTTTCTAACAACTGAGACTAGCGCCCTTTGTGGGAACTTTTCTAGTCCTTGCAATACATCTTTTTGGGGTATATGTTCTTCTCCCACCCGTTTTTTTTTTTGGGAACAGCCCTTGTCATTGGTGCTACTTTTCTTGCTTTTATCAGTTTGAAAACACTCGGATTTCTATATTGTTCTGGCTTCTTGACTTTGTGCTTACTTATAAGAGAGCCTTTGCATAATCTGCTTTGATATATGAATATGCCCAGGTGCGCCTTGCTTCAAGGGTTTGTCATTACTACAGAATTCTTCGTTTCACTTGGGTCGGGATGCTTTAGCTTGCTTGTAAGGATGGACTGGGCTAAATTCTTGAATTTAACTTGGCTGCTATTCAATTCTCAAGCAAATTGAGTTCGCCTTGGTTTTGTTATATTTCTGAACAGTTTTTTGCCTCAATCACTTGCACATTTTTAAGCCATCTTTTGTCTTGCATCTTGCTTTCAGACTAGATTTCATGCTTCGCCTAAGCATTTAAGCGTGCATTTGAACAACATACTTTTCTGGATCTTTGTACTGGTTTCTATAAAGCTTGCGTTCACCCTTCATGTTGCATGCACTCCTTTGGATATTTCAGTTGATTTTCATATGTGACTTTTATAATTGTGATCATAGCCGCCTTTCAGGTCCGCTTTTGTCTTCTAGATGGCTGGTTTTGCTTGGAAATATCTCTTGGGATTTTTTTGTATCTGCTTTTGCATACGCGCTTGCTCTTGCCTTCAATTATTGTGTGTTTTCTCTATCGTATGAGGAAGTATGAGCTCTCCATCTTGCCCTCAGATTTTTGCACTGATTTTGTTTTCCATTTCTGGCTCGTCTTCTCTGGCACGCTTTTGATCTGAAGATGCCTTGGTCTTTTGGGTTTGAATTCATTGTCAGCTTTTGATTTCAACTTCTGCTATAACTTTGCTCTCATCTTTTTGTTTGCATTTCCTCCAGAATTTCTAGATTCAACACACTTTTTTTCCAATGCGCCTTCTACAAGGGTGTGCCTTATGCACGGGTGCGCCTTTAGTTAATCGATTGGGTTGGAACCGAATGGTGTATTTGAAATTGAACAGGGGGCGCTTTCGGCGAGGGTGCGCCTTCTGGTGATAGAGTCTATTGAATCTGAACACTAAACAGGGGGCGCTTTTGACTAGGTTGCGCATTCGGCTGACTGATTCTGTTGAATATGAACACTGAACAGGGGCGCTTTTGACAAGGGTGCGTCTTCGGTTGACTGATTCTATTGAATCTGAACGATGTATTGAAACTGATCAGGGGGCGCTTTCGACGAGGGTGCGCCTTCGGTTCATTGTTCCTGTTGAATCTGAACATGGTGCTCCTTTGACAATGGTGCACCTTCAGAAGTCGCTCTTGGACTTGCACACTTTCTTCTCCCTTTCTTGTAAGAACCTACAATCGGTGGGTGAAATAACTAGGAAACACTAGGAGAACACCTAGAAGGGGGGTTGAATAGGTGTTAGATAAACCTTGAAAGATTTTCGAAAGAAACAAATCAAAACGATTAAAAGAAATGATTTTCTTGAAATTTCTCAACTTTAATCGATTAAATCAATAGCTAATCGATTAATGCCGAATGATTGATTTAAACTAATCGATTAATGAAACTTGCTAATCGATTAATACTTGTTAAAATTGAAAAATCACTTTTCAATCAAATACGAAAATCAATCAATCAACACATATGATCAGAGATAAAGCGAAATTGATTAACACCAATATTCTTATTGATTACCTAGGTTATGAAAATGATTTTCCCAAAAATCAATTTTGCACAATTAAGATTCAATTCAATCAATTATGAAAATCAATCTTTTTCTAGGTTTTCAATCAAGAACACAATTAAAGACTTGAATTGTAAAGAGTAGAGAGTTTAGAGATACGACACAGTGATTTATCCTAGTTCACTTTCATCCACTTGAAAGCTACTCCAGTCCCCTCTTCAACCAAGAGAGATTCTTCACTATAAGGAATTAGAGTTTCTCAAATTACAAGTAAATGCCTCACAAGACTCCCTTCTTGCTAGCCTACAAGAGATACCACATCCTTGCCTTGTAACCCTATTGATGATCTAATCTAACCTCTTCTCTTTTCTTTGTTGATATCCCCACAACAAGTCTTCCACTTGCTTGATGATGCCTCACACCAAGACTTCCACTTGCTTGAAACCAATCAAGACTTCCAAATGCTTGTTCTTCAACAAAACTTCCAATTTGCTTGATTTGCTTGATTCACAAAACCAAGTCTTCCAATTGTTGTAGATAGCTTGCCTCTTGCAAAGATTACAACCAAATTGAAAACCAAATAACAATCCTATGAATCTCAATCAAAAGCTATGAAATATCAACATGAGAGATTCAAAGATTCTTGATCAAAGAATGTAAAAATGAGAACTTTGATCTTGAGAGAGTGAGAGAGAATAGAGTGGCTTTGATTCTTTGTAAAAGAGTATGAAAATGATTCTAGATGATAGGTAATGACCACAAAGGTTAGGAATAGGTTTATATAGAATACCCAAAAGTTAGAAATGGTTAAAAGTGCTTTTGAGAAGTGAAAAACGCATTTTAAAAACCAGATCTGCACGTTTTAATCGATTAAATTAAGTGCTAATCGATTAACTATGCCTTAATCGAGTAAGTGCGCAAGGCTGAATAATTTTACTCGAGTAAAAGTCAAGATAATCGATTATCAAAAATTGTTAATCGATTATCAGTATAAATATACTGTTAATTGATTATCAAAACCTGTTAATCGATTATTTTAATTAAAAATCACTTAAAACTTGTTTTCTCAAAAACTAAACCTTTTCTTTCAAACCTTTAAGCCACCTATTGATTTTAGGCAAAGTGAATACTCAAAATATGATATAATCATGACTATGATAGAGATTCACTACCCTCTATATACTCTACGCAAACTCATAAACTAAGAGACTTGAGAGGCTAAAGATAAAACAATAAAACATAAACTACCAAACTAAGTCTTCATGAGATGGCTCTCTCTTCATAACTTGATGTTTGTTGTTGCTTGTTGAGCTTGAACTTGATCAACACATTTGTAGCTTGTTCAAAACCTTTTGGCATTTATCAAAACATTCTTCATGGATCTTACATTTCTTCCCTTTGAGACTGAACTGGGGGACACCTTCAGACCGCATGATAGTGGTCAAGTAGTCTCCCTTGGGACTAAAATGAGGATGCCTTTAGACTGCTGATTTTGGACAGGGTGTCTCCCTTGGTTCTGAGGACGCCTTTAGACTGCTGATTCTAGGCAGGGCGTCGCCCTTGGGATTGAACTGAGGACGCATTTAGACGGATAATTCTGGACAGGGCGTCGTCTTCTAGTATGATTTCATCTTTTCTCTTTGCTTGATGTCGTTTGCTTGATTGTCACTGATCTTTCTGTTTGTGTTTACTTCTCTTGAAACTTTGCCTTTTGTTTCCTTATTCGCTTTCTAACCCTTTACTTTTGATTGTCTTCTCATTGGGCGGGACATAGAGTGCTTTTCTACTTTAGATAGATCAGGAGTTTGTTGTTCACGATTAAGGAATCGATCATCCCATGGCATTGAGCGTCTTAGCAAAACTTGGTAAATCATGGCTTGAGAGCGTACCAAGGGCTTCTCAAATCTTAGAAAGAGGTCACTTCTTGTTCCTACATAAACAAATTTCATTTTTCGGATATCTTCATGCTACGCATGCCCGTTTTGTTAGTTCTCTTTAATAAATTATATACAAAATTAATCATGCATCATTATATAGCATTGCCAAGATCTTATTTTCATATATTTTTTTTTTACAAAAGCACGCCCTCTAAGCATCTATGCAGCTTATAACATGAAACAGTGTTTGCATGCTGGAATCATGAAAAAGAATAGTTTTTTTTATTTTTAACACAAAGCAATGATTGAGTCAAGAACAGTTAACAAAGATTATGGCAATATTGACTACTTGCATGATAGACTAATTCTAGATTTATGGCATACACAGCAAGCATTCATATGTACAGAGTCATCTAATTATTGCTTTTATGATCAAAAATTTTTTTTTTAATTTTTTTTTTACATATGAGAGCGACATCTTTCGTGAATGTAGACATACGAAAGCCAAGTCATACTATAGCATACAGGTATGCATATTAGACCATCCATATCAATGTGTAGATAATGATGTTATTTGGGGCATGGTAATCATATCGGTATAATGTTGTAAATGAAATCATGTTGTTATATGAGAGCGATCAAACCAAGGTTGTCATAGATGCATACAAAAGCTAGCAAGATAATAAGTATACACATATTGTAACTTTTTTTTTTATAACTGCATACACAGTAACTGATGATGCATAATATATTGCACACATAGTAACTGATACATAATACATTGCACACACAGTAACTGATACATGATACATAATTCATCAAAGGAAAAGAAAAGACATTCAAAAGCTAGTAAGATAATGAACATACACATACTGTAACTATATTTTTTTATTATTATTTTTTTGTATATATATATATATATTTAATTGCACATACAGTAAGTAATACATAATACAGTGCACATTTCATATCATCATGATCCAAATATATTATTACCAGTTTCATGAAAAGACATACTAGCATAATAGGCATGACAGTAATTTAGACTAAGTCAAGAGTTGTATGTACTTAGCTTTTGGTGTAGATAGGTAGCAACGTTGCAATTGTGACCCTCCCAGCTAGGTGCGCCTTTGCTGCTGAGTTTTCATTTTCTGTAAAGGGGCGCCTTCTTCAGTGAGAGAGTACTTTCGCCCTTCTAGTTGCCTCATCGCTTTCTGGGAAGTTGGGTAAGAGCGAACGTGGAAGCCTTTTGGAAAGGACGCTTTTGGAGCAGAAAGGCAACTTCCTTGCTGCAACGCTTCATGGGTTGATGATTCATGATGTTGTTGTTCCAGAACTTCCTCTAGTGGTCATCCTTGTGCCATCATCAAGGACCACTCTCCGAACACCACTTGGTGTATCTCCTTCTAAAGTTGAAGCCATGATTTCCCCGGCAACGGCGCCAATTGTTTCTGCCAGGAATTTATATTTTGCAAAGAAAATAGCAGAAATGCAAAATAAAGGGATGGGTTCGTAAACTTTGTGAAATAAAGGCCTTGATTCATTACTTTCACTGGGAGAGAAAATACAAGAGAGAGCGAGAGAGTGTAATTATCAGGAGATATAGTGAAAAATGATAAATTTCATAGGACGCTCTCAATTTGTCTCCCTCAAGGCTCTATAGGATTTCTCTACTCTAAGTGTGTCGTTGTTGTATTTGTGTCTCTGTGGTGTTGCTTCTGTTTTTGCTTCCGTTGGATTGGATCAGGTGGATTAGCGTAGATCAGCCTGCCTTTGCCTTGTAGTATGCTTATCTTCTTATAGTTGGCTCGTGACTTGGCCTTCACGTTCTTCCTCATCTTGGACTGGTGGTTACTGTAACCTTTTTTCTGCTTGTCCACTGGTTACTTCCTTTTATTGTTGCCTTTAGCAAGGAGTACAAGTAATTCCACTTTTGTTGTTGATTGGAATAACACAATTCCCACTAATGGCATGTTGAGTGACTGCTCTGATTAAGCGTTGGGCCCAAGAGTGGAAAAGCTTGTTGGAGAAGATCGACTCTCCTTGGGACTTCACGTTCCTTTACTGTTGCTGCCTGGAGGGGACGCTCTGGGGAGGGACGCCTTTCTCATCCTGATCTGGTCATGTGGAAGGGCTTCCTTCTGGACTTTGGGCCTGCACTTTCTTGGGCCTTCTCTTAATTTTGTTTATTCTTTCTTTAATGAAATGAAGCCCAAAAATAATTATTCTATCCGAAACATCTATCATCTAAAACCAAACAGTGTCCTGAAAACAACTAACCCAACAAAAAAACAAACTAATCCTTTACAAAGAATACAAAAACAAAGAAAAGAACACATCAAAGCACCCAAACAAAAGAAACTCAACCATTCGCAACAAGCTTGCAACACTCAGCAGTAGTATGCCCGCAAGTTCTGGAGAGGATTTGAAATCCATTCAAACAGTGACATGCAACCTTTTTTATATTTTCTTATATTTTCTAGAACTTTATCATATATTGTTTTCACTCTCTTGATGTGAGGAAAAACATTGCTGAAGTTGGTGACGGGGACGATGATGGTTGGAATGTAGGCATGCATAGATAGTAGGTGCTGTTAGTGCAATGTGGGTATGAGTGGATGTATTCACCTGTTCTTAAGTTGCCCAATTGTTAAAAGTATTAGGGTTTGGTTCTTTGGATGGCTTCAATTAGACAAGTACCACTCCTCGAGTACCTTTGGAGGTGTTTAGGAACTTCACAAGTTCTTGCATTGCATGCCTTAAAAAATGTTTTTACAAATTACTATTTCTCATGTTAAAATGTAACTTTGTTTTGATGGGTTGTGTATCCTCTGATATTCGTTAATAAAGTTTTGTTACGTTGATAAAAATAAAAAAAATAAACATTTATATGTTGTTTCGGTGTTCTCATGTCTAGAATATGAAATATTTTCACTCCTCGGTGAAAAAGCTTTTATATTATCAAAAAAGAAATGAAAAAGCTTGTATGAAACTTTTATAAGTTGTTTGGGTTTTAATTTGCATGTCTTGCATGAGAACAAATGCCTATATTATAATTGTGTTGTTTGTGAATTATATGACGTACCACTGTTACTATATTTTCATGATCTTTTGCTACTATTTTGCTATGTTGTAGAGGGGGGTGACAGGCAAGTATTATTAGGGGGAGGTCGTTGCTTTATGTTCTTGAAAAATATGTTATGAAGCTTGTTTAATGGAGCTTGTTTAATGTTGTAAATGACTTGGAAATTGATTCACTGCATTAAATATAGATGATGAAGTATCTAGGAATTAAATTAATTATTGAAAAATGAAAAAATTTACTATGTTATAATAATTGCTAGAGGGTATTTTTGGAAGAACATATCAATTTTAATATAGAATTCAACAACATTGGTGGACGTAAAAATGTCCAAGAGGGTATTATAATCAAGGACGGAGGGAGTATTACTTTTTATTTTCTTGGATTTTCATTAATGAGGTTCCAAAATATATGTAGCCTTCTTATATTCTTGTTTTCTCTTGTGCAAGTATATCTTGCACTTATGTGTTTTTGAAACTAATTTTTTTTATATAAAAAAAAATAATAATGAAGTTCCAAATTGATTTGAAGGCACCTTATTTTTGGATGTTTAACTCATTTTTTATTATTTTATATGCAGGCTGCTTGGAGCTTATAATTTCGGATCTAGTTTCCGAAACCCTCTTTGTAGTTTTGAACTTCTTTTTTTCATAAAAACTTGGAAAATATTCTTATTTAGTTTTTAATTGATGTATATTTTTATCGGTCCTTGCATAAAAGTATTTTATGTAGCCTCCTACCTTACTCTATCATTTTATAATTTTTTTATTACAGTGAGTTGAGGGGTTAGCTATAGTGTATGTGTAAAAAAATATATGTAAACTGACACCATGCATATGCATAAAAAAAATGTTTCTAATCGAGCTCCTAAATCAGCACATGTATAAAAAATGTTTGTAAGCGGCCCTTTAAGCATATGTGTAAAACAATGTTTTTGAGTTTCTGGGTCATAGCATAGCATGTGTAAAAAATGTTTGTAAGCGTGACCCTAAGCGTATATATGTGTAAAAAAAATGTTTGTGACTTCCTAGGTCAACATACATATGTGTAAAAAAACAATATATATATATATGTTAACCCCCAAGTGTATTTAGACATTAAAATCTTCAAATTATACGTAAAAAAAAAACATGTAGACACATAATAGGATCAATGACACATGAGTATAAACATTTAAAGGCAAAAATATACATAAACATTATGTCTCTCGAGGTTTATGCCCATGTGCAATTAATCCTATTATTATGTTTGCATCTTCATGTTACGTGTAATTTGATGATAATGTCCAATACGTTTTAAGGTTAGCTTACCAACATTTTTTTATACATGCATTAACCCAGGAGCTCACAACATTTTTTTTACACATATGCTTGGGGAGTTCACAAACATTTTTTTCACTTATGCTGAACTAGGAGCTCACAAACATTTTTTTACACATACACTTGAGGGTTAACTTATAAATATTTTTTACATATACACTTATCCTTCATCTCACTTGAAAAAAAAATTGTATTTTTGACTTTTTATGAAAAAGGGGATTCAAAACTAAAAAAGCGGTTCAAAAACTAAATCCCGTAATTTTATCAGGTGTATATGCCCATGCACTAGTGGTGTTGGACTGTTGGTGGTCCACATAGCAAGCATGTGATGTCGAGCGTTGCCCTAGCTAATCCTGATGTGAGTGTTTTTGGAGGTGGCCTTGGGAGCTCAATGACAACGGCTACTCCTGTTCCGGTAACAATTTTTCTTATCTATATATGTATTTAGAATCTGTCTGTAGTAATGTTCCACGACGTGAGTGGTACATGCATGTGCCATAATGTAATTTAGAGGTTTTGCAAAAATATATTTGGGCTAAAAACTTATAACCCGCTAAACATGGTATAAGATTATTATTTTTTGGGGTTTTCTTATTTATTGATGTAATTGCTATTTTGTCCACAATCTCAATGTTTGGTGTAGAAGGGAATTAGTTTAGACCGATTCAATCCAATGTTGATCCAAACCGGTTCGAACTGGCATCACAACAGCAACGAACATCAGACAATAACGACGACTATAGCACCAAGCACCAAGGCACCAGAGGTTTTGTGTGCAAACTAAAGGCAAATTCATCTACACTTAATAGATATATCCTAACGGCTGAGATTAAAACAAAAAAAAATAAATTTGAACTTTTAAAAACCAGAACCGTAAAAAAAAATATATAAGGACTAAAATAAAAAATCGGTCAACTTTCAAGGACTTAAAACTTAATTAAGTCTTTTTTATTTCCACGTGTCATGTATGACATGACTTTCCATTAGCACGTCAGCCCTTAACAGATCTATTCTAACGACAAGGACTAAAACAAAAAAATTTGAATTTTTATGGACCGGGTGTTAAAATAGCAATGACTATTTCTCCCATGCATACCTTAATTCAAGGAATAGTAATGTTGTTTTACTTTTCTTGTTTTTTACTATATTTGTTTATGGTGAAACATACTTTCACCGATAGTTAGTTTTCCTTAATTTTAGAAATTCCAACTACTATAAATTCTTGTAATGATGCATTGTAAACATCAGCACAGAAAATGAAAACGAGCTCTCTATGTGCTAAGCATTAAAACTTCTTCCCTTCCACTAATTTATTATTCAACATTTGGCATCAGAGCAAACGGTCCGGGGCCGCCTTGCTCCAGCTAGCATATAGTGCGTTTTTTTTACGGTCAGGGACCGTTGTGAAGTGTTGTCGGTGACGTATAGTCAAGGGACTACGGTGTTCATATTTGTTGGTCTGGGACCATGTCAGATATTGCAAATTCAACTAGCTCAATGGAGAAGTTGAACAACGACAATTACGATGCGTGGAGCACGCGTATTAAATACTATATGCTGGGACAAGACCTGTGGGGTGTTGTCGGTGGTGATGAAACAACTACACCAACTGACGAGGGAGAGAGAAATAAATGGCAAATCAAAGTTGGAAAAGCGATGTATGTATTTTCCATCACCGTGGAGGATGAATTCTTACAGCGAATCAAGGACTTTAAAACACCGAAAGAAGCTTGGGAAGCACTTGCAACTTTATTTGCAAGGAAGAGTGATGCAAAATTGCAGCTACTGAAGAATGAGCTCATGTCAACTCAGCAAGGTAACATGACAATAAGCCAATATTTCACAAAGGTGAAGTCCGTTTGTAATGAAATTGCAAAGCTCGATGTAGAGAGTGCAATTAATGACGCCAGAAAAAGAAGGATCATTATTCATGGTTTGAATCCCAAATATCACGGGATTGTTACTGGCACCAGAGGATGGGCAAATGAACCTACTTCGACGGAGCTAGAAAATATTCTGGCTAATCAAGAAGCTTTAGACAAACATATGTCTAAGGTATCTATAAATGAGGATGATAAAGCACTCTTTGCCAAAAAGAAAATGCCTAGAGAAGCTAATACAATGACCCGATTCAATCACAAAGGAGAAAGCTCACAGAACAGGCAAGGTTGGCAAAAAGGTAGGCGTGGAGGAGGTCCACGAGGGGGAGCAATACAACCCCGATACAGGGATGATAGAGAGGAGAAGAGATATCGTCGCCAAGAAGATCTATGCTATAAATGTGGAAGGATTGGCCACTATGCTCGAGATTGCCGACCCAAGAAGATAGAAGGTAATGCCGCTATGCTCAATGAAAGTGAAGAAGAATGGGATTTCCAGGCATCATTTGATATGGAAAAATCTAAGTATGACATAAAGTTAGATAACAAAGAGTTCCAGCGGGACAATGTTGAGGAAATGGCTGCATCGTGCATGGACGAACCAGCAAAGGAGATCGCATTAGTATCCATAAGTGACAAAGCAATTAATTATGTTAGTGATTGGATTGTCGACTCTGGTTGCTCTAACCATATGACAGGAGACGAGAATAAACTATTAAATAAAGAAGAGTACAAAGGAAAGCGTGTGGTGGTTACAGCCAATAACTCTAGATTGCCTATTGCTCATATCGGGAAGACAACTATTGTTCCTCGCTTTGGACTACATCAAGTGAAGTGGACAAAGTATATCATGTGCCCGGAATGAAGAGAAACTTATTGTCGGTTTCGCAATTAACGTCTTCAGGCAATTACGTGGTGTTTGGGCCTAAAGATGTAAAAGTTTATCGAAGTTTGAAGCCTTCAGGTCAACCATTGATGGAGGGAAGACGACTTGAGTCTGTTTATGTGATGACGGCCCAAGAGGCATACGTAGACAAGACAAGAAAGAACGAGACAGTAGATTTGTGGCATGCAAGGCTTGGACATGTTAGTTATAATAAGTTGAAGGTAATGATGAAGAAAGCGATGTTAAGGAGCCTACCGAATTTGGAAATACGAGACAACATTATTTGTGCAGGGTGTCAGTATGGCAAAGCTCATGAGCTTCCTTATGAAGAGTCAAGATATAGAGCAGAGAGACCACTTGAGTTAGTACATTCAGATGTTTTTGGACCTGTGAAGCAACCTTCAATAAGTAAAAATCGATATATGATCACATTTATCGATGATTTCTCAAGATACGTGTGGGTGGACTTTATGAAAGAGAAATCAGAAGCTTTCTTGAAGTTCAAGGAATTTAAAGAGAAGGCTGAGAAGGAAACTGGATGTAGCATTCGTTGCTTACGCACAGATAATGGTGGAGAGTATACTTCAAAAGAGTTTACAGAATACTTGCATAGAAGTGGAATAAGGCGACAATTGACCTGCCCAAATACTCCGCAGCAAAACGGAGTTGCTGAAAGGAAGAATCGGCATCTAGCATAAACGTGTAGGAGCATGTTGCATTCTAAGAATGTTCCGCCTAAGTTTTGGGCAGAATGTATGAAGGCGGTTGCTTATGTTATTAATAGGCTACCTCAAGCTAGGCTTGATTTCATTTCACCATATGAGAAATTGCTATTGAAAAAGCCATCGGTGAGCTACTTTCGAGTATTCGGAAGTGTTTGTTATGTGTTTATACCAAATCAACAACGTAGAAAATTTGATAAGAAGGCAATTCGTTGTATATTTGTTGGCTATGATAGTCAGGGAAAAGGATGGAGATGTTGTGACCCAACAACAGGACATTGTTATGTTTCAAGGAATGTGGTATTTGATGAAGCATCTTCTTGGTGGTCTTCTCAAGCAGTATCGTTGCCTGATTCCAAAGAGATCGAGGAGAAGGTACAAGAGCATTTGGAGGAACATCAAGAAGTTAAGGAAATTACCCCAATAAGAGAAGGGATAGTAGTTGCTGATCAAGAAAGAGAAAGGTCACCAAATAAAATGAAAGGACCTTGGCAAACAGGAGTGCATACAAGGTCTTTTGAAGAGGAAAGACCAAGCCAAATAGAAGAGATAGTAGAGGAAGTACCTCAGTTACTACCTAGGAGATCAACGAGAATTCGAAAGCCAAATCCAAAATATGCTAACGCAGCATTAATTGAAGACATTGGTGTGAAAGAGCCAAATACATATGAAGAAACAACCCAGTCTAAGGAGTGGATAGATGCAATGGAGGAGGAGCTTAAGGCGCTAAATCAAAATGAAACTTGGGAGTTAGTGCCAAAGCCAACTGAAGTACAACCCATCTCTTGTAAATGGGTTTATAAGGTGAAGACTAATCCAGATGGTTCGGTGGAAAGGTATAAGGCTCGTCTAGTGGCTCGAGGATTTTCACAAAAGTACAGTCTGGACTATGATGAAACGTTTAGTCCAGTGGCTAAGATAACTACAGTACGTGTACTTTTAGCATTAGCAGCTAGCAAGTCATGGAAGCTATGGCAAATGGACGTCAAAAATGCATTTTTGCATGGTGAGTTAGATCGGGAAATATATATGGAGCAGCCCAAGGGGTTTGAGAGCAGCATTCACCCAAATTATGTGTGTAAGCTGAAGAAAGCATTGTATGGGTTAAAGCAAGCACCCAGAGCATGGTATGGAAAAATTGCAGAGTTTTTAGTCAAAAGTGGATATCAAGTGGCACCAGCAGATTCAAGCTTGTTCGTAAAAGAACGGAGGGGTAAGTTAGTGATAGTCCTAGTTTATGTTGATGATCTCATTATCACAGGAGATGATGTAGAAGAAGTTCAGTAGACAAGAGGCAATTTGTCAGTGCGTTTTCAAATGAAGGAGCTTGGAGAATTAAAGCACTTTCTAGGGCTTGAAGTTGAGAGAACTAATGATGGGATATTTCTATGTCAGCAAAAGTATGTTCAAGATTTATTGGAAAAATTTGGTTTGTTAGATTGTAAACCAATCTCGACACCTTTAGAGATTAACACAATGTTATGTTCAGCTGAAGGAAAAGACTTAGAAGACGGCACGTTGTATAGAGAGTTAGTAGGGAGTCTAATCTACCTTACTTTAACTCGACCTGACATATCATATGCAGTAGGTGTGGTTAGTTGATTTATGCAGAGCCCAAAGAAGTCGCATTTGGAAACAGCTCGCCGAATTTTACGATATATCAAGGGTACTATTGATTATGGTGTCTTTTATAAGAAGGGTGTACGATGCGAAGTCATGGGATATTGCGATGCAGATTATGCTGGAGATCATGACACTCGTCATTCGACTACAGGATATATGTTTTCACTGGGATCAGGAATAATATCTTGGTGTAGCAAGAGACAACCAACGGTTTCTTTGTCCAGTACAGAGGCAGAGTATAGAGCAGCAGCTATGACAGCTCAGGAATGTGCGTGGTTAATACAGTTCCTACAGGATCTACATCAACCGACTGATTATGCAGTCATATTATATTGTGATAATCAGTCTGCAATTTGTTTGGCAGAAAATCCTGTTTTTCATGCCAGAACCAAGCATGTAGAAGTGCATTATCATTTCATAAGAGAAAAAGTGTTACGAGGTAAAATCGAGATGAAGTATGTCAGCACTGAAGGTCAGGTAGCTGATGTATTTACCAAAGGTCTTAGCGGTTCAAAGTTCGAAGAGTTCAGGAGGCAGCTCGGTATGACAACAAGGTCTACTTTCAGAGGAAATAATCATTGAGGGGGAGTGTTAAAATAGCAATGACTATTTCTCCCATGCATACCTTAATTCAAGGAATAGCAATGTTGTTTTACTTTTCTTGTTTTTTACTATATTTGTTTATGGTGAAACATACTTTCACCGATAGTTAGTTTTCCTTAATTTTAGAAATTTCAACTACTATAAATTCTTGTAATGATGCATTGTAAACATCAGCACAGAAAATGAAAACGAGCTCTCTATGTGCTAAGCATTAAAACTTCTTCCCTCCCACTAATTTATTATTCAGCACCAGGATCGGTTAAATAAAAAAATATGGACTAAAACAAAAAAACCAATCAAGTTTTAAGGACCAAAAACTTAAAGAAGCCAAAAAAAAGTATATTAAATATATATTTATATTTCTAATGCTACTAACAACATTAATCTACTGTATTTGTGAATGAAAACTTTTCCAAAGAAAAATTTACATATAAAATCAGAGAGAATATATTAAAAAACATAATTAATTTATTAAAAGTTAATATAATTATTTCATTTAATGAAAATTGTGCTTTTTTGGTCAACCGTTAACTCGACTAACAAGGGTTGAATCCGAGACAGGGAGAGACCACAAGTTTGAATCTTGCCAATATGAAAAAAAGGTATTGTTAAGTATTTGATAAGTACTATAAGCGTTTTTTGAACCTCAAGACATGCCCTCATGAGCCTCGGAATCTAACTTGTCTAAACTTTTATTCATAACAAAATTAATTGTATTTCATTTCATTTTCAAATAATTAAAAAAAAAAAGAAGAATTGAAGATCAACTTTAAAAAAAATTTCTTTGCATCAAAAACAATCCGAAAGACTGACAGACTCAAATGTGAAGATCCACCCGCTTTCCCTCACTCACAAATACTAACAGACAGACTCCTCGCCGCCGCGATGAGTTCCCCGGCAACGGCCTTCATCCTCGCCACCATCATCGCCCTCTTCTTTCTCAACCACACCGCAAACTCATCACACCCTTCCCCATGCGACCCCACAAACAAGCGGGACCCACGCACACTTCGTCACGATAGAATCACAGTCCTCATCAACGGCTTCTCCGAGTCCCGCATCCCCCTCCTCCAATCACTCGCTGCCACGTACTCCCTCTCCCCTCTCGTCTCCTCCGTCTTAGTCCTCTGGGGCAACCCTTCCACCCCGCCACGTGTCCTTCACCAATTCGCCCTCAACCTCACCTCCCTTTCCACGTCATCATCATCAGCCCCTATCACCCTCCATCGCAACCCCTCCGCTTCTCTCAACTCCCGCTTCCTCCCTCGCCACCGCGACATCTCCACCGACGCCGTTTTGATCTGCGACGATGACGTGGAACTCGACGACGCGTCGTTCGAGTTCGCATTCCGCGTCTGGTCCAACAACCGCAACCGATTAATCGGGATCTTCGCGCGATCTCATGATTTAGACCTCAATCGAAAAGAGTGGATATACACGGTTCACCATGACCGTTACTCGATCGTGCTCACGAAATTCATGATCATGAAGAGCGAGTATTTGTACAAGTACAGTTGTGAGGGTGGGGCCCGGAGGGTTGGGATGAGGGGGATCGTGGACGAGGTTCGCAATTGCGAGGATATACTGATGAATTTTGTTGTGGCTGATGAGAGTGATGTGGGGCCCTTGATGGTTGGGGTGAAGAGGGTTAGGGATTATGGTGATGCAAGGAATGAGGTTGAGAAGAAGAAGAAGTTGAAGGTGGAGGGTAGTTTTGGGAATGAGAATGAGAATGTGAGTGGTGTTGGGTTGAGTAGTAGGAAAGGGGAGCATAGGAAGAGGAGAGGGTGGTGTATAAGGGAGTTTCATAGAGTGTTGGGGAGGATGCCTTTGAGGTATAGTTATGGGAAAGTTGTTGATTCTGTTGGTGAACAAGGGTTGTGTAAGAAAGGGGGCAAATTGGTGTTTTGTGATCAATGATCTGTGGTCGTCGTGTTGAATATGCACTTAATCCAAGAGATTAATGCTGGCAACAAGCATGCCAATTTCATGCGAGATCCACTGAATCATATGGCTACACTCGCTGATTTCATGTCAGATCCACTGAATCATATGGCTACATTATGTTCCGGAAGGTGCGCGGTTAAAGAATTGGTTGCTAGTCATTCTAAAATGGAGAAAATCAGAAAAGGACTCTATTCTAATTGGTAAAAAAATACTTGATTGTTGTTTTTGTTGTTGTACTTTGATTTCTTTTGGATAAGGTTTTTAGTGTGATCACCATATGTTATCTGGATTGCCTTTGATAATTTAGTTCAATTTAGCAGTTCCCAAGGGGCAAGCCTTGATTCAACTGAAAACTCATTTTTTGAAGTGTCTAAGTGCATGTTTGGTTCTGTGGTGAGTTAGTCCAGAATCAATTCGCTTCTGCTCCAACGTGATTTTGGAGTCAGAATCGATTTTCCTTGTGAAAACCAAACATGCTATAAGCTTGCTGGAGTTTTTGAGTGGTAAATGTCACTAGACGTACATTTAAGGATGAAGTAACAACAAGAAGAGAAAACTTGGACTTGAAAGGAGAAGATGACACTTGGGGACCTGGGTTCAAAGATTTTGTTATATCTAGTGGTTCAAATTATGCTCCTCCAGTCCTCCATATTAACCCGAGTACCACTTGAGATGACTATTGGAGACTTTATTAAGCCTTTATAGAGGACCTTTCGGAATCTTGGTAAATTTCTTAGTTGTAGAATGAGCCTGGAATCTTCAAGTTAGTTAGCACTCAACAACAGCGTAAAAACTGTAACTTGGCCATGGGATCAATGTTGAGCAATATATTTCGTGTTTGTAGTTGTGTTCAAAAGTTTTTTGCTTGTTTAGCTTTGAGCTTCTGATGCAACCGATAGAAACTTGGTATTTCAATATGGAAATGTAGCAAAAAAACTCATGGAGCAAAGCTTCCGTGACAGAGAAGCAAAAGGAAAATGGCTTGGTACAATTTTGGCCACTAATGAGTGGTGTATCTCATCATTACTGACTACAAGTTGCTTGCAGTCTGTGAGTCGCTGTAAGATTATTATCATCTCGTCTTAGGTGGTTTAGGCATGTGTGGAGGAGACCGGTGGAAGCTCCGGTTAGGAGGGTAGACCAAATGGAGGGTACTACAAGGGCTAGAGAAAGAGGAAGACCTAGAAAAACTATAGGCGAAACAATTGAGAAGGATATGGCAATCAATGCCTTATCAAAAGACATGATTTATGATAGCCTTTATGGCGTCGTTTGATCCATGTAGCCGATCCCACCTAGTGGGACAAAGGCTTAGTTGTTGTTGTTGTATTTACTTTTACAGAAAATTAGTTTTTTCTTCTAAATATCATTTTTAATAAGTGTTTACTATCGCAAGTGTGGTATCTGACTTTGATGGAACTGGCTTTATGAAATCGTGGAAGGGATAAACCCTTAAAGGGGTTAAAGTTAAACACTTGTCTCGAAATAGTTGTGTTTTTATTTTAGTCAATTTTTTTAATTTGGGGAGTCAATTGAAATTTTGAGTTCATTTGTTTGCTTGTTTTCATTTGGCTGATGATGAGAGTATTATTGGCATGAGCAGCAACAACACTCTGCGCACCGTGTTATGTTATCACACGGGTTGTTGTTGCTATGAAGAATGTGTCAAAATGCTAATCTGAGGCTCTATCATCTTTCTTTATTGTTCTTTCTTTGTTTGTTATTTGTTGGGTAACATCGTTCATGACATTGTGTTTTTTCAGGAAATTTTATGGAAATGTAGCGAAAAACTCATGGAGCAGAGCTTCCATGACAGAAGCAAAAGGAAAATGTAGCTACATACAAGTATAAAAAGTGTAAAAGAAAGAAAGGCAAAATCAGAGATAAGATGCACATTCTACCTCTTTCCCGGTCCGAGAATGCTCCTTCTCTCCCTCTTTCCGCCTGGCCCATTTCCCTGTTGACAAGTAGCTAGGGAAGGCCAAATAGCTAGGGGACTATCACACTATCTATGGATTTCTCAAGATAGGATATAATACACTGTGAATGAAATATAGGAGGAGATTTGTAAAAAATAAATTGATATGTATATCAAAGTATGACAAATTGACAATGGGCATTTATGTATGAGGATGCATTGAGAAATTGAACTGCTGCAGGGTGCATTATTATGCATGTGTAGCTTTGTGTGATCTTATTTTTTGCATGTGTTGAATTTTCTCATTTTTCTCATTATATATTAGCTGGTTTCTTGAATGAATTGGTGGCTTGGTACAATTTTGGCTACTAATAAGTGGTGTATCTCATCATTAATGTTCTGTAAGTTTATTACTACCTCTGGTCCTATATGTAGGGCACTATCTAGAAGAAATTTTTGGTCCTATATGTAGGACATTTTATATTTCCTATACATCATTAATTATTTTTTTTATCTTTTTTGCCCTTATTAAATGCTTTGACTAACTATATTTTGTTGTTGTTCAATAATGAATGTGAACTTTCTAAGTATAGTGAAAAGGGTAAAATTATAATGTTATAATATATTCTTATTGAATTCACAAATTCGGCTAAGTATCCCCTGTAATAAGAATGGGAGGGAGTAATTAGTACTGTGAAATTTGTTATTACGCAGGTGAATCATGCTGATTTATAGCATGCATGTTTTTAGGTAGGAAAAAAAGATATCTGTTCTTAACCAATATAAAGCTTATGGCACCAAATGGTTGCCTTCTTGTTCTTCGAGGGATGCCATCAGGGCCTTTTCATTCTCTTAAAATTTACAGTAACTAACTGTTTAACAAGTCATTAAATTGGACTAAACTGTTACTTTAGTCCCTGAATTTACACAGCACTTTCACTTTAGTCCTTGAAATTAACAAAATTGCTTTTAGGTCCCTGACTTTGTAAAAAGTCATTTCTTTAGTTCCTGAAATTAACAAAATTGCTTTTAGGTCCCTGACTTTGTAAAAAGTCATTCACTTTAGTCCCTGAAATTAACAAAATTGCTTTTAGGTCCCTGATTTTGTAAAAAGTCATTCACTTTAGTCCCTGCCCCTAACCCCCATTAACGTACGTTAACAGAATGATGATGTGACTGTTTGGGGCATTAAACCACATCGTTTTTGCACAAGAGGCGGATGTTGTTTCTAATCCTAATGTAGTTGCTAATGATGCTACTAATGTTGTTGCTTCTCATTCAGATGCGATAGATATGTCATAAACACAACCATCATAAGATTTCTCTCAACTAAAATCTCCAAATGAAGTGGCTGCAACATCTAGTGTTAGAGCTAAACTACCTATGCTCCTATATGTCATGTGGTGAAATAGAATTAGAAGTATGTAAATATTTAGAAGCATAATTGTAACGAAGATGGATGAAACCCTGGTCATTGGTGGGTATGTAATGTGTTGGGTGTTAGTTTGTGGTAGTCACCAGCTTGTTCGATTTGATTTTATGATATGCTCATGTAAAATTTTTGTCTCGTATTTCACATATATTATTCTTTTACAAAATTCAATACATAATTAATGTTATTTTTTCTAATATATCAGTTTAGGATACAGATTTAAGGAAGCATTTGCTACTAAAATTCCTGTGTTTGATCGAGGTCAGATAGAAACAAAAATTGATTGTGCATACAGCAGGATCATGGGTGTTTGAATCATTCATACAACAGGATTTGTTAGTTCTGCCAATATCTAACATCTTAGCTTAAAATGCATCATCGGATTCATGAACATCCGACTCTAATGTGCATATTGCACTCCAAGAGGAACCTCACCTTTATATACCAAACTTCCACACAATGTCATGAACTTATTCATATAGCCTTACAGTCTTATATTTAGGTAATAGCAATTACTTAAAAAAAACACCAAAAACTTCTTACCCAATGAAGAATTTCAAATTATGTTATCTTCCAATCTGGGAGAGAAACTCTAAGATTAGAAGAGAAACTCTAAGAAATCACATTAGTTATTCTTTGATGCATCAATAGTTTTAGAAAATATCGAATGTAAAAAATTTGAAAAAAATTGAAAAGGACCAATGAGAATAATTGCATTTAATTATTTTGGCTTATTTATGATTTTGGTCCTTAATAGTTCAACGTATTTTGATTTTAGTCCTTAGAAGTTATTTTGGTTTTGGTCACCTTCGTTACAAAAAAAATCAATTATTTGCTTACATGGTTAACGAAAATTCACACCAGCTGCCACGAGGTGAAGTAGCGCCAAATAGGTATTGTGATATGCATGATTCAAGTCTATGAACTCAAAATTTTGAATTCAGGACCATTTTGCGTATCGGATCATATCATTTTGTATCTGTGGATCTGTATCATCCACGTTATATCACTTATTTGGCGTCAACTCAGACCACATGGGAGACCAAAACCAAAATGTTTGAAAATTTAAAGAGTAGTCCCGGTCAAAATAACTTTTAGAACTAAAATCAAAACACGCTGAATTTTCAGGGACTAAAGTCATAAATAAGCCAAAAAAATTTTAATCTCTTTTTGAAAATGTACTTGAGCTTACTAGACCAGCTTCAGAGATAACAATCTCAGCAAGTCTGAAGAGCAAAAGCAATTGATTTACGAGCAGTTAAACACTTCTCATGCCATATAATTGTGACAAGTAGGTTGCCTGAATCACTTCACGATAATTGCATCTAAATCTAAAAGTCCACAAAATAATTTTCAACACTTTTAATAAAAAAGAATTGATCATTTTTTTTTTAAAAAAAGGAAAATGTATCAACCTTAACAAAAAGATCCGCCAGATTAAAATTGAATAGCGAAAAAAGGGTGAAAAGCCAAAGAGCCAAACTCCAGCCCCGTTTTTAATAACCAATCTATAAATCTAAGAGAAAGAACAACATGGAACACATAGAATAAAACATAGGTATAAAAGCATATGTAACAATAAGATAGAAACAATAGTAAACTGAAACAAAAGACCAACAGAGCTTCCGCGTCACGTTCAGAAATGCTGAGAAACACCGTTAACACTTAACACATAACCCTAAATGAGGTGAGAAGGATTGGGACAAACATAACATTTATAACGCCAGCAATGTAGGGTTGCTTTGAGTCAGTGGGTATGGGGCTCTTGTTTTAGGAGCTTTTGGGCCTGAATACTTGGATCGCCTTTGGCCCAGGAAAAAAATAGTTTTTGAATGGGATTCGATTTTTAACCATTGAACTAATGCAACTTCAATTGTTTACAGATGCAAATTGTTCAATATATATATATATATATATATATATATATATATATATATATATTAAAAATTTAATTTCACCATAATTTTGTTTACACTATTCTCATTACTCCCTCCAGCTTGAAATATAAGGAAAAAAATACTTCTTTTGGTTTAAAATATAAGTAAAACATTCCTAGAAAATTGTTATTTTATTTAATTTTTGTTTCGTTTCCAATTCAACTTTCCTAAACTATCATAATTATCAAAATAGATTGAGGCTAAGTAGCTTTAATAATGATTTCACAAAACATTAAATCCTAATTTTACTTGACGCTATAAATTCCGAATTGAAAGAGAGTGTTCTTTGTTTAAAAATAAGTCTATGTCACATCTCCAAAATTCAAATGACTACACTCCCCTTCAATTTGAAATTAAGGATCAAGGTTTTACTCTGAATTAATGCATGTCAAATATATCGAATTCATAATTAATTAAAGCATAGTTTCGTTCTACAACAGTACCACCCAACCAACTACAACTGAATTAATTAGGAATCTGTCACATTTAACAAAATACTCTTAAAACTAAACGTTCGACATAACAATTAATTCTGCGTTAACACAAATCAAAGTAGCTAATTAAAAACCATTATCAATAACAATATAGTCAAAATGAATATAAACCTTAATACCCCATATTTTCTAAAACAACATAAACATTCAAAAACAACTTAACACTTTATAATTATTACTGATAACACTAAAATTACTATTAGTATTAAAATTATGATACAACATAGAGTAATTAAAAAGGTATTAGGGATATACCCTCAAATATGGTGTTGAAGAAAATAGGGACAAGGTCCGTTCACAGCTTCACAGTCCCGGCATTCCCGACCAACGTCGGTGACGAGATCGGCATGGATCTGAATCGGGGAGAGAGAGAAAACGAGCTTTGAGCTTAACAACGACATCATCGAACACCACAGCACCCAGGCGACGACGACGGCTGATCTGCGACCCAGGAGGAAGGCGAGTCGCGATTCGCGACTCCCTTTGCTGGTGGCGTGGCTGAGGCTCGACGGGGAGAGAAACCGAGACAAGAGAGAGAACACGAGCGAGCAAGGGATCATCTGAGGAAGGGAGCGGCCCTGAGGGAGGCGGCGCCGACGTGTTGAGAGGGAGAGAACGCACGACGACGGCGCGACTTCACGACAAGGAAGGAGAGAGAGGAAACGGCGGAGAGAGAAAAAAAAACCCTCAGTGATGGTTGTTTTGGGGCGACGGTAGAGATTAGAAGAGAGATGGATGGTGAAGAGAGAGAAAGGGGGGTCAAAAACGAAGAAGAAGAATATGAGGGGGGAAGGAGGCGACGGCCACACAAGGGAAGAGGTGAAGAGAAGTAGGGTTTCATACCCTTAGTTTACCATTATACCCCCACTTTGATTTAATCAACATATCAACATATTATAAAATAGGAGAAGTTGAGGGCATTTTTGTCATTTTCATTTTCCCTCTTTCATCCTTGTTTTTCCCTCCAAATTTGTTTGTCCGTGCATCGCACGGGAATAAATATTTATCTTAAGTTATTTTTAGTAAATTTTTATTAGTACAATTTGGATTACACATAAATATAAAAATTACCTGCAAACATACAATTTGCATTTCGATATTATTACAATTTGTACGGGTTATTAATGATCTTTTCAAAAGGAAATAATTTGAATCAAATATTGACATAAAAAATATATAATGCCTAAACGACCCTTCATATGATAATTAACCAGCAAAAAAAACGAATATAATGTTGTAATTTCAGAAATTCTAATACAAACAAGTCATAATATAGGCAAATTGGTATTAAACATTTAAACAGAGCATCATTATGAATAATAAATTTTGGGTACAACGGAAAAACATATATATAAATATTAAAGATGAGCTATAATTTGGTATAAGGATTTAACTTAATACAATCAAATATTTACTCAGTCATGAATTCAAATTTAAAAAAATCCAAAAATTTATACAATATGTTGCAATTTAAATTGTGAAAAATAATGATGCGTTATTTTATACTTTAGACAACATACTTATTTACAATTATGAAGTTATAATACAAGCAAGTAATTTGAAAGTTCGAATCTTATAAACACGAATTAATTAAAAGTGTGAAAACAGGTCTTATATTTTGGGACAGATGTAATAATAATGATGATGATGATGATGATGATATATATGGTAAAAAAAATAGCTGCATTTGGATTTGCAAAACGAATTACTAACAAAATGCATTTGGAATGATGAATTAAATAAAACATAAATCAAAATGAGTTGGATTTTTTTTAATATAAGAAATTATGTTGTTAATTAAAATTAGAAATCGCATAGTTGATACATTTTTATTAATGAAAAAGTTGGTAGCTGAAACAAGATTCAAAGGTTAATGTTTATGACTATTCATTTCTAAATACATGTAAATCATTTTTATAAAAAATTTATATTAACTTATTATTTAAAAAGACATATTTCCAAAATCTATAATTAATTTTTTTAAAAAAAAATATTTAAACCCGTGCGATGCACGAGTAAAATTACTAGTTTTAAACAAAAACAACATCATTCTTATCACTACTATTATTTAAAGGGAAGCCAACACTAAAAATGAATTGTCATGCAATCACATATAGGGTAAATCATAAGGTTAGTAATTTGATATTACTCACAAAATAATTTAATATTGGTATATCTAAATCAAAGTAAAGTATAGAAAATATATTTTTAAAATAGGGTAATTGCCTTTAAATGAATTTACCTTAAAGTATATGTAGTGTCCTTGAACACTATATGTCCTTAACCCTCTGAGCCCTCAAGATTATGGTAATCAGGAGTTCACGAGAAGGTCAAGTATCTATGTATGACCTTATGGTTTTTCTGCAGTTCCAGTTGGGAAAAGCAGGGTTTCCCCAGTCAACAAGTGTGCGCAGAGTGTCAACTTAGGGATGAGAGTACGTACCTGAAACCCTAGCTATTGTGAGCTATTTATAGGGTTTGGAGGAAGTTGATTTGGGCCGTATGGGCCTCGTATCAAGGTGAGCTGAACCGGGATTCTGTGAGGGAATATAGGAGATTTATTCCCTTAGAATCCGGATAGGATCAGCTCACGATCCCATGTAGAGGCTGTTGCGAGATTCTAGGAGAGACGGGGGGAAGTGATAGGAAGCCTTGGTGAGACTGAGTCAACCTACCAGCCGACGTTATGTCTCGGTTCTAGAATCCCGAGTCGATGGAGTGAAGACCGCTGCTGAGGCTCGGTCCCATCAATTCCGAGCCTGGTCTTTTCGTATGCTCAGAATGAACGTGTCCGAGCGTGGGACGTTCGTGTTAAGTAAACCGAGGGAAAGGTCCTTGGAAAATCCTTTACATAGGACTGTAGTTTTTATGCGGTCGGCAGACCCTACAAGCCCCCCAGCTCGTAAGACTTTGAAAAGTCTGTGACGAGGTAATGAACGCTTAGGATAGACCTTTCCGCATGCCCAGTGACAACTGTAATCGTGCCGACTGCTTCGAGGTGACGTTTCGGGTTCTCGAGATACGGCGCGTTTCCTTGTAAGTTGTGCCAAATCATAGCGTTTTTGAAATTTGAAAAAGTACCTTTTAGAACTGCCACGTCTCTCCCTATGATTGGTTGCATGCGTCCATGGGCTTTTGGCCCAAATGGCTAAGACGGAGGGAAACTGAAAAGTTTTCTCTTTTAATTGAAACTTACCCTTTCTCTGCCTCATTACTCACTCTACTCCCAAAATTTCTCAGAATACCCTTATTCTCTCTTCGAGTTCCACTTTGTTGTCTTCACTCCCAAATCGAGATCCCCCAATCCTTCAGCAGTTCTAGCAACTTCACGCAGGTAACCCTTTCTACTCTTATTTCCATTCCTGCAGTTTTCCTTATTCGTTTGGGGTCGTTTTTCTTTTGGAGTGAGTTTTTCTTTGTAAACGGGTTTCCTGGTTTCGGGATTTTGCAGGGATTTCTGGGTAAAGTTTCTGGGTTTCTTTTGTTTTTAAGTGAGAGGAGTTTATACCCGCGAATTTGCTTGAATTATGAGGGGATGGAGAGGTTTTAGGGAAGTTTATCGTGAACTTTGTAGGAGATTAGGAGAAAATCCATCTAGTGACAGTGAATCAAGTTCTTCATCCTTTTCCGGGGTTTTTGAAGATTCTGGGAACGAAAGGAAACCATGCTCGGGAAGCTCCACGCCTATCCCTACTATTCCCCCCATCAACTCGGGTTCTTCCGAGTTAAAACCATTAACAGTAGAACATCCATTGAATCCTGCCGACGAGACTAAGTGGTTATTAGCCTATAGATTCGCTGAGCGTAGAGCCCAAGTTAGACTTAGCCCCGATCATGATATGGGGGATAAAGAACCTATAGGAAATCCATCTGAGGTGGGGGGAAAAAGTTCGGGGCTCGGCATTAGATTTAAAGTAAAAACTCGTGCTGTAAAAAATCCTAACGCCGAGCCTTTTTCTTTTTCCCCAGAAATGGTGGAACGCAGGTGTGTAACCAATCCTGAAGAATATCCTCTGCCGCCTAATCATGCGCAGTACGATGCTGTTTTTGATCGGGAGGTACTGGGGACGAGACCTTCATTGCTAACAACAAATAGTCTTAATCATCTCCGGCCGATACTGACACCTCCGAGAGCCGATGGAAATACCTCAGATTTCGTATTAAGACCTTTGGGAATCGACGATCGGATTTGCTTCGAAGTGCCGGAAAATCGTCAATATTTTTACTTCTATGAAGAAGTAGTAACTAAAGTCGGTATCCGCTTGCCCTTCTCCACCTTCGAGGTCGAAGTCCTCACTCATTTAGGAATAGCCCCAAGCCAATTGCATCCAAGTGGGTGGGCTTTCGTCCGAGCCTTTCAACAATTCTGCGATGTTGAGAACTTGGTCGCAACGGTACGGTCCTTCTTTTGGTTATATGCTCCCCAAGTAAATAAATTTGGTGATTCCAAGGGTCTTTGGGTGTCCCTAAAGGCTCGGAGGGGACATGCCCTTTTCGCCAAGGTGACAGACTCTTGGAAATCTTTCAAACCTCTCTTCTTCAAATACGAGTATACTGGGGCCGAAGTATGTTGGTTCATGGAACAGGTTGAAGAAGATGGGGTGATGAAGGTCGTGCCTCGGTTTCCACTGGGTTGGACGACTAACATTTATAACCGAGGATCCTCCTTGTATCAATTCGACTATAAGGCGAATTTAACAAAAGCCGAAAGGCGATTATGCGACCACGTTTGGGAGTATCTTCAAGCGAATGGTCAAATTGATTCCAAACGAATCCTGCTGAAAGATACGAGAGACGAAGTGAAGGCGGAGCTGGGTATTTTTTTTATTTTTTTTATTTTTTTTTATTTTTTTTTGGCGTGTTAATCCATTTTTCTTGCAGAAGCAATGGGGAAGAAAGCAACCAAAGCTAAGAAGAGTGAAGCTCGGGCAGCTAGACTGTCACAGCTAGCAGCACTCAAAGAGTCTGCGTCCGGTTCTCCAATCAAGGGTCAATCTGCTGAACCGACCCATCCTCAAAAACCGACCGTTATCCCCGATACCACCCCCACTGTCAGGGTCACTGGTGTTGAACAGGTGATCAAAAAGGGCCGCGTTGTCGACGCGGTGAATATTGAAGTAGAAGCTCATTCATCTCCCCAAGATGTTCCCGAGCGCCCTCTCAAGAAGACTCGGCTGGAGAAAGGAAAAGGTCTCGCTGGAGACTGGTTTAATTTGAGCAAGTCCAGCAAAGGGGTTGAAATTCCAGAGGGTAAAGAAGATGCAGCTGCCAAGACAGTGTGGGGTAGGAAGATGTCCGACTCATTCATAGCCACCGTCTTCCCTCCTGAAAATGCTGAAGTAATCGAGTCTTGGACCCCTGGGACTTGGGAAAATAATTGTAAATCGTTGGTGAAAAGCTTCTTACGGGGCGCGAGCATTTTCCATCACCTTGGCCATCATGGTGATGATGCTTATGCTGGATTGGCTCCCGAGGAAAAGAAGAAAAGATATGAAGCCAACGAGCGGGAAGATTACTTAGAAATTCAGGTCCAAGGTCTGAATAAAAGGATACAAGAAATGGCGGCTGAAAACGAGAGGCTTCAAAAGATTGCACAAGATTCGGAGGGGGCCAAAGTTCGGGCTGAGACAACACTTCAAGCTGCCGAGGCTCAGATAAAGAGGGCGGAGGAAATTCAGAAAAAGGCTGAGGAGAATGCTGCTGCTCTTCAGGTGGCTACGGAGAAAGCTCGTTCGGCCGAGCAAGCTGCTGCAGTGGCTCAGGAGCAACATGAGTATGCTAAGGACGAGATACTCAGGCTCCGAGCTTCCTTGGAGAAGATGAGCGCGAAAGCGCTCAAGCATAAGAAAGCAGCTAAGGAGAATCTGTTTAATTGGGACCATGCAATTGAAGATTCTTTCTACAATACTGCCGAGCAACTCCGTGTTCTGAATCCCGGGCTTGTGACCAAAGGCGCTGATCCAAATTTTGCTGTGAAAAAAGGTCAAATTGTCGGCCCGAGTGGAGTTCCCATAGATCTGAATAACTCCGACCTTCCGGACCATTTGGCCGAAGACTCTGAAGGGGAAGAAACTGAGGATGCCGAAGGTGAAGAAGAAGAAGACACATTCAATGCTGACAGCATTGTATTGTCCGATTTAGAATAGTTGTTTTTTTTTTTTAACGCTCACCCCAGTAGTGGGTTTTTGTAACCGCCCCAGTAGTGGGTTTGAACTTTTTCTATGCTTCTTTGCTCGAAATATTATGAACGTTTATAGTATTCGCAGTCAACTGTTTGCTTCTTTTTATACTTTGTGTTAAGAATTCAAGTGTCAAGACCTCGGAACTCCAGCGCTTTAGCCAAGGTGGGTTCCTCTATCCGCGATGTAAAATGATTTTAATAAACCATGTTTGAATCGGGAGTCTCAGTAGAATACTTGACGAGTTATAAGCTCTTGTTTGAGCTGTTTATAATCGTTCGCGTCATACACGGTGGCTAATCGAATATGAGGAAAAGTACGTAATACAATGAATTCAATAACAGTCTTTTATTAATCAGAAGTAGAGAGTACAATGGGCTCGGAGTTCCACCGAGCGTACACCATCATTAAACAGTAATAAACAAATTTACAATTCTAAAAAATAAATAAAGCATAAATTATGAAACTATGGAAGAAAGATTCTAACTGTAATAGCCTTTGAGCTTCGCCGCATTCCATGAATTGTTGATAGGAGCTCCCGAGAGAGTTTCAAGTTTATAGGCTCCCGTCCCGCTCTTGAAGGTGACTCGGTATGGTCCTTCCCAACTATGGGCCAGTTTTCCATCCTTAGCATTTTTAAGACCAATATCGGCCCTTCTTAGGACAAGGTCACCCACCTCGAACTCTCTGGGGTTAACCGAGCGATTATATTCCTTCGCCTGCATTCTTTTAGCGTGCTTTTCTCGTTCGGCGGCCAAATCTCTTACCTCCTCCGACAAAACAAGGTCCTTGCAGAGCAAAGTGTTGTTGATGGGGTTTGGCTGCTGCATAGCTCGGAAAGAAGGGATAATTTTCTCAATGGGGATGACTGCGTCGCAACCATAAGTGAGCCGATAGGGCGTTTCCCCTGTTGAAGTTTGGATGGTGGTGCGATACGACCAAAGGACCTCATGCAAGTTTTCCACCCAATTTCCTTTTGCTCCTTCGAGTCTCCTCTTGATTCCCTGAATGATGGACCTGTTCACTGATTCCACCTGACCGTTGGTTTGAGGGTGTTCCACCGAGGAGAAGTAGTGTTTAACCCCCAATGCACTGACCAAATCTTGGAACGCCCTTGCTGCAAACTGGGTCCCATTGTCGGTTACCAATATCTGTGGCACCCTAAATCGAGCCACAACTTGTCTCTCAAAAAACTTTTGCACCTTTGCCGAGGATATGGTTGCCAAAGGCTCGGCCTCAACCCACTTTGTAAAATAGTCTATGGCCACGATCACCCACTTCAACTGTCCTGGAGCGGTTGGGAACTGCCCAATCAAATCCATTCCCCATTGGTAAAAGGGATAGGGAGATGAAAGAGAATGAAGTTCCTCGGCTGGTTTTTGATAAACATCACTGTGAAATTGGCATTTTTCACACCTTTTCACGTGGTTTATCGCATCTTGTTGAAGGGTAGGCCAGTAGTACCCAGCTCTTAGGATTTTTCTAGCCAGTGACTTCCCTCTAATGTGGTGACTGCCTATTCCTCCATGAACTTCTTCTAGTGCCAGCTTTGCTTCGGCGGGGTCGAGACACCTGAGCATTGGACCGTTGACCCCTCGGCGAAAAAGTACTCCCTCAGCTAGTGCAAATTGAGATGCCTTCCTGACAAGTTTCCTAGCTTCCACCAAGTCGGTCGGCAAGGTCCCTTGTTCCAAATAGCTTGCAATTGGGCTAATCCAGCTTGAATCTAGTGATATGGAGAGGACAACGCTAGGTCCATGCACCATTTCCTGAATTAAACTCTTGTTGTTTTCAGAGTTTTTTGTTGAGGCGAGTTTGGAAAGAATATCCGCTCGGCTATTGCTTTCCCTCGGTATGTGACAGATTTCGACTTTCACAAATTCGGATGACAAGAATCTTACTTTTTCCAAGTATTTTTGAAGGATTGGCTCCTTCGCTTGATATTCACCCTTGACCTGTGATACCACCAATTGAGAGTCGCTGAGAATTTTCACCTCTCGTGCTCCCACTTCTTTTGCCATCCTCAATCCTGCCAAAACAGCTTCATACTCCGCCTGATTGTTGGATGTTGAAAATCCGAACTTCAAGGAGTATTCAAGGGTGACTCCCTCGGAGTTCTCCAGAATTATTCCTGCTCCTGCCCCCATCTTATTGCTCGATCCATCCACATAGATGTTCCAATCCGAGTTTGAGCTCGTCAATGGCTCAGTGAACTCGGTAAGGAAATCAGCCAAGGACTGAAACTTCATCGCCTTTCTTGGTTCGAAAGTTATTTCAAACTCAGAAAGCTCGATAGCCCAAGTCACCATCCTCCCAGCCAAATCAGGTTTCTGCAATATTTGTCGGATCGGTTGAGCCGTTCTAACCGTAATGCGGTGGCTGTGGAAATATTGGTGCAATCGTCTGGCAGTTATTACTAAGCAGAAGGCTAATTTCTCCACTTTTTGATATCTGATTTCCGGTCCCTGGAGAGCTCGACTCACAAAATAAATCGGAGACTCTTTACCTGATTCCTCCCGGACCAAGACCGAACTAACCACAGAATCTCCAACCGACAAATAAAGGAAAAGAGTTTCGCCATGGCTCGGACTAGACAAAATGGGAGGCGATGCCAAATAATGTTTAAGGTCAGTAAAGGCCTTTTCACATTCTTCATCCCATTCAAACATCTTCTCTTTCTCTTTCCTCAGCAGCTTGTACCATGGAAGGGCCTTTCTAGCTGACTGAGATAGAAACCTTGAAAGAGCTGCGACCCAACCTGTTAGCTGCTGAACCCCTTTGATGTTCGAGGGACTTTTCATCTCCAAAATGGCTCTGCACTTGTCCGGATTTGCCTCTATTCCACGCTCTGTAAGCATAAACCCGAGGAATGATCCTGCCGGAACTCCGAATGTGCATTTTTCCGGGTTCAGCCTCATATCAAACTGTCTCACCCTTCCTAAGATTTCTTTCAAATCTTTTGCATGATCTTCCTCTTTTAAACTTTTCGCAATCATATCGTCTATATAAACCTCCATCCTCGGCCCAATCAGAGGACCAAAAACCTTGTTCATCATGCGCTGGTAAGTTGCCCCAGCGTTTTTCAATCCGAACGGCATAACATTATAGCAATAAGTAGCGTTTTCTGTGATAAACGAGGTTTTTACCTGGTCCGGGGGATACATTGGGATCTGATTGTATCCCGAGTAAGCATCCATAAAGGACAACCTTTGATAGCCAGCCGAACTATCCACCAATTTATCAATGCAAGGTAGTGGGTACTGATCCTTCGGGCACACCTTGTTCAGATCTGTGTATTCCACGCACATCCTCCATTTCCCATTGGACTTCTTGACTAGCACAGGATTGGCCAACCAATCAGTGTATACCACCTCTCTAATAAATCCAGCTTCTAAAAGCTCAGCTACCTTCTCATCAGTCGCTTGCGCTTTCTCAGATCCGACCCTTCTCTTCTTCTGACATACCGGCTTGGCGCCAGGATATACACTCAACTTGTGGCAGATGAAGTTAGGATCGATTCCCGGGGTGTCTGCTGAGGTCCATGCAAACAAATCCTTGTTTTCAATTAGAAGTTCAGTAAGCTCTTTCTCTAGCTTCTCCGACAGGCCAACCCCGATCTTGACGTAGTGAGATGGCTCGGGACCTAGGATTACTTGTTTAAAGTCCCCTTGCGGGGTTGGTCGAGTTTCATCCTCTTCTCTGACGTCAAGATCGGCCAAGTTGACGCTTCCTTTGTTCAATGGTTCCTTCATAATTTTCTCATCATCTAGTTTCAGCTTTGCCAAACTGATGTTATAGCATTTCCGGGCCAACTCTTGATCAGACCGTACTGTTACTACCTTGTTATCCGACCCCGGAAACTTCATGACCAAATGCACTGTCGAAATGACGGCACCGAAAGATTGGAGTGCTGTTCTTCCGAAGATAGCGTTATAGGCCGAGGGAGCCTGGACAACGAGCCACTTTACCATTTCAGTTCGGGCAGAAGGTGGTTCACCCATTGTCACTGGGAGGTGGATATGGCCTAATGGAACGATTGAGTGTCCCGTGAAGCCAATCAAGCTTCCCTCGAATGGAGTAAGATCCGACCTTTTCAACTTCAATTTCTCAAACAGATCAAGGAACATGATGTCCGCCGAACTCCCTTGATCGACGAGAATTCTTCTTACTTCATAGTTGCCCATCCGAACTGTGACGACCATTGGATCATTATGGTCTTGCAGGATGTCTTCAAAGTCTTCATCACTAAAACTGATTACAACGTTCTTCTTTCTCAGTTTCTGAATCGGTCGGCTTGCCACCGAAAGAACTTGCCCCACGTATTTCGTGCGGTCACACTTCTTTTCCCCACCACCAGCAAATCCCCCAGCAATAGTACCGATAAGAAAGTCATTTGCTTTCTCGGATTCTTGTATTGGGGCTCCGCTTGCAGGTGGTGAAGGACTTTTATTCCTCTTCTGCTCGATTTTGGGAGGCGAGGGGCTCTTCCTTCTAGAACGCTTGCGCAAGGCTTCCCCGATGTAATGCTGAAGCTTGCCATCCCTTACCATCTCTTCAATTAGATCTTTCAGTTGGATACATTGGTCGGTGGTATGCCCCCATCCACCATGGTGATCGCAATACTTCGATTTATCCTTCTGGGCCGCCTTTCTTAAGGCTGGTGGCCGAGTGATGTTGCGCATTTCAGTATGCATGGTCTCACGAAGGATTTGACTCCTCGGGACCGTTAATTGAGTGTATTCCTCGTACCTGCCTTTGGGAGGCAGTTTATCACCTCTTTCTTGTTCCCTCTTGTCTTTCCTTCCTCTTTCCCGAAAACGATCATTCTGACGAGCCTTGTTTTGGCGAGGCCGTTGCTCCTGTCTTCCTTCAGTACCCCTTGCCGCGGTGCTTATCCTTCGGAACTCCTCTAGATTGACGTATTTCCTGGACCTTTCTCTAAGTTCTGCCATGTTATGAGGTGGTTCCCCGATCAGACAATCTTTGAAATCTCCGTCCAACAATCCCTGAGTAAGTAGGGAACGGATACCCCCGACTGTAAACCAGATATGCCACTGGCCTCTTGTTGATACCGAGCCAGGTAGTCGCGTAAAGACTCGCCAGGTCTTTGTGCGACTCCAGCTAAAGAATGATCCGATTTGGGCTGTGACATGCTCGCTGTATATCGATTGAGGAAAACCCTCCGAAGCTCGGCCCAGGAACTGATGGAATTTGCCGGTAGGGAGTTGAACCATCTCAGCGGCGCCGGGCCTAGCGTCATTGAGAAAGCTCGACATTTCATTTCATCTTCTCCTCCATAAAACATCATGGAAGACTCATAAGATGCAATGTGATCCATGGGATCAGTCGTCCCATTATAGCGAGAGACGTTCTGATGGCCCATGAAAGCTTGTGGAGTCCGAAATGCCATGATTGCGGCTGTGAATGGGTGTCCCGGATGTGGTTCAGCAGCAGCAGGTTCGGCAACCTCATTCGGAGTAAGGGGTGGAGGCAAGGGAAGGTTACTTGGGTTGCCAAGAGCCATGCGAGTGCCTTGTTCGGCAAGCCTAGCCATGCTTTGCTGCTGTAAAGTCGCGATAGCTTGGTTTTGCTTTTCGATTAATGAAGTTTGAGTCCTCAGAATTTCCATAATTGACTCTTCTCTTCTCCTAGCAGAAGAGGTCGTCATGTAAGATCTTCCCTGAGACTCGGAACGTTCACCGCCCTGAAGTGTTCCGAAGCGTCCTCTAGTAAATTGTGGGACTCCCCTAAACAAGGGTATTTCTCTACCAGACCGCTCGGTTCGGGAGTTTTCTCGAACATGACGTTCACCTCGTCGTTCCTCCCCAGTTCGGGATCCAGCAGGGGCTCTTCTAGACTGGTGTGGTCCAGAATCCGCAGTGTCACGCCATTCCGACACATGACCATCAGAAACACGACGTGGCTGAGATCGTCGTTCATGGCCCTCCACAGCCGGAACGACGACGGCTTGCGGTTGGACCTGAGAAACAGGTGGATCAGCAGGGTGGATAACTGGAGGAACTTGGGGGTTCTCAACCTGATTACCCTCAGGGGGAGAAAGTCTGTCCCTAACATTCCTGCCAGCAGCATTCCTAGGTCCGGCGTTCTTTGGTGGTCTTCCTCTAAGACGACGACGGAGATCACCTCCTCCTTGGTTGTCATCGTCGTTGTTTGCCATTTCGTGCAGTGAGCGGTGGGAATACTGGTTATTCAGGATCCCCACAGACGGCGCCAATGTAGTGTCCTTGAACACTATATGTCCTTAACCCTCTGAGCCCTCAAGATTATGGTAATCAGGAGTTCACGAGAAGGTCAAGTATCTATGTATGACCTTATGGTTTTTCTGCAGTTCCAGTTGGGAAAAGCAGGGTTTCCCCAATCAACAAGTGTGTGCAGAGTGTCAACTTAGGGATGAGAGTACGTACCTGAAACCCTAGCTATTGTGAGCTATTTATAGGGTTTGGAGGAAGTTGATTTGGGCCGTATGGGCCTCGTATCAAGGTGAGCTGAACCGGGATTCTGTGAGGGAATATAGGAGATTTATTCCCTTAGAATCCGGATAGGATCAGCTCACGATCCCATGTAGAGGCTGTTGCGAGATTCTAGGAGAGACGGGGGGAACTGATAGGAAGCCTTGGTGAGACTGAGTCAACCTACCAGCCGACGTTATGTCTTGGTTCTAGAATCCCGAGCCGATGGAGTGGAGACCGCTGCTGAGGCTCGGTCCCATCAATTCCGAACCTGGTCTTTTCGTATGCTCGGAATGAACGTGTCCGAGCGTGGGACGTTCGTGTTAAGTAAACCGAGGGAAAGGTCCTTGAAAAATCCTTTACATAGGACTGTAGTTTTTATGCGGTCGGCAGACCCTACAGTATATAAATAAAATAGTCCAATAGAAATATTATACGGTACTTTATGAAAATACTCAATACTTAAATAATTATTTACAAGAGTTAATCTTTTAATTTAATAAAACTCAATTTATAATACCAAAAAAAAATCAGGATGTTACATTGAACAATTTAGCACAAAATTAAAATATTAAATTAAATATTGTTAAAAACATACTAACATTAAAGATTAAAAATGGATAAATAAATAGAGAGAGAAAAATGGAGAGAACCTAAATACATCCTTTATGCCTAAATATAATACTCATTTACAATTTTTATTTTGATCCTATTTATAAAAAATTTTTGCCAATTTCTAATGATAATTAATTACTTTTTTTCACAAACATCTCAATTTATTCAACATTTTTTAGTGTTTCAATAATACTTATAGGAATAGTTTTGAAAAAATATATCAAATGTCACATTTCCAATGTCACTAATTAAATTAACCAACTTCTTAATATATGTAAATTTTACCAAAATGATTTTATATTTGAAAAGGGAGAAAGTATGTAATTTTTGGCCTGCGTATGCCATGAGTAAAAGAAAGTATTTGTTTTAAGGTGTGTAAAAGAAAGTATTAATTAGGACTTATGATTTGACTAAAACCGTCATAATTTATTTTCTTTTTTTATTTGACTTTTATATAAACAAAACTATTTAAAACTTGAAATATTTTATATTCTAAAATAAAATAATTAATTGATTTCAAAATTAAAAATAAAATCTATTTAAAAAGAATGATATTTTCTTTAAAAAAATGGTTTTCTCACCAATAAAAATACACCCTTTCTTGGTGTTTTATCATATACCATTGAAACAACTCGTAAAGATATTGACACAGTAGTAAATATATTAAGACAATCTAAATAAAAGATCAAAGATTCAATTTCTGGCAAGAATATTAATAAAAAAAAGTAAATTGGACTATATTTGATGAATTAATAATTCTATCTTGATATTGATAACAAGGTAAGAATACCACATTAAAAAAGCATTTGAATTCTATCTATTCAAAAAAGTTGGAGTATTTTGTTATATTTTATAGGGTAAATGTTTATTTCATACTAGCTTATCAATACCACTTTTCATTTTCTTATCCAGTTTATGAATGGACAATGACTATGAAGTAAATGACGTGAAAAATGATGCTGTTGATTACAAGCTTATTTTATTTTTATTAAGTTGTTGACAAAACTAGTAGCATGAAAATATTATTGTTCAAATTTTAATTCACACATAGAGTTGCTAGTTTTTCTCGAAATACAAAATCAATACCCTTTTAGAAGTAGTAACTAATACCGTAAGTCACATAAAGAACAATATTTTAGAAAAAAAAATTCTGTCAAAATATTATAAAACATTAATTTTTTTAATCACATCAATTAGTTTTTATTGACAATAATTAAATAAAAACCAAAATTTATTTAATAGAATTTAATTTCCCATTAAATAAAAATCCAATATATTTAATAATTTACACAATCCAATATATTACTTATTTCACCATATATTATTTGCCGAAAAAATTAGCATTAATTTAAGTTTTTCATTTTTTTTATCTAGAATTTCAAAATTTATGAAACAAACGTTTTGGTGAGTTGAGTTGGGGTAGCTCACTATGATCAGGGTAGCAGGCTTCACAGTTCCATAAGTTACATTCTAAAAGAATTTTCGGTACTATATATAAGTTATTATGAATTTTTCATTAATTATGAAATAATATATTTTTTTATCTTATTTATCCTTTATTCATTAATGTGAAATAATATATAAATTTATGAAGTTTTTAATTCAAATTAAATGGATAAAAATGTAATATATATTACCGTACTTATATTTTAAAGTTTCAAGAAATGTAATTTTTCACCTTTTTTTTTATTATACATCCTTTGTCTCAAAAATAAGGTAAAAAAAGTATATAGACAAGTGTCTCAAATAAAATCCCAATAATAAATAAAAGTAACTGGAAATTGTATATTATAGTGTGCGATTGTGTAATCAATGAATGTTATATTAAATTATTGGGTTGATGATTGATTGATATGTTAGACAAAGTATTAAAAACATGCTCCTTTATTATTAATTTTTTTTTAACTTTTCAAAATGTTACCATTTTTTTAAACGGGAAGAACATTTAAGTATAACCTATAATAAAGACGTGATGAAATAATTATATTAAATGACTAAGATTTTTAAACATATTTTTAGTTTTCAAAACCATTGGTTGAAGTGATTAATCTCCCCTGTCCAAAAAAAAGTTAATAAGGATATTAATGCCATTAAAAAACAATAATTATTTACAAAGTAAGAAAATAAAAATAATTTTTAAGAGTTACTTTCACCCTTTCATTAAAAAAATAATAATTACCCAAATGGGTTTGGCCTAGTGGAAACATGCTAGGACCGTAAGGATATTGAAAACCCATGAGACCATAAGGTCAGAGACTCGAATCCTTGTGGAGAACATCCCTTGGGGAGGCACCCCACTCATGTTGCTCCAGGTGTCGGGACTGTGAAGTTCCCCTCCACAGTTTTTAGTTCACCAAAAAAAAAAATAATAATTAAAAATAAGTGTGCTAAAAGACAAACTCTTCTTCTGGCTTGTTAAAATACATCATCCATTCTCTTTTTCACACTCACAGAAACAAAACAAAACGAAACGAAACGAAACGGAAAAATAAAAACACACACACAACACTCTCTCTAGCAAGACTTTCACTTTTGTTACCTTCTTTCATGGAGAACTTGAACGTTGTCATCATTCCTGAATCCGAGGGATTCACCCAAGGTTTTCAATCCAACGACGACAACAACAACACCACACCGATTGCTATAGCCGTGGATGTTGCTGAAGCTGACTCTGTTTCGGAGCAGAGGGGGGTGAAAAGGGGAAGAGGGAGGCCCAGGAAGAATGATGGTAATGGAAACATGGTGTTATCCACTCCTCTACCATCTGGTGGTATTTCGGCTCAGCCTGTTGGAGGAAGTAGCACTGAGAAGAGAGGCAGGGGACGTCCTCGTGGTTCTGGGACATTGCAGATTTTATCTGCCATAGGTAATTTTCTTTTCTTTTGTTTTATTCTTATTTATTTGTTTGTTGGTTTGAGTTTGCATAATTTTTTTGTTTACGTTTTGCATAATTTATTTGAGCAACGATTTCGTTTAAGTTTTTAGTTCTGAATTTAGGTGTTATTTTGGAATTGGTCATTAAAATTTTTTCTTGATGTTTTCGGTCTATGAACTTTGCTCAAATTTAGAAATGGTCATTTCATCACTTAAGTGATGATATGACTAATAACATGTCACGTTACTTTCGCCACATCGAGAGGTAACATGCAAGATAATGTCACGTGAATTTTTTAAATTAAAAAAATTAAAATTTATTAAAAATAATTAAAAACCTTATTTTTTAAAAAAGAAAATGGAATCTTCTTAATAATTTTTAAAAGAATAGATTTTTTTTAATAAAAAAAAATTATGTGATACCACGTGGCGCTACATAACACGTCACTCGTCGATGTTGTGAAAGTGACGTGACATGTCATCGGTCATATCATCGTTTAAGTGACGGAAGGATTATTTCCAAATTTTGAACAAAGTTCAAGGTCCCAAAGCATCGAAAAAAAGTTCAAGGACAGAGATAATAAAAGAGCACCTAAGATCAGTGACTAAAAACTTAGCCTTGTATTTTTTTTTAATGTTTGAATTTTGGAATGATTGTTTTCTTGTTTTCTCTTTGAATTCAACACTTTTTACATTTTAATGCACATAAATAAATTGAGGCTTTGGAATGTGGTCTGATCTTGAAGGTTTGATCAATTGTATACCAATGAACACTTCGCAACTATAAATTAAAAAAAATCCAACCTAACCCATTTTTGTTTTCTTTTTCTAAATAAAATAAAATGAAAACATCCAATATATTTGATAAATGATTGAGTTTTTTAAACACGATATCACGTGTATAAAATATGTTTTGTTGTTATCGACAAAAATCATCTCGATTGTATCCAGAAAAGTGATTGAAAGATTTACATAAGGTGGGTTCCATACAAACCTACATGTAATATTTTTTAAATTAAAAAATAAAATAAATAACATAAATAATAAGTGTCACAATTTTATGTGTAGGCTTGTGTATAGGTTAGTCTATATAGATCTCGTAATCATTTTTCTTATACTATGCCTAAATAAAGCATAATTAGTTTTCGAATGCGGTCTAAAAAATACTATCCATACATACAAAATAAAAAGGTTTATCAAATCAATATTAGAGAAATGCTTTGTTCAATTTTCTGGTCTCAAACTCCTTTCACTTTTAGTGGTTTAATATTTGAGCCATCGCTATGTTATTGTGCTAATTATCTATAATAATCTTATTTAAATCAAATATGATTATCTCTTAAAAAGCATATTTGTGATTTATATATATATATATATATATATCACCTTTTCTCTCTCCTAATTTCTACCTTACTTTTTTTTAATTGTTTTCATTTAAACTCACGTGTTTTGCGTGTTTTGCATCACTCTTGCGGGGAATTTGCCGACTTTCCATATGATTTTAAAAATGTTAATTTTTAAGCATTTATCACTTAAATTAGTATATTTTTTTTAATACAAACACACAAAAAATAATATGATTGGTTTTTTCAACCGCATCGGTTACTTAAATATTTTCGTTTTAAAAAAAGAGTTATTTCTTTGTTCTCGCTTAAATAATTCATTCAATTCATTTTACTTAGATACTTTCACTATAAAAAACTCATTTATATCATTTTTACATCTACTTTTATTATTAATGTCAATTAAACTCACGTGTTTTTCAAAAGTGTAATTAACTGCCTTATTTTAATCGGATGTTTTCATTTTTTATGATGCTAATATGAACAATGATGACGAACGTACGATACGGATAGTGAAGCAAATAAAGACACTTTTTCACTATTTCCATGAAAGTATTAATCAAGAATGCTTTATACATGACAATAATCTTTTGCAAACAAAAAGAATAAATGGGAAAACAAATTTTGGATTCATCAGATTTGTAGAGGCTGAAGAAACTCGCAAGGCAACGAAACAATTAAGTGGGATCAAACTTCTATCTATTTGTAGGGTTCACGAGATTTTGGTAGCTAGACACAACAAATCAGAATTTCAAAGTGTAGAGAATCAAATGGAAAGGAGTAGAATTCATTCTTCAGTCATTTATTCTTTAGAATTGAATCTTAAACTTACTCGGATAAATGTCTATATATGAACTGCAAAAGTGATTCAACAATTCAATTAGGATGTAGAAATTGCATGTGCTAATACACCAAATTTTATTATCTAACTATCATATATATATATATGCACCAAGTTTCCATGCAAACTTATTCTACATAAGTTTCATAGCACACATTAAAAAAAATTAATAATATTTTGAACAAAATTAGATGTATTGATGCACTAAATTGCTTGGTATTTAAGAATTTATTGTTAGTTGTACTGATGCACTAAATTACTACTCTCTTGGTTTCATATGCATTAATATATTAATTTTTTTAAATTAAATACATAAATAATATTATTTTTCTTCATTAAACTTTTATTTATTCCAATTTTTTTTTTACTTTCAGTATATAGTTTTTTCAATAATAATTACATGAAATACTATAGTCAAAATATTTCAAATTTTTACATTGTTTAAACTTTTTTTTAAAATTTTTGTGCATATTCTTAAAAAAGAATCTATTTGAAACAAAAGAAGAAGTGGTATTCAAGAATTTGTTGTTTACGTATTACTTTAACTACTGGTGATTCGAAGCAACCACCGATTTATAGATTGGTGTTTCACTGTTTACATTATTACTTCACGAGCCTGAGATGATAAATTTAAACTCTCATTGTGGGGTAGTGTTATATAAACATTCAAATTCAACATCTGGATCTAACATCTCGTTTGTCTTATATGCAGAAACAATAAAATAATATTATTTTATTGTTTCTACAAATAAGACAAACCATATGTTAGATTCAGATGTCAATTACAAATGTTCACATAATAATATTATTGTTGATCTATTTCACATCATGTTTAATACTTAATTTGCAGGTGGTATTTTTGAAGAAACAGCTATGGGATACGTCACAACTCATGTGATGACTGTGAATACTGGGGAGGTAATATGAGACACCTAAAATAATTGTTATAACTTCAGATTTTTATTTGTTCGAATAATAATAATAATAATAATAATAATAATAATAATAATAACTACTATTTTTGGTCATTTTCAGGATGTGCTGAGCAAGATATCCTCATTTTTTCGTAGAGGTCACAAAACTGCTATTTGCGTACTTTCTGCTACTGGCACTGTATCCAGTGTCAGCATTCGTCCATCTGGGGCTTCTGGTGGCGTCGTAAGATTCGAGGTACAATTGAATAAAGTGATGATCCCTCATGTTATCACATATCAAGTTTTTTATTTGAATCTTTTTATATATGTCTAATGTCTCTAGTTTGCCTTGTAACATGTTTAAAAAAAAATAGGCCTGAAATAAACAGAAATAGAAGTTGATACAATATAAGGTTAAAGTCAGAATGAATATACTGAAACAATTGTAATAATTTCTGACTAATATTGCAACTAATTGCTATTTGAAACCGCCTCTAAAGTGAAAAAAAATTTGCAACTAAGTTTTAGATGACTAGTTCTATTAGCATATAAATTAACATAAATGTATGTGCTCATCACTGCTCGCTTATTACTTTATTCTTAACTTCTTATTTTTTTTAACGGCCAAACAAACATAATATATATAATCAAATAATTAATTAATTATTTTTCTTATTAATTACTTTTTGTTATTTCAATTAATTTAATTAAACTATGTTTGGAGGCATCTATATTTTGCATGTTGTGTGGAAATATCCTGTTTCACCTCTTTTATTTGTGTAATTGTGTATTTAATTGCATTTATATTTCTATTTTTGTTTTTGTTTTTTTCCTCCTACACGCAGGGCCGTTTTCAAATTTTAACCTTATCTGGATCGAGCACCTACAATGGTGGTGCTGGTCATGCACAACGCGAAAATGACATACTTACCATTTCTTTAGCTAATCCGGATGGGAGTGTTTTTGGAGGTGGTCTGCAGGGCACTCTGATTGCTGCTTCTCCTGTTCAAGTAAGAACTTTAGATAAATATCTATCACATCCTAATACCTAATAGTTTCAACTTTCAATATGCTCCGGGATTAAAATTAGATGTCTACTTGAAGTTAGAGAATTGTTTAAATAGCTAATTTAATTTGCTTCTTCTAGATATGTTAGTGTCACAACACTCTAAGTATCAACATGTAGGGATTGATCCAAAAAATTGATAAATTTAATTTAAATTTTAATATTTTATATTTTTTTACCAATCTTCATACTTTGAATGAATTATTAAATAGTTTATAACTGATGTTTTCGGATACATCTTTTCTTTTTGCTATCAAAATATTTTTTTAAAGCTCAATATATATATATATATATTGATTTATAGTGATGTATTCTTTTTTTTTACACCAACCAGTACCCGGATTTGATTTACCCAAAATCTGACTCATCCGGTCCGACCCAATTGAGCTTGCACTAAGCGGTAGGGGTCTCCCAGCAGGGTTGCTCCATACCCAAAGCTTGAACTTGAGACTAGTTGGTTAAGGGACTAAGTGAGCTACCACATGACCAACCCCTCGTTGGTATATAGTGATGTATTCTAGATTAATGATTTTGAATTACCTTACAATTTTTTCACACATGTAATAATGGCTCAAATTGTTTGACACATGATATTCTCTTTTTTTTTTGGTGTACTAATATTCTCCCTTTTAAAGATGACTAGGGAGTTGATTTTGTTCAAAGTATTATATTTTACTTATTATTTATCACTATATATTGCTTTATTCTTATAATATAATTGTCAAACTTACTTTGTGTCTCTCTTCTTCCATCAGCTTATGTTAGGCTCGTTTAAACAGAACAACAGAAAACATAAAAGGGATATACCTGATGCTGTCAATGTAGCTGGTAATGCTAATTTGATGGAAGGTTCATCTGGATTTATCCAAGCAACAACATCTAATGGGGAACCAGATGATGTCTTTGCTGCTACAACTGCTTGAGTTCTAGATACTGTTATTCCTGAAGATCTCAATCTCAGTTATGCCTTTGTTTATGGTGCTTGATTGCATCGATGAATTAAAAGGTGGTTTAATTGTTTTAAAACTTGTGTGTTGGTAATAATTTGAAGTTATTTTCTAGGGCATGTAATTTGAAGTTACTTTTGCATTGTGTATCTGAAGTTTGATTTCAAATTTCAATATTAAGACAACGTATTCATGGGAATGTTTTAAGGTGATGATGTGGATGAAATGTTATTTTTATTTCCAATGAGTTGAGTAGCGTGTTGTGTAACTCTTGTGCAATTAAGTTTTGCGTGGTTTAGAGGAGATAACATGCATGTATTGTTAGGTTTAATACTTTTGTCTGTTACCTGTTGTGATTATTTGAAAGAATGTTATTTAAGTTAAGTCAACCAATTTATAAAAAAAAATATTTTTTTAAAACCAAATATAATAAACAGCAAGGGACGGATTCAGAAATTTTCGAATGTGAGGGCCACAAATATAAAGAAACATGCATACTGAAATTTTATGATAAACTTTTATTAAAATACTGAAATTTCAAAATAAGGTAACATGCATACAAACCTTTATAATTGTTGTTTACGATATTGTTTATTCGTGGCAAGAATATTACAACGTTTTTTTAAACACTAAAATGATTTTTTTTTTCATCTTGAACTTTCCTCAGCATTAACCTACAATTTTACAAGACATCATCACAGTCATCACTCACCAAAATTTATGGGTTTCAAGACTTGGACTTTAAGAAATTAAAAACTCAAAGTCCATTAAACTTTTATTTCAAATCTGTAAATATATATACTCCCTCCTGTCCTAAATGTAAATCTCCTTTGGACCTTTTTTTGTCCTTCATGTAAGTTCCTTTCTAATTTTCAATGGCATAAACACTCTAATTTATTAAACACTTTTTTAGACTCCTAATAATAATTATAAAAGTAGTTTTGATAAAGTATATCAAATATTTACATTTTCAACATTATTAATAGGCTTAATTATGTCACAAGTCCCTGAAGTTTGGGGTACTTTTGTCAGATACCCTTATTCTTATTTTTTTAATTTCTGACTCCCTGAAGTTACTTCCGGGTTTGTCATATACCCTTACTATCAATTCTGGCCAATTTTGCTAATATGTAACATCAGAATCCTTATCAGACGCATGAGGTAGGTCACGTGGTGCCGCGTGATGTCACATAGGTGAAAACGACTTTTTTCTTCAATCATTTTTTTCTTTTTTTATTTAACGAAAAATATAAAAATATTAAGTTTTTTTAGTTTTTTAATTTAAAGAAAAAAAATATCTTCGCCCACGGGACACCACGTGCCTAAACTCCTGTGTCTGACCAGGATTTCGATGTTACATGTCAGCAAAATTGTCCAGAATTGGTAGTAGGGGTATATGACAAACCCGGAAGTAACTTCGGGGAGTCAGATATTGAAAAAATAAGAATAAGGATATCTGTCAAAAGTACTCCAAACTTCAGGGACTTGTGACATAATTAAGCCTTATTAATATACTAACCAATATTCTTAAAAGGCATCTTTTTAGTCAAAATAAAATTACATGTGAGTCAAGAAAAAGTAATATATATATATATATATATATATATATATATTAAAAACAAAAGTAAAAACATAGTGAGGGCAAGGCAATTGCCCTCGTTAAGGACCATGTAGGTCCGTCGCCGGTAGCACATACAAGAACACACTTTTTGAAAAAGCATATATATATTTTTGATTTAGAGATGAAAAAAAATTGATGAGGTGTATGTTATATGTGACTTTTAACGGGAATATGTGTGTATATTGTTGCAATCCCACATTGGTTAAGTATGAGAAATTTAAAAACCTAGTAAGTAGATGAACCTGTTGACCTTAAGAATTTGGGTTAAGGGGTAGTGTCAAACCCACTTAATTATAGTGGTGGTTTTTATTTATTTCTTTGATCCATTATTTCAAACCTTTCATTTTTCTAGGCTTTCCTGATTTCTATTAAAGCCAGTAGTTTGGTTCCTTTGAAAACATAACCGAGTATACCTTGATACTTGGAATTGTTAAACCTAGTGTGCAAGTGCATGGTTTTGATAATGTCAATGTTTTGAAGAAGCTCATCCATGAACAAGCTAAACCAAATGTCGAAGAACAAAAGCAACAATGATGAAGAGAGAGCAAGCTCAAGGACTTCAATGTGTATATTGTTTTATATCTTTTGTTTTGAGTCTTAGAGTTTGGGTAGAGTTATTAGAGGGTAGTGAATCTCTATCAAGTGCATGATTATATTATATCTTGAGTATTTCACTTAACCAAAATTAATAGGTGGCTTAAGGTTTTTAGAGAAAAGGTTTAAATTTGAAAAAACAAGTTTTTAATTGATTTTTACAATAGTTAATCGATTAATGATAATGCTAATTGATTAACATAATATTTGCATCAGGTTCTAATCGATTAACCTAAAGTGTTAATCAATTAATGATAATGCTAATTGATTAACATAATATTTGCATCAGGTTCTAATCGATTAACCTGAAGTGTTAATCGATTACCATAATCGATTAGCCTGAAGCCCTAATCGATTAACTAGTGTCTGATTGATTTTAAAACAGCTTTTTACTTTGCAAAATCAGTTTTTAAGTTTTCCAAAACTTTTAGGTACTCTATATAAACCTTTTCATAATCATTATGAGGAACTAACTTCATTTTTACATCATTTTAGAAAAGATTAAAAGTCAAATTATTCTCTCAACATTCTCTCTCACTTTTACAAAGATCAAAGTTCTTATTTTTATATCTTTGATCAAGAAGCTTTTTGAATCTCAAGTTCTATTTGTTCATTTTTCTTGAAGGAGATTCAATAGGTTTATTTTGTTTTTCATTGAGTTGTAATCTTTGCATTAAGGCAAACCTTTCTACAACAAGAAGAAGTCTTGGTGTTGTTGTTCATCAAGCAAACAAAGAAGATTGTGGAAATCTTGTTTTGAGGTATCAACAAGTAATTGTGGAAGACTTGGTGTGGGGTATCATCAAGCAAGAGAAAAAGGTTAGATCAGAAGTTCAATAGGGTTGCAAGACAAGAGTGAGGTATCTCTTGGAGGCTATCAAGTGGGGTATCTTGAGAGGCAATCGCTTGTAATTTGAGAAATCTAATTCCTTAGTGAAGAAATCTCTCTTGTGGAAGAGAGGACCGGATGTCGCTGTAACATCCCAAATTTTAAAACCCAAAGACGAATAAGTAAATAATAGTTAGAATAAAGGAAATAATGATAATAGACTACAAATAGTTATTTAAAAGAAGTATTTTAACATTAGGAAAGGATAACAATAATAATAAGGTTAGAAAAGAAAGGAGCATTAAATTGAAGTTAGGAACAGGCCAGAAAAATAGATAATTCGGTACCAAAACATAACATAGGGTAGAAAATCAAAATAAAAGATTTAAGACTCAAAACACAATTCCCGCCGTTGGATATGAAGGTATGATTTTTAGGTAATTGCTCGTCAAATTTGATCAAGATCCGACGGTGAACGAAGAAGTTATGGATATTTGAAGTTGGGGAGAAAATAGCTGAAAAATAGAAAAATGAAGTAGCAGTACCTGTACATTTGGCTTAAGCGAAAATTTCTGGCTTAAGCGAAACTGCTCCAGTATCAACACCAATTGAGTTCGCTTAAGCGACCAGATTTCGCTTAAGCGAAAATCCTGTGATCTGCAACACTAAACACGCGTTTTTAAGGGTATTCCCGCCATTTCCCATCCCAAAACCCCATTAAGACCCCCAAACACTCCCTCCCTCATGCCATACGACCTCCTCTCTCACTCATCTCCTTCCTCTTCCATGGAGCTAGGGCTCCATCTCTTTCCCTCTCTTCCTCCATTAATGGCCTAGCTTAAGCTTCCAAGCTTCAAGGCACCCATCAAACTCTCTTTCCCTCTTCCAATTAATACCACCATCACCACCTCAAGCCTCACCATCATCATCTTCATCCTCAAGCTTTCCATGGCCTCCATGGTGTGAGCTTCAAACTTCAACCTCCATAATCATCAAGGTTTCCTTTCCCCTCTTTCCTTCAAGAGGAATCATCATCGTCTATGCTCCCTTGCTTTCCATTGGGATTCTTCCATCATATTTGAAAGTGTGGGTAAGCAATAACCAAGCTTTTCCTCTCATTTTCCTCTTGATTTTAGTATTAGTTTTACTTTTACTCATTATTACTTTCCTTGGTAATCCAAGACAAAATCATGGACTCCTTTGGCCCTTAAGGATTTCGGCCAACACAAGAGAGAGAAAGGGGAGTTCATCAACCCATTTCATTCCAAATCTTGACGAATTCCAGCATCCCTCGGAGTAGTGATTGTGGCCATTAAGCTTGTTTGACACCCCTCCTGCTTAGGGTTTGCAAGTCCCAATTAAGGTTTTCTCTTTCCTGACTATATTTAAGGTAAGGGGTTTTATTGCCGTCTCGGTGGGTGAGACACTAGTATTGTGTAGTCGTGCTCAAGATTAATTGACTTGTGTGTAGTTGTTATTAGGAATTGTTATTTATGATTTATATTATGATTTGCCTATTTATATGTGCTAATTGACAACTTGATGTATGTATGTCTATCAAATATGTTTCATGTTATGAAAACCATGTGATAACATGCTAAGTGGTAATTAATGATATGAGCTATGTGTGACTTGTTGAGAACATGAATGAGGCATGTGTATGTTTGATAGTGTAAATTGATTTATTAATTATAAATGTATGCTATGTTCTGATATGGTTATTAATGAATGTTGAATTAGTGCATATATGTGGTGATTCTGAATATTGAATTAAAAAGGATTAGGAGTGAGTGAGAATTTGATTAGGTGGTATCTCTTAGAGGAGAATTTAAGAAAACAGCTTAGGGAAATAGAAAATGTTATTAGAGGTGAGATTGAGCGATTGCAGGGAAATAGGAAATGAGTAGGGGAGAAGAGAAAAAGAGGAAAATGAGAGAAAAAGGAAACCTTTTCGAAATAGTAGTGAGTGACTCTAGGAAAGAAAATGATTAGTTAGTTGAGAGGAAGAAAAGAGGAAAATAAGAATAGGAGAAAGTGGTGTTAGGCGAGGGCGGACTAAAATTGAGAAAAAGGAAAAGAATAAAAAGAAAAGAAAAAGAGAATTTTGGTATGCGGTTTGGATCCTAGAAGACACACGATGGGGTGCAGTAAGGCGGGTGCGCAACACCTGCGGTAAGCCGCAAGCTGCTCCGTGTGCATGGGTTGAGTAAGACGTGCGGTCTGCGGGATCCGTACGCATCGGTAAGCCGGCACTGCAATGGGTCGCAGTGGCAAATTCGCATAACCAAGGGATTTTGTGGTAATTCAGGATAATTCAGGACGCGTAAGTCATGCTCCCGGGTGCAGGAAACGTAAGCCGCTTGGGAAGTGTGCAGGGGAGCCGCTCGGGTCCGCCTTCGGGCGCGCGGAGCCGTAAGTCGTGCCCAGAATGGGACGCAATAGTGAAACCACAAAGATCCAGAAAAAGGAAAAAGAAATAGTAAAGAATGAAATAAAAAGGAAAATGAGAAGAAAGGTGAGAAGGTAATGAATGAGAGGGAGAAACTAGAAAGGGGTACTGGAATTAGTTAGTTAGTGTAACCAGGAAGAATGTGAGCGGAAATAGGGGTGAAAGTAGAATTGAGGGTATTAGTTCTTGTGAGAGTTGAGTGCTAAGTGGACGGAATTAGAATAGGAACTGACACTAGTTAGGGAGTACTAATAATTGGAGACGATTGTGTTGTAGTGAATAGGTGATTGGGTGTGATTATGATTTTATTATTTGACTAATTGCTAAATGTGTGTGACTTGGCTCGTATTATGCTTTACTAGTTTGTGCAATTTTCACCCTTACAACCACCACAGGTACAGGTTAGGAGCATAGCTGATTGCTGGGCCGAGCAGGAGCACACTTCCCTACGGGAAGTGTTAGTTGTTGGGTTATTGTGAGTTTGAGTCGCACCGGGCCATATGTGGAATATTATGTATTTTGAAAACTTATTATTTAAAGTATTTTAAATCTCAGGTGTATATTTGATGGCCCGGGTTCTTTAGCTAATTCTTGAAAAACTAAGTATTTTCATCTTAGTATTTTATCCCCGGATATTGGGAGAAGAATTAAATTATATATGTATATTTTATCTGGATGTCTGGTTGTTGTTGAAAATGTTTTGAACAGGTTACAGGTCAAAGATAATTTTTGGGAATGTCCATAAAACAGAGAAAACTCTGTCCAATTTTCAGGAAAAATTATAATAAGTATTTTAATTAAAAAGAAATTTTCAAATCCATATTTTCAAAATAGGTAAAATAAAATAGGTTGTTACAGTAGCTCTCAGTGGAGGAGAGTGAATCAGTATAAAATCTCTATGCAGTATCTCTTTCCCTTTTGCTATTTCATATTGTTCTTGATTGAAAACCTAGAAAATTAAGATTGATTTTCATATAATTGAATGAATTAGGTTTTAATAGTTCAAATTTATTTGGGAAAAACCTTTTTCATAATCTAGGTAATCATTAACAATCTTTGTGTTAATCAATTTCGCGCTATCTCTGATCATACATGATATTTGATTAATTTTCGTTTCCGGTTGAAAAGTGATTTTTCTCTGTTCTACAGTGATTAATCGATTAACTGAGGAGCTAATCGATTAACCTTGTGCATGCTCTCAGGTGTTAATCGATTAACCCTTTGCCTAATCGATTAAGAGTTGTTGTTTTTTGTGAAAATCATTTGTTTTAATCGTTTCGATTTGTTTTATTCGAAAATCTTTCAAAATTTCTTTAACACCTATTCAACCCCCCCCCCCCCTCCTCTAGGTGTTCTCCTAGTGTTCTTTAGTTATTTCATCCACCGATTATAGTCCCTACAGGAATATGGGGAACATTTACTAATATATATTGGGATTCACATTTGAAAAAGGATTTCTAAGGCTTAGTATCCAATCCACTTAGGGTGATTTTTTTTTCATCAAATCTACTACACCCTCCGTTTTAAAAGTAGTGCTGTTTTAGCATTTGTACCACGTTTCATAAGTCTTGCTCTTTTATAAACCCAATAAATAATTAGTGTTATTTTTCCAAACATACCCCTATTTAATACACTCTCTTTTTCACTGGCAATACATTTTTTTCTCTTTAATAATGATTATATAGGGGCATTATAGTAAAAATACAACAAATCTTTACATCATATAACTATTTCTTAAAACCCGTGGATAACCTTAAAACACACTGCATATGAAATAGAGGGAATATCCGTTTGAGCTCCACTAATTCTAACAACTATTTCACAAAATTTATTATATGATCCCCACTAATTCTAACAACTATTTCACAAAATTTATTATATGATCCTGCATGCTTAATTATAGGCCCAAAGTTGAGAATAAAATTAATAAGAAATATAAATATATGTTGATGATTTTTTTTAGAGTTATGTAATCTTTATATATATTATAATGGGAATTTTTCTTGACAATTTCCTTTTTTAAATTGTTATCTTACTTCCTCTGCGGTCTTTAATAATGTAGGACTCTTTTGAGAAATTCTACTACCGTCAGTTATGTACAAAAATTAATAGATTTTGATATATAATTTTCAATAAAAACCATATTTGTATGAAGGATCAATTTTGGAAAATACTTGAAAATTGTTTTATATATTTAGGATTAAATTTTTTGCCTCAAAATGGTCTTACAGTACTATTTATGACCGGAGGAACACATTAAAGATTTTGCATTTCAAAAATTTTCACTCATCAATGAGAAAGTTTTGATAATGGTTGGCTATGAGAACTCAACTCGTTTCTGGGAAGACCAATAAATTGGGATACGAGCGATACTTTAAAGAACTTTATCATATACTCCATCCTTAATTATAAGATTATTTTGGACTAAACTGTCACTTTAGTCCCTGAATTTACACAGCACTTTCACTTTAGTCCTTGAAATTAACAAAATTGCTTTTAGATCCCTGACTTTGTAAAAAGTCATTCACTTTAGTCCCTCAAATTAACAAAATTGCTTTTAGGTCCCTGACTTGGTAAAAAGTCATTCAATTTAGTCCCTGAAATTAACAAAATTGCTTTTAGGTCCCTAACTTTGTAAAAAGCCATTCGCTTTAGTCCCTGCCCCTAACCTCTATCAACGTACGTTAACAAAATGATGATGTGGCTGTTTGGGGGTATTAAACCACATCATTTTTGCACAAGAAGCAGATGTTGCTTCTAATCCTAATGTAGTTGCTAATGATGCTACTGCACCTGCACCTACAACTACTAATGTTGTTGCTCCTCATTCAGATGCGATAGATATGTCACAAACACAGCCATCACATGATTTCTCCCAACCAGAACCTTCAAATGAAGTGGCTGCATCATCTAGTGTCAGGGCTAAACTACCTATCAGGCCAAGATCAACTGCACCAGTGCCATCTAATACAGAGGCATCGTCAATGGTGTTTATGCCCACGCATAGTTTTAAAGAACCTAAAAACTCCTTTGGACCATCCTCACAATCAGCTTTAGGATTTAAAAGATGAAGAAATTAGTTTTTGGTTGTGTTTTGCCTACATTTTGGCCTCTTGTGCAAAAATGATGTGGTTTAATGCCCTCTAACAGCCACATACATCATCATTCTGTTAACGTACGTTGATGGGGGTTAGGGGCAGGGACTATAGTGAATGACTTTTTACAAAATCAGGGACCTAAAAGCAATTTTGTTAATTTCAGGGACTAAAGTGAATGACTTTTTACAAAGTCAGGGACCTAAAAGCAATTTTGTTAATTTCAAGGACTAAAGTGAAAGTGTTGTATAAATTCAGGGACTAAAGTGACAGTTTAGTCGATTATTTTGGGTATTTTTACGTCCATCAATGTTATGAATTCTATATTAAAATTGATATATTTTTCGGAAAAATAACCCTCTACCAATTATTAGAACATAACAAATTTTTTCATTTTTCGATAATTAATTTAATTCCTAGATACTCCATCATCTATATTTAATGTAGAAAATCAATTTACAAGTCATTTACACCATTAAACAAGCTCCATTTCATATTCCAATAATTTTATTTATTTTTTCTCACAAAAATTTAGACCACAATGATTAGATGTAAGGGTAATTTTAGAAAAAATTACAAAAGGATCTTATATTTAGAACCAAATTTTTCTACCCGAGAATGCCTCATAATTAGGGACGGAGGGAGTATTTTTTTTTATAAAACAAAGAATTTTATTAAGAACTAAAAGTACTCCCTCTGTCTCTTGATATAAGTCACTTTTAATTACCTAATTCATGCAGATTAAGAAAAATAATTATTACTCTCAAATTTATCAAAAAATATGTTGTCATTCCAAGGTTACCCTTATTTAAAACTTTACAACTCTATTCATTTCTCTCTCTATTGTAATTATTACCCTATCAACCTTATGCAATTATGAGGGGTGTATTTGGAATAAACTCTTTAATACTACCTAGGTATTCTAAAACGACTTATAAAAGGGACACCAATTCTACCAAAATGGTGCCCTATATGAAGGAACGGAGGGAGTATAAGGCATACTTCCAAGAAATAATAGAACCAGAAACCTGTGCAGAAAGAAGAACTCCACCCAAAACCTATTGTTTCTGCCAGGAATTTATATTTTGCAAAGAAAATAGCAGAAATGCAAAATAAAGGGATGGGTTCGTAAACTTTGTGAAATCAAGGCCTCATTTCATTACTTTCACTGGGAGAGAAAAATACAAGAGAGAGAGAGTGTAATTATCAGGAGATACAGTGAAAAATAATAAATTTCGTAGGACACTCTCAGTTTGTCTTCCTCAAGGCTCTCTAGGATTTCTTTACTCTAAGTGTGTCGTTGTTGTATTTGTGTCTCTGTGGTGTTGCTTCTGTTTTTGCTTCCGTTGGATTGGATCAGGTGGATTAGCCTAGATCAGCCTGCCTTTGCCTTGTAGTATGCTTATCTTCTTATAGTTGGCTTGTGACTTGGTCTTCACGTCCTTCCTCATCTTGGACTGGTGGTTACTGTAATGTTTTCCTGCTTGTTCACTGGTTACTTCCTTTTACTGTTTACCTTCAGCAAGGAGTACAAGTAATTCCACTTTTGTTGTTGATTGGAATAGCACAATTCCCACTAATGACATGTTGAGTGACTGCTCTGATTAAGCGTTGGGCCCAATAGTGGAAAAACTTGTTGGAGAAGACTCTCCTTGTCATTTGCTTCTCTACGCTTGCTTTAATGCTGAAACTCAACTCTTTACTCTTTTGCGCCTTCTGAATCTTTAGATTTTACAGTATTTTTCTGCTGCGTTGAACGCCTTCTCTGTTGAATGAATAGAGTGATCAACTTGGGAGGTATAATTGTGGTCTGATTACTGGCTTGATAATCTGTATTACTTGAAGAGAGCCAATGCCCCCTAATTGACATGAAGGCGGGCAGTGGCCAAAACATAAGAAACTTTTCTTGTCTTGTAGCGCGCCTTGGGTGGCACTCATGACCGATCTTGAAAGAATTACTTTGCTGCTGATCTTGCGCTTGTTGCTTTTGTCATGTTATGTCTACTGCTGAAGGCACTGATACTTCTATTAAAAGCTTGTGCGCCTTTGTGGTCGCTGAGCTTTGTGCCGCTTTAGTATACTTAACTCTTGGAAATTTGGGTTACTTGCTTTGATAGTACTGACTTGAACTTCTTTTTTCTGCACTCTGCACTTTACTGCCTTCATACTGTACAGTGATGCACTTATGCAATTTTGATATTTTTCTTATGTTGAAATATGCATTTTGCACCATGCTGCTTTGATAATTCTGTCTTTGGAAACCTAGTTTATGCTCTTGGATTGGATCATTTTTATATTGTACAGGTTGTGATGTACTGCTTGTTATTTTACTTTGTTATTTGATGCGTCTGGTTATGAGGATGTCTGCAGAACTTCATCATAGGGCGCTTTCTTCAAGATTTGGTGATTGTTCATCACAGGACGCCTTCTTCAAGATTTGGTAATTGTACTGTCTCAAGCATGTTGTTGTATTTTGACTGCATCACTGTTTTGACATTCTGCTATTGCACCTTTTCTTAGACTTGACTTTATTCCATGTCGTTTTTGATCCTTCTTTCAAGACTTGAATCATCCATTTGAATGCAATCTCTCTTTTCTGCATTACTGATTTTGCAATCACTGAGGCTTCACCAGTATTCAAGTCCCTGGCTCGAGGGCGTCCTCAAGCAAACGGAAGGTTAGCGTCCTGCTTTTGATGCCAATGCTTTGGTAGCAAAAGAGAAAGACTTGGTGGAACGTTGTGCATCCTTATTGAATCATGATTTGAAGGTCTATCGCAAGCCACTGTTGTCTTGACAAGTTTAGATGTGGAGGCTTTTGCAGCAAAGAAGAAACATTTGGTAGAGTGTCGTGCTGAGCTAGGAAATCTGATTAATGACTTGTCTGCGAGTTTGTCCAAAGCTATTACTGACTTGGTGGTCTTGGATGCAGAGATTGATTCCCAACAGGAATCCTATGCTGCTGCTTGCACAACTTCTTCATTGGATGCTCTCTTTAAAGTGTAGTTGTTTTGTTGTGCTGTTGGATCAGGATACTTGTACTTTGACTTGTTGCTTTCTCTTTTGATTGTATCTGGTGCCTTGATGGTGGGCTTTTGGGATGCTTGTTAAGCACTTTGTATTTGACTACTCTGTTTTGGATTCCTTTGAATAGAATCTCCTTTGGAACTTCGAGATTGCTTGCTTGTGTACTGCTTTGTTAAATGCTTTTCTTATTTTCTCTTTTTCTTCTTCTTTTCCTTTTCTTTTTCCTTCTTCTCTTCTTTTACATTCTGAATTGTACACTTGTAATTCTTGTGATTCTTTGCTTGCTGCATGTTGTTCTTGTGCGTTCTTCAATATTTTTCTAGCCCCTTTGTAACTAGCACTCTTTTGAGAGCCTTCTCTTTTCTTTGGTAGCTGGCGCCCTTTGTGGGAATTTTCTGACTTCTTGTTTCTATGACTAGCGCCCTTTGTGAGAACTTTTTTAGTCTTTGTTATTAGCGCCCTTTGTGGGAACTTTTCTAACAACTGGTACTGAGACTAGCGCCCTTTTTGGGAACTTTTCTAGTCTTTGTTGTTAGCGCCCTATTGTTAGCGCCCTTTGTGGGAACTTTTCTAACAACTGAGACTAGCGCCCTTTGTGGGAACTTTTCTAGTCCTTGCAATACATCTTTTTGGGGTATATGTTCTTCTCCCACCCGTTTTTTTTTTTGGGAACAGCCCTTGTCATTGGTGCTACTTTTCTTGCTTTTATCAGTTTGAAAACACTCGGATTTCTATATTGTTCTGGCTTCTTGACTTTGTGCTTACTTATAAGAGAGCCTTTGCATAATCTGCTTTGATATATGAATATGCCCAGGTGCGCCTTGCTTCAAGGGTTTGTCATTACTACAGAATTCTTCGTTTCACTTGGGTCGGGATGCTTTAGCTTGCTTGTAAGGATGGACTGGGCTAAATTCTTGAATTTAACTTGGCTGCTATTCAATTCTCAAGCAAATTGAGTTCGCCTTGGTTTTGTTATATTTCTGAACAGTTTTTTGCCTCAATCACTTGCACATTTTTAAGCCATCTTTTGTCTTGCATCTTGCTTTCAGACTAGATTTCATGCTTCGCCTAAGCATTTAAGCGTGCATTTGAACAACATACTTTTCTGGATCTTTGTACTGGTTTCTATAAAGCTTGCGTTCACCCTTCATGTTGCATGCACTCCTTTGGATATTTCAGTTGATTTTCATATGTGACTTTTATAATTGTGATCATAGCCGCCTTTCAGGTCCGCTTTTGTCTTCTAGATGGCTGGTTTTGCTTGGAAATATCTCTTGGGATTTTTTTGTATCTGCTTTTGCATACGCGCTTGCTCTTGCCTTCAATTATTGTGTGTTTTCTCTATCGTATGAGGAAGTATGAGCTCTCCATCTTGCCCTCAGATTTTTGCACTGATTTTGTTTTCCATTTCTGGCTCGTCTTCTCTGGCACGCTTTTGATCTGAAGATGCCTTGGTCTTTTGGGTTTGAATTCATTGTCAGCTTTTGATTTCAACTTCTGCTATAACTTTGCTCTCATCTTTTTGTTTGAATTTCCTCCAGAATTTCTAGATTCAACACACTTTTTTTCCAATGCGCCTTCTACAAGGGTGTGCCTTATGCACGGGTGCGCCTTTAGTTAATCGATTGGGTTGGAACCGAATGGTGTATTTGAAATTGAACAGGGGGCGCTTTCGGCGAGGGTGCGCCTTCTGGTGATAGAGTCTATTGAATCTGAACACTAAACAGGGGGCGCTTTTGACTAGGTTGCGCATTCGGCTGACTGATTCTGTTGAATATGAACACTGAACAGGGGCGCTTTTGACAAGGGTGCGTCTTCGGTTGACTGATTCTATTGAATCTGAACGATGTATTGAAACTGATCAGGGGGCGCTTTCGACGAGGGTGCGCCTTCGGTTCATTGTTCCTGTTGAATCTGAACATGGTGCTCCTTTGACAATGGTGCACCTTCAGAAGTCGCTCTTGGACTTGCACACTTTCTTCTCCCTTTCTTGTAAGAACCTACAATCGGTGGGTGAAATAACTAGGAAACACTAGGAGAACACCTAGAAGGGGGGTTGAATAGGTGTTAGATAAACCTTGAAAGATTTTCGAAAGAAACAAATCAAAACGATTAAAAGAAATGATTTTCTTGAAATTTCTCAACTTTAATCGATTAAATCAATAGCTAATCGATTAATGCCGAATGATTGATTTAAACTAATCGATTAATGAAACTTGCTAATCGATTAATACTTGTTAAAATTGAAAAATCACTTTTCAATCAAATACGAAAATCAATCAATCAACACATATGATCAGAGATAAAGCGAAATTGATTAACACCAATATTCTTATTGATTACCTAGGTTATGAAAATGATTTTCCCAAAAATCAATTTTGCACAATTAAGATTCAATTCAATCAATTATGAAAATCAATCTTTTTCTAGGTTTTCAATCAAGAACACAATTAAAGACTTGAATTGTAAAGAGTAGAGAGTTTAGAGATACGACACAGTGATTTATCCTAGTTCACTTTCATCCACTTGAAAGCTACTCCAGTCCCCTCTTCAACCAAGAGAGATTCTTCACTATAAGGAATTAGAGTTTCTCAAATTACAAGTAAATGCCTCACAAGACTCCCTTCTTGCTAGCCTACAAGAGATACCACATCCTTGCCTTGTAACCCTATTGATGATCTAATCTAACCTCTTCTCTTTTCTTTGTTGATATCCCCACAACAAGTCTTCCACTTGCTTGATGATGCCTCACACCAAGACTTCCACTTGCTTGAAACCAATCAAGACTTCCAAATGCTTGTTCTTCAACAAAACTTCCAATTTGCTTGATTTGCTTGATTCACAAAACCAAGTCTTCCAATTGTTGTAGATAGCTTGCCTCTTGCAAAGATTACAACCAAATTGAAAACCAAATAACAATCCTATGAATCTCAATCAAAAGCTATGAAATATCAACATGAGAGATTCAAAGATTCTTGATCAAAGAATGTAAAAATGAGAACTTTGATCTTGAGAGAGTGAGAGAGAATAGAGTGGCTTTGATTCTTTGTAAAAGAGTATGAAAATGATTCTAGATGATAGGTAATGACCACAAAGGTTAGGAATAGGTTTATATAGAATACCCAAAAGTTAGAAATGGTTAAAAGTGCTTTTGAGAAGTGAAAAACGCATTTTAAAAACCAGATCTGCACGTTTTAATCGATTAAATTAAGTGCTAATCGATTAACTATGCCTTAATCGAGTAAGTGCGCAAGGCTGAATAATTTTACTCGAGTAAAAGTCAAGATAATCGATTATCAAAAATTGTTAATCGATTATCAGTATAAATATACTGTTAATTGATTATCAAAACCTGTTAATCGATTATTTTAATTAAAAATCACTTAAAACTTGTTTTCTCAAAAACTAAACCTTTTCTTTCAAACCTTTAAGCCACCTATTGATTTTAGGCAAAGTGAATACTCAAAATATGATATAATCATGACTATGATAGAGATTCACTACCCTCTATATACTCTACGCAAACTCATAAACTAAGAGACTTGAGAGGCTAAAGATAAAACAATAAAACATAAACTACCAAACTAAGTCTTCATGAGATGGCTCTCTCTTCATAACTTGATGTTTGTTGTTGCTTGTTGAGCTTGAACTTGATCAACACATTTGTAGCTTGTTCAAAACCTTTTGGCATTTATCAAAACATTCTTCATGGATCTTACATTTCTTCCCTTTGAGACTGAACTGGGGGACACCTTCAGACCGCATGATAGTGGTCAAGTAGTCTCCCTTGGGACTAAAATGAGGATGCCTTTAGACTGCTGATTTTGGACAGGGTGTCTCCCTTGGTTCTGAGGACGCCTTTAGACTGCTGATTCTAGGCAGGGCGTCGCCCTTGGGATTGAACTGAGGACGCATTTAGACGGATAATTCTGGACAGGGCGTCGTCTTCTAGTATGATTTCATCTTTTCTCTTTGCTTGATGTCGTTTGCTTGATTGTCACTGATCTTTCTGTTTGTGTTTACTTCTCTTGAAACTTTGCCTTTTGTTTCCTTATTCGCTTTCTAACCCTTTACTTTTGATTGTCTTCTCATTGGGCGGGACATAGAGTGCTTTTCTACTTTAGATAGATCAGGAGTTTGTTGTTCACGATTAAGGAATCGATCATCCCATGGCATTGAGCGTCTTAGCAAAACTTGGTAAATCATGGCTTGAGAGCGTACCAAGGGCTTCTCAAATCTTAGAAAGAGGTCACTTCTTGTTCCTACATAAACAAATTTCATTTTTCGGATATCTTCATGCTACGCATGCCCGTTTTGTTAGTTCTCTTTAATAAATTATATACAAAATTAATCATGCATCATTATATAGCATTGCCAAGATCTTATTTTCATATATTTTTTTTTTACAAAAGCACGCCCTCTAAGCATCTATGCAGCTTATAACATGAAACAGTGTTTGCATGCTGGAATCATGAAAAAGAATAGTTTTTTTTATTTTTAACACAAAGCAATGATTGAGTCAAGAACAGTTAACAAAGATTATGGCAATATTGACTACTTGCATGATAGACTAATTCTAGATTTATGGCATACACAGCAAGCATTCATATGTACAGAGTCATCTAATTATTGCTTTTATGATCAAAAATTTTTTTTTTAATTTTTTTTTTACATATGAGAGCGACATCTTTCGTGAATGTAGACATACGAAAGCCAAGTCATACTATAGCATACAGGTATGCATATTAGACCATCCATATCAATGTGTAGATAATGATGTTATTTGGGGCATGGTAATCATATCGGTATAATGTTGTAAATGAAATCATGTTGTTATATGAGAGCGATCAAACCAAGGTTGTCATAGATGCATACAAAAGCTAGCAAGATAATAAGTATACACATACTGTAACTTTTTTTTTTATAACTGCATACACAGTAACTGATGATGCATAATATATTGCACACATAGTAACTGATACATAATACATTGCACACACAGTAACTGATACATGATACATAATTCATCAAAGGAAAAGAAAAGACATTCAAAAGCTAGTAAGATAATGAACATACACATACTGTAACTATATTTTTTTATTATTATTTTTTTGTATATATATATATATATTTAATTGCACATACAGTAAGTAATACATAATACAGTGCACATTTCATATCATCATGATCCAAATATATTATTACCAGTTTCATGAAAAGACATACTAGCATAATAGGCATGACAGTAATTTAGACTAAGTCAAGAGTTGTATGTACTTAGCTTTTGGTGTAGATAGGTAGCAACGTTGCAATTGTGACCCTCCCAGCTAGGTGCGCCTTTGCTGCTGAGTTTTCATTTTCTGTAAAGGGGCGCCTTCTTCAGTGAGAGAGTACTTTCGCCCTTCTAGTTGCCTCATCGCTTTCTGGGAAGTTGGGTAAGAGCGAACGTGGAAGCCTTTTGGAAAGGACGCTTTTGGAGCAGAAAGGCAACTTCCTTGCTGCAACGCTTCATGGGTTGATGATTCATGATGTTGTTGTTCCAGAACTTCCTCTAGTGGTCATCCTTGTGCCATCATCAAGGACCACTCTCCGAACACCACTTGGTGTATCTCCTTCTAAAGTTGAAGCCATGATTTCCCCGGCAACGGCGCCAATTGTTTCTGCCAGGAATTTATATTTTGCAAAGAAAATAGCAGAAATGCAAAATAAAGGGATGGGTTCGTAAACTTTGTGAAATAAAGGCCTCGATTCATTACTTTCACTGGGAGAGAAAATACAAGAGAGAGCGAGAGAGTGTAATTATCAGGAGATATAGTGAAAAATGATAAATTTCATAGGACGCTCTCAATTTGTCTCCCTCAAGGCTCTATAGGATTTCTCTACTCTAAGTGTGTCGTTGTTGTATTTGTGTCTCTGTGGTGTTGCTTCTGTTTTTGCTTCCGTTGGATTGGATCAGGTGGATTAGCCTAGATCAGCCTGCCTTTGCCTTGTAGTATGCTTATCTTCTTATAGTTGGCTCGTGACTTGGCCTTCACGTTCTTCCTCATCTTGGACTGGTGGTTACTGTAACCTTTTTTCTGCTTGTCCACTGGTTACTTCCTTTTATTGTTGCCTTTAGCAAGGAGTACAAGTAATTCCACTTTTGTTGTTGATTGGAATAACACAATTCCCACTAATGGCATGTTGAGTGACTGCTCTGATTAAGCGTTGGGCCCAAGAGTGGAAAAGCTTGTTGGAGAAGATCGACTCTCCTTGGGACTTCACGTTCCTTTACTGTTGCTGCCTGGAGGGGACGCTCTGGGGAGGGACGCCTTTCTCATCCTGATCTGGTCATGTGGAAGGGCTTCCTTCTGGACTTTGGGCCTGCACTTTCTTGGGCCTTCTCTTAATTTTGTTTATTCTTTCTTTAATGAAATGAAGCCCAAAAATAATTATTCTATCCGAAACATCTATCATCTAAAACCAAACAGTGTCCTGAAAACAACTAACCCAACAAAAAAACAAACTAATCCTTTACAAAGAATACAAAAACAAAGAAAAGAACACATCAAAGCACCCAAACAAAAGAAACTCAACCATTCGCAACAAGCTTGCAACACTCAGCAGTAGTATGCCCGCAAGTTCTGGAGAGGATTTGAAATCCATTCAAACAGTGACATGCAACCTTTTTTATATTTTCTTATATTTTCTAGAACTTTATCATATATTGTTTTCACTCTCTTGATGTGAGGAAAAACATTGCTGAAGTTGGTGACGGGGACGATGATGGTTGGAATGTAGGCATGCATAGATAGTAGGTGCTGTTAGTGCAATGTGGGTATGAGTGGATGTATTCACCTGTTCTTAAGTTGCCCAATTGTTAAAAGTATTAGGGTTTGGTTCTTTGGATGGCTTCAATTAGACAAGTACCACTCCTCGAGTACCTTTGGAGGTGTTTAGGAACTTCACAAGTTCTTGCATTGCATGCCTTAAAAAATGTTTTTACAAATTACTATTTCTCATGTTAAAATGTAACTTTGTTTTGATGGGTTGTGTATCCTCTGATATTCGTTAATAAAGTTTTGTTACGTTGATAAAAATAAAAAAAATAAACATTTATATGTTGTTTCGGTGTTCTCATGTCTAGAATATGAAATATTTTCACTCCTCGGTGAAAAAGCTTTTATATTATCAAAAAAGAAATGAAAAAGCTTGTATGAAACTTTTATAAGTTGTTTGGGTTTTAATTTGCATGTCTTGCATGAGAACAAATGCCTATATTATAATTGTGTTGTTTGTGAATTATATGACGTACCACTGTTACTATATTTTCATGATCTTTTGCTACTATTTTGCTATGTTGTAGAGGGGGGTGACAGGCAAGTATTATTAGGGGGAGGTCGTTGCTTTATGTTCTTGAAAAATATGTTATGAAGCTTGTTTAATGGAGCTTGTTTAATGTTGTAAATGACTTGGAAATTGATTCACTGCATTAAATATAGATGATGAAGTATCTAGGAATTAAATTAATTATTGAAAAATGAAAAAATTTACTATGTTATAATAATTGCTAGAGGGTATTTTTGGAAGAACATATCAATTTTAATATAGAATTCAACAACATTGGTGGACGTAAAAATGTCCAAGAGGGTATTATAATCAAGGACGGAGGGAGTATTACTTTTTATTTTCTTGGATTTTCATTAATGAGGTTCCAAAATATATGTAGCCTTCTTATATTCTTGTTTTCTCTTGTGCAAGTATATCTTGCACTTATGTGTTTTTGAAACTAATTTTTTTTATATAAAAAAAAATAATAATGAAGTTCCAAATTGATTTGAAGGCACCTTATTTTTGGATGTTTAACTCATTTTTTATTATTTTATATGCAGGCTGCTTGGAGCTTATAATTTCGGATCTAGTTTCCGAAACCCTCTTTGTAGTTTTGAACTTCTTTTTTTCATAAAAACTTGGAAAATATTCTTATTTAGTTTTTAATTGATGTATATTTTTATCGGTCCTTGCATAAAAGTATTTTATGTAGCCTCCTACCTTACTCTATCATTTTATAATTTTTTTATTACAGTGAGTTGAGGGGTTAGCTATAGTGTATGTGTAAAAAAATATATGTAAACTGACACCATGCATATGCATAAAAAAAATGTTTCTAATCGAGCTCCTAAATCAGCACATGTATAAAAAATGTTTGTAAGCGGCCCTTTAAGCATATGTGTAAAACAATGTTTTTGAGTTTCTGGGTCATAGCATAGCATGTGTAAAAAATGTTTGTAAGCGTGACCCTAAGCGTATATATGTGTAAAAAAAATGTTTGTGACTTCCTAGGTCAACATACATATGTGTAAAAAAACAATATATATATATATATGTTAACCCCCAAGTGTATTTAGACATTAAAATCTTCAAATTATACGTAAAAAAAAAACATGTAGACACATAATAGGATCAATGACACATGAGTATAAACATTTAAAGGCAAAAATATACATAAACATTATGTCTCTCGAGGTTTATGCCCATGTGCAATTAATCCTATTATTATGTTTGCATCTTCATGTTACGTGTAATTTGATGATAATGTCCAATACGTTTTAAGGTTAGCTTACCAACATTTTTTTATACATGCATTAACCCAGGAGCTCACAACATTTTTTTTACACATATGCTTGGGGAGTTCACAAACATTTTTTTCACTTATGCTGAACTAGGAGCTCACAAACATTTTTTTACACATACACTTGAGGGTTAACTTATAAATATTTTTTACATATACACTTATCCTTCATCTCACTTGAAAAAAAAATTGTATTTTTGACTTTTTATGAAAAAGGGGATTCAAAACTAAAAAAGCGGTTCAAAAACTAAATCCCGTAATTTTATCAGGTGTATATGCCCATGCACTAGTGGTGTTGGACTGTTGGTGGTCCACATAGCAAGCATGTGATGTCGAGCGTTGCCCTAGCTAATCCTGATGTGAGTGTTTTTGGAGGTGGCCTTGGGAGCTCAATGACAACGGCTACTCCTGTTCCGGTAACAATTTTTCTTATCTATATATGTATTTAGAATCTGTCTGTAGTAATGTTCCACGACGTGAGTGGTACATGCATGTGCCATAATGTAATTTAGAGGTTTTGCAAAAATATATTTGGGCTAAAAACTTATAACCCGCTAAACATGGTATAAGATTATTATTTTTTGGGGTTTTCTTATTTATTGATGTAATTGCTATTTTGTCCACAATCTCAATGTTTGGTGTAGAAGGGAATTAGTTTAGACCGATTCAATCCAATGTTGATCCAAACCGGTTCGAACTGGCATCACAACAGCAACGAACATCAGACAATAACGACGACTATAGCACCAAGCACCAAGGCACCAGAGGTTTTGTGTGCAAACTAAAGGCAAATTCATCTACACTTAATAGATATATCCTAACGGCTGAGATTAAAACAAAAAAAAATAAATTTGAACTTTTAAAAACCAGAACCGTAAAAAAAAATATATAAGGACTAAAATAAAAAATCGGTCAACTTTCAAGGACTTAAAACTTAATTAAGTCTTTTTTATTTCCACGTGTCATGTATGACATGACTTTCCATTAGCACGTCAGCCCTTAACAGATCTATTCTAACGACAAGGACTAAAACAAAAAAATTTGAATTTTTATGGACCGGGTGTTAAAATAGCAATGACTATTTCTCCCATGCATACCTTAATTCAAGGAATAGTAATGTTGTTTTACTTTTCTTGTTTTTTACTATATTTGTTTATGGTGAAACATACTTTCACCGATAGTTAGTTTTCCTTAATTTTAGAAATTCCAACTACTATAAATTCTTGTAATGATGCATTGTAAACATCAGCACAGAAAATGAAAACGAGCTCTCTATGTGCTAAGCATTAAAACTTCTTCCCTTCCACTAATTTATTATTCAACATTTGGCATCAGAGCAAACGGTCCGGGGCCGCCTTGCTCCAGCTAGCATATAGTGCGTTTTTTTTACGGTCAGGGACCGTTGTGAAGTGTTGTCGGTGACGTATAGTCAAGGGACTACGGTGTTCATATTTGTTGGTCTGGGACCATGTCAGATATTGCAAATTCAACTAGCTCAATGGAGAAGTTGAACAACGACAATTACGATGCGTGGAGCACGCGTATTAAATACTATATGCTGGGACAAGACCTGTGGGGTGTTGTCGGTGGTGATGAAACAACTACACCAACTGACGAGGGAGAGAGAAATAAATGGCAAATCAAAGTTGGAAAAGCGATGTATGTATTTTCCATCACCGTGGAGGATGAATTCTTACAGCGAATCAAGGACTTTAAAACACCGAAAGAAGCTTGGGAAGCACTTGCAACTTTATTTGCAAGGAAGAGTGATGCAAAATTGCAGCTACTGAAGAATGAGCTCATGTCAACTCAGCAAGGTAACATGACAATAAGCCAATATTTCACAAAGGTGAAGTCCGTTTGTAATGAAATTGCAAAGCTCGATGTAGAGAGTGCAATTAATGACGCCAGAAAAAGAAGGATCATTATTCATGGTTTGAATCCCAAATATCACGGGATTGTTACTGGCACCAGAGGATGGGCAAATGAACCTACTTCGACGGAGCTAGAAAATATTCTGGCTAATCAAGAAGCTTTAGACAAACATATGTCTAAGGTATCTATAAATGAGGATGATAAAGCACTCTTTGCCAAAAAGAAAATGCCTAGAGAAGCTAATACAATGACCCGATTCAATCACAAAGGAGAAAGCTCACAGAACAGGCAAGGTTGGCAAAAAGGTAGGCGTGGAGGAGGTCCACAACGAGGGGGAGCAATACAACCCCGATACAGGGATGATAGAGAGGAGAAGAGATATCGTCGCCAAGAAGATCTATGCTATAAATGTGGAAGGATTGGCCACTATGCTCGAGATTGCCGACCCAAGAAGATAGAAGGTAATGCCGCTATGCTCAATGAAAGTGAAGAAGAATGGGATTTCCAGGCATCATTTGATATGGAAAAATCTAAGTATGACATAAAGTTAGATAACAAAGAGTTCCAGCGGGACAATGTTGAGGAAATGGCTGCATCGTGCATGGACGAACCAGCAAAGGAGATCGCATTAGTATCCATAAGTGACAAAGCAATTAATTATGTTAGTGATTGGATTGTCGACTCTGGTTGCTCTAACCATATGACAGGAGACGAGAATAAACTATTAAATAAAGAAGAGTACAAAGGAAAGCGTGTGGTGGTTACAGCCAATAACTCTAGATTGCCTATTGCTCATATCGGGAAGACAACTATTGTTCCTCGCTTTGGACTACATCAAGTGAAGTGGACAAAGTATATCATGTGCCCGGAATGAAGAGAAACTTATTGTCGGTTTCGCAATTAACGTCTTCAGGCAATTACGTGGTGTTTGGGCCTAAAGATGTAAAAGTTTATCGAAGTTTGAAGCCTTCAGGTCAACCATTGATGGAGGGAAGACGACTTGAGTCTGTTTATGTGATGACGGCCCAAGAGGCATACGTAGACAAGACAAGAAAGAACGAGACAGTAGATTTGTGGCATGCAAGGCTTGGACATGTTAGTTATAATAAGTTGAAGGTAATGATGAAGAAAGCGATGTTAAGGAGCCTACCGAATTTGGAAATACGAGACAACATTATTTGTGCAGGGTGTCAGTATGGCAAAGCTCATGAGCTTCCTTATGAAGAGTCAAGATATAGAGCAGAGAGACCACTTGAGTTAGTACATTCAGATGTTTTTGGACCTGTGAAGCAACCTTCAATAAGTAAAAATCGATATATGATCACATTTATCGATGATTTCTCAAGATACGTGTGGGTGGACTTTATGAAAGAGAAATCAGAAGCTTTCTTGAAGTTCAAGGAATTTAAAGAGAAGGCTGAGAAGGAAACTGGATGTAGCATTCGTTGCTTACGCACAGATAATGGTGGAGAGTATACTTCAAAAGAGTTTACAGAATACTTGCATAGAAGTGGAATAAGGCGACAATTGACCTGCCCAAATACTCCGCAGCAAAACGGAGTTGCTGAAAGGAAGAATCGGCATCTAGCATAAACGTGTAGGAGCATGTTGCATTCTAAGAATGTTCCGCCTAAGTTTTGGGCAGAATGTATGAAGGCGGTTGCTTATGTTATTAATAGGCTACCTCAAGCTAGGCTTGATTTCATTTCACCATATGAGAAATTGCTATTGAAAAAGCCATCGGTGAGCTACTTTCGAGTATTCGGAAGTGTTTGTTATGTGTTTATACCAAATCAACAACGTAGAAAATTTGATAAGAAGGCAATTCGTTGTATATTTGTTGGCTATGATAGTCAGGGAAAAGGATGGAGATGTTGTGACCCAACAACAGGACATTGTTATGTTTCAAGGAATGTGGTATTTGATGAAGCATCTTCTTGGTGGTCTTCTCAAGCAGTATCGTTGCCTGATTCCAAAGAGATCGAGGAGAAGGTACAAGAGCATTTGGAGGAACATCAAGAAGTTAAGGAAATTACCCCAATAAGAGAAGGGATAGTAGTTGCTGATCAAGAAAGAGAAAGGTCACCAAATAAAATGAAAGGACCTTGGCAAACAGGAGTGCATACAAGGTCTTTTGAAGAGGAAAGACCAAGCCAAATAGAAGAGATAGTAGAGGAAGTACCTCAGTTACTACCTAGGAGATCAACGAGAATTCGAAAGCCAAATCCAAAATATGCTAACGCAGCATTAATTGAAGACATTGGTGTGAAAGAGCCAAATACATATGAAGAAACAACCCAGTCTAAGGAGTGGATAGATGCAATGGAGGAGGAGCTTAAGGCGCTAAATCAAAATGAAACTTGGGAGTTAGTGCCAAAGCCAACTGAAGTACAACCCATCTCTTGTAAATGGGTTTATAAGGTGAAGACTAATCCAGATGGTTCGGTGGAAAGGTATAAGGCTCGTCTAGTGGCTCGAGGATTTTCACAAAAGTACAGTCTGGACTATGATGAAACGTTTAGTCCAGTGGCTAAGATAACTACAGTACGTGTACTTTTAGCATTAGCAGCTAGCAAGTCATGGAAGCTATGGCAAATGGACGTCAAAAATGCATTTTTGCATGGTGAGTTAGATCGGGAAATATATATGGAGCAGCCCAAGGGGTTTGAGAGCAGCATTCACCCAAATTATGTGTGTAAGCTGAAGAAAGCATTGTATGGGTTAAAGCAAGCACCCAGAGCATGGTATGGAAAAATTGCAGAGTTTTTAGTCAAAAGTGGATATCAAGTGGCACCAGCAGATTCAAGCTTGTTCGTAAAAGAACGGAGGGGTAAGTTAGTGATAGTCCTAGTTTATGTTGATGATCTCATTATCACAGGAGATGATGTAGAAGAAGTTCAGTAGACAAGAGGCAATTTGTCAGTGCGTTTTCAAATGAAGGAGCTTGGAGAATTAAAGCACTTTCTAGGGCTTGAAGTTGAGAGAACTAATGATGGGATATTTCTATGTCAGCAAAAGTATGTTCAAGATTTATTGGAAAAATTTGGTTTGTTAGATTGTAAACCAATCTCGACACCTTTAGAGATTAACACAATGTTATGTTCAGCTGAAGGAAAAGACTTAGAAGACGGCACGTTGTATAGAGAGTTAGTAGGGAGTCTAATCTACCTTACTTTAACTCGACCTGACATATCATATGCAGTAGGTGTGGTTAGTTGATTTATGCAGAGCCCAAAGAAGTCGCATTTGGAAACAGCTCGCCGAATTTTACGATATATCAAGGGTACTATTGATTATGGTGTCTTTTATAAGAAGGGTGTACGATGCGAAGTCATGGGATATTGCGATGCAGATTATGCTGGAGATCATGACACTCGTCATTCGACTACAGGATATATGTTTTCACTGGGATCAGGAATAATATCTTGGTGTAGCAAGAGACAACCAACGGTTTCTTTGTCCAGTACAGAGGCAGAGTATAGAGCAGCAGCTATGACAGCTCAGGAATGTGCGTGGTTAATACAGTTCCTACAGGATCTACATCAGCCGACTGATTATGCAGTCATATTATATTGTGATAATCAGTCTGCAATTTGTTTGGCAGAAAATCCTGTTTTTCATGCCAGAACCAAGCATGTAGAAGTGCATTATCATTTCATAAGAGAAAAAGTGTTACGAGGTAAAATCGAGATGAAGTATGTCAGCACTGAAGGTCAGGTAGCTGATGTATTTACCAAAGGTCTTAGCGGTTCAAAGTTCGAAGAGTTCAGGAGGCAGCTCGGTATGACAACAAGGTCTACTTTCAGAGGAAATAATCATTGAGGGGGAGTGTTAAAATAGCAATGACTATTTCTCCCATGCATACCTTAATTCAAGGAATAGCAATGTTGTTTTACTTTTCTTGTTTTTTACTATATTTGTTTATGGTGAAACATACTTTCACCGATAGTTAGTTTTCCTTAATTTTAGAAATTTCAACTACTATAAATTCTTGTAATGATGCATTGTAAACATCAGCACAGAAAATGAAAACGAGCTCTCTATGTGCTAAGCATTAAAACTTCTTCCCTCCCACTAATTTATTATTCAGCACCAGGATCGGTTAAATAAAAAAATATGGACTAAAACAAAAAAACCAATCAAGTTTTAAGGACCAAAAACTTAAAGAAGCCAAAAAAAAGTATATTAAATATATATTTATATTTCTAATGCTACTAACAACATTAATCTACTGTATTTGTGAATGAAAACTTTTCCAAAGAAAAATTTACATATAAAATCAGAGAGAATATATTAAAAAACATAATTAATTTATTAAAAGTTAATATAATTATTTCATTTAATGAAAATTGTGCTTTTTTGGTCAACCGTTAACTCGACTAACAAGGGTTGAATCCGAGACAGGGAGAGACCACAAGTTTGAATCTTGCCAATATGAAAAAAAGGTATTGTTAAGTATTTGATAAGTACTATAAGCGTTTTTTGAACCTCAAGACATGCCCTCATGAGCCTCGGAATCTAACTTGTCTAAACTTTTATTCATAACAAAATTAATTGTATTTCATTTCATTTTCAAATAATTAAAAAAAAAAAGAAGAATTGAAGATCAACTTTAAAAAAAATTTCTTTGCATCAAAAACAATCCGAAAGACTGACAGACTCAAATGTGAAGATCCACCCGCTTTCCCTCACTCACAAATACTAACAGACAGACTCCTCGCCGCCGCGATGAGTTCCCCGGCAACGGCCTTCATCCTCGCCACCATCATCGCCCTCTTCTTTCTCAACCACACCGCAAACTCATCACACCCTTCCCCATGCGACCCCACAAACAAGCGGGACCCACGCACACTTCGTCACGATAGAATCACAGTCCTCATCAACGGCTTCTCCGAGTCCCGCATCCCCCTCCTCCAATCACTCGCTGCCACGTACTCCCTCTCCCCTCTCGTCTCCTCCGTCTTAGTCCTCTGGGGCAACCCTTCCACCCCGCCACGTGTCCTTCACCAATTCGCCCTCAACCTCACCTCCCTTTCCACGTCATCATCATCAGCCCCTATCACCCTCCATCGCAACCCCTCCGCTTCTCTCAACTCCCGCTTCCTCCCTCGCCACCGCGACATCTCCACCGACGCCGTTTTGATCTGCGACGATGACGTGGAACTCGACGACGCGTCGTTCGAGTTCGCATTCCGCGTCTGGTCCAACAACCGCAACCGATTAATCGGGATCTTCGCGCGATCTCATGATTTAGACCTCAATCGAAAAGAGTGGATATACACGGTTCACCATGACCGTTACTCGATCGTGCTCACGAAATTCATGATCATGAAGAGCGAGTATTTGTACAAGTACAGTTGTGAGGGTGGGGCCCGGAGGGTTGGGATGAGGGGGATCGTGGACGAGGTTCGCAATTGCGAGGATATACTGATGAATTTTGTTGTGGCTGATGAGAGTGATGTGGGGCCCTTGATGGTTGGGGTGAAGAGGGTTAGGGATTATGGTGATGCAAGGAATGAGGTTGAGAAGAAGAAGAAGTTGAAGGTGGAGGGTAGTTTTGGGAATGAGAATGAGAATGTGAGTGGTGTTGGGTTGAGTAGTAGGAAAGGGGAGCATAGGAAGAGGAGAGGGTGGTGTATAAGGGAGTTTCATAGAGTGTTGGGGAGGATGCCTTTGAGGTATAGTTATGGGAAAGTTGTTGATTCTGTTGGTGAACAAGGGTTGTGTAAGAAAGGGGGCAAATTGGTGTTTTGTGATCAATGATCTGTGGTCGTCGTGTTGAATATGCACTTAATCCAAGAGATTAATGCTGGCAACAAGCATGCCCTCCTCGGTACACTGAATTTCATGTGAGATCCACTGAATCATATGGCTACATTATGTTCGGGAAGGTGCGTCGTTAAAGAATTAGTTGCTAGTCATCCTAAAATGGAGAAAATCAGAAAAGGACTCGATTCTAATTGGTAAAAAATACTTGATTGTTGTTGTTTTTGTTGCTGTACTTTGTTTTCTTTTGGATAAGGTTTTTAGTGTGATCACGATATGTTATCTGAATTGCCTTTGATAATTTAGTTCACTTTAGCAGTTCCCAAGGGGCGAGCCTTGATTCAACTGAAAACTCATTTTTTGAAGTGTCTAAGTGCATGTTTGGTTCTGCGGTGAGTTAGCCCAGAATCAATTCTGGAATGTCAACGATACTAACAGTTGCTTCTGCCAACGTGATTTTGGAGTCAGAATCGATTTTCCTTATGAAAACCAAACATGCTATAAGCTTGCTGGAGTTTTTGAATGGTAAATGTCACTAGAAGTACATTTAAGGATGAAGTAACAACAAGAGAAACTTGGACTTGAAAGGAGAAGATGGCGCTTGGGGACCTGGGTTCAAAGATTTTGTTATATCTAGTGGTTCAAATTAAGCTCCTCCATATTAACCCGAGTACCACTTGAGATGACTATTGGAGACTTTATTAAGCCTTTATAGAAGACCTTTCAGAATCTTGGTAAATTTCTTAGTTGTAGAATGAACCTGGAATCTTCAAGTTAGTTAGCACTCAACAACAGCATAAAATCTGTAACTTGGCCATGGGATCAATGTTGAGCAATATATTTCATGTTTGTAGTTGTGTTCAAAAGTTTTTTGCTTGTTTAGCTTTGAGCTTCTGATGCCACCGATAGAAACTTGGTATTTCAATATGGAAATGTAGCAAAAAACTCATGGAGCAAAGCTTCCATGACAGAGAAGCAAAAGGAAAATGGCTTGGTACAATTTTGGCCACTAATGAGTGGTGTATCTCATCATTACTGACTACAAGTTGCTTGCAGTCTGTGAGTCGCTGTAAGATTATTATTATTTTTTATTTACTTTTACAGAGAATTTTTTTTTTCTTCTAAATATCATTTTTAATAAGTGTTTACTATCGCAAGTGTGGTATCTGACTTTGATGGAACTGGCTTTATGAAATCGTGGAAGGGATAAACCCTTAAGGGGGTTAAAGTTAAACACTTCTCTCGAAATAGTTGTGTTTTTATTTTAGTCAATTTTTTTAATTTGGGGAGTCAATTGAAATTTTGAATTTATTTGTTTGCTTGATTTTTCATTTGGCTGATGATGAGAGTATTATTGGCATGAGCAGCAACAACACTCTGCGCACCGTGTTATGTTATCACACGGGTTGTTGTTGCTATGAAGAATGTGTCAAAATGCTAATCTGAGGCTCTATCATCTTTCTTTATTGTTCTTTCATTGTTTGTTATTTGTTGGGTAACATCGTTCATGACATTGTGTTTTTTCAGGAAATTTTATGGAAATGTAGCGAAAAACTCATGGAGCAGAGCTTCCATGACAGAAGCAAAAGGAAAATGTAGATACATACAAGTATAAAAAGTGTAAAAGAAAGAAAGGCAAAATCATAGATAAGATGCACATTCTACCTCTTTCCCGGTCCGAGAATGCTCCTTCTCTCCCTCTTTCCGCCTGGCCCATTTCCCTGTTGACAAGTAGCTAGGGAAGGCCAAATAGCTAGGGGACTATCACACTATCTATGGATTTCTCAAGATAGGATATAATACACTGTGAATGAAATATAAGAGGAGATTTGTAAAAAATAAATTGATATGTATATCAAAGTATGACAAATTGACAATGGGCATTTATGTATGAGGATGCATTGAGAAATTGAATTGCTGCAGGGTGCATTATTATGTATGTGTAGCTTTGTGTGATCTTTTTTTTTTGCCTGTGTTGAATTTTCTCATTTTCTTCATTATATATAAGCTGGTTTCTTGAATGAATTGGTGGCTTGGTACAATTTTGGCTACTAATAAGTGGTGTATCTCATCATTACTGATACGTAGTCCTATATGTAAGGCACCATCTAGAAGAAATCTTTGTTCCTATATGTAGGGCATTTTATATTTACTAAGCATCATTAATTATTTTTTCTCTTTTTTGCCATTATTAAATGTTTTGACAAACTATGTTTTGTTGTTGTTCATTAATGAATGTGAACTTTCCAAGTAAAGTGGACGGGGTAAAATTGTAATGTTACAATGTATTCTCATTGAATTCACAAAACTAATTACTTTCCTTGGTATGTGTAATTCGGCTAAGTATCCCATATAATAAGGATGGGAGGGAGTAATTAGTACTGTGAAATTTGTTACTCCCTCCGGTCCTATATATAGGTCACATTCTACAAAGTTTTCCTGGTCCTAATTATAAGTTACTTTATATTTTCTATGCATTATTTATTGATTTTTCTCTTTTTTGCCCTTATTAAATGGTTTGACTATCTATGTGTTTTTGTTGTTCATTAATGAGTGTGAATTTTCCAAGAAAAGTTAAGGGGGTAAAATTGTAATGTTACAATATATTCTCATAGAATTCATAAAATCAATCACTTTCCTTGGTATGTGTAATTCGGTTAAGTATGATCTATATATAGGACCGGAGGGAGTATTAAACAGGTGAATCACTGCTGATTTTAAGTAGGAAAAAAGATATATCTGTTCTTAACCAACTAATATAAAGCTTATGGCACCAAATGGCAAATGGTTGCCTTCTTGTTCTTCGAGGGATGCCATCAGGGCCTTTTCATTCTCTTAAAATTTACAGTTAGTACTAACTGTTTAACAAGTCATTAACTATTTAACAAGTCATTAAATTGGTTAACACGTTACACAAATCATTAAATTCATATCTCCGTGATTCTTTTATTTTTGAATTTTTTTTCCATCTTTAAATTCATATCTCCGAGATGAAGAGAAGAGCTCTCAAGTTCAAATAATTCGGTAGCTGTTGTCCCATGAGTATTCCATTGCCTCCTATGCTCCTATATGTCATGTGGTGAAATAGAATTAGAAGTATGTCAATATTTAGAAGCATAATTGTAACGAAGATGGATGAAACCCTTGTCATTGGTGGGTATGTGTTGGGTGTTAGTTTGTGCCTTTGTGGTAGTCACCAGCTTGTTCGATTTGATTTTATGACATGCTCATGTAGAATTTGATACCACTCCCACCATTTCATATTTCATAATACATAAAATATTTGTCTCATATTTCATATGTATTGTTCTTTTACAAAACTTAATACATAATTAATGCTATTCTTTTTAACACACCCCGTCACATTCTCTTTTTCATTTCCAATATTTTTCTCTCTCTATTCCAAATTCTTATATCATTTATCATTTTGAATTGAGTATATGGCTTACAGCATCTTTCTTCCCATTCCAAAGACGTTGCTGCTAAAATTCCTGTGTTTGATTGAGGTCAGATAGAAAGAAAAATTGATTGTGCATACAGCAGAATCATGGGTGTTTTGAATCATTCATACAGCACGATTTGTTAGTTCTGCCAATATCTAACATCTTAGCTTAAAATGCATCATCGGATTCATGAACATCCAAGGAGAAGGCTCCCGTGCATCGATAATAAATCTGTAAATTTTGAATACAGCTCGACACAGTTTTTTAAGAACACAGAGTAAAAAAAGAAATTCAAATTATAAAAATCACTTCATATCCGTAAAAAAAAAAAAAAACACATAGAATATTTTTTGATTAAATTTTAAAAAAATAAATAAAAAACCCAGAAATAAAGACATGCACCGGTGCATGTTATATGTTTACATGCAGCACCGGAGCCTTCCCCAACATCCGACTCTAATGTGCATATTGCACTCCAAGAGGAACCTCACCTTTATATCCCAAACTTCCACACAATGTCATGAACTTATTCATATAGCCTTATAGTCTTAAATTTAGGTAATATCAATTACTTAAAAAACCTTCAAATACTTCTTACCCAATGAAGAATTTCAAATTATGTTATCTTCCAATCTGGGAGAGAAACTCTAAGATTAGAAGAGAAACTCTAAGAAATCACATTAGTTATTCTTTGATGCTATCAATAGTTTTAGAAAATATCGAATGTAAAAAATTTTAAATAAATTGAAAAGGACCAATGAGAATAATTGCATTAAATTTTTTTTAATCTCTTTTTGAAAATGTACTTGAGCTTACTAGACCAGCTTCAGAGATAACAATCTCAGCAAGTCTGAAGAGCAAAATCAATTGATTTACGAGCAGTTAAACGCCTCTCATGCCATATAATTGTGACAAGTAGGTTGCCTGAATCACTTCTCGATAATTGCATCTAAATCTAAAAGTCCACAAAATAATTTTCAACACTTTTAATAAAAAAGAATTGATCAGTCCGCATAAGATAGCTCAGTTGGTAGCTGCAAGGACACTTAGGATTTCCCCCTCCCCAAATCATAAGTTTTATTCCCAGATCTCGTAAGCAAAAAAAAAAAGAATTGATCAAATTTTTTTAAAAAAGGAAAATGTATCAACCTTAACAAAAAGATCCGCCAGATTAAAATTGAATAGCGAAAAAAGGGTGAAAAGGTTGATCGAGGGGTTTGTATAGGGTGCTGCATTCATCTCTATGGCACGGGTTTATAAAAGCCAAAGAGCCAAACTCCAGCCCCATTTTTAATAACCAATCTATTAATCTAAGAGAAAGAACAACATGGAACACATAGAATAAAACATAGGTATAAAAGCATATGTAACAATAAGATAGAAACAATAGTAAACTGAAACAAAAGACCAACAGAGCTTCTGCGTCACGTTCAGAAATGCTGAGAAACACCGTTAACACTTAACACATAACCCTAAATGAGGTGAGAAGGATTGGGACAAACATAACATTTATAAGGCCAGCAATGTAGGGTTGCTTTGAGTCAGTGGGTATGGGGCTCTTGTTTTAGGAGCTTTTGGGCCTGAATACTTGGGTCGCCTTTGGCCCAGGAAAAAAATAGTTTTTGAATGGGATTCGATTTTTAACCATTGAACTAATGCAACTTCAATTGTTTGCGGATGCAAATTGTTCAATATATATATATATATATATATATATATAAAATTTAATTTCCCCATAATTTTGTTTACACTATTCTCATTACTCCCTCCGACTTGAAATATAAGAAAAAAAAACATACTTCTTTTGGTTTAAAATATAAGTAAAACTAACTAACTTTCTTAAATTTTATTTCATCCTCAATGCAACTTCCTTAAAACATTCCTAGAAAATTGTTATTTTATTTAATTTTTTTCATTCTCAATTCAACTTTCCTAAAATACCTCTATTCTTTTATAAATTTTAGAAAATTAAATACAATCAACTAACCTCCTTACCTCCTTAATAAGCGTAAAATTAGTTAAAGTTGCTTATAATATGAGCTAGAGGGAGTACTGTTTACACCATCCGGCTCAAATTATAAGCAAAAATAACTAATTTTACTCTTGTTAAGGAGGTTAGTTGATTGTATTTAATTTTCTCAAATTTATAAAAGAATATAGGTATTTTGGGAAAGTTGCATTGAGAATGAAACAAAAATTAAATAAGACAACAATTTTCTAGGATATTTTAGGAAAGTAGCATTGAGAATGAAATAAAATTTAAGAAAATTAGTTACTTTTGCTTATATTTTAAACCAAATAAAACATGTATTTGGATTGATGTTATCGATTGAACTCCCTAAATTGCATTTCAAGATCTGTCACTGATTAACATCATCATATTAGACTATTCGAGAAAAGTTATCAACATCAATATTATTATTGACTATAGAAAAATTATGTTGAATATTCCAAAATTTGCAACTTGTGATACGATGAACAATTTTTTTTAGTTTGTGATTAACTAAGATTTAATCACATTCTAGTATTTTTTTAGGAAAAACAAAATAATTCATTATCCATATGATAATCATGGATTTTCTATAAAAATTTATGAAGAATATTTTTTTTTTGAATGTTATTCAAAGTATTTCCTAAAATCTTGGTTTTTCTTAATCTTTATCTTTATCCAATAGCATTTTTTTAGTATTTTTGATTATTTTTTGGTTTGCACCCTGGTATCCGGCTCAGTGGGCCGACTAATCCAGTTCGAGGGGGGTCCCGGGGTTAAGGTTTTATTCATCTCCCAACGTTGTTGCGGGGGATCGAACCGTGGTTCGCCCTACCAAGTACAGCCCCTGGCACCACTGCACCAACAGTTCGTTGGTAGTATTTTTGATTATTTAAAAAAAAACGTGGTGATTACTTAAAATTTGATCACATGCTAATTTTTTTGGAAGAAAGAAATAATTTATCGTCAACGGTGGTAATTGGATACTTTATCTTGAACGTGCAATAAGTTTGGAAACCATGCTATGAAGCAAGCACGGTGGCGGGGTACCCCGCTTTTTCGTGAATCAATTGTTGTCTTTTATAAGTATTCTAAGTTGATTATTTTATAGATCTTAAGAGCAATACGTGTGGGGTGTCTTCTCCACAAACAGGGACGGAGCCACATACATACAAGTGGGGGCACGTGCCCCCACAAAAAATTTAATTTAATTATTACTAAACTTATATATATAAATAAATAAATGCATATATTATTAATAGAATAATTATAAAACTAATTTTGGATTGAATATTTTTCTATTTTGAAATTGTATTGTTGTGGCACAATGTTATTATTATTATTAATATATGATTTACATTTTGGTAAAGGTTGAGTATCTCTTTGATGACACTAGAAATTAATATGTTTTTTCTTAATTATATTTTATATTGTTTTATAAACAGTATATTACTCTCTTCGTTAATATTTATAAGTCACACTTAACCAAAAACACACAAATTAAGATAAGCAGTTCACTCGTTTTTTAACAAAAAAATATCAATCAATTTTGCACTTTTACTTATTTTTTATTTATTTATTTTATTTATCACTTTTACTTATTTTACTTGCATTACTTTTTTTTATGATAAATTGAACTTAGTTAATCAGAGCAATCATTTAATACGAATAATTTAGTGAAAAAATCAAATACCTCCTAAAAAATTTAATGTGACCTAATGTAAGAACGAATGAAATATAATTGTAATCTTTTATATTTATATATGTGTCGCCCCCACATCTAAAAATTTCTGGATCCGTCACTGTCCACAAAGATTTGAGTATCTAATCTTATAGTCTTATGGGTTCTCAATATCCTTATAATCTTAGCATGTTTTCATTGGGCCAAACCCATTTGGATAGATCTTAAGAATTTATAATCTTAACTTTAAAAAAAATGAATTTACAATCTTCAATAATTATAAAACAAGACCCCGGTTCTATGGTTAAAGATAATTTTAAGATAAACCAATATCATGCTAATTTTGCCATTGTCAACAAGCCACTTGTATCCTAGGCTCCTCTACGTTTAATGTGGATACGTAGGCTTGGCAATTAGACCGATACCCACGGATGCAATTGGACCAATACTCTGCGGGTAATATCTGTAATGAGTTCGAATTCGAATCCAAAAATGGATCCGCGGGTATGTAAAAAGGGTATCCGTGGGTAATATCCGGAATGAGTTCGGGTTCGGGCAACGGGACATTGGACCCGCGGGTATCTGGATTTGCGGGTATCTAGACCCGCAAAAAAATATTTATTATACAATTGATTTGTAATTTAAGTATGTTTGTGTGAGAGGTTTTGTTTATAACTCAATCTGTTTTGCGTGAATTTGTTTTTGAATTGTTTGATGATATATCAAGTAAAAATAGGAAATTTTTATGTTTGTTCAGAAAAAAATAAGCTTAAATTTTTTTTAAAAAATATAATGGGTACCCATGAACCCTTTTGGATACCCGAAAACCCGCTAGTCTGCTTGACCCCGCATGGATCCGGATCCGAATAAAAATGAAAGGATCGAGTCCGAGTAACGGGATACCTGAATCCACCCGGACCCATTTTCATCCCTATGGGTAAGTGAGTTGGTTACAACTAGGGATGAGCATGAATATCTATGAGCGCGGATCGTGCATACCCATGCCCATAACCGCGGGTATTTGCGAGTATTTGTGCGGATAACGGGTACCCACGGGTACCACAGATTTTAAACTTTTATTATATAATTATATGTTTTGTAATAATCATTATACATAAAAATAATTATGAGATGAATAATTACATACATATGATAAATGTTTATCAATATAATTTCATCTTTAAAATTCAATATGAAATATAAATAATTAAAAGAAAATTTAAATATTTTCATAGTAATAATTTTTTTAATATATATAATTTTTATTAGTAAAATATTATTTTATATATGTGAATACCCACTCCACAGGTATCATAATACCCACCCACCCAAAAAAAATAATACGAATACCCATTACAAATATTTTTGCGGATAACCGCGATATGAATATTTTACCCCTCCCTAATTACAAACTGAAGTTTAAGAATGGAATGTCTTACAACCACTTTTTGGATTCAGATGCCAGATAAAATTTGAATGGCAAAATCCGTAAATACTCCAAACTCCAAATCATAAAAAACAACAACAACTAATGTGATAGATAATCCTGATAAGTCAAACTCATCTCACCAAACATGTTTTTTTTGGTACATCTAAGCCTAATGTTGTGCCTAACGACTTTGCAAATAGCAATATCCATTTCACAGTTACACAACAACACCAACACGCAATTCAACTCTCTCTCTCTCATTCTTTCTTTCTCATTCCTTATCCCTATCCTCATCATCATCATTGCAATGTCATCATCTTCTCATCGACCCTTGTCTATATCTGGATAGTGGATCCTACATCAACAAATCATAAATGTAATAACTCATATACTATAAGTACTTTTTACTAATTACTGATTTTACTAATTTTGTACTTAAATAACATTATATATTATATATAAATAAACAAAATTATCTTTCATCGTTATTACTATTATTCTAAAACTTAAAAACTCTCTGGCACGTAGTATTAATATTATTATCTTTGTGTTGAATTTGATTTGATACTCATCATCTTGAGAAGAAGAAGCAGAATGAGGATCGAGACGGAGAGTGATGGAGTCTCTGCTTCAAGGAAGCACCTTGTTTTCGCCTACTATGTCACTGGTCACGGTTTTGGCCATGCCACTCGTGTCACCGAGGTCTCAATTACTCTCCTTTAACATGCTTTGCAGCCATCGCCATTACCATCTCTATTTTTCTCTAATGGGGTGCAGTTTTTTTAATAAAGATTTTATTTTGATATCTGGGTTTCTAATGAACAAAAAAAAGCTTTGATCTGATCTGAAATGAATGAATGTGTAGGTGATGAGGCATTTGATTCTTGCTGGGCATGATGTGCATGTGGTAACTGGTGCTCCTGATTTTGTTTTCACCTCTGAAATACAATCTCCTCACCTATTCATTCGCAAGGTGAGTTTTTTTTATTTATTTTAAGAATGTTGTGTTTTACACTCAAAGCTATCCAATAAAGGAAGTGCTCATAATCCAGTCAACAATGGATGATCCCGGAGTTGAGAATGAAATCAAGCCTTTTTTTTTGGTTGCTAAATCAAGCCTTTTAGATTACGGTTGTGGTTGTGTTAATAGTTACCAGTTATGTGAACCAGGTAACTATAGTTGTGTTGCAGTCATGGTTCCATTGTCGATTTGTGGTCATTGCGGCCTGATGTTGCCAATACGGTCTGCAATCATGACTTGATGCGGTTACTAATTTGCCCAAATTGATATGTTTGGGCAGCACGTAATGTTGTACACATTTTGAAACCCGGGATGGAATACTGTCTAAATGCGTATGTTACGTCATAAACTTTGGATTGTAGCATATCGGTATAACCTTAAAAAGCTCATGATTGGGGTATAAAGGGTAGTTTAGTTTTGAACAGTAAAATCATGTTGGAGTTGTTCCATATGATTAGAATTTTAGAGGTTGTTACATATTCAAGGGACTTGCTTTTAGTTGTTTGTGAATTGCGTCAATCTTGCCCGAGTGTAATGCCTTTTAGATTATAGAATATGCTTTCGGAACAAATATTTAACCTATTTGTGCAAAATAGGTGCTTTTGGACTGTGGAGCTGTTCAGGCAGATGCTTTGACGGTTGATCGACTTGCCTCTTTGGAGAAGGTATAGGAATGCCATTTCACATTTGATTAATTATGGTTTTAATGCTCTGAAATAGATGCTTTAAAATTACTTTTCGTATTGTTTCTGACTCTGTGCTTTGTATTTGGCTGTTAGTATTCTGAGACAGCTGTGAAGCCCCGTGCTAGTATATTGGCAAGAGAAATAGAGTGGCTGAACTCTATCAAAGCTGATTTAGTGGTCTCTGATGTTGTCCCAGTTGCATGTCGTGCTGCCGCTGATGCTGGCATTCGCTCTGTTTGTGTGACCAATTTCAGTTGGGACTTCATCTATGCAGAGTATGTCATGGCTGCTGGACTTCATCATCGCTCAATAGTTTGGCAGATAGCTGAGGACTATTCCCATTGCGAGTTCCTTATCCGCCTTCCAGGATATTGCCCTAGTATGTCGATTCTTGCATAATTTCATGACAATATCTTAACATTATTTGAATTCCTGCAAGAATTTAGCCTTCAAAATGATTAACAAGAGTTCTGGCATCTATATTTGCAGTGCCTGCTTTTCGTGATGTTATTGATGTACCTCTAGTTGTGAGGAGGTTGCACAAATCTGCCAAAGAGGTACTACCTCTCAAACTTCTATGGAGTTTTACATAGGGTGGATTAGCTCCTAATCTATGCACTTGTAATTTTCTTTTTGAAGGTGAGGAATGAACTTGGGGTCGATGATAATGTGAAGCTAGTTATTCTCAACTTCGGTGGACAGGTGATTACTTAAATCGCTATTTTAGTTAGCAGAGTTTTGTGTCTGTGTACCTTTCTTGTTATTGTATTATTTATGTTTTTTTTAAGTCCACTTGACCTTTGGGTTGCTGTAATTCTTTAATGGTATATTTTTGTTGTCTTGAGGTGCTCTCTATTATCTTCATTAAGTAGAAAACATAAAACCATGTGATGATCAGATAATATCAACATTTTTCCAATTTTGTCATAATTCTCTTTTCTTACCATCATCACTTTCCATGATATATTTCAATTAAAATCTCATGATTATAAATTCACTGCAATGTAAACTTTATCTCGCCTGTTCTTGTTCTATTTTTGTTTATGGCACTCCTTATATAGTCCTTCACATTCTGTAAAAACTTGCAGTTCATATATTGATGTATTTTTGTTATCATCTGAGGCAAAATCTCTGGTACTCACATGGATTTGGTATAGGGACTACAGTTCTGATGAAGATATTTTTATGGATTTATTACTGTGATGCTAGTTTTCTTGGTCATCTATGACCCTATAACTGTAAACTTTAAATTATTCGGCTGTTCACCCCATAGACTGCTTTGGGTCTATGGACTCAAACAGAGTCCTGACTTCTGCCTGTTATATCTTGTCTTTTGACCAGCCGTCGGGATGGAAGCTAAAGGAGGAATACTTACCTAAAGGATGGTTGTGCCTGGTACTTATTCCCCCATTCTGCTTTTTATCGTTGGCTTATTTAAAATTTCCTTTGTTTATTGCACTCTTGTACATTATTTATTGACGTCTTGTGCGGTCCAGGTTTGTGGTGCTTCAGAAAACCAGGATCTTCCTCCAAACTTTAAAAAGCTTGCTAAAGATGCATATACGCCTGACGTTATAGCAGCGTCTGACTGTATGCTTGGTAAGTAAGAGACCTCCATATCTAAGAGAAGCTGGATTAAATGAAAGAGTTATACTTATTGCATTTTGTCATTTTAGGAAAAATTGGATATGGCACCGTTAGTGAAGCCTTGGCATACAAGTGTCCATTTGTCTTTGTACGCAGAGATTATTTCAATGAAGAACCTTTTTTGAGAAATATGCTTGAGGTACACTCTATTGATTTTCTGAATGTCAGTTTCATATCCTCTACTTCATCTTTTGATGAGGGCCTTACATATTAGTAATAATGTTTTTTTCTCCTTTTTATGTAGTATTATCAATGTGGCGTTGAAATGATTAGGAGGGATTTACTCACTGGTCATTGGACACCTTATCTTGAACGTGCAATAAGTTTGAAACCGTGCTATGAAGCAGGCATCAATGGTGGCGAGGTACTCGCTTTTTCATGAATCAATTGTTGTCTTTTAAAAGTATTATAAGTTGTTTTGTTTGTTTAATTTCATAAAGCTGTATTTGTTGATTATTTTATACTCTCTCCGGTCCAAAATATAAGCACATTTTGACCAAAATTTTTTGGTCCAAAATATAAGCACCTTTTCTAAAATTTTACTAAACTAACCCTATTTAATACTCCATTAACTATGGTTGTGGGAAAAAGTGTCATTTAAAAATGGGTGGGAAATAATTTTGGATTAAAAATTTAAAAATCAAAAGGATAGATTGGTAAATATACCCTTAAAATTTACAATTCCAATACAAATAACTAACTTAACCTACTTTTCTTAAAGGGAGAGCTTTTGGTCAAAAAGTGCTTATATTTTGGACCGGAGGGAGTAGATCTTAAAAATTTACAGTCTTCAATAATTATAAAATATTCCATTTTAATGGAGACCATTTTAGCACTTAGGTTTGTAACCAACCCTAGAATTGTGAATGTGAGTGTGAATCCCTTTGCTGTATGCAGTTAGTAATGCAAATGGATTTGGTAAAAGGTAATCTTGGAAACTAGGAGTATTTCAAATTTATCTGATCAGTCAGTAGTAACGCTAACACCAATAATTTAGCCTAGCACTGTGATTGCCAGTAATTTTAAGTTTTGGGATGAATTTTCCAATCTCATTACCTCTGTTTTTGCAACTGAATTGAAACCTTAAATTGTTTAACTTTTCATTCAATGTTAACTATCAATTCATTTGCTTTTCCCCACCTTGTTATTGGCATGTATTTCTAATTCATCTTTGAGCATCTCTGAGAATTGTGCAAATGTAGGTGGCAGCCCACATCCTTCAGGAAACGGCTATTGGTAAAAATTATGCATCAGATAAGGTAAAGAACTTCTCATTCCTGTTACTTGCAGCCTTTTTTTTTTTTTTTTTGATAATCAGCTTTGGTTTTTGTTAATTTTATGAAGCTTATGGCTACTTTGGTTTAGCGAAGAACCTTTGGTTTTCATTTCAATTTTGACTAAATATGTAGCTTAGCGGCGCTAGGAGATTGCGTGATGCCATAGTTCTTGGATATCAACTTCAAAGGGCCCCTGGCCGAGATATGGCAATCCCAGAATGGTATGCAACTGCTGAAAACCAGCTTGGGCTGTCATCACCAAGTTCCCCTGTGGATGATGGAAGCTCTGAATTCTCGTGAGTATCACTTTATTTTTTTCCAAATGTTTATAACCATTTTCACGGGTAAAATTTTCTTGGTTTAACAGACAAAATAACTACCTCTTCTTGTTTGCCTATATTATTTCTTCAGTGGTATCGAAGACTTTGAGATTCTTCATGGAGATGTTCAGGGTCTTCCAGATACCGTGGCTTTCTTTAAGACTTTATCCGAATTAGGAGAGAAGCACACAAGGCGGGAGCGTAAGGCTGCAGCTAGTCTCTTCATCTGGGAGGTCTTGCTAATTTCATATGAAAGCCAATTCTTTATTCTAGACTGATATCTATAAATCCCAACGAGGAATCCTTTTATATAGAAGAAGTACCGAAGAAATTATATTATTATGACACTCCTCTGCATTATTTATATTCAAATATCCACTCCTTTTGTTATTTATTCTTTCATTTTCTTAATTTGTTTGATTCTCATGACAGGAAGAGATTTTTGTGGCAAGAGCTCCTGGAAGGTTAGATGTAATGGGTGGTATTGCTGACTATTCTGGAAGCCTTGTTCTGCAGGTTGAAATTTCTACCTTCTGAGAGTTTTAATTTTCATTGCAATAGCAACATCTGTCAACTTCTCCATCTACTTTGACATTTATGATAACATATGTAATTATGGACTTGATGCTGTAAAATTTAATTTTAGTGAATCCTAACTTGTGCATCCAGTGAAATGATAAGATTTGTTTGTACTCCTATTCAAAAAGTTAAATTATATCAGTCATTGTTAGTTTGATAAAGTACTTCAGTTCATTCTCCCCGAGTTGCATTTGCCTTTGTTTACTCTTATAAACTTCTTTTTATATTAAAAATCTACTTATGACTATAAAATAGCAACTATTTTCATTTCTTATTTTTATGTACCTGTATTATGATTTTGTTCGACACACACTTGTACTACTCTTTTTCTATTATAGATGAGAAGGACCAATTATCCAAAAAGCTTAAGCTGTTATATGATATCTTAATAACTTTGAGATGTACTGTGCTAAACATTGCCATGTTTATATAAACCTAAGTTTACCAGAATAATTCTGAAAATGTTACAGAAACAGCAAAGTTATTCTTGAAATTTTCAGACAACTGGCTTAGTTCTTTTGTTTTATTCTTTTGCAGATGCCAATTAGAGAAGCATGCCATGTTGCTTTGCAAAGGGTCAATCCTAGTAAGCATAGGTTGTGGAAACATGCTCAGGCTCGCCAAAATGCCAAAGGCGGAGAACCAACAGCCGTCTTACAAGTGGTAAGTTGGAAACCTGAAAAACCACTACATACTAATTTCGGTTAACAACGACAATTGTTGGTTGGAATTTGTATAATGTTGAAGTTTGACCAGTAAATAATCTTGATGAGAAAATGTGTTTTGATCTGGATATCTTCATCACTTTAGCAATATACTAGCACTTTTGGAGATTATAATGACTTTTCTTAATGTGTTTTCACTAAATTTGGATCATTTCAGGTATCATATGGGTCAGAGTTGGGAAATCGTGGTCCAACATTTGACATGGATTTGTCTGATTTTATGGATGAAGAAGGCAAGCCAATCTCATATGAGGAAGCAAAGAAATACTTTGCTCAAGATCCTTCCCAAAAGTAAGTAGCACTTGAGGATGATCTTATATGCATGACGGTAGTTCTGGCATTCTGTTATATATTAATACGATAACTTCAACAGGTGGGCAGCATATGTTGCCGGGGCAATTTTGGTCTTAATGCATGAATTGGGAGTACGTTTTGAAGATAGTATCAGCATGCTGGTAACCCCTAGTCTCCACTTAAACTATTAGCACTCCCTCCATTTCACAATATAAGTCTTTCTAGAGAAATTATTTTGTTCCACAATATAAGTCTTATTGAATTATTTTTGTATTAGAATATTTTTATAGGGTATAATCAGAAGAACTATTCCCATTACTAATTACTCTATCTCGAACTCATTTTCTAAGATAGATATTGTTATCAAATATTTACAGGTTTCATCTGCAGTACCAGAAGGGAAAGGCGTATCATCTTCTGCATCTGTGGAGGTAGCTAGCATGTCTGCAATTGCAGCTGCTCATGGTAATCATGCTGTGTTTTAATTTTCACTTTTCAAAGACTAAACTTTATGTTCTTCCATTATTTTTGGAACTTCATTGTTTCTTCTGGAATAAAATCGAAGTGCAACTAGACCATGTTGTTTAACGAAGGAGACCACTTTGAAAACTGTTATCTCTAATTTATTTTTTTTTATATATATAAATTTTATGATTTAAAAAAAATAATAATAATAAAAAAAAAACTATTCTCTCTATTTTTATGATCTTAACAGGTCCAATTTTTGTCCAAGAAAATATTAATTTCTGTCTTTGTAACTCAGGATTAAATATCAGCCCAAGAGATCTGGCATTGCTCTGCCAGAAGGTTGGACTTTATGCAGCATTTTGTTCAATATTAATTCCCTGTGATGGTTGTTTTATCTCAAGTATGCATTTTCCTCTGAGGTATCTTATTCTCTTTCAATTTTCATTAGGTGGAAAATCACATTGTAGGAGCTCCATGTGGTGTCATGGACCAGATGGCTTCTGCATGTGGGGAAGCCAACAAACTTCTTGCTATGATTTGCCAGGTATGCATCATTATTCTTAGGTGGAAAATCACATTGCAGTAACTCCTAATTTCTTATTCTTTAAGCTCATATCATGTACTGCTTCCTATCATTGCAGCCTGCAGAGATTGTTGGTCTTGTAGAAATTCCCAATCATATCCGGTTCTGGGGAATTGATTCGGGGATAAGACATAGGTTGGTGGCCTATCATTATCTTCATTATTTCATGCATGTATCCATTTAGGTCTATTTTGTGTTTGTACAACTTCTAGATCTAATATATATATCTTTATTGACTAATGTTCAACCTGTATAATGCATATTACAGAAATTATGTACTAGAATTTTAAATAATATTAGGGTTCTTCCATTGTTGACCTTTTTTCATGATCTTGTAACTTATATGGAGGTATATTTATTCTTCTTGAAATGCTGGGTTGTCACTACCTTTTAACAATAGTACCCTATTCCATTCCTCATTTTATCTTCATGATGTTCACGGACTATCTAATTGTCATCTATTTCAGCGTTGGAGGTGCCGACTATGGCTCTGTTAGAATTGGCACCTATATGGGTCTGAAGATGATCAAGTCCAAGGCTTCCGATGAATTGTCTGAGTTGCGTGCTAATGGATTGAACTATGATGAAGTGGAACAAGATGATATAGAACTACTTAAACAAGAAGCCTCCTTAGATTACTTGTGTAATTTGTTGCCTCACAGGTAAAATACTAAAATCATTTTCTTTTCTTTACTTATATAGAGTTATCATGAATGTCAATGACTTTTTAGGAGTAAGAAGATAAATTGGTCTTATAATCTGCTATTGGATTATGTTCTACATGTTTTTGACTACTTCAATTTCCTCCACAGTCCACCCTCTTCCGCTTTTAGGTTTTAGGTACAAGTACAGCTCCTTATCTTGAAGTAAATATAGAATCCTTTGTTTATAAGTTTTTTTATTTGCAGATACGAGGCTCTTTATGCTAAGACGATTCCAGAATCCATTATTGGTGAGGAATTTTTGAAGGAATACAAGAACCACAATGATCCTGTCACTATTATTGATGAGAAGCGCAATTACAACGTGAGATTTCCGACAATACATCCGGTCTACGAAAATTTCCGTGTCAAGGTGAGGACTCCATTGAAAAATTCAAATTGTTACAAGTAACGGATTGTTTGTTCTAATTGTTGCATCCTTTTGCTCCATCATTATTCATGGTGTTGACTGTAGGCAATACATACAAAATCTGTAAGGGATTTTAGTAAAACTCTGCTGTGGTAATCTGCTACAAAAGAAAATTTGTCTTGATATTATCATTTTCATGTTCATCATGTTATCAAGCCGGTCTATAAGATTTTCTTTTCAATCATGTGAATAACGTGCATCGTTATTCTAGTTTGTACTATGAATGATATTGTGCACTGAATATTTTTATCTAAATGCTTTACACAATTTTGTTTTCAGATAACGTAGATTTTACTTGTAAAATATTCATTGTTATTTTTCATGATTACTTTTATCAATAACATTTTCCAATTCCCTGCCATGATATGATCTGCAGACCTTCAAAGCACTTCTAACGTCGGCAACATCAAGTGATCAACTTACAGCCTTGGGAGAATTGCTATATCAGGTACAACTTTGGTTGATGAGTCTTTTGCCCTAATGTTTGAATACTGAAATAACAATTTCAGATGAACACTTTTTTAACGTTCGTTCCAAATTATAGTACTTGCAACTATGATTTTATCATATTATGAACGATTACCTTTCCATGACTCGTGACAAAGCATTCACTAGCTTTTAACCTATGAAAAAATAGTTGACTTTTAACTATAATTTGCAGTGCCACTATAGCTACAGTGCTTGTGGACTTGGCTCTGATGGAACAGATAGGCTTGTACATTTGGTACAAGAGTTGCAGCATAGTGCAGCATCTAAATCCGAAGGTGGGACATTATGCGGGGCTAAGATCACGGGTGGAGGTTCTGGTGGAACAGTTTGTGTAATTGGTAGAAACTCTCTCAAGAGCAGTGAATATATTTTTGAGGTATTTTTTATTGCATTATGAATTCAACATACAATTAAGAAACCCTTAATATCTCTTTCGGATCGTTGCTGAAAACAATTTGTTTTATCACAACGTAGTTAGTTATTCTTGATCATGATTTAAGGTGTTATGCTTTTTGATTTCAGGTTCAGCAGAGGTACAAAAAAGCTACTGGTTATTTGCCCTTTATTTTTGAGGGTTCATCACCGGGTGCGGGTAAGTTCGGGTACCTGAAGATACGCCGTCGAGTTGCTTCCATTAAAAATGTCAGCACTGGGGGTGATAGTCCACAAAGTCCAGTATAAGAGTAGAATAACAGCTGATCATGGCTTACATTTATGCAGCTTAATAATACTTGCCTTTATGATTTTTTAGAGGAAATTGTACAGTTTATTTGGACCCTTTTCTTCATTGCAATTTAATTGCAGAGTTGAAAATACTGACCGGTCAGAATTTGTAAACTTGACCGGTAAATGTACCACCATTAAAGGGAACTAGATCACGAGGATATCAAATTGTTGATGTCGAAAAAATTTGATATTAATGTTTTTTTTTGTGCACCAAGGGTATTTTCCAGCCGATAGCTGAAGACTAATCCCCTTCGAGGCGTAGAGATCATCGAAGTGAGTTTTATCGAACCCCTAACATCATGGTTAAGGAACTCAGTTATCTACCAACTGTGCTGAGTCTTTTAATTTAGAGAGTTGCATATGATATTGGAAATTTATAAACATTTCCATTTCAACAGTTATTCGGACCAAAAATATAATGAAGCCAAATAATTGTGTAAGGTATTGTATGCAATATGCAATATCAAAACTTATGATAGAGGGAGTGTACGACACTCATTTTTTCTTTTCATCTTTATGATAGTGGAAAAGTTAGCATTTAGAAGCTCAATTCGAACAAATTATTGCAAAGAAATATAAAAGTTATTAGGGAAACGTCTGAAAATACTTAGGGAAACGTCTGAAAATACTCTCGTAATTTTTAACTTTGTATAATGTGCAAAAAATGTGCAAAAAGGACACTAGACTCTAATCTGGGCACAAAATAGTCATTTCAATCCAAAATACTCAGATTTGCAAGACGTGGGGTTTTCCATCTGACATCAACAATTTGTATAATATATAAAACTTGTACAAAGCTTGAGCCTGACATTTTATAGAGCTTGAGCTCGAGCTATTTAAATATACGACATTTTTGTTAAACAAACCAAGTTGATCCAAATTTTAATTGAGCCAAGTCATAAGTCTCCTTTGAACCGATCTGCCTCATTCTCACCTTTACATACACCTGATATATATATTGTAAGGGACTACAATCGGTAGGGAAATAAACTAAAGAACACTAGGAGAGAACACCTGGGGTTGAATAGGTGTTAAAGAAACCTTGAAAGATTTTCGCATAAAACAAATCGAAACAAATAAAGCAAATGATTTTCACAAAAACAACAGCTCTTAATCGATTACGCAAAGGGTTAATCGATTAACACCTGACAACATGCACAAGGTTAATCGATTAGCTCCTCAATTAATCGATTAATCACTGTTCAACAGAGAAAAATCGTTTTTCAATCGAAAACGAAAATCAATCAAATATCATCAATCAAATATCATAGAATATCAAAGATAACACGGAATTGATTAACACTAAGATTGTTAATGATTACCTAGATTATGAAAAAGGTTTTTCCCAAATCAATTTGAACTATTAAAACCTAATTCATTCAATTATATGAAAAACAATCTTTTCTAGGTTTTCAATCAAGAACAATATGAAATAGCAAAAGTTAAAGAGTTAAGGAAGATATACTGCACAGAGATTTTATACTGGTTCACTCTCAACCACCGAGAGCTACATTCAGTCCCCTCTTCCACAAGAGAGATTTTCTTCACTAAGGAATTAGAGTTCTCAAATTACAAGCGATTGTCTCTCAAGATACCCCACTTGATAGTCTCCAAGAGATATCTCACTCTTGTCTTGCACACCAAGTCTTCCACTTGCTTGTTGATACCTCACAACAAGACTTCCAAATACTTGATGAACACACCAAGGCTTCCACTTCAATTTGCTTGATGAAACAACACCAAGACTTCCTTTGTTGTATAAAGATTTGCCTCAATGCAAAGATTATAACTCAATCAATAACAAACACTTATTGAATCTCCTTCAAGAACAATGAACAATTAGAATTTGAGATTCAAAAGCTTCTTGATCAAAGATATGAAAATAAGAACTTTGATCTTTGTAAAAGTGAGAGAGAATGTTGAGAGAATAGTGTGACTTTAATCTTTCCTAAAATGATGTAACAATGAAATTCAGTTAATCACAATGATCAAGGAAAGGTTTATATAGAAAACCCAAAAGTTTAGAAAACTTAAAACTGATTTTGCAATGTGAAAATGCGTTTTCTAAAAAGTTGTTCTGCAGTGGTTAATCAATTAAGTTTCAGGTTAATCGATTAAGACCTGTAGCAGAATTTTGTTAATCGATTAAGCAAAGTCTTAATCGATTAAGACCTGTAAAAATTCATTTAAAAACTTGTTTTCTCAAATGTAAACCTTTTCTCTAAAAACTTTAAGCCACCTATTAATTTTGGTTTAGTGAAATACTCAAGATATAATATGATCATGCACTTGATAGAGATTCACTACCCTCTAAAAACTCTACCCAAACTCTAAGACTCAAAACAAAAGATATAAACAATATACACATTGAAGTCCTTGAGCTTGCTCTCTCTTCATTATTGTTGCTTTTGTTCTTCGACATTTGGTTGAGCTTGATCAAGATTGAGCTTCTTCAAAACATTGTCATTATCAAAACCATGCTTGCACACTAGGTCTAACATATATTAATAAGATATAAATACGACACTCATATTCTTTTTTTACACAAAATGCACATTTAGTTTGGAACAATCCCTAACCTCCATCATCACAAACATCAACCTATAAACACCATGAACAAATTATTATGATTGCTAAATATATCCCGAAAATATCTAATCGCACCAAGATTGAATTATCATTTCAAATTTTTTGTACTTTCAGAAAAATCTTCTAACAAGTGCAAAGAGAAAAATTTATCATCAAATAAAACATATAAAACACCCTTTAAATATAATTTAGAAGTCTAAACTAGAAACTTTCAATCCTACTCTTCTTCTAATTCTTCTTCCTCCTCTTGAATCTTAACCATCCCAACATCAAATCACTTTCTACGATTACTAAGATATAATAGTCCGAAACTTCACTATTGAATGGGAAAGTTTGGATCATGGGGCAAAGATTTTGTCTTCTTTTCTTTCTACCCAGGATCCTCCTAATATCTCATGTTTAATCTTTTGAGAACATTTCGTTGGATTTGTAATGAACACCTTTTTTTCTTCCAGAAATCATTCCAACGTTGCATCTTTAACATCTTATTGAGATAACCTTGTGTTTTTTTTTTTTCACAAATGATACCATTTAAAGACTCCTCCAGGAGCTTTCCTGTTGCTGATTTGATTTCTGTCAATTGTGCTCCTAGTGAAATGTCTCTTACATTTACTGTAATTTTGACGGTTGAATTACTCCTCGTTTGTGACGTAACAACCTTTTCGACACTGGCTTTCATATTCGACAACTCTTCTTTTCGACACACGTACATGTCTTTTGATGTCACTTTTACACATATTTGCGTAAGTACACCTCCTTCACCGTCACCTATGTTGTCAAAACTATTACTTTGTCGAAATCACCATGCAGTCAACAACTACTAAAGGAGAGCCTCATGCACATCGATTTATAATTATTTTTGGTTAAGTGATGACTTAAAAAACGGAAGTGATTGAAAAGTAGTAAAAGGGATGAGAGTATACCAGTGCTGATGCGAGAGTCAGCACCGAGAACAACACCACCGTTGTAAGTGACGTCGATGATGGTGGTACCCATAGAATGAGGGGCACTTAGATTAAGCTTATGATCCATCATGCAGAAGAAAAAGAAGAAGATGAAGAAAGGCCGAGTGAGTGATTCGATGATTCTTTAGATGCCACAGAGGCTTTCTTGCTCAAGGATGCCAAAAAAAAGTGAAGGACACGTTCAAGTATGGGTTTTTCTTATTTAGTTTCCAGGGTGATTGATTTTTCACTTTACTTGCTCAACAAGTTTTTCTATTAAAATACCCAATAGATAAATAAATAAAGAGTTAAGATTCGTTGACACCAGGTGTAAAATTTGGTCACTTACACATTCACATAACTTTTTATATATTATGAAATTTGTCAATCTAACCGTTGAATTATACGTTATTATCATGACGATCATACATACCAAATTTCAAATCATTCGGATATTCATAGGTATGTAATCTAATAATGCATATTTACTTATATTTTAAATAACGTATTATTCGTTAAAATAGAATAGTCGGATGAAATATCAAATAATTTTCATATTTTATGAAATTTTGTAACTTGATCTACTTGATAATAACATATAATTTAACGGTTCGATTGACACATTTCATAATATATAAAAAATTATGTGAATATGTAAGTGACCAAATTTTACACCTGATGTTAACGAATAACTCATAAATAAATGCAAATAGTCACAACTTACAAGTAGTTGTTAAGTGCCTCGATGAAGAATTCTTTGGAATTTTGATTTTAACTTTTAAGGGGTATATAGCATTCATTTTTCCATTTAATTAGAATATTTAGTTATCGATAAAGCACAACACAGTTATTAAATGATTAAGTTTTTAAAAATAATGTCAAATGAAAAAGAAAAAATTAGTTAGAAGTATTTTAGTTTTTTGAATTTATCTTTATCTTTCAAATAGGATCTCTCCTATATACTCATATACACATTTTTAATATAATTGATCTCCTTCTTTTCTATATTTCTAACACTTCTATTTATTTTTTTTTCATTATTATAACATCAACAATGGATTTGTTTGCCTCTAATTCTAGTTGTTGTTTCCTTAGTTTTTCACTAATCAATTGGTAAAAATACACTATGATAAAAAAAAAGGTAAAAATTTCCTAACCTATTTTCATCATAAAAACTTATAAACATATGGTTAAATTGCTTATTTGGTCTTTTATCTTCTTTTTTTCAATCAAATTGGTTCCTCATTTTTTTGGCATGATATTGGACCCTTACATTTCTTTTCACTATCAAATTGATCATTAAGTCACTGTTCATCCTATGTGTCAATATTATTGATCCATATTGGTATCGTTAGATAAATAAATAATACGTGTGCAAATCATATTGGTCTATATAGGCTGAACAATGACTCATAAACTAAATTGATAATGAAAAGATGCAAAAGGGACTGATATGATACCCAAAAAAAATGTGAGGAACCAATTTGATAGAAAAAAACGTAGTAAGGAACTAAATAAGGGGTTTAGCCTAAGCCTAATCCTGTGTGAGTCTTGGGATTGCATACGGTCATTTAACTTATTTATACCAATTTGATTCATAAATATAGTAAGAGACTCCATGAATAGTTTAGCGTAAGCCTAATCCTATGTCCATCTCCTAGAATTTTGGTCAAGATTCGACATTGTATATGCATACCCAAGACCCACAGAGGGTTAGGCTTAAGACATTGAAGATTGCATCTCATGATAGCTTTCATGATGAAAATAGGTCGAGGCCTTATTGATCATATAAATATTTATATAAATCCATCCCCATGAGAACATGTCACAGCTTCACCCTTATCTCCATCTCCATCTCCAAACATTATCACACCACTCCCATATTGACCACAAAGAACTTGTGTTACTAGATAAGGAGTAAGGATGAAGAAGTAAATCTTTGAAGCTCATACTGCCAAAATAGCAATCTTCCCAAAACCGAGTTAAGTTATAGAACGATTTCGCTCTACACCGGGTGCATGACAGCACCCGGTATATTAGCCATTGATTTTGGTCATATTTTGATCAATGGCTGGAAATTTTATTGGCTACCGGTAGGATTGGTCATCTTGTGTATATACACCTTTTATTGATTTTGGCCACTCCCACTCCCACCGTCGACGCCCGTTGCAAGATCGGCATCGCAAAGTACTCCAACGTCTCCACGTCTCCACTTTCCAACGCCACCCCACTTCTCAAAATCGAAGCTTTCAAAAGGGTCGTTTTCAACTCAAATGGATTAGACGGTGAAGGAAGGTGACGGTGAAGGAAGGGCGATGGGGACGGTAGAGGAGGTAGACGGCGACGCCGATGAGGAGGAGGAGATGGAGGGTGCGGTGGACAGAGGTGGTGGTGGCTTTGTGGAGATTGAGGGTGCGGTCGACGGAGACGGGTTGACGGTGGATGGACGGAGACGGGTTGCTCGTGCTGTGTCTTTGTCTTTCGGTGCCAGTGGAGGTGGAGATGTCGGTGCCGGTGCCGATGCCGGTGACGGGTTGACGGTGGAGGTGTTTTAGTTTTGCAAATAAGTCCTAAAATTAACTTATTTAGATTTTTGCAATTAGATCACTTTTACTTTTGATAATGGGTTACCAAACAAGTGCACATGTGCAACGGGTGCATAGCAAAACTTCACTAAGTCATAGCATCCAACCTTCCTAAACAAACAACTCGCAAACCAGTCTAAGAGAAAAATCAAACCAACCCATGACTTCCAAAAAGATGATCTTTTGGCATAAAGCGAGCCCCCTCTGCATAGGATTAAAACCTCCGTATCAAGTCCTTAAAATCTGCACCCAAACATAATTTTCACCAGATACCAACCTTCAACACCATTTGGTGAGTAGAGCCAAATTAAACAATTATAAATCTTTAACCCAAGGAATTTTCTCTTCAAACATATAACTTAAGATGTTATTTGATTTGGTTTTGTGAGTATTTCTTTTGCGTTTTAATTTTAATAAAAATGAGAAAGGTCATCAAGATAAAGATGAGAACCCTGAATATCAACTTAAAAATAAGATTAAAGATCCAAAGTAGTCCTTAAAATTTTTTACATGATCAAATTTAGTTTTTGAAAAAAATAAAGTCCTAACATAATTTCTGAAAATTTTGTTTGCGAGACAATTTGATCCTTGAAAAAATTAAGCCACCAAATAGCTCCCAATATTTCCTTTCATGGGATAAATTGATTCCTGAAAATTTTGACATTACGTAGGGTCGTGGTTGATTGTGTCGATATGAGCCTGCTTCATAAATAAGGGAGTTTATTAGGTTTTTAAAAGCCGATCAAAAAGTTCCTGAGCATTTTTGGTCGCATTACAAAGCCGAATGTGTTAACTCTCAGCAAGCCAACTAATATCACATAAAAATCTAATTCGATTTTGTTTAAAAAGTGGTACGCTATAGGTTTAAGTAGATGATTTTTTACCTGAATTATATGCGAGATTTATTTAGTCATCCCGATCATGGCCAAAACTAGAAGCGAGTTTTCTTGAACCTAATCGAGAAACTAGAATCACTACCTCTACTTCACTCGATATAGTCCAAACTTCTGGGGATTAAATTGTCACACTAAAAAATTTTAAGAGACTTGGCTAGTTGCCTCATAGAAGAAAATTTTAGGGACTATTTCGTGACTGCATTTTTTTAGGGACGAAATTGTCCAATAAACAAAATTTTTAATGACTATTTTGAAACTTTATTTTTTTATGGACTAAATGTGATTAAGTACAAAAATTCAGATCAAATTGGGCATTTGGTGCGTATTTGGTATAAGTGGTAAAATAAGATTATGATTATTTTTTTGTGATTAAAATATTATACTCCCTCCGTTTTTTTCTTTGGTCTTTTTGGAGTTGTGCACACAGATTAAGAAAGTGTTGATTATGATGATTATTGTAAGGTTTATATGTATTTTGTCAAAACTGCCTCTATTTAATCTTTATTGAAAATTGTAGTAGTATTTAATTTTTATAAGTAAGTGTGTCCATTAATTAATGTTTAATGGTTTAGAGATGAGAGAGATGATAAAAGTAGAATTAATGAAGAGTGAATTAAATGATTGGATGAAAGGTTAAAATTGGAAAGAAAAATATGTTTGTGTATTGGAATTGTAAAAGGACCAAAGATATGAAACAAGGAAAAAAAGCCAAAAGGACCAAAGAAAAAAAACGGAGGGAGTAATATGTTAATGTTTGGGTATCTTAGTTGAAAAATGAATTTAAACTGATTATTTTGTTTAGATAAGATAAAGAAGTTTATTTTTTACTGAGTAAATTACCAAAAAGGGTATGAAGTAATTAATGTGTTGGAGCGATAAGGGTATAATAAAAAAATTATACTTGTCTAAAACAGTAATCTTACAAAAAATAATCTTCAACTTCTATAAAAAGAGCTTTTATATTTTGATTATTTTTCAAAAATATAATCTAAAATTATAATCTGCATTGGATTATTTAAAAAAAAATCAAAATTACAATTTTATGTAGTATTGGCAATTCGGGCCAATGGGCGGGCATGGGCCGGGCCATTGCGGGCTTTGCCTTTTTGCGGGCGGGCATGGGCGGCCCTAATTGAGTTTAGGGCGAAAAATCCAAGCTCTGCCCGCCCATATTTTTTGCGGGCGGGCATGTGGGCCGCTCAATTTTTTTTCCTTTTTTTCAAAAAAAAAAAAAACCGCTGCAGAAAGATTGGCTGAGAAATGTGGAGTCAAGTACGGTACCTTTAAATAAGAAAATCTTGTACTTCAGATCCAGCATTAACATCACTAGTTCGTTACTTAATTCATGATTCTTCTAAATAGGTGTCTAGGAACAATTTTATTGTTGATTCAGGTACTACCTTACCTGAAGTGCCTATTTATTCATCTCTATGAGTATAACACTGTATACATTGTGGACTGACCATAATTGAGATTGTAATAATGATTTTGGCCAAGGGAATGTATTTTTGGCTTTTGGACCACTTGGTCCAATTTCCCTTTTTTTTTATAAAACAATGCCCGCGGGCGACCCTAAAATGCCCGCAAATTTTGCCGTCGGCCCTGCCCAGCCCTAAAAGTTTTATGGGCAAAAAAATCAAGCCCTTTGCGGGCGGGCTGGGCGAGCCCGTGGACAGCGGCCCTAATTGCCAATACTAAATTTTATGCAAAAACAGACATACTCCCTCCGGCTCGAATTATAAGCAATTCTAACCACTTTTACCATTATTAAGGAAGTTAGTTGATTGTATTTAATTTTCTCAAATTTATAAAAAATAGAGGTATTTTTGGAAAGTAGTATCGGGAATGAAACAAAAATTAATTAAGATTACAATTTTCTAGAGATGTTTTAGGAAAGTGGCATTGGGAATGAAACAAAATTTAATAAAATTGATTAATTTTGCTTATATTTTAAACTAAGAGTAGTATGTTTTTTGTTGTTTATAATTCGAGCAGGGAGTAGTCAATTTAGTCAAAATTTTAATGCCTAATTTGAGATTTTATTTGCCTTGGGAACTAAAGTGGGGTTTACTCGAAGAGGCGAATCTGAAGATAGAAGCAGATCATTAAGATTAAAAATGAAAGAGAACAGTGATGGCACTCGGCGCACCCGATTCCAAGCAGCACCAGATTGGAGCTTAACAGAATCACTGATTCTGGTGAACGAGATAGCGGCGGTGGAAGCAGATTGCTCAAAAGCACTATCCTCGTACCAGCAATGGAACATCATAGCCGGAAACTGCGCTGCTTTGGATGTTGGTCGGAACTTGGGACAGTGTCGGAGGAAGTGGGACTCTTTGCTGTCCGAGTATAACAAGATCAGAGGGTGGGAGTCCAAGCACGCGCGCGGTGGTGGTGCTTCGTATTGGTCTTTGAAAAGCGAGAGGGTTAAGAAGCATGGGTTGCCCGAGAATTTTGACTGCGAATTGTTTAAGGCAATTGATGAGCTTGTTAAAGCGCGTGAAGAACGTGGAGAGGTTGAGCTTCAGAGTGATCCTGAGTCCGGGAATGAGGCGCTTGATGTTACCGTCGAAATTGGTAAACTTTGTTACTGTCAATTTTGTTCAGTATTTTTTTTTAAGGCTGAGGATAAGAGGTTAAAAATGGACATCATATGTTGGAAAATGGTTCATTGAAAGAATAAAAACACTTTATATTTAGTTTTTCAACACAATATATGATATCCACTTTTAGCCTCTTATCCTCATACCTTTTTTTTTATTTTAATTTTAATTTTTTAATGTTAGGTTCTTTTGGGAGAAAACTACTGCTCCCTCCGTTTTTTTTCTATGGTCCTTTTGGCCTTTTTTCCTTGTTTCATATCTTTGGTCCTTTTACGATTCCAATACACAAACATATTTTTCTTTCAAATTTTAACCTTTCATCCAATCATTTAATTCACTCCTCATTAATTCTATTTTTATCATCTCTAAACCATTAAACATTAATTAATGGACACACTTATAAAAATTAAATACTACTACAACTTTCAATAAAGATTAAATAGGAGCAGTTTTGACAAAATACATATAAACCTTACAATAATAATCATAATCAACACTTTCTTAATCTGTGTGCACAACTCCAAAAAGACCAAAGAAAAAAGGGTTTTCTTAACCTCAGCCTTTGGGGCTGAGGATAAGAGCTTAAAAGTGGATGTATTTCATTGAAAAAATAAATACAAAGTCTTTTTATTCTACCAATACAACACTTCCCAATGAAATACATCCACTTTTAGGCTCTTATCCTCAGCCCTTAGGGCTGAGGTTAAGAAAACCCAAGAAAAAAAACGAAGGGAGTAACTTAAAACTACGGGATTTTAGCTAATAAATGTGAAATTGTTGCATATAGTTGCGAAGCTAATTGAATGCTATGCCCATAATATTGTAGCTGAAAATTTATTGATGTACGGATAACATTGAATTAGAGTTGTTTGGTTAAACTAGTTGTACAATTAGCTTAGATTTGGGGAATGGATATAAACGGCAATGATAAATCAACATTCTAAATCAACCTACATATCAACCTACGTCACAAGAATGTGACATGTGTCACTTGTTAATCAATCAATAGTAAGCAAGTGACACATGTCACTTTTTATGTGGTGTAGATTGTTTTTGTAGGTCTATTAATCATTTTTCTATCTAATATTGTATTTGGTAGGGGTAAAAGTTGCCATTTGCCAAAAATAGTCAGTTACTAGTGGGTTAACAACCCATGAGCCCATTAGAAGGGCTTATGAGCGGACCATGAGCTGTGGATAAATGTAAACTTCCACAACCCATAAGTTGTGGAAGCTATCCGCCGTAAGCATCCACAACCTTTGCTCTCTTTTTGTGATGTCGAATGATGGTGATGTTGCTAGTGGGTGTGGTGGAGTTGGTAAAATGCCGAAGAATACTCCTGTAGATAGGAGGGAGGATTGCTTCCTTCTTTCACAATAATGATATACCTTTCAATGTGGCAAGGAATTAGAAATTTAAGATGATGTTGGAATTGGTTGCTGAGCATGGTGTAGGATTCAAACCACAAACCTATCGACTATACTTAGAGTCAAACATCTGAAGCAAAGTATGATGAAATTTCAGTTTCGTATTGTATTTGGCCATAACAAATGGAGAAGATGCTAGTGGTGATGTTGGTGATCCTGCTAGCACATAAATGCAGATATCTAGTCTTAGGTGTTGTGACTATTTCTATTGATTTTTTTTTTTTGGGTATGTGGTACGTGACTTGAGGATGGAAGTGAATATCTACTTAGAAGGAACATAGTGAATATCTAAGTAGAAGGAACATATATTTTGTACTAGGATTATCAGAAAACTTTTGTTATGTAACTTGTTATTTGCTAGAATTATACTATGTGACTTGTGATTTGCTATGACTCCTTGTGATCTAGTGTTTAATTTTCTTATCTATGTTATTTTCTATGAATATGTTTGTTTAAATAAATATAATTTTGTATTTTGGTTGTAGCTATGCTTCATGTTACTCTTCATCACTTCTACGATCCTACCCCCATTCCCTTTCCAAGGTTGACTCTATGCTTTGACAACCTTGGTGCCAAGCCCACTTTTGTTGTTGTTCACTTAATCCACTAATAAACAATATTAACTCGCTCCCATATCAATACTTGGATTAAGGCCTAATGATAAATTGCAATAGTTGGTAGGTTTGTTATTCTCATTATTTCAATTTAGCAAGTAAAAGTAGATTTTCACCAGTCTGTTATATAGTTTGAAGATTTGAAATTCTTTCAGTATTATATAATCAGAGTATAGAACTTTAGAAGTCTAAAATCTGATATTGAGCAGTGAGAACAAGAATTTTGGTTCTTTTTCCTTCTGTACAAGACAAGGTCAGTAAAACTGTACAAGTTGATAGAAGACTGACTGGAGCGAATAGATTTTAGTTGTGCTTAAATTGTAAAAACTAAAAAATTACAAAGTTAAAACATTCAAAACCATGTTGCGAATTGTTAATGAGTTATGGAGAACTCAAGTTAAACTCTCAAACTTGTGGCAAGTTGGTAATATGAATTATGGAGAACTTGAGCTTCGGTACTTTTTTTTTTCATGTTTAAATGTAAACTGTTCAGTTGATAATGTCTAATTTGACAATCTTATGCCAGTTTTACTGTATCTGTTCTTAGATTGTGAAAATCAAACGATATCATGTGTAGTGTTTTGATCAAAATGATATAATTCCATGTTACTTCATTTTTTTCAAAGGCTAAACTGCTCATTTGGTCCTTTACCTTATTTTTCACTATCAAATTGGTCCTTCATGTTTTTTATTGTGTATCTATTTACTGCTCTAAATTTTGAACTGATGAATTTTCTATGAATTTGATGATAAGGGTCCAAAAGAAAAAGACGTGGAAGCAAATCCGAGAGATACCGTGATGAAAAGCCTAGGAAGTACCTCTCGGAAGAACAGGATGAAAGAGGCAGTCATGAACAAAGGCGCAAAGAAAACCATGAAGAAAAAGAAGAGCCTGAGAAATATAATTTAGAAGTAGAGTATTTGAAAGACTTCCTAGAAGAGAAATCTAAGTTGATCAAATGCAGATCAGAAAGGCGACCAAAGAACCCTGCGAAAGTTGAGCTTCATGAAAACCACGACATCGAAAGGCCGAAGCAGTCCAGCGAAGTAAAGAAAAGAATTTCCAAGGGAGAAAATGAGGAAATGATGGCTCTGAAATTGCAAGAGTTGGCAGTGAAGATTCAGGCAATAGGTACTGAATCAGTAGGGTATGATGCAGCCAGCTCCGGCTCGCAGAATGTCGAGGAGCAACATACTGAATTTACGAGACGCCAAGGGGACAAGCTCATTGAGAGCCTGGGGAATTTTGTAGACACCCTTAAGCAACTGTGTGATCATCTTCGAGAGTGTAAATAAATTTTGCTATTTTGCTTTCTGAATTATTTTATTTCCTTGTTAGTTAATGAATGCAGCGTAGGAGGATGCTTTTCAGAATTGTGAAATGTGCTTCTTATGCATAAATTAGAGGCTTATTTAACATTTTAGTCCCTGAACTTAGGTGTTCTTTTGGAATTGGTCTTTAAACTTTTTTTATGCTTTGGGTCCTGAATTTTGTTTAATTTTTTGAAATGTCCTTTCGTCACTTAAGTGATGATATAGCCGACGACGTTATGTCACTTTCACAATATCGACGTATAACGTGTTATGTTGGGTCACGAGATACTACATGATTTTTTTATTAAAAAAATTAATTTTTTTTTAAATTTATTAAAAGATTTGGTTTTCTTTAAGAAATACAATTTTTTAATTATTTTTAATAAATTTGAATAGAAAATTTACTTGGCATCATCTGACATGTTATCTATCGATGTGTCGAAGTTGACGTGGCATATCCTCGGTTATATCACCACTTAAGTGATGAAAATGAAAAGATCATTTCCAAAATTTGAGCAAAGTGTAAGGATTCAAAGCATCGAAAAAAAAGTTTAAGGATCAATTTCAAAAAAACACCTAAATTCAGGGACTAAAAACTTAAATAAGCGTAAATTAAAAAAGAAAAAAAAATAGGAATGGAAGGTTCATTTTTCTTTTCTGAAGGCAGGACTGGATTCATAAATAATTTATTTTAAAAATGCCAACTGAACTACTGAAGTTTTATTAATGTTGAGGGAAACACTAAGTGTTGACACTCACTGCGGGCCAGTCTTTTTGGTGGTGTTAGTTATTGTTTTTAAGGCATTTGTTAAGGTTATTATAAATAGAAGATTAATTATGAATTTACATTATTACTTTTTTTGAAATTTTTTAAAAATCATATTTTTTTAATGATTTATTATTACTTTTAGTTTTTTTTTAAGTACCTTGTTAGCATTTATTTTAAAAGAAAAACTCTGATATTATTACGAAATTAGGAGTACTAAGAATACCACTCCACTGATGATTGAACCTAAAATCTCAGATTTCGCAGACCAGCACGTTATTTCATTGTGTCATGGATTTATTTTTGGTTAGTGACTTGCTGAGCACAGGTGTTTCTAGGGTTTACTACTATTAATAGGAGTCCCTGTGACTAATCATGTGCGAGGTTTCGTAGCTGCCTTTTTTTGCAGGGTGTTTTTACTATAAATTGAACAAAGAGTTGTTAACACCCGTATCTCATTCCTAAGATTTTAGAAAAAGGCATTACACCAACTGAACCAACCCATACCGATGGTCATGGACTCAATTATTTGTTTAAAAAATCAAAATCCAAAAATGATGCACAACACAAGAAATGTTCCAATTTCCCAAGAAAATTTGGCTTGAACATTCATATTGAAATGGTTGATTAATTTGATATTTTAAGATTATAAAAATTTCAATTTAGTCTTTTGTGACTAAATTGATTAATTAGATCATTAAATTCGTAGGGTTGAAGAAAATAGATTTTGACTCAAAAATCACTCGAAAAAGTATAGGAATAAAAAAGTTATGAGTTTTGGCTAAAGATTGTCGAGGTATTCTGAAACAGTTTTTAGCTCTACGTTACGAGCAAAATTAGGAAAAATTCACAAGTGTATGTTCTTAGCTTTTCAATGCCATATGAATTAGGGTAAATGATAAGATATATCGGATTATGTTTTGATGGATACAGACACCATTCTTTTTTTACCTGTTATAACAAGCAAAGTAGATGACATGTTATTGATTATTGCAATCTTTAAAGATTTTGGGAACTTTTATTTTTTTTAATTGTTAAATTATTTTTTTACATACATCATAATTTTTTTAAAAAAAAAACATTTTTTATTGATTTTTTTTATTCAAACACATGATAATTTAGTGAAATTAGGATTTATGATTTTTTAAAAATAAGTAACTATAAAAAACTTATAGCATAGATAATTAAAAAAATATAATATGATAAAGATGATTTTTTTCAGTTGAAACAAATTAACATAGTATAACATATTATTGTAGACAAAAATGCCCTCATGCGTTCTGTAGAAATATGTTGATTATAAAAATTTATGATTTTTTAAAAATAAATAATTATAAAAAAAAACTTATAACATAAATAATTAAAAAAAATATATTATTTGAGAAATGTGATTTTTCAGTTGTAACAAATTAACATAGTATAACATATATTGTAGACAAAAATACCCTTATATAATTTGTAGAAAATGTTAATTATAAAAATTTATGATCTTTTAAAAATAAATAATTAAAAAAAAAACTTATAGCATAGACAATTAAAAGTAAGATGAGAAAAATGATTTTTCATTTGGAACAAATTAACATATTATAACAATTTTTTTTTATTTTTTACAAAAAGACTCTTACGTGTTTTGTAGAAATATATATATTTATTCATTAATAACATGATTCATAAATATTGATGTTGAAATATTAAAGTTATTAAAGAAAACTATAATGCATTGAAGATTGTATGCAGTAGATTGACGATCGCATCTAACAAATTATGATTTTGGTCTTTAGAAAGTTGAATCCTCACATAAGTTCACATTAGGGGTTATGATCTACTAAATTAACCTATCATGTGAATCATACATTGATCATCATTTAAGTGAGTGTTTTGATATAACTGAAAAAATTATGTCATGATTATTTTTATCTGTGATTATAATATGTTTATATTTGGGTCTATTAGTTGAAAGTGAACGTAAGCTAATCTATTTTGTTTGGATAATATAAAGAAGATAATTTTTCTTGAGCAAATTAAAAAAAAAAGATATGAAGTTAGTTATTGCTATTGGAGTGATAAGGGTAGAATAGAAAAATTACACGTCTCAAAAAATAATCTTATCAAAAATAGTCTACAAAACTTATGAACGAGATGTTGAATTTTGATTATTTTTCAAGAACATAATCTAAAACTGTATTTTTCTAAAATTATTTTTTTAATGTTGATTTAATAATCCAATACACTGTTCCTCAAAAAAAATCCAATGCACTGAAAATAAAAAAATAAATTATACAACAAATAATGGTAAAATAACCTTGGTATAGGTAAATTATTTAATTTACACCCTCAAAAATCATGATTGTCCTAGTTACAATTGATTTACATTTCCTACGTCATAGATACTTCAATAAAAAAAAATTAATTGATTTACACCCTCATAAGTTGATACTTCAGATATAATTTAGTAAAATTAGAATTTATGATTTTTTAAAAATTATAGCATAGATAATAATTAATAAAAAGTAATAAAAATCTTTAGTGAAGTTTATATTTGGAAATTTATTAAAATGGTACATGTTAGTTACACAATTATGTTACAGATAGACCTAATTATTAAATTAACACATATTATACTCAAATTAAATATCAAATATATTTGATGTTTTTTAGCGAAAATCATGAAGTTGGTCGATATGATATTAGAAATTCCGGTAAAAATTCGAAAGTGACCAAAGGTCCAAATTTCCTAAAGACTGAATGTTGATAATACCAATGGAACAAAGGATATTTGCTTTTACCAACGGGGCTTGGTTCAGTTGGTGTAAGGCCCCAACTGAAATCTTGGGAATGGGACACGGGTGCTAGTAGCCCCGGGTTCGATTCCCACTAAAAACATCCCGCTGGGAGAGCCAGCCACGCAGCTCGCTCCGGATTAGTCTCAAGGGCTCCCTGGTATTAAGAGTGCTCTTGGGGATACCGGTGGTTCCGCAAGGAATACGGACCAAAAAAAAAAAAAAAAGGATATTTGCTTTTGATCAACTTGATTTTGGGTGGGCATTTTCACACCCCACATACAAATTCACACACCCCACTTTTAAATAAAAAACCAAAAATACCCTCACCCCTATCTCTTTCTCCTTTCCTTCATCCAATTAATTCTTATATAGAAGATCAAACAGAATATTGTATGTGTACACCATTTATATTAGGAGGAGATGGAGATAGTACATTTAATCAAGTAAATTGGACTAATATGTTTTTAATGAAGCAATTAGGTAGTTATATAAATCCAAATATTTATGAAGATGGTAAAACATTAGAAGAAACTATTAAAGGATTACCGGAAAATATAAAAGCAATAATAGATAAAGAGGATTCAATAAAGAAAAATGACAGGTTGATAGAATTATCAAAGCCTATAGAACAAAAATTATATGATATAAAATTAGAACTTAAGAAAGTAATTAAAGAATCAGATATTATAAAATCAAATACTAAGATAATTATGAAAACATTAGGAATACAATCACAACTAGAGCCAATCCCAGATTACCACAAATTAATATGATGAGAATATTAGAAAAAGAATATGGATCATGTACTACTGAAGCACAAATAAATAAGCAAATAATAGATGAAAATATGAGACAAACTAGGATAATAACAGAGCAAGTAAAAATAGGACAGGAAGTAATGAACCAGAATTTATGGACAATAATAGAGGAAATAAAGAAAATAGAATTTAAAAATGAGGGAATAAAAGGACATAAAAATAAAGAGATAATAGAACCAAAAATAAATACAAAAGAAACTAATAATATATCGGAACTAGCATGCCAAATAGGAAAGGATACTGACCAAATATTAGAAGTATTAAAACCGATGAAAAAAGAAGAGAAACAATTAGTTATAGAACAGATAAATACTATGGATGTATTAAATTACGAGGAAATAGAAAGAAAAATGGGTGAAGAAGAGGAAATGAATTATGAACAAATAAAACAAGAATTAGAAAATATAGGATTAAGATCACTAGAAAAACAAATGGAACAAATTAATATGAATAATATAGTACCCCCGAAGAAAGTCAAAATTCAAGAGTAACACATGATATAGGAACATCTATTAATAGAAATACAGAAAGAGAAGAAATGGCAGAAAGAGAAGAGTTAAGACATAAAGAAGCAATGAAACAAGATGACCAAGTATTTGAGATGACATATAAAACTCCAAAAGAAAATAATTTTACACCAACAGCACTAGAACAATATGAGACTAGATCAATACCAAATTCAGGAATATGGTTAGATTTAGACTGTAATTTAGACAATGAAAAAAGAATAGAGGAATGGGCTAAATCTCAATTAATTGCGTTAGTAGGAAGAAATATAGATACACAAACTGCTAGTTTAATAATAGAAGCAAGTTTTGTAGGAATAGTGCAAAATTGGTGGAGAAATAGACCAACAGAATTTAGAGATCAAGTAAGAAAAGTTTAAGGGCATACAACTAGAAAAGAATATTTTCTCATATTAGTCAGGCAATACTGTAACACCCCTAATTTTCGTCTTCCGGATAATAAGGAAATTAATAATAAAGTTTTATTATTAATTTATATAAATTTTCCAAATTTATATTTTGTATTTAATTAGCTTGAAATATAAAAATAAGTGGAAATATTTTTATATGGCAAATAAATGCAAAAATATAGATATTGCATTTTAGTCCTTGGTTTAGGACCTAAATGTAATATTGAAAAGGTTCTTGGAGGGAAATATTTAAAAAGTATTAATTTTAAATTTTGTACTGACCTAACCGGTTAGTAATGCCCTGTAACCGGTTAGACGATGAACCCAGAAACTGGGTTAGTGCGTTTGATGAGTAATCACTTGATTAATCCCTTTAATCGCCACGAAATCAGCTTAAACTCAGTGGAGAACACGCGTCGGCGTGCATGGCAAGGGAATCCCTCTATATAAGCCAGTGATGTTGATGAATTTAGGGTTGATTTTGCTGAAATTGAGTGTGGAGGCTCTGTTTAGGGTTTCTGAGTTCATTGCTGAAATTCTTCGTTGTTTCTGAGAGTAAGGCTGAGAGTTATACACCGTTGCAAAGCTTACTTCTTGAGCTTTGTAAAGATACTAAGTTTGAGAGTTGAGGTTGAGTGTGGAAGGAGTACGAAGCTTGCCAAGTTCAGTTCCAAGTTCTGCAGAACCTGAAAAACTGATCTCTGGAGCTTACTTTGAAGCTCAAATTTGGTAAGTACAGACAACTCTTAAGCCTCAAATCACTTCTATTTCTTAGTGCATGTTACCTAGATCGAGTTCTAACTGTTTTTCCCAATTTCTTTGGTCAATTTCTATGTCAAATTCTCTGGTTTTTGAACCCTGTTGATGGAAATCGTGGCTGAGAGCAGAACATAGGATTTGTGGGGAGTTTGTGGATTTTCTTCAAGTTTCAGTGCTATTACTCATCAAACACAACTTTGAGGTATGGGAGAAGTTTACCTTATACTAGATTTAGGATTTGAGTCTACAAAGACTCAAAAGGGCATTATGTGTTTTAGACCAAAAGGCTTGGAGGCCAAATTCTAGCTCAATTCTGTTTTGAGCAACTTTGTGTTGATGCATGCAAGTGATTTTGATGCTTGAATCACAATCTTAATGTTTATTATAAGTTTTGTGGTATTAAATTGTGTTTATGTGGGTTTTTATGCAATTTGATACTTTAAACTTAATGCATGCAAGTTAAATGTGTTTCTGTGGTTAAACATGTTTATTTTAAGGTATGTGAACTCTTTTGAGTGCTGAAATTGGTTAGATTTGAGTAAAGAAAAGAATGGTTTATAAAACCTCATGTTTCAGTGTTCAGACTGCATAATCTAACCGGTTATTCGATAATTGCAACCTGTTAGATACTGTTAAAATTTCAAAGAAAATGAATTTCTGAAATTAGTCCTGTGGTCTTATCATTTTTACACAAATCTAGACTTTAATTTCACTGGAATTCAGTCTGAAAATAAACTGATTAATATTGTATGGTTCAGATTGAAAATGAGAGTTAATACCTTAGTGTAATGAGATAATTTCAAGAGGAAATTATGCTCATTTGGAAATTGGAATGTGATTTAGACTTTTGAATGATGAAAACAGTGGTTTTGAGGTATAAAACAATGTTGGAAACTTGTTTATGGATTGGGTAGAGAATTCAAGAAAAAGGGTTTTCTGAATTTCAATGGTAAACCAGTTCAGGTCTGTAATTCTAACCGGTTAGCCTGAGACTGTAACCGGTTAGTACCTGAAACTGAAAAATAAAAGTTAAGTCTTTTAAGTGAAAATGGATACCATTGGTTAAGTTTTTCCCAATCTAAGCTTAATGGCATGTTTTTGAGTTAATTCAAGAGTGAATTTTGTGCCAAGAATTATACCTCAAATTAATCATTCAAAAGAGAAATTGAAATATTTCTAAATCACAGTAATTAAAGTAAAGATAAAACCAACCTTAATAATTGTGCATTCATGCATAGAGAATGGAAGATTGGTTGGTAGGAACGTTTATCATATTCTGGGAATATGAGGAGGGTACTCCGGGAGTACCAAATTGTAACCTACTTGATGACACATTCTGGGAATGTGGCCAGTGTTTGGGACATGGTTTTTTTATGCGTTCTGGGAACTTATGCGTTCTGGGAATGTGATGCACACTCTGGGAGTGATGCTTATTATCCAAGTATGGTTTGGCATTACGGTCTGGGAACGAATGTCAGTGTTCCGAGAACACAAGGGTGTATTGGATGGACGTCCAAGATGGACTTTTAGAGGCCTCAGTTGTGGATAGAAAAATCATGCATCATGCCACTTGCATTATAAGAGATATAATGTTGAAAACTGGTATGCTCATATGTACTTGCATTATTGTCTGTCCATGACATACTTGTGTTTGTAATTTTAGTCTTTATTGATTATGTATATGTGTATACTTACTCCCTATGCCCTGTTTAGGTGATGGCCAGATACCTAGCCTGCTTCGAGATACGCCCTATCCCTAGTGGTATATGGACGTACGAGGAGCACCGTGCCACCTTTGAGGGGGAGGTGGATATCACTCTCTACCACCCTAACCCTCTGGTTCAGGTGCGACCTCGTAGATTTAGGATTCCTTTAGTCTATACTATGCATGTTCCGCTTTTTTTATACATATAGAGGACCACCCCCGGCTCGACCTGTGCGTTGATTCCATAGTTTTCGTTTTAGAGCTGCCACTCGTTCCCATCCTTCCTCCCACAGAGTTGTCACTGAGGAGACTCCTTCTCCTGGTCCGACTGATTTTGAGAGGAATGCTTCTGCAGATCCTAGACCCGGTGGTGGGGTCTCTGCACAGTCAGGCTAGGTCGAGGAGGACCCCGTGGAGGATGAGGAGGAGGAGGAGGAGGTGCATGTCGAGCCTACTGTTTCTGCTAGAGGTGGACCTGCTGGTTCCTAGGAGCCTGCATAGCATAGATGTTTTGGATCCTAGGTCCTAGGGATAGAGCTGTGGAGGATCAGAGGAGCTGCTGAGGACGTGGATGACCTGCTCTGGGACTTCTATTTTTGGATATTGTGATATATTGTATATATTTTGAGAGGTCTTAGAGTGAGGTTTATTTTATGCAGCTGGTTTGTATATGTTTTATCAAAACTTGCTATCTCGACTTTTGCTACTTGCTACTGATGATACTGGTGGGGGTTTTTATCATGATATATATACATATGATGTTTTTATTTACCTCAGCAGTGCCCCACAAGTATTACTTTTACTTCCGCATACTCTGATTTTTATTCAAAAAGGGTTCGACAATAATCTTATATTCTATGCACTCGATCAAACTCAAGAGACAAATAATATATTTTTAATAAAGGCCACTAAGATGTTTTATTATGTTTAAAAGATATTGTCTCGAGAGCCTTTTCGTAATTAAAATAATATTAAGCCGAATTCAAGTTATTCATCAATGAAAAAGGGATTTCTAATTGAGCAAGTAAACATTAAAAAGGGAAAAAAATTTCAGTCCCGACTTTTGATAGCAAGTATTCTATATTTGGAAATATTAATTATTTTCAAGATATAAAACGAGGGTGTCACAACATTGGTGTTATCAGAGCATTGGTCCTGTCCCTCATGGCCCTGATGATGCAGCTAAGTGTGGTATTCAATGTTATTTGAATATATTTGTATAAGATTGTTGAGTAAGCCAGTAGTGCTTATGTTTTAAAGACCTTTTAGTGACCCAAAGCCCATAGTGCAGGTCTTTCTATGGCAACCAGAAATAGAAATTATACGAACGAAATGTTAGAACGTATTACGACTGTGCTGGAGGGCATGCAGCAGCAGCAACAGCAGCCACCTCAAGGGCGAGCTGGTAACCCACATGTTGGCAATGTGGCGAATCATGATGCTAAGACTCTGTCGGAATTCAGGAAGTGCAATCCACCAAGGTTTGAAGGAGGATAAAAACCTGATGAGGAAATAAGTGGTTGTACGAGATCAACAAGATTTTCAGAACTTTGGATTGTTCTGATGAGCAGAAGGTGACCTATGCAGTTTATATGCTTCATGGGGAAGCTGAGAACTGGTGGGACCACACTGTTCAATTGCTGAATTTTGAAAGGAGAGCAATCAACTGGGGAGTGTTTATGGAGAAATTCCTTAATAAATACTTTCCAGATGATTTAAGGAGAAAGAAGGAGGTAGAGTTTATGCAATTGAAGCAGGGGGATATGAGTGTAGGAGAATATGCTGCTAGATTTGAGGAGCTGATAAAATATTCTCCCTACTACTCGAATAACCCTGATGAGAGGAGTAAGTGTGTTAAGTTCAAAGGTGGGCTGAGACCGGAGCTGAAATCTATTTTCATTTACCAGAAGATTCAGAGTTTTCCTGCACTTGTGGATATGTTCAGAATGTATGAAGATGACAAGAAGGCTGAGCTGGTAGGAAGCCAAGGAAAGGGGAGTGGACAAAACTATGGACCATAGAGGAAGAAGAGATTCGATCATCGGAATAATGGTCCATATTCTCAGAAGAATAAGGGCAAGGGCAAAGCTGTGATGGATAACAAGAACAAGTCTTGCGATAATGCTCCTTATTGTAAGAAGTGTAGGCGTTATCATCATGGTCAATTCTGCTGGTCCACAGGAGGATGTTTCAAATGTGGGAAACAAGGACATTTTGCTCGTGATTGCAGAGAGCCCGCAAAAGGTGATGCGAAAGGATCTACCGGCAAGTCTGTGGTACAAGGAAGAGTGTTTTCCCTGAGTGGTAATGAAGCAACCCAAACCCCGAATCTCGTGCAAGGTAAATTTTTTGCTTAATGATCAACCTTGCAAGATGATGTTTGATTATGGAGCTACACATTCTTTTGTTTCTCCTGAATGTGTGAATAGGCTGAATCTTGTTGTTTCCGATTTGCCTTGCTATCTTAGTATAGATACCCCTACTGGGATACCTATCTTTACCTCTAAGGTTTGCTTAGGGTGTAATGTTGAAATCTTGGGTCGTGTCTCTAAAGTAGATTTGGTTTGTCTCCCTAAGTTACAATTAGATGTGATCTTGGGTATGGATTGATTGATGAAGAACCAAGTGATCATCAATTGTGAGAAAAAGACAATTCAATATAGAACCCTTGAACCTGAAGGTTATATGTGTTTATTCTCTGCTATTGGGGAAGAAGAGTCGATGCCGATAGAAGAGATTCCTGTGGTGAGGGAATTTCCGGAAGTATTTCCTTAGGAGATACCAGGATTACCTTCGAAACGAGAAATAGAGTTTGGGATTGACTTAGTTCCTGGAGCTGGTCTCATCTCTGTTGCTCCTTATAAAATGGCACCACCGGAAATGACAGAAATGAAAAAGCAGATAGAGGAATTGCTGCAGAAGCAGATGATCAGGCCAAGTGTTTCGCCTTGGGGAGTTCCATTACTGTTCGTAAAGAAGAAAGATGGGAGTATGAGAATGTGTGTGGACTACAGACAGTTGAATAAGGTCACCATTAAGAATAAGTACCCTTTGCCAAGGATTGATGACCTTATGGATCAAGTTAGGGGAGCTGCAGTATTTTCCAAAATTGATCTGAGATCGGGTTATCATCAGATCAGGATAAATGAGGAAGATATACCCAAGACTGCATTTCGATCTCGGTACGGTCATTATGAGTATGTTGTGATGCCGTTCGGATTGACTAATGCACCTGCCATTTTCATGGATTATATGAGCCGGATCTTTAGACCATACCTGGATTTATTCGTAGTGGTGTTTATAGATGATATTCTGGTCTATTCTAAGAGTCCGGAGGCGCATGAAGAACATCTCAGGATAGTGTTAAAAGTCCTGAAGGAGAAGCAGTTATACGCCAAACTTACGAAATGTGAGTTTTGGTTGAATGAAGTGAAGTTTCTGGGGCATGTAATCTCTAAGGAAGGAATTGCGGTGGATCCAGCAAAAGTAAGTTCAGTGCTAAGTTGGGAACAACCTAAGATTGTGACTGAGGTGAGAAGTTTCTTAGGGCTGGCTGGATACTATCGTCGGTTTATAGAAGGATTTTCCAAGATTGCATTGCCTTTAACCAAGTTGACTAGGAAAGATCAACCATTCGTGTGGGACGAGAGGTGTGAAAGTAGTTTCCGAGAGTTGAAGGAAAGTTTAACATCGTCTCCTGTGTTAATCTTATCTGATCCTCACAAGAGCTTTGAAGTGTACTGTGATGCATCTAAGCAAGGACTGGGGTGTGTATTGATGCAAGAAGGAAGAGTAGTGACTTATGCATCACGACAGTTGAAGAATCATGAGGTGAATTACCTGACACACGATTTGGAATTGGTTGCGATCGTGTTTGCCTTAAAGATATGGAGACATCATCTCTATGGCACTACTTTCCAAGTATTTAGTGACCATAAGAGTTTGAAATATCTGTTTGACCAAAAAGAGTTGAACATGAGGCAAATAAGGTGGATGGAGTTTTTGAAGGATTATGACTTTAAACTCCATTACCATAAGGGTAAAGCCAATGTGGTTGCGGATGCTTTGAGCCGGAAAGCAATCCACATAAGTATGATGATGGTGAAGGAGGCAGCGTTGATTGAGGAATTTAGAGACTTGTGCTTGTTGACGCAAGTGGAGCCATCAAGTATCAAGTTAGGGATGTTGCATATTACAAATGAGTTTTTGGAAAGAATTCGGGAGTTGCAACAAGTAGATGAGGAGTTGATCAAAAAGAGGAGATTGGGTGTAGAAGGGAAGGAACCTGATTTCAAGACTGGGTTGGATGGAATCCTTCGTTTCAGAACAAGGATTTGCATACCAAGAGATCAGGAGGTTAGAAGAATGATTCTTGATGAAGCACATAGGAGTCAGATTAGTATGCATCCTGGATCAACCAAAATGTATCAGGATTTGAAGAAAATGTTTTGGTGGTCTGGTTTGAAAAAGGATGTTGCGGAGTATGTGGCTTCATGTTTGATTTGCCAAAAAGCTAAGGTAGAACACCAGAAACCAGGAGGACAATTACAACCTTTAAGTATCCCTCAATGGAAGTGGGATAGTATCTCGATGGATTTTGTATCTGGTTTGCCAAGGACAGTAGCAAATCATGATGCAATCTGGGTGATTGTGGATAGGTTAGCTAAGTCAGTGCATTTTATCCCGATAAATATGCGTTATCCTTTGAATAAGCTTACCCAGATCTATATTAAGGAGGTAGTTCGTCTTCACGGAGTGCCTTCGAGTATTGTGTCAGATAGAGATCCCAGATTTTCTTCGCAATTCTGGAAGAGTCTGCATAATTCTATGGGAACAAGATTAAAATTGAGTTCTGCGTAACATCCACAGACGGATGGTCAGTTTGAGAGAACGATTCAGTCTTTGAAGATGTGTTAAGGGCTTGTGCACTTGAAGAGCAAGGAAGTTGGGATCAAGTGTTACCCCTTGCAGAATTCACATACAACAACAGCTACCATGCAAGCATCGAAATGACACCGTTTGAGGCTTTGTATGTTGGTTTCAAGTGTGGGAGAATTTAGTGGTTGGACCGGAAATGGTGCAGCAGACAACTGAGAAGATCAAGATGGTTCAGGCAAAGATGAAAGCAGCTCAGAGTCGGCAGAAGAGTTATTTGTTAGATCCAGTGAGAAGGTTTTGATAATGACAAAGGTTGACAAAGGTTTTGGACAAGCTACAAATGGTTTGATCAAGCTCAAAGGTTTGAATAAGCTCAACAAGCAACAACAAACACTCAACATTGATGAAGAGAGAGCAAGCTCATGAAGACTTAGTTTGTGTTTTATTGTAATATCTTTAGCCTCTCAAGTCTTTTATTTTTATGAGTTTGGGTAGAGTCTTTAGAGGGTAGTGAATCTCTATCAAGGTCATGATTATATCATAATTTGAGTTTTCACTTAATCTAAAATCAATAGATGGCTTAAAGGTTTGAAAAGAAAGGTTTAATTTTGAGAAAACAAGTTTTTAATTGACTTTAGCAGTGGCTAATCGATTAATGTGTTAGGGTTAATCGATTAACACAACTGTTACAGTGGTTAATCGATTAAGCCATGTGTTAATCGATTAAGACCTGTAAAATTGGTTTTTAAAATACGTTTTTCACTTCTCAAAACTAGTTTTTAAGTTTCCTATTTTTTGGGTATTTCATATAAATCTTTTCCTAACCTTTGTGAATTAGAATTACAATCTTAGAACATTTTCATATCAATTTTAAAAAGATCAAGCCACACTATTCTCTCTCACTTTCATAGATCAAAGCTTTAACTTTTACATTCTTTGATCATAAATCTTTGAATCTCTTATGTTGATATTTTCATAGCTCTTGAAAGAGATTCATAGGATTGTTATTGTTTTAAATTTGGTTGTAATCATTGCAAAGAAGGCAAGCTATCTACAACAAAGGAAGCCTTGGTGGTTGTTCATCAAGCAAAGTTATCTTGGAAGTCTTGTTGTGTTAACAAGCAAATTTGGAAGTCTTGGTGTGAGGCATCATCAAGCAAGTGGAAGTCTTTGAAGCATCTCAAAGCAATTGGAAGACTTGTTGTGGGGATATCGGCAAGCAAGAGAAGAGGTTAGATTAGATTCAATAGGATTGCAAGGCAAGGGTGTGGAGTATCTCTTGTAGGCTATCAAGAAGGGAGTCTTGAGAGGCATTTACTTGTAATTTGAGAACTCTAATTCCTCATAGTGAAGAATCTCTCTTGGTTGAAGAGGGGACTGGATGTAGTTTTCAAGTGGATGAAAGTGAACCAGGATAAATCACTGTGTCGTATCTCTAAACTCTTAACTCTTTACATTCAAGTCATTTCAATATTGTTCTTGGTTGAAAACCTAGAAAAGATTGATTTTCATAATTGATTGAATTGAATCTTAATTATGCAAATTGATTTGGGGAAAATCATTTTCATAACCTAGGTAATCAATAAGAATATTGGTGTTAATCAATTCCGCTTTATCTCTGATCTTATGTGTTAATTGATTGATTTTCGTATTTGATTGAAGAGTGATTTTTCAGTTTTAACAGTGATTAATCGATTAACTGGAAGTATTAATCGATTAATTCAAATCAAGCTTTCGGCATTAATCGATTAACCTGTTTGATTAATCTATTAACTTGTTGTTTTTTTAAGGGTTAATCGATTAGCAACTTATCTTAATCGATTAAGGACTGAAAATCTTGTAAAAATCATTTGTTTTAATCGATTCGATTTGTTTCTTTCGAAAATCTTTCAAGGTTTCTTTAACACCTATTCAACCCCCCTTCTAGGTGTTCTCCTAGTGTCTCCTAGTTATTTCACCCACCGATTGTAGTCCTTACAATTGGTATCAGAGCTCGGTCGAAAGACACGAGCATAGAGCTTTTTCGTTAAGATCCTTGAGGAAACTACAGTAGGTTCTACGAATCCCTTTGGTGGTGAAGGTGCTTCAATTAGCCGCCCTCCTATGTTTGGTGGAGAGGGTTATGCTTATTGGAAAGTTAGGATGAGAATTTTTATAGAAGCCATAGACATGAACATTTGGGAAGCCATTGAAAATGGTCCTCATATTCCCTCAAAACAAGTAGAAGGTGTATCTCAACTAGTTCCCAAAGATAAGTGGACCGATGATGATAAAAAGAAAATTCAATATGATTTAAAAGCTAAGAATATCATCACCTCCGTGTAGAGTTTTGATGTTTTGATGCTAACAAACTTATGCCAAGCAACAACATTCAACAAAGCAAGCACCACTCATGAAGATTAGAATTAGATTAAGTTTATTTTATTTCTAATCAATGTAATATTTTATTTTGCATATCATGAGAGTGGGTGATAGCTTTAGGAATCTCAATTAGATTTATAATATTGTTTGATTAATAGTGAAGAAAGATTAATCTTGATAAAATAGCTCTAAATAAAGTATTTGTCAAAGTATATTTGAAAAGCTTTATTTTTAATCACTTTTTACAGTGGTTAATCGATTAGCAAGTAAGGCTTAATCGATTAACTCAAATAACTGTACAACACTGATTGTGTTAATAAAGGTTAATCGAGTAGTGTGTTACACGTTAATCGATTAGCACAAATTAACACAGGTTAATCGATTAGTGTGTTTACCTTAATCGATTAATTGCTGTTGTTTCTGAAAAATAATATTTTGTTTAAAAAGACTTCATTTCTACTTTGACAAGGTTACACACTCTTTCATAATTTTCATATAGAGAAACATACTTTCAGATTTTCAAGAGCTATTACTACTTTCCTTTGTGATATCAAGATTCAACAACTTTCAATTTTCTTCACTCATGATCTTTCAATATTCTAAGTTCTATTGAGATTCAAGTTTTCTAGTTTTCTAGTTTTTAGCTTTGTGTTAAAGCAATTCACAACAAGAAGGTTGTCACATTCAAGCTTTCAACAAAGAAGTGAAGAATTCACAATTCAAGATTTTGAAGAATCTCAAAGCGATTGGAAAAGGAATTTGGTTGGAGAGCATCCTTCAACAAATTCAAGAGGACAAGATACGTATTCAATTGGGTAGATTATCAAAGAGATTGGTACTCTCTTTGAAGGGGTTAAGATAGGATAACTAGTGAGAGTTGCATCTTAACATTGTATTCTAACAATTGAAGTATCTAGTAGAAACTCTTTATCTTTTGATAAAGGGGACTGGAGTAGCTCTCAGTGGTAGAGAGTGAACCAGGATAAAATCTTGTCTTCCTTGCTTTTATTTCTTCTAGTTTTCATTAACCAAGAACAATTGAATTAGGTTTAATTTGGGGTTTTTCAATTCCTTGTTAATTAACCTAAATTGGCTTGGTAAATTTACTTGATATTGTTCAATCATTCATTCATCATTTGTTGGTGCATCAAGGCATTGCAATCTTCATTGAATTCCGATTAAAACTGAAATTGCATCAGATACTGTTCAGATTAATCGATTAAGTCGATTGTTAATCGATTAATTTTTAAGTTGCTTTCGGCATTAATCTAGTAACGTCTTAGTTAATCAATTAGTTTGAAAGTAAGCTTTGGCATTAATCGATTAATACTGAAATTAATCGATTAACCAGTACATTTTTGTAAGAAAATTTATTTTCTCAAATCCATTCTCTTTGGTGATCAAAATATTTGTATTAAGGCTTCAAAATTCGACTCACCCCCCCTCTAGACTATTTTGAGCCGCTTGTTGGTTTCCAACACTCCGCTCTATCTTATGATGAGTTCTTTAGAGTCTCCCAATGTCGTAATGCCAAAGAAATGTGGGAAACCTTGAAAGTCACACATGAAGGCACTAGTGAAGTTAGGCGTGCTAGATTAAATTCTTTGATGCATGAATATGAATTGTTTCGTATGTTACCTAATGAATCTATATGTATTATGCAAAAACGTTTTACTCATATTATTAATCATCTCATTGCTCTTGGAAAAACTTTCATGAATTGTGAACTTGTTAACAAAGTTTTAAGATGTCTAAGTAGGGAATGGCAACCTAAGGTTACCGCAATTGTTGAATCAAAGGACTTGGACACCATGGACTTAGCTACACTTTTCGGAAAGCTTCAAGAACATGAAATGGAGCTTGGACGTTTGCATATGCATGAAGAATCGGACAAGAACAAAGAAAGAAAAGGAATTGCTCTTAAAGCTCAAAGGTCATATCAAAAGGAAGAGAGTTCCGATAATGATGATAATGAAGATTCCGATTTAGACATTGATGAAGAGGAGATGAAACTTCTACTAAGAAAGTTTAATAAGCTTCTAAGGAGAAAAGGAAGGTTGAACAAAGACAAAAGTAAAGAGAAGAATCCCCCACACTACAAGACCAAGACAACAAAAGAAGAAGTAGTTTGCCAGGAATGTGGAAAGCCCGGTCATCTCAAGTATTCATGCTCTAAGTATCTCAAGAAAAAGGAGAAAGAGAAGAAAAATGCAAAACATAAAAGGGCATACATTGTTTGGGATGATGAAGAAGACAAGAAAAACACATCAAATAGTTCTTCGGATGATGGAGAAGCCGCTTGTCTTAACTTGATAGCTCTAGTAGATGAAGAGGAAAGTTCAAATGATGAATCAAGTGAACAAAGCGACGAAAGCAATGTAAGTGAAACTAAATCCGAAATTTCTTCTAAATATGAAATTTTATATAATGCTTATGAAGAAATGCATGAACATCTCAAGAAACTAGCTCTGAAAAACATTGAAAGAAAGAAGCTCATTTTGAAACATCAACAAGAGATTTTAGAACTTCAAAAACAAGTTGATGAGCTTAATCTTCAAAATGAAACTCTTGATCTCATCTATGCTAGTTCTTCTTGTGATTGTGCTAGTAGATTGAATATTGTGGTTGATTGTGAGAATTGCTAGTTGCTTAAAGATGAAAATGCTATTTTGAAAAATAAGCTTGCAAGTTTCACAAATGGTTATATTAGATTGCGCACATTGTTAAATTTTCAAAGAGAAAATTCAAACAAGTTTGGTTTGGGTTATACTAATGCTAAGAGTAAGTCTCATAGAAATACTGTTGATTTTTCTAAAGTTGATTTTTCAAATGCACCAACATGTTTCTATTGTGGCACTCATGGACATACATCAAATGTGTGTTATATTAAAGTGCATGGTATACCTAAAGGAAAGTTTTTTTGGGTTAAGAAGGGTGAGAGTCCCTTAACTAACAAAAATGGATCCAAAACCATTTGGATACCAAAAAGCAAAGCATGATTATTTTTGTAGGTATGATTGAAGAACAATAGGATTTACAAGTGTTATTCATTATTTGCATCTTCAAATCTCAAGTAAAAGTCCTACAAGTTGACACAATTGATATTGTTGGATATTCACAATTGATATCAAGTGAATTTCTCACAAGAGATAGCAAGTATTCACAATTGGACTTACATTTGGTATATTCTATTCTTGCTATTAATCTTTGACAATTGATGTTACTTCTACAAAATTCATAATTGGTATCATTTTGTGATCATTATATGTTTATCATGCTATTGTTGTTATTTAAGAAATATCATAATAGATCTTATTTCTTTACAATTGATATCTTACTTTGTTAAGTGATGTGATAACTCTTTAGTTACAATTGGTATCATATTTCATTGTCATATTTCTTTCCAATTGGTGTCACATTTCAAAGTATGGTTATTAAGTGTTTTACAATTGGTATCATTGATTAATTGGTATCAATGTTGTGAAGAAATGATTGATAATATCTCTTATTTTGGCTTAGAATTTTATATTTCAATTGGTATATATTACTTTTTGATAATGCCAAAAGGGTGAGAAATGGTTGTTTGGAGAAATGGTTGGTTTGTTGTTTTTATATAGATTGAGCAAAGTTGTTGAAGATAGGGGGAGAATCAAGCTTACTCAATTGGATTCAAATGTCAAAAGCATTTATTGAGGGGGAGCAAGAGTCTCACCAAGTGATCAAATTTTTCAAGCATCAACAACATCAAACAAATTCAAAACATGGTTTGTCATTTTCAAAAAGGGGGAGATTGTTAGATCCAGTGAGAAGGTTTTGATAATGACAAAGGTTGACAAAGGTTTTTTGAACAAGCTACAAATGGTTTGATCAAGCTCAAAGGTTTGAATAAGCTCAACAAGCAACAACAAACACTCAACATTGATGAAGAGAGAGCAAGCTCATGAAGACATAGTTTGTGTTTTATTGTAATATCTTTAGCCTCTCAAGTCTTTTATTTTTATGAGTTTGGGTAGAGTCTTTAGAGGGTAGTGAATCTCTATCAAGGTCATGATTATATCATAATTTGAGTTTTCACTTAATCTAAAATCAATAGGTGGCTTAAAGGTTTGAAAGGAAAGGTTTAATTTTGAGAAAACAAGTTTTTAATTGACTTTAGCAGTGGATAATTGATTAATGTGTTAGGGTTAATCGATTAACACAACTGTTACAGTGGTTAATCGATTAATCCATGTGTTAATCGATTAAGACCTGTAAAATTGGTTTTTAAAATACGTTTTTCACTTCTCAAAACTAGTTTTTAAGTTTCCTATTTTTTGGGTATTTCATATAAATCTTTTCCTAACCTTTGTGAATTAGAATTACAATCTTAGAACATTTTCATATCAATTTTAAAAAGATCAAGCCACACTATTCTCTCTCACTTTCATAGATCAAAGCTTTAACTTTTACATTCTTTGATCATAAATCTTTGAATCTCTTATGTTGATATTTTCATAGATCTTGAAAGAGATTCATAGGATTGTTATTGTTTTAAATTTGGTTGTAATCATTGCAAAGAAGGCAAGCTATCTACAACAAAGGAAGCCTTGGTGGTTGTTCATCAAGCAAAGTTATCTTGGAAGTCTTGTTGTGTTAACAAGCAAATTTGGAAGTCTTGGTGTGAGGCATCATCAAGCAAGTGGAAGTCTTTGAAGCATCTCAAAGCAATTGGAAGACTTGTTGTGGGGATATCGGCAAGCAAGAGAAAAGGTTAGATTAGATTCAATAGGATTGCAAGGCAAGGGTGTGGAGTATCTCTTGTAGGCTATCAAGAAGGGAGTCTTGAGAGGCATTTACTTGTAATTTGAGAACTCTAATTCCTCATAGTGAAGAATCTCTCTTGGTTGAAGAGGGGACTGGATGTAGTTTTCAAGTGGATGAAAGTGAACCAGGATAAATCACTGTGTCGTATCTCTAAACTCTTAACTCTTTACATTCAAGTCATTTCAATATTGTTCTTGGTTGAAAACCTAGAAAAGATTGATTTTCATAATTGATTGAATTGAATCTTAATTATGCAAATTGATTTGGGGAAAATCATTTTCATAACCTAGGTAATCAATAAGAATATTGGTGTTAATCAATTCCGCTTTATCTTTGATCTTATGTGTTAATTGATTGATTTTCGTATTTGATTGAAAAGTGATTTTTCAGTTTTAACAGTGATTAATTGATTAACTGGAAGTATTAATCGATTAATTCAAATCAAGCTTTCGGCATTAATCGATTAACCTGTTTGATTAATCGATTAACTTGTTGTTTTTTTAAGGGTTAATCGATTAGCAACTTATCTTAATCGATTAAGGACTGAAAATCTTGTAAAAATCATTTGTTTTAATCGATTCAATTTGTTTTTTCGAAAATCTTTCAAGGTTTCTTTAACACCTATTCAACCCCCCCTTCTAGGTGTTCTCCTAGTGTCTCCTAGTTATTTCACCCACCGATTGTAGTCCTTACATTATTCTGACAAAAGAAGGAAACCAATAGAGTTTTCGGAGGGCGACCATGTGTTTCTTCGGATAGTTCCGATGAAAGGGATCAGTAGAGCCTTGAGAACCCAAAAACTTTCGCCTAAGTGTATAGGTCCATACCAAATCCTTAGAAGAGTTGGTCCCGTTGCTTATCAACTAGCTTTACCACCCTCTCTATCCAATTTGAACAACGTCTTCCATGTTTCTCAGTTGAAGAAATATGTGCATGACCCATCGGTTATTTTAAAAATCCAACCTGATGATCTAGCTTTGAAGGAGAACCTTACCTTTGAAGCCAGATCGGTCCGGATAGAAGATCGTGAAGTTAAGCAGCTCAGGGAAAAGGAGATACCTTTAGTTAAGGTTATATGGGAAAATGCTGACGTGTCTGAAGCTACATGGGAATTAGAGGAGAAGATGCGTAAAGAGTATCCGGAGTTGTTTATGTAAGCTAGAATTTCGGGGACGAAATTCCTTTTAAGTGGGGAGTAGTGTAACACCCCTAATTTTCGTCTTCCGGATAATAAGGAAATTAATAATAAAGTTTTATTATTAATTTATATAAATTTTCCAAATTTATATTTTGTATTTAATTAGCCTGAAATATAAAAATAAGTGGAAATATTTTTATATGGCAAATAAATGCAAAAATATAGATATTGCATTTTAGTCCTTGGTTTAGGACCTAAATGTAATATTGAAAAGGTTCTTGGAGGGAAATATTTAAAAAGTATTAATTTTTAAATTTTGTACTGACCTAACCGGTTAGTAATGCTCTGTAACCGGTTAGACGATGAACCCATAAACTGGGTTAGTGCGTTTGATGAGTAATCACTTGATTAATCCCTTTAATCGCCACAAAATCAGCTTAAACTCAGTGGAGAACACGCGTCGGCGTGCATGGCAAGGGAATCCCTCTATATAAGCCAGTGATGTTGACGAATTTAGGGTTGATTTTGCTGAAATTGAGTATGGAGGCTCTGTTTCGGGTTTCTGAGTTCATTGTTGAAATTCTTCGTTGTTTCTGAGAGTAAGGCTGAGAGTTATACACCGTTGCAAAGCTTACATCTTGAGATTTGTAAAGATACTAAGTTTGAGAGTTGAGGTTGAGTGTGGAAGGAGTACGAAGCTTGCCAAGTTCAGTTCCAAGTTCTGCAGAACCTGAAAAACTGATCTCTGGAGCTTACTTTGAAGCTCAAATTTGGTAAGTACAGACAACTCTTAAGCCTCAAATCACTTCTATTTCTTAGTGCATGTTACCTAGATCGAGTTCTAACTGTTTTCCCCAATTTCTTTGGTCAATTTCTATGTCAAATTCTCTGGTTTTTGAACCCTGTTGATGGAAATCGTGGCTGAGAGCAGAACATAGGATTTGTGGGGAATTTGTGGATTTTCTTCAAGTTTCAGTGCTATTACTCATCAAACACAACTTTGAGGTATGGGAGAAGTTTACCTTATACTAGATTTAGACTAAAATCAAGTGATTTAGGATTTGAGTCTACAAAGACTCAAAAGGGCATTATGTGTTTTAGACCAAAAGGCTTGGAGGCCAAATTCTAGCTCAATTCTGTTTTGAGCAACTTTGTGTTGATGCATGCAAGTGATTTTGATGCTTGAATCACAATCTTAATGTTTATTATAAGTATTGTGGTATTAAATTGTGTTTATGTGGGTTTTTATGCAATTTGATACTTTAAACTTAATGCATGCAAGTTAAATGTGTTTCTGTGGTTAAACATGTTTATTTTAAGGTATGTGAACTCTTTTGAGTGCTGAAATTGGTTAGATTTGAGTAAAGAAAAGAATGGTTTATAAAACCTCATGTTTCAGTGTTCAGACTGCATAATCTAACCGGTTATTCGATAATTGCAACCGGTTAGATACTGTAAAATTTCAAAGAAAATGAATTTCTGAAATTAGTCCTGTGGTCTTATCATTTTTACTCAAATCTAGACTTTAATTTCACTGGAATTTAGTCTGAAAATAAGCTGATTAATATTGTATGGTTCAGATTGAAAATGAGAGTTAATACCTTAGTGTAATGAGATAATTTCAAGAGGAAATTATGCTCATTTGGAAATTGGAATGTGATTTAGACTTTTGAATGATGAAAACAGTGGTTTTGAGGTATAAAACAATGTTGGAAACTTGTTTATGGATTGGGTAGAGAATTCAAGAAAAAGGGTTTTCTGAATTTCAATGGTAAACCAGTTCAGGTCTGTAATTCTAACCGGTTAGCCTGAGACTGTAACCAGTTAGTACCTGAAACTGAAAAATAAAAGTTAAGTCTTTTAAGTGAAAATGGATACCATTGGTTAAGTTTTTCCCAATTTAAGCTTAATGGCATGTTTTTGAGTTAATTCAAGAGTGAATTTTGTGCCAAGAATTATACCTCAAATTAATCATTCAAAAGAGAAATTGAAATATTTCTAAATCACAGTAATTTAAGTAAAGATAAAACCAACCTTAATAATTGTGCATTCATGCATAGAGAATGGAAGATTGGTTGGTAGGAACGTTTATCATATTCTGGGAATATGAGGAGGGTACTCCGGGAGAACCAAATTGTAACCTACTTGATGACACATTCTGGGAATGTGGCCAGTGTCTGGGACATGGTTTTTTTATGCGTTCTGGGAACGTGATGCACACTCTGGGAGTGATGCTTATTATCCAAGTATGGTTTGGCATTACGTTCTGGGAACGAATGTCAGTGTTCCGGGAACACAAGGGTGTATTGGATGGACGTCCAAGATGGACTTTTAGAGGCCTCAGTTGTGGATAGAAAAATCATGCATCATGCCACTTGCATTATAAGAGATATAATGTTGAAAACTGGTATGCTCATATGTACTTGCATTATTGTCTGTCCATGACATACTTGTGTTTGTAATTTTAGTCTTTATTGATTATGTATATGTGTATACTTACTCCCTATGCCCTGTTTAGGTGACGACCAGATACCTAGCCTGCATCGAGATACGCCCTATCCCTAGTGGTATATGGACGTACGAGGAGCACCGTGCCACCTTTGAGGGGGAGGTGGAGATCACTCTCTACCACCCTAACCCTCTGGTTCGGGTGCGACCTCGTAGATTTAGGATTCCTTTAGTCTATACTATGCATGTTCCGCTTTTTTTATACATATAGAGGACCACCCCCGGCTCGACCTGTGCGTTGATTCCATAGTTTTCGTTTTAGAGCTTCCACTCGTTCCCATCCTTCCTCCCACAGAGTTGTCACTGAGGAGACTCCTTCTCCTGGTCCGACTGATTTTGAGAGGACTGCTTCTGCAGATCCTAGACCCAGTGGTGGGGTCTCTGCACAGTCAGGCGAGGTCGAGGAGGACCCTGTGGAGGATGAGGAGGAGGAGGAGGTGCATGTCGAGCCTACTGTTTCTGCTAGAGGTGGACCCGCTGGTTCCTAGGAGCCTGCATAGCATAGATGTTTTGGATCCTAGGTCCTAGGGATAGAGCTATGGAGGATCAGAGGAGCTGCTGAGGACGTGGATGACCTGCTCTGGGACTTCTATTTTTGGATATTGTGATATATTGTATATACTTTGAGAGGTCTTAGAGTGAGGTTTATTTTATGCAGTTGGTTTGTATATGTTTTATCAAAACTTGCTATCTCGACTTTTGCTACTTGCTATTGATGATACTGGTGGGGTTTTTATCATGATATATATACATATGATGTTTTTATTTACCTCAGCAGTGCCCCACAAGTATTACTTTTACTTCCGCATACTCTGATTTTTATTCAAAAAGGGTTCGGCAATAAGCTTATATTCTATGCACTTGATCAAACTCAAGAGACAAATAATATATTTTTAATAAAGGCCACTAAGATGTTTTATTATGTTTAAAAGATATTGTCTCGAGAGCCTTTTCGTAATTAAAATAATATTAAGCCGAATTCAAGTTATTCATCAATGAAAAAGGGATTTCTAATTGAGCAAATAAACATTAAAAAGGGAAAAAATTTTCAGTCCCGACTTTTGATAGCAAGTATTCTATATTTGGAAATATTAATTATTTTCAAGATATAAAACGAAGGTGTCACAAATACGAACAAATATTAAGAAATGAATTTGTAGGAAAAAGTACTGCAATAAATGAAAAAAAAACAAAATCAACAAGAGCAATAACAAGATTACATCAAATAGAAATATGTTCATTAGATCCCAAATATTTAAATCCTTATATATATGTGAATATAAAAAGTTATATTATGAGGCAGAATTAGAAAATTATGAACAACAAAAATTCTACTTAGAATTATTTTATAGAAAATTGCCAACATTAACATCAGAAACTATAATAGAAGAATATAGCAAGCAATGCATTTAAGGAACAAGAAAATATAATGCAATATCTTGATACAATGGGAAGAAGAGAAGATTATTTAAGACATTATTTATCTGAAAAATATAAACAAGCATGGAGAAATACGAAATATTATAAGACTAATAAAATGATATTAAAATGTGGACAATTACAAACACCTCATAGTTGGGGATGTTGCAAGCCAAAAGATAAAATAATGAAAAAGAAAAAGAAAAAATATAAATATAAATTTAAAAAATATCCAAAACAAAAAATGTTTAAAAATTATAAACATGGGAAATATTTTAAGAAAGGAGGAAAGAAAATGAAATATAATAAAAATCCTAAGAAATGTAAGTGTTATAATTGTGGAAAAATAGGACATATATCACTTAATTGTCCTGAACCCCCAAATAAAAAATATATGAAAATCCTAAAGATGCATATGAAATAGACTTAGAACCAATAGAATATGATGAAATGATAGAAGATAAAAATGAAATAGAAGATTCAGAGATGGAAATATATAAATTACAAATATTAGAATCTGAAGAATCTAGTTCAGAAGAAGAAAATGAAATAAGTTATATGTATATGATGAGAACAATAGATCCCGATGAATCTAAAGAGGATGAAGGAGAAAGTAGTCAAAATTACGAAGAATACCAAGAATATAGGAATGCAAGCCAAGGTATAATCGAAAGGAGGATGACATTTAATGAAAAACAATATGATAAAATAAAAAAGACAAGTTTAGATCTAAAACCAGAAGAAATTCATCAACAGAGTTTAATGGGTAAAGTATCAAAAATATTAAAAAAAAAAAAAGAGAAAAAAGTGCATGTGTAATACTACAAAAGAAAACCCCTATAGATTCTAAGTTAGCCGAAGGAGTATTAAGAATACCATTATTAAATAAAAATATAATAGAATCAGAAATTGCTAAAATATCACTTAGAGATGAAATAACTGAAATATATGTAGCTGGAGTACAAATATTAGTAAAAGCCTATTTTCAAGAAGGAATAAATACACCAATAAAATTATTAATTACAGATGGAAGAATTATAAGTAGTGTGCAGGATAACATATTAGAAATATTGACAGGAAATTTAATATACCAAAAATTAAAATTTACACTAAATACTAATTTTGCTTTATCTAGAGCAGATACCAATATGGATCAAACATTAATAGTTTATCATAAATTAGATGGAATAAAAATGCCATCAGGTTCAAAAATAATAAGCATAGAAGCTATGATAGGATTAGTATTTACAAATGAACATAAAATATATAAAAGAAATAGTGGTAAAGTAATTATAGACAAACAATTTATGTCAATATTACAAGAGCTTCCTTTAGATCTTGTAAATATAAATATTCCACAGCAATTACAACTAGAATTAGATAAGACAATAGATTATCAAGATAGAACTCCTAATAGAATAAATTACAATAATGCATTAGGACAAAGATCATTAAGAATTAATACACCCACTAGTATAAACATCAACCTACCTAGCCTAGTTTCTAGTCAACCCCTAGTAGCTAAAAAAAGTTTTTCAACCCCTAACAACTTTAATAATGCACCTAGTCTACAAAATTCTAAAAGCTTCAGGATATATAGGAGAAAACAAGACGAGACTCCACTTGGCAGAAATACCTATATCATCATCAATTGCTCCAATAAACCTGAAAACAGCACAAATAGATTTAACTTCTCAGATAGATAATTATGTTTCACTAGAAATAAAAAAGGAAGGAATATGGAAAGAAATTATAGTCTTAATAGATCCAAATAAAGAAAGAAGTACAATAGACATAGAATATACAGAGGATAATATAGAAATAGATGAACCAAAACTAGTTCCACCATAAGAATTAATAAAACAGAAATAATAAGTTTAAAATTATGGGTACAAGAAGAAATTAATGATAATAGTACAACAAAATTAATATTAGGAAAAGATTTTTTAGAACAAGTAAAACCATATCATATTTAAGAAAAAAGAATAATGATTAGTGTAGATCATCAAGCAATAGTAATTCCTAAGATAATTTAAATGTTATATTATGTGTTAGTGAAATTCAATTACCAAAAATATAGATCAAGAAAATATCATGCTCTAATAGACACAGGATCAAGTATAACTATAGCAAAATATAATGTCTTACCAGGAAAATATGGAAGCAAAAAATCAAACCATTAATGATGGCTAGTGCTGGACAAGAAGTTCACATGATAGAATTAGATGCCAAAAATATCCCCATACAAATAGGAGAATATGAATTAAAAATATCAGTACTTCAACAATTTAATGATTCAACATGTGATGTAATTTTAGGATTAGACTTTTTAATGAATTATGAACCTATAATTATGTGGAATAAAGCATTAACATTAGCAACTCCGTGTAAACACAAAACATGGGGAATAAGAATCACCAGACCATACACTAGACAGGATGAACCATTCCAGAAAAAACAAGGACTAAATGAAATACAATTCTTAAAAAATAAATTACCCATAGAAATAGAAAAGAAACCAATAATGAAGGTTATACAAATTAAAGATGAAATAGAAAAAAGGTTAATAGATAATTATAGTGATAATCCATTAATTCATTGGGAAAAATCTAAACCAATAGCAAAAATAGAATTAAAAGATTACAGTAATGAAATAAATTGTAAGTCATATCCATGGACTGAAAAAGATAAAAAAAAAGAATTTATTATGCACATAAAAGAAATGAAACAATATAAATTAATAAGAGAAAGCCAATCAGCCTACTCTTCCCCAACAATGATAATAATTAAACATAGTGAAGAAAAAAGAGGAAAATCTAGATTAGTAATAAATTATAAAAAACTAAATGATTTAGCTGTAAGAAATAGATACCCAATTCCTAAAATGGAATTATTATTTAATCTAATAAGAGGAAAAACAATATTTAGTAAATTTGATTATAAGTCAGAATTTTATCAAATTAAATTATAAGAGGAAAGTAAAAAATATACAGCCTTTAGTACCTCTGAAGGATTATACGAATGGAATGTATTACCTATGGGATTTCATAATAGCCCTAGTATATTTCAAGAATATGTAACAAAATTATTATTACCAATAAGGGAATTTGCAGTAATATATATAGATGATATTTTAATATTTTCAAAAAATGAAAAAGAACATGAAGAACATTTGCTAAAATTTATAATAGAAGAAAAAGGATTGAATATATCACTTAAGAAAGCTGAGTTAAGAAAAAGCAGAATATCATTTTTAGGACAGTATGTTTCAAGAGATGGGATAGAATTGCAAGAACATATAGGTAAAAAGATATTTGATTTCCCAGAGATAAAAAATAAAAAAGAGTTAGAATCTTTTTTACGATTAGTAAACCAAGCAAGAAATTATGTTCCTAATTTGTCAAAATTAACTGCTAAAATATCAAAATTAGCTGGAGAGAGAACTAGGTGAATTTGGAATAAAGAAACCCAACAAGTTAAATAAGCATGGAACATTCTAAGTTTCAGCATTCTCTCCCTATATTCTCTCATACACATCTCTTTACTTACTATCTTGAGTATTGAGAAAATAATAAACACTTGAAACACATATTTGAAGAAGAAAGAATTTAGTCTTTCATAGGGATGACAATGAGAGACTGCATATGGGGATCCCCGCGGGGAACGCCCCGTTTGGGGACCCGAGTTTGGGGATTTTTTCCCAGCGGGGGCTGGGATGGGGGGGATTTTTCCCCGAGCAGATTTTGGGGCGGGGAATGGGATTGGTTCCCCCGTCCCCGACAATTTTAGTTATATGCCCTTAAATATTTAGGCTTTATATAGTTAAAAAATAGGTTTTTTAGTAACTTCACATATATTATTATAATTATAATTATAATTATTATTAGAGTGAAGGGACACTTTGATCCCTCAAGTTTTTCGACAGGGACACTTTAGTCCCTCAAGAAATTTGATTCATTTTTAGTCCCCCATGTTTTCCAAAAGTACCAATTTAGTCCCTCATGTTTTCCAAAAATACCAATTTAGTCCCTCAACGAAGTGGCTAGCGGAAATAGGACAGGGACTAAATTGGTACTTTTGGAAAACTTTGGGGACTAAAAATGAATTAAATTTCTTGAGGGACTAAAGTGTCCGTATCGAAAAACTTGAGGAACCAAAGTGTCCCTTCACTCTTATTATTATTAACGATTATTTTAACGATTTTTTTAAATTGATTCTCTTGAATTTTAACGATTATTTTTCTAGTGTACAAGTTTAAAAATGTTATTCGACGTTGTGAATTTTATAACAGGTCAAGTTGAAGTTAGGTTCCCTGTGGGGACCCGTAGGGTGATGGGGAATGGGGATGGGGGTTAATCAACCCCCGACATGGGGAATGGGGATGGGGATGGGGGGCAAATGAAACCCGAGGATGGGGAATGGGAAAGGTCTTCCCGAGCGTTCCCCGCCCCGTTGCCATCCCTAGTCTTTCATAGCTGATTCACCACCACCTCCAAAGAAGTTAAAGCTCATTAAGGTATGGCCAACTAAACTTCTTTAGGGGCTAAAGCTAGTATTACCTTTAACTAAAAGTTATGATTCTGTGAAAGAAAATTTACTGAATATGGTTATGGATAATTTAGCAAAATTAGTTACGCCTCCGTTAGGAAACGAAGGAAGGTTGCGCTACAATAAACTGAAGGAGGAAGGTCTGAGCACCATAGGTTGCTCTGTAAAAGTCTCTTTGCATGAAAGAGGGCAAAGATCCTTCCATAACCCGGTTTGTTTGTGGTCATCCCTAACTTTGCTAATTATTCATGCCTATATTCAGTCTAATATCTTTAATGGTATCAGAGCTTGAGGTTAAAGATAATATGATGATGAAAGAATAGTAACCAGTCTGTTAATTATTCATGATAATATTCAGTATGTTAATTATTCATGCTTATATTCACCATAGTAGAAAGAATAGTAACCATTTTTCATTCAATAGTAGATTTAATAGAATATAATTTTAATATCAGAATAGATTTCAATATAATAATAAATCATATTCTTGACTAATAATGGAAAACCAAGAATTAGATTTTGATAATACTAGTAGAATGTTATATGTGTTAGATGAAATAAAGAAATTAACTAAAGAAAAAATGTCTCACATAATTAGATTCATTAAAAATGAAAAAGAAAGATTACATAATAGAACAGAGAAACAAATAATTAATACTGGAAGAGATAATGACAAGATAAGATTAGTTTTTATTATAAAAATTGAAGAATTAATTAGAGAACTTGAATTAGATCCTTATGATAAAATAGAATCTTCTAAGATTATGATGTTATAATGACTAATTGATTGTTGTAGCAGATGAAGCAAAAATCGCCGAGTAATTCTTTGTTTCTATATATATATATATGATTTTATTTTTGCAAATTTTAGGGGAAGCAGGTGCTCCCACCTGCTCCTAATATGGTCCGCCATTGCGGCGATGGGAAGTAGGTTTCGCAAGAGGATAAGTTAAATGTGTAAGAGAAGGAGAAGAAGAGCGAAGGGTCTCAGAGAAGAAGCGTGGAGGAGAAGGCAGAAAGAAAAAAGAAAAAAAAAAGGTTTAAAATGCTACCCAAAAGGGCGTCGTTTCGTTTTGGATAGATTGCTATTGAAAAATAAGGCTTATTTATATCAGGTGCCCTTGTAGTTTGCATCTATTTTGTCAGACACCCTTTAACTTTATTTTTCAACAAATATACCCCTAAAGTTTGCTCCGGTGAGCCATATACGCCTGCATGTCATTTCCGGCCACCGGTGCTGACGTGGACCACCGAAATCAGCAAATGGTAGAAATAGGAGCCCTTCTAGTTTGAGTCTTTTTTGTCAGATACCCCTATATATGACTTCAAAAATTCATATATTTTAAATCGTAAGTTCAAAAATTACAAATTTTATATCAAAACGATCATATTGAAATATAGAATTTTAATATGTAATTATTTTACTTTTATGGATATTTTTATAAAAAATTATTTTTTGGGAAATTTTCTATACGAATTTTGAATGTATGAATTATTAAAAATAATTTATGAATTGGATTGAACTAGTTTTTATTGTAGTTTGAGGAATATAAAAATCATGAGTTTTGACTATGTCAGTCCCCGATGATTTTAAATTTAGTTTTTTTATAGCTTTTTTTTATAGTTTTTTATAATTTATTTTTAAAAGTCAAAACTCATGATTTTTATGATCCTCAAACTATAATAAAAAATAGTGCAATCCAATTCATAAATTATTTTTAATAACTCATAAATTCAAAATTCGTATAGAAAATTTCCCGAAAAATAATTTTTTAGAAAACTATCGATAAAAGTAAAATAATTACATATTAAAATTCTATATTTCAATACGATCGTTTTGATACAAAACTTGTAATTTATGGACTTACGGTTTAAAAGATATGAATTTTTGAAGTTATATATAGGGTTATCTGACAAAAAAGACTCAAACTAGAAGGGCTCATATTTCTACCACTTGCTGACTCCGGTGGTCCACGTCAGAACCGGTGGCCGGAAATGACATGCAGAGGTATATGGCTCACCGGAGCAAACTTTAGGGGTATATTTGTTGAAAAATAAAGTTAAAGGGCGTTTGACAAAATAGGTGCAAACTACGGGAGCACCTAACATAAATAAGCGGAAAAATAAAAATGCTACCCAAAATCGTTTCGTTTTGGGTAGATTGGTGTTGAAAAATAAAAATGTCCACGCGGTGCATGTGTTGCGTTTTGACAAAACGCTTATATGATTTTATTTTGCTCCTACTATGGTCATCCACTGCTAGCACTTCTAGGTACTTTGAAGTTAACATTTTCCTAATCTGATCTTGACCGCTTTTGAATAATGAACGAAATTCCTTCCACAAACCTCACAACTAACTAAAAAAAATATAGTTGGCTAAAATATATCCACATGATATATAGGTTTAATATTTTTAATTCTTGAACTTAGGTGCTATTTTGAAATTGATCTTTAATTTCTTTTTAATGATTTGGGTTTCTGAACTTTGCTCAAATTTTTGGAAATGGTCATTTCGTCATTTAAGTGATGATATGATCGACGACATGTCATGCTACCTTTGCCACGTCAATAAATAACATGTCATGTGATGTCACGTAAATTTTTTAAATTAAAAAAATTCAAATTTATTAAAAATAATTAAAAATTATTTTTTATAAAGAAAATCGAACTTTTCAATAATTTTTAAAAGAATTGATTTTTTTTATTGTGATGCCACGTGTCATTACATAGAACATCACATGTCGATGTAAAGAGTAACGAAAGGATTATTTTCAAAAATTTAAGTAAAGTTCAGAGACTCAAAACATTGAAAAAAAATCCAACGACCAATTCTAAAAGAATACCTAAATTCATGGACTAAAAAATTAAATAAACTTATAATTTTTTTAATAATGTGCTTTATGACTCATGTATATAAACTTTATAAAACATAATGAATATACTAAGAGCATCCTCAGCGGGGTTCGTTTTCACGTTCCTCCCTTCGTTCGCAACTTGCTTTTCACGTTCGTACCGCTGTGAGCTTTTACGGGTCGTTCGTTTTCTCACGAACGTGAACTAATTCGCAACTCGTTTCTGAGCTTGAAATGGATTGGAGAACTCGAGTACCTCAGTAGTGTGGCCAATTTTTTTTTTTAATAAAAAAAGATTTGCACGGAAGTGGAACTCAACCGAGAAAAGATGGAGAACTCGAGTACCTCAACCTCATGGTACTCGAGTAGTGTGGATTCTTTTTTTTTTTTAATAATTTCAAAATTTCATATCTTATTCGTTAATTGTTGGATCTTGCTCAAATTTGAAGACAAGCTTCCTTACATACTTATTTTCACATTCAATGATGGAATTTGTGTTTAAAGTTGTAAACATTATAATTATCTGATATAAAATTTAGGATGTTACAACTTTTGTAAATATTTCATGCTTGTGTTTTTGAATTTGTGGGAAAAAATAGCCGTTGCAAAAATTAGTTTTAAAAAAAAATAGTTGAAAAAAATTTAGTTGAAAAAAAATAGTTTAAAAAAATTAGGTGAAAAAAATAAGTTAAAAAAAATTAACCGTTCAAAAATAAATTATTCAACATGTAGTTAGTTTTTTTGGCGGTAAAAAAAATATGGTTAGTTGATGATGATTATATTTATTATAAATTATAAAATATTAGGAGTGTGGGGTAGGTAGTGGACTCATTTATGAACGAAAAGTAGGTAGTAGTTCACGTTCTTAGAGGTTCTTAACGTATTAAAAGATGTGTAGAATAATAAAATAATGTGTGAGATCCATTTAAGAACGGAAAAGTGGTTCAATGGTGAAGGTGCTTTAATATGAACGTAAATTACAATAACAATTATTCCAGTCATAACAATAATTGTTCACTTATTAATCCTCAGATTATTTTTCTTTTTTTTTTTTTTTATTCTTGACAAGTTCACAATTTTTGGATTTGGTCCATGCCTTTTAAAAATGATGTGACAAGGCTGAGGAGAGTCACGTAATCATTATTATGCGGGTCCATGTCAAATTTAAATTAAATAAATATTTTATTTTAAATTAAAAATATTTACTTAATTTTTTTTCTTTTGAAGGTTACTTAACTTAAAAATGTGTTAAACTATGAGGAAAAATAGCAAAGATTAAAGACTGGTTTTAGTTGCTGTTCCAGAATTCAGGAAAAAAAAAATTAAATCCAAAAATAAAAGTTTAGAAACTAAAATCAGATAACATCATATTTATGAGAACCATTAACTTATTTAAACCTTGATATTATTGCACAGTCGATCTCATATTCACACAATAAACACTGGATCTCAGAATGATCACAGTTATTCACACACACACAATAAACAAGTCGTCCAATTTCACTGAATACATTGGAAGAACTAGTACAATAAGCAAACAGATATTCTTTACTAGTTTATAAGGACTCCAACTCAATGCCAAACCTTTATATATGGTATTTTATTCATTATCTGGTTTCACGACTTTGGTTCTATGCCTTGAGAAGATGAGCATCAACATCTTTAGTAACCTTGGTGTAACAGTCAAGGTAACCATACGGGGGTTCAATATTCTCATTGATTTTCTCATATTCAATGGTCCATTTAACTGTACCGCTGCCATTATCCTTTTCAGCCACTTGAAAAATGACCTTCAAAACCTTGTAATCCTTTTCGATATCTCCATCAAAGAGGATGTATGTGATTGTTTTGTTGCTTTCATCAATGGTTTCAATTCTCTCCTTGGCCGTGGTTACCTTGCCATCTGTTGTTTTACAAGCAATTAAGATAAAAAAAATTTTTTAAAAAATGTTAAGTATATTAAAACGTGAATTTAGTTCTGAGATTAGCACCATCAACCAATTTGATTACTACTGCTAGTAGATCATAAAATAATGAAAAATGTCAAACGGTGCCCCTTAGAACATTGATTAAGGAACCAAAAGAGATAATATCTTGCAAAATATTGAATTTAAAACATCGAAAATGATAGACTTATATTTCCAATACAAGTTTTCCTTTTATATATTTTTTTAAATAAAGCCCTTAGAGCATTAGTTGACATGATCCTAAGGCCAATTTAATCTTTAACTTCAAACATCATTCAATTTGGTTCATGACAGTAAAATTCTCACAAGTAAGTTATAAGAAGGGATGGAGGGTGTATTTGTAAAGCCTAAGTACTTACGTATGACATAAGTCCATTGCTTGACCGAATCAGTGCCATGCCAGTCATCACCTTCGTGCAACTTGGTATGATGGACAATTTCAGCAATGTTTTGAACGTCGTGAAGTTGCTTGGCGTAGAGGTTAAACCACTTGGAAACTGGTGCTTGGATTACATGTTCTGTACTTACTTTACCGGTAGGAGCCATTATTTCTATGAAAACACGCACAATATGAGAGATATAGGGAACACAAAGGTTGAGAGATTGGGAAGAATGTGAAGCCTCGTTGGATCTTATATACTCCCTCCTCCCCTCCACTTTTATTTAGCTCTATTTTAGCATTTTTAACTTTTTTTTTTTAAATGATTTGTTGCTTTCTTTTTTTTTTAACAATGATTTGTTGCTTTAATAATTCGAGAACATATTAACTAATTTTTTCAATTTTAACCATGTATTTAATATGTTGAAATATTTTAAATGAATGATAATTAATGTGCTGTGAAGAAATTATAGTAAAATTAACTAATAATTATCTTAAAAATTATTAAAGTATTAAATGACTTTCTTAATCCGTGTGAAATTTATAAAACAATAGTTAAATTGGAACAAACACGAGATAGCATAAATAAGTGAATGTAGTCCATATGATCATGTGCTAAGTTTTATGTTTTGGACTTTGAAAGTCCTGAGTTCATCCTTGATGCCATTATTTGATGACTTGTTGATGAATTTAATTTATCTTTATTTGTGGACGTAAATACATTTAAAAACTAACTTTGCCTTATATATATATATATATATATATATATATATATATATATATACACTATCTATATAAAGCAAACACTGTTTTATGTTTGTACGTAATTTTGTATGCCCAAAATGCCCTTATCATAATACTAATTTACAAAAATGACAAAGATATGAAACTCCTAACAATAACTGTTACTTCCTTAAAAAAACTGCCCACTATTCATTCATTGAAAAAAACTGTCGTCCTATTTATAATTAGATTTGAAACAGATTTTTAGCACAATGGAAAGCTTCATTACAGAGGAAAAAAAAATTGTCTCTACTACCATTTATACCCATGCACCGCACATGGTGTGTTCTCTAATATATATAATATACACACGTGTATGTATGTGTGTGTGGGTGTGAGATAGCATACGCACCCTTGTCACTAGCCAACTAAATTATTGTTGATCCTCACCGAGTAGGTTGCACCATAAATTATTCGATAAGTTCTGGTTTTTATTTTATTTTATTTTTTTTTATAATTGATTATTATTTTCCATCACATAAAAAAGTTCACTAAATTGAAAACCAGAACCTCCCACCACTAGTTTTCATTTTCCACCGATTTTTATTAAGAATTGAAAACGCCATTAATTATATTCTCAATAAAAATCGATAGAAGAAAATAAAATAAAAATTAGGCCCTATCTAATTTTTCCCTATTTTATTATGTAGAGTTGTAAGGATTTTCACAATTCCTGGTTGTCACGGTTCGTACAATTAGAAATAAATTGAGAATTTGTTTAACTTTCTTCTTAAAAATTGTGTATAAGAAGTTCACAAAAAAAAAAGGATTAATTGTCACTTTGGTCCCTGAAATTACATACCGCTTTCACTTTCGTCCTCAAATTACGAAAATAGCTTTGAGGTCCCTGAATTTGTAAAAACGTGTGCACGTTAGTCCCTGGAGTTAACCTCCGTCAACGTCCGTTAACGGTGGAGTGACATGCACTTTAAATAATTCACTATAGTCCCTACAGTATACAATTTATTCATTATAGTCCCTGAAACTATACAATTTATTCACTTTAGTCCCTATATCAGTATAGTTCAAATTCCATATTAACTCAAACAATTAGTAAAAAATTAACCAAAAAGATTAAGGGGTATGGAATACCTTCTGCATATCTGCATATCTGAGATGAAGTTCCATCTTTTACAATATGAAGGATCAACCAATCCAAAGTCAATTTCATGAACCAAAGTGTTGTTTTATTATGTACAACATCGTTTTTTATGTTTTCCAAATTGTGCCGTTCTGTTTGAGTTTTTTTTTTAATAACACTGTTTGAGTTTTTCTCTTCATTGCACCAAAGATAATATTTATGCAACCAAAAATAATGTAAAACTTAAGTCCCTGAAATTATATATTTAATATATTAAGTGTAAATTTTGAAGGTTTTCAATGTTTTGTTTTTGGTACACAGTTTTCAGTATTGACTTCACTTTTAATTACTTAAACATATTGTCCTTAAAAGAGCAAGGATGAAACTTCATCTCAAATATGCAGAAGGTATTCCATACCCCTTAATCTTTTTGGTTAATTCTTTACTGATTGTTTGAGTTAATCTGGAATTTGAACTATACTGATATAGGGATTAAAGTGAATAAATTGTATAGTTTCAGGGACTATAATGAATAACTTAAAATTATTACAGGGACTATAGTGAATTATTTAAAGTGATTACAGGGACTATAGTGAATTATTTAAAGTGCATGTCATGCCTCCGTTAACGGACGTTGACGGAGGGACGAAAGTGAAAGCGGTATGTAATTTCAGGGACCAAAGTGACAATTAACTCAAAAAAAAGGGCTTTGCTTGGGAACCCTATTAGATGAAAGGGTTTTGGTACCCTTTTGACATGGACCAATGGATAGTTGCCATGTGTTGTTCTTTGCCATGTCACCGGGGTAGATTTTTAATTTATAAATTTTGCAATTTGATCCCTAAAATATTTAATTAAAAATATTATATTAATTTATAATTTGATTTACCCAAAATAGTCCTGATGTAATTTTTAATACCCAAAATACCCCCACTTTAATATTATTTTTTATATACCCATAATACCCTTAATGATAATTTCCCTTTCTCTACGACCCTCCCCTGACTAAGTCCCTCCCCTAACTAAGTCTTAGTCTCATTCCCTAACTAAGTCCCACATAATCCTATTCCCTACCAACATCGTATCTTCTTCTACAACATCATCTTCTTCACTATCTTCTTCCCTGCCAGCAACAACATCGTCTTCTTCCCTGCCAAAATCGTCGGGTTCTTCTTCTTTTAATTCTCGAGACTTGCTTGTTCTTCTTCTCCAAACCGTTTTTATTCGGCTTCTCTCTCCAAACGCTTTCCTTTCCAAACCGAAACCAAATCCCAATTCCGCCGCCACCGACGTTGACGCCGACGCCACCACAACCATAGCCAGCCTTCTTCCTCTTTCGATTCGAACCCCAATTCGTAAAAACCCTAGCCCCCTATTTTTTCCCTATCGAAGGAGAGAACCCTAATTTTATTGGTCTCCTCTGTTCGAACCATAACCCCGCCGTCGCCGCTGCCTTTGTCCTCCGTTCGAGATTTGGTAAGGGACGCTTCTCACGGTGCCATTCTTGTCCAGGTTCGTTCCAATTCGTTCTTCGATTTTTATGTTCGATTCTGTTCTTCGATTTTTGTGTTCGATTTTCCTTGTTTTCTTTATCTTTATGTTGTTCCAATTACTCTGTTCTGATTTTGTTTATGTTTTCATGATTTTCTGTTTCTGAATATCCCTGTTGATTTTGATGTTCTGTTTATGTTCTTGTTTGAAACCAAATCCTAGATTTGTTTTTTTGAAAAAAAAATTTCAGGTTTTAATTTGATGTTTTAGTTCTTGTTTGATTTTGCCTCACTGCCCTAATTACTAACCAGTGGAAGGAGCATATGATCTGCTACCCAGTTGTATGTCCCAAAGAACTACTACTCTGTGAATTGATTAGTTGATTAAAACTTTCTCATCTTTCCCATTTCTTTTAAATTCACCATTTTTTTCATTTTTTCCTGCTCTCTTTCTGGTTTTTTTAAAAATGTTTATTGTCCTTTTCTTTCCAGACCAGATTAAAGCGGCACAGGTGGCACAAGAAGGTGCTGAAGACTAGAGATCCAATTATTGTTTCTGTTGGATGGAGGCGTTACCAGACAACACCAATTTATGCTATCGAGGATATGAATGGTAGGCATCGTATGCTAAATTACACTCCAGAGCACATGCATTGCCTTGCTATGTTTTGGGGCCTCATGCCCCTCCCAAAACTGGGGTAATTGCTGTTCAGAATTTATCGAACAATCAGGTCAGGTGCCACATTGGTTTCTCATGCTGAATTGCTTTCATTTAATTTCTCTCAAGCTTTGGGATACTATTTTTGTACTGTTACCCTTCCACTTTATTTCTGCTGTAATTTTGCTTTGTGACTGAGACTTTATTTGATTTATCAGGCAACATTTAGGATCACTGCAACTGCTGTTGTAGTTGAGTTTAATCATGAAACAAAAATAATGAAGAAAATCAAATTGGTTGGTTATTCGTGCAAGATATTCAAGAAAACTGCACTTATCAAGGATATGTTTACTTTAGATCTTTTTTTTTATTCTTTGAATTATTTATTTCTTAAAGCCTACTAAGTAGATCCATTATTCTTTTCTTAGTATCTTTTATTGATCCATGTATTTTATTGGTCCAGTACAAATTATACTATTTTTTTTTTATTCTTTGAATTATTTATTTCTTAAAGCCTATTACGTAGATCCATTATTCTTTTCTTAGTATCTTATTTATTTATTTTTTTCTTAGAGTTTTAATTTGTTAAACTTATCTTTTACCTTTTATCTTTGATGAATAAGAGATAACTTCCGCCGTTGCACTATGAGTATTTGATAAGAACGAATCAAATTAGTTTTGTAATTTATACAAGTTTTCCGCAGCTGCACAGGAAGAAAATAATGAAGAAAATAACTTTGGCCGCTGCACAAGATTTGGTTGATATTCAGCTAAGAATAATGGATTTAGTTGTGAAATTACTGTGAAATTCCTCATTTATTTAGCTGTGGATTTAGTTTCTTATTTTAGTTTTAGTTTTTCTAAAGATAACAACAAATTAGAGATAATCATGTGTGGAGCTAGAACAATTACGTAATGACAGCCACTTCATTGCAAGTTAACATCCTGAGCTTGCTACCTACTTAACTGCCACATACAAAACAAGTAGTCACTGACTCGCTGGCATATAGTAATCCAAAACTATGACATTAAAAATATTATAACAAACTAGTATTTTAAATTATTACAATGTCACTCATCAGAATTTGGTCTTCAAAAGTGCACCTAGCAATTCCTTCTTTGGTTTGCCCACCCTTCCTTTTTGGTTGGTTACCTTCCTCTTCTTTGGCAGCCTGCAAGTTTAAAAAATAACTTAGTACAGAATAAATAGCAAATATAAGTATCCAGCTGACACTAACAGGACCAATCAAGCATATAATTATAATATTAGCAGTAGTCCCTAGTTACAAGTCACAGACCTTCTTGACTTGCCCCCGGATCCCACTAACTGTTCGAATAGCTGCACCTTCAAACCGAGCCACTTCAAGATCTAAAGTAAACATATCCTTGATAAGTGCAGTTTTCTTGAATATCTTGCACGAATAACCAACCAATTTGATTTTCTTCATTATTTTTGTTTCATGATTAAACTCAACTACAACAGCAGTTGCAGTGATCCTAAATGTTGCCTGATAAATCAAATAAAGTCTCAGTCACAAAGCAAAATTACAGCAGAAACAAAGTGGAAGGGTAACAGTACAAAAATAGTATCCCAAAGCTTGAGAGAAATTAAATGAAAGCAATTCAGCATGAGAAACCAATGTGGCACCTGACCTGATTGTTCGATAAATTCTGAACAGCAATTACCCCAGTTTTGGGAGGGGCATGAGGCCCCAAAACATAGCAAGGCAATGCATGTGCTCTGGAGTGTAATTTAGCATACGATGCCTACCATTCATATCCTCGATAGCATAAATTGGTGTTGTCTGGTAACGCCTCCATCCAACAGAAACAATAATTGGATCTCTAGTCTTCAGCACCTTCTTGTGCCACCTGTGCCGCTTTAATCTGGTCTGGAAAGAAAAGGACAATAAACATTTTTAAAAAAACCAGAAAGAGAGCAGGAAAAAATGGTGAATTTAAAAGAAATGGGAAAGATGAGAAAGTTTTAATCAACTAATGAATTCTCAGAGTAGTAGTTCTTTGGGACATACAACTGGGTGGCAGATCATATGCTCCTTCCACTGGTTAGTAATTAGGGCAGTGAGGCAAAATCAAACAAGAACAAAAACATCAAATTAAAACCAGAAATTTTTTTTCAAAAAAAAATCTAGGATTTGGTTTCAAACAAGAATATAAACAGAACATCAAAATCACACTAACACAAAAACTATTTAAAATACCTAAATTTTAATCCCGGTTCCGTGTTATAACTGTGATTAAATACAATTTTTAATTAAAAATAATATAAAAGAAATAGAAAAATATTTAAAATTCTAGTGTGTTTTTGTTCCCGGTGAAAAAAACACGGAACCGGGATCATAAATATAAATTAAATTTTAGAAACACCGGTGAATTTTTAATCCCCATTATTATAAAGACCCGGGATCAATAATTAGGGGTGTAACGGTCCGGTCCGGTCCGGTCTATGAGCCATATTACGGACCGGACCGTTCAATTTAGTATGGTCCGGTCCGGTCCCAATATTATTTATCCTCAAAGACCGGACCGAACCGGACCGTTCATGAATGGTCCGGTCCGATCCGGTCTATTTTGCATTTTTTTCCTGTTTTTTTTTTTTTTTTAAATCAAGCAAACATATGGCAAGTCACAAATTTTTGGAATTGTCAAATATGGTACATGTACTTAAAATAACACTATTTTTTTAACTGATGTCTAGTTTGTTTATTGGTATCGGCCAAATCAATAGATATATCGGCCAAATCAATGTTTTTTTGTTTGATTTCTCGCCACACGAAGTGATATTATTGTTAGTACAGTAGGTTTTTTATTTTTTGTTTTCTGTTTTTTTGTTTGTACAGTAGGTTTTTTATTTTTATTTTTTATTTTTTTTAATTATTAGTCCTATCGATCCGGTCCGGTCCAGCGATCTAAAAATTATCTGGGACCGTGGACCGGACCATTCTAGAACGGTCTGACTTTTTTGGGACCAGACCAGACCGTGAGACAGGACCAGACTGCATTTTTTGGTCCTGTCCAGTTCGGTCCGAGCGGTCTCGCGGTCTCGGACCGGACCACTTACACCCCTATCAATAATGATAATTTTGTTGTGCTTTTCACACAAGTTCCTGGTGCCTACAGCAAAAACACTACTTCTTCTTCAACAATTAAAACAAAAACACTCCCTCTCTCACAGCACCTGCCAAAAACCCTCACCGCCGCTCCCACAGCCACCGCCGCTCCCAGCCCTCCGCTTGCTTCCACCGTCACCGCACCACACCACACCAAATCGCATCAACAAGCCCTCCATCACCATGGTTGCTCCCTTCTCTCACTCTCCCGCGGTCAATCGGTTCACCGTGACTCACCGAGGTTTCACCGTGACCCACCACCGTTCACCATTCATTCATTCAAAAGCTGTTCCTCTCTCTCTCTCTCTCTCTCTCTCTCTCTCTCTCTCTTTCTCCACCGATCCCTAACCCTCTCTCGCTCACCACCACATGAACACAAAGCTGTCGAGTGTCTCCCTCCTGCTCGACCTTCGATCCCTATCACCTTAGCACAAAGCAAACCAGAGACACGACAATGGAACTTCTAACAACAACAACAACAACAACGATTTCTCAGAAATTCGGTCACGGGAATAGTGGGTATCTTAGAGATGCCACCAAAGCTGTGTCTAAAATCATTGGAAAATCGAAATCTAAACATGCATGATCTCTGATTTCGGCGAGTGCTACGCTACTACTCCGGTGAAGAAGATGGGCTAGGTGTGCTTCCATGCTCCTGTTCTTGGTTGTCTTCTCTTTGAACAAAGCTTGTGCTGCTATTTGTCGTTTATCATTTTTTGTGTCTTGTTTTCAGATATGAGGAAGGCATTGTTCGTGATGTTGAAAAGAAGTCTATCATCCCTCTCAAACGGCCAATCACTCCTGATGAATTAGAGTATGATTAAATCTGCTTTTTAGGCAACTATGTTGAACGAGCTTACTTTGTGTCTTGAAAGAAAATATGCAGGTTGGGTATGGTTGGTAACCAAGTTACCTGTGCTTGAGTATTTGAGTTTATAATCTCTCATATTTTAGAAATTTTGAAGAAGTGATATGTGTGTGCGTTTTTGGAAAATGTTCATGTATTTCTTGAATCCCAATTGATAGCATTGGAATTAATCCTGCTGATATGTTGTGAACTTCAGAGACATTAGAAAGCATAGTGTGTTGTAAGAGATAGAAAACTTAAAATGGGACTAGAAGATCATCTTATTATTACTTGAAATATGAATTAGATCCCATGGTCAACATAATGGCTTTTGCACTCTACTTTTTTCAAACCTCACCTACACATTGCCTCACATAGTCATATCTCATGTATTCAATACGACTTGCATTTGTAATTTTTCTATATTAAGTTGAATCAATTTTTCAAAGAAGAGGTATGAAAATAGGTGTGCAACAGTGCTAGTAGCCTTTTTCCTTTCTTAACAAACTGGACAAGCAATGACGGAATTTCTGCTCTTGTGGTTTCCTGGTTTTTTAATCTACATCAGCCTTAAATTAAGACTTCTTAAGGAAAGCGTGAATCAGGTCCATGTTTAAAAGATATTGACTCTCGTGGTTTGGAAGAGTATTTGATCAATAACCCTTAGTCCTTTACTTTTTGATGCACTGGTAGCTTTAATCTATCCTACCTTTTTGTTTTTTTTTTGGTTTTGAATCACTATCAAGTGGTATCTAGTGGCTCGTTTTAATCTATCCTACCTTTTTGGTTTTGAATCACTATCAAGTGGTTGAATCACTATCAAGTGGTATCAAGTGGAAATTTTGTGTGTCTGAGATTAAAAAGAGTTGGACTTGCAACCACCCTTCATATTCACATTTTGGTGGCCCTAATTTCATGCAAAGCATTGCAGCTACCCAAACGGAAGGTGGAAAGGAATACTTAATGTACGACTGCACGTAATGGAATGTGCAATGTGCTTAACCTAGACATTCTTCCTGATGCCTTTTTACATGAATTGTGATAGTTATTTAGATGGTTTCACCTTTTGGTGCCCTTTGTGGGTTAAGGAACAACAGATGCTTGTTGAAATCTGGAGCAAGTACCATGACTGCGGATGCATTTTCGTAAAACCAAAAGAAGATGAAAGCAGGAAACAGATTGAAAGAACTTGGATTTCCTGCTACAAGTACAAGCAATCCTATTGTTATTATTTGTATACTGCCTACAATTCGCATCGTGCTGCCCCTTTTAGCTAGTGTAAAAGCATCATGTAACTGCTGTAACCGTTGCTCCCGAGTATCGCCGCCAACAATTAGCTAAGAAGCTCATGAATCTCTTGGAAAACATTAGTGACAACATGTATGTAACAAACATGCTTTTATTTTATCTTCCACTGTTGAATCTTATGCTTCTCATACATTGTGATTTTTGCGTTTTGTCTGTTAGCTCGATAGATTTGATTTGAGTGGCATTTTTTTGCAGCTACAATGCTTACTTTGTTGATCTCTTTGTGAGAGCATCCAATGCGCCTGCCATCAAGATGTATGAAAAGGTAATATTGCCTCTGCTCTTGTCATGACCTCTTAGGCTTGTCAATTCTCTTCTTTAGATGTTAAAATGTATGCATGGATTCTCATTTCATGCTGCGTTATTTGTCCTTTTAATATCTTATAACTCGGATGACCTTCTATATGATTATTGACTGACCACATAGAATTTTCGGATGTGAGTTTGTTTTATTGGTTGCTGTGTTATATATCAGTTTGGTTAATGATGTATTCCCAAGGGAATGGTATATATGATTATTATATTAACTTATATGATGTAATTACAGGTTAATTGTAATTACTTTTGGAATATATGAACTAGTTTCGGTCATGAGAGATTTCTATGTTGCATAACAACTTCATTTGATAACATTGTATATTAGAATTTCCTGAGTCTAAATTTGGATTGCTAACAAGGTGCTTTTTCTCTTTTCTTTCCTAATTCACATCTCAGCTTGGTTATGTGATATATCGGCGAGTGCTACGCTACTACTCCGGTGAAGAAGATGGGTAATGCTTTAATCTTGCATAAATATCATGGCCTGTGCTTTGTTCCTTATTATGTAGGAAAATGTTAGCTCCTCGGAAGATATTTCTGCTAAAACAAAAAGTGTCATAGAGTTGAAAAAACTTCAGCTATTAGAGCTTCAACGTCGCCTCCGCAGGTAATTCATATTCTTAGTTGAATATTTTTGTTTATTATCTTAGTTTGACAATATATTTGTTGTTTGTGGGCAGTGACTATCTGAATGATTTTTTCAAACCAATTACAACTGAGTTGGAACAGCTGAAATCAATTAAGAAACATAGGCATGGTACGAGGGTTAAACAACTTGAAAAGTTCGAGCATAAAATGAAGGAAGAGCATCAGAAACGGATTCATGAGAGACAGATGGAGTTTTTCAGTGAGATAGAAGTTCACAAGTATGTTTTCTTTTTTTAAACCTTCATGCTTTTTCTACCACTTCAATTTTTCTGATGCATTGTAGTAGATACCTATATATCAATGTTCTCCCTACTGGTCTCAGAGACTTGCTTATTACTTCAAATTTAGGGAAAAACTTGATGATGTATTCAAAGCCAAGAGGGAACAATGGAAGGGTTTCAATAGATATGTTGAAGAATTCCATAAAAGAAAAGAACGTACTTATCGTGGGAAGATTGTTAGAATCTAGCGGGAGAAGATTAATTTGCTTAAAATAAATGATGTGGAGGGCTATCTACGAATGGTACAGGTAGGTCTATTTTCTTAATAATGGACATAAATAGATGCATGGCTTGTGTAGAAGTTTGGATGCTTGATACTTAAGATCATGTTCAATGGTTACATTAGGATGCAAATTCATCACGAAGATGTCATGATTCCTGAATTGGTTTGCAATTTCATGTCCATTTATGTTTGTTTCAACTCTTATAATTACTCATTTAGTTTAATAATATAACTTATGTTACTTTATATTAATTTTAAAGTACTTTGATGACTGCAAGTACACCATGTACAATCAGGAGTTGTTGGATGAAGTCAAGGAAGAATGGGTAGCTTTCATGTTCGATGAAGTACCTTAGACTTAGATTTAGATTTATATATATATGTAGTACATGATAATTTAGTTATATAGTAGACTTTTGAAGCTATTTTGGTCTTTTGGTTATATAGCACTTGATGATTTAGCTATTTAGCTATTTTGGTATATGTTTCTCAACTTTATGAAGCTATTTTGGTCTTTTAATTTGAAGCTATTTTGGATGAAGTCAATTAAGATATATATTATATTGCTTTTGGTTATACATGTACTGGGTATTGTGATGCTATATTATTATATAAAATTCTGGTTAAAAAAAATCCTATTATTTACGATTCCGGTTCATAAAAAAAAGCAAGTAGTCTTTAAGATTCCGGTTCATAAAATTTTTTTAAAAAAATCCATCAAATACAATCCCGGTTCAGTTCAATTAACGATCCCAGTTCTTTACAATTTACGATCCCAGTTCCGTGTTTTTAAAGAACCGGAATCATAAATTGTCCTATTTTTAATCCCGCCATATTCAATTCCGGTTCGGAACCGGGATTAAAATTGTTTTTTGTAGTAGTGTCAACAGGGATATTCAGAAACAGAAAATCATGAAAACATAAACAAAATCAGAACAGAGTAATTGCAACAACATAAAGATAAAGAAAACAAAGAAAATCGAACACCAAAATCGAAGAACAGAATCGAACAGAAAAATTGAAGAAGGAATTGGAATGAACCTGGACAAGAATGGCAACGTGAGAAGCGTCCCTTACCGGATCTCGAAGGAAGGACAAAGGCAGCGGCGGCGGCGGGGTTATGGTTCGAACAGAGGAGACCAATAAATTAGGGTTCTCTCCTTCGATAGGGAAAAAATAGGGGGCTAGGTTTTTACGAATTGGGGTTCGAATCGAAAGAGGAAAAAGGATGGATATGGTTATGGTGGCGTCGACGTCGGCGTCAGCATCGGTGGCTGCGGAATTGGGATTTGGTTTCGGTTTGGAAAGGAAAACGTTTGGAGAGAGAGAAGCCGAATAAAAACGGTTTGGAGAAGAAGAACAAACAAGTCTCGAGAATTAAAAGAAGAACAGGACGATTTTGGCAGGGAAGAAGACGATGTTGTTGCTGGCAGGGAAGATAGTGAAGAAGATGATGTTGTAGAAGAAGATACGATGTTGGTAGGGAATAGGATTATGTGGGACTTAGTTAGGGAATGAGACTAAGACTTAGTTAGGGTAGGGACTTAGTCAGGGGAGGGTAGAGAAAGAGAAATTATCATTAAGGGTATTATGGGTATATAAAAAATAATATTAAAGTGGGGGTATTTTGGGTATATAAAAATTACATCAGGACTATTTTGTGTAAATCAAATTATAAATAAATATAATATTTTTAATTAAATATTTTAGGGATCAAATTGCAAAATTTATAAATTAAAAATATACCCCGGTGACATGGCAAAGAACAACACATGACAACTATCCATTGGTCCATGTCAAAAGGGTACCAAAACTCTCTCATCTCATAGGGTTCCCACGTAAAATCCAAAAAAAAATGTGGATAAGATAAAAAATAAAAAAGGAGATGTTATTAACACTCGTTTTATTACTATTCGCACCCAATTTTTATAATTTTTTGTACTTACATACCAATATTACCCTTTTATAAATTTTAACTTTTTCTTCAATTTTTACTCACACCCATTATATCTAAACCCTTCCACCTTTCTTTTCCCTTCTTACAAATTGATCATTGGGTTCTCACTCAGCCATGCAAAGATCTTCACAGCTTCTCTGCAAACATAGTCAATCTCAAGTTTTTCTTTGATCGTTAAATTCAATTCATACTCTAACTTTGCTTCATGTTGCATGTAAAAAAAATGTCCAGTGGCAGCAATAGGTGAGTTAATAGAGTTATCATCATTATTCAAAGTGGTCACCACATTTGAACGAAGTGGATTTACAGAAAACATAAACTCTAATTTTCATCCCCAAACTTTGTCACTTAGGAATGATTTAGGCCAAACTTGGGTTTTTATTTTCATTTGATTAAAAAAAAAAACTAATCTAGACATAGATTCTAATTTTCTTCCCAAAGTTTGGAACCCAAACACGGGTGACAGTGATAAAGAAAGAAAGCAGGAAAAAAATAAATAAAGAGAAAGAGATGCAAAGCAAATAGTCAAAGGATTTTGGGTGAGAAAATTTCTTGAGAATATGGTAGTGTCAGTAATAGTGATAATTGGTTGAGTATTAGATTTTTAGGATTAAGGGTGCAAATAATAAAATTGGGGTGTGAGTATTAAATATGTGGGTGTAAGTAGTGATATAAGGATAATATTGATAAATTATTGCAAAAATTTATAAAAATTGAGTGCGAGTAATAATGAAACGGGTGTTAATAACAACATCTCCCAAATAAAAAATGCGTAGTTGTCTGTAGGCTAAGTTAACTTTTTTTTTTAAGTATGAGTTATGTTGACAAGTGCCTCATAAACATTAAAATTATGTTGCACCAATACGAATATGGTATCAGATATGAGATATCACATTTTATTAAAAATTGAGGTATGAGTATGATAACATAAATTCAAATTTTATAATTTATATATATATATATATATATATATATATATATATATAAACAAGATACAGATAAATAATCTTGACATTAAAATAGAATATACGTATCTTAAAATTATAGATTGAGACTCAAAATAAGTCAAACATCTGACAATCACATGAAAATTTATTCTCATCAGTATAGTGCATCACCTCATGCTCAAGGTGTGGGCTGAGAAATTTATTCATCTTATACTTCACATTGTTTTCACTTTGTGATTGTTCAATGACAAGTAAAGTATTGGTCTCCTCTATCTCGTCCCTAACAACCATGAACATCTTCCTAGTGAAAATCTTAGAAGCATGGCGCTCAAGATCATTCAAAGTCGTTTTCATCACAGGTTCGGTGTACAAGGACTCATAATCAGCACCAACCTCGTTATCTCTGTAGTCTCTCATAGCGTTATCAAAGCTATGCATGAAATCAACGAGGCTACTTTTTCTAGATACATATTTATTTATGAAAGAGTTGATTCCTTCGCACCGCGTGATGTGGTCCTAATACCACCAAATAATTAGCCTCGCAAATAAGCAGTTGCCCGGATTCTCTTGTTTGCATAGGTTGTCTTAACCCACTTCAAGGTTTGAAATCTCCCCTTTTGTTGTCATCTTTTTTCAATGAGACTCTAATTTCTCCTAGGTAAAACTAGCATACATTGCAGTGTTGAAATTCTTCAGGAACTGCGAATTTTTAACATGTTCTGTTGTATTATTATACAGATGGCACAAACAAAGCCGATGACAGGTGTCTGGGAATACATGCTTTATAGCCTCTCTCATTGACAAATCACCATCTTTCACCACTACGTTAGGATGCTTCTGGCACACTGCTTCCAAAAATGCTTGCAGCACCCACTTGTACGTTTTGATTGTCTCATCTGCAACAATTGCGTAACCAAAAACAGCAGTTTGTCCATGGTGGTTTAAGCCAGAAAAAATCACCAAAGGCCTATTGTACTTATTCTTTTTGTAAGTTGCATCAAGTGCAAGCACGTCTCCAAAGCACTGATAATCAACCCTGCTTCCCCCATCCGCCCAAAACAAATGCTGCAATGCTCCATTCTCGGTCAAGGTGAACTTGGCGAACAATGTGGGATCATTAGCCGCCTTTGCCTGAAGGTAACAAAGTGCAGCAAAAGCATCCCTATCTTGAACTCTAGCACGCCTACGAAGTGGTTGTAAAGATCCTTCTTGCAGAATCCAAGATATTGATGTCCACCTTTTTGGGCCAACATATATCCCAAGATATGGCACATCCTTACACCTTGTGCACGCAAGCTATCGACTTGAGCTTTATCACCTTTATGATGTCCTAGACGGTGAGGTCCTCCAAGGGTTAGGGAAGAAGACCTTCAAAGGAGCCTCAGTCTAGGGTTTCTGTGTGATGTTTGGTGGGAGTCCTCTGGTGGCTAAGGGGAGAGCCAAGAAGCAACCCTAATCACTGGTGTGTGAGGGTGATAATTAGGGTTAGAGGACGTACCTGAGCCCCATGTAGTACGGAGCTACTTATAGGGGAGAGCTGATTGCCTTAATGGGCTTGTTTGGGGCCCAAGTAGGGCCAGCCTGTAATGAGCTATGAGTGGATGAGCTGTCCTTGTGAATAAGAAGGGAAGACGTCATCATGTCCTTGGTGTCGGACTTGGGAAGGTGTCGGACTTGGACGTCGGATCTGAGTTGGAGCACGAGGTCGGCCTGCATCTGGCGTCTGTTCGGCCGTTGAGCTTTGAGCTCGGCCAAGCGTTCAGAAGGCCTCCTGAAGGGTCCTTAGGTCTTTGGCGAGGGTTAAAGGGAGTTCGGCCTAGCCGAGTCCACCACATAAGCCCCCCAGCTCGGTCAAGGTCAACTGAGCCTTGTTCCGAGGTCTCGTTTCAGGTCCCTTTTCCAAGTCCACCATATCAGGGCCGAGTTCACCACATAAGCCCCCCAGCTCGTCGAGGCTATTTGAGCCTTGCTCCGAGGTTCTAAGGAGTTCGGACGTTGGGTCGTCGAAAAGTTGGATCCAGCTGTCTCTGATGTCCTTTCATTATGACGGAGCGGGTTTGACAGCTGTCTACTCACCAGTACCGAAGTGACGTTCGCTTTTACCGGATCTGACACGTGTCAGAAATCGCGACCTACGAAGCGTCACCATCATTGTGACGTTGCTCGAGGTCCATTATTTCAGCTGCTGCGTGCCACGTGTCCAAGTTGATATGGCTGCATGCTGGGTTGGGCCTTTTGGGCCAAGCCCAAATTTCGAAAATGGAGGGAAGATGGTTTCTCTTCTCCTATTTTGACAAAAACCGCTCCTCTTCTTCTCTCTACTAAACGGTTGCTCTTTCATTCATTCACACCAGTCCCATTCTTCCTCTTCCCTTCGAAACTGCTTTTTGGAATTGTGCTCCTCTTACCTTCCTTCTCAGCAGAAGATCAACAGCAGTTACTCTCTCCCTCCCGTTCATTCTTTACGGTCGCATACTTAAGGTATTCTCTTACTCCATCTTTTTCGTTTTTGCCTTTTCTTCTTCTCTGTTCTGTTTTGCCTGGGCAGGATTTAGAATTCTAAAGGCTTTGTTTCTATAGTGAGGGGTGGTTTTTTCTAGCTGTCGGGTTTTGTGTTAGTCTCTTTGGGGAATGAAATTGGTGGCTTATAATGTTTCTGGGTTTGGAGCGTTTTAGGACTTGTTGGAGGGTTTTTGCTTTCATTTTTCAAAAAATCAAATGGATATACTGGGTTCAATATGAATAGGGAATGGGTTAGGAAATGGTCTAGAGTGATCTTCCTATCCTGTAGCAGTAACGAGGAAGAGGACGGTTCCTCTTCCTAATCCTGTTTCTCCCTGGAGGTCGACGAGGAATATGAGGAACATGTTCTAGAGGTTGATCCCGTTGAGGTTGTCTATCCTCGGGATTGGGAGGAGAGGAAAGAGTGGGTTTGGCAATACGCCTGGGCCGAGTTTATTGGTGGTGGGGGCTGTGCCGATCTCGAGAAGATGGGGGAGGGAAGAGGATATGAATGGGGGTGCCTGTGGTAGAGGGGAGGTGCTCGCCCCTCGGAACGACTTCGAGGGGGTTTTCTGGGGGGTTATTCTTTGTAACCCGTAGGACTAACATCGAGCTCCCATGTTCTTCCACAGGTACTATGCCGCCCAGGAAATGCGTCAGCCGACCTGAGCTGTACCCTGCGCCCACCGATGCCGACCAATATCAATGGGTTGATGTTGAACCGAAAGGTGTGCGGTCCAGTTTAGATTCCGAGGATAAGCTCGCCGGGGTGAAAAGAGTTGTACTACCCTGTTCGGGAGATGCCGCTGGTACTTATGAAGTTCTCCCTTGTTCAGCGAATGATAGAATATGCACTAGAACTGATGACAACTCCTTCTTTTTTTATGCCGATTTAATCCACAACCTGGGCGTGGCCTTGCCGTTCACCGACCTAAAGATGGGGGTTCTGAAAGAGCTCGGACTGGCCCCTTCGCAACTTCATCCCAACACCTGGTCGTTTCTGAGGGCGTTTCAAAAGTATTGCGGGGCCAAAGGGTTGGTATGCACAGTGCGGCTCTTTCTGTGGATGTATAACTCGTTCGTCAGTATCAAAGACGGGGTTACTGGTCGACTTTGGGTATCGGCCAAAGCCCGAGCTCGCTATGGGCTGTTCGGAATGTTTACGGAATCTTGGAAGCATTTTAAGCCCAGATTCCTCAAGTACAAGTTCGTGGGCACTGGTCGACCTTGGTTCCGGGACGAGACGGGTCCGAGGTTTCCCTTGGAATGGACCCCGGAGTTCTTCGATCGCCACCTCGGCACGCCACAAAGATGGTCGAGCGCGACTCTTGATGCCGACGAGGCCGCCACAGTCCACCATTTCCAAAATGAATATCAGGCTCGGAAATTCCAACTTGATGTTGGAGTTTTCATGAAGTGTTCTGACAACGAAGTCTTAGCCAAAATTGGTAGCTAACCTTGATCTTATACTCTTATAACTTTCTTTTAATTCTCTTACTGATTTTTCTTTATCCTTTTGTTTGCAGAGGAATATTGGTCAGCCATGTCGTCTAAGGCATTGAAGGCTGCGTTGGGCCGCAAAAGAAAGAGGTCGGAGAGTACTTCCACACTCTACTCCACCTGTGGTGATCACTGCCCCACCTCCTCCTCAATCTCCGACACCAAGTACTGGGCTCGTCACTACTGCCGGTACTCCAAGGCCGTCGACCCCCACTTCTAGGGCCTCTGTCAAAGATGCTCTTGTAAAGATGTCGGGAGCCGAGTGGAAGAAGATGGCCGAAGGGTTGGCCTATCACTTGAAAAGATCAACAAATATTTTCAATGTGTTAGCCGATGTTGCTGATGACGTTGCGGAAGGCGTGTCGCCAGCCAGGAAGAGGCCCCGATCTGATATGGCGGCGGAGGTGGCGGAGCTGAGGAATAGTAAAAACTCTGCCGAGCAAAAGTTGGCCGAGTTAGAAGAGAAGCGCCGTTAGCAGGTGGAGGAGCTTCGGAAAAGTCAAGAGGAGGCCCTGGCCCAAGCGAAGGCGGATGCAAAGGAGGCTGGTCGGAAAGAGGGCCTGGCCGATGTAACACCCTAAGAATAATTACCCTTAATTACCCCATTATGAAAATAACGACTTAAAATTTATTTTTAAAACTACTTGAGTTATAAAATTCTTCTGTCCAATCGGACAGAGTTTCCTTTGTTTATTGGACATTCCAAAAACTTAGTTTTCCTGTAACCTGTGCAAATCGAATATATTCATTTCATCCAGAGCCAACAGGGCCAAAATAATCATTGTGTGACATTCAACTACATCATAAGCATAATGACATCAGAGATAGCAGCAATGAACAAGTTGTGGAACTGTAAAAGTTTTCCCAAAAAAAATAATATACTTCCTACCCATAGGAAGTGTCCTGGATGACCCAAGAAAATAAGGCTTTACAATCCACTTTCAAAAACAACTATACCATATGCCAAAAATAACCAGGACTACACAAAAAACCCCAAAAAAAGAACCCACTACTATCTACTCTCCCTGGAAGGGAGAGTGCACCTGCTCGGCCGGGGGCTGTGCAAGCTCAATTTCTGTACCTGTAAAGATAGTAAGGGAGTGAGCATTGCACATGAAATAGGAAAGCAGTTTCTCATTAGACATAATTACCCACTAAGCCAAGCACAATTATCAATTAGATAATATAGCACAACTTATCCACCGACACACATCATGCATTCACATTTAGAAATCCATTTCAGATTTCATTTATATTTCTCATTACTTATCATTTTGTTTCACTTGTCATCTCTTTCATTCCTGACATCTGTTCATCTTTTCAACATTTTCATCTTTTTATCACTTTCGTCTTTCACATCACTTTCATCTTTTTATTTCCCTTTTCATTACCTTAACTTACTCATATTATCAGTTTTCAACTCATAACCATAAATCATACACTTTTTCGAAATCATATACCGTATGTCACCTCACAATCAGAGGCTAACATACCCAAATAACATCGTATGTCTCCTCACGGTCAGAGGACAACACACACACATCTCATCATCTTTTAAATCATTTTATCTTTTCTTTACCAATTAGCGCACTTGTTAGGCATTTCACACCCACTAGGACTTTCACCCAATCCAGGTAACTTTCCACCTATTAGGCCACTGTTGACACCCATTAGGACTAAAAGCAACATCTCAACTCTTTTACCATCACATTCACATTTTCTATTTTCAAAACTTTTATTATTGTGCAGCATGATTGATCCATTGGATACCCCCGCCTAACGGGCATTTACGGGACCTAATAGGTAACTTGCACCTGGATTGGGTAACTTGTGCCTAATGGGTAACTTGTCACCTAACAGGGCACCTAATGGTTCGGTGTATCACAAGGATCAATCATAGCTGCAACTTCGATCATTTTTTTATAATTCCATTTATTTATATTCAAAACAATTATCACACTTAGAATCATTGGCAACATTACTTGCATTATCACATGAAAGTAACATCCACATATATTCCAAATAACTCACAAATTAGATCAATTGCTCACATTAACAGATATTCACCAATTCAATCAACATTTAATATATAGAGCATTTAGCATTAATACATACCAATTTTTATGCATTCTCAAAGTTTACTTTTTATTTCTTTAATTAAATCAAACTACTCTATTCCTTCATAATCCTAGGGATTTAATAACACCGAAATAACATATAAATCCTAGCAAGCTCTTATGAACTAATTTGAACCTATTCCCTAGAACAAACCAATGCTCACTATATCCACTCCCTTACCTCAACCAAGTAGAGGTAAGAATAAACCTTCCAAGCCCTAGCTTCAACACTTCATAGATGAGCTCCAATGGCAAGAGGATAAAGAGAATGATGATGATCTTCCCTAAGCCATAGAAATGAGAACGATGAAGAGATTGTAACACACAAACAAGGGGAAATTCGTGTTTCACCAAGGGGTGGGGGGAGAGAGAGAGAGAAAATCCAAATTAGAGAGAGGGAAGAGCTTCAAGAACATGAATACTTACTTGGAGCAACAAAGAGGGACTTGGTGGTGGGTTTGGAGTGATTCCCTTGAACTTGATGGATTTGGGATGAGAGATTGGGTGCCCTAGAGAGAGAAAATTCGAGTTTTTGGCAAGAATTCACGTGTGGATCGCCTTTATTTTTTTCCACTGCAACAGATTGCAGCTTAATCGATTAAGAGGCGATTAAGAGGCGATTAAGTTGCACAATTTTGCAGTATCCAGACTTTGAAAGGCCATAACTTCTTCGTTACCCGTTGGATCTTCCTCAAATTTTAAAGCAAGCTTCCTAAGACACTTAACTTCACATCCAACGGTGGAATTTGGGTTTAGAGATGTAAATCTTTTATATTGAATTTCTTAATGTAGGGTGTTTATAACACCAAAAACATCGCTTCTAACGCTCTTTTGTTCACCTTCCAACCTCCTTTCTGATGCCAATGCTTCGTGATTCCTTTATGGCATTCAAAGAACTCCTAATCCATCATTTTAAATCCTTTTTAGAATAATCCTTACTTCCAAATCTTATCATTATTCTAATTACTCTTAGGATTAAAATTCGGGATGTTACAATTCTCCCCCACTTATTAGAATTTCGTCCCCGAAATTCTGTTGAGTTCCGTAATTGGAGAACCATCCCATTGGTAAAGCTTCTGACTACGGTTTTCACTTCCCTTCGATCTTTATTCCCCACTCCGAGTGTGATTAGGATCATGCCTATTTCAATGCTTGTCCTCGAATACAATGTATCATCTCTACCTAGACAGGATCGTCAGTTTTCTTATTATTAAAGTTCCATCTCCCATTAGTTGGATTGGAATCCTCCCCCACTTGGCATCGACATACTTGATTATATCCATGCTAGGGGTATACTCATTCGTTGCTTAGAATAGAGCACATAGGTTCCCGACCATGTCAATTAATTCCTCCGGTTCCATTCTTCCATTGGAGGAATTCCTAAAGATCGATTCCACTTGAGGGTCAAGGTCAAGGTCTAGTTGTTGTTTCTCAATTCGGTGTTATTTTGGGGAGGTCTTGTTTTATCCCTAGTTTAACCCTCATTCGATTCTCCGCGAAGTGTTTGGAATTGTCTGTTTAGTAGTCCTATGGCTTATGGTATGATTACTAGTTATTACCGCTCGGATAGGATCAGAATTGAGTCGTCAAGTCTCCCCCACTTATTATCAACATACTTGAGTAAGTCGAAGGCAGGGAGGAAACTGAGTTGATTCCAGGAATTGATTAGCTGGGTTCTAACTTGTTGCATATGTACTACGTCCGAGGTCGGAGTTATGCAAGTCTTTTCTTTAACTTGTTGCATGAATGCGAGTTTTACCAACTCGTTGCATGTTTACTCGTTCGTCCTTGGATCCGAACTGTGATCCGTTAGGTAGTCACCAAGAAGGCTCTTTAAAAAAGAATGCAAGTGTTTGAGACTTGTTGCATTTTAGACAACCTAAACTCGACTGTTTTTGAAAATACAAGTACTGTTTTTACTTGTTGTATTCGAGATTGATTATAGCTAAAACTGTCATGCTAAGAGTTGTCATGCTAAGAGCGTTTGATCATATCAATAATAAGACGAAGCTCGGCCGACTCAGTAAGTGCAGTAATCTTATAAGTTTTCCTCAAAAAAGAGGTACTGTGTATAAGTGCATACGGTAGGGAACTCGGATCTACCCGCCTTAGCCGAGGTGGGTGTCCTCGTCCCCGATGTAAAAGAGAATGCTGAGTGAAGCTATGTGGAAACATTTCACAGCAGTCTGTTCTTTATCGGGTGTCCCTTGTACACTGTGCATATGAGCCGATCTCCTTTACAAGACGTTGGCTGTGCATAGCGCCATGTAACATTTAGGTGGCTAGTGCTAAATGAGAAGCTAGTACGTACGTATATAAAACTGTAGCACTTGAGTAATGGGCAAGTTTGTACTTTTTTATTAATTATAAACATGAGTACATTGCCTATGAATTAAAAAGGTGGTTATATCCCAAAGTGGAAAATAAGAGCATGACTAGGGGAAGTAAGTGTAAAATGTTAACATAAATGAAGATAGAACTTAAACTTTTAGCTGGGGCGGCTGATAACATCTGAGGTAAACCTAGCTGAAGTAGGTTCTCAGTTTTGCAACGTTCCAAGAATTTTTGAGTTCGGCTCCTTCAAGAGTCTCCAGTCTGTATGCCCCAGAGTGTGTTTTTGAAATGACTCTGTAGGGGCCTTCCCAATTTTGAGCAAATTTCCCATCTCTTCGATTTTTAAGACCGATGTCAGCTCTCCTGAGAATGAGATCTCCGACCTCAAAAGACCTGGGTTGTACCGTTTTTTTATACTGCTTGGCTTGCCTTTCTTTTGCTTTCTTTTCCCGAGCAGAGGCGGCGTCCCGGATCTCTTCGGCCAGTATCAAGTTTTCTTTGATCAAATTTCCGTTTTCTTCCTCGGGTCTGTTCCTCATTCGGAAGGTATGAATCCTTCGTTCGATGGGGATGACAGCATCACAACCATAGGTGAGTCTGAAGGGGGTCTCTCCGGTTGAGGACTGAACCGTGGTCCTGATTGACCAGAGGACCTCGGGTAGAAGATCGGCCCATGCTCCTTTGGCCTGCGTAATTCTATTCTTGAGGCCGTCAACGATAGCTCGGTTGGCGGCCTCGGCTTGGCCATTAGTCTGGGGGTGCTCTACCGAAGAAAACCGATGAGAGATCCCGAGATTCTCAGCTAATATCTGGAAGTTGTTGGCTCGAACTGACTACCATTGTCGGTGATTAATGTGAGTGGAAGGCCAAAACGGGAGATGACTTGTTTCATAAAAAATTTCTGGATCCTTGCCGAAGTGATGGTTGCTAGGGGCTCAGCTTCGATCCATTTGGTGAAGTAGTCTACTACTACCACGATGAATTTTAGCTGGCCTGGAGCCGTTGGGAACTGTCCCACAATGTCCATTCCCCACATGCTGAAAGGCCAGGGGGAAGCTAGAGAGTGGAGCTCCTCGGAGGGTTTCTGATAAACATCGCTGAAGAATTGGCATTGAGGACATCGTCGAACATGGTCAATGGAATCCATAACTAAGGTCGGCCAGAAATATCCAGCCCTTAGTATCTTCCTTGCCAAGGATTTTCCTCCGACGTGGTGGCTCCCCATTCCTCCATGGACCTCGTTCAAGGTCTCTTGAGCTTCCTCGGAGGTAAGGCATCGGAGGAGTGGGGAAGACATTCCTCTTCTATAAAGGACTCCATCCATAATGACATACTCAGCCGCCTTTCTCTTAAGTTTCTTTGCTTCCTTTTGATCGGCAGGGAGTATTCCATGTTCGAGGTATGCCCTTATCGGATGCATCCAGTTCGGCAGTACGAAAATGGCTATTACTATGCTTGGGGTCGAGATTTGTTCTTGAATGAGGCTTTTATTGTTCCCTCTGCCTTTCGTGCTTGCCAACTTGGAAAGCACATCGGCTCAGGAGTTTGAACTGCGGGGGATATGGGTGATGGAAAATTTGGCAAAATCAAGAGCCAGGGATTTAACTTTATCAAGGTATTTCTGCAGGATGGGCTCTTTGGCTTGGTAGTCTCCAACGACTTGGGAAATCACCAACTGGGAATCGCTCATAATTTGGACTTCAGTTGCACCGAGCACCTTAGCCATGCGGAGGCCGGCAATGACTGCTTCGTACTCGGCCTGATTGTTCGAGGTTAAAAACTTGAATTTCAGGGAGTATTCGATGTTGAGTCCTTCCACATTTTCCAAAAAAACACCAGCTCCTGCCCCCTTTTGATTGCTCGAACCATCAACGTATATCACCCATGTGTCCGAGCTAGAGCTTTGGTGGGGCTCTGTGAACTCGGATACAAAGTCGGCCAATGCTTGTGATTTGATTGCCTTCCTCGGTTCGTAGGAGATGTCGAACTCGGACAGTTCGATTGCCCATGCCATCATTCTCTCAGCGAGGTCGGGCTTCTGAAGAACTTGTTTAATAGGCTGGGCGGTCCTTACGACAATAGGGTGACTCTGAAAGTATTGTCGCAGCCGCCGTGCAGCAAGTATTAAACAAAATGCAAATTTCTCAATTTTGGAATAGCGGAGCTCGGAACCTTGCAGAGCTCGGCTTATGAAATAAACAGGGAACTCGGTTCGGCCCTCCTCTCGGACCAACACCGAGCTGAGTGCGGAATCGCCAACAGAAAGGTAAATAAAAAGACTTTCTCCCTGGAGAGGGCTAGAGAGGACTGGCGGGGAAGAGAGATATTCCTTAAGTTCCAGGAAGGAAGTTTCACAATCTTGATCCCAATGAAAATTTGTACCTTTTTTCAGCAGTTTATACCAGGGTAAGGCCTTTTTTGCGGCCTGAGGGAGGAACCTCGACAATGCCGCCATCCTGCCTGTCAACTGCTGCACTCCTCTGAGATCGGCGGGGCTCTTCATCTCTAATATAGCTCGGCACTTGTCGGGATTTGCTTCAATTCCTCTTTCTGAAAGCATGAATCCGAGGAAGGCCCCTGCTGGGACTCCAAAGGTGCACTTTTCCGGATTCAGCCTCATCTTATGAGCTCTCACCCTTTCCAGAACCATGGTGAGATCTCGGACATGATCCTCCTTTTTCTTGCTTTTTGTGATCATGTCGTCAATATAGACCTCCATGGTGGTACCAACGATTCCATCGAAAACTTTGTTCATCATTCTTTGGTAGGTTGCCCCAGCGTTCTTCAAGCCGAAGGGCATGACCGTATAGCAGTAGTTTGCCTTTCCGGTTGTAAACGTGGTCTTATCCTGATCCGGCAGATACATAGGGATCTGGTTGTATCCCGAGCAAGCGTCAATGAATGATAATAACTGGTATCCTGCCGAATTATCGACGAGTTGGTCAATAATCGGTAGTGGATACTGATCCTTTGGGCAGACCTTGTTGAGGTCGGTGTAATCTACACACATCTTCCAACTGCCGTTTGCCTTTTTAACCAGCACAGTATTTGCCACCCATTCGGCATATGGTACTTCTCTAATGAACCCTGCTTCCAGCAGCTCGGAAACCTTTTCCTGAATAACTTTTGCTTTCTCTGTTCCCACTCGTCTCATCTTTTGCGCTACCGGCCTTGCCTTTGGATCCACACTGAGCTTGTGACAGATAAAGTTTGGGTCAATTCCTGGCATATCGGCCGAGGTCCACGCAAACAAATCTGAATTAGCTCGTAACAGATTGATCATTTCGTCTCGGATCTCCTGAGGGAGGTCAGCACCAACTTTGACAGTTTTGCTGGAGTCAGAAGAATCAATGGGAATTACCAACCATTCTTCTTGAGGAGACGGTCTGAGATCATCCTGTTCGGCCCGGACATCCAATTCGGCCAAAAGGACCTTCCCTTTGGCTAATGTTGGACCAGAGAGTTCTTCTTGCTTTTTCCTTCTTCTTGGCTTATAGCAGAGTCAGGCTTTGAGCTGGTCGGCTTTGACGGTGACAAGGTTGTCATCAGAACCGACGAATTTCATTGCTAAGTGAACTGTTGAGACCACTGCCCCGAAGGCTTGCAGGCAGGTTCGTCCCAGTATCACATTGTATGGGGATTCAGAATCAACCACTAAAAACTTGATAATCTCCGTTAGGGCCGAAGGCAGTTTGCCCAAGGTCACCGGGAGGAGGATGGCTCCAAGGGGGCGTATTGCCTCGCCCGTGAAGCTGATAAGATGCCCTTCAAAATGTACGAGGTCGGCGGACCTTAGTTTCAATGCTTGAAATGTGTGGAGAAAAAGAATGTCAGCCGAGCTTCCTTGGTCGACGAGAACTCGGGCGATTTCGAAGTTGCCGATCATCGCCGCGATCACCATTAGGTCATTGTGATCCGGGATGATATCTCCTAGATCCTGATCAGAAAAACTGATTGGGATATTCTGAGATGGTTTTTTACCAATAGGCTTGTGGCGAACAGCTAATACTTGCTGAACGTACTTTTTCCTTTCCGACTTCTTCTCGCCGCCACCGGCGAAACCTCCAGAGATAGTTTCCACCCGGATATTTTTCGGTGTCTTAAACAGATCTTGTACAACAAAATTTCTTGGTTGTTGTTGGGACCCATCGGGGGCTGAGGCTTGAACGGTGGCTCGTTCGACGGGATGCCGCACGGGCAATCTCTGATGCGATGACAGTGACGGTGGGTGAGGAGGGGGTGGTAAAGACCTTGCTGCCCTGTTAGCCTCAAGGTGTGATCACAGGTCCTCAGTTGACGGGATTCTCCCTGGGCGCTCCCTCCCCCTCTTCTAATCTGGTTGTGCTTCAGACATGGTAGAATTTCTGGGAATGAAGTTTATCTTTCCCCACAGACGGTGTCAATGTGATGTCCTAGACGGTGAGGTCCTCCAAGGGTTAGGGAAGAAGACCTTCAAAGGAGCCTCAGTCTAGGGTTTCTGTGTGATGTTTGGTGGGAGTCCTCTGGTGGCTAAGGGGAGAGCCAAGAAGCAACCCTAATCACTGGTGTGTGAGGGTGATAATTAGGGTTAGAGGACGTACCTGAGCCCCATGTAGTACGGAGCTACTTATAGGGGAGAGTTGGTTGCCCTAATGGGCTTGTTTGGGGCCCAAGTAAGGCCAGCCTGTAATGAGCTATGAGTGGATGAGCTGTCCTTGTGGATAAGAAGGGAAGGCGTCATCATGTCCTTGGTGTCGGACTTGGGAAGGTGTCGGACTTGGACGTCGGACCTGAGTTGGAGCACGAGGTCGGCTTGCATCTGGCGTCTGTTCGGCTGTTGAGCTTTGAGCTCGGCCAAATGTTCAGAAGGCCTCCTGAAGGGTCCTTAGGTCTTTGGCGAGGGTTATGGGGAGTTCGGCCTAGACGAGTCCACCACAACCTTCGCTCAAGCCCCTATACTTAGGGATCTTGTGCATGAACTGCGACAAGGTAAGCTCGTGGTTGTGCTTCTCCCTAAAACCCACAACTTCCCACTTTTTTGTCTCTTTATTCTGCCGAACACGAATCTTGTCAGGGCAATTGCAGCGAGTTAACAGCCTGTGTTCCCTGATTCTGTTTAATCTCACAAGATGCTTTCTCTCTCTCAATCCCTCCCTATTACAAAACAGTTCACGCATGACAACTTTTCCCTTCACCTTGCTTGTGTTATGTCGCCTCGACACAAACCCATGCCACCTGGCATAATTACTATAGAACTTGATAGCCTCTTGTTCGCTATAAAACTCCATAGAGAATATGTCATCAGCGGTTAACTTTGTTATAAATTTTTCATGAACTCCTGCCTCCTCATCACCGATCTCATCTATGTGTGTTTTTTCTTGAGGGACATCCTCGTCAGCCTCACTCACATTGATGAACGTTTCTTGATCGATGCCCATCTAAATGCATGTAAAGTTTCTTATTAAAATATAGCACATAAAAAGATTCAGCGAACTACAATAACAAATGTTAATAGGAACACATGGAACATGCCTAAAGTACACATTCCAGGTTTCTCTCTTCGGGTGGTGCGACAAAAATCTGTGCTCTTGGGTTTCTCCACAGTTCAGTCGTGTATATTAGAATTAGGTTGAAGAACTGTTTTGTTTTGTTGTAATTTTTAGTTTAGTTTAGTTTTATTTTATTTTTTAATTTTAACTATGGTTAATTAACCATAGATTGGATCAACCAATCAAACCATTTTTTCCTATCTGATGTCAAAAAGAGCAATAACAAGGTAAATATAAAACCAAAAATGACAGAGAAGAGCCTTGTTAGCTGAACATGGAAATATTTTTGGTTTTGATTTCAACCTTTAATTTACTCATTTGGTACTGCATCTTTGCTACTGACAGAGAAGAGCCTCCTCAAGTATTCATCCACAAAGTGGACAACATTGACATCAAATCACTTTCATCTAGTAGTAAAAGTTAAGAGTTTATGTTAGGTAACTAACAACGACACAAACGCTCGAGCTCTGCTATTTACTCATTCCACTGAAACTAGGATGACTTTCATTATTGACATTGCATCAGTGAATGACATCACTGTTTTAATCTCAACATCACTGTTTTTTCATTGTGTAGGTGGTGCTTGGATCCTGACTTTCATTATTTTCTCTCTTAACTAATATTGGAAATCCTCATTCCATGAAATGAGCGAAAAAATATTACAATTTCTATCTACCAAACATTACCTAATAACATCACCTAATACAAGAGGTATGGTTATATTTTTTAATTGATTTTAGCTAGCAGCTTTGACTTGAACTATCGTGTAATAGTGACACTATATGTCAAATGATCACGTATCCATGAAAAAAGGAATTATTATTATAAGTCCGGTTTGCAGAGAATCGGGGCATCTGAAGTCTAAACTGTTATTATTTGAACTTTGAACTTGATGGAATATTCTCCGTATGCTTCATAATTCATATCCTGTCCCTATTCACACTCAATTATGCAAAATATTGCATCGGACAACTCTCAATAATTTCTTAAGACAAGTAAATGAATACATTTTGTCTTATCAATAAAAAGTTAAAAACAATAAAATTATTGTTTATGTACCTGGAGGAACAGTGATGGCGGCACAAAATGAAACCCTCGACCAGATGACGGTGGAGACGGGGTCAGCACAGCGAGAACAAAATTGGGTAAAATAATGGAGCAGGACAGCAGTAGAAATGACGACAACAATGGAGAAAGGGGATATCCAAGTTAGTGGCAGCAGAGACAGGGAAATGGGAACGGTGGAGCTACTAATCGCGTAAGGGCTGGAGCGGCGGGGACGACAGTGGCTTATCGCGCGATGGCGACACCGGTTGGGGCTTGTCCAGCGACAACAGTGGGGGCTTTTCCAACAGCGGTTCTCCGGGTTTCTCTCTTCGGGTGGTGCGACGACGTCTGTGCTCTTGGAGACCAGCAAATGGAGAAAGGGAAATGAAATGAAGACGGTGGGGATGGGACGGCGGGGCTTCTTTTCTTGCGACGGTTGGAGCGGCAACGGTGACCGGAGCATATGACACGAGTTCTCGCATACTATACCCAACAAATGAAAAAATGAACTTGTTTGTTAGATTAGGGTTGTGAACGATTAGGATTAGGTCAGTTTTAATTTTTTATTTTTAACCATGATTAAATTTCAACTTTAAAAATTTGAAAATTAATCCTTAAATATGACACATAAGATGATACATAAGATGATGATTGTGTAAAAATGATACAAATGTCAATCTTTAAGTGGTCCAATTGGATTGACATTGATGTCTTCCCTCACTAGAAGGCATGGAAGCATTCACCTTAATTAAATAAATATTTTTAATTTAAATTAAAAAATATTTACTTAATTTTTTTTTTTGAAGGTTACTTAACTTTAAAATGTGTTAAACTATGAGGAAAAATAGCAAAGATTAAAGACTGGTTTTAGTTGCTGTTCCAGAATTCAGAAAAAAAAGAAAATTAAATCCAAAAATAAAAGTTTAGAAACTAAAATCAAATATCATCATATATATTAGAACCATTAACCTATTTAAACCTTGATATCATTGCTGAGACGATCTCATATTCACACAATAAACATTGGATCTCAGAATGATCACAGTTATTCACACACATAATAAACAACTCGTCCAATTTCATTACTAGTTTATAAGGACTCCAACAATGCCAAACCTTTGTGGTGTTTTATTCATTATCTGGTTTCACGACTTTGGTTCTATGCCTTCAGAAGATGAGCATCAACATCTTTAGTAATCTTGGTGTAACAGTCAAGGTAACCATATGGGGGTTCAATATTCTCATTGATTTTCTCATATTCAATGGTCCATTTAACTGTACCGCTGCCATCATCCTTTTCAGCCACTTGAAAAATGACCTTGAAAACCTTGTAATCCTTTTCGATATCTCCATCAAAGGCAATGTATGTGATTGTTTTGTTGCTTTCATCAATGGTTTCAATTCTCTCCTTGGCCGTGGATACCTTGCCATCTGTTGTTTTACAAGCAATTAAGATAAAAAAATTTTAAAAAAAATGTATAAGAAGTATATTAAAACATGAAATTAGTTCTGAGATTAGCACCATCAACCAATTTGATTACTACTGCTAGTAGATCATAAAATAATGAAAAATGTTAAAGGGTGCCCTTAGAACATTGATTAAAGATCCAAAAGAGATCATTTTAACTTGTAAAATATTGAATTTAAAACATCGAAAATGATAGACTTATATTTTCAATTCAAGTTTTTCTTTAATATATTTCTTAAATAAAGCCCTTAGAGCATTAGTTAAGATGATCCTAAGGCCAATTTAATCTTTAACTTCGAACATATTCATTCAATTTGGTTCATGACAGTAAAATTATATTCTCACAAGAACAAGTTGAGAGTGGCCAAGGTCCAGAATCAAATTAACATTTTTTTTTAAAAAAAAAAATTCGGGAACCAAATTGTTTTTAGAATATTTCTATGCAATCAAATTTTGGTTTGTTGCACAACTACTCTTCGATAAATTAATAGTTGCTTAACAAATCATCTAGTCAATCTATGTCATTATTACATCAGCACTATATAAGTCAAAATTGAATTCTTGCAATTTGCTCTCAATATCAAATTAAACCTGAGTTATTTCAATTTAATTCTTTTGTCTCATATAAAGCTGATCTGACAATGGCTTATTTTCAATGAATAATTTGTCAAACAATCATTGATTTATCAAAGAGTTGTTGTGAAATAATCTAAAATTTGGTTCTATGGAAGATATGCTCTTGTTTTTATTTTTAATCTTAAGAACCAAATTAATGTTTTACGTACTCTAAAATACTCTCAGGCATCATTTTGATAAATTTTTTATTAGGTGATAGAATTAAAGTATGAAAATTGAATAAATAAAGTTTAAATAGAACAAATTTAGAAAATAATTTCTTTATAAAATTAAGAGTATTTAATTAGTTTTAATTACTTTTGTGAAATAGGTAAAAGTAAGTTATGACTTATGAGAAGGGATGGAGGGAGTATTTGTAAGCCTAAGTACTTACGTATGACATAAGTCCATTGCTTGACCGAATCAGTGCTATGTCAGTCATCACCTTCGTGCACCTTGGTGTGATGGACAATTTCAGCAATGTTTTGAACGTCGTGAAGTTGCTTGGCGTAGAGGTTAAACCACTTGGCAACTGGTGCTTGGATTACATGTTCTGTACTTACTTTACCGGTAAGAGCCATTTCTATGAAAACACACACAATATGAGAGATATAGGGAACACAAAGGTTGAGAGATTGGGAAGAATGTGAAGCCTGTTGGATCTTATATACTCCCTCCTCCCCTCCACTTTTATCTAGCTCTCATTTTAGCATTTTTAACTTTTTTTTTAAATGATTTGTTGTTTTTTTTTAAACAATGATTTGTTGCTTTAATAATTCGAGAATATATTAATTAATTTTTTCAATTTTAACCATGTATTTAATATGTTGAAATATTTTAAATGAATGATAATTAATGTGCTGTGAAAAAGTTATAGTAAAATTAACTAATAATTATCTTAAAATTATTAAAGTATTAAATGACTTTCTTAATCCGTGTGAAATTTATAAAACAATAGTTAAATTGGAACGAATACGAGATAGCATAGATAAATGATCATGTGCTAACCTTTATGTTTTGGACTTTGAAAGTCCGGAGTTCATCCTTGATGCCATTATTTGATGACTTGTTGATGAATTTAATTTATCTTTATTTGTGGACGTAAATACATTTAAAAACTAACTTTGCCTTTTATATATATATATATATATATACAAGCCCGGTCCTCACATGTTATAGGCCCGGGATGAAAAAAAAATTTTGGACCCTTAAACTATAAAAAACTTGTAAATAAATAAAATTTTAACAATAAAATCTCTTTTAATATAAGGACTTTTCCAAAATATTGTTAATGCTTATAACTCTATAAATTTGCAAAAATACAATCAACTATAAATAAATCACATAGACTTCAACCGCTTCAACAATTCTATTAGTAGAGAAGTTTGAGAATAAAGAGGTGTTTCAAAACCATAATTAGTAAAACAACTTGGACAAAAAGTTAAAGGGAGGTGAAATAAAATATTATGCAATAATATAATTATACTAGTATATCTTAAAAATATCATTATTTAATGTTTGAAATCTACTTTATAACCCTAGGTTCTAACTTTGGCAAACATTGTTCCGCAATACAATCTTATATTGTCATTTAAACTGATTCCAAAATATCTATTTTAATGTTGATTAATTAGCAAAAAAAAACAACATTTCTCGAATAGTTGTATACGTTCATTCTATTATGGATAAAAATAACAATCGATCAATTTAACAAAGCTTGAAATTTAGAAATAAATTAAATACTTCCTTCGGTTTTTTTTTAAATTGTTTTAAGATGAATTTTTTGTTCTATTTATAAGTTACTTTGTATTTTTTACAAGACACTTATTGGTTTTGTTTAATCATATTTGTTTTTTATTCATTAATGTGAAATAATATTTTGTGAAATTTTTAATATAAATTAAGATATAAAATTGTAGTGTTAAAAGTATTTTTTAAAATTTAAGAAATATAACTATTTTCATTGATCTTTATAATATAGTTAAGTATGACTCATAATAAAAATGAAAAGAAAAAAAATAAAAAGTGCATTTAATTTGAACAAAATATAAAGGAGAACATATATAAATAAGAAAAAAAAATATGTCAATAGTGAGACTCGAACTCTAGTTACTATGGAAAGCAAAAATCTCAATGAGAGACTATGCTGACTAATACTGATATCAATTCTAGTTACTATGGAAAGCAAAAATCTCAATGAGAGACTATGCTGATTAATACTGATATCAATATTTTTAACGTTTTATGTATATATGTATATAAAAAATTTTTTGGGGCCCCTAAAAATCATGGGCCCAGGACGGGCGTCCTTGTTGCCCTCCCCCCGAGCCAAGCCTCTATATATGTATGTATGTATGTGGGTGTGAGATAGCATACGCACCCTTGTCACTAGCCAACTAAATTATTATTGATCCTCACCGAGTATGTGGCACCATAAATTATTCGATAAGTTCTGGTTTTTATTCTATTTTATTTTTTAATAATTGATTATTATTTTCCATCACATAAAAAATTCACTAAATTGAAAACCAGAACGTCTCACCACTAGTTTTCATTTTCCACCGGTTTTTATTAAGAATTGAAAACGCCATTAATTATATTCTCAATAAAAATCGATAGAAGAAAATAAAATAAAAATTAGGCCCTATCTAATTTTTTCGCTATTTTATTATGTAGAGTTGTAAGGATTTTCACAATTCCTGGTTGTTACGGTTCGTACAATTAGAAGTAAATTGAGAATTTGTTTAACTTTCTTCTTAAAAATTGTGTATAAGAAGTTTACCAAGATAAGATAAAAAAATAAAAAGGGAAATGTTATTAACACCCGTTTTATTACTATTTGCATCCAATTTTTATAATTTTTTGTACTTACTTATCAATATTACCCTTTTATAAATTTTAACTTTTTCTTCACTTTTTACTCACACCCATTATATCTAAACCCTTCCAACTTTCTTTTCCTTTCTTACAAGTTCATTGGGTTCTCCTCAGCCATGCAAAGATCTTCACAGCTTCTCTGCAAACATAGTCATTCTCAAGTTTTTCTTTGATCGTTAAATTCAATTCATACTCTAACTTTGCTTCATGTTGCATGTAAAAAAAATATCCAGTGGCAACAATAGGTGAGTTATCATCATTATTCAAAGAGGTCACCACATTTGAACGAAGGTGGATTTACAGCAAACATAAACTCTAATTTTCATCCCCAAACTTTGTCACTTAGGAATGATTTAGGTCAAACTTGGGTTTTTATTTTCATTTGATAAAAAAAAACAAACTAATCTAGACATAGATTCTAAATTTCTTTCCAAAGTTTGGAACCCAAACACGGGTGACAGTGATAAAGAAAGAAAGCAGGAAAAAAATAGATAAAGAGAAATTGAGAAAGAGAAAGAGATGCAAAGCAAATAATCAAAGGGTTTTGGGTGAGCAAATTTATTGAGAAGATGGTAGGTGTCCGTAACAGTGATAATTGGTTAAGTATTAGGTTTTTAGGATTAAGGGTGCAAATAATAAAATTGGGGTGTAAGTATTAAATATGTGAGTGTAAGTAGTGATATAAGGATAATATTGATAAATTATTGCAAAAATTTATAAAAATTGAGTGTAGGGATGACAATTGGACCCGGACCCGCGGGTAATACCCGCAATGGGTCTGGATCCAAAAAAGAGACCCGTGGGTCCAAAGAATGGACCCGTTTGGGTACCCGCTTTAAACGGGTCCGGGTCCGGGTCTGAGATATTCAGACCCGTAGGTACCCGGACCCGTTCATATTTACATATATGCATTATATATATATATATATATATATATATATAATTTGGTATGTTTGTGTTTAACGATTTAATTTCTTTGATGTTTGCGAGTGTTTAATGGTGGTAGGGATTAATATTAAGTAGAGTGTGTAATAATGTATTAAGGATCCCTCGGTTTATAAAAAAAAAACATAGAAATTAATTTAAAAAATAATTTTTTCTTTAAAAAAAATTGCCAATGGGTACCCACAAAACCCGTCTGGGTACCCGAAGACCCGCCTACCCATTATGCAGCGGGTACCCGGGCGGGTCCGGGTGGGTCCGGATCCAGTAATTGAAGAACGGGTCCGGGTCCGGGTACCCCATTACCCGGACCCATTGCCATCCCTAATTGAGTGCGAGTAATAATGAAACAGGTGTTAATAACAACATCTCCCAAATAAAAAATGCGTAGTTGTCTGTGGACTAAGTTAACTTTTTTTTTTTAAGTATGAGTTATGTTGACAAGTGCCTCATAAACATTAAAACTATGTTGCACCAATACGAGTATGGTATCGGATATGAGGTATCACATTTTATTAAAATTTGAGGTATGAGTATGATAACATAAATTCAAATTTTATAATATATATATAAACAAGATACATATAAATAATCTTGACATTAAAATAGAATATATGTATCTTAAAATTTTAGACTGAGACTCAAAATAAGTCAAGATATTATGATGAGAGATTGATTATATAATATTAAAATACAAAATTTAAGGCACAAATGATATTTTTATCATCCACACCTAAAATATAAATTAACATATCAGTTAAACGTACTTAGGAATACCATATGTAACATTCTTAATTTTAATAAATAAAGAAAGATTTATTTTAATGTTTAGAAATTATTTTAATTTGAAAAAGGGTAAATTAGACATTTTTAAAAATAAATTATTTAATGCTGATTTTGATTAGAAAAGAATAAAATATAATATTTTAAATTTTTGAAAATTTTAAACGTGACAATCGATTATCACTGTACAATAATAGATTGTTTCGACATTTCTTCAGCTGATTTAAGGTGATTCTGAGAAAAAACTCGAGGAAAACTGTTGAATCTTTTCATGATTTGCCATGTTTCATGTTCCCGAACAATGAGAGACGTGTTGACAAGCCTCTAAGAGGCTGTGTTGGCAAGAGGGGAGCCATTCCACCTGTAATTCCTTTCTATAAAGGATTTTACTGGGGAACCCTTTGAGATGAGAGGGTTTTGGTACCCTTTTGACATGGACCAATAGATGTTTGCCATGTGTTCTTCTTTGCCATGTCAGCGGGGTATATTTTTGATTTATAAATTTTGCAATTTGATCCCTAAAATATTTAATTAAAAATTGTAGTGTCCTTAAACACTATATGTCCTTAACCCTCAAAGTGCTCAAGATTATGGCAACCAGGAGCCCAAGAGAGGATCAAGTGTTGATGTGTGACTTATGGTATTTCTGCAGTTTCAGTTGGGAAAAGCAAGATCTCCCTAGTTAACGTATGTGTGCAAAGTGTCAACTTAGGGATGAGAGTACTTACCTGAAACCCTAGCTGTGATGAGCTATTTATAGGGTTTGGAGGAGGCTGATATGGGCCCTTTGGGCCCTGTATCAGAGTTGTGCTGACCCAGGATTCTGTGAGATAATATCGGGTGATTATGCTTCTAGAATCTGGATAGAATCAGCTGAAGATCTCATGTCTAGGCTGTTGCGAGAATCTATGAGAGATTTGCGGAAGGGATAAGAAGCCTCGGCGAGCCTGAGCTTATCCACGAGCCGATGATATACCTCGGTCCTAGAGTCCTGAGCCCGACGGATTGGGGACCGATCGTAAGGCTCGGTTCCATTAAGTCCGAGCCTGGCCCGTTCGTATGCTCGGATCCCATGAATCCGAGCGAAGGACTTTCATGACGGGTAAACTGAGCTAAGTGCCCTTAGAGGAACCCTTTGGTGAGACTCGGGTCCGTATATGGTCGGCAGACCCTACAAGCCCCCCAGCTCGTAAGACTTGGAAAGTCTATGGCGAGGTAACAAGTGGCTAGGGTTAACCTTTAGCATGTCTTGGTTCAGTAGTGTGACAACTGTTTCCCGCCTTAACCATGTAGCCTGTCCGACGTGACGTTTTAGGTTCTCTAGGTACGGCGCGTGTCCTGGGAAGTTGTGCCAAATCATTTTAAATTTCGAATTTTGAAAAAATAACTCAATAACTGCCACGTCTTTCCCTGTGAGTGGCTGAGTGGGTTAATGGGCCTTAAGCCCAACCTGTGCATCGTGGAAGGATGGAAGTTGAGGGGTTTTAAGGGGTATTCGAACCCTTTACATTCATTTGCAACTTCACAAACCAGAAACCTTCTTTACACTCATTTGCTCCAAACACATTTCTTGTGCATTTCCTTGGCACATTCACGATCATCCATCGCTACCAAATTCTTCCGCAAAGATCAAGCAACCAAAAACAGGTACTCTTTTCTTCTTTTCTGACTCAAGCAACTATTTTTGGTTCTGTCATTTCTTCTTTTTGAGAGGGTTTTGCTTTTTGTGGGCTTTGCAGAGATTTGGGATTTTAGTTCTAGGTTGGTATTTGAAGGGTTTAGTGTTAGGATTTTTCAATTATGAGGGGTTGGAGATATTGGAGGAAGGTTTACCATGAACTCTGTGAGAGATTAGGCGAAGAACATTCCAGTGATTCTAGTTCTAGTTCTTCTGGGGGTTCTGGGGATTCTGAGGTTGAATCCATTCCCTTAGAAACTGGTTATGATTCTGCTAACATATTTGTAAATCCTCCTACCCCCCCTTGCGGTGAAAGGATAAACGGGCCACTCGAGGTAGAACCTTTGACCACGGAGTACCCCACCGATCCCGTAGAGGAAAGAAGATGGTTATTAGCTTATAGGTTTGCCGAGCGTCGGGCTCAGGTTAGGACTAGCCCAGAGTACTTTACAAGAAGGAAAGAGTTCTGGGGAAAACCTATAAGGGTAAGGGGAAAAGGTCCAGGGCTCGGCCTTAGGTTTAGGATTAAAATACCTGCTGTAAAAAATGCTAACGCCGAGCCTTTTACTTTTTCCCCAGATATGGTGGAGCGCAGGTGTGAGACTCATCCCGAAGAATTCCCTTTACCACCAAACCACACGGAGTACGACGGAACTTTTGATCGAGAAGTACTCGGGACGAGGCCTTCGTTTCTTACGACGGATAGCTTGAACCATCTTCGACCTATCCTGACTCTTCCGAACACAGATGGGAATGCCTCGGAATTTGCTTTGAGACATGTGAGCATAGACGACCGCATATGCTTCCAAGTGCCAGAAAACCAACAATTTTTTTATTTTTACGACGAGGTGGCCACGAAGGTCGGAATTCGCGTGCCCTTTTCCACCTTTGAGATAGAGGTCCTCAACCACTTAGGCGTAGCCCCAAGTCAGCTGCATCCGAGCGGGTGGGCCTTTGCCAGAGCATTCCAGCAGTTTTGCGATGCTGAAGGTCTGGTAGCGACGTTACGAGCCTTCTTTTGGATATATGCCCCTCAAGTAAATAAATTTGGTAACTCCAAAGGGCTCTAGGTGTCGCTGAAGGCTCGGAAGGACCATGCCCTTTTTGCAAAGGTTACTGACTCTTGGAAATCCTTCAAACCCCGCTTCTTCAAGTATGAATATACGGGGGCCGAGGTATGCTGGTTTATGAAACGAGTGGAGGATGGAGAAAAAATTAAAATCGTCCCTCAGTTACCGCTGAGCTGGTCGGGCGATATTTATAATAGAGGGGCCTCCTTATACCAATTTGATTATAAAGCGGATTTGAGTAGGGCCGAGAGACGTTTATGCGATCGGGTTTGGGAGTATCTTCAAGAAAAGGGCCAGATTGATACAAAACAAATCCTTTTGAAGAGAACAAAGGCTGAAGTGAAAGCCGAGCTGGGTATCCATTTTTTTTTCTGCTCGGTATAATACTGATATATTCTTCTTGTTGCAGAGAAAATGGGGAAAAAGGCATCTAAGGCGAAGAAGAGTGTTGCAGCCTCATCCAGGATGGCTCAACTTGCAGCGATGAAGGCAGGTTCTGGTTCGTCGGGTAAGAGCCAATCCTCCGAGCCAACACCAACCAACAGTCCAACGGTTATTCCCGGTGCAGCTCCTGCCGAGGTGGTCTTGGCAGCCGAGGTGGTCTTGGCAGCCGAGGTCACTAAGCTAATAGTTAACTTAGATGCTCAGCCGAGTACCAAAGATACCCCCGAGCGTCCCCCCAAGAGGCCTCGGGTAGACACAGGAAAAGGGGTAGCTGGGGAGTGGCTTAATCTGAGTAAATCCCACAAAGGGATTCAAGGCGCTGAGGGCATGGAGGACATTGTCGCAAAGACAGTGTGAGCCAGGAAGACTTCTGTTGGCTTTAATGCAACAGTCTTCCCACCTGAGGATGCGCAAGTGATAGACGCCTGGCCCCTATCGGTTTGGGAAAACAATTGTACGGCCTTAGTGAAGGGTCTCCTAAGATGTGCGAGCATTCTTCACTACCTCGGTCAGCGTGGTGAGGATGTTCATGCTGGTGTAGCTACCGAGGGAAAGAAAAAGCTGCATGAAGCTGAGGCTCGGGAGGATTATCTACAGCTCCAGGTAGAAGTCTTTGAAAAAAGACTTCAAACACTGGCTGCAGAGAAGGAGGGGCTGCAAAAGGAGAAGCAAGAGGCCGAAGATGCCAAGGCTAGAGCCGAGGCTGACAAGGAGACGGCTGAAAAGACTCTTCAAGAGGCCAATGAAAGGATGAGGCGAGCTGAGGAAATCCTGAAGAAGGTCGAAGAGGATGCCTCAACTCTTCGGGAGGCTATAGAGAAAGCTCGGAAAGCCGAGGAGGATGCTGCAGTGGCTCGAGAGCAACTCGAGTACGCCAAGGATGAGGCCGCTGGATTCTGAGCCTCCTTAGACAAAATGAAGGCGAAAGCTCTTAAGAACAAAAGGGCCGCCAAAGAGAACCTTTACAATTGGGATCATGCAGTTGAAGACTCTTTCCTCAACACCATCGAGCAGCTTCGCATCCTGAATCCTGGCCTTGTAACCAAAGGTGTTGACCCCAACTTTGGTGTTAAAGATGGTCGGATCGTGGGTGAGAATGGGGTCGCAATAGACATGAGTGGAAACGATCTGCCCGACCACTTTGCTGAAGAGTCTGAAGAAGATGGGGCCGAGGGTGTCGAAGGCGACGAGGAAGAAGAGGATAAATTTGATCCAGAAAGTATTGTGTTGTCTGACATAGAGTAGATTTACCCTTGCTTTTTAACTTGATGTATTTACCCCAATAGATGGGTTTGGATCTCTTGCTGTAACTATTCTGAATATTTATAATATCCATCATGATTTTGTGCTTTTCATATTATTCTTTTTGTTATGAATTCAAGTGTTAAGACCTCGGAACTCCGACACTTTAGCCAAGGTGGGTTCCTCTATCCGCGATGAATAAAATGATTTTAAGACAATCACGTTTGAATCGGGAATCTTTTAAAGTACTTGACGAGTTATAAGCTCTTGTTTGAGCTGTTTATAATCGTTCGCGTCATAAAAAGTGGCTAATCGGTTATGAGGAAAAGTACGTAAATACAATGAATTCAGAAACAGAACTTTCATTTATTTGAAGCAGTAAATACAATGGGCTCGGAGTTTCACCGAGCGTACACCATTATCAAAAATAAACAATCCTAGCATTTAGCAAAGGTAATTATGAAACAGAATTGAAAACATAATTGAAATAGGGATGAAAAACTTTAGCTGAAATACGCTTTGAGCTTTGCCACATTCCAAGTGTTATTGATGAGAGCACCAGAGAGAGTTTCGAGCTTGTAGGCCCCTGTTCCCATCTTGGAGGCTACTCGGTAGGGCCCTTCCCAATTTTGAGCCAGTTTTCCATCTTTAGCGTTTTTCAGGCCAATGTCAGCTCTTCTTAAGACGAGGTCACCTACTTCGAATTTTCTGGGCACTACCGAGCGATTATACTCTTTTGCTTGCATTAGCTTGGCATGTCGTTCTCGCTCGGCGGCTAGATCTCTGACTTCATCAGATAGAATGAGATCTTCACACAGTAAAGTGTTGTTGAGGGGGTTTGGCTGTTGTATGGCTCGAAATGAGGGGATGATCATTTCTATCGGGATGACCGCGTCGCAGCCGTAGGTAAGCCGATAAGGAGTCTCTCCCATAGAGGTTTGTATTGTGGTGGGGTATGACCAAAGTACTTCATGTAGATTATCCAACCAATTTCCCTTCGCACCAATAAGCCTTTTCTTAATTCCCTGGGTAATGGTTCGATTCACTGATTCCACTTGTCCATTGGTCTGAGGGTGCTCAACCGAGGAAAAATAATGCTCGATGTTTAAAGCATTGACCTAGTCTTGGAACGCCTTTGCTGCGAACTGAGTTCCGTTGTCAGTCACCAGAACTTGAGGAACTCCAAACCGAGCTATAACCTGCCTTTCAAAAAACTTCTGAACTTTGGCAGACGAAATTGTTGCTAGAGGCTCGGCTTCTACCCATTTGGTAAAGTAATCTATGGCAACTACCACCCATTTCAACTGTCCTGGTGCAGTGGGGAACTGGCCAATCAAATCCATTCCCCATTGATAGAAAGGATAGGGAGATGAAAGTGAGTGGAGTTCCTCGGCCGGCTTCTGGTACACATCGCTATGGAACTGACACTTTTCGCATCTTTTCACATGATTAATTGCATCTTGTTGAAGGGTCGGCCAGTAATATCCTGCCCTTATAATCTTTTTAGCCAATGATTTACCTCCAACATGATGACTTCCGATTCCATCGTGAACCTCTTCAAGTGTTTGTTTTGCTTCAATGGGATCTAAACATCTGAGCATAGGACCACTGACCCCTCGGCGAAACAGAATTCCTTCAACCAGAGCAAATTGCGACGCTTTCCTGACGAGCTTCTTAGCCTCGGTTGGATCAGCAGGCAAAGTTCCTTGTTCTAAGTAACTCGTGATCGGAGCAGTCCAACTTGGATCAACCGAAACGGAGAGGACAACGCTAGGTCCGTGCACCATTTCCTGGATCAAAGTCTTGTTATTTCCGGGGCCTTTCGTTGAAGCAAGTTTTGAAAGAATGTCTGCTCGGCTATTGCTTTCCCTTGGAATATGACAGAATTCAACTCTGGCAAACTCTGAAGACAAGAACTTCACCTTCTCAAGATACTTTTGGAGGATGGGTTCTTTGGCTTGATAATCACCTTTGACCTGAGAGACCACCAGTTGAGAATCACTGAAAATCTTGACTTCTCGGGCCCCTACCTCCTTTGTCATCCTGAGACCAGCCATTACCGCTTCGTATTCTGCCCGATTGTTTGAAGAAGGAAATTCAAACTTCAGAGAATACTCAAGGGTAACACCATCAGAGTTCTCCAGGATTATTCCAGCACCTGCGCCAAGCTTGTTGCTCGATCCATCAACATAAATGCTCCAGTCCAAGTATGAGCTCGTCAATGGCTCAGTAAACTCAGTGAGGAAATCAGCAAGAACCTGAGACTTCATTGCCTTCCTTGGTTCGAAAGTGATGTCGAACTCGGAAAGTTCAATGGCCCAAGTTACCATTCTTCCTGCTAGGTCGGGTTTCTGGAGAATCTGGCGGATAGGTTTAGCTGTTCTGAATTTAATGTGATGACTCTGGAAGTACTGACGCAATCTTCTAGCCGTGATGACTAAACAGAAAGCCAATTTTTCCACCTTTTGGTACCTCAGTTCTGGTCCTTGAAGCGCTCGGCTAACAAAATAAATGGGGGATTCCTTGCCTGATTCTTCTCGAACTAAAACTGAATTGACAACAGAATCACCCACTGACAAGTATAGGAACAGAATCTCTCCTACTACAGGGCTGGATAGGATCGGGGGGGATGCCAGATATTGCTTAAGGTCGGTGAAGGCCTTTTCGCATGCATCGTTCCACTCAAATGCCTTTTCCTTTTCCTTCCGCAACAATTGGTACCATGGTAGGGCTTTCCGAGCTGATTGGGATAAAAATCTGGAAAGAACTGCTACCCGACCTGCCAATTGTTGTACACCCTTAATGTCAAATGGACTCTTCATCTCGAGGATGGCTCGGCACTTTTCAGGATTTGCTTCGATCCCTCGTTCAGTGAGCATAAATCTGAGGAATGATCCAGCGGGGACCCCAAAGGTGCATTTTTCCGGATTCAACCTCATATCGTACTGCCGAATTCTGTCCAGAATGATCTTCAAGTCCTTGGCATGGTCTTCTTCCTTCAAACTCTTAGCAATCATATCATCGATGTACACTTCCATCCTGGGCCCAATAAGTGAGTCGAACACTTTATTCATCATTCGCTGGTAAGTTGCCCCAGCGTTCTTGAGTCCGAATGGCATGACATTATAACAGTATGTAGCATTTTCAGTCACTAAGGAGGTTTTCACCTGATCCGGGGGATACATCGGAATCTGATTGTAGCCAGAATAAGCATCCATGAAGGATAGTCTCTGGTATCCTGCCGAGCTGTCTACTAATTTGTCTATGCAAAGAAGTGGATATTGGTCTTTGGGGCAAACCTTGTTCAGCTCTGTATAATCCACGCACATTCTCCACTTTCCATTAGATTTTTTGACCAGTACGGGATTAGCCAGCCAATCGGTGTATACCACTTCCTTGATGAACCCTGCTTCAAGCAGCTCGGCAACCTTTTCCTCTGTGGCTTGAGCCTTTTCGGTTCCGACCCGCCCCTTCTTCTGATAAATAGGTTTAGCGCCAGGATAGACGCTTAATTTGTGGCAGATAAAATTCGGATCAATGCCTGGCATGTCTGCCGAGGTCCAGGCGAACAGATCTTTGTCCTCTATGAGCAGTTCTGTCAATTCTCTCTCAACTTCCTCAGCAAGACCAACACCAATCTTGATACAGCGGGATGGATCGGATCCCAAGATTATCTTCTTGAAATCCCCCTGAGGGGTTGGCCTTGTTTCGTCATCCTCCCTTACATCAAGATCTGCCAGGTTAACACTTCCCTTATTTAGGGATTCTTGCATAATTTTTTCATATTCAATCCTTAGTTTACCCAGGCTGATATTGTAGCACTTCCGAGCCAGCTCTTGTTCAGAACGCACCGTGATCACCTTGTCGTTAGATCCTGGAAATTTCATAGCTAAGTGGATAGTTGAAACAACAGTGCCAAAAGACTGGAGTGCAGTACGGCCGAGGATGGCGTTGTATAACGACGGAGCCTGGACAACCAGAAACTTCACTATCTCTGTCCGAGCGGATGGTTGTTCCCCCAGGGTGACTGGGAGGTGGATATGCCCTAGGGGAACAATCGAATGGCTCGTAAAGCCAATCAAACTTCCTTCGACAGAGTTAGATTAAACCTTTTCAGCTTCAAGGCTTCAAACAAATCCAAGAACATAATATCTGCTGAGCTTCCCTGATCAACCAGAATCCTCTTTACTTCATAATTGCCGAGCCGAGCTGTAACTACCATGGGATCGTTGTGGTCTTGGATTATGTCAGCAAAGTCCTCGTCACTGAAGCTGATGACGATATTCTTCTTTTTAGACTTTTGAATGGGTCGGGTGGCAACAGAAAGAACTTGGCCAACGTACTTCTTTCGGTCACCTCTTCTCTCCCCTCCACCTGCAAATCCTCCAGCAATGGTGTTGATCAAAAAACCCTCTCGACCCTTATCCTGTTCGGACAGTAGGGTAGAGGCTCCCCCTGCAGGTGGTGAGGGACTCCTATTTCTTTGTCTCTGCTCGGGTTTGGATGAGGATTGACTTTTTCTTCTCGCACGCTTCCGCATTGTTTCGCCAATGTACTGTTGGAGTTTTCCGTCCCTCACCATTTCTTCAATCAAGTCTTTTAACATGGTGCACTGGTCCGTGGTATGTCCCCATCCACCATGATGGTCACAGCACTTAGTCTTATCTTTCTGAGCAGCTTTTCTCAAAGCTGGAGGCCTAGTAATATTCCGCATCTCGGTGTGCATAGTCTCACGAAGGATTTGACACCTTGGTACTGTAAGCTGAGTATACTCATCATATTTGCCTTTTGGAGGCAGTTTTTCTCCTCTTTCTCTCTCTCTTTTATCCTTCCTCCCTCTACCATCTCGAAACCGATCGTTTTGTCGAGGGCATTGCACTTGACGCTCTTTCTTACCACGTGCTGCAGTACTGATTCTATGAAATTCTTCCAAATTTACAAACTTCCTGGACCTTTCCCTAAGCTCGGTCATATCCTTGGGTGGTTCTCCTATCAAACAATCCTTAAAATCTCTGTCTCGTAACCCTTGAGTAAGCAAGAGAACAGATACTCCAGATTGTAAACCCGATATGCCACTAGCCTCTTGTTGATACCGAGCTAAGTAGTCCCGTAGAGACTCATCTGGTCTCTGTGCGACTCCAGCTAATGAATGATCGGATTTTGGCTGTGACATACTGGCAGTGTACCTATTCAAGAACGTTCTTCTGAGTTCAGCCCAAGAGTGAATGGAATTTGCCGGTAGGGAGTTGAACCACCGTAAGGGTGCCGAGCCAAAAGTCATTGAGAAAGCGCGACATTTCATGAAGTCCCCTCCTCCATAAAACATCATGGAGGATTCGTAAGCCGCAATATGGTCCATCGGATTGGTTGTCCCGGTATAACGAGGAATATTTTGATGTCCTACATAAGTCTGCGGGGTTTGGTATGCCATGATCTCTTCTGTGAAAGGATGGTCAGGATGAGTTTCCCCGGTAATACTCTCGGGAACCACGTTCGGGTTGAGAGGTGGAGGAGGAGGAAGGTTGCTTGGGTTGCCGAGAGCCACGCGAGGGCTTTGCTCGGCTGCTCTTGCCATGCTCTGCTGCTGGAGAGCAGCAATAGCCTGATTCTGTTTCTCAATCAAGGAAGTCTGAGTTCTTAAAATTTCCATGATTGACTCTTCTCGCCTTCGAGCCGAAGAGGTAGTCATGTAAGACTTGCCCTCGATTTCAATGGAACGTGGACCACCTTGAAGCGTTCCAAAGTGGCCCCTCGTCAAGTGAGGTATTTCTCTTTGGGATCTATCGGCTCGAGAATGGTCATAACGAGTGGAACGTTCTACTCGACGGGCCCCATTAGTTCGTGATCCAGAAGGGGCCCTCCGAGATTCGTGTGGTCCAGAATCTGCAGTATTACGCCACTCTGAAGCATGACCGTCAGGAACAGTGTGAGAGTTAGATCGTCCTCCGCCGCCTTCAATAAGGGGAGGGACATTAGCCTGTGCCTGAAGCGGATTTTGAGGAGGAACCTGAGGGGGAGGGTTAACAGGAGGAGCCCGATTGCCTCCAGGGGGCCCTCCCGGAGCGATCCTGTCCCTGATATTTCCTCTTCCGTTTTTGGGTGGCCTCCCACGGAGGCGACGGCGGAGATCTCCTTCATTATCGTTGTTGTTTGCCATGAAAACAGTGGGTGTGGGAATACTAGTTATTCGATCCCCACAGACGGCGCCAATGTAGTGTCCTTAAACACTATATGTCCTTAACCCTCAAAGTGCTCAAGATTATGGCAACCTGGAGCCCAGGAGAGGATCAAGTGTTGATGTGTGACTTATGGTATTTCTGCAGTTCCAGTTGGGAAAAGCAGGATCTCCCTAGTCAACGTATATGTGCAAGGTGTCAACTTAGGGATGAGAGTACTTACCTGAAACCCTAGCTGTGATGAGCTATTTATAGGATTTGGAGGAGGCTGATATGGGCCCTTTGGGCCCTGTATCAGAGTTGTGCTGAACCAAGATTCTGTGAGATAATATCGGGCGATTATGCTTCTAGAATCTGGATAGGATCAGCTGAAGATCTCATGTCTAGGCTGTTGCGAGAATCTAGGAGAGATTTGCGGAAGGGATAAGAAGCCTCGGCGAGCCTGAGCTTATCCACGAGCCGATGATATACCTCGGTCCTAGAGTCCTGAGCCCGATGGATGGGGGACCGATCGTAAGGCTCGGTTCCATTAAGTCCGAGTCTGACCCGTTCGTATCGGATCCCATGAATCCGAGCAAAGGACTTTCATGACGGGTAAATCGAGCTAAGTGCCCTTAGAGGAACCCTTTGGTGAGACTCGGGTCCGTATATGGTCGACAGACCCTACAAAAATATTATTTTTATTTGTAATTTGATTTACCCTAAATAGCCCTGATCTAATATAAATTTTTATACCCAAAATATCCTCATTTTGATATTATTTTTCATATACCTAAAATATCCTTATTTTAATATTAATTTTGAAGTACCTAAAATGTCTTTAACAATTAATTATTTTTCCACTTCTATACCTCCCATAGTCCCACAAGTGTCCCACAAGTATACCCTATTTTGATATTATTTTTCGTATACCTAAAATATCTTTGTAATAATAGCCACCATATATCCTTATATTATTTTTCGAAAGGCTGAAACGAAGAAAGGTCTGCACTTTGGAAGCACTTCTTTCATAGCCACCATCGTCGTTCCCCAGAAGAAGAACGACGACACCAACACCACCCATTCCCACAACCCCTCTAATGATACGTCGTCGTTTTGCTCCTCTTCTTCTTGTTCGGTTGTGACGAGGCACTCTACGTCTTGGCCTGTCCCCACGCAATCGAGGCCACCGGATTGAGATTGAGATTGTGGGAGGTTGAGCTCTGTGCCGGTTGGGGTGCAAGTCACGATTAGGGGTTTGAGTTTGAGTGAATTTGTGATATTGATGAGGTTGGAGGGTACACTTGTGGGACACTTGTGGGACCATGGGAGGTATAGAAGTGGAAAAATAATTAATTGTTAAAGACATTTTAGGTACTTCAAAATTAATATTAAAATAAAGATATTTTAGGTATATGAAAAATAATATCAAAATGAGAGTATTTTGGGTATAAAAAATTTATATTAAATCGGGGTTATTTTGGGTAAATCAAATTACAAATAAAAATAATATTTTTAATTAAATATTTTAGGGATTAAATTGCAAAATTTATAAATCAAAAATATACCCCGCTGACATGGCAAAGAAGAACACATGACAAACATGTATTGATCCATGTCAAAAGGGTACCAAAACCCTCTCATCTCAAAGGGTTCCCAAGCAAAGCCCTTCTATAAATACCTTGTTGCTTGCTGCTTCTGGCCCCTTTCTTCTATGCATTTTCCATGTTTAGTTTCTTCCAAAATCAAACACATATTTGTGTGCATAACTTGCTTTGAATTATCACACTTTGAAGTTAGGATGAGTGAAGGTGAAAGCTTGAAAAGTGAGGTGAATTGTCTTTGAATTTTGTTTTTTTGAATTGCTGGGAGAGAAAATGTGAAAAATTATGAAAGAGAGAATAGTTGAGTTTTTTCTCTTTTTGTTTGGTTGAAGAGAAAAATAAAGAGAGAAATAACAATAAATTTGTCAAAACAAAAATACCCTTGTTTTACATAATAAAAATAAATACTTATAATTTTTTTTATGTATATATCAAATATAATAAAAAAGTTTCTTTACCTCAATTATTTATTACATAATAAAAATTTTAATTTGAAATTATGGAAAAAAAATAATCTTTGTTTCACAAGCACAGAGAACGTATATTACTGTCTTGCTACTTTTGATTTTTTTTTCAAGGTAATTATTCGTGTAATTGGGTGACTAATCCTTTCGATATTATCGGACCATTTTTTTTTTCAAGGTACATATCCGTGCAACTGAGTGACTAATCCTTCGATATTGTTGGGCCCTTTTGGAAGCTAGTCTCCTGACTAGAGCTGTCAATTGGGCCGAGCCAAAAAACCCGAAAAATCATAGGGCTCGGGCTCTTTAATATAGCCTATTTATTCAACCCGGGCTATTTAGCCCGATCTGATTGGGTTTGGGCCGAGTAAACCGGGCCAAGTTCGGGCCGGGCCAGGAAAAAAAATCACATTCCAAGACCCCAATGACTTTATTCCCAAATTTCTTTTCCCATTCCGATACGGCACCCCAGTTCCCAGTTCCCATAGAATGCCTTTTGAATAAACCGTGTGCAATAGTGCAGTTCCCTCCCACCACCGTGATGTTATTTTTCTTGAGGTATTATTAAATGTGTGTGCTTTGGTTTTGTGTGTTCCACTGTTAGCTGTGAAAACATACTTGTGTAGTTTAAGATTTAAAAAACGTATATGTAAATCATTGAATTCAATCGAGTCTGAATTAAAATACGCATATGTTTTTGTTCCACTTGTTTTTCTAGTTATTTTTTTCTATTATGGTGTATTATTTTTCTGGTTTAAAAAAAAAAATGATGCGAGCTGGTTCGCACAAGCCCGTGGTCCGCTTAGGACGAGTTTGAGCTATGCATTAATGTCCTTAATTTACAATCGGGCTTTTGGGTTCGGTTTGACCCGAGTTTGAAACGGGTTGGCCCGAACCCGATCGAGTAGCCCGTTTTGACAGCTCTACTCCTGACGAGGCCTCTTACATTCATACGCAAGAGTCAGGGATCGAATCCTCAACCACTTGCTTAAGTAGCAATAGATCTATTACCATCTGTGTTAGCTTCTACTCATGTGTTATTACGTTTGATACATATATTACTACGTTGTCCGTTTTTCTCTCCATTCTCTCGCTTGTTAGGGGGAGAAAATATTTTTGGGTGGATTGATCTCACCCATTTTTCCTTCTTTTCCTTATTTTCTCTTCTCTCAAAATCCCCTTCTCCAAATCACCCCAAACCAAACAAAATATTAAAATGGAATAAAAGAAGTGTCGTGTAATAGCATATCAATTTTTCAATACACTTTGTCTTCTCGACAACTTCATTTCTTGAAAGTTGAATTACAGCAACACTAATTTCTGGCAAATTTACTAAAATAGGGTCAATTTGAAAACTATTTACTAAATTAAGGATATTTAAAAACTATTTTACTAAATAGTTTCCAAATTATTGATCCTATTTTAATAAATTTGTCCTAATTTTTTATAGAGCTACAAGTGAACATTCTGATTCAATTTTTTCATAAAATTGATACACAAATTGAAACTAAACAATACACACCACAAATTTGTACTCACCAACTCATGGTTCTCGGCAATAAGTGAATAATTATGTGAGAGATAGCATATCTCTTTCCATCATCTACTGCCTCTATCAGACTTTAATTGCCATCATCAATTCATCATCAACCCTTCTGGCTCAGTTTAGCACAGCGCACTCTTCGTCTATCTTTTAATAAAGGGATTTTATCGTCTTTCCGTACTTTTGGTGTTTCGCCTTTTCCATCGAATCCAGAGATTTTGTGAAGCCATACTTTTCTCTTTTCGAATACTACATTAAACTGACTTTTACTACTATTTTTTAAGATAAAAATTCAAATTATGGCTGTTTTTTTTCGTGATCAAATTCGATCCATGAAAAATAAAGTTTTCAAATAGTTATTAAAAACATTTTTTTACATGATAATTTTATTCTTGAAAAAATAAAATCATTAAGCGGTGTCTAAAATTTTCTATTGATGATCCCTGGTCATTTTAATTTTACACGTACAATTTAATCCGAATTTTTAGTTTTTAATGATTAAATTATCCCTCTTAGCAGTTTGAAGAGCAAGATTGATTCATGGAAAAAATGTTTAAGAACTATTCTCCCCGTCTCTTGACATAACATCCTTTTGTAATTTTTTTTTATTTATAAGTATTTATTCCAATTTTTAATTATATTTAATTAATTCATTTCACAAATATCATTATTTATTCAATATTTTTCAGAATTTTTATAAAAAATATAAGACTAATTTTGAGAAAATATATTAAATATTTATAATTCCAATATCACCAACAATAGCACTCTCTCCGTTTCACAAGGATAGTAACAAAATTAAAATTAAGAAGACACGTATTTAGTGGTTTATCTAACACATCAATCATCAATTATCAAATACTTGCATTTTACAATGATCAACCAATCGCAATTTAACATTTACAATTTTTAAATTTTTCATTAATTACTTTAATTTTAGTTTGGGACAAAAAATTTTACTACTCCCTCTATTCCTATTTATTTGTCTTATTTCAAACAAAATACACCCTTTAAGAAATCTAATCATTACTTAGATTTTCAAAATATTAATTATGTTTATCCCCATTGTATTCTTTATCCCTCTATAATCATTAATTTTTCTACACTACTTACATAAATAAAGATTTACAATATTGAATAAAGACAAACATGAAAAATAACAGTTATTACACTCTTGAAATCTTAAAAAAAAAATAGAAAGGAAAAAAAAACTCTTAAAAAAGATAGATAATAAAGAATGGATGAAGTGAGCAGGAGGAAGTAGGGATGACAATGGCTCCGGGTGGGTCCGGGTAATGGGGTACCCGGACCCGGACCCGTTCTTCAATTACTGGACCCGGACCCGCCCGGGTACCCGCTGCATAATGGGTAGGCGAGTCTTCGGGTACCCAGACGGGTTTTGCGGGTACCCATTAGCAATTTTTTTAAAGAAAAAATTATTTTTTAAATTAATTTCTATTTTTTTTTAGATCGAGGGATCCTTAATACATTATTACACACTCTACTTAATATTAATCCCTACCACCATTAAACACTCGCAGACATCAAAGAAATTCTCTCGTTAAACACAAACATACTAAATTATATATATATATACATATATGTAAATATGAATGGGTCCGGGTACCCACGGGTCTGAATATCTCAGACCCGGACTCGGACCCATTCAAAGCGGGTACCCAAACGGGTCCATTCTTTGGGCCCACGGGTCTCTGTTTTGGACCCATACCCGGACCCATTGCGGGTATTACCCGCGGATCCCGGTCCAATTGTCATCCCTAAGAGGAAGCAATTAACTTCTATAAATGTGATTACTCCTAAAAAAATCTAATATAAAGAGACGGAAAAAGTATTTATTTACTTTGTTTTTCACATAAAAAGTTGTCTTGTAAAAAAAAAATTTAAATGTAATTTTTTTGGGACTTCATTTATTTTAAGGACCAAATTTTGCCACCGAAAAAATTTCGGCAACTTATTTGTCTATTTACTGATTTTTCAATGAGTTGTTTCAATATATAAAATCTCATCGGTAGAAACATTGGCCCTGTTTTTTTTTTATTATTTTTAAATTTATTTGTGCCAGCTTTTTTATATAGGATTTTCTTTTTAATGAAAAGTGGGAGAAAGGGTAATTATCAAAATTTGAACTCAAGTCCTAATATTTATAACGCATAGTACTCTCTTATTTGCAATATAAAAAATAAATATTTTTTTTTAAAATATAAGAGATAACTAATTTTTATAAATTTTATTTTATTTGCAGTGTCACTTTTCTAAAATATTTATAGAAAATAATTATCTAATTTAATTTTTATTTTATTATCAATATTATTTTTGTAAAATATTTTATTTTTATAATAAAATTTATAAAATTAAATACAATAAACTAATTTATTTAATAAGAATATTTTTTTTTATATTGTAAACCAGGAAGGAGTACATCTCTATCACTTGGAAGCATTGACTGAGGAATGCAATTGGAGAAATTTAGTCTCATATATAAGCAAAAGAGTATTTTATTAGTAATCTCAAATATTAGCAAAAATTAATTAGTTTTTTATTTTCAAGATAATCATATTTGAAATATTAATATGAAATGATTATATTATTTAATCTTTATTTCATCTCACCGTAAGTTTTATAAAATAGTATATTATTTTATGAATTTAAAAAAATTAAATATATTTAAATAATTTCTTTAATAAACATGAAGTTAATTATTTTGTCCATATTTGAAAGCGTATACAGCGTAAGGAGTATTAAAAATTTGAGTTTACTAGACCCAAGCCCGTGCGATCGGAGTAAATATGAAATCGGTAAAACATTTCATAAAGTTGCAATTAATATTAGTTAAAGAATATTTTTTAATACATTAGAATTATTAAAAAAAAAAAAAAGAAGGAGTCGGAGCACCAAAAGTCGGTGCATGGTAGAAGCACTCTTCTTTATGTTTTACTTGTTTAGACCATTACCTGTGTCCGAAAGCATATAATAAAAAAATTCAAATCCAAATAATAAAAACATGTACATAAAAAGAACACAGAAAATCCAAACATATTTTTTTAATATACTATATTTATTCAAATAAAAAAACAGAGTCGGAGCAACAAAAACCGGTGCATGGTAGAAGCACCCTAGTTTTATATTTTACTTGTTGGGAACATTATCTGTGTCAGGAAGCATATAATAAAAATAATTAAAATCCAAATTAAATAACAAAAAAATGTTCATAAAAAGAAGATAGAAAACTCAAAGCATATTTTTTTTTAATATATTAGATTTATTAAAAATAATAAAATAAAAAAAAGAGTCAGAGCACCAAAAACCGGTGCATGTTACAAGCACCCTTGTTTTATATTTTATTTGTTTGGATTATTACTTGTGTCCGGAAGCATATAATAAAAAAATTCAAATTCAAATAACAAAAACATGTGCATAAAAAGAACACAGAAAACCCAAAGCATATTTTTTTAATATCTTATATTTATTAAAATAAAAAAAAGTGTCGGAACATCAAAAACCGGTGCATGGTAGAAGCACCCTTGTTTTATATTTTAATTATTTCGACCATTACCTGTAACAGCCCGATTTTCATAAACCAAAATAATTGACTTTTATTCATTAATGTTGCAAAAATGAGACCAAATTTTTTTTTAAAACATTGTGGAAGTGTTTGAGAACATTAGTGAAAAGCTCTTAATGTTCTTCAATATTCCTTTTTGAAAACCGAGTTGTTACTAAAACCTTTCTTTCATAAAACATTCATTTCCACAAAAGAACTTGATTAAAAAAAAAACATCTTGACAGTTCTTCCAAAAACTTTGCATGAGTTAACTTTGAATAAAGATAGGGTCCACAAGTCAAATTAAAACTTAGCTCGCTTACATAAATGGTTCATGGCTTCGGTAATCCTTAAATCAAAACGAACACCACAATCTAAACTAGCCACACTAATCTTAAACTATCCTGTTGAGAACTATGGGATGAAGGTCCTCCTTGCTGCTGTTTCCTCAATGCTAATAGATTCCAGCTCCGCTCCATTTAGAAGGGAAGAATCCCTCAGGGTCTCGTACCGAAACTTCTCTGCGTAATTCCTATACCCTCGTACGGTGACTTGTCCCAGGTGTGGCTCCAAGTTAGTTCCACTAAGTTGATGCTCCAGATCTGGGATTACAATCTGTGTGTAGCCGGTCCCGACCCAGCCGCTTGGGGTACGCTTTCAACCTCTGCCCTACTTACTCCACGTGGTGATGTCCATGCAGTACTCCATCTGCCAGTTGAAATACCAGCAACACCGATATGCCAACGAACAGGAGAGAGTAAGCATTCCGAACGACGGATCGTCGACGATATGGGATTACGATAGGCAAGATAATAGGACCAAACAAACACATAATACAATACGCAAGCACACATCAACCAAAAATATTATGGACATCATTATCATTATCATTATCATCTTACATTATTAGCATTATTGTTATACTTTCTCATTCTTCTTTACTTTCACATCTTATAAACATTCTTTCTTTTTTTCATTCATTACCATTTCATCACTGTACTCTTTTTTCCTCCATTCTTATCATTTCATAACCTCTGGTGATTGGGGAGTGTTAAAACACCCTCAAAGTATTCATTTCAATCTCAGCGATCACTCACGTATACATCTCCTCGGTCATCCACCCAACCTAGTCGGAAGCAAACAGGAGTACAGGACCTTTACCGTGCGGGCACGACAGCTGTCTCACCACAAATGGTCCCAGACCGGGAGGACTCAGCCTCAATCAATAATATCAATTCATAATAATCATAGCACACTGCCTCGCAGTGGCAAACAAGATGCCCCACTCCAGTCCCTCTCACTGTTCTCGATTTGCAATCTAGGGGGCGACAGCATGTTTCTAGTGGGCCCGCAAAACTTACCACGGCATTAGACCCAGTCCCCACCACGTTAGTGCGCCACATGTGGAGTTCGTTCTGCCTAGAAACATACTCTAGACTTCTTGACGTTTCACCGTCATCGTCCTCCCCTAATGCAATCTCGTCCTAAGTATTCGCAGATACTTATCGTTTCTTCCTCTCCACTACTTCGCACTCTCATACCTCACCGCGCATGTCTTTTAAGTCTTTTATCTTTTAATTATCCTAAGGTCGGCCCATCCTTCGTGCATCCCTTCAATGAGTCCCGACCACTAACTTTACACGATCTTTCTCTCATCAAATCTCTCATAGCACAGAGCTGGGATCACATCATTAAACTCTCATCTCATTACCAATCCTTCTCAACATCCTCAATCTTTTCCAAAAACATCTCACCCTCCCCAAAATACAATTTCATAACTCTTTGGAAAATCTCGTATCATAAGCTTTCGCAAAATATCCTTTCGAAAACTTTCGCATAACAGTCTATTCTCACCAATATTCACAAAACTATTGTTTCAAAAATAATTTCTCAAAATGTCATTCCAAAAACTTTACCAAAAAGGTTGATTCACAAAACCTTCCTCGAAATCGTGTCCTTTCATAAAACTTTTTCAAAAGATCGTTTCATAAAAATTCCTTTGAAAACGTTGTTTTACAAACTCCTTCAAAATCTCATTTCAAAACCTTTTCAAAAATTTCGCTTCCCAAATCTTTTTCCAAAAACTTCTTTTCAAAAACCCCTTTCCAAAAGTCTCCTCTTCAGAAATCTTTTTTTAAAAATCTCTTTTCAAAAGTCTCCTTTCACAAATCTTTTCGAAAATTCCTTTTTCAAAAACACATCGTTGCTGAGCACTAGTGGAGGAGCAAGATCAACTCAACACTAGTTCCCAGTCTAAAACCAAAAACAAAGGAGCCCAGCTCCACTCAAACCATATCTCATCTCAAACAACATCACTCTTCCCCCAAGCTCTGGCTCGTTCTCAACATCATCATTCACTGTTTCCTCAATCTCAGTTCTTTATTTCTTTCTATTCTCTCTCATGTCTTTCATCAATATTCCTTCCTTATTGTGTCTTTACTTTCAATTTCATTACTTTATCAACTTATTCCTTCCATTTTCATTTCTCATTTAGGACGTATCCATCAGCATATTACTCCTTTAATCAACAACAACTAATATCATTAAACAACAATAAACATAACATGCTACTGATCACGCAAACATCACACAACAACAATGTGGTCATTGTCACCTTCGTATAAGTGGCCACACAACACAAACAATTGCCACTTATACTACTGACTCCGAACCACTTAGTTCCGATCTTTGAGATGATACGGAACGTCCTAATAAATCACCTAACTACCACGGTGTCTTAGGAATGCTTCTCTCTCACCTGAGGTCCAGGTATTAAGTGCGTACCGTCACCTCGGATCCTTCTTGTTGCCGGCTGCCCCAATCCCTTGTCTTTAAAATTTCCTCGTACTAAATAAAATACACTTACGTTATTATCTTGTTCTAAGAAAATCTTTTCTTAATTCGTGACACTTTTCGTTCTTAATCGAAAGACTTAAAACATTATTGTTTTATCAAAACAATTCTCATATTTTCTAGCACCTTAAATATTTTAAAACTGTTTGAAAACATTTAATAAAATGGTTTGAATCAATTGGTTTGATTGCTGGTCCGTTTTGGACAGCACCATAAACATGTTCAAAAACACCAAAAAATTCACCGTTTTCAACCCGGCTTTTCTTAAATCAATTATTACTTGAAAACTTTACTTTTACATCACTTGTACTTATTTTCAAGATCCAGAAACAAGTCCAAACAATTCTGGACAGCAAGGAATCATTTTCAAAAATCATTTTTTTTTAATAAATCCCCGAAAACATCGTAAAAACATCCTTTGTTTTAAATAACTCTTTTATTCAAAATGAACACTTTTTAAAATTTTAAGTCTTTATCACAAAACAAACTTTGGACAGCCTTAAACACAAATTAAAAATCTCAAGTAAATCAAATTATCTTATTTCAAAACCATTCACACACTCAAATATTTTTCAAACATAACTAGCATACAATCAACAACACTTAAACAAATGAAGTCATACAAGTAATTGATTAATCATTTAATTTATTTATAATTCGAACAAAACACCTATTCACTTAATCATTTCCTAAACATTTTCATTATCATAAAGCAAAACATTTAGTCATGCACATATTCACCAACCAATGGAACTAAGGATATCAATCAAGTACATTTAGTTTTCTTACAATTTTATTCCTATTACGTACATTTTATCTCATGCAACTAAACTTCCTAGACTTATTTACTTTATATAATCGAATGGAATTTAGGAAAACAAGTTGAGAATTGCAATTTAAAGCACATACATCAACTTAATTCATTTCAAATACTTTAATCCCATTTTCTTTTTGAAAACCGAACTGAACCAAAAACAAAACAACACAATCCTAATGAATTTCTCTTTAAAACAAAGTCATAAAACACAATTATTTCAAGGAGGCAATTTCATGCAAAAAGAATCTAGCCTATGTAATCTAGTATAGGCCGAATCATTACTATGAGGAAACAAAGTCTTTTATGCACTTTTCTTCATGCAAAACCTTGAAATATTAAGTCAAAAACATGTACATTTAAACACATGGTTTTGGAAAAATGCCACTCCTTTTTCTTCCTCAAAACCGTGACCTACTTTTTCACTTCAAACATAAATTTCGTTTTTATTTTCCTTTGCATGCACTTAAAAATCATGTAAATCAAAAAGGAAATTACATGCAAGGAACTTTTCCATGAAAACCATCATGATCTTTAGTTTTCAAAGCTTGACCGAAAATACATCAACACAATCAAGAAGAAAACTTAAATCCTTAGCTTTTGAAATACACATAAATTTAGATCAAAGCAAAATCATTTTGAAAAAGTTGTTTTCCTTTGTTTCTCGTCAAAACTGTGACATGCAAGCCAAGGAACAAAACTTTTTGAGCAAAAGAATCACATGCAAGACTTAAAAATCGAAGCCATGGGAAAATCAAGGTAAGAATCAAATCTTTTTCAAGATCAAAACAAAGATCAAAGACTTTTTGAAAAGAAAAATCAAAGATCAAAGCTTAGAAATTCAAACTTAAAAATCAAAGCATTATAACCACTTAGATCATCTTTAGCAAGCATCAAACCAACATGCATGAACTCAAGACAAAAATAAAAATCATCACGTCCTAATTTTCTAAGCATGGCAGAATGATAATGTCCATGGTTTAAGGTTCTACAAGTTTATGTGGCTCTTGAAACTCAAGATCAAGGCTAATCAAGCACTTACAAACATAGATCTACAAAGGAATTAGACATGCAACAACAAATGAATCTTACAAGGCTTGGAAAATTAAGAACTACTACTAACACCCTATGATCTTCGAATAGACAAAGAAATAGAGAAGATCTTCAACCTTCTTCCTCTTCTCCTCTTGAAGTTGCCTCGGTCTCTTTCTTCTAGGGTTAAGGGGTAGTTTTCTCCTTAAGCTTTGATGAAGAAAATGTGTGGAAGAAGGAAATCAATGATGTTTGGGCTAAGAGCTTGGGTTTCCACTCTTCTTTCTCTCTTCTCCCTCACGGCCAAGCTATCTTTTCTCTCTAAGTCTCAAGAGTTTGATGGTACTCTTGGACTAAGTGTTTGGTGGAAGAAATGAGATGAAGAGGAGAATGAACTAACAAACCAACTTCACTCACACACACGGTTTTAAGGGCAAGGTCAAGGGTGAACAAATTTCCCTTTCTGGCCTCGGTTTAGGGTGTGAACCCAAGGGCAATTCGGTCCAGCTCTAATGTTGCACGAGAGGGGTCTTTTCGTGGGAGACATGGAGGAAGGAAAGTCCTCCCTAGGCTTCATGACTCACCTCTCCTACCCTCTTCCTATTTTCTTTTTAATTTTCTAATTCCTTAAGGCTTAAGGGAATGACTCCTACTTGGTTTCCTATTCCTCACATGGCCGAACCATACACATGCACACACAAACATTCACATACAATTTGTTTTCATGTTGATCACATGACATGGGTTCATGGAATAATGCATACATGTTCATCACACATCCACACACGTATTACACACATACATGTATTTATGCACCATGCACTAACCATACACATATACATTCTCATATATATATTATATTCTTTTCCCATAATTAAATCCTCACATAATCCTAAGCATACCCAAAACCGTATATACACACACAAATACAAAATAAATCACAAACATTTAAGCTTAATTTCTAAACTTTGGACATTATTCTAGGAAATCATTTCTTTAAAATCATTTATTAGCTTTGAAATCGTGGAGTTTAGAAAATCATTTAGGAAAACACTCTTTCAAAACACTTTTCTCAAAATAAATTTATTTAGTGTTTTAATTTAATATGAGGAATTTACGGGGTGTTACATTCTCCCCAACTTAAAGATTTCTCGTCCCCGAGAAATACATTGTAGATTGGGCAGCAGGGCAACAGCATTCGCATGTTATTCTGATGTTTCTCGCTAACCGCTTCCAGGTGGAGAGATTCCACTCGTGGCATCACTTACGTGTCGAGTTGGGTTAAGTCCAATAGGCTAGCCGGAGAAGATGCCGCTTCCTTTAGCCGGTTGTCGTCACAGAAAGTCCAACCATAGGTACGGACTTAGGGAAAATCAAGCAAACAAATATTCATACATCTCCAAAAGCAAGGATTTTACCTAAAAATCCTTAATCATTAACTATCCTCTACCACTCAGGTTCCTACTACCTCACTATAATCTCTCCTCTTCTTACAATTCTCTTTCTACTTCTAGGGTTTTCAGCAATTATTCTTCTAGCTTAAAGGGATCCTTACCTTTCTTCCTAAACTCATCCGAAACATTAATCAAACTCAACACCCTGATCAATCAATCACTTAGTTAGGGTATAGGGTAATTCTAATCCTCATATTTTTCCAAAATTTCCTCTAAAGACCGATAACATACGCCTCTCTCTTTCTCCTTGTGGCTCCCCAACTTTGATCCGTATTATAACTATTCCTACGGTGACCTTAAACTCTACTTAACTTAGACGGTCTCTTCTTCCTTAATCACTCAAGCCTAAGTTATTGGGCAAGTAGGGTACTTCTAACTCCACAATTTGGACCAAAGAGTCTTAAATGGATTCGTAGTGAGGAAACCGCAATTGGTGGTTGGAGAGACAAAGGAACCCTAGGAATACACCTAGAAGGGGGGGTTGAATAGGTGTACAAGATACCTTGAAAGATTTTCGAACGAAACAAATCGAAACAATCAAAACAAAAGATTTTTGCAATTTTGTTCAGGTTTACTCGAGTAAAGTTCAGAATACTCGAGTAGTACTCGATTAAAGACTCGTTTACTCGAGTATATCTGACAGAAACCAGAAAAATCAAGTTTTCATTCGCATACGAAAATCAATCAATTCACATGAAAGATCAGAGATTCAGCGAGAATGATTAACACCTATGTTCTTATTGATTAACCTAGTTATGAAAATGATTTTCCCTTTATCAATTTAAACAAATAAAGATTCAATTCAATCAATTATGAAAATCAATCTTTCTAGGTTTTCAACCAAGAACACAATCAAATGACTTGAATATAAAGAGTAAGGGTTTAGAGATACGACACAGCGATTTATCCTGGTTCACTTTCACCCGCTTGAAAGCTACATCCAGTCCCCTCTTCAACCAAGAGAGATTCTTCACTATGAGGAATTAGAGTTCTCAAATTACAAGTGATTGCCTCACAAGACTTCCTTCTTGCTAGCCTACAAGAGATAACCGACACCCTTGCCTTGTAATCCTATTGATCTTCTCTCTAATCTAACCTCTACCCCTTGTTTATAATCGACACAACAAGTCTTCAATTGCTTGATGATAATCCACACATCAAGGCTTCACCTTGCTTGATTCACAACCAAGACTTCTTCTTCTTCAATGAACGTTGCTTGATGATAATCGACACACCAAGGCTTCTTGTTTGTTGTAGTGGCTTGCCTTATTGCAAAGATTACAACTCAATGAATACACATAACAATCCTAATGAATCTCAATCAATAGCTATGACAAATCACACAAGAGATTCAAAGGTTCTTGATCAAAGAATATGAAAATAGAAAAGCTTTGATCTTTGAAATTGAGAGAGAATAGAGTGGCTTGATTCTTTGTAAAATGAATATAAAAAATGATAGGTTATGATCACAAAGGTTAGGAAAAGGTTTTTATAGAATACCCAAAAGTTATGGCACTTGAAAACTGATTTTGAGAAGTGAAAAACGTATTTTAAAAAACCAGTTCAGCAGTGTTTAATCGATTAAATTGCAGCATACTCGAGTACCATGCGAGTATAATTGCATCATACTCGATTAAATCCACACTGCACATTTTAGAAACTTGTTTTCTCAAAAACCAACCTTTCCTTTCAAACCTTTAAGCCACCTATTGATTCTAGGTTAAGTGAAAACTCAAATTATGATTAAATCATGACTTATGAATGAGATTCACTACCGTCTAAACAAACTACCCAAATGAAAACCTATGAAGCTTGAGAGGCAAAAGATAAAACAAAAACAATTACACTCAAACTTAAGTCTTCATGAGCTTGCTTTCTCTCTTCTTCATTTGATGTTTGTTGTTGCTTGTTGAACTTGAACTTGATCATCACATGATAGCTTGTTCAAAACACTTTGTCATTATCAAAACATTCATCATGGAACTTACACGTAGGACTACAATGTGATAGGGGTTTATGAAGAAATGGGTTCGAATCTTAACAACAAGAACTGTTTTGTTGAAGCAATTCAACAAACAAGGAGATTGAGAAACATTTACCTACATCCTCAAAGGTGATAACTATCCCTATATAAGGGTATGCTAAGGTTAACCAAATCTATGTCTAACAATCACCATTGAAACATCAGGGGTATAAGATCTTAATTGCAGGGTCTTTTCAGGGTCTACTCTTGTAGAGCAAAAAGGTTCCTTAAACTACTACGGTCGATGCTAAGCTAGTCTCATGTCCTAAGAGACGAAAGCTCAACCTCAGATTCTCACCCTAATACTAACAAGCACACACAGAGTCACACAAGCAAAGCATGTAAGCCCATGCTTAAGGCCACTAAGGATTACCATAAGATCTGATACCATTCTGTAACAGCCCGATTTTCATAAACTAAAATAATTGACTTTTATTCATTAATGTTGCAAAAATGAGACCAATTTTTTTTTTAAACATTGTGGAAGTGTTTGAGAACATTAGTGAAAAGCTCTTAATGTTCTTCAATATTCCTTTTTGGAAACCGAGTTGTTACTAAAACCTTTCTTTCATAAAACATTCATTTCCACAAAAGAACTTGATTAAAAAAAAAACATCTTGACAGTTCTTCCAAAAACTTTGCATGAGTTAACTTTGAATAAAGATAGGCTCCACAAGTCAAATTAAAACTTAGCTCGCTTACATAAATGGCTCATGGCTTCGGTAATCCTTAAATCAAAACGAACACCACAATCTAAACTAGCCACACTAATCTTAAACTATCCTGTTGAGAACTATGGGATGAAGGTCCTCCTTGCTGCTGTTTCCTCAATGCTAATAGATTCCAGCTCCGCTCCATTTAGAAGGGAAGAATCCCTCAGGGTCTCGTACCGAAACTTCTCTGCGTAATTCCTATACCCTCGTACGGTGACTTGTCCCAGGTGTGGCTCCAAGTTAGTTCCACTAAGTTGATGCTCCAGATCTGGGATTACAATCTGTGTGTAGCCGGTCCCGACCCAGCCGCTTGGGGTACGCTTTCAACCTCTGCCCTACTTACTCCACATGGTGATGTCCATGCAGTACTCCATCTGCCCGTTGAAATACCAGCAACACCGATATGCCAACGAACAGGAGAGAGTAAGCGTTCTGAACGACGGATCGTCGACGGTGTGGGATTACGATAGGCAAGATAATAGGACCAAACAAACACATAATACAATACGCAAGCACACATCAACCAAAAATATTATGGACATCATTATCATTATCATTATCATTATCATCTTACATTATTAGCATTATTGTTATACTTTCTCATTCTTCTTTACTTTCACATCTTATAAACATTCTTTCTTTTTTTTCATTCATTACCATTTCATCACTGTACTCTCTTTTCCTCCATTCTTATCATTTCATAACCTTTGGTGATTGGGGAGTGTTAAAACACCCTCAAAGTATTCATTTCAATCTCAGCGATCACTCACGTCTACATCTCCTCGGTCATTCACCCAACCTAGTCGGAAGCAAACAGGAGTACAGGACCTTTACCGTGTGGGCACGACAGCTGTCTCACAACAAATGGTCCCAAACCAGGAGGACTCAGCCTCAATCAATAATATCAATTCATAATAATCATGGCACACTGCCTCGCAGTGGCAAACAAGATGCCCCACTCCAGTCCCTCTCGCTGTTCTCGATTTGCAATCTAGGGGGCGACAGTATGTTTCTAGTGGGCCCGCAGAACTTACCACGGCATTAGTCCCAGTCCCCACCACGTTAGTGCGCCACATGTGGAGTTCGTTCTGCCTAGAAACATACTCTAGACTTCTTGACGTTTCACCGTCATCGTCCTCCCCTAATGCAATCTCGTCCTAAGTATTCGCAGATACTTATCGTTTCTTCCTCTCCACTACTTCGCACTCTCATACCTCACCGAGCATGTCTTTTAAGTCTTTTATCTTTTAATTATCCTAAGGTCGGCCCATCCTTCGTGCATCCCTTCAATGAGTCCCGACCACTAACTTTACACGATCTTTCTCTCATCAAATCTCTCATAGCACAGAGCTGGGATCACATCATTAAACTCTCATCTCATTACCAATCCTTCTCAACATCCTCAATCTTTTCCAAAAACATCTCACCCTCCCCAAAACACAATTTCATAACTCTTTGGAAAACCTCGTATCATAAGCTTTCGCAAAATATCCTTTCGAAAACTTTCGCATAACAGTCTATTCTCACCAATATTCACAAAACTATTGTTTCAAAAATAATTTCTCAAAATGTCATTCCAAAAACTTTACCAAAAAGGTTGATTCACAAAACCTTCCTCGAAATCGTGTCCTTTCATAAAACTTTTTCAAAAGATCGTTTCATAAAAATTCCTTTGAAAATGTCGTTTTACAAACTCCTTCAAAATCTCATTTCAAAACCTTTTCAAAAATTTCGCTTCCCAAATCTTTTTCCAAAAACTTCTTTTCAAAAACCCCTTTCCAAAAGTCTCCTCTTCACAAATCTTTTTTTAAAAATCTCTTTTCAAAAGTCTCCTTTCACAAATCTTTTCGAAAATTCCTTTTTCAAAAACCCTTTTTCAAAAACACATCGTTGCTGAGCACTAGTGGAGGAGCAAGATCAACTCAACACTAGTTCCCAGTCTAAAACCAAAAACAAAGGAGCCCAGCTCCACTCAAACCATATCTCATCTCAAACAACATCACTCTTCCCCCAAGCTCTGGCTCGTTCTCAACATCATCATTCACTGTTTCCCCAATCTCAGTTCTTTATTTCTTTCTATTCTCTCTCATGTCTTTCATCAATATTCCTTCCTTATTGTGTCTTTACTTTCAATTTCATTACTTTATCAACTTATTCCTTCCATTTTCATTTCTCATTTAGGACGTATCCATCAGCATATTACTCCTTTAATCAACAACAACTAATATCATTAAACAACAATAAACATAACATGCTACTGATCACGCAAACATCACACAACAACAATGTGGTCATTGTCACCTTCGTATAAGTGGCCACACAACACAAACAATTGCCACTTATACTACTGACTCCGAACCACTTAGTTCTGATCTTTGAGATGATACGGAACGTCCTAATAAATCACCTAACTACCACGGTGTCTTAGGAATGCTTCTCTCTCACCTGAGGTCCAGGTATTAAGTGTGTACCGTCACCTCGGATCCTTCTTGCTGCCGGCTGTCCCAATCCCTTGTCTTTAAAATTTCCTCGTACTAAATAAAATACACTTACGTTATTATCTTGTTCTAAGAAAATCTTTTCTTAATTCGTGACACTTTTCGTTCTTAATCGAAAGACTTAAAACATTATTGTTTTATCAAAACAATTCTCATATTTTCTAGCACCTTAAATATTTTAAAACTGTTTGAAAACATTTAATAAAATGGTTTGAAACAATTGGTTTGATTGCTGGTCCGTTTTGGACAGCACCATAAACATGTTCGAAAACACCAAAAAATTCACCGTTTTCAACCCGGCTTTTCTTAAATCAATTATTACTTGAAAACTTTACTTTTACATCACTTGTACTTATTTTCAAGATCCAGAAACAAGTCCAAACAATTCTGGACAGCAAGGAATCATTTTCAAAAATCATTTTTTTTAATAAATCCCTGAAAACATCGTAAAAACATCCTTTGTTTTAAATAACTCTTTTATTCAAAATGAACACTTTTTAAAATTTAAGTCTTTATCACAAAACAAACTTTGGACAGCCTTAAACACAAATTAAAAATCTCAAGTAAATCAAATTATCTTATTTCAAAACCATTCACATACTCAAATATTTTTCAAACATAACTAGCATACAATCAACAACACTTAAACAAATGAAGTCATACAAGTAATTGATTAATCATTTAATTTATTTATAATTCGAACAAAACACGTATTCACTTAATCATTTCCTAAACATTTTCATTATCATAAAGCAAAACATTTAGTCATGCACATATTCACCAACCAATGGAACTAAGGATATCAATCAAGTACATTTAGTTTTCTTACAATTTTATTCCTATTACGTACATTTTATCTCATGCAACTAAACTTCCTAGACTTATTTGCTTTATATAACCGAATGGAATTTAGGAAAACAAGTTGAGAATTGCAATTTAAAGCACATACATCAACTTAATTCATTTCAAATACTTTAATCCCATTTTCTTTTTGAAAACCGAACTGAACCAAAAACAAAACAACACAATCCTAATGAATTTCTCTTTAAAAAAAAGTCATAAAACACAATTATCTCAAGGAGACAATATCATGCAAAAAGAATCTAGCCTATGTAATCTAGTATAGGCCGAATCATTACTATGAGGAAACAAAGTCTTTTATGCACTTTTCTTCATGCAAAACCTTGAAATATTAAGTCAAAAACATGTACATTTAAACACATGGTTTTGGAAAAATGCCACTCCTTTTTCTTCCTCAAAACCGTGACCTACTTTTTCACTTCAAACATAAATTTCGTTTTTATTTTCCTTTGCATGCACTTAAAAATCATGTAAATCAAAAAGGAAATTACATGCAAGGAACTTTTCCATGAAAACCATCATGATCTTTGGTTTTCAAAGCTTGACCGAAAATACATCAACACAATCAAGAAGAAAACTTAAATCCTTAGCTTTTGAAATACACATAAATTTAGATCAAAGCAAAATCATTTTGAAAAAGTTGTTTTCCTTTGTTTCTCGTCAAAACCGTGACATGCAAGCCAAGGAACAAAACTTTTTGAGCAAAAGAATCACATGCAAGACTTAAAAATCGAAGCCATGGGAAAATCAAGGTAAGAATCAAATCTTTTTCAAGATCAAAGACTTTTTGAAAAGAAAAACCAAAGATCAAAGCTTAGAAATTCAAACTTAAAAATCAAAGCATTCCAACCACTTAGATCATCTTTAGCAAGCATCAAACCAACATGCATGAACTCAAGACAAAAATAAAAATCATCACGTCCTAATTTTCTAAGCATGGCCGAATGATAATGTCCATGGTTTAAGGTTCTACAAGTTTATGTGGCTCTTGAAACTCAAGATCAAGGCTAATCAAGCACTTACAAACATAGATCTACAAAGGAATTAGACATGCAACAACAAATGAATCTTACAAGGCTTGGAAAATTAAGAACTACTACTAACAACCTATGATCTTCGAATAGACAAAGAAATAGAGAAGATCTTCAACCTTCTTCCTCTTCTCCTCTTGAAGTTGCCTCGGTCTCTTTCTTCTAGGGTTAAGGGGTAGTTTTCTCCTTAAGCTTTGATGAAGAAAATGTGTGGAAGAAGGAAATCAATGATGTTTGGGCTAAGAGCTTGGGTTTCCACTCTTCTTTCTCTCTTCTCCCTCACGGCCAAGCTCTCTTTTCTCTCTAAGTCTCAAGAGTTTGATGGTACTCTTGGACTAAGTGTTTGGTGGAAGAAATGAGATGAAGAGGAGAATGAACTAACAAGCCAACTTCACTTACACACACGGTTTTAAGGGCAAGGTCTAGGGTGAACAAATTTCCCTTTCTGGCCTCGGTTTAGGGTGTGAACCCAAGGGCAATTCGGTCCAGCTCTAATGTTGCATGAGAGGGGTCTTTTCGTGGGAGACATGGAGGAAGGAAAGTCCTCCCTAGGCTTCATGACTGACCTCTCCTACCCGCTTCCTATTTTCTTTTTAATTTTCTAATTCCTTAAGGCTTAAGGGAATGACTCCTACTTGGTTTCCTATTCCTCACATGGCCGAACCATACACATGCACACACAAACATTCACATACAATTTGTTTTCATGTTGATCACATGACATGGGTTCATGGAATAATGCATACATGTTCATCACACATCCACACACGTATTACACACATACATGTATTCATGCACCATGCACTAACCATATACATATAAGCATCACACATTGTTCATGCACATATACATTCTCATATATATATATATATTATATTCTTTTCCCATAATTAAATCCTCACATAATGCTAAGCATACCCAAAACCGTATATACACACACAATTACAAAATAAATTACAAACATTTAAGCTTAATTTCTAAACTTTGGACATTATTCTAGGAAACCATTTCTTTAAAATCATTTATTAGCTTTGAAATCGTGGAGTTTAGAAAATCTTTTAGGAAAACACTCTTTCAAAACACTTTTCTCAAAATAAATTTCTTTAGTGTTTTAATTTAATATGAGGAATTTACGGGGTGTTACATTACCTGTGTCGGGAAACATATAATAAAAAAAAATTCAAATCTAAACAACAAAAACATGTACATAAAAATAACATAGAAAACCAAAAACAAATTTTTTTAATATATTATATTTATTAAAAATAAATAAATAAAGGAGTCGGAGCACCAAAAAACCTGTGCATGGTAAAAGCACCCTTGTTGTATATTTTACTTGTTTGAATCATTACTTGAGTCCGGAAGCATATAATAAAAAAATTTAAATCCAAATAACAAAAACGTGTACATAAAAAGAACACAGAATACCCAAAACATTTTTTTTAATATATTATATTTATTAAAAAAAATAGCTAGATCACCAAAAATCGGTACATGGTAAAAGCACCATTGTTTTATATTTTACTTGTTTGGACCAACCTGTGTATCAGGAAGCATATAATAAAAAAATTTCAAATCCAATAACAAAAATATGTACATAAAAAGAACACAGAAAACCGAAAACATATTTTTTAATATATTTTATTTATTAAAAAATAAAATAAAAAAAGTCGAAACACCAAAAGCCGGTGCACGGTAGAAGCACCCTTATTTTATATTTTATTTGTTTGGACCATTACCTATGTCAGGAAGCATATAATAAAAAAATTTCAAATACAAATAAAAAAAACATGTACATAAAAAGAAAACAGAAAACTCAAAACATACTTTTTTAATATATTATATTTATTAAAAAAATAAAATAAAAAAAGACTCGGAGCACCAAAAATTGGTACATGATAGAAACACAATTGTTTTATATTTTATTTGTTTGAATCATTACCTGTGTGCAGAAAGATTTGAGAAAAAGTACTTCCCCCTTAAAAAAAGAAAAAGAAAGGAGTAGTACTTGACTACTTGTTGAGTAGCGTACTACTTCTATGGGCCCTCGAGCACTTAGCAATGGGTGTTTACGCATGTGGGATACTCATGCTTTATTATATTTCCTCTGGTCTCATTTATAAAGGGTTTGGTTAACCTCAGTCATAAGGCTAAGGTTAAGAGGTTAAGATGCTAAAAGTAGTAAATAAATCTAAGAAAATTAAGTTCACTATCACTTGAATAATTAAATGTTTAGTTTTTCTATAAAAATTCACTTCTTTTAGTCTCTTATTGAGGTTAAGAAAATCCATTTATAAAATCCTTTTGGAGTTTTTCACTCTCATCAAGGCGGAAAGTGGATAAATTTGTTAGTGTCATTGCAAATGTGAAAATTTGATATATTTTTTCAAAACTATCCCTATAATTATTATTGGACTCTAAAAAGTGTTGACTTTATAGGAGTGTTAATGAAAAAAATAATTAAATGCTATTGAAAATTGAAAAAAAATCTTATAAATAGGATAAAATAAAAACCCAAAAAATCCTATTTTAAATAAAACCGGAGGGAATACAATACAGACTTGTTTGTCAGTACTATCTTAAATTTATCGTTTCAACCGCCTAAAATTTCCTTTTTCCAAGAGTCCATTAAATAGCTTACCCACCGCTGTCTACTACCTACTCCCTTTTTTTCTTCTTATCAAGCCACTTTCTCAATTAAATATGTGTATCGGTAATAAGTGTCCAAAGACAATTATTAAGATTTTTATACTTACAAAAATAATCGTGAATGCATATTATTTCGTCTTTCGTAAATCTAAAAAATGAATTTTCCAATACTTATCTCCTGCATTTAGTTACTTGACAAATGCACCAAGAGCACTTGTTAATATTTGTCATTAAATTAAGGAGTTAATTATTACTTTGGTCCCTGAAATTACATACCGCTTTCACTTTCGTCCCTCAAATTAAGAAAATAGCTTTGAGGTCCTTGGATTTGTAAAAACATGTGCACGTTAATCCCTGGAGTTAACCTCAGTCAACGTCCGTTAACGGAGGCGTGACATGCATTTTAGATAATTCACTCTAGTCGTTGTAATCACTTTAAATAATTTACTATAGTCCCTGTAATAATTTTAAGTTATTCATTATAGTCCTTGAAACTATATAATTTATTCACTTTAGTCGTCCTTATATCAGTATAGTTCAAATTCCAGATTAACTCAAACAATCAGTAAAGAATTAACCGAAAAGATTAAGGGGTATGGAATACCTTCTGCATATCTGAGATGAAGTTTCATCCTTGCTCTTTTAAGGACAATGTTTAAGTAATAAAAAGTGTAAACTCAATATTGAAAACTTTGTACCAAAAACAAATTAAAACATTGCAAATGCAAAGTTAAGGGTCAATTCGACATTTTCCTTAAGTCTAAGTGTATGTTTAGATCTCATGCAAATGCAGGTTTTGTGCCTCCCAAACGGATTTGAGCATTTTGAATTGTGTTTGGTAAAAATTTTCAAAAGGTGATTTCCCGTTCCAAACTTGATTCCAGTTGAAGCTAAATTTTCTAAATGATGGAACTTCATCTCAAATATGCAAATATGCAGAAGGTATTTCATACCCCTTAATCTTTTTGGTTAATTTTTTACTGATTGTTTGAGTTAATCTGGAATTTGAACTATACTGATATAGGGACTAAAGTGAATAAATTGTATAGTTTCAGGGACTATAATGAATAACTTAAAATTATTATAGGGACTATAATGAATTATTTAAAGTGATTACAGGGACTATAGTGAATTATTTAAAGTGCATGTCACGCCTCCGTTAACGGACGTTGACGGAGGTTAACTCCAGGGACTAACGTGCACACGTTTTTACAAATCCAGGGACCTCAAAGCTATTTTCGTAATTTGAGGGACGAAAATGAAAGCGGTATGTAATTTCAGGGACCAAAGTGACAATTAACTCTTAAATTAAGGTTTAATTAAGTGCTCTCTTCTATCCTATTTATAAGACCTTTTTGGAGTTTTTATTTTGGTCCTATTTATAAGACCGATTTTAATTTTCAATAGCATTTAATTATTTCTTTTCACAAATACAACTATTAAGTCAACACTTTTTAGAATTCCAATACTAATTATAGGAGTAGTTTTGAAAAATTATATCAAATTTTCACATTTCCAATGTCACTAACAAATTTAATCACTTTCCTTGGTGGGAGTGAAAAACCCCAAAAAAATCGTATAAATAGGACCGAAGGGAGTATATTTTTAGTTCTTGAAGTTTATGGTTGTTTTGTCATAGATTTATGTTCTTTTATTTTTTTATTGTCTCATTCTTTGAAATTACTTTTGGGTTTGATATAAACTCTTGCTATTAATTTCAATTAAAATTTTGCGTATCTGTCACATCGAAATCATAGTCAAGATTTCAAACAAAGAATGCCAAAAACTAAATAATGGAGTATATATATTTTATAGTAAAAGAAAAATATATATTTTATAAAATAAATTAGATAATAGCAAACATAGTAAGATATATACTATTTCATTATTTTCATATTTTTTAAGCAAAGTATTTTTAGTTTTTTCTTTATGGGGAAGGGAAATGGAGTTAAATTCATCAAACGATGATACCCAAGATTGAACTCGGGACTTTCAACTTTCAAGTCTTAAAGACTTGGTATATGACTCATCATTCATAGTCGATGACTTTATCAAACATATAACAAATTAACATTGCAAGTAATAGGATTCTTTCCTTTTCACATTTATCTATCAATAATATGTAAATTCAACAAGGAATGCATTATTTTGATGAAGACAAATAGTATGAATAGTCAACAACAACAAACCTCTTATAGTTTATTATTTCCCACCCTATTGTAATCTCCTTTATTTATGTTTGAGTGTGGGTGGTAGACTTAGGTTTAACTCAAGCAAATATGAATTAGTTAGTATGAATTCTAGTTGAGTTAAATATTTGAAAAAGGCTAGAAAGGGATTGGTTATTTTTTTAACATATTTGAAAAATTTATTTTTAAGAAAATAGCAGTAACTAATCGAGTAGCTCTTGCACTACTCGAGTAGTCTGCTAAACAGAAAAATGTCAATCTTTCTGTCTGCTCAAACTAATCGAGTAGTGTCTCAACTACTCGATTAGTACGAGTCATCTTCATTAGTAAATCTGATCCAAATATGACTGTTGGAGAGGTAATCATGGGAGAAATCTTTTCTAATAAGCTGCCTTGGCTCCTCCCTGATTCTTGGAGATTTTTGGAGATTATAAATGATTGCCTCTTCCAACTCTTTGGGGAAAAAAATCAATTTTTCAAAATAGAAATCCTGATTTCAGAAAATACCTTTTGCTCTTATCTAATCCCTTTTTCTAAGTCTTAATCTCAATTGGTGATCATACTTTCATATTAATATTCAAATGAATTCGTTTTGGAGCCACAACTTTGCTTTATCATTTATCATTGAAGAAAGGAAGAAGCTCTTGAAGGTTTCAAGGAGTTCTGTCAGTGGAAGCATTGAAGAGGTTCTTCAACCATCAAGATCAATAGAAATTGAGGTAGATTTTAAGAGTTTGGTACACTCTTGAAAGGGTTAGGATTTTTTGAGTGAAATTCACTTGAAATTCCTTTTGTAACCAATTTATTTGATTTTGAGTAAAAATCTCCCTAAGGTTTAGGGGGGACTGGACGTAGCTCTCAAGGGTTGAGAATGAACCAATATAAAATTCTGTGTGTCATCTCTTTATGGCTTTCATTTAATTCTGCAATTTTAGTCTTTCCCTTTGAACCTTAAATTAGCATATTCACTTGCTGTTGTTCGTGTTATTCTTGGCTTTGTGAGAAGCTCTCTGAAAATTTGTTCTCTGTTTGAAATAGCTCGTACTACTCGAGTAGTTCGAGCACTAATCGAGTAGTTCAAGTATTTTTGGACATAAAATTAATTTTGATCAAAAATAGTAAGCTTGTCTATTGCTAATATCAATTAATATCGAAAAACTAATATTGTTGCTTCCATTTACTATTCACCCCCTAGTAAATTGTTAGGCTTGTTGGTTTCTAACATAATATAATGCATATTAATTTTTTTTATTGAAGCTATTATGTCGACTGTCGTAAAGCTGTTGGACTTGAACTATCCAGTCAAGTGTCCAACCACTCTACTTGTTGTTGTTAGACATAAGGAGGGCACCTTGAATACCAAGATACTCACTCTCTTGTCGATCACTTGGATGTTTGTGTGAGAAAGTTAGGTACATGTCTTCTTGTCTTGCTAAGCTTATATAGAGCTTACCCGCTTTACCATTGTTTACTACCCTAATGATGAGTCGACGAGATTCACGCTCACGGTAAGAGCTTTATCGCGGGTATCATAACTGGTGGAATCCTAAGCTCAACGATACCTCCCCTTAATGGTTCCTTGGATTTCTTCACACGTGTCGCCGATATGATGATTCCTTCATGTTTGGGCCTTTATGACCTTATACCGGTAGATCGATTTACTAAGGGATTGGGCCTTGGAGGCCTTATACAAGTAGAGAAATGGAATTCTCACCCCAACTATTATCCTCACACCCCAATTTAAACAGTGAAATTTCATTTTTACCCTTCATTAAATTTCCGACTCGGGACTCTCGAAATATTTTTCTGAGAGGTACCTCTTGGAAAAGTGAAGAATTTTCCAACAGGTACCGCTCGGAATTTTAAACAATTATCAAAAAAGAGAAAAAAAATGAAGAGGTCAAATCTTTTCACCATCTGCAGCTGTACCATTTGCACAAGTTTAGTATAGACTGAATTTATGCAATACTACCCTAATTAGTTTTGGGTTTTGGAATGACTATGGGCATCAACTAGTATTTGCAATTAGAACCAATGCCCATGGGGCCCGCCCGCTCGCCCGCAAATTTTTACGGGCAGGGCATTGATTTTGTGCCCAATAAAAAAAATGCTCGCCCGCCCTGCCCATGTTTTTTGTGGGCATTCTCGGGCGGGTATCGGGCCGCCTATTATTTAATTAAAAAAAACCGAAAAGTAAAAAACTAACCTACTGGCCAATTAAAAAAAAAGCAAAAAAAACCTATATGGCCCAAAAGGCCAAAAGCAAGCCCAAAAGCAAAAAAACGAGTAATTAGTCATTTTGGTCCCTGAAAGTGTGACCATCGGTCATTTTAGTCCCCCAGATATCATAAATACACGTTTAGTCCCTGAGAGTGTCTCACATCCGTCATTTTAGTCCCTCCGTCAACTGAGGTCAAGTAACGGAGTTAATTTTTCCGTCATTCATTTTGGTCCCTGAAACATGTATACATAATTCATTTTGGTCCTTTTTAAATTGACAATCAATTCAACTTAATCCCTGAAACATGCATACATAATTCATTTTGGTCCTTTTTAAATTGACAATCAATTCAATTTAATCCCTGAAACATGTATACATAATTCATTTTAGTCCTTTTTAAATTGACAATCAATTCAATTTAATCCCCGCAACCTGTATGTATATAGTATTTGAGCACTACCTATTCACAAAAGTTATCTTCTACTCATTTTCAATGGATATTTAAGGCATCAAAATGAAGACTAAATTTAGAGATATTTTGTACATAGTTATTTTTTAGATTAGTTTTGTGAACATGTGCTGACTCAAATATTACATACATACATGTTTTAATGTTATATCTCATAATGTTTAGTTGTTTATTTTCTACTCCCTTCCTTTCATTTTGTTTGGCCTTTTAGGCTTGAGCACATATATAAGAAAGTGTTAATAATGATAAGTTTTATCTGTATTTTGTCTAAATGTCCCTATTTAATCCTTATTGAAAATTGTAGTAGTATTTAATTTAATTAATGTATAGTGGTTTAGAGATGAGAGAGATGATAAAAGTGTAATTAATGATGAGTAAGAGAAATGATTGAAATAAGAGTTAGAATTGGAAAGAAAAATTTGTTTATGCATTGAAATTGTAAAAAGCCAAATAATATGAAATACACTAAGAGAAAAAGCCTAAAAGGCAACACAAAATGAAACGGATGGAATAAAAAAAATGAGGGATTAAGTTGAATTAATTGACAATTTAAAAAGGACCAAATTGAATTATGTATACATTTTTCAGGGATTAAAATGAATTGGTTGTCAATTTAAAAAGGACCAAAATGAATTATGTATGCATGTTTCAGGGATTAAATTGAATTGATAGTCAATTTAAAAAGGACCAAAATGAATTATGTATGCATGTTTCAGGGATTAAATTGAATTGATTGTCAATTTAAAAAGGACCAAAATGAATTATGTACATGTTTCAGGGACCAAAATGAATGACGGAAAAATTAACTCCGTTACTTGACCTCAGTTGACGGAGGGACTAAAATGACGGATGTGGGACACTTTCAGGAACTAAACGTGTATTTATGATCTCTGAGGGACTAAAATGACCGATGGTCACACTCTCAGGGACCAAAATGACTAATTACTCGCAAAAAAACTATCCCTACAAACTAAAGTCCTAACTCCTAATTCCTAAACAAACTCACAAAGTCTCAGAACACCTCCAGCTCCAGCTCACAAACACAAAGTCCTGCCTCCAGTCTTGCTTGTGTCGTCCTTCAGCTCCTAATTCAGATTTATTGCTTATTTTTTTGCCTTTCGTTGACTGTTTTTTATGTGTTTTTTGTTTGTTTGTTAATTGTTTTTTATGTGCTTTTCATTTTTTTAAATTTTTTTAAATTTAAACGGGCCGCCAACAAGCCCGCCCTGGGCATGAATTTTTCGCCCAGAAAGTGTGATGTCCTAGACGGTGAGGTCCTCCAAGGTTAGGGAAGGAGACCTTCAAGGGTGCCTCTGTCTAGGGTTTTTGTGTGATGTTTGGTGGGAGTCCTCAAGTGGCTAAGGAAGAAAGCCAAGAAGCAATCCTAAACACTAGTGTGTGAGAGTGACAATTAGGGTTAGAGGACATACCTGAGCCCCATGTAGTACGGAGCTACTTATAGGGGGGAGCTGGTTGCCCTAATGGGCCTGCTGGAGGCCCAAGTAGGGCCAGCTTGTACTGAGCTATGAGTGGATGAGCTGTCCTTGTGGATAAGGATAAGGCTGTACTGAGCTATGAGCTGTCCTTGTGGATAAGGTGAGACGCGTCATCATGTCCTTGATGTCGGACTCTAAGGGAGGTGTTAGATTCTGGGGGGTGTCAGTCAAGGAGGTCGGACCTTGATAGGAGCATGAGGTCGGCCCGTATCTGGTGTCTGTTCGGCCGTTGAGCTTTGAGCTCGGCCAAGCGCACAGAGGGCTTCATGTAGGGCCGTGAGGCCTCAAGCGAGGGTACTGAGGATCTCGGCTAAGCCGAGTCCACCACATAATCCCCCCAGCTCGGTCAAGGCTATGAGAGCCTTGATCCGAGGTATTGGCTTAGGTCCTTTTCTCAAGTCCACCACATAAGCCCCCCCAGCTCGGTCAAGGCTATTTGAGCCTTGTTCCGAGGTTCTAGGGAGTTCGGAAGATGAGTTGCTGAGAGTTGGATCCAGTTGTTTATGACGTCCTTTCATTATGAGAAGGCAGGTTTGAAAGCTGTCCTTTCACCTGCTCCGAAGTGACGCTTGCATTCTCCAGGGCTGACACGTGTCAGAAATCACGCCTAGCGAAGCGTCGCCATTGCTGCGACGTTGCTCGAGGTCCGTGATTCCAGTTATTATGCGCCAGGTGTCTCCGTGTGTGTGGTTGCACGCTGGGTTGGGCTTTTTTGGGCCAGGCCCAAACTTCAAAAGTGAGGGGGAAAACGGTTTCCCTTCTCCTTCTTTGACTCAAAACTGCCAAAACTGTTCCTCTCTCCCTCACACGACAAAACTGTTCCTCTCTCCCTCACACGAATCTCGTTCTTTCTGCACCCAGAATCCTTTCCTTCTTCTCCCACTCGTTTTTCCTTCTCTGCAACTCCTTCTCTCCCGAAACCAAATCCTTACCTCCATTACTGCAACTCCTTCTCCCTCTTCTCTTCAGGAGTCGTCTGATCTTGCAAGCTTTATATTATCTTCTCAAGGTACAGTTTCCTCTTGCTCTTCTTTTCATTATTTTCTTCTTTTCTTCAGCTTTTGGTTCTCTGTATTGGCCTTCGAGGGAGGGGTTAAGAACTTTTGGGTTTTCTATTTCTGTTTTGTTTTATGGGGTGCATGAGGAAGGTTGATACTTTTCGTCTATGGGGTGCTTTTTCTGGGTTTTGGGTTTTTGATATTTGTTTTTGTCTTTATTTTCCAGAAAACCAAAAGAGTAGATTGGGTTCAGTATGAGTAGGGAATGGCTTAGGAAATGGGCTGGGGTAGTTTCCCTGTCATCTAGCAGTAGTGAGGAGGAGGACGGCTCTTCCTCCTCGTCCTGTTCCTCCACGGAGGTAGACGAGGCGCTCCGTCGCCAAAGGGAATATAGGCAGAAATATGAGAGACGGGTTCTGGAGGTTGATCCCGTTGAGGTAGTCTATCCTCGGGATTGGGAGGAGAAGAGGGAGTGGATACGGCAGTACGCCTGAGCCGAGTTTGTCGATGGTAGGGAGCGTGCCGACTTCGAGAGGATGGAGAAAGAGGGGATGTATGAACGGGGGGTACCTGTGGTAGAGGGGAGGTGCTCACCCCTCGGAACGACTTCGAGGGGGTTTTCTGGGGGGTTATTTTTTGTAACCCGTAAGACTAACGCCGAGTTCCCCTGTTCTTCCACAGGTACCATGCCGCCAAGGAAGTGCGTCAGCCGACCTGAACTCTACCCTGCGCCTACCGATGCCGATCAGTACGAGTGGGTCGATGTGGAACCCAAAGGAGTTCGGTCTAGCTTGGTCACCGAGGACAAACTTACTGGGGTGAAGAGGGCGGTGCTTCCTTGTTCGGGGGATGCCGCTCGGACCTCGTACCAAATTCTCCCCTGCTCAGAAAACGACCGCATTTGTTCTCGGACAGATGTCAACTCCTTCTTCTTTTATGCTGATTTGATACATAACCTTGGGGTAACCCTGCCATTTACCGATTTTGAAATGAGAGTGTTAAACGAGCTCGGATTAGCGCCTTCGCAGCTCCACCCCAACACTTGGTCATTCCTACGTGCGTTTCAAAAATATTGTGGGGCCAAGAGGTTGGTATGCACAGTTTGGCTCTTCCTATGGATGTACAACCCGTTCGTCAGTAGCAAAGACGGGGTTACTGGTCGACTCTGGGTATCGGCCAAAGCCCGAGCTCACTGTGGGCTGTTCGGAATGTTTACGGAGTCTTGGAAGCATTTTAAGCCCAGATTCTTCAAGTACAAGTTTGTGGGCACTGGTCGACCTTGGTTCCGGGACGAGACGGGTCCGAGGTTCCCCTTGGAGTGGACCCCGGAGTTCTTTAATCGCCATCTCGGCACGCCACAAAGGTGGTCGGGCGTGACTCTTGATGCCGACGAAGCCGTCACAGTCCACCATTTCCAAACCGAATATCAAGCTTGGAAATTCCAACTTGATATTGGAGTTTTCATGAAATGTCCTGACAACGAAGTTTTAACCAAAATTGGTAGTTAGCCTTGCTCTATACTTGTAATTTTCTTTCAACTCTCTTACTGATTTTTCTTTATGTTTTCGTTTGCAGAGGAATATTGGTCAGCCATGTCGTCCAAGGCACTGAAGGCTGCGTTGGAGGCCCGTAAAAGAAAGAGGCCGGAAAGTACTTCTAATGAGCCTGTGGCCGCTGATACGACGTCAACCGGCTCCGCTCCTCCGCTCCCCACTCCACCTGCGGTGATCACTGCTTCACCTCCTCCTCAATCTCCTACTCCAAGTACCGAGCTTGTCAATACTGCCGGTACCCCAAGGCCGGCGACCCCCACTCCTAGGGGTTCGGTTAAAGAGGCTCTTGTAAAGATGTCGGGAGCCGAGTGGAAGAAGATGGCCGAAGGGTTGGCCTATCACTTGAAGAGATCAACAAAAATTTTTAATGTGTTGGCCAAAGTTGCTGATGACGTGGCGGAAGGCTTGTCGCCTGCCCAGAAAAAGGCCCGATCTGATATGGCAGCCGAGGTGACTGAGCTAAGGAGTAGTAAAAATACTTTCGAGCAAAAGCTGTCCGGGTTGGAAGAGAAGCACCGTCAGGAGATGGAGGAGTCTCGGAAAAGTCATGAGGAGGCTCTGGCCCAAGCGAAGGCGGATGCTAGGGAGGCTGGTCGGCGGGAAGGCCTTGCTGAGGTGGAGAAAGTTAGGACTCTGCTGAAGAGAAGGGCTGCTCAAGCACTTAAATATAAGGTAGCCGCATCTGAGTCGGATTTTAATCTTGAGAGGGCGGCGAGTAAAATTTTTACCAGTGCGGTAGAGCAAATTCTTCACTTGAACCAAGGGCTTCGAATTCGGTATGTCGGCGCCTCTGCTGGGTTCGGGGTGGAGGATGGGAAGATGGTCGATTATGACAAGGATGGGGTCGAGGTTGACCTGGATCAGCCTGAGGAGAATCTGCCCAACCCTTTGGTGGAGAAACCGGATGAGGAGTTCAACCCAAGCTCGGTTGTCCTTTCCGATGTTGAAGATGAAGCCGCATAAGTCCCTTATGCTGGGCAGCTTGCGATTTGCCTATGTTTTTTGTAACATGTTGACAGTGTTGGATTGTACTTTGCTTTGCTTATTGTGTACAACATTTCTTTTTTATGCAAGTTTTAATTTTCACTTGTTGCATACACATGGTGTCCGAGGTCAGAGTTATGCAAGATTTTTCTTGTTGCATGAACGCGAGCTTTATTTTACTAACTCGTTGTGTGTTTATTCGTTAGACTTCGGATCCATACTGCGATCAGTTATGAAGTCACCAAAATAATGCAAGTGTTTTAGACTTGTTGCATTTTATTTAGATAACCAAGTAACAGTTTTTGAAAATACAAGTTCTTTATAAGCTTGTTGTATTTAGATTTGATCGGACCTGAAAAACGTGTGCTAAAAATACTGGTGTTTATGATCTGGTATAAATAACTCAGATAAGCTCGGACGACTCAGTGAGTGCAGTAATCTTATAAGTTTTCCTTTGAATAAAGGTACTGTATATAAGCGCATACGGTGGGGATCTCGGATCCACCCACCTTAGCCGAGGTGGGTGTCCTCGTCCCCGATGTGAAAGAGGTTGCTGAGTGAAGCTATGTGGAAACATTTCACAGCAAGCTGTTCTTTATCGGGTGTCCCTTGTACACTGTGCATATGAGCCGATCTCGTTTACAAGACGTTGGCTGTGCATAGCGCCATGCAACATTTAGGTGGCTAGTGCTAAATGAGAAGCTAGTATGTTCGTATATAAAACTGTGGCACTTGAGTATGGGCAAGCTTGTACTTTTTTATTAATTATAACTATGAGTACATTGCCTATCATGGAATTGAAAAAGTGGGTATATCCCAATGGAGTGAAAAATGAGAAGAGCATGACTAGGGGAAGCAAGTGTAAAAAACATTAACAGAAATGAAGATAGAGCTTAAACTTGGGGGTGTAGGTGATTGCTGATAACATCTGAGGTAAACCTAGCAGAAGTAGGTTCTCAATTTTGCAATGTTCCAGGAGTTTTTGAGTTCGGCTCCTTCAAGAGTCTCTAGCCTGTATGCCCCAGAGTGTGTTTTTGGCACGACTCTGTAGGGGCCTTCCCAATTTTGAGCAAATTTCCCATCTCTTCGGTTTTTAAGACCGATGTCAGCTCTTCGGAGCACGAGATCTCCGACCTCAAAAGCCCTGGGTTGTACTGTTTTGTTGTACTACTTGGCTTGCCTTTCCTTTGCTTTCTTTTCCCGGGAAGAGGCGGCGTCCCGGATCTCTTCGGCCAATATCAGGTTTTCTTTGATCAAATTTCCATTCTCTTCCTCGGGTCTGTCCCTCATTCGGAAGGTATGGATCCTTCGTTCGATGGGGATGACCGCGTCACAACCATAGGTGAGTCTGAAGGGGGTCTCCCCGGTTGAGGTCTGAACCGTGGTCCTGATTGACCAGAGGACCTCGGGTAGCAGATCGGCCGACGCCCCTTTGGCCTGAGTAATTATCTTCTTGAGGCCGTCAACGATAGTTCGGTTGGCGGCTTCGGCTTGGCTATTAGTCTGGGGGTGTTGTACCGAAGAAAACCGATGAGAGATCCCGAGATTCTCAGCCAATATCTGGAAGTTGTTGGCAGCGAACTGGCTGCCGTTGTCGGTGATTAATGTTAGTGGAAGTCCAAAGCGGGAGATGACTTGTTTCATAAAAAATTTCTGGATCCTTACCGAAGTGATGGTTGCTAGTGGCTCAGCCTCAATCCATTTGGTGAAGTAGTCTATTGCTACCACGATGAATTTCAGCTGGCCTGGAGCCGTTGGGAACTGTCCCACAATGTCCATTCCCCACATGCTAAAAGGCCAGGGGGAAGCTAGAGAGTGGAGCTCCTCGGAGGGTTTTTGATAAACATCGCTGAAGAATTGGCATTGGGGACATCGTCTAACATGTTCAATGGAATCTGTAACTAAGGTCGGCCAAAAATATCCAGCCCTCAGTATCTTCCTTGCCAAGGATTTTCCTCCGACGTGGTGGCTCCCCAGTCCTCCGTGAACCTCGTTCAAGGTCTCCTGTGCTTCCTCGGAGGTGAGACATCGGAAAAGTGGGGAAGACATTCCTCTTCTATAAAGGATTCCATCCACAATAACGTACTCAGCCACCTTTCTCTTGAGTTTCTTTGCTTCCTTTTGATCGGCAGGGAGTATTCCATGTTCGAGGTATGCTTTTATTGGGTGCATCCAGTTCGGCGATACTGAAATAGCCATTACCACGCTTGGGGCCGAGATTTGTTCTTGAATGAGGCTTTTATTGTTTCCTCCGCCTTTAGTGCTTGCCAGTTTGGAAAGCACATCGGCTCGGGAGTTTGAACCGCGGGGGATATGGGTGATAGAAAATTTTGCGAAATCAAGAGCCAGGGACTTAACTTTATCAAAGTATCTTTGCAGGATGGGTTCTTTTGCTTGGTAATCTCCGGTGACTTGGGAAACCACCAACTGGGAGTCGCTCAAAATTTGAACCTCGGCTGCGCCGAGTTCCTTAGCCATGCGGAGGCCAGCAATGACCGCTTCATACTCGGCCTGATTATTCAAGGTTAAGAACTCGAATTTCAGGGAATATTCGATGCTGAGCCCTTCCGCATTTTCCAAAATAACGCCAGCTCCTGCTCCCTTTTGATTGCTTGAACCATCCACATATATCACCCAGGTATCCGAGCTAGAGCTTTGGTGGGGCTCTGTAAACTCGGACACAAAGTCTGCCAATGCTCGTGACTTGATTGCCTTCCTCGGTTCGTAGGAAATGTCGAACTCGGACAATTCGATTGCCCATGCCATCATTCTCCCAGCGAGGTCGGCGTTTGAAGAACTTGTTTAATAGGCTGGGCGGTCCTTACGACAATGGGGTGACTCTGGAAATATTGACGTAGCCGCCGTGCAGCAAGGATCAGACAAAATGCAATTTTCTCAATCTTGGAATACCGGAGCTCAGGACCTTGCAGGGCTCGGCTTATGAAGTAAACAGGGGACTCAGTTCGGCCCTCATCTCGGACCAACACCGAGCTGAGGGCGGAATCACCAACAGAAAGATAAATGAAAAGGCTTTCCCCCTGCCGAGGGCTGGAGAGAACTGGAGGAGAGGAGAGATATTCCTTAAGTGCCTGGAAAGAAGTTTCACAAATTTGATCCCAATGAAAAGTCGTACCTTTTTTCAGCAATTGATACCAGGGTAAGGCCTTTTTTGCTGCCTGAGGGAGGAACCTTGACAGTACTGCCATCCTGTCAGTTAACTGTTGCACTCCTCTGAGATCGGCAGGGCTCTTCATTTCCAGTATAGCTCGGCACTTGTCGGGGTTTGCCTCAATTCCCCTTTCGGACAGCATGATTCCGAGGAAGGCACCAGCTGGAACTCCGAAGGTGCACTTTTCCGGATTCAGCCTCATTTTATGCGCTCTTACCCTTTCAAGAACCATAGCAAGGTCTCGGACGTGGTCATCCTTTTTCTTGCTTTTTGTAATCATATCGTCGATATAGACCTCCATGGTGGTACCAATGATTTCATCGAAAACCTTGTTCATCATTCTTTGATAGGTTGCACCAGCATTCTTCAAACCGAAGGGCATGACCGTGTAGCAGTAAGTTGCCTTTCCAGTTGTGAATGTGGTTTTGTCTTGGTCTGGGGGATACATGGGGATCTGATTGTATCCCGAGTAAGCATCAGTAAATGACAATAGCTGGTATCCCGCCGAACTATCGACGAGCTGGTCAATGATCGGCAGAGGATACTGATCCTTGGGGCAGGCTTTGTTGAGGTCGGTGTAGTCCACGCACATCCTCCAACTGCCGTTTGCCTTTCTGACCAAAACAGTGTTTGCAACCCATTCGGAGTATGGCACCTCTTTGATGAACCCAGCTTCCAGCAGTTCGAAAACCTTTTCTTGAATCACTTTTGCCTTCTCTGTCCCGACGCGTCTCATCTTTTGAGCTACCAGCCTTGCCTTCGGGTCTACGCTGAGCCTGTGGCAGATGAAATTCGGGTCGATCCCCGACATATCGGCCGAGGTCCAAGCAAACAAATCCAAATTGGCTCGCAACAGTTCGATGATCTCACTCTGGATCTCCTTAGGGAGGTCGGCACCCACTTTGACGGTTCTGTTGGGGTTAGAAGGGTCAACTTGAACTGCTAACCACTCCCCTTGAGGAGAAGGTCTAAGGTCATCCTGCTCGGCCCGAACATTCAATTCTGCCAATAGGATCTTCCCTTTGGCCAATGTTGGACCAGTGAGCTCCTCTTGCTCCTTTCTAATTTCCCGTAGACTCGCGTTGTAGCAGAGTCGAGCTCTCACCTGGTCAGCTTTGATCGTGACGACCTTGTCGTCAGAGCCGACGAATTTCATTGCTAAGTGAACTGTTGAGACCACTGCTTCAAAAGCCTGCAAGCAGGTTCGTCCCAGTATCACGTAGGGGGAATCGCAATCAATGATTAAAAACTTGATGATCTCCGTTCGGGCCGAAGGCTGCTTACCTAAGGTCATCGGGAGATGGATGACTCCTAGGGGGCGAATTGCCTCGCCCGTGAAGCTAATAAGATTGCCTTCAAATTCCACGAGGTCGGCTGACCTCAGCTTCATTTCTTTAAAAGTGTGAAGAAAAAGAATATCGGCCGAGCTTCCCTGATCGATGAAGACTCGGGCGACTTCGAAGTTACCGATCATCGCCGCGATCACCATTGGGTCATTGTGATCTGGGATGATGCCTACCATATCTTGGTCAGAAAAATAGATGGGGATGTTCCGAGGTGGATTCTTACAGATATTCTTGTGGCGAACCGCTAATACTTGATTGACGTACTTTTTCCTTTCCGACTTCTTCTTGCCGCCACCGGCAAAACCCCCTGAAATGGTTTCCACTGGGAGATTTTCCGGTGACTTAATCAGATCTTGTACAACAAAATTTTCTGTTTGTTGTTGGAGTTCATTAGGGGCTGGAGCTTGAACAAAAGCTCGTTCAGCGACACGTCGCACGGGAAACCGTTGAAGGTTTGCACTGACTTGGCCTTGGTGTTCTATGGTCTTCGTTTGGTGTCCCATCATGGCGAAAAACTCTGTTGCGTGAGGACGTGAAGACGGTGGAGGTGGTGGCGGGGGAGGAGGAGGTAGTGGAGACCTTGCTGTCCTGCTGGCCCTAAGGTGCAATCGTAAGTCCTCAGTTGACGGGACCCTCCCAGGGCGCCCCCTCCTCCTCTTCTGAACTGGTTGTGCTTCAGACATGGTAGAGTTTCTGGGAATGAAGTTTATCTTTCCCACAGACGGCGCCAATGTGATGTCCTAGACGGTGAGGTCCTCCAAGGTTAGGGAAGGAGACCTTCAAGGGTGCCTCTGTCTAGGGTTTCTGTGTGATGTTTGGTGGGAGTCCTCAAGTGGCTAAGGAAGAAAGCCAAGAAGCAAACCTAATCACTAGTGTGTGAGAGTGACAATTAGGGTTAGAGGACATACCTGAGCCCCATGTAGTACGGAGCTACTTATAGGGGGGAGCTGGTTGCCCTAATGGGCCTGCTGGAGGCCCAAGTAGGGCCAGCCTGTACTGAGCTATGAGTGGATGAGTTGTCCTTGTGGATAAAGATAAGGCTGTACTGAGCTATGAGTTGTCCTTGTGGATAAGGTGAGACGCGTCATCATGTCCTTGATGTCGGACTCTGAGGGAGGTGTCAGATTCTGGGGGGTGTCAGTCAAGGAGGTCGGACCTTGATAGGAGCATGAGGTCGGCCCATATCTGGTGTCTGTTCGGCCGTTGAGCTTTGAGCTCGGCCAAGCGCACAGAGGGCTTCGTGTAGGGCCGTGAGGCCTCAAGCGAGGGTACTGAGGATCTCGGCTAAGCCGAGTCCACCACAGAAAGCCCGTCCGCCCGCCCAATTTGCCAATGCTAACATCAACTATGCATATATCCAGTATGCCACTTGGCGACTTAAAGTCGCTCGCGATGATAATCCAGTATGAATAATCCCCTCAAAAGAGAAACTTCTTGGATTTTATTAATGATTCACACTGTCTATTATGAACCATGTGTTTGTCAATCAATACCATCTACTATGTGATATATATGCAACTAAATAAATATCATCAAATGTATATGCAACAAGCAATAGACGCAGAATGTTAGGAAGAGGCAAATCTATTTTAGTGATAAGTTTTCTATGATAGATAAGCTACAAAAATTCTACCTGGCTATTGCAGATAATAAGTTTCTGTTTTGGCAATACTAGTGTCTGCCCATGTGGCCATGTCTCTTTTCTGCTTAATTTTCCGAGAGGTACCTCTCGGAAAAATGTCCAAAATTCCGAGAGATATCTCTCGGAAAAACACTTTAGAAAATATTCCGAGAGTCCGTGTTGAAAAAAATAAAGGGTATTTTTGTCATTTTATTGTTCAAATGGGTTATGGGGATAATATGTGGGGTGAGGATTCTAAATCTCATACAAGTATACCGATTTATATATATATAGAGGGAATGGGCCTTGGAAGTCTTATACCGGTATAATGGTTAATAGAAGGATTCGGCTTTGAAAGCTTTATATCGGTATACCAGTTTGGAGAAGGATACGGCTACTGAGGCCTCATACCAGTAAACCGGTTTGTAGCATGATCATGATCCATAACAAAAGCTTTAGTACATCTTGTTACTTTACAAATTTGTTTTAAATTTTATTTATGTTGCTCCTGTTGTTTGTTATTTTTAATAAAGTAAATGATAAATTGGTGAAAGTTAAATTTTTTTTTTTAATATAATCAATGTCTACAATAGACCCATTACAAATTATACAGGTTAAAAAAAATATTTTAAATAAATATTAGTATAATTTAAAGAATGCCATACATAATCGGTATATAAAAGAATTTTAAAAGTTTTGGGATGACCCTTGTATCTATAGGTCATCCCTTTAGCTTCGTCCTTGGATGATACCATATTATGCCATGGAGTGAAGATACTTTATTTTTTAAAATTAAAAAAGCTAAATTTTTTTTTTCTTTAAAAAGAAAGACCATCTTCGCTTATATAACATCAAGTAAATAACTTTTTGTATTGAACTAAAATTCCAATATGATAATGGCAATAAAATTAGGTTGAAATTAATAAAGATGTATATAACAAACCCATAAATAATATCAGTGAGTTAAACATAAAATCCAAACAAAAAAATTTATGCACTAAAATCAAATATCACCATACTACAACCATTAACTTAAACCTTGATATTATTACATAGTCGATCTCATATTCACACACACACAGTAAATAGTTGATCTCAGAATGATTGCAGTTATTCATCACAAACACAATAAACAACTCCTCCAAGTTCACTGAATACATATGAAGAACTAGTAGAATAAGCAAACATTTATCCTTTAACGGTTTATAAGGACTTAAACTCAATGCCAAACCTTTATGGTATTTTATTCATTATCTTGTTCACTACTTTGGTGCTATCTATGCCTTGAGAAGATGAGCATCAATATCTTTAGTAACCTTGGTGACATAGTCAAGGAAACCATATGGGGGTTCAACATTCTCATTGACCTTCTCATATTCAATGGTCCATATAACTCTACCGCTGCCATCATCCTTTCCAGCCACTTGAAAGATGAGCTTGAAAACCTTGTAATCCTTTCCGATGTCTTCATCAAAGAGGCTGTATGTGATTGTTTTGTTGCTTTCATCAACGGTTTCAATTTTCTCCTTGCAGGTGTGTACCTTGCCATCTGTTGTTTTACAAGCAATTAAGATAACTTTTTTTTTAAAAAAAAAATGGATAAGAAGTACTTAAAATATGAAATTGGTTCTGAGATTAGCACCATCAACCAATTTCATTACTACTATACCATACAATAAAGAAAAATGTTAAAGAATGTCTTTAGAACATTAATTAAGAAATAAAAAAAATATTTTTATCTTGTAAAATATTAAATTTTAAATATAAAAAAAAAATGATAAACTAATAAAAATTTTCTCTTAATATATTTCTTAAACAAAATCTTTAAAAGTTTGGTTAGCATGACCGGCGGCCTTAAGGCTGATTTAGTCTTTTAACTTCTAACAACATCATTCAATCTGGTTAGTAAAATTATCACAGGAACAAGTTGAGGGTGGCCAAGGTGTAGAATCAAATTAACATTTTTTTTTTTAATTTTCAAGAACTGAATTGTTCTATTTTTAATCTTAAAACCAAATTAACGTTTTACGTACTCTAAAGTACAAAATATAAATTCTTCATTTGCTATTTACAATATATTATTCTTTTTAATTTGTCTCTTATTATAACGTATTATTTTAATAGTTTTTTATTAGGTGATAGAATTAAAATATGAAAGATAAATGAATAAAATTTAAGTAAGAGCAAATTTGAAAAATATTTTTCTTTTATGAAATTAAGAATATTAATTATTTTTAATAATTTTTTTAAATTTATATGAAGTAGATAAAAGTGATTTACAAGAAGGGACGGGAGAAGCATTTGTAAGCCTTAGTACTTACGTACGACATAAGTCCAATGCTTGACCGATTCATTGCTATGCCAGTCATCACCTTCGTGCAGCTTGGTATGATGCACCTTTTCAGCAATGTTTTGAATGTGGTGAAGTTGCTTGGCGAAGAGGTTAAACCACTTAGAAACTGGTGCTAGGATCACATGTTCGGTGCTCACTTTACCGGTAAGAGCCATTTCTATGAAAACACAAACAATATGAGAGATATAGGGAATACGCAGGTTGAAAGATTGGGAAGGATGTGAAGCCTCCTTGGATCTTATATAGTAAGAGATAGGATAGATAAGTGAGTGTAATTCATATGATCATGTATACCATCTGATTAAAAATATAAGTAAAATTAACTATTTTCATGTTTATTAAGGAAATTAGTTGATTGTATTTAATTTTCTAAAATATATTAAAAAATAAGGTATTTTTGGAAAATAATATTGAGAATGAAACAAAATTTAAATGAGATAACAATTTTTTTGGTATACTTTAAGAAAGTAGCATCAAGAAAGAAACAAAATTTAAGAAGGTTAGTTAATTTTGGTTATATTTTAAATCAAATAAAATTTGTTTTTTGTTGTTTATATTTCAAGCAACCGGATGAACCGATGAAGTATAAGTCTTATGTTTTAGAGTTGAATTAAGCTTAAGTTCAATTTTGGGATTTAAGACTTTTATTTTGTCAATACAAATTACTCCATCTGTTTTATAAGTAGTGTTTTCTTTAAAGATTATGCACAGATTTTAAGAAATGGTTAAGTGACGTAAGAATTTAAATTTTGATTACAATACCCCTGTATAATCATTATTTAAGAGAGAGAAAAATATTGAAAGTGAAAAATAGAGTGTAATAAATAACGGTGTATTGAGAAAAATAGCATTAATTAAGTATTAGGTTTTAATTTGTAAAAGAACAATACATATGAAACATGAGACCAAAATTCTATGAATACTACAAATGAAACGAAAGGAGTACTAAATTAACTAACTTTCTTAATGGACGTGAAATATACCAAGGAGATCTTATAAATATGTACCGAAGGAGTATACTTTTTCAAAATTACTCCCTCCACCCTTAATTATAATGCTCTCTTAACACTTTTATTTTGTCCCTATTTATAAGGCCCTTTACCAATTTTCAATGTGCATTAATTATTTTTTTTCACAAACACCCCTATTTATTTAACACTTTTTAGATTTCCAATAATATTAATAGGGGTAATTTTGAAAATACATATCAAAAGTTTACATTTCCAATACAATTAACTAAATTATTTTACTTTCTTAATGGACATGAAATCTCCCAAGAGGGCCTTATAATTAAGGACAGAGGTAGAATATTATAATTATCATTTAAACTTTAAAAAGTGTTGAGTTAACAAAAGAAAAAGTAATTAAATATTATTGAAAATTGAAATAAGATCTTATAAATAATACGAAAATAAAAATTTGAAAATGATTATATTAGTATATACTTCCTCTGGCTTGAAATATGCAGTAAGTAAAAAAAATATACTTTTTTGGTTAAAATATAAGAAAAATTAATCAATTTTCTTAAATTTTATTTCATTCTCAATGCCGCAACTTTCTTAAAACAATCCTAAAAAATTGTCATCTTATTTAATTTTTGTTTCATTTGCAATGTAACTTTCCTAAAACACCTCTATTCTTTTATAAATTTTAGAAAATTAAATAAAATCAACTAACCTCCTTAATAAAAATAAAATTAGTTAAAGTTGCTTATAATTTGAGTCAGAATGAGTAGAACAGGAATGAATATACGTACACCGTATGTGTTTATGTATAAACTACTCCCTCCGACTCGAATTATAAGCAAATCTAACAATTTTTACGCTTATTAAGGAGGTTAGTTGATTGTATTTAATTTTCTCAAATTTATAAAAAATAGAGGTATTTTAGGAAAACAATATTGGGAATGAAACAAAAATGAATTAAGATTACAATTTTATAAAGATGTTTTAGGAAAGTGGTATTAGGAATGAAACAAAATTTAATAAAGTTAATTAATTTTGCTTATATTTTAAAAAAAAATATGTTTTTTTTGTTGCTTATAATTTGAGTCGGAGGTAGTATAGCATAGGCACCCTTGCCACCCGCCAACTAAATTATTAATTAGTGATCCTCGGTGTATTGATGTATGTACTACGTATAAACTATAGTAAGGCAGTAGGCACCCTTGCCAGTTGCCACCCGCCAACTAAATTATTAATTAGTGATCCTCACCGAGTCACCGAGTAGGTGGCACCATAAATGGTGTATTCGAAAAGTTCTGACTTTTACATTTTATTTTATTTTATAATTGATTTTTATTTTCCATCACATAAAGAAGTTCACTAAAATTAGTTTTTATTTTCCACCGACTTTTTTTAAGAATTGAAAATGATGATGTTTGTAAAATTTTGAAAATATGATTGGTAGAAAATAATTTTAAAAATATAATTGGTATATGAATTATGAAAGTTAGTTTGAGTCAGAATAAATAATAATATAATTTAATAAAAAAAAGGTAAAATTGGGATATGATTAATTGAAAGCTCTTATTTTTTTGTAGCTTTCTAAAAGCTACCTGATGTAGCTTTCTAAAAGCTAGCTTTCAAAAGCTATAAGCTTCCTTTTTGAAAGCTATAAGCTTCTTTTATTTTTTTTTCACCAAACAGCTCTAGTAGCTTATTGACCAAGTCAATAAGCTAAAAGCTACTAAATAAGCTATAAGCTTGTCATACCAAACACACTCATTAATTCCCTCCTGCTTTTAAGCAATAAAAAGCAATTTTACAGAGCTGCACGTGAACATATTCTGATTCAATCCTTTTCATAAAATTGATACACGAATTGAAAATAAACAATACGCACCACAAATTGGTAGGTATTCCCTCTGCTTTTAAGCGATAAAAAAAATACTCCTTTTCGTTTTTAATATAAGCATTATTTAATAAATTTCATTCTTTTTAAAAAAAGTTAGTTAATATTGTTAGTGATAATAAAAATGTAAATATTTGGTATACTTTTTCAAAAGTATTCCTATAATTATTATTAGAAATCTAAAAAGTGTTGAATAAATAAGGGTGTTTATGGAAAAGAAGTAATTAATGCTATTGGAAATTGAAAATGGGGTTTATATTAAGGACCAACAAAAGTCTTCAAAATGTGCTTATATATAGGACCGGAGGGGTACATTTTTTGGTTTAAAATATAATCAAAATTAATCAACTTTTTTAAATTTTATTTCATTCACAATGCCAATTTTCTAAAACATTCCTAGAAAATTGTTATCTTATTTAATTTTTCTTTCATTCCTAATGCAACTTTCCTAAAATACCTATATTCTTTTATAAATTTAATAAAATTAAATGCAATCAAATAATTTCCTTAATAAACGAAAATTCAATTAATTTTGCTTATAATTCGAGTCCAGAGAGTATGCATCAATTCATGATTATCCGCAAGAAGTGAATAATTACGTGAGTGGGACAACATGTGTCTTTCCATCATCTACTCCCTCTTTCTGACTTTAAGGGTTTTTTTTTTTTAAAAAAAAACATGGAAAAAGAGAAATATGAAAGAGAGAAATTGGGAGGAGCGATTATCATAAAAAAACGAATAAATTTTGTTATTAAAAAAATGTGGAGAAATGGAAAAATGAGAAAAGTTGAGTTTTCTTTTTTTTTCGTTGGAGAGAAAAATGAGAAGAAAGAAATGAATATATTTTTTTCCACCTGTATAGATATTAAACATAACTAAAGATTTTTTATTTACTTCAAGTCTTAATTACTAAAATAAAAATTCCGAGTCAAAAATATTAACGAAACACTTTTTTTACTGAAATAAAAAATTTATTTATTTCAATTAAAAAAATAAAAAAAAAGTGAATAAGTGAATGATAGTCGGATAATTTTGCATCTTAAATTAAGTTTTCTCCTCATTCCCTCTTCAATTGGGAAGAGAAATTTTTTATGGGACCAACCAATTTTCTCTCTCTTTATTTTCTTTGGTGATCCAAACTTTGTTTTCTTCTTATTTTCTCTCCTTTCATTTTCTCTTGTTCCAAACAACTTTAGAGAAATGTCTTCGGTCTTTCCTCTTATTGATTGGGTGAAGCTCAATGTTGATGATAGGTGTATCGCGAATGATCGTATTGGGTTTGGCGGTGTTCTGAGGAATTCGGATGCCGTATGGATCTGTGGCTTCAGCGGGTTTTGGTGGCTCGGGGGATGCCCTCCTTGCGGAGCTTCTAGCCATCAGGCATGGTCTTTTATTAGTTTGGGAGTTGGATATTAAATTTTTAATTTGTCAATCTGATTTTAATGAAGCTATTCGGTTTGTTAATCTCTCCTCGGTCCCTCCATTCCATGCTTATGGCGCGATTCTTGGTGACATATCTTACCTCTTGAGTAGAGATTGGATGGTTCAGATGCAGCATAGTCTTAGGGAAGACAATTATGTGGTCGATGGGTTAGCTAAGTGGGGCTCTTCTCACATTGATTTGGATGTTGTTTGGAAATCCCCACCCAACTACCTTGATTTAGCTTTGCTTGCTGATAATTCTGGTGTTGTACACCTTAGATAGTCTTTTTCTTTACTGCTGTTTCTTTTGCTCTGTTTTTAGCCATTTCTTGTAAAAAAAAAAAAAAGTGTAATTGTCGTAAATCGTAATCAACCCTTCTGGGTCAAGTTTAGCACAGCGCACTCGTTGTCTATTTCTGCGCATAATGCTTGGTATAGAAAAAAAAAAGCCACTAAAAAGCTAAACATAATGAAATGCGGATGGATTATTTTTTAAGAAGTGTAATTATTATTTAGATTTTTAATCTATTAATTATGTTTTTATCATTGTATCTTCTCTATTTATAATTAGGAAAATGATAATAAGTAACCTTATTACACAAATTAAGCATTTTAAATTTTTAATGTCATTGGAAAATGTTTTTTTAGATTTTCGATAGATGAAGTATGGTGAATTTATATTATAATTAAATTTCCTTCTCTAGTAATCTTAAAAAGTGTTTTTAATGCACTTGTTAACAAGACCCTTATAATTATTAATTCTTCTTCAATATTTACGAAAACCAATACTTATTGAATATAGGTAAATATAAAAAAAAACATTTATTACATTCTTAAAATCTTAAAAAATAAATAAATACAAAAGAACAATTTAAAAAAAAAATATATGATAAGCGAAGGAGGAAGTACGCCTGTTCAGTCTCAAATATAAGCAAATAAAAATATTTTATTAGTGGTCTCAAATATAAGCAAAACTTTATTAACTCTCTATTTCCAATACAATTATTTCTAAAATATCTCTATAAAGTGGTTGTATAATTTAATTTTTGTTTCATTCCCAATGCATATTTTCTAACGTGATCTATTTTTTTATTAACTCGAAAAAATTAAATACACTCAATTAATAATTTTTTTAAAAGAAAATGGAGAATGCATCGACAGTGTATAGCCTTTTTTACACCATTAGTGCATCATCTACCATTCATTCGTTTATGATCGTTGACTTTTATATTAAAATAATACAAATAAATGATGATGATAGACTAATGGTATAAGAAACTTTACTTTGTCATTGCATACCCATCAATCTCTATTTTAATAAATGTGGAGTTAGTTTTTTTTAGGGTCGTTATTCTGTACTAACTAAAAAGTGGTTAGTACAGATACTAACTATTGTGTAACCTAGTGTTCCCGGTTTGTTTACCATTTACCGGTTTTTTCTTTTTATTTTTTTGTTGTTTATGCTTTTACCAAAATGGCCCATACGTTTTTGCTCACCATTTACCGAAAGCTTTTTCAAACTCAAGCATCTTCCACCATACGTTTTCATCAGTGTTAACAATAACATTAATTTGATTTTTTCACACAAATCAATAATAAATAATTCTTCATCCAGTCCCTAATATAAGCACCATTTGATCAATTTTCACTCCCTTTAAGAAAGTTAATTAATATTGTTAGTGGTATTGAAAATGTAAATATTTGGTATACTTTTTCAAAAGTATCCCTATAATTATTATTGGAAATCTAAAAAGTGTTGAGTAAATAGTGGTGTTTGTGGAAAAAAGTAATTAATGTTATTAGAAACTGGAAATGAGGCTTATATTAAGGACAAGAAAAAAGTCTTCAAAGAGGGCTTATATATAGGACCGGAGGGAGTAAAAATTAATGAAATAATAAAATTAATAAATAACAAAAATTACCTAAAGTGTTGACTATTGTATGTTTTATGTGTACTTCGTCTAAAATGTCACAATTTAATCTTTATTGAAAATTATTGTAGTATTATTTAATTTGTATTCAGAAATGTGTCCATTAAATAATATATAATGGTTTATAAATGAAATAGATGATAAAAATTTAATTAATGACGAGTAAAAGATATAATTGAAATAAGGGTTTGAGTTGAAAAGAAAAATATATTTATGCATTGAAATTGTAAATTTTCAAAAAGAAAAAATATGTTTGGCCTTTTATAAATTTAGTATTTACACATATTACGAAAACATTGATTATTATAATATTTTTGCGTATTTTCTCTAAATTGTCACTATTTAATCTTTATTGAAAATTGTAGTAGTATTTAATTTTTATTAGGAAATATATTCATTAATGTGGTGGACTCGGCCTAGCCGAGGTCCTTAGACTACCTCGCCAAAGTCCTGAGGACCCTTTAGGAAGCCTTCTGAGCGCTTGGCCGAGCCCAATGCTCAACGGCCGAACAGACGCCAGATACAGGCCGACCTCGTGTTCCCGCTCAGGTCCGACGTCTGGGTCCGACACCTTCCCAAGTCCGACACCTAGGACATGATGACGTCCCCCTTCCTTATCCACAAGGACAGCTCACTACCTTATCCACAAGGACAGCTCACTACCTTATCCACAAGGACAACTCACTACCTTATCTGCAAGGACAACCTATCCACTCCTAGCTCAGTACAGGCTGGCCCTACTTGGGCCTAAAGCAAGACCATTAGGGCAACCAGCTCTCCCCTATTAGTAGCTCTGTACTACATGGGGCTCAGGTATGTCCTCTAACCCTAATTGTCACCTTCACACACCAGTGATTAGGGTTACTTCCTGGCTCTTTCCCTTAGCCACCTGAGGACTCCCACTAAACATCACATATCAACCCTAGACAGAGGCACCTTAGGAGGTCTTCTCCTACCCTTGGAGGTCCTCACCGTCTAGGACATCACATTGGCGCCGTCTGTGGGAAGAGATAAACTTCAACCCCACCTAGAATATTTTACCATGTCTGAAGAACAGCCAGTCCAGAGGAGGAGGAGGGGGCGTCCAAGAAGGGTGCCGTCGACTGAGGACCTGCGCCTGCACCTGGAAGCCAATAGGGCAGCGAGGTCCTCACCACCACCCTCTCCACCACCTCCACCTCCTCCCCCGCCATCACCTCCGTTTCCACCGCCACCTCCTCCACCAGAATTCACCTATACCCACAGTGGACCCTACACCATCCACACCGGAGACACCGCAAATCCAACCCAGCTTCCTGGCGGAGGTCGGCGCGTGCAGCTACGTTCTGAGCTCGGAGAAACCAACATTGAACAGCACCGCCACCGCAGCGAACGTGTTCACTCAGTCAGTACAACACACCGTTCCCACTCTCGACAGTCTACGCTCTCTCGGGATGCTGAACTCTTATCCTTAATGAGACAGCAGATGAGAATCATAGAGCAACAAGGTAAAGCTATTGCAGATCTCCAACAAGTTGTCATGCAACGTTTAGCTGAACGAGCTGCTGTTCAAGCTCCAGCCCCAAACGAGTTCCCTCCACCACCCCCTCCACCACCTCTTCCACCACAACCTCCGTTAACTCCACAAACCTTTGCAACACCACACACGACTGTCACACAACTTACACCACCCCCAACCAGCAACACCTGAGCTGGATGATTCCCACCCTGGGCATCCCTTCACTCCTGCCGTCATGGCCTATGAACCACCACCTGGGTACCTAGGGCCCAGTAACATCCCCAGATACAATGGCCTTACAGACCCTCAGGAACACGTCCTTTCCTATGAGGGAGCCGTGAACTTTCATGGAGGAGGAGATCGGCTCAAATGCCGAGCTTTCTCCATGACTCTCCAGGCCCCAGTCCTTCGGTGGTATTCAACGCTTCCCAAAAACTCTGTCAACAACTGGGCAGAAATGAAGCGTGTCTTCCTCAACAGATACACTGCTAGCTGTGTGCAACCCAGATCGGACCACACGCTGGCGACAGTGACCCAGAAGCCAGACGAATCCTTACGTGCATACTTGCACAGGTTTCACAGCGAGTCCAGTTCGGTCCCAAATCTGTCTCCCGAGGTGGCCGTCCTCCTTTTGACCCAGGGATTGGCCGAAGGAGGCTTCAAAGATTCACTTATTGGAAAACCACCAAGGGACATGGCCGAACTGAGACAGAGATCAAACAAGTACATCAATCTTGAAGAATTCAGCAAGGGACAGTCGAGCAGGTTGGAAAACGCTCAGGCCACCTCGCAAAATGCCCTGCCCCGAGGTCGTCCTCGCAGCAACAGGGATGAAAGAGGAGGAAGAGCAGATCAGGGAGACCGAGGTCGCTCTCAGCAAGAGGACCGCCGACGTCCATACATCACTAAATATGACTCTTACACCCCCCTGACGGTCCCGCGGTCTCAAGTCTGGAGAGAGACCATGCAGACCGAACTTAGGAGTGTACCTCGCCCCCCTTTCTCAGAAATCAAAACTATGTCAGAGACAAGTCCAAATACTGCAATTTTCACGACGGGTACGGCCACCATACCGATCAATGCACATGGCTCCGGGATGTCATTGAGGATATGGTAAGAAGAGGCAAGCTACAGCAATATGTCCGAGAGACAGTGGAAAGACGAGGTCGGAGAAGGTTTCGTAGCCCCGACAATGATAAAGGAAAAGCTAAAGCTGACCCGTCCCCAGAGAAGAAGGAAGAGGAGCCACCACGGGTAAACATGGTCGTGGTTCAACACCTGGATAAGTCGCCAGAAAACTTCCGAGTAGAAACCATTTCGGGAGGTTTCGCTGGCGGCGGTGAGATGAGGGCGGGAAGGAAAAGATACATCAACCAGGTTTTGGCAGTTTATCACAAACCCGTCTGCAAAAAGCCTTCTCGGAATGTTCCCATCGTCTTTTCCGACCAGGATATGGAAAACGTCATCCCAGATCACAACGATCCTATGGTGATAACGGCGTTAATTGGCAATTTTGAGGTCGCCCGAGTCTTCGTTGACCAAGGGAGCTCGGCCGACATTCTCTTTCTGCATACTTTCCAAGCTTTGAAGTTGAGGTCTGCCGACCTCGTAGGATTTGAAGGTAATCTCATCAGCTTCACAAGTGAGGCAATCCGCCCCCTGGGAGCAATTCATCTCCCGGTGACCCTAGGCAACCAGCCTTCGGCCCGAACGGAGATCATCAAATTTATGGTGGTTGACTCCGACTCCCCGTACAATGTAATACTGGGACGAACTTGCCTACAAGCTTTTGGGGCAGTAGTGTCAACAGTGCACTTGGCAATGAAGTTTGTCGGATCAGATGATAAGGTTGTTACGGTAAAAGCTGACCAAGTGAAGGCCCGACTCTGCTACAATGCGAGCCTACGGGAGGGAAAAAAGAAGCAAAAAGAGTTCACCGATCCGACACTGTCCAAGGGAAGAGTCTTATTGGCCGAATTCCAGTCTGAACGAGATATTCATATGTCCTCTCCTCATGAAGAGCGGGTGATAATTCCCCCCTTCACCTCTCCCCCAAGCAAAGATGCTATCATGAATGACAAACCCCTCTGAAAAATCCAAAATGCAGTCAAAGGAAGTCTATTCTCTCTTTCAGTCCCCTCCTACTCCCTGCACGGGGAGAATTCTCTCTTTCATCTAGTTCTCACTAACCCCGCCCTCCGTTCGGTACACCTCCGAGTTGAGGGCCGAGGTGACCTTCTTGCCCATGTCTTCAACCGAGCTTTTCAGACCCCCAAGCTCGGGTGCTTCAAGATGGAAATGCCCTCACTTTTCAACATTACCAACAATCTCGGCAGCCCTTCCTATCAGCTCACCTCGGAGGATCATAACAAGGAAATCCGACAAGACGCTCCTGGTTCGAAGAAGATAGTGATGAAAGAGCCAGCCGACCATGACAAGAAAGCAAAGCAACCCGGGTCTTCTGAGTCTGATCACCTCGCGCCCCGAGGATCAGACATTGGCCCTAACGGCCAGAAAAGCGGGAACTGAGCTCGAGATCGATAAGCCCCAACAGAGGCGTTCTAGAAACATACTCTGGGTAATTACCGAGCTCAATCAATCCCGAAACCTCACAACACTGAGAACCTGTTTCAAATAGGTTGACCTCAGACATTTCGACAGTCACCAACATCCTCAGGAATTCAAATTCAACTTCCTTTTATTTTTTGCTTCCTTCAATTATTGTTCATGTTTTTTAACTTCCATTGTGAGATATTCACCTTTCAAAAGAGAAAGCAATGTACTTATGACTACAATTAATGAAAAGTACAAACTTGCTCATACTCAAGTGCAACAGTTTAATATACGTACGTACTAGCTTCTCATTTAGCACTAGCCACCTAAATGTTGCATGGCGCTATGCACAGCCAACGTCTTCTAGATAAGATCGGCTCATATGCACAGTGTACAAGGGACACCCGGTAAAGAACAGACTGCTGTGAAATGTTTTCACATAGCTTCACTCAACACTCTCTTTTACATCGGGGCCGAGGACACCCACCTCGGCTAAGGTGGGTAGATCCGAGCTCCCTACCGTATGCACTTATATACAGTACCTTTATTCAGAGGAACACTTATAAGATTACTGCACTCACTGAGTCATCCGAGTTTATCTGAATCGTTAATATGATATTTTAAACACCAATGTTTTGGGTACAAGTATTATCCGACCAGGTCGAAATACAACAAGCCGGTTAAGGACTTGTATTTTCAAAAGCAGTTCTACGTAGAAACGACCTCGGACGCAATATACATGCAACAAGTTAAAGCAAGAACTTGCATAAAAGTTACAATATGCGACAAGTCTCAAACACTTGCATCCTTTCTTGAAAATCTTCCTAATGACCACCTAATCAATCGTGGTCCAGATCCGAGGTCGAACGAATAAACGTGCAACGAGTTGATAAACAAAAACTCGCATTTATGCATCAAGTGAGAAGAAAAACTTACATAAAAATGACCTCGGACTCTATACGAATGCAACGAGTTAGAATAAAAACTTATATAACAACATGCAGCAGGCCAAAACCGCAGTAAACTCGCATTAAAAAGAAACGTTGTACAATAAGCAAAACAAAACCCCACATTGTCAAACATGTTATAAAAGAACATAGACAAATAATAAGCTGCCCAGCATAAGGGACTTACGCTGCCTCATCCTCGACATCAGAAAGGACGACCGAACGCGGGTCGAACTCCTCATCCATCCTCTCCACCAAAGGGTTGGGCAGATTCTCCTCAGGCTGGTCCAGGTCAACCTCGGCTCCACCCCGGTCATAATCAACCATCTTTCCATTTTCCACCCCGAATCCGGCAGATGCGCCGACGTACCGAATTCGGAGCCCCTGATTCATATGGAGAATCTGCTCAACCGCACTGGTAAAAACCTTGCAGGCCACCTTTTCAAGGTCGAAGTCCGACTCGTGTGCTGCCACCTTATGCTTTAGAGCTTGGGCAGCCCTCTTCTTCAGCAGACTCCTAACCCGTTCCACTTCGGCAAGGCACTCCTGCCGACCTGCCTCCCTCGCATCTGCTTTGGCTTGAGCTAAGTCTTCTTCATGTCTTTTTCGGAGCTCTTCCATTTGTCGGCGGTGCTCCTCCTCAGCCTCGGACAACTTTTGTTCAGCTGACCTTTGGCTACTCTTCAGTGCTTCAACCTCGGCCGCCATAGCAGACCAAGCTTTTTTCTTAGCAGGCGAAACACCGTCCGCCACATCATCAGCCACCTCGGCCAGCACATTAAACATGGTGGTGGCTCTCTTCAATTGGCAAGCCATTTCTTCCGCCTTTTTCTTCCACTCCGCACCCGACATTTTGACAAGGGTGTCCTTGAGTGATGGTTTGGTAAGGGTAGCTGGCAGCCTTGATTGAGTTCCAGTACTTGGAGGCGGCGCATCAACAAGGGCTACCTCGGTGCTGGGACTCGGTGAGGTAGGAGGAGGAGGAGCAATAATAACGGCAGGAGGGGTAGGATGGAGGGGACCAGAGTCGACCGATAGCATATCCGCAGAAACCTCGGACGACACGGCGTCAGCAGAAGGAACCTCGGGCTTCTTCTTCCTCCGAGCTTCAAAAGCAGCTTTCAGCGCCTTGGAAGACATCTCGGACCAATGTTCTTCTGTAAAAAACAAAAAATTAGTATAAGAGAATTGAAAGAAAATGCACAAGTGCAAGAGCAAAAGTAACTACCAATCTTTGTCAAGACTTCGTCGTCAAGACACTTTATGAAAACTCCAACGTCAAGTTGGAATTTCCGAGCACGGTATTCTGTTTGAAAATGGTGAGCCGTTACAGACTCGTCGACATCCAGTGTTACACCCGACCACCTCTGCGGTGTACTGGAATGACGACTAAAGAACTCGGAGGTCCACTCCAGAGGGAACTTCGGTCCCGTGTCAAACCGAAACCAAGGCAGCCCCGCTCCAACGTATTTGTATTTAAAGAATCTCGGTTTGAAGTGCTTCCAAGACTCAGAGAACATGCCGAACAGCCCACAATGAGCTCGGGCTTTGGCCGACACCCAAAGACGGCCAGTGACCCCGTCCTTATTGCTGACGAACGGGTTGTACATCCACAAAAATAATCGAACTGTGCATACCAAACGTCTGGCTCCGCAGTACTTCTGGAACGCTCGGAGAAACGACCAAGTATTAGGATGAAGTTGGGAGGGAGCTAGTCCGAGCTCATTTAAGACCCTCATCTCCAGGTCGGTGAACGGGAGGGTCACACCAAGATTGTGAATCAGATCGGCATAAAAGAAAAAAGAGTTATTGTCAGTCCGGCTGCATATCCTGTCATTTGCCGAACAGGGGAGCACTTCATAAGAAGTTCCGGTGGTGTCCCCTGGGCAAGGCAGCACGACCCTCTTTACCTCGGCTAGCTTATCCTCCGAGCAAAGGCTGGACTGAATTCCTTTGGGCTCCACGTCAACCCATTCATACTGATCGGCATCGAAAGGTGCGGGGTAAAGTTCAGGTCGACGGACGCACTTCCGGAGCGGCATGGTACCTGTGGAAGAACAGGGGAGCTTAGTATTAGTCTTACGGGTTACAAAAAATAACCCCCCAGAGAATCCCCTCGAAGTAGTTCCGAGGGGCGAGCATCTCCCCTCTACCACAGGTACCCCTCGTTCGTACATTCTCTCCTTCTCCATCCTCTCGAAATCGGCATGCTCCCTACCGTCAACAAACTCGGCCCAGGCGTATTGTCGTATCCACTCTCTCTTCTCCTCCCAGTCCCGAGGATAGACTACCTCAACGGGATCAATCTCCAGAACCCGCCTCTCGTACTTTTGCCTATACTCCCTTTGGCGACGGAACGCCTCGTCTACCTCCGTAGAGGAACAGGACGAGGAGGAAGAGCCGTCCTCCTCCTCACTGCTGCTAGATGACAGGGAAACTACCCCAGCCCACTTCCTAAACCATTCCCTACTCATACTGAACCCAATCCCTCCTTTAGTTTTCTAAAAAATAAACAAAAAACACGAATCAAAAACCCTCCAAAAATCTCAAAACACGCAGAAGGCCAAACCCCAGGAATGACTCCCGGAACCAAAATACCCAAATCCAGAGAAAACTCAAACCCCAGCATTATCCCCCAAAATCAAAAACGCAAAACCTAAGAAAAAGCCCCACCGCGACCAAAGTAGAAACAGAAAACCAGAAACCCTTATCAAAACTCTACAAAGTAACCCCTTGTTCGCGGATATAAAAACAAAAGTGAAGAAGCACCAAAATCTCATCACATGAACTACAAAACTGTAAGAACAAAGGAAAAGAAAATAAGAAGAGAGACAGAGAAAGAAGCAGTACCGGATGAATATGAATCTGAGAGAGAGCGCCGACGGCAAGAGAGCCCTGGTTGAAGGAAAGTGCAAAGAAGATCAAAAGCACCGGAACCGTGAGAGGAAGAAAAGAGTTTTCGAAGAAGTGAAGATTGGGGAAGAAGATGCAGGAGCGTTTTCAAAAAAGGGGAATATTTGGCAGCGAGAGAGAAAAGAGAATAGTTTGTTAAGTCAAAGTAGGAGAAGAACCGCTTTCCCTCCTATTTTGAATTATGGGCCTGACCTAGACGGCCCAGCCCAACGCGTGCAGCCACACATATTAGGGCACGTGGCGCACAGCAGCGAAAATTGTGGACCTCGAGCAACATCACAATGATGGTGACGCTTCGTAGGCCGCGATTTCTGACACCCGTTAGATCCAGTAAAAGCAAACGTCACTTCAATACTGGCGAGTAGACAACCGTCAAACCTGCTCCGTCACAATGAAAGGACATCAGAGACAGCTGGATCCAACTTATCGGCAACTTATCGTCCGAACTCCCTAGAACCTCGGAACAAGGCTCAGATAGCCTTGACCGAGCTGGGGGGCTTATATGTGGTGGACTCGGCCCTTATGAGGTGGATTTGGGAAAAGGACCTAAACCAGAACCTCGGAACAAGGCTTAGATAGCCTTGACCGAGCTGAGGGGCTTATGTGGTGGACTCGGCCTAGCCGAGGTCCTTAGACTACCTCGCCAAAGTCCTGAGGACCCTTCAGGAAGCCTTCTGAGCGCTTGGCCGAGCCCAATGCTCAACGGCCGAACAGACGCCAGATACAAGCCGACCTCGTGTTCCCGCTCAGGTCCGACGTCTGGGTCCGACACCTTCCCAAGTCCGACACCTAGGACATGATGACGTCCCCCTTCCTTATCCACAAGGACAGCTCACTACCTTATCCACAAGGACAACTCACTACCTTATCCGCAAGGACAGCCTATCCACTCCTAGCTCAGTACAGGCTGGCCCTACTTGGGCCTAAAGCAAGCCCATTAGGGCAACCAGCTCCCCCCTATAAGTAGCTCCGTACTACATGGGGCTCAGGTATGTCCTCTAACCCTAATTGTCACCTTCACACACCAGTGATTAGGGTTACTTCCTGGCTCTTTCCCTTAGCCACCTGAGGACTCCCACTAAACATCACATATCAACCCTAGACAGAGGCACCTTCGGAGGTCTTCTCCTACCCTTGGAGGTCCTCACCGTCTAATACATCACAATTAATTAATATATAGTGGTTTAGAAATGAAAGAGAAGATAAAAATGTAATTAATGACAAATAAAAGGTATGATTGAAATATGGATTTCAATTCCAATGAAAAATACTCCTTCCGATCCTTATTATAAGAACTAGTAAAATTGCCCGAGCGATATACGGGTATTAAATTTGGTTACATTTCTTTTAACCTCAAAAGAAATAATTAATTCAATATACTAACTTCAAATAATATATTAAGCTATTGAAATTTTATGTATTTGATAAATTAATAATTTCATATTTGTATATTGAATTTGAAAAATTTATTAAGAGAAGATTAATATTTATTTTCGTAATTCAAAGGCAGATATACTTTACCCTGCTTGAACTATAAATAAATTGAAGTCACATAGATTTGGCAGGACACTCAAGCATGTACTATCAAGCTGATGTATGAAGTATTTTATTCCCACATATGCATCATACCCCCAAATTATCTTGCCTCTACCTGCAGATAAAACAACCAACCTCTGCAACATACCAACAAATCCTATGGGTATGAGCCCAGGGCAGGAAAACTATGTTATTGATAACACTCCTTGACATAAGGCTTGTCCTTTAAGAATTTGATATCTTTTATCTGTCAAACGCACACATGTTTTATATAGATGAATATCAATGAACTGTTAAAAAAAATCAAAACAGAACATAGAAGAAACGCAAATAGAGCATTGATTTATGCTCTCATATTTAAGAAGATTCAAAAAATACCAATTTCAATCAAGCCAATTTCTTATTCTAGTAAAATTTTTCCGGCGATGCACGGGTTTTAAATTTCGCTATTCTTTAATTTTATTTGCATGTGACTATTTTTTTAGAGGATAATAAATTTATTATTTTTTGAAATTATATTTTATATGGTATTTTTTTAATTATTACAATAAAAGAAAAAGATTTATGATCAGATAATTTTATATAATAAAATCGAAATACAATACTTATAATTATATAATATCTGAAAAAGATTTATAATATGTGAAACAACCGTGAATATTTTTAAAACGTTAAAAATAGTTGTTAGTATTTTTCTCCGTGCTTTTTTGGTGGGGCAATTATATAATATAAAATGGGTTTAAACATACATATGAATGGTTGTGATTTAATCTTACAAAATATAATGAACGACTCAGATTAATAGTTATGGAAGACGTCATTAATGATGCACTTTAAGAGGGAAATAATAATTAGGAGGAGGTTTTAGGAGGGAAATCAAATTTTCCCTCAAACTTCTCCTATTTTATATTATGTTGAAAAGAGTACATGCAAAGTTTGGTCTCAAATATAAAAACAATTAACTAACTTTTTCATTTCCAATACAATCTTTCCAACAATATTTCTAGAAAGTAGTGATCTCATTTAATTTTTGTTTTATTCCCAATATAATCAAAAGTAATCATATTTTATATTATTTTGAGAAAAATAAATACATTCAACAAAATTTCTCAATAAGATTTTAGTTATTTTTTCTTATAGGGAATGGAATAAGATTTTTTTTACAAATAGATATTCAAAATAAATACTCCCTCCGTTCCATAATTAAGTCTTTTTAGAGATTTCATGGAGATTAAGAAATGAGTACATATTGTAAGAGTTTGATATGTTTAGACTAAAATACCCAATTTAATAATAAGAGAGAGTGTAATAAGTAAAAAAAGGGTTTTGCTAACGAGTGCCCTAAGGGCACTTGTTAAGGTTTCTAAACTTAGAAAATTAATCATAAGTGCACATTATCCGTGTCTCGAGAATCTAAAAAAAAACATTTTTCAATGGTTACTTACTTCATTTGACTTCTTAACAAGTGCATCAAGGGCACTTGTTAGCGTTTGCCATAAAAATAACTTAAATGACAATTGTATGGAGAGTAAAATTTATAAGCATTAATAATTAATAATATTATATGACTGAGGATATGTCATGTCACCTTCGCCGCGCCATATCGATAGGTAACGTGTCAGATGATGTCACGTGAATTTTTTAAATTAAAAAAATTATAATTTATTAAAAATAATTAAAATTGAATTAAAAAAAAAGTCGAATCTTTTATTAAATTTGAAAAGAAATTATTTTTATAATAAAAAAAATCATGTATTGTCCCGTGGCAATACATAATACATCACTTGTAGATGTTGTGAAAGTGACGTGAGATTTCATCGGCTATTTCATCACTTAAGTGACGAAAAGACCATTTCAAAAAATTAAACAAAGTTCAGGGACCCAAATCATCGAAAAAAGTTTAAGGACCAATTCCAAAAGAGCACCTAAGTTGAGGGATTAAAATGTTTAATAAGCCTTAAAAGATTATGCATTGAAATATGTAATACTCCCTCCGTTTCTCAATATTTGGCCTTTTAGGTCTGTGCACACAGATTAAGAAAGTGTTAATTATTGTAAGTATTATGTATAGTTTGTCTAAAATGCCCCTATTTAATTCTTATTGAAAATTGTAATAGTATTTAATTTTTATCAGTAAGTGTGTTCATTAATTAATGTATAGTGGTTTAGAGATGAGAGAGATGATAAAAGTAGAATTAATGAGGAGTAAGAGAAATGATTGAATGAAAGGTTAATATTGGAAGAAAAAAAAACATGTTTGTGTATTGAAAATGTAAAAGGTCAAACATTGTGAAACATTGTGAAACAATAAAAAAAAGGATAAAAGGCCAAATATTGTGAAACGAAAGGAGTAATAAATGTATGGAGATTATATTAAAGAGAGGTGGAGAGATGAGTGATAAAAATGATGGTATAATAAATAAGGGTATGCTTGAAAAAAATTATAAATGAGTATTGATTTCTAAAAAAACATATATTATGAGACAAATAAAAAAGCTAAAAAGACTTGAATTATGGGACAGATTCATTTATTTTTAATATTATTTTTATTTATTTTTCCTAATTTTTAATTTATTTTTAACAGAAATAAAATTAACACAAAGACTATGCTAGTTTAAAAAAAAAATTATTTTAACAAAAAAAGTTAACACAAAGACGTACTATGCTAGTTTAAAAAAAATTATTTTAAAAGCCACCGAAAATGAGAAGAAAATTTTTTTAAGGAAAGTGGAGGGACACATCTTTGGTACTGCTCTATGATACTTGGAAGTAATCCAATTCTAGGTAATCAGTTTTAATCATCACCCTCCATTCTTCATAATGCACCACAACTATGGATCATGCAGTTAATAAACATACTCATCCACCTTTGGCGAGTATTGCATACAGACTCTTTTTTTTATATATAAAATTGGAGAGAATATCTTTTACCGTGATTTTACCATTTTTTGGAGTCTCGCCTTTTCCATCGCGTCCATAGATTTTGTGAGCCATACTTTTCTTTTTTGGAAGACTACATTCAACTGGATCATAAAAAAAAAAAAAACTACATTAAACTGACCTTTACAATTTTTTAAGATAAAAATTCAAATTATGGCTAATTTTTTTTTGTAATATAATTCGATTAGTGGAAAAAAAAAGTTTGTGGTTCGAAAGATCATTTCCAGCTCATGGATCCACTTCTGAGCTTCATCCGGATGATGTCCTCCTCCGAACTTAGGTGGATCGCACTTACGAAAGTTTGACATCTCCTTGAATTCAGCTGGAACAGGATTGATAACTGGTTGAGGTCCCACTTGTTGTTGCGGCAGTTGCTGGCGCATACCTTCAAACATATCGTACATCCGCTCCGAAACATCCGCAATACGAGCATTATTCCTAGCAGCCATAGGAAATCTGCACTATGATTTAAATCAATCTCTATCCTTAAGCTAAAACATAGAAATCAAGACAACATACACTAGTGGTTAGTATGTAAGGCCATACTCCAAGGCCGGGAGTTGAACCATTGCTCTAATACCACAAATGTAACGACCCAAATTTATTTCCCCTTTTCTTTAATTCTTTTATAAAAATACGGGTTAATTTTTTGCCTTTTTGGAAAATAAACCTAAGTCATTACTAAATCATAATACCCTTATCCACATAGAGATGAAATAATTTACATTCTATTACATCATCATCAGGTTTCTTGTTACATCAGAGTTTTAAACAGCAAGAGCGTAGCATCAGTAATTAGCATATCAGTTTCATTTTGTACCCTAGGTCAGTTAACATATTTTACACTATTTTACATCAAAAGGTAAAGACCTAGAGCACATGGTCATAACTCCAAAATATCAGCAGATATAAACACATATATAATCACATATCATCCACCCTAGTCGGGGAAGAGGCGAATGATAATGACTACAGGAACAGAAGTCCTCAGGGAGCGCATATGAGGGAGAGGGTTCAGACGGTGGATCGTGACCTCCACCATCCCCTCAAGGAACAGACTACCACCCCTCCTATGTTATTCCCCCTGGGGAATGAACCTCATCTCTATGCAGAATGGGTTCTGAGCCATCACCTGACAAACAAAAGGGCAGGGGAGTAAGTCATAGCCGAAGCACATCATCAAATAATAATATATCAGAACTAGAAATAGCAATCACAAATAATCAGATAATCACAAAATAATGCATACATAATGACACACCCAATTTATCACACAATTATCTTGTAGTTAAGTGGCATGATGCATGTATGCTAATCTCATCTTCTCGTCTGGATCCAATATCATTCTCGTCTAAATAACCCGTCGACTGGATTCAATTCCATTGAATCCAACATATTCTCTCTAATCAAAGGAAAGCAACTGGCAGTAAACGCCTTTCAACCACGACAGATCACACAACTCATCTATGTGTACCCTGCATCTCTAGGGTTAGATCATGCCTAAGGTCCGCCCTCCGCAGCCCTGATATGTACCTAGAGGCCGATAGGATATATTATGGTTAAGCAAAACTATTCCGGGAAAAGTCTGCAGAACCCCCCCATCTTAGGACCGTTTTACCCATAATAATCCTCAAAGGTTACCGACGAATCACCGTCGAACCTAACCTCTGCACATTCTCGTACCGATTCTAGGAATTCTCTTTCCAATTCTTAGAATGGACGTATCTTTCGTGATATCCTATCTCACCATCCATAACTTCTAGTGTGAATGCAAATAAGTTTGGTTTCACTTCTCATTATTAATTCATTGTATAAATATGAAACCAAGTTCATAATCAATATCATCCAAATCATCACAATAATATTCTTTTATTCCTAAAAATATCATTCACATCTTAAAATTGTGTTAGATAAAGGCTAGGTGTATTAAAATTTAGCAAATTTCAATTCAGGGGCTGTAATAATCGATTACCACAAAGTAATAATCGATTACTACATAAAAATCCAATTTTTGTACCAATTTTAACATGGTAATCGATTACCAAACCCTGGTAATCGATTATTGCGTGCAAATTCAAAATTTGCCACCAATTTTACCTTGGTAATCGATTACCCTGCAGCAGAATGCACACTGAATTGAGTTTTGCTAAACCAACTTTTGATACACTTCACTTTTACCCAATATAACTCAAAACAGATCAAAATCACATATAATCAAGCATGTTCATGCATATTTTCAGCAACAAATCCATAATATTCATATATAATTCAATCAAAGTTCATAAAACCCGTAAAATGACAACTTAGCATATATTTTTCATTTCCTTTATGATTCAGTCCAATTTCTTTATTTGTTTAGCTCATATCCATCATACATAAGTTGTTCAAATTCAGAGCTTGCACTAAAATGACCTCCAAATCATTTTCCTAATCCAAGTTCTCATTTTTCCTAATTTTGCCCTTGAGTTCATGAGAACTCTTACATTTCTAGCCATTGGATTATTATTCTAGCACCCGGATAACTTCTCCCTTACCTATTTGGAGTGTTCGATACTGATTTGGAGTGAAAGAAACTGGTTTGTTGAAGAATCACAAGTTAAGGCTTTAGCTGCCAAGTTCTCTGTTTTCCAGTTCAACAAGGGTACAAAATCAGGGTTTTTCATCAAAAATCAGTGATAACAAATCGTGATCAAGGATTAGAATCAAAACTAGGATATGTCAACATGAAAATAAAATAAGTTTGAAGCCCAAAGAATGCTTGAGCTTACCACAAGAATCAAGGAAAGTAAGCTCCTTCAATCTGAGACTCAGTTTTCAGATTTGAACACCAATCTTTGCAGGTTGATAACTCTTTCCACAGTCCACCAAATCGAACAAACTTGGTATCAATTTGAAGAGGGTTAAACAAGCTTTAATTTGGTATATTGTTTGCTGGGTTTTGAGTTTTGGATCACAGAACACGAATTGATGGAAGTTGATGATAGGAAACTTAGTTTTTCAGCAGAGTTTGGCCAAGGTTGTCAAACTCGCGAGTTAACTCGTAAACTCGTAAGAGTTTACGATCCTACCCATAGAATCGAGTCAACTCGCATGCAAACTCGCTTCCCACTAAACTCGGGTAAACTCGTGCAAACTCGGGTAAACTCGGGTAAGCTCGTGCGAACTCGGGTAAACAGCAGTGGCCTTACGGATATTTGAATTTTCTTGAGCTTTTACTTCTCAAAACAAAATTTCCACCGTCGGATGTCAAGATAAACGAGTTAGGAAGCGTATATAAAAATTTGAGCACAATCCAACGGTTAACAAAAGAGATACTGATCAATCTTTGAACGATATTTTCACTAAAATAACACTATAACCTTTATTTTTACTTAACTAACCACTTAAATCATAAAACCACCATATTTGATTGTTGTTAAGTTGGTTTGCTAATATTATTTATTGGGTTCTTATATGTTATAGCAACATTTAAATATTTATGTTTAATTTTTAGAGTAAAAACTATGAAATTGAAGCTATGAAAGTTATCTACAGGTTAATTTTAAAATAAGTGGACTCGAGGTAAACTCGTACGAGTTTACGAGTCGAGTTCACGAGTCGAGTTTACCTCGGCCTCACGAGTTTACGAAAACTCGCGAGTTTGACAACCTTGAGTTTGGCTATGTTCTTATGTTTCATGAGTGAATACTCCCTCCTATATTTAAATTAATCACTCCCTAATGTCATTTTCAATCTAACACAGTGCCTCAGGGATATTTGTGGTGAAAATCATGGTTAATTCTCAGCCATTCGTTCAAAAACCGACTTACTTTGACTGTTCAAACTCGTGGTAATCGATTACCACGATTTGGTAATAGATTACCTAGTGTAAAACAGCCTGGTAATCGATTACCTGACCCTAATAATCGATTACTAGGGCAAAAATTCCCCAAAATAATTAGTTTTTCATTTTATATTCAATTTTTCGTAATAATTTCACTAATACCAATCTCTAAGCATGCAAATTACATCCTAAACTATTAAATATCAATTTTCACATAGAAATTAAAATTCACACAATCATTCATATATAAGGTATTTTATATTTAAATAATATAATATTTATAATTTCAAGGGTTAAATTCCAGTGGGTGTTACAATATCACTTTCCCAAAAATTAGTTTTCTTTGAAACCGGTTAAAAACATTCATTTTAAATAATTCAGAAACCAACGGCGTATATTTCACAATGTGCATCATAATGCACTCAACATAACAGTTATATCACAACAGAGTTAGCAACATATTTAACAAGTTGTGGAATTGTTTAGATTTCCCAAAAGGACTCCTTTCCCCAAAGGAATTGTCCCAGGCCACCCAAAAGAACTACTTACATTTTATACAACAAAAGTAGTGCATATCATATCCAAAGGCCCAGGACATTACTCATGTCCTACTTTCTACAACCTACTCTCCTTGAAAGGGTGAATACTCCTGCTCGGCCTGCAAGTAAGGGTGTATGCTCAGTCTCAGTACCTGTGTAAAAACAGCAAGGAGGTGAGCAATACATAATACTTAAAAATAGTTTCTAAAGAGCTATAGTAATAAACTAAGCCTATTAACCTCCTGATATGTTGCTACAACACAAAGAAATCACAAACATATTCATACACATTCACACATATTTACTTTCCTTTGTTTTCCCCCATTAGGACATTTTCACCCAATAGGACATTTTTATCCGTTAGGACGTTTATCACCCATCAGGACCTTTCCACACCCGTTAGGACGTTTTATACCTGTTAGGACCTTTCATATTCATTTACCCTTATTAGCCATTCACATCTTTTTCCTATCTTTTCTCTTATTCTCTCTCAATTGCGCATAATGATCCGTGGTGACACATTCTACACCTAACGGGACCTTTTTCACCTAATGAGACGTTTGCACCTGATGGGACATTTTCACCTAACAGGACCTTTGCACCTACTGAGACCTTTGTCACCTAATAGGACATTTGCACCTAATGGGGCGTGTCACCCAACCGGATCATTATTTAGCGGTATAACTTATTGGGCCCTCATGGCCCTTCACTCTTTCCTTTCTCAATTCGATTATCATTTGCCTCATAACTTATCACAACTCCTCTTTACCATTCAAGTTTACACAATTAACTTTAAGTTATTTCAAGCATTCATTCATCAAAAATATTCATTCATACCATGCACAAACATTCCAAGTCATCAGTTAAGTTATAATAACTAACTATTTCGTGTTACCTTATATCCCTTTCAAACCCTAACATTTTGCATACATCAACACCAGTATAGCCATTCAAATATTTCCAATGCACATATTATATATCATAATTTCATAATTCATATTTAAGTTAATTTCCTTTATTTTATACTTATCTTATTATCAACATCAACTACCCTATGGTTTATTATCATAACTATTTATCTACATACCCTCCTCTAATCTCAGCTACCACTATAATCACCCTAGAACCCATTCTCTAAATAAGGGTAATACCTCCTCCTTACCTCAAAAGTGATAAGAGATAAGAAACCTTGAACCTCTTGAGATGTCTTAGCCAAGCAACAAAGAGATGTCATACGGGTGAAGACGACCTCTCTCTTCAATTCTTTTTTTCTTTTTTATTTAACTAAAAATATAAAAATATTAAGTTTTTTAGTTTTTTAAATTTTATATAAAAAAAAAAAGATCTTTGCCCACGGGGCACTAGGTGCTTAACTTGTTGCGTCTGATTAGGATTCCGATGTTATATGTCAGCAAAATTGACCAAAATGGGTAATAGGGGTATATGACAAACCTGTAAGTAACTTGGGGGAGTCAAACATTGAAAAAAAAGAGAATAAGGGTATCTGACAAAAGTACCCCAAACTTTAGGGACATGTGACATAATTAAGCCTTATTTTAATTTAAGAAGTTTGTGTTCTAATTTCAATTTATAGCATTTAATTAATTGTTGAGATATCTTTAGCCTTAACCAATTCTCACATAAAAGAGTAATAACACAAGATTACCATATAGCAAGTATGACAAACACTTTTTTCTCATTAATCACATAAAAATATGACACAAAAAATATGATATTATACAACATAAATCGTCATGATTATAATATTTGATACTACTAATAAATCGTCATGGGAGGAATTTTTTCAAACTTATACAACATGAGTTAATAACACTTGAGTTAAATATCTCTCTCGCCTCTAAATCATAGAAACCCAAAATGACATGTCTATTAGCCAAACAATGTATAGTAAAAAATACCTAAGAAGTTGAAGACATGCAAAAAGAATTAAGTAATGATATGTGAATATCCAAATTTGATATTTGAATCTAATATCTGGTTTGTTTTACATGTAATTTTATAATTTCTGTGTGGTGGACTCGGCCTGACCGAGGTCCTTAAACCGCCTCGCCGAAGTCCTGAGGACCCTTCAGGAAGCCTTCTGAGCGCTTGGCCGAGCTCAATGCTCAACGGCCGAACAGATGCCAGGTACAGGCCGACCTCGTGTTCCCACTCAGTTCCGACACCCAGGTCCGACACCTCCCCAAGTCCGACATCTAGGACATGAGGACAGCTCATTACCTTTTTCACAAGGACAGCTCACTACCTTATCCACAAGGATAGCTCACTACTTTATCCACAAGGACAGCTCATCCAACCTTATCCGCTCCTAGCTCAGTACAGGCTGGCCCTACTTGGGCCTAAAGCAAGCCCATTAGGGCAACCAGCTCCACCTATAAGTAGCTCAGTACTACATGGGGCTCAGGTACGTCCTCTAACCCTAATTGCCACCCTCACACACCAGTGATTAGGGTTGCTTCTTGGCTCTTTCCCTTAGCCATCTGAGGACTTCCCCCAAACATCACAGATCAACCCTAGACAGAGGTACCTTTGAAGGTCATCTCCTACACCCTTGGAGGTCCTCACCATCTAGGACATCACATTGGCGCCGTCTGTGGGGAGAGATAAATTTCAACCCCACTCAGAAGATTCTACCATGTCTGAAGCTCAATCGGATCAGAAAAGGAGGAGGGAATGCTCTGGGAGAATCCTGCCAGCTGAAGACCTGCGGTCGCACCGGGGGGTTAGCTGGGCAGCAAGGTCCCCACCACCCCCCCCTCCTTACCCGCCGTCACTATCATCGCATCAAAACACCATTCAAGCCTCAGCTCCTGATGGGTCCCAACAACATCCAAGAAATTTGGTTATACAGGATCTGTTCAAAATACCGGCAAACTCCCGGGTGGACACTATCTCTAGAGGGTTCGCCGGTGGCGGGGAAAGGAAGTCGGAAAGGAGAAGGTATGTTCAGCAGGTGTTGGCCGTTCGCCACAAGCCTATGGGTAAGAAACCATCCCGGAACATCCAAATTAGTTTCTCTGATGAGGATCTAGGAGATATCATCCCGAATCACAATGACCCAATGGTGATCGCGGCCATGATTAGCAACTTCGAAGTCACCCGAGTTCTCGTTGACCAGGGGAGCTCGGCCGACATTCTTTTTATCCACACATTTCAAGCATTAAAACTAAGATCCGCCGACCTCGTACATTTTGAAGGGCATCTTATCAGCTTCACGGGCGAGACAATACGCCCCCTTGGAGCCATCCTCCTCCCGGTGACCTTGGGCAAACTACCTTCGGCCCGAACGGAGTTTATTAAGTTTCTGGTAATTGACTATAAATCCCCCTACAATGTGATACTGGGACGAACCTGCCTTCAAGCCTTTGGAGCAGTGGTCTCAACAGTTCACCTAGTAATGAAATTCGTTGGTTCTGACGACAACCTTGTCACCGTCAAAGCTGATCAGCCCAGAGCCCGACTATGCTACAACACGAGTCTACGGGAAAGTAAGAAAAAGCAAGAAGAACTCTCGGGTCCGACATTAGCCAAAGGGAAGGTCCTTTTGGCTGAGTTGGACGTCCGGGCTGAACAAGATGACCTCAGACCGTCTCCTCAAGGAGAGTGGTTGGCAGTTCCCATCGATCCCGCCGACCCCAGCAGAATTGTCAAGGTGGGTGCCGACCTCCCTAAGGATGTACAGGAGGAAATCATCGCACTATTGCGAGCTAATTTGGACCTGTTCGCCTGGACCTCGGCCGATATGCCGGGGATCGACCCGAACTTTATCTGTCACAGGCTCAGTGTAGACCCGAAAGCAAGGCCGGTGGCGCAGAAAATGAGACGGGTCGGAACTGAGAAGGCAAAAGTTATCCAGGAAAAGGTGTCCGAGTTGCTCGAAGCCGGGTTTATAAAAGAAGTCCCATACGCCGAATGGGTTACAAATACAGTCCTGGTTAAAAAGGCAAACGGTAGTTGGAGGATGTGTGTAGATTACACCGACCTCAACAAAGCCTGCCCCAAGGACCAATATCCACTGCCGATTATTGACCAGCTCGTCGATAATTCGGCAGGTTACCAATTGTTATCATTCACTGATGCATATTCGGGATATAACCAGATCCCTATGTATCCCCCTGATCAAGATAAGACCACGTTCACGACCGGAAAGGCAACTTACTGTTACACCGTCATGCCTTTCGGCCTTAAGAATGCTGGCGCAACCTATCAAAGGATGATGAATAAAGTTTTTGACGGGATCATTGGCGCTACCATGGAAGTTTACATCGACGACATGATCACAAAGAGTAAGAAAAGGGAAGACCATGCCAAGGACCTAACCACGGTCCTCGAAAGGGTAAGAACCCATAGGATGAGGTTGAATCCGGAGAAGTGTACTTTCGGAGTCCCCGCTGGCGCCTTCCTTGGGTTCATGCTCTCCGAGAGAGGAATCGAAGCAAACCCTGACAAATGTCGAGCTATACTGGAGATGAAAAGCCCTGCCAACCTCAGAGGGGTGCAACAATTAACTGGCAGGATGGCGGCTCTGTCTAGATTTCTTCCTCGAGCTGCTAAAAAGGCCTTACCCTGGTACCAACTTTTGAAAAAGGGCACAACCTTCAATTGGGATCAGGACTGTGAAGCCTCTTTCCTTGCTCTGAAAGAATACCTCTCTTCCCCTCCAGTTCTCTCCAGCCCCCGTGGGGGGGAGAACCTCTTTATTTACCTCTCCGTTGGGGAGTCAGCCCTTAGCTCCGTGTTGGTTCGAGATGAGGGTCGGAGTGAATTCCCCGTTTATTTCATAAGCCGAGCTCTTTAGGGCCCCGAGCTTCGGTATTCCAAGATTGAGAAATTTGCATTCTGTCTTATCCTGGCTGCACGGCGGTTACGACAATATTTTCAAAGCCACCCTATCATCGTACGAACCGCCCAGCCCATTAAACAAGTTCTACAAAAGCCCGACCTCGCGGGGAGAATGATGGCCTGGTCAATCGAACTGTCCGAGTTCGACATCTCCTATGAACCGAGGAAGGCAATCAAGTCACAAGTGTTAGCAGATTTTGTGTCCGAGTTTACAGAGCCCCACCAAAGCTCTATCTCGGATATTTGGGTAATATATGTTGACGGTTCAAGCAATCAAAAGGGGGCAGGAGCTGGAGTTATTTTGGAAAACGCGGAAGGGCTCAGTATCGAGTATTCCCTGAAGTTCGAGTTTCTAACTTCGAATAATCAGGCCGAATACGAGGCAGTCATTGCTGGCCTCCGCATGGACAAAGAGCTCGGTGCGTCCGAAGTTCAAGTTATGAGCGACTCCTAGTTGGTGGTTTCCCAAGTTGTTGGGGACTACCAAGCCAAAGAACCCATCCTGCAGAAATATCTCGACAAAGTTAAATCCCTCGCTCTCGATTTTGAAAAATTTTCCATCACCCATATCCCCCGCAGTTCAAATTCCCGAGCCGATGTGCTTTCCAAGTTGGCAAGCACAAAAGGCGGAGGGAATAATAAAAGCCTCATTCAAGAGCAAATCGCAACCCCAAGCGTAGTAATGGCCATTTCGGTATCGCCGAACTGGATGCACCCGATCAGGGCGTACCTCGAACATGGAATACTCCCTGCCGATCAAAAGGAAGCAAAGAAACTTAAGAGAAAAGCAGCTGAGTATGTTATTATTGATGAAGTCCTTTATAGGAGAGGAATGTCATCCCCACTCCTCCGATGTCTTACCTCCGAGGAAGCTCAGGAGACCTTGAACGAGGTCCATGGAGGAATGGGAAGCCATCACGTCGGAGGAAAATCCTTGGCGAGAAAGATACTAAGGGCCGGATACTTCTGGCCAACCTTAGTAATGGATTCCATTGACCATGTTCGACGATGTCCTCAATGCCAATTCTTCAGTGATGTTTACCAGAAACCGTCCGAGGAGCTCCACTCTCTAGCCTCCCCCTGGCCTTTCAGCATGTGGGGGATGGACATTGTGGGACAGTTCCCAACGGCTCCAGGCCAACTAAAATTCATCGTGGTAGCAATAGACTACTTCACCAAATGGATCGAAGCTGAGCCCCTAGCAACCATCACTTCGGCAAGGATCCAGAAGTTTTTCATAAAACAAGTCATCTCCCGTTTCGGCCTTCCCCTCACATTGATCACCGACAACGGCAATCAATTCGCAGCCAACAACTTCCAGATATTAGCTGAGAGTCTCGGGATTTCCCATTGTTTTTCCTCGGTTGAGCACCCCCAGACTAATGGCCAAGCAGAAGCCGCCAACCGAGCTATCGTTGACGGCCTCAAGAAGAGAATCACACAGGCCAAAGGAGCATGGGCCGATCTTCTACCCGAGGTCCTCTGGTCAATCAGGACCACGGTTCAGTCCTCAACCGGAGAAACCCCCTTTAGACTCACCTATGGTTGTGATGCGGTCATCCCTATCGAACGAAGAATTCATACCTTCCGAATGAGGGACAGACCCGAGGAGGAAAACAGAAATTTGATAAAAGAAAACTTGATTTTGGCCGAGGAGATCCGGGACGCCGCTTCTGCTCAGGAAAAGAAAGCGAAAGAAAGGCAAGCCAAGCAGTATAACAAAGCGGTACAACCCAGATCTTTTGAGGTCGGCGATCTCGTCCTTAGGAGGGCCGACATCGGTCTTAAAAACCGAAGAGACGGGAAATTTGCTCAAAGCTGGGAAGGGCCCTACAGAGTCATCTCAAAAACACACTCTGAGGCGTATAGACTAGAAACCCTTGAAGGGGCCGAGCTTAAAAATTATTGGAATGTGGCAAAACTGAGAACCTACTTCAGCTAGGTTTACCTCAGGTGTTATCGGCTGCCCCAGTTAAAAGTTTAAATTTTGTCTTCATAATTTTATCTTCATTTCCATTAATATTTCGCACTTACTTTTCCTAATCATGCTCTCATCTTCCACGTGGGGACATACCCACCTTCTCAATCTATAAGCAATGTACTCATGATAATTAACTTGCTCATACTCAAGTGCCACAGTTTTATATACGTACGTACTAGCTTCTCATTTAGCACTAGCCACCTAAATGTTGCATGGCGCTATGCACAGCCAACGTCTTCCAGATAAGATCGGCTCATATGCACAGTGTACAAGGGACACCCGATAAAGAACAGACTGCTGTGAAATGTTTATACATAGCTTCACTCAGCACTCTCTTTTACATCGGGGCCAAGGACACCCACTTCGGCTAAAGTGGGTAGATCCGAGTTCCCTACCGTATGCACTTATACACAGTACCTTTATTCAGAGGAAAACTTATAAGATTACTGCACTTACTGAGTCGTCCGAGTTTAACATTGGTAAGTTTTAAATCCGATCAAATCCAAATACAACAAGTTGGCAAAAAACTTGTATCCTCAAAGGTAGTTTTACTTAGTTATTTAAAAATGACCTCGGACTCTATACGAATGCAACAAGTTAGAATAAAAACTTGCATAGACTGATAGTATGCAACAAGTTGAAAATGGAAAGAACTTGCATAAGAACAAAATGTTGTACACAATAAAGATAAATACAATCCAACACTGTCAAACATGTTACAAGAAACATTGACAAGTCACAAATCACAAGCTGCCCAGCATAAGGGACTTATGCTGCTTCATCTTCGACATCAGATAGGACAACCGAGTTCGGGTTGAACTCCTCATCTGCCTTCTCCACCAAAGGGTCGGGCAGGTTCTCCCTGGGTTGGTTTAGGTCGACTTCAAGCCCGTCCTTGTCATAATCGACCATTTTCCCATCCTCCACCCTGAAACCAGCAGAGGCGCCAAGGTACCGTATTTGGAGCCCTTGGTTCAGGTGCAGAATCTGCTCTATCGCGCTGGTAAAAACTTTACCCGCCGCCCTCTCAAGGTTGAAATCCGCTTCACGTGCGGCTACTTTGTGTTTAAGAGCTTGAGCGGCTCTTCTTTTCAACAGTGTTCTCACCTTCTCCATCTCGGCTAGTCCTTCTTGCCGACCTTCCCCTTTTGCAACCGTCGTCGCCCGGGCCAGGGCCTCCTCCTGACTCTTCCGGATATCCTCTAACTTCCGCCGGTGTTCCTCCTTTAACTCGGCCAACTTTTGCTCAGCCGAGCTTTTATTCTCCCTCAGCTCCGCCACCTCCGCCGCCATATCAGACCGGGCCTTCTTCCTGGCCGGCGACACGCCCTCCGCAACGTCATCGGCGACATCGGCCAACACATTGAAAAAGTTAGTCGACCTTCTTAAATGATAAGCCAACCCTTCGGCCGTCTTCTTCCATTCGGCCCCCGACATCTTCACAAGCGACTCTTTAACCGAGGGCTTAGTAGTAGGAGTTGTTGGCCTTGGGGCACTAGCAACTTGGACAGGCTCGTTACTGGGAGAGGGAGGTTGAGGAGGGGACGAGGTAGCGATCACCGCGGGCTGAGTAGAATGTGGTAGAGCGGAGTTGGCTGACGTCGTCTCGGCCGTCGCGACATCAGTGGAAGTGCTCTCTGACTTCTTCCTTTTGCGACTCAGCGCAACCTTCAACGCCTTAGACGACATCGCTGACCAATATTCCTCTGCAAACAAAAAAGAAGAGACGAAGACAAATAAAAAAAATTAAAAAAAAAATTGTGTTTGTATACATATTTTTGCAAATCACAAGAGCGAGATTAACTACCAATTTTGGCTAATACGTCATTGTCGCAACACTTCATAAAAACCCCAATATCAAGTTGGACTTTCCGAGCTTGATATTCATTTTGAAAGTGATGGACTGTGGCAGCCTCGTCCGCATCGAGAGTTGCGCCCGACCACCTTGTGGAGTACCAAGGTGGCGGTCAAAGAACTCCGAGGTCCACTCTAGGGGAAACCTCGGACCCGTCTTGTCCCGGAACCAAGGTCGGCCAGCACCCACAAATTTATACTTGAAGAACCTGGGTTTAAAGTACTTCCAGGATTCCGTAAACATCCCGAAGAGTCCACAGTGAGCTCGGGCTTTGGCCGATACCCAAAGTCGCCCAGTGACCCCGTCTTTGTTATTGATGAACGGGTTATACATCCACAGAAAAAGTCGGACTGTGCATACTAATCCCTTGGCCCGACAATATCTCTGAAACGCCCTCAAGAATGAACAAGTGTTGGGGTGGAGTTGCGAGGGAGCTAGGCCGAACTCTTTCAGAACCCCCATCTCAAGGTCAGTAAACGGCAAGGTAACGCCAAGGTTGTGAATTAAATCGGCATAAAAAAAGAAGGAGTTGACATCGGTCTTGGTGCAAATTCGGTCATTCGCCGAACAGGGAAGAACTTCGTAAGAAGTACCAGCAGCGTCGCCCGAACAGGGTAATATAACTCTCTTCACCTCGGAGAGTTTATCCTCGGAATCTAGATTAGACCGCACTCCCTTCGGCTCCACATCGACCCATAGATATTGGTCGGCATCGGTGGGCGCAGGATACAGCTCAGGTCGGCTCACGCATCGCCGGGGCGGCATGGTACCTGTGGAAGAACAGAGAAGCTCGATGTCAGTCTTACGGGTTACAAAATAACCCCCCAGAAACCCCCCTCGAAGTCGTCCCGAGGGGCGAGCACCTTCCCTCTACCACAGATACACCCCCCCACCCCCCATTCGTATCCACTCTTTCCTCCGCCAACAATCCCGAGGTTAGGCTACCTCAACGGGATCAGCCTCTAAAACTTATCCCTCATATTCCTCTAAAACCTATCCCTAGGTTAGACTCATATTCCTCGTCGACCTCCAAGGAAGAGCAGGAGGAGGAAGAGGGGCCGTCCTCTTCCTCGTTACTAATACGGGATAAGCAAGTCACTACAGACCATTCCCTAACCCGTCCCCTACTCATAATAAACCCAGTGTATCCCTTCAATTCCTGGAAAAAGAAAAAGCAATGCAAAAACCCGCAAAGCAAGTCCTAAAACGCCCCAAACCTAGAAACATTATAAGCCACCAATTGGATCCCCCAAGGCTAGCACAAAACCCAACAGACAGAAAAAACCACCCCTATGGAAACAGAAGGGAAAAAGAAGTGAGAGAATACCTCAAGTATGCAACCGCGAAGAATGAAGGGGGTGGAGAGTGATTTGTTATCTGCGGAGAAAGAAGGAGAGAAGAGCACAATTCCAGAATGTAATCTCGAGAGAAGGTGGGAGAGTGGATCTCGTGTAAGTGAAAGAAGGTGCAGCCGTGTGGTGGAAAGAAGAAGCAGAACGGTTTGTGCCTAGATAAGGGAAGAGGAACCACCTTTCCTCCACTTTCGAAAGTTGGGCCAAGCCTAAAAGGCCCAACCCAACATGCAGCCATACCAATTGGGATACGTGTCATGCAGCAGCTGAAACAGTGGACCTCGAGCAACGTCACAGTAATGATGACGCTTCGAAGGTCGTGATCTCTGACACGGGTCAGATCCAGTAAAATCAAACGTCACATCGGTACGGGTGACTTGACAACTGTCAAGCCTGCTCTGTCATAATGAAAGGACATCAGAAACAGCTGGATCCAACTTACCGGCAACTCATCGTCCGAACTCCCTAGAACCTCGGAGCAAGGCTCAGATAGCCTTGGCCGAGCTGGGGGGCTTATGTGGTGAACTCGGCCCGTGTGGGGTGGACCTGGGAAAAAGACATAAACCAGAACCTCGGAACAAGGCTCAGATAGCCTTGACCGAGCTGGGGGGCTTATATGGTGGACTCGGCCTGGCCGAGGTCCTTAAACCGCCTCGCCGAAGTCCTGAGGATCCTTCAGGAAGCCTTCTGAGCGCTTGGCCGAGCTCAATGCTCAACGGCCAAATAGATGCCAGGTACAGGCCGACCTCGTGTTCCCACTCAGTTCCGACACCCAGGTCCGACACCTCCCCAAGTCCGACATCTAGGACATGAGGACAGCTCATTACCTTATCCACAAGGACAGCTCACTACCTTATCCACAAGGACAGCTCAATACTTTATCCACAAGGACAGCTCATCCAACCTTATCCGCTCCTAGCTCAGTACAGGCTGGCCCTACTTGGGCCTAAAGCAAGCCCATTAGGGCAACCAGCTCCCCCTTATAAGTAGCTCAGTACTACATGGGGCTCAAGTACGTCCTCTAACCCTAATTGCCATCCTCACACACCAGTGATTAGGGTTGCTTCTTGGCTCTTTCCTTTAGCCATCTGAGGACTTCCCCCAAACATCACAGATCAACCCTAGACAGAGGTACCTTTGAAGGTCATCTCCTACACCCTTGGAGGTCCTCACCGTCTAGGACATCACATTCTGCATACAAGATAATCGAAGGTTAGATTCAAATATCAAATTTGGATATTTACATAACATTATTTTGCAAAAAGTAATGCAATGTCAACTCCAACGAGTACTTCCTCCAATTTGAAATATAAGAAAAAAATAATTTCACACTTAATAAGGAGATTGGTATATTTTATTTAATTTTCTCAAATTTATAAAAAAAAATAGAGATATTTTTGAAGAGTAACATTAGGAATAAAACAAAAATTAAATGAGATAATAACTCTTCTTGGATGTTTTAGGAATGTAACATTATAAATTAATCAAAATTTTAAAAATTAGCTAAATTTTTCTTATTTAAAAAAAATTATTTTCTTAAATTTGAAAGTGGAGGGATGACCTCTTTCTACTTTTATAAGATGACACGGGAAATAATTAACAAAGTACTCCCTCCGGCTTGAAATATAAGAAAAAAATATATTTCTCTTGATTTAAAATATAAGCAAAATTAACTCACTTTCTTAAATTTTATTTCATTCCCAATGCTACTTTCTTAAAATATTCTTAAAAAATTTTTATCTTATTTAATTTTTGTTTCATTTCCAATGCAACTCTCCTAAAATATCTCTATTCTTTTATAAATTTGAAAAAAATTAAATACAATCAACTAACCTCCTTAATAAATGTAAAATTAGTTATTTTTCCTTATAATTGAGTTGGAGGAAGTATCAAGGTAAACATTGGTTCTTTTATTTGCCTTATGACCAGTGCATCAGAAATAATGTTTGGTACTCCTTCCGGTCTCTAATATAAGAAAAAACATGATATTTATTTTGGTTTTAAGTATAAGAAAAAATCAACTATTTTTTTTTTGTTTTCAATACAATTATTCTTAAAATGTTCTTAGAAAGTAGTGATTTCATTTAATTTTCGTTTTATTCCTGGTGTAACATTTCTAAATAAGCTATATTTTTTTTTTATAAATTTGAGAAAATTAAATATATTCAACTAACTTTATTAATAAAAAAATATGATTTCAGTTATGATTAAATATCAAAATAGTCCTTGTAAATATTGTCTCCTTTGAAATTGGTTCTGCAATTTTTTTTTTGGTTTTGTTCCCTGCATTTGCAAAATGTTTTGGCTTTGCTCCTCATAATTATGTTGGTAGTTTGTTTTGGTTTCTCTGTTATTAGATTCCATAGGTTTTGGTCTCACTATTGTTATGGTTTTTGAATTGGTTCTTTTACATAATTGAAGTTATCTTTTACTCTTAAGAATTAATGCAAGTATATCATTCTTAATTGATCATAGAATGTAATACATTACCAACGGGGTTTGGTTCAGTTGGTGTAAGGCCCCAACTGAAATCTTGGGAATGAGATACAGGTGCTAGTAGCCCCGTGTTCGATTCCCACTAAAAACATTCCGCTTAGAGAGCCAGCCACGCAGCTCGCTCCGGATTAGTCTCAAGGGCTCTCTGGTATTAAGGGTACTCTTGGGGATACCGGTGATTCCGCAAGGAATACGGACTCAAAAAAAAAGAATGTAATACATTACATTTTCGGTATTTTTTATCCACATTTAATATGAGAGACCAAAACCGAAACATCTTGTAAATACAGAAATAAAAACCAAAACCTTTTGTAAATACAGAAATAAAAACCAAAACCTTTTTACTTTTTCAGAGTTCAATTTCAAAAAGATGAATATGTACGGAGACCATTACAATATTTAAGGTTTTTTTTCATCATAATAGTGACCGAAAAGAGTATTTGTGGGAGTCAATGTGTGGCAGGTATCAAACGAATCAAAAGACACTCATCCAGGGACCGACCTACATGGTCCAGTTGCCCCACTAAATTTTTTTTTCAAATAGTGTTTATATATATATATATATATATATATATATATATATATATAATTTTCTCTTGTTTTAAATGTAAGTTTTTTTTATACTAAAAATATGTTTTTTAAGAATATTAGTTAGTATTACTGGTGTTAAAAATTGTAGATATTTGATATGATTTTTCAAAATTATTTTTATAATTATTATTAGGAGTCTAAAAAGTGTTGAGTAAGTAGGAGTGTTTATGACATCGAAAATTGGAAAAGGACTTATATTAAAGACAAAAAAAAAAGTCCAAAAGAAACTTACATTTAGAATCAGAGAGAGTATATATATATATATATATATTTCTATATTTGAAATAAAAGTTTAATGGGTTTTGAGTTTTTTAATTTTTTCAAATCCATGCCTTGAAGTTGATAAATTGGTAACCGATGAATATGATAAATTGTCTCATAATATTGTAGGGTTAAAGTTGAGGAAAGTTCAAGATGAAAAAAATAAATAATTTTTGTATGAAAAAAAGACATTGAAATATTCTTGACACGAATAAACAATATCGTAGATAACAATTATAAAAAGTTAGTAAATATTTCAGTATAGCAATACAAGTTTATGATAAAATTTGATATATAATTTATTTTGTGTAATGTGGGTTGAGTATACCCTGAATAATAACTGTTTATGTTTATAAAAATATATATTATATTTTTAATGTTACTAATTTATATTTATCGTCCTCACATTCGAAAATTTCTGAATATGTCCATGCACTCATCTAGCTCCCTTAAAAGTTAGGCAAATGCTAACAAGTGTCCTTGGTGCACTTGTTAAAAAGCTAAATGTAGTAAATAACCATTAAAAAATGCATTTTTTTAGATTCTCGAAACACGAAATAATGTGCATTCATGATTGTTTTTTTAAGTATAGGAACCTTAACAAGTGCCTTAAGGCACTTGTTAGCAAGACCCTAAAAGTTAAAAGGGTGGTTAGGCAGTGAAAAATATGAGTTTGTATCCCAAAGGTGCCTCACGCAGGAAGACCAGTTAGCTATTTTTTCTATTTTTTTTTGGGTTGTTGCTTAGAGCACTGGTTAAGGAATTAAAAAAAAGTAAATAAGTGTTGGACAATCAAATTTAATAATTTTCCATATGTTAAATTTATCACTTTTAATACAAATAACCATTTTTTTTAAACAATACATTAATTAAGGACATTGGTTAATATTTATTTTTTTATTTTTACATTTCATTGCATGCAAAATGGACAAGAAAAGAAAGTGTGTGGTCTTGCCCATCTTACCTTTTTGTCCAATTTTTATGTCGTGTTACTTCCCTTTTTTAAATGTAAAAAAAAAATAATATTTTTTTAGTTTGATATTCCCTCTGTTTTATTATGTTTGGCCTTTTAGTTTTTTTTCTGTTTCATATTATTTGGTCTTTTACATTTTCAATACATAAATATATTTTTTTTCCAATTTTGACCTTTCATTCAATCATTTTTTTTTACTTCTCATTAATTCTACATTTATCATATCTCTCATGTCTAAATCACTATACATTAATTAATAGACACACTAATAAAAATTTCATACTACAACAATTTTCAATAAGAATTAAATAGGGGCATTTTGGACAAACTAAACATAATACCTACAATAATTAACATTTTATTAATCTGCGTGCCAATGCCTAAAAGGCTAAACATAATAAAACGGAGGGAGTATATAATCAAAAGTAATTAATTTTTTTAAATTATGTTTCATTTTTAATGCTATTTTCCTAAAATATACCTAGAAAATTGTTACTCCTTCCAATATCAAATATATATAGTAGTATTAAAAAAAAACATAAAATGGTCTCATTTACAAGCAAAAACCAACTAATCTTGCACTAATAATTATATAGGGGCATAGAGTTTTTGTCCCATGTTGCATATGTATTTTTTTTTTTTTACAAAACTCAATACATAATTAATGTTATTTTTCTCAACATACTCCTATTTATTACATCATCTTTTTGACTTTTAATATTTTTCTCTCTCTTCAATAATAATTATATAGGAGCATTATAGCTAAAACACACCAAATTCTTACATCATTTAACCATTTTTAAAACTCGTATATAACCTTGAAACACACTATATAACAAACGGAGGGAGCACATTATTCAAAGAAATAATTAATACACATTGGTTTCCAAAGCAAGGGACAACAAATGAAAACTAACTACACTGGAGTACTCCATCCGCTCCAATTATAAGCAAATTTAATTACTTTTACACTTATTAAAGAGGTTAGTTGATTGTATTTAATTTTTTCAAATTTATAAAAAAAAATAGAGGTATTTTAGGAAAGTAGTATTGGGAATGAAACAAAAATTAATTAAAATTACAATTTTCTAGAGATGTTTTACGAAAGTGGCATTGGGAATTATACAAAATATAATAAAGTTAGTTAATTTTGCTTATATTTTAAACCAAGAGAAGTATGTTTTTTGTTGCTTATAATTCGAGCAGGAGGGAGTAAAAATTTTTACCGTCATTTGGGGTATCATTTCCGTTTTTTTACATATGGTTTCTAAGGTAATGGTATTTTAGGCAGTAGAAAATGTTTTATACGTGATTTAAAAAAAAATTAAATATATTTAATTATTTTTCTTAATAAATGTGTAGGTAGTTTTTTCGGTTAAAAATGAGACTGAAGAGAGTATTTTATTTAAATTTTTGTTTTATTTCCCATACTACTTTTTGTAAAATATTTATATTTTTTTTTATAAATTTGAGAAAATTAAATACAATCAAATAACAATCTTAATAAATGTGATTTTAATTTTTTAACCGTGATTTTAATTTTTTTTTCTTATATTGTAAATTGGGGGAGTACATTAGCATTATTCTTCCACGAAATAGTCAACCAGTCAAAATGTATCGAAATATTCATTACATAACAAGATATACACATTCCATTACAACAATGTTGTTTGTACTACGATGTTTCTAAACCAAATTTGTAAAACATTTTTTTGGGAAAAGAAAATAAGGTTAAACACACTATGTCTTTCTTACTATTTCTTTCATTCTTTTCTCAAGAAGGAAATTATTTAAAAGAGTGTTTATTTATTCACTTAGGAGTTAGGATAAGACAACCACCTTACTCAAAACCACTTCTTAATTTCCCTCCTACTTTAGTTTCGTCCTAAATTTTCCCTCCTGGACCAAGTTGTGAGAAAAGCCAATGAGTTTCTAATAGTAAACCCCATAATAATAATAATAATAGTAGTAGTAGTAGTAGTCCCATAATAAGTAGTAGTAGTAGTAGTAGTAGTCCAAAAATAAAATTATGAGTGAAGCTTGACTCTTTCCAACATAAGCTTCCATGAGAAGCTTATTATACACTTTTACTTTGAAAAGTCAAAATCACAAATTCAATTTCCCTTTGTCATTGCTGACAAAAAATAAATTTAATGGATTGTTGAATTAATTCTACTTTCACATTTATTAATGAATTTTATGATTTATAGTCTGTATTTTATGTTTTTAGTCTACTTCTTTTTCTATTTACTCACTTATTTTTTACTTCAATAATTAATCCTCTAAAATTTTTCATGCATTCATTTATATATTTATATGATTTTTTTTTATAATAGTCTTCTATAAACTTCACCTCCAAATAATATAACAAAATTTATGAACATAATTTTGACAATATCATTAATAATTATGTTATCACACTAAATTCTCAATATACACTTAATTTTTCCTACTTTTCGATTAACAAAACCCAAACAACCACAAGCGCGCACACAGGCACTAGTATTGTAAATTGGGGGGGGGGGGGGGGGGGGGGGGGGAGTACAGTAGCATTATTCTTCCACCAAATAGTCAACCAGTCAAAATGTATTGATATCTACATTACATAACAAGATATACAAATTCCATTGTACTACGATATGTTTCTAATCCAAATTTGTAAAACATTTTTTACGGAAAAGAAAATAAGGTTACACACACTATGTCCTTTTTACTATTTCCTTCATTCTTTTCTCAAGAAGGAAATTATTTAAAAGAGTGTTTATTTATTCACTTAGGATAAGACAACCACCTTACTCAAAACCCATAGCACCAGAGAAAACTCAAACGCAAATAGAGTATGAAGCAATCCTCGATCTAGTGCATATCCATACAAGGTTATTCCCCCGTTGTTGTGCTGCAAATACGTCACTGCAAAATTCAAACACAACAAACCTCACATAAGCATTAAGTATCGAAAGGATTCAAATCTCATTAACTAAAGTTATTATTCTGCATATCGTGAAACAATGTATTGAATATCTTTATTTTGTCTGTGTAAAAAAGTAGAGTGAAGTGTCCAATATATCTAAGATATCCAAGACAGGGACGGATCCAGATTTGCTTGTGAATGTTGGTTTTGTGTAACAGTGCAATTTGTGTTGTCTAAGTTGGTCGGGGTTTGGTCTTGTTCCTGTTTATGTTATGTATTGGGGTTGAGGATAGTTGCATAATTCTCTCGTTAGTAATGTTACGTGAACATTTAGATTTGACATCGGTATCTAACATTTGGTTTGTCTTATATGCAGTTTTATTGTTTATGCAGATAAAACAAGTTATATGTTAGATTCAGATGTCAAATTTAAATGTTCATATAACATTACTCGATTCTTGCTTCAGTTCCATGCAAAGATCAAATTAAGAAATTAGATTTTCAATCGAAGAAAGAACGGAGAAAGGAAAAAAGGTGCAATAGTTGGTTCACTCACCTGGTGTCCTATGTGAATCTATTCCAAAATTCCACTACGTAAGGCAATTTCAATAAGATGCATTTTGATGGTCTTAGAGTGACTTCTATTTCCATGGATGTGAATGTGGAAAGTAAGGGATAAGATGACATGGTTGATGGTAAGGATGAAAGGATATCAAAAATTAAAATAATAAGATATTTTAACTTTAGTTTTTCGTTTTTGTGAAAAGAATATTAGTCAAATTCTGTTGCCAATGAATAAAATATACCAAGTAATCAAGTATACCCCACTCTATCATATATTTAAGAAGGTGATGTACTGCGTATCATGTTTCAAAATGTATTACGAATTATGTTATTCTGAGCTGAGTATTTCTTGTACTCATTTTTAATATTTGCTGATAAAAAATGGTGCTGATTGCTTAATGATGACATAGTTTTCTAGTTGGGACAAAATTTGTGAAGATGTCAACGTTTGTTCTTTAACTATTAAAACTAAACTGGATCATTTGTTTCCGGTGTAATTTACTCTAGCTTGTAAGCAAAGATAGAAATTGCAAAGCTTTTGAGATGAATCATCTTGGTGAACATGTTTTAACCTAGTAAATGCCTTTGTAAGTGGTTAATCTTTTCTATTTTGCAGATTCTGGTGATTTTCATACCATAACAACAATCAAAATTGTCCGACTTTTATATAAACTAAAACATGTTTATGAAACTCACCTAAAGATTGCCTGGTTTGAAAAGAAGAAAATCGTTGTGGAATTACTGAAATGCACATGTCCGAGGAATCAGTATCACCCTCACTGTCTAGACCCTCCGGCATCTGTGCTTTGCATTGCTCTGTTTCAACAAATGAGTTAGTCACTAGCATGTGCCATCTTGAGGCAATTGACACTATCCTTTGAGCTCTATGAGTGATCCTTGTGGCACCGAAAAGGCACAAGAAGAAGCCACTTAACTGCACAACTGAACAAATCTGCATGACACAAATTCCAGGCACAAATAAGAGAAGGAATTCTTATATAGTCTCTTACCAATGCAATAAAAAACAAAGTTTGTGGACCACTTAACTATGCTGGGAAATTATCATGTGGTACAACATAGTAATCCCAAATACATCACATTATTTATTTTAATTTATATTTCATAAATTCAAAATAAATAATAAATGGTCGGTTGCATTAATTAGAGACGATCAATCCTAGATCAGTAGTAATTTCTAATTCAACTTTGCTTGCTTACCATGGGTACAATTTAAAATAAATTATAGTAGTAAAATATAAATGAAATTTCAAGTTTGGGAAATAAATAATAAGGTTGCTTTTACTCCAATTTGCTAGGAAATGAGAAATAACACATAAAAAAAATTTGTTTCAAGGTTGATTTGTAAATGGATTTCAGTATTAGACAAACGTTCTCTTAGGATAGTACATAATCATGTTTTTAGTAAATCAGGGGTCAACATATTTTATTCCCAAAGTTGATTCGTTGTCATTAACTAGTTAGAATGGAAAGAAAAGTTAAGAATTAAGTTTGAATGGAGTACACTATGAATGTAAATGTACAATATTTGACTTTTTCTATTTTTTTTGGATGACCAAGGTATCCCGCGCAACTGGGTGACTAATCTCTCGCACCACAGTCGGGCCCTTTTGGAGGCGATGCTCCCAGTAAGACTTGCTCCATTCACATGCGCCTCGGGAACGACTCGAATCCGCGACCACATGCTTAAGGGACACAAGCCCCTTCCACTTGTGCCAGCCTCCAATGATTTTGACTTTTTCTATTGAAAGTGTAATTTTAATTTTTTAATAATTATCATACCAAAATTAAACTCTTACGTTGGAAAAGAAAAAATTGGATAGCAAAAAATTTTGACCAATAGACGAGGAGTAAAAAATATGGCGGAGGCTCCCGTGAATGTTAGTAGATAACATGTATCGGTGCATGTGAAAATTTTATTTTTGTTTTTTAAATTTTTTTTAATACAGATTTATTCAGAATATTTTTTAACACAAGTTCGTATACAGATTTATTAGAATATGTAAATTTTGAATACAGTTTTACTCACTACAGTTTTTTAAGAACACAGAATAAAAAAAATCCAAATTATAAAAATCACTTCATATCGGTAAAAAAAACGCATAAAATATTTTTTAATTGATTAAATTTTAAAAAAATAAATAAAAAACAAAAAAAAAGGCATGCACCGGTGCATGTTACCGGAGGCTCCGCCAAAAAATATGCATATGTCAAGAATCACATCCTAGTTTTTATACTTTTGAATAATGTTATATAAATATTCAAATTTCACATTTGAATCAACATTTTACTTATATTATATGCAGAAAAAGAAAACTATTGTATATAAAATAAGCGAGATGTTAATCCAAATATTAAATATTAATATTCAGGTATTAATGTGGCATAACTTTAGACAATAAAGATAAAATCATAGTGCAATATAGTATTTTGTACTTACCACAACGTCACCAGAATTGAAGAAGGTCTTGTCATATTTGGAAGCTAAAACCAGCAAAAGAGCACCCAACTGGCTAACAGTAATTATAACCAAGCACCCAATTATAAAAAACCTATACCTATGGCTCGTAACAGATAATTGCTTTCTAATCCTCAAATGCTCTCTGAATATCAAACCTGCATCAGACCCACATCCTTCAAGAAGCTTGTGAAGCCCTTCAAATCTCAGTATCTGAAGCTCACAGGTCAGCCTAAAAAGCACACACACCAACAAGAACAACCCTGTTCTGTAAACCCAAGAAACCAATACCAACATGAACACGATCGAGTTCAGAGGGAAACCGGGGCTGATATGTGGTGCTGAGATTTTAACAGCCGAAAAGAATATGATTTTGTGAGCGAGTTCTACGAAGAAGGAAGGTAAGATTATGTATGCTAAATATCTGAATGCCTTCTCGAGCTCGCGTGTGTAGCTGCGTCGAACGTAAATAGTGTCGTCTTGCAAAACATGTAGGAACAGAAGTTGCCTCAGTCCATACCTGCTACGATATGTATGTTAGAATATAATGTGCTCTTGAACAAAGAATTAATGCATTTTCAAACATGCTAACTATCTACTAGATAGGTTTCTTAACTATTTGAGAACTTTTAAATAGATCTCTGTAAATTTTAAAAATTTGTAATTATATGTTCTTAAATTTCATATTCATTTGTAATTGGATCTTTAAAGTTTAATCCTTTAAATTTGTAATTGAGTCTCTAATCTTTAAAATTATTTATAATTAACTCTCTTATTTTTTATATGAATATAATTTTTATATTAAAATACATTAAACTATATTAATTTCTAAATTATGTTTTGCTTATAGCATACGAATATAGAACATTGAATATGATAAATTATTAAGATTGTTATATTCGATTAATAAATTGATTTCAGAATTCGATCAAGATTTATATATGTTAGATTAGTTGCATTTTAGAAGAGTCCCCTCATATTTTTAAATATATAATTACACGAGTTAGTCCACTATATGATAAATTAAATATTATCGATATCAACATAACAGTCCCAAAAAAAAATACATTTGTTCACCAAAAAAAAAATACATTTGACTAATACATAAATAAAATGTTGGGGTATAAGTTTAAAAAAGATAGGATGAAAAATTGAGACGCAAAACCATTTTTGTTAGGTTTTAAGAAAACTTGTAAAGCCCATCCATTATTTTTATTAATTTTACAAATTATATTTCCCTATTTTAAATTTAAATTTGGCTTAGTTGCGTTTTTGTCCCTAGTTCAGTGTATTTTAATTTTAATCTTTAAAAGTTATTTTGAGTGGAATTAATTTTTAATTTTTCAAACATTTTGGTATTAATTCCAATCGTTAAAAACAATATGTTATATATTGATGTGACTAGTTGAACATCACATTAAGAGTGACGCTATAGAACCATTTTGCTTATAGAACCATTTTGCATTTCTGTGGGCTTGTATTATCCATATCATATCACCTATCTAATTGATGTCAGCTCACACCACGTGACTACTGTCATATCAGTCAATAACAAATTTTTCTTAACAAAAGAGACCAAAACCAAAATATTTAAAAATTTAAAAAATAATTCCAATAAGAAACTAAAATTATAAGTACTTAAAAATTCATTCGTGTGTAAATCTCGTGGTACGGTGTCTCAGTATCACAAAAAAATATTTTTCATGCATAGGTAAACATAACAATAAGTTCATTAAAACAAGTTTGTTTAGTACCTTTGAAAGAAACGGGAAAGAGTGAAGAAAGCTAGAATGGCGAGGCCAGACTCTGGTATCTGGACAAGCTTATTGAAGGAAATGGGGTCATCTTCAGGGGAAGAAGCAGGGACTCGAACGAAGATAGAGGTGAGGAGCGGGACAATGATTGCGAGAAATATGAACATCACGTATGAAATGAGTTTTCCAATACATGAAGAGTGGTCAAGAGCACACCATTTGAGGCTTACCCGAAAGTTTCGTAGTTCATCAAAGATGAAAGATTTTGATCTAGCATATGATGGTTGTAGGAGCAAGGGAACATTTGGTTGGTGTTGTGGTGGTTCTTGATCATCATTTGGGTGGTTTTCAGCAAAAGATACTCTTCTACTAGAGAAATCAATGTCAATAATTTTGTCATTGGTCCCCTCGACGGATGATGAGTTCATAGTGTTAGTTTTGGAGGATGATCACTAATTAAATTGGCTAATAGAGATGGAGAGAAAAAGAGTGAGAAAATGGGTGTTTTGAGAGGCAATAAGGCATTTATAATCGAGTCTATTTTGTGGTTAGAATTATCGTTTGAAGAAAGGTAGAGAAGTGAGTTGAAAAATAGTGAAGACAAAGAAACACAAAAAGAAAGGTAGAAACCTTACTTTGTCCCGTGAGTGTTCTCTTTGCCTTGTTGTATAGGTTTGAGTCTCAAGCCAAGAATTAAAGCTGCACGAGATCACCTTTTGTGTGCTGATGGACCAGAAAAGTTTTATGTTGCCCTTTTCATTTGGGAACAGGGATAAAGTAAGTGAGTTGATATAGGTTTTTTTTAAGGAGATTTCTAATATGCAATCCAAAATTGGAGTGTTGTCATATAACCTTCTCTTAAACCAATAGAAAGTTGCTATTTAATTTACCTGTGTCATGTCATTATTTGAAGTAGTCAAATTTAATTTTTTGCAATTTGGTCCAACTTAAATAGTAAATTAAAATTTTAGTCCTTTGTACCTACAGATAAATTATAAGTTTTAATTTTAAAAAACATTATTAAAAAAAAAACAAAGTATGCTGGTGGTGATTCTAATGAGCACAACTTAATTTAATTTTTATGTTGGACTAAATTGCAAAACTTAATTTTGACTAATTTAAGTAATGATGTGGCATATATGTCTTAGGTGGCAAGATTTTATTGGTTTAAGAATGGGTTGCATAGCAACCATTCAATTTTTGATTGCATGGTAGTAACACCCTTTTTTTTTAATGCTAATTAGTGCCTTAATGATAATTTTTAAAAAATCAAATATGATGAAAAGTTATAAAAAGTTTTTTTTTTTTTGGATTATTGAAAAAGGAAATAATTTGAACATATGAAATTTTTTCATTTTTATTTTTGTTGGGCTCATTAGAATAAAGGCAGCTCTCATACAAAAATTTTTCCACTTTGACTTTTTTTTTCTTCTAAACATTATAATATGTTCATCATTAGGATCATGACACTTCATCATAAATTTTACCCATAATAGATCTATACGTTTTTTTTTTTGCAAAGTTGACCTCCAATGTTTTTCCTTTTAGTCTAAATTTTCAAAGTTAGACGACATGTTACTTCTATTATTGTAATAATTAGGGGTGTTCGTGGATCGGTTCGGTTTTAAGGCAAAATGCGATCCGAATCGATTACAAAATATACGTGCGGTTCGGTTTGGATCGGTCTATTATATTAGCAAATCCAATTAGATCCAATCCAAAAAAAACCTTGCGGTTTCGGTCTGGTTCGGTTCGGTTTCAAATTTCATTTTTCCCCCCGTTTTGCTAGGCATTATGCAACACTGGACAGTGTTACTAACTATTTTTTGGCACACTGTTTTGCTAGGCATTAGCTACAGTGTACGGTGGCACACATTACTATTTAATCTACTTGAACAAACAGTCACATACAAACAGTCACATACTATTTAATCTACCCTGTCTTACCTCCATTGAAGGCTTGCGGCGACGGAGAGAGGTTCGACGACGACGACGGGTTCGTTGAGGTAGCAGATAGCAAGAGCAGCTACGGGTTCGTTGTCTCGTTGAGGTAGCAAGAGCAGCGCGCCAGCGACGGGTTTGAGGGATCTGGAGCAGCGACGGGTTCGTTGAAGGAGAGGCGGCGGCGGCAAGAAAAGAGCGGTCGGCTGTGGAGGAGCGGCGGCGGTAGAGGAGTGGGTTTCTCTAGGGTACGTTGAAGGAGAGAATGAGATGAGACCATAAGAGTGAGGTTGCTGATTGTTGAGAGTAACAAAACCTAAAAACGTTGTTACTTACTTCTGTGTCCATAAAACGCTGCGTTTCATGTAGGTAAGGACCGGTTCGGTTTTTCAACTGAAACTGAAAACCGAACCGAGCCGATCGGTTTTCAAAAATGAGTAAAAAAAAACCAAAAAATGCTGTTTTTTTTCGGTTTTCGGTTTTTCGATCCGATTTTGCGGTTCGTATTTGGTCCGGTTCGGTTCTGAACACCCCCAGTAATAATGGTGCAGTGATGATGATATGTTAGTTCTGATCAATGTGCGTGTGATAGGTTAATAGTTGTTTGGTCATTGAAAAAGGAATAGGATAATATATTTTATAAAAATATCAAGTTATATTTTATTAAATTTTTAATTGATTTAGTTATATTTATTTTAAATTATGTTTAGAGTTTCTTATTTTCATTTTAGGGTTTCTTACTTTTAATTTAGGGTTTCTTATTTTTGTATTTAAATATTTTTTTGCTTTAATAAAAATTAAGAAAAAAATAAATCATTGTTCGTTTACTAATCTCCTCTTTGTTATTCTCTAATTCTCTATAATCCAATTCTCTTCATCAATGATAGGCAATGATAGGATTTTAGACCTATCTAGGTTAAGAGAATATGATTACAAAGAATTAGAAAATAATAGACAAGAGTCTCATGAGCAATGCTCTATTTTCTTCTTAATTTTAATTGAAGCAAAAACAATATTTAAATACAAAACTTAGAAACCCAAAACTGAAAATTAAAGTAGGAAACTCTCAACTTAATTTGAAAGATATACAACTGAATCAATTAAAGATTAATATGTAAAGATATAATAAAATATAACTTGATATTTTAATAAAATATCTTATCCTACTCATTTTCTAATGGGCCTAACAACTAACAACTAATCATTACCCTATCCTTCGAAATCAACCTTTTCCTCAAGGTTAAACTCATTGCGTTTAGGGATAATTTTGTCACGCTAGGAAAAAAACTTGCTCAACTCCTGCATCTGAAAGTATACATGTATAACATTTGGCTTTGTCTCCATGGATAAAATTTGTACCAATCATTTGATGTGTTGGAGAGTCTAATTTATTGTCCAGTTTAATAAGTAACAAAAGTTCAGCATCAAATTTGATGTCGTGCGTTGAAGCGATCTCTAAAGATGGGGCTTTCAACAGTGACAGTGATCTCCACGATTGCTCAAAGCAACATACGGAATAATAATGATACAATGATTTTAGAATTTTATGATTGAAATCAGTGGTTAATCACCGTTGAATCTTTTTTTTTCTTTTTTTATCATCAGAGAACAATTATTAATATCAAATTGAGTATAAGAAATACTCAAAAACAGCCAATACAATTTATACATCAAACACCACCTGCAACACTACACCCTCGTGACATACAATCATATGAAATTCATGATCAAAATAAACTACCCCAACATGCTAAAAACACATTCAAAACATACAAAAGGACTTACCATTACTTATTATAATCAATTAATTAATACTGTTATGATCTCTCTAACAGTGCCAAACAATTATGTTGATTTAAACACCAATCTCCATATGAGTAACAATTGCCATGTATATCCTCTTTCATAATAAGCCAAAATTTAATACTTATATTCTCGACAATTCCTTAAACATTCAGATGTTCTCCTTCAAAAATAATTTTATTTCTGTTAATCCATATGCTCCAGACAATCATTATCCATAACTTAATTCACGCTGCCTTCACTTTTCGTGTCTGATTCATAAATCCCGCGTGTTGCTGAAAATGTTACATTCTAGGTATAGGTAGCATTGACTTCCGAACCAATAATAATAACGCTGTCATATCGAATAACTAACCGGATAGCCGAATAATCACCGTTGAATGTAATTTTAGAATTTATTTTTAATATACAATGATTCCCCATGCATTATGAATTCAGTGTGCTATCGATATAGACGAGGAACAATAATGATAGCAATTTTTCAAGGAGACGAGCTGAGTTGAACCAGTGGACTTCTAAACCATGGATTTCATTTCCTAACTGAACCTGCCTGATTGACCATGGTCGTAAAAAAAAATAGTGTCAAAATATTCCCAATAACATCAAGTTTGAACTATCGCGTCAAATTAGATATAATTCGTATGAGAAGTTGGTTTTATGTTTTGTTAGGATACTCTCATACAAAAATTTCAATTAAGTCTTGCATGTTTAATTTGTATTCTTGTCTATATTAACTTGATTTATTTTGTCGTCGTATGCCTGATTACCCTCACATGCTCTATTTGTTGTATTTATTTGAATGACTTAATTATGTCACAGGTCCTTGAAGTTTGGGGTACTTTTGTCAGATACATTTATTCTTTTTTTTTTCAATGTCTGACTCCCCGAAGTAACTTCTAGATTTCTCATATACCCCTCCTACCAATTTTGGTCAATTTTGTTGACATGTAACATCATAATCCTGGTTAGAGGCACAGAAGGTTAGTCACGTGGTGCCCCGTGGGCGAAGATTTTGTTAAGATTAAAAAACTAAAATACTTAATATTTTTATATTTTTAGTTAAATAAAAAAAGAAAAGAAAGGATTGAAGAGATAGGTCGTCTTCGCCCATGTGACATCATGCGGCACCACATGACTAACCTTGTGCGTCTGATTAGGATTCTGACGTTACATGTCAACAAAATTGGTCAGAATTGGTAATAGGGGTATATGATAAACTCGGAAGTAATTTCAGGGAATCAGACATTGAAAAAAAAATAAGAGTATCTGACAAAAGTACCCAAACTTCAGCTACCTGTGACATAATTAAGCATATTTGAATTATAGTCGTTGTTGGTTGCTGTAGGTTCTGCCGACCAGACACGGATTTAAGTCTTGTCAAAGGGATTCTCTAAGGGCACTTCCCTCGGTCCACTTAACATGAACGTCCCACGCTCGGACTCATGGACTCCGAGTATCACCAAAGGATCAGGCTCGGACTTGATGGAACCGAGCCTCATCCTCGGTCCTCAATCCATCAGGCTTGAGACTCTAGGCCGAGACGCACCGTCGGCTAGCGGATAAGCTCAAACCCACCGAGGCTTCTTATCCCTTCCGCAAATCACTCCTAGATTCTCGCAACAGCCTAGACATGAGATCTTAAGCTGATCCTATCCAGATTCTAAGAGCGTAATCTTCCGATATTATCTCACAGAATCCCGGTTCAGCTCAACCCTGATACAGGGCCCAGACGGCCCATATCAACCTCCTCCAAACCCTATAAATAGCTCATTACAGCTAGGGTTTCAGGTACGTACTCTCATCCCTAAGTTGACACTCTGCACACACACGTTGACTAGGGAGAACCTGCTTTTCCCAACTGGAACTGCAGAAATACCATAAGTCACACATTAACTCTTGATCCTCTCTAGGGCTCCTGATTCCATAGTCTTGAACACTTAGAGGGTTAAGGACATCTAGTGTTCCTGGACACTACATTGGCGCCGTCTGTGGGAACCGAATAACCAGTATTCCCACTTCCACCGTACTCATGGCAAACAACAACGATAGCCAAGAACAAGGGGATCTCCGCCGTCGCCTTCGTGGGAGGCCACCTAAGAACGCAGGAAACATCAGGGATAGAATCGCCCCAGGAAGACCTACTGGGGGCAGTCGGGGTAACACTCCACCCGTTCCTCCGGTGGATCAGACGGTCGTTCTCCCAGTTCCTCCAGTTCAGGGTGATGTTCCTCCAGTTCCTCCGGTGATTCAAGCCACTGTTCCTCCCCGCGTGGAAGGTGGCGGAAGGCGATCCAATCCCCGCACTGTTTCGGATGGCCATGTTTCAGATTGGCACGATACTGCGGACTCTGGACCACATCGGTCTCGGAGGGCCCCTGCTGGATCACGAACTGGTGAGGATCGGCGGGTTGAGCATTCCGCTCGACATGACCACTCCCGTGTCGAGCGATCCAACAGAGAAGTCCCTCAATTTACCAGGGGTCGTTTTGGAACACTTCAAGGTGGTGAACATTCCGAAACACAAGGTAGATCCTATATGACTACTTCGTCGGCCCGTAGGAGAGAGGAATCAATCATGGAGATCTTAAGGACTCAAACTTCTTTGATTGAAAAGCAGAATCAGGTTATCGCTGCTCTTCAGCAGCAAAGCATGGCAAGAATAGCCGAGCAAGGCCCTAACGTGGCTCTCGGCAACCCTAATAACCTTCCTCCGCCCCTACCCCTTAATCCGGGATTAGTTCCTGGGCGTGTTACTGGGGAACCCCATCCTGGACATCCTTTCATAGCTGAGATAATGGCATTTCAAACCCCGCAGACTTATGTGGGTCATCAGAATATCCCTCGCTATAATGGGACGACTGATCCGATGGACCACATCGCGGCTTACGAATCCTCCATGATGTTTTATGGAGGAGGGGATTTCATGAAGTGCCGAGCATTCTCAATGACTCTGGGATCGACACCTTTGAGATGGTTCAATTCCCTACCTGCCAACTCGATTCACTCATGGGCCGAGCTGAGGACAGCATTTCTGAATCGATATACAACCAGTATGTCACAACCCAAGTCGGACCATTCATTGGCTGGAGTCGCACAGAGACCTGACGAGTCTCTTCGCGATTACCTAGCTCGCTATCAGCAAGAAGCTAGTGGCATATCAGGCCTGCAATCGGGAGTATCTGTCCTCTTACTCACTCAAGGATTGCGAGACGGTGATTTCAAGGATTGTCTGATCGGAGAACAACCGAGGGATATGGCCGAACTCAGGGAAAGATCTAGAAAATTTGTTAATTTGGAGGAATTCCATAGAATCAGGACCGCGGCTCGGGGTCTGGAACAGCGCCCTCGTCAGAATGATTCCCGTCAAACTGATTGTTTTCGGGAAAATAGGGGGAGGAAGGACAAGTGAGAAAGAGGAGAAAAACTGCCTCCAAAAGGCAAGTATGATGAATATACCCAGCTCACAGTCCCGAGGAGTCAAATCCTTCGTGAGACTATGCATACCGAGATGCGTAACATCACTCGGCCTCCAGCTTTGAGAAAAACTGCTCAAAAGGTTAGGACAAAGTACTGCGACCATCATGGTGGATGGGGGCATACCACCGATCAATGTACCCAACTGAAAGATCTGATTGAGGAAATGGTTAGGGATGAGAAGCTTCAACAATACATCAGGGAAGCGATGCGGAAGCGTTCAAAAAGAAGAAGTCATTCACCTCCTAAAACCGAAGAAAAAAGGAATAAAAGCCCTACGCCACCTGCAGGGGGAGCCCCCGCCCTACCGTCTGAGCAGAATAAGGGTCGTGACGAGTTTCTGATCAACACCATTGCTGGTGGATTTGCGGGTGGTGGAGAAAAAAGAAGTGATAGAAAAAAGTATGTGGGAAAGATCCTTTCGGTGGCTAGCCGACCGATCCAAAAGCCCAAAAAGAAGAATATTGTCATCAGTTTCAGTGACGATGACTTTGCTGATATTATTCAGGATCACAATGATCCTATGGTAGTTACAGCCAGGCTCGGTAATTACGAAGTGAAAAGGATTCTCGTCGATCAGGGGAGTTCAGCAGACATTATGTTTTTGGATCTGTTCGAGAGGCTAAGGTTGAAGAGATCTGACCTAACTCCATTTGAGGGCAGTTTGATTGGCTTTACGGGACATTCCATTGTTCCCTTAGGCCACATTCATCTCCCAGTGACCATGGGTGAACAACCGTCTGCTCGAACCGAGATGGTAAAGTGGCTAGTTGTACAAGCACCGTCGGCATACAACGCCATCCTTGGCCGTACAGCACTCCAATCATTTGGTGCAGTTGTATCAACCGTTCACTTAGCCATGAAGTTTCCAGGGTCTGATGACCAGGTGGTAACGGTACGGTCCGAACAAGATTTGGTTCGGAAATGTTACAATATTAGCCTGGGAAAGCTGAAGCTGGATGACGATGAGAAGATCATGAAGGAGCCACTCAACAAAGGAAGTGTGAACTTGGCAGATCTTGACGTACGAGACAAGGATGAAACTAGGCCAACCCCTTAGGGGGACTTCAAAAAGGTAATTCTGGGTCCCGATCCGTCCCATTGTGTCAAGATTGGTGTCGGCTTTGCCGAGGAATTGGAAAGAGAACTGACGGAACTGCTGGTAGAAAACAAAGACTTGTTTGCTTGGACTTCGACAGACATGCCGGGGATCGATCCGAATTTTATCTGCCATAAGCTAAGTGTGTATCCTGGCGCCAAGCCAGTGTGTCAGAAGAAAAGGCGGGTCGGAACAGAGAAGGCACAAGCAACAGAACTGAAGGTGTCCGAGCTATTGGAGGCGGGATTTATCAGGGAGGTGGTGTACACAGATTGGTTGGCTAATCCCGTGCTAGTCAAGAAATCCAATGGAAAATGGAGGATGTGCGTGGATTACACAGACCTGAACAAGGTCTGCCCCAAAGATCAATACCCACTTCCCTGCATAGACAAACTCATAGATAGCTCGGCAGGGTATCAAAGGCTATCCTTCATGGATGCTTATTCGGGGTACAATCAGATCCCCATGTATCCCCCGGATCAGGTGAAGACCTCTTTCGTCACAGAAAATGCTACATATTGTTACAACGTCATGCCGTTCGGACTGAAGAACGCTGGGGAAACTTACCAGCGAATGATGAACAAGGTCTTCGGTCAGCTCATTGGGCCGAAAATGGAAGTATACATCGACAATATGATTGCAAAAAGTCTGAAGGAGGAGCACCATGCTAAGGATTTGAAGGTTATACTTGATAGAATTCGGCAGTTTGACATGAGGTTAAACCCAGAAAAATGCACTTTTGGGGTTCCTGCTGGTTCGTTCCTCGGGTTCATGCTCACCGAACGGGGAATTGAGCCATCCTTGAGATGAAGAGCCATTCCGACATCAAGGGAGTACAGCAGCTAGCAGGTCGGATAGCAGCTCTCTCCAGGTTTCTGTCTCAGTCAGCTCGGAAGGCCTTGCCATGGTACCAACTGCTGAAGAAGGAAAAAGAAAAGACGTTCGACTGGAACGAGGCATGCGAAAAGGCCTTTACTGACCTTAAGCAATACCTGGCCTCTCCTCTAATCCTATCTAGTCCGGCAGCAGGAGAGGTTTTATTCCTATACTTATCAGTAGGGGATTCGGTGGTCAGTTCGGTTCTAGTTAGGGAAGAATCAGGCAAAGAATCTCCTATCTACTTCGTCAGCCGAGCACTTCAAGGACCAGAGCTGAGGTATCAGAAGGTTGAAAAGTTGGCGTTTTGTTTGGTTATTACGGCTAGGAGGCTGCGTCAATACTTCCAAAGCCACCATATCACGGTCAGAACTGCTCAGCCAATCCGACAGATCCTTCAGAAACCCGACCTGGCAGGCAGAATGGTGACTTGGGCTATTGAACTTTCCGAGTTCGACATTACTTTCGAACCTCGGAAAGCAATGAAGTCTCAGGTCTTAGCTGATTTTCTCACCGAGTTTACTGAGCCATTGACGAGCTCAAACTTGGATTGGAACATTTATGTCGATGGGTCAAGCAACAAGCTCGGAGCAGGAGCGGGAATAATTCTGGAGAACTCAGAGGGAGTTACCCTTGAATATTCGTTGAAGTTCGGATTTCCGACTTCGAACAATCAGGCGGAATATGAAGCTGTGATGGCTGGTCTGAGGATGGCGATAGAAGTTGGGGCCCGAGAAGTGAAGGTTTTCAGTGATTCTCAGTTGGTGATATCGCAAGTGAAGGGTGATTATCAAGCCAAGGAACCCATCCTACAAAAATATTTGGAAAAGGTGAAGTTCCTATCTTCAGAGTTTGCCAAGGTCGAATTCTGCCACATCCCGAGGGAAAGCATTGGCCGAGCGGACATTCTTTCTAAACTTACCTCAACAAAGGGTCCTGGAAATAATAAGACGTTGATCCAAGAAATGGTGCATGGACCTAGCGTTGTCCTCTCTGTTTCTATGGATCCAAGTTGGACCTCTCCGATCATAAACTTCTTGGAACAAGGAATCGTGCCGACAGATCCAACCGAGGCCAAAAAGCTTGTCAGAAGAGCCTCCCAATTCGCTATGATCGATGGAATTCTGTTTCGCCGTGGGGTCAGCGGCCCAATGCTCAGGTGCTTAGACCCCGTCGAAGCAAAGCAGGCACTGGAAGAAGTCCATGGAGGTATAGGAAGTCATCATGTCAGAGGGAAATCGTTGGCCAAGAAAATTCTAAGGGCAGGATACTACTGGCCGACCTTACAACAGGATGCAATCGGTCATGTAAAGAAATGTGAAAGATGTCAGTTCCACAGTGACGTCTACCAAAAGCCAGCCGAGGAACTTCATTCACTTTCATCTCCCTACCCCTTCTATCAGTGGGGAATGGATTTGATTGGCCAGTTCCCCACCGCACCAGGACAGCTCAAATGGGTGATAGTGGCCATCGATTATTTTACCAAGTGGATCGAAGCCGAACCACTAGCAACTATTTCCTCGGCCAAGGTTCAGAAGTTCTTTGAGAGACAAGTTATAGCTCGGTTTGGAGTGCCACAGGTCTTGGTAACCGACAATGGAACTCAATTTGCGGCAAAGGCATTCCAGGACTTGGTCAACGCTTTGAACATTGAACACTACTTTTCTTCGGTCCAGCATCCTCAGACCAACGGACAAGTAGAATCAGTGAACCGAAGTATCATTCAGGGGATCAAGAAAAGACTCATCGGTGCTAAGGGAAATTGGCTGGAAAACCTGCATGAAGTGCTTTGGTCGTACCGCACCACCATACAGACTTCCACGGGAGAAACCCCATATCGTCTTACTTATGGTTGCGACGCTGTCATCCCGATGGAAAGGATCATCCCATCTTTCCGAGCTTTACAACAACCGAACCCCCTCAACAACACTTTACTGTGTGAGGACCTAGTTCTTTCAGAAGAAGTCAGGGATTTAGCTGCCGAACGGGAAAAACATGTCAAGCTGATGCAAGCGAAAGGGTATAATCGCTCAGTGGTACCCAGAGAATTCGAGGTAGGTGACCTCGTCCTACGAAGAGCTGACATCGGCCTCAAAAATGCTAAGGATGGTATACTGGCTCAGAATTGGGAAGGTCCTTACCGAGTAGCTTCCAAAACAGGAACAGGAGCCTACAAGCTCGAAACTCTCTCGGGTGCCCTCATCAACAACACATGGAACGTGGCAAAACTTAGAGCATATTTCAGTTAGAAATTTCTACCCATTTCAATTCCGTTTTCAATTGTTTTAGTTTTACTATTTCCCTTGCTGTTATAGGATTGTTTATTTTTATTGATGGTGTACGCTCGGTGGAACTCCGAGCCCATTGTACTTATTGTTAATGCTTTGAATGAATAAAAGTGATGTTATTGAATTCATTGTTTTCATGTACTTTTCCTCATAATCGATTAGCCACCGTTTATGACGCGAACGATTATAAACAGCTCAAACAAGAGCTTATAACTCGTCAAGTACCCTAGAAAGATTCCCGATTCAAACATGATTTGTTTTAAAATCATTTTTACATCGCGGATAGAGGAACCCACCTCGGCTAAAGTGCTGGAGTTCCGAGGTCTTAACACTTGAATTCTTAACAAAAAGTTCAGGAAGAAGCATAAAATAAAAACGGATATTATAAATATTCCAAACAAGTTATAGCAACAAGAGTTTAACCCAGCTATTGGGGAAAATACAAGCTAAAAAGCAAAAATCTATTCTACGTCGGAAAGAACGACACTTTCAGGATCAAACTTGTCGTTTGCCTCCTCGTCGTCTTCAGCATCTTCAGCCCCCTCTTCCTCAGATTCTTCGGCCAAATGGTCAGGAAGATCTTTGCTACCCATGTCTATGGGGCACCCATTTGTGCCGATGATCTGCCCGTTCTTTACAGCATGGTTGGGGTCAGCACCCTTGGTCACAAGGCCAGGATTCAGGATGCGGAGTTGCTCGGCGGTATTAAAGAAAGAATTCTCAATTGCATGATCCCAATTATAAAGATTCTCCTCAGCTGCTTTTTTGTGCTTAAGAGCTTGTGCCTTCACTTTGTCCAAGGAGGCTCGGAGTCCGGCAACCTCATCCTTAGTATACTCGAGTTGTTCTCGAGCTACCGCGACATCTTCTTCGGCCTTCCGAGTTTTTTCCATTGCCACTTGCAAAGTTGCTTTGTCCTCTTCAGCCTTCTTCAATAGTTCCTCGGCTTTCCGAGCCTTCTCATGGGCCTCCTGCAATGTGGCAGCATCCTCTTCGGCCTTCTTCAAGATTTCTTCGGCTTTCCTCATCCCCTCTTGGACTTTTTGAAGAGTTTTCTCTGCTTTCTCCTTCTCGGCCTCGGCCCTGGTCTTGGCCTCTTCAGCATCTTGCATTCCCTTCTTCAGTTCCTTGTTCTCTTTGGTTAGGATTTGAAGCTTTCTCTCAAGGCCTTCCACTTGGAGCTGATAATAATCCTCCCGATCATTCACTTCCCTCCTCTTCTTCTTCTCATCAGGGGCGACCCCAGCATGATCATCCTCGCCACGGCGGCCGAGGTAGTGAAGAACACTTGCACTTCGAAGAAGACCCTTAACCAGGGCACTGCAGTTGTTCCCCCAAGTCGAAGGATGCCAGGCATCCATCACCTGTGCATCCTCGGGAGGGAAGACTGTTGCGTAGTAGCCCTCAAGAGTCTTCTTGGCTCACACAGTCTTGACAGCGGCTTCCTCGGTACCCTTCTCAAACTGAGTATCTTTATGGGATTTACTCAAATTGAACCAATCCCCAGCCAAGCCCTTCCCTTTATCTACCCGAATTCTCTTGGCTGGACACTCGGTGGTACCTTGAGCGTCTTGTTGTGCATCCGACTAGACAATTTTTTGGACTCCTTCAATGGCCTGAATTACCTCGGGGGTGACGGCACGAGGAGCCAAGGTTGGTCTGTCCACCGGTGTTTGCTCGGAAGACTGGCTCTTAATCGAGGAACTCGAACCAGCCTTTCGTGCTGCCAGTTTACTCACTCGATCTGCGCCAGCCTCGCTCTTCTTAGCTTTGGTGGCTTTCTTCCCCATTTTTTCTGCAAGAAAATATGTGTTAAATCGAGCAAAAAAAAAAAAAATACCCAGCTCGTCCTTCACTTCGGCTCGTGTCCTCTTCAGTAATATTTTTTTGGTATCAATTTGACCATTCGCCTCAAGGTATTCCCAAACTCGGTCGCACAATCGTCTCTCGGCCTTCGTTAAATCAGTTTTGTAATCAAATTGATATAACGAAGCCCCTCGATTGTAGATACTATTCGACCAGCTCAAAGGGAACCGGGGTACAACTTTAATTTCCCCTTCGGCCTCAACTTGTTCCATAAACCAGCAAACTTCTGCTCCAGTGTATTCGTATTGAAAGAAGAGCGGTTTAAAGGATTTCCAAGAATCGGTTACTTTTGCAAAGGGGGCGTGATCCCTCCGAGCTTTTAAGGACACCCAAAGCCCCTTTGAATCGCCAAACTTGTTCACTTGGGAGGCGTACAACCAAAACAAAGATCGTAATGTAGCGACCAAATTTTCAGCGTCGCAGAACTGTTGAAACGCCCTTACAAAGGCCCAACCACTTGGTTGTAGTTGGCTCGGGGCTATGTTTAAGTGCTTCAGGACTTCTATCTCGAGGGTGGAAAAGGGCATGCGGACTCCGACCTTAGTGGCTATCTCCTCGTAGAAATAAAAACGCTGTCGATTTTCCGGTATTTGAAGGCATATCCTGTCGTCTATGCCCATGTGCCTTAGTACGAAGTCCGAGGCATTCCCATCTTCTCTCGGAGGTGTGAGAAGTGGACGAAGATGGTTCAAACTGTTCCTCGTCAGCAATGAAGGTCTCGTTCCAAGCACCTCTCGATCAAAGACTTCGTCATACTGCGCATGATTTGGCGGCAAGGGATATTCTTCAGGATTGGTCTCACACCTGCGCTCCACCATATCTGGGGAAAAAGTAAAAGGCTCGGCGTTAGGATTTTTTATAGCGGATGTTTTAATTTTAAAGTTAAGGCCGAGCCTTGGACTTTTTCCCCCCTCTTTCCTCGGATCTCCCAAAGGCTCTTCTTCCATTGTACAACCCTCGGGACTAACCCTAACCTGAGCCCTACGTTCAGCAAACCTATAAGCCAATAGCCACCTGCTTACTTCAGCGGGATCCGATGGATATTCTACAGCTAGCGGTTTTGTCACGGTGGATCCCTGGCCGATTGGGGGGGGAGGAAGGATCTACTGCATTATCACTATCCCCAGAATCCCCAAAACTCCCAGAAAAAGATGAATCACTATCACTAGAAGGTTCCTCTCCTATTTTCCTACAAAGTTCGTGATAAATCCTCCTCCAATCCCTCCTGTCACTCATGATTCAGAAAACAAAAAACCCAAGACACTATCTACCCAGAACAAAATCCCTGCAAAACCCAGAAACGCGAAACCCTTTCAACAAATAGGAAAAAGAGCAGAACCAGAAAATGAGTGGTTAAAATTAGAAGAAGAGGAAGTGGTTACCTGTTTTTGATGTTTGAACTCTGGAAGTTGATACGCAGCGGGTGATCGTGGGAGAACTAAAGGAAAAAAGGTGCAGGGAGTGAGTGAGAAAAAGAGTTTATGGAATACTTTTGGAGTAGCAAGGGGAGCGTGTTTGTTTTTTTTTTTTGGGAATCAGAAATGAAGGAAGTGTGGGAAGAGGGAATGAAGAAGTTGAGTAACCCTCAACCTTCAAAACCCTCCGGTTTCCTTCCAACTCACCTGTGGGCCGAAAGCCCATTTACCTCACTTAGCCACACGCACGATGAGACGTGGCAGTTGCAGAAGAGGCGCTTTTTCAATTTTCAAAATTTGCAATGATGTGGCACAACTCTCAAGGACACGCGCTGTACCTAGAGAACCCAAAACGTCACCTCGAACAGGCTATAAGGTTAAAGCGGGAAACAGTTGTCAAAGCAGTCCCAAACTTGGACATCCGAAAAGGTCAACCCTAAACGTTTGATACCTCGTCACAGACTTCTCAAAGTCTTATGAGCTGGGGGGCTTGTAGGTTCTGCCGACCAGACACGGATTTAAGTCTTGTCAAAGGGATTCTCTAAGGGCACTTCCCTCGGTCCACTTAACATGAACGTCCCACGCTCGGACTCATGGACTCCGAGTATCACCAAAGGATCAGGCTCGGACTTGATGGAACCGAGCCTCATCCTCGGTCCTCAATCCATCAGGCTTGAGACTCTAGGCCGAGACGCACCGTCGGCTAGCGGATAAGCTCAAACCCACCGAGGCTTCTTATCCCTTCCATAAATCACTCCTAGATTCTCGCAACAGCCTAGACATGAGATCTTAAGCTGATCCTATCCAGATTCTAAGAGCGTAATCTTCCGATATTATCTCACAGAATCCTGGTTCAGCTCAACCCTGGATACAGGGCCCAGACGGCCCATATCAACCTCCTCCAAACCCTATAAATAGCTCATTACAGCTAGGGTTTCAGGTACGTACTCTCATCCCTAAGTTGACACTCTGCACACACACGTTGACTAGGGAGAACCTGCTTTTCCCAACTGGAACTGCAGAAATACCATAAGTCACACATTAACTCTTGATCCTCTCTAGGGCTCCTGATTCCATAGTCTTGAGCACTTAGAGGGTTAAGGACATCTAGTGTTCCTAGACACTACAGTTGCTATTTAAAAGAAAAGAATACAAACGTTGAGAATCGAGAAAGGTTGAGTGATAATAATTTAGGGTGTTACAACCATGCAATCAAAAATTGAATGGTTGCTATGCAACCCATTGTTAAACAAATAAAACCTTGCCACCTAAGAGATGTATGTCACATCATTAGTCAAAATTAAGTTTTGCAATTTAGTCCAACATAAAAACTAGATTATTGTAATTTAGTCCTTTTGTACTTTTAGACAAATTATAAATTTTAATTTTTTTTATATTAAAAAAAAATTCTTAAACCCAGAACTCATCTTCACTTCTCAAAACCCACCGCCGCCACTCGCCATGACAAAAAATTAAATTTGACTACTTCAAATGATGACATAGCACAGGTAAATTAAATGACAACTTTTTATTGGTTTAAGAGAAGATTGCATGACAACACTCCAATTTTGAATTGCATATTAGAAATCTCCTACTCCCTCCGTCCCTTAATATAGGGCACCATTTTGGTAGAATTGGTGTCCCTTTTTATAAGTCATTTTAGAATATTTAGGTAGTATTAAAGAGTTTATTCCAAATACACCCCTCATAATTGCATAGGGGTGATAGGGTAATAATTATAATAGAGAGAGAAATGAATAGAGTTGTAAAGTTTTAAATAGGGGTAATCTTGGAATGACAACATATTTTTTGATAAATTTGAGAGTAATAATTACTTTTCTTAATCTACGTGAATTAGGTAAAAGTGACTTATATTAAGGGACAGATGAAGTATAATTTATCCCTAGTATCGTTGGGAAACACTTTGACCATTAGCTGACGAGAAGCTAGAAATACCTTGAGTATAGTACTAACTAGACTTAAGAATTGATTGGTATTAATGAAAATTTTTGGAGTTGTGTGAACCCTATAGAAGAATTGTGGGAATTGTGAGAATTGAAGTTAAAGGACTTGAACTAAAATATTTTGTTTGAATCAAAGGTAGACTTAGATTTTCTTTAGATAAATGGTTGGATAACCATTGGATTAAAGTAGCCAATGGCTAACTATACACTTTAAAAGTATGTGTTAATGGTATGGGCAAAGTGTTGTTGATTGGATTGTTTAGATCGATCATATGATTTGACGCATACACTTGAAGGGAGTAGTGCATTAGCGATGCCCAATTCCTTAAGCATGGAAATCTATTTGATTCGATGTGATTTAGAACTAGTTTTTATGTTGGTGCAATACATATATAGCCTATTTATTTCTTTAATAGTTGTAAAAAAATTTATATGTTTCTTTTTTCTTAAAAATAAAGTAATTAAATCCATGTTCATAATTATCCTGTTGAATTATATATATATATATATATATATATATATATATAAATATAAAAGGATCCCTTTTCGAGGCACCACGTTTGCCATCGAAATTTTCGAGGCACTATGTTTGTCGGTGAAGCTTTCCTGCACCAGAGAATTTGTAGGTAGATAATCATTATCTCTAATCAAAATTACAATTTAAAATTAAATAAATTATTTAAATTTATTTAATCATTATATGTTTGTAGGTAAATAACATTATCTCTAAACCAAAATTACAATTTGAAATTAAATTAATTATTTAAATTTATATAATCATTATCTGTATGTGAAATCATTATCCTCAATTTGTTGAACAAATCATTATCCTCAACAAAAATATTAAAAAAAATCACTATATATATATATATATATATATAATAGGCTCTCCCATTCAATTTTTAAAGTTCTATCTAATTCTAAGAATTCTCTTCTCCAAATTCTTTCTTTTATTTTTATTTTTTCCCTCATTCCTCTACTTAAAGCTCTTAATTTTGATTTTTGAGTGTTTGATGAATTACTTATTAGATGATGCATATTTTGTTATACTTCTAATTGGCTTTTGTTTATTCTTCTACTTAGAGCTCTTAATTTTGATTTTTGAGTGCGTGTTTGATGAATTACTTATTAGATTATGCATATTTTGTTATACTTTTAATTGACTTTTGCTTAATGTTAATTTCAGGAAGAATGACATCAATAAGTTACTTCAAACAAGACCATGACCTTGGTAAGTTTTTTTTTTTAAAATTTTGGTAAGTTGTTATACATAGTTACTTTGATTATTCTTTGTTGAAAGAATATGCAAATAATTGATCATTTTCTCTTTTCAAAGAAGAGAAGGGCTAAGGCTTTTAGGATTAAGAAGAAATACCGGTGAGAAATAATTTTGGTGAGTCTTTTGCAAATTTGAAGAAACAATGTTTTTCGATTTATTTATGATTTTTTTCGTTTTTGTCATGAGATAAGATAAACGATGAAAAAGATCAAAATATTTATAATATTATCCAATAAAAAAATCAGAATGTATAATTTTGGTTTAATTATATATAATTTTTCATATTAGATGTGATAATTATATTTAAAATATGCTAAATTATCATGTCTTTTGCAATAAAAAACATTTTAATTTATCTTTAAATCTACTCATAATACCATAAAAAAATATAAAAAGTTTAATTTTCATTTCACTCTAATAATTAATCATAATATCATGATAAAACGTGTTAATTCATCGATCAACAAAATAAGGAATACATTAATTTAATACTCATCTATACATAGAGACAAATATAATATTAAATATATATAAAAAAAGCCAACATTATATTCAAATAAAGTGCAATGTGTTAACCAAGATAGTAAAAAATAACAATTTCAATGTCGTCTTTATGTTCTATGAAATAGTGGATATTCCAATTTATCTTTAAATTTTCTCATAATACCATTAAACAAAAAAAATCAATATTTAATTCTGATTTATTTTTAATTATCATAATAAAGTTGATAATCACATAAAAATATTAATTTATCTATTAAATAAATAAGGAATATCTAATTCTGATTTACTTTTGATTCATCATAATAAAGTTAATAATCATGTAAAAAAATGTTAATTTATCTATTGAATAAATAAGGAAAATCTCATATAAAAAAAAATGTTATTTTTTATTTATATAAGGAAGTACAAAATTTTTCAACAAGCTCATTTTTATTGTTGTTTAATAATAATCTTTACTTTAAAATATTTAAATATTAATAATTCGTCCATTGCATAGGATAAAAATAAAAAAATTTAATTTTGATTTCACTCTAATTAATAAAACATGCTAATTATCGATCAACTAAATAAGGAATACATTAATTTAATATTGATCTATACATAAATAAATATAATATTAAAAAACGAACTGTCATTATCTTCCAATGAATTCATGTCCAATGAAATAAGGGATATTATGATTTATCATTAATTATTCTCATAATACCATCAAACAAAAAAAAATTAAAAAAATAATAATAATTTTTTATTTATCATAATAAAGTATATTGAATAATCCTTTTTTATAATTTTTTTTGTTATTGTTTAATAATAATCTTTACTTTATAATAAAAATAATAATAATAATCTTTGTTGGAAACCAACAAGCGGCCTAACAATTTAGTAGAGGGGGGGTGAATAGTAAATTGAAGTAACGATACTAACTTTTCGAAAGTAATTGATATTAACAAATAATACACTTACTGTTTTAAAAAAAAATTAATTTTCTGTCCAAAAAGTGATGAACTACTCGATTAGTTCAGAGACTACTCGAGTAGTACGAGGCAATTAAGACAGAGAACAGAGTTTTCTAAAGATGGGTTTTCCTAACACAAAACCAAGAACAGAAGCGGATGATTTGCTAATTTAAGGTTCTGAAGAAAGATTAAATAACTGAAATAAAAGAAAGCAATAAAAGATACACACAGGGAATTATTATACTGGTTCACTCTCTATCCACTGAGAGCTACGTCCAGTCCCCCCTAAACCTTAGGGAGTGTCTACTAAAATTAGTTCAAATCGGTTACAATAGGAGATACAAGTGAACCTCACTCTATCACACCTATCCCTTTCAAGAGTGTACCAAACTCTTGAAATCTACCCCAATTTGAGTTGATCGTGACGGTTGAAGAACCTCTTCAACGCTTCCAATTGTAGGACTCCTTGAAACCTTCAAGATATCCTTCCTTTCTTCAATGGAGAAAACAGATCGCAGAGAAACGGCTCCAAAACAATCTCAATAGATGACGAGTAAGAAAAGCTAGAATACTAGAGATTGATTCTTAGAAAGGGATTGGGACAAAAAATTGTTCTATTTTGTGTGCAAGGATTTCAAAATGATTTTCAACTCCAGATCAGTGTGTGTCTCTAGCTATGGTTGAAGAGGTAATCCTTATAATGTATTTTTGAATCGCCTGAATCAGGGAGGAGCTTGATAAAACTGATTAGGAAAGATTCTCCCTTGATTTCCTCTTCAACAACCATATAGGAAATAAAAGACTGACAGATCTGATACGTACAACTCGAGTAGTTGGAGCACTACTCAAGTAGTGAGACAATTGGTGAACTCACTAATTCTCAGACTACTCGATTAGTGCAGCAACTAATCGATTAGTTGAGAACTAATCGATTAGTCAACAGACTACTCGAGTAGTTTGTGGAGACAGTGAGCAGACCAATTTTCTTCAATGCAGGCTACTTGAGTAGTGCACAAACTACTCGAGTAGTTACTGCTACTTTCTTAAAGAATAATGACAAAAATTATTTTCCAAAGCACCTAGTCCTTTTCTAAGCTTTTTCAACTATTTAGCTTAACTAATATTCATGCTAACTAACTCATAATCACTTGAGTAATAAACCTAAGTCTACCACCCACACTCAACTTAAATATAAAATAATACAAGGGAGCGGGAAATGGTAAACTCTTAAAATGGTTGTTGTTGTTGATTCCTTTGGCACTTTGTCTTCATCAAAATAAAGATTTCCTTGTTGCACTTTCAATCTTTAATTTAAAATATTTAATATAAAAAATTTAATATCAACAACCCGTGCATTGTGTAACACCTAAAATAATAACCCATAGTAATAAAATAGGGACTGAAAAATTTCTTTTTAAATCATTTGTTTAGTTTCATTTCATGTGAAAACTCATAGTCCTATTGTTCACTTATAAAAACTTCTCCGTAAAAATATTAATGAATTTGAAATTTGCTTTTTAATTATAAAAATCCACCGTCGATCGGACGGAGTTTCGTTTGTTTTTAGGACTTTCCTAAATATTTTCCTTAACCTGTAAAATTTATTCGAAGTAGATTTAAATACATCAGAGACCAGCAGGGCCCAAAATATAGTTAAGTCCACTTAGAACATTAATTAAAAAGGGATACAAAATAACTTTCCGAGCTCTTAGTTTTTTTTTTCCAAAATGACAAAGAAATTAAAATACAACAAAATTCCCAAAATAACCCCTGACCGATAGATGGTCGCTAAATACTATATACATTCCACGTGGTGGAATGTACTCCTGTTCGGCCGGACACGTGTATGCTCCTTCGGTACCTGTAAAATTATAGCAAGAAGGGTAGCATTACACAGTACTAAGGAAAATAGCTTCTAAGAAGCATAGCTGACAAACTAGGCCCTATTACAGTAAAAATTATCTATTAACTTTATATTCCTTTTCAGGTAATTACGTGCAAGCTCATTTTCACTGGAATAATTCCTATGTCCATCCTATCTTCTTAGCAACTCTACATTCGACCTTAAATTACTTTTCAATTCCACTTGCGCTACCTTTTTCATATTCCAAATTCCAAACTCATGAATTGACCAATTCACGTTCATATATCATTATTTTCATAAAACCTTTTTATTCTCTTTTCATTCATTATATCCACATTTCGCTTTCAGTGTATTCTAGTCACGACTTTATTGCGTTCGCACCAACAAGCGCGATAACGTCTTACCACGTCTGGCCAACACTCCCAGTTACAACCGGTTTGCATCACTAGGAATTTAATGCTCCTGCCAGACATTTGGCACACCCAAGGGTCTCTCGCTCAACCAGGACTTTCTCACCCAAAAGGCTTCACCTTGTCAGGCTATGCTATCATGATTTCCATGTATCACAATACATTCCAATCATTTGGTTTCATCCTCTTTTTCATATATGCTATCATGATTTCCATGTACCATTGTACATTCCAATCATTTGGTTTCATTCTCTTTTTCATATTTCCAACACATTCCATTTCTTTTATACCGGCAGTGAATTAAGTCTTGGTGCATTGACGCCTAACAGGGCATTTGGACCTAATGGGAATTTAGCCTGGTGAGCACTTGGCCCTTGGGAATTTGGTACACCCGGCAGGGGCACCTAGTCTGTCAATGCACCGATACTGAATTCAACTGCACTTTCCATTATCATTTAATTCATATATGATTCCCATTCTCTGCATTGGTTTCTAACCATCATCATATCACATTCATTTCACAAAACAAGCACTTAATTTAAAAACATCACCAAATCACACATCATGAATATTCAAGCACAAACATCATTTCAATATCACATATTATCATCCAATTATTGTTGTCACATTTACACTTAACAAATTAAATCAAGCACAACATCCATCAAGGTTCCTTGTCACTCAATCACCATCCTCTAATTTATGACTCATTTACTAATAAACACCATTTCTCTTTTACCAAGCTATTCATCCTTAGTCCATTCTTCAATTACTCACTCATAATTTTTTACATCCTTTCCTCCTTACTTAGCCCTTTCTACATAACTCGCCTACGTAAACACTTAGTCCATTGTCTGCTTTACGAGTCACGAAACCAAACACGACACAAACATACATCAATAACAAGTAGCAATCAACGGATAATAAATAAACAGTCGACATACTCAGGTATGTCTCAGGGTACTATAAATTAAGTCAACTCCCTAGGGTTCTTCACTTCTTACTCTAATATTAATAAAAGAGAATTTATCATAAACCATTTAATTAATATAAAATTAACCCTTAACATATTAATTACCCCTAAGGTTCATCTCATTCACTTTACGTATCCTAAGATTTATTCTCTTAATTAGTTATCTACCCCTAGTCATCATTACAACAACCTAGAATCTATATCCTTAGGAAAGGTAACACAAACCCCTCTTACCTCAACCGACCAGTCCAAAGAGAAAACCTTGACCCGAGGCTCCAACCTTCGCGTCGATAATGCCAAAGTTCGCCGACGAGGCGGGGCGGTGATCCTAGAAGCATTTTTGGTGACCGAGAGCAAGACCGAATCGTTTTCGGTCGGTGCCGGTGAATGTCGGTAAGTCGGTGGCCCATTTTCTTCTACCCCGGCAAGCTCGAACTTGATCGAGAAGGGCCTAGAGCCACGATTCAACTACCTCGGTGATGCCGAAAATGAAGAGATCCTCCCCCGGTGTGGTCATGGCCGCCGCAAGGAGATGGGGAAGGGACGACTTGATGATGCTCCTAAGAGAGAGAGAAGGGCGGCGATGGTTGAGGGAGCAAAAGAGAAGGTGGTGGTTTGATGCTTCTTGGTGTGGGCTTGATGATTGAAGGAAGAAGAGAATGGTGCCTAGTCCATGGAAGAGAGGGAGGCACGGTGGGAGCAAAGGAAGGAAGTTAGGTGATGCTTGGTGCTCCATGGGTGTGTCTAAGGCTTGGAAAAAGAGATGGTGATGGTGCTTGGCTGCCTTAGGTGGGGAGAAGGAGCTACGGTGGAGTTGGGGAAGAAAAGAAGTTGGTGCCTTGGTGATTCATGCAAGGCCTAAGGCGTGAGGAAGAGGCTTGAGAAGTAAGGGGTTGGCTTCCCCTCAAAGCCACCAATTTGTGGCTGCCATGGTGCCACGCACCAGTTTTTTTTCCGCATCAGATGCAGCCCCGCGCGCCTGGGCACGGGTCATGGCGCGCCTGGGCGTAGAACCTCCTGAGTTACGCACCAATTAAGGGGCTGGCGCGCCTGGGCGTGCCCTGGGGGTCCTGACTTCAATTCGCCATAACTTCTCCGTTAACCGTTGGATCTTGCTCAAATTTTGAGACAAGCTTCCTAAAATCCTAAACTTCACATCCAACGGTGGAAATTGGGTTTAAAGCTATGGATATTTTATTCCTAATTTTCTCTTTTCGATTGGTTTCTAATATCTAAAACGCCGATTTAACCCCCGATTTCGCTTAGATAATTTTGCCCGTTGCTACAAACGCCTCCTATACAACCCCTAGTACTTATAATTACTAGTCACCTTGCTCCCAAAATTCTTTAAGTAATTAATCTACCCATTCCCTACACTATAAACATATTAAATTACTAATCAGGCTCGTAAATTAAATTAGGGATGTTACACATTGCACGGGGTAAGAGCTAGTATATATATATATATATACTATTTACTATCATTATATAATAAGACGCCTATTCGAGGTACCACGTTTATCGTCAAAATTTTCGAGACACCATATTCGTAGAGGAAATTTTCGAGGCATCACATTTGCTGTTGAAGTTTTCCCCTCACCAGAGCATTTGTTTGTAGGTAGATAATCATTATCTCCAAAAAAAATCACAATTTGAAATTAAATAAATTATTAAAATTTATTTAATTATTATCTTATCTACATGTGAAATCATTATCCTCAATTTTACAAGTTTATCATTATCCTCAATTTCACAAGTTTACCATTATCCTCAATTTTACAAGTTTTTCAAATCATTATATATAACATGAGTATTTTTTTCTTTTTTCATCTTTCATCTTTGCATTCATCTTTATTCTTTTTTTCGTTCTATTTTTCCGTTCTATTTTTCGTGAATATGTATCATGCATATACTTTAATTTTTGTAAATTTAACCCATAAAAAAAGCTTAATTTCTTTTACGAGATTTGCTTATGTTATTATGTAACTTTTTGAGTTTTTAAAATTTTTAATTGAATCAGGTTAGTCATTCTCCACTTTTCAAAGCATTGCTTGATAATATCATGGAGGAAAGTTGGAGTGGCACTATTAAAGAAAGATATTGCAAAATATGAAGGTAAGCAACAACCTCCTAATTATATCCATGCTCAATCTTTGCATTTTTTTCATCATTCAATATCTTTAATTCTTATAAATATTCACGCTCATCTTAATTTATATTATTTAATTATTAAGTTTCTCTCTCTCTAATTGTTTATTTCAATTCAATATGATTATTCACGTAAACAACAATCTCTCAATTATGTCAATTTTCAATTTTTGCTTTTAATTTTTTTGTTCCGTCATTAAATCTCTCTAATTCTTATATTTCTCACTCATCTTAATTTATATTGTACGATTCTTAAGTTCCTCTTTAATCTTATTTTTATTTCAGTATCTTGAAGACGTTATGTGGAAGAAGACTGCATCTTCTCGAGGGGCCTAAGTTTTAATTTCAGAAGACTCCATCTACAACTGCTGCAATTCCTTCAATAATATATTTTGTTTTGGAATAGATAAAAATCATTATATATTTTGATTTTATACTTGATGTAAACATTTTTAAAAAAAAATTTGTACAAGAGAATTAAAACTACAATTTGAAATCATTATCCGCAACCAAAATATTACAATTTGAAATTAGATAGATTATTCACGTTTTTTAAATCATTAATTTATTTTAGATAAACACATATTAAATAAGTTGAAGTTGTTATTAATTTTGGATAAATCTTTATGGGTAAATAATCATTGTCTCTAACCAAAATATTATGATTTGAAATTAAATAAACTATTCAAATTTTCTAAATCATTATCCCCATTGTGTTGGAAACCAACAAGCGGCCTAACAATTTAGTAGAGGGGGGGGGGTGAATAATAAATTGAAGTAACGATATTAACTTTTCGAATGAAATTGATATTAACAAATAATACGCTTACTGTTTTGTAATAAAATTAATTTTCTGTCCAAAAATGAATGAACTACTCGATTAGTTCAGAGACTACTCGAGTAGTACGTGTAAATTCAGACAGTGAACTGAGTTTTCAAAATAAAGATTTCGCTAACACGAAACCAAGAACAGAAGCGGATGATTTGCTAACTTAGGTTCTGAAGAAGGATTAAATAACAGAGATTAACGAAAGCAATAAAAGATAGACACAGGGAATTATTATACTGGTTCACTCTCTATCCACTGAGAGTTACATCCAGTCCCCCCTAAACCTTAGGGAGTGTCTACTAAAATCAGTTCAAATCGGTTACAATAGGAGATACAAGTGAACCTCACTCTATCACACCTATCCCTTTCAAGAGTGTACCAAACTCTTGAAATCTACCCCAATTTGATTTGATCGTGACGGTTGAAGAACCTCTTCAACGCTTCCAATTGTAGGACTCCTTGAAACCTTCAAGATATCCTTCCTTTCTTCAATGGAGAAATTTGATCAGTGAGAAACGGCTCCAGAACAATCTCAATTGATAATGAGTTAGAAAAACTAGAATACTAGAGATTGATTTCTTGGAAAGGGATTTGGACAAAAATGTTCTCTTTTGTGTGCAAGGATTTCAAAATGATTTTTCACAATATCAGATCAGTGTGTTTTTTGCTATGGTTGAAGAGGTAATCCTTATAAAACGTTTTTCGAATTGCCAGAATCAGGGAGGAGCTTGTTAAAACTGATTAGGAAAGATTCTCCCTTGATTGTCTCTTCAACAGCCATATTAGAATTAAAATACTGACAGATCTGATACGTACTACTCGAGTAGTTGAAGCACTACTCGAGTAGTGAGAAAATTTGTGGACTTACTGTTTCTCAAACTACTCGATTAGTGAAGTAACTAATCGATTAGTTGAGAACTAATCGATTAGTCAACAGACTACTCGAGTAGTTGAGGAGACAGTAAGTAGACTAATTTTCATCAATGCAGACTACTCGAGTAGTGCACCAACTACTCGAGTAATTACTGCTACTTTTATAAAAATTAAAGACCAGAAATGATTTTCCAAAACACCTAGTCCCTTTCTAAGCTTTTTCACTATTTTAGCTCAACTAGTATTCATGCCAACTAACTCATAATCACTTGAGTAATCAACCTAAGTCTACCACCCACACTCAACATAAATATAAAATAATACAAGGGAGCGGGAAATGGAAGACTCTTAAAAATGGTTGTTGTTGATGATGTCCTTGGCACTTTTTCTTCATCAAAATAAAGCTTTCCTTGATTCACTTTCAGTCTCCCCCTTTTTGATGATTACAAATGCTTGTTGATTTTGCATACTCCCCCTGAATGTATGCACCTATACCTGTGACAAATAAACCACAAACACAACAACCTTTCTCCCCCTTTTGGCATGATCAAAAAGGAGCCAAAGTAATCACGTGCGAGCCAAAAGAGGGATGATAAATTAAACGCAGTAGCCTTAATAATTATAAAGTCAAACAAAATGCACTGCATATCCATGAATGAGTTAAATAAAAACATAAGTCTTAAACTTAAAAACCCCTAGAGAGCAACAAAAAGTTTGGATACATACATCCAAAGATAAAGTCTTAAACACCAAGATGAAAACCAGCAAAGGTAAAAAAAAAACATTTTAAAAACATTTAAGACGATGGGGGAGGATGAAAAGCTCCAAAGGCATCGGTGAGAAATTGTTGCATGTTATCATAGTCCTCCACCATACGAAGCTCCATTTGATCCATTCGGCTGTCTATGCGATCCAGACGATCGTTGACCCTTCCAAAGTGAGTATCCATACGTGACATCAAGGAGTCATGCATAGCTAAAAGATCAAATGTGGAAGAACCAGGAGAGGGAGACACATGAGGCTGAGAAGGCTGAGCATCCATAAAGTCCTCTACATTTAGCCCTTCTTCGGCTGCCTGAAAAGCTTGTTCTTCTTCTTCCCTTTCTTCATCATGAGGAGCAGGATTACCTTCTAACATAGCCTTAAGATCCTCCTTCCAATACCAAATTCCAGTTTGGGGATGCTGTTGCACACCAATCAAGTGAAATATTCCATCATTGATGCAGTATTCATTATCCTCATAGTGAGTACAAGGGTCAGTAGGAGGAATAACAACGCCAAAATGTTGAGCAATTTTAGTAACATGCATTGGATAGGGCAGCCATCCAGTGGAAGTACCAGCCGCCATGAGCATCCTTTCCACAATCAGCAAAGCCCAGTTTATACTGATATTATTTATGATGCCATTCATAAGCTTGATGTCATCCTCAAAGGCCTGTCCAAAGTTCCTGGAAGTTCTTGGAAACACAATGTATGTGATGATATATAGCAAAATCCTGTTCTCCACGGTCATTGACTTAACCTTTTTATTACCTTTAGACCATTGAAAACCAGGACGCAGAGTCTCAACATAAGCTCTAGAAATATCACAATCCAAACCACTATTAACCAGAGAAGCGCCAGCAGTAGGTAAGTTAAAGAGAGCATGCAAGTCAGCCAGAGTAAATACAATACGAGTTCCATGAACAAAGGTGTAATATTTGTCTCCTTGTTTCACTAGATTTGCATAAAATTGCCTGAGAGTCCTAGTGTAAAAGGCCCATTAAACTCTAAGAACTGCTGTAAACCAGAATTAGCAAGAAGATTTACCCGAGGTAGGTGCTGATGGAACAACCAGAACGCATTTATCCAGCGAATCTCAGCAGGGTCCCTTGATGAAAAACGCTCATACCGAGCAGCTCGAGAGGCGGCGGAGAAGTAATGATTCAGATCCACTTGATGAGCACGCTTCTTAGTACGCTTTGCAGCAGGAGCAGGATCAGAGGATGATGATGCCATTGGAGTTCTCACCAAAAACGGATTTTTAGTTTTTGAAAGGGGGAAAACCAGATTTGAGAATAAATAGAGAGAAATAGAGAAGATTGAGTGGAGAAACAGAGATAGGAAATGAAAAAGAGAAGATTTTGTGGAAGAATTTGATGAGATTGAGCATAAAAATAGAGATCCTAGAGAGAGAGAGAGAGAGAGAGAAAAACGCGTTTTGAGAGATAAAAGGAATGAGGAAGAAGATGCAAAACTGATCTTATCTGCTGCAGAAACAGCGAGCTACTCGAGTAGTGAAGGGACTACTCGAGTAGTCCGTTTTTTCTTTTTGAATTTATGCTCTGCAGCAGTTAAAACCCAGTTGCAAGCTTAAAAAAAAATTTCATAAAACATTTTAAATAAATGCAAGCTAATGAAACACATATTTTGCACTTTTCAAGCCCAAAATTTTCGCATTCAGATATTTAAAAGCGTATACAAACAACGTCACAATGAAATAAGACCTCAAGTTTTAGGTGACTTTAAATACTTAGTTCAATTAGCTGACACTAGATTCATCTAAAATGCCTAGCTCCCTTCTTATATGATAGAAGGTGTCTCTTGGCAGGGGTTTTGTAAAAACATCAGCTAATTGATTTTCAGTACTTACAAAATCGATAGAGCAGTCACCCTTTTGAACATGATCGCGTAAAAAATGATGTCTTATCTCGATGTGTTTTGTTCGTGAATGATACACAGGATTCTTAGTTAGATTGATTGCACTAGTATTATCACATTTGATAGGAATGTGATCTAAATTTAAGCCAAAATCCGATAGTTGTTGCTTCATCCAAAGGATTTGAGCACAACAACTACCGGCTGCAATATATTCTGCTTCTGCGGTAGAAAGAGCAACACAAGCTTGCTTTTTGGAAAACCAAGACACTGGTGAACTTCCCAATAAATGGCATGTACCACTAGTGCTTTTTCTATCAAGCTTGCATCCCGCAAAATCAGAATCAGAATAACCAATCAAACTAAGATTAGCATCATTGGGATACCATAATCCAGTGTTTTCAATCCCTTTTAAATATTTAAAAATACGTTTTACAGCAGATAAATGAGATTCTTTTGGTTTTGCTTGAAAGCATGCACACATACAAACACTAAACATTATATCCGGTCTGGATGCAGTTAAATATAGTAGACTACCTATCATGCCCCTATATTTACTAACATCTACTGGCTTACCTGACTCATCCTTATCGAGGTAGCAAGAGGTGCTCATAGGAGTTGCTGCGTTCTTGCACTTGTCCATTCCAAATTTCCTTAGGAGGTCCTTGCAGTATTTCGCTTGATGCACAAAAATCCCTCCTTTTACTTGCTTCACTTGAAGTCCTAGAAAGAACGTGAGTTCCCCCCATCATCGACATCTCAAATTTACCTTTCATTAAATCTGAAAATTTCTTGCACAAGGACATGTTAGTAGCACCGAAAATTATGTCATCTACATATACTTGTACTAAAAGGATGTCCTTTTTGGATTTATAAATGAATAAAGTTGTATCAACCTTCCCTCTTTCAAAACCTTGTTCTAAAAGAAAAGAACTCAATCGGTCGTACCAAGCTCTAGGAGCTTGTTTCAAACCATAAAGAGCCTTTTTGAGTTTATAAACATGGTTAGGAAATTCACGGTTTTCAAAGCCAGGAGGTTGTTTAACATAAACTTCTTCATTTATATACCCATTTAAAAATGCACTTTTAACATCCATTTGAAAAAAGAGTGAATTTCATCAATGAAGCAAAAGCAAGTAAAATTCTAATTGCTTCAAGGCGTGCAACTGGAGCATAGGTTTCGTCATAGTCGATACCTTCCTCCTGGTTGTAGCCTTGAGTAACAAGTCTCGCTTTGTTTCTAATAATTATTTCCGATTCATCCATTTTATTTCGATAAATCCATTTTGTACCAATTATAGTATGATCATCAGGCTTAGGAACCAAATCCCAAACATCATTTCTGATGAATTGATTTAGTTCCTCTTGCATAGCAATAGCCCAATGTTCATCCTCAATTGCTTGTTGGACAGAATCAGGTTCAATTTGAGAAACAAAGGAAACGAAATTACAGAAATTTTGAATGGAACGACGAGTTAATACTCCCTGTGAGCCTATCACTTTGTCGATTGGATGGTTTTTGCTTGTTTTCCAAGCGGGAGGCAGATCATCCTTTTTAGCTTCCTCTTCAGTTTAGTTTTGAATGTCCTCTCTAAGATTATCAATTAAGTCCATAGAACTACCTGCACTTTCTGCACCACTCAACACATCTCCTTTCGGAGACTCATCAAACATAACATGTATTGATTCTTCTATACTAGACGTTCTTTTATTAAAAACTCTAAATGCTTTACTATGAGAAGAGTATCCTAAAAATATACCTTCATCCGCTTTTGGATCAAATTTTCCAAGATGCTCTTTTCCGTTATTTAAAATAAAAACTTTGCATCCAAAAGCGTGAAGATGGGATATATTAGGCTTTCTACCCTTGTAAAGTTCATAAGGAGTTTTCTTTAAAATAGGTCTAGTTAAAATGCGATTTATAACATAACATGCAGTATTAACAGCATCAACCCAAAAATAATGTGGTACTCGAGATTCATTCAACATAATTCTAGCAAGTTCCTCGAGTACTCTATTTTTCCGTTCCACAACTCCGTTTTGCTCGGGAGTTCGTGGAGCAGAAAATTGATGCTCTATGCCAAATTTTGAACAAAAATTATCAAATTTATGGTTTTCGAACTCGCCACCATGGTCTGTTCGGATTACAATTACTTTTTGGTTGACTTGGTTTTGGACTCGTTTGACAAGATTTTTAAAACTTTTGAAAGTATCACTTTTTGAAGTTAAAAACAAAGTCCACGTAAATCGAGAAAAGTCATCAACAATAACAAAGGCATAGTAATTACCACCAAAGCTCTTTACTTGCGATGGTCCAAACAAGTCCATATGAAGTAATTCTAATGGCCTTGATGTGGAAACCATCGTTTTTGAAGAAAAACTATTTTTAGTTTGTTTGCACTTTTTACAAGCTGTGCAAACTCCCTCTAAATCAAATTTCGGCTTTGGTAAACCAATTACTAGGTCTTTGGATTGAAGTTTCTTTAATTGATTTACATTAATATGGGCTGTCCTACGATGCCATAACCAAGTATCGTTCTCTTTGCTAACCAAACACGTGGATACCAAAGAGGTTATTTCATTTAAATCAACCAAATAAGTATTGTTAGATCTTTTCCCCACAAATTTAATAGAATTGTCCTTATTACTCTTAATAAAACATTGAGTGGAGGTAAAAACAACATGATTATCGATATCACAAAGTTGACTTATACTTAAAAGATTATGTTCTAAACCTTGTACATATAAAACGTTATCGATAATCAAGTTGGAGGAATTCCCAATTTTACCCTCACCCAATATCTTACCTTTATTATTGTCCCCATACGTAACGTATTCTTTTTCCTTTGGAGTAAGCTCTATGAAGTGCTGCTTGTCTCCAGTCATGTGCTTCGAACATCCGCTATCCAAGTACCAACGATTCTCCTTCGTTCGAAAGCACACCTACAAGACAGAGATTACTTACTCATTTTGGGTACCCAAGTGGTCTTGGGTCCCTTGGTGTTAGTATAGGGATCTTCTCCCTTGACAATCCAAACAAAAGATCCATTTGCAATACCATGATGCCTTATCTTACAGACATTCGATGTATGACCATGAATGCCGCAATAAAAACAAGTTGGCCTTTTTGAATTATTTAAATTAGAAAATGAACCAACTTTTCTAAAAATTTTCTTTTTGGCATTTTGATATCCAAGACCTGTTTTGTTTGAACTATCTCGTTGATCATTAAGCATCTTATTTAGCATTCTATCGCTGTTTGAGAAAGTTGCATTTTTGGCTTTTAAATCTGAAATTTCTTTCTCATAAATAATGCAACTTTCACACTTTTGACTTTTTAAGCAGGTGATAGAATGTTCTAAAGATTTATTTTCGCTACTTAATTTTTCTATGCAATTTTCAAATTCAAGAACTTGCTCTTTATATTTCAAAACATTCTTTTTCAATTTGATATAACTCTTAGCAAGTTTCTTAAATTCAGATTGCATGTCAATATAAGCAGAATATAAATCTTCATAATCATCAAATTCAGATTCAGTATCAGATTAAGTGTCGGAGGTTACCTCATTTCCTTGCACAGATGATGTATGACTTTGAGATGCTTCTTCATCAAATCTTCCCATTAGGCAAAGGTTAGCCTCCTCATCATCCGACGAATCTGAGTCTGAAGTTTCATTTTCCTCCGGTGCATCCCAGACAATGTAGGCCCGTTTGGATTTATAGTCTTTGCCTTTCTTTCTTTCTTCACTGCTTTTCTTGTTTAGCTTAGGACAATAGACCTTGATGTGTCCCGGTTCTCCACACTCATGACACTTGATCTTATCTTTTGAATGGTTACCTTTATGATGGGAATCTTTGGTCTTTTTTCCCTTGCCTTTAAAATTTCTTTTATTTTTAAAAAATTTTCCAAACTTTTTAATCATGAGACCAAAGGTTTCCTCATCCATATCAGAATTTGATTCACTATCAGAGGAGTCTTTGCTTACCTTGGGGGTCTTAGTGGATACCTTAAGAGAAATGCCCTTTTTCTTTTTATCTGTTTCCTCATGCATAGATAGGCGTCCTAGCTCCATCTCATGCTCCTGAAGCTTTCCAAAGAGGGTTGCAAGGTCCAAGGTGTCTAAGTCTTTTGACTCCATGATAGCTGTGACCTTGGGTTGCCATTCCCTGCTTAAACATCTCAATACTTTGTTAATGACTTCAGAATTAAGAAAAGTTTTACCAAGAGCTATGAGATGATTTATGATATGAGTGAATCGCTTTTGCATGTCATTAACTGACTCATTAGGGAGCATGCGAAACAACTCATATTCATGCATTAATGTATTTAATCTAGCCCTTCTAACCTCGCTTGTCCCTTCATGAGTAAGTTGTAGAACGTCCGACATTTGTTTCGCATTTTTACAATGTGAAACTCTGAAGAACTCATCATAAGACAAGGCGGACGTGATGATGTTTTTAGCTTTCAAATCGTAGGAAACTTTCTTTTTGTCATCATCATTCCAACTTGCCCTAGGAATTTCTACAACTTCATCATTTACTTTTCTTTTAGGTATATAGGGACCATTTTCAATTGCATTCCAAACATCAATATCAATCGCTTCAATAAATATTTTCATTCTGGCTTTCCAATAAGCATATCCTTCACCATTAAACAGTGGAGGACGGTTTATTGAAGAGTCTTCCCCTCCAAAAGGATTGTTAGAGCCCATGGTTTCCTTAAGGATCTTTTCGAAAAAGTTTTTACACTCGATCTTTCGACCGAGCTCTGATACCACTTGTTGGAAACCAACAAGCGGCCTAACAATTTAGTAGAGGGGGGGTGAATAATAAATTGAAGTAACGATACTAACTTTTCGAATGAAATTGATATTAACAAATAATACGCTTACTGTTTTGTAATAAAATTAATTTTCTGTCCAAAAATGAATGAACTACTCGATTAGTTCAGAGACTACTCGAGTAGTACGTGTAAATTCAGACAGTGAACTGAGTTTTCAAAATAAGGATTTCGCTAACACGAAACCAAGAACAGAAGCGGATGATTTGCTAACTTAGGTTCTGAAGAAGGATTAAATAACAGAGATTAACGAAAGCAATAAAAGATAGACACAGGGAATTATTATACTGGTTCACTCTCTATCCACTGAGAGCTACATCCAGTCCCCCCTAATCCTTAGGGAGTGTCTACTAAAATCAGTTCAAATCGGTTACAATAGGAGATACAAGTGAACCTCACTCTACCACACCTATCCCTTTCAAGAGTGTACCAAACTCTTGAAATCTACCCCAATTTGATTTGATCGTGACGGTTGAAGAACCTCTTCAACGCTTCCAATTGTAGGACTCCTTGAAACCTTCAAGATATCCTTCCTTTCTTCAATGGAGAAATTTGATCACTGAGAAACGACTCCAGAACAATCTCAATTGATAATGAGTTAGAAAAACTAGAATACTAGAGATTGATTTCTTGGAAAGGGATTTGGACAAAAATGTTCTCTTTTGTGTGCAAGGATTTCAAAATGATTTTTCACAATATCAGATCAGTGTGTTTTTTGCTATGGTTGAAGAGGTAATCCTTATGAAACCTTTTTCGAATTGCCAGAATCAGGGAGGAGCTTGTTAAAACTGATTAGGAAAGATTCTCCCTTGATTGCCTCTTCAACAGCCATATTAGAATTAAAATACTGACAGATCTGATACGTACTACTCGAGTAGTTGAAGCACTACTCGAGTAGTGAGAAAATTTGTGGACTTACTGTTTCTCAAACTACTCGATTAGTGCACCAACTACTCGAGTAATTACTGCTACTTTTATAAAAATTAAAGACCAGAAATGATTTTCCAAAACACCTAGTCCCTTTCTAAGCTTTTTCATTATTTTAGCTCAACTAGTATTCATGCCAACTAACTCATAATCACTTGAGTAATCAACCTAAGTCTACCACCCACACTCAACATAAATATAAAATAATACAAGGGAGCGGGAAATGGAAGACTCTTAAAAATGGTTGTTGTTGATGATGTCCTTGGCACTTTGTCTTCATCAAAATAAAGCTTTCCTTGATGCACTTTCACATTGAAGATATTACAATTTGAAATTAAATAGATAATAAATAAGTAGATTATTTATTTTGGATAAATATAACTTAAATTTATAAAATTTGCTAAGGTAAGTAACCAAACACGTGGCCAAAGATAAGCTGCATACAAATTCCATAATTTAAGGAAATATAGAAAAATCGGTAAGATAAAGTTAAAAAAATAAATAATTTTTTATTGTAACACCAAGATTCAACTTTCCTTCTAAAAATAAACAAGAGACATTCTGCTCATAATACCATCAAACAAAATTCTGATTTAATTTTGATTTATCACAATAAAGTAGATAATCATATAAAAATATTAATTTATTCATCAAATAAATAGAGAATATCTAAGATAAAAAGTGTTATTTTTTATTTATATGGGGAAGTACAAAATTTATCAACAAAATCATTTAGATTAATTTTATTTCGTTGTACAGTTTGGTTTGAACTCCTACCATTTTTATATAATTATTTTTTATTGTTGTTAATAATAATATTTAATTTAAATTTTTAATATGAAAAAATTAAAATATCAACAACCCGTGCATTGCACGGGGTATGAGCTAGTACTTATATAAAAAGATCCATTTTAGAGGCACCACGTTTGTCCGCTTAAGGAATACTAGCACCAAAGCGTTAAATAACATTATCTCCAATCAAAATTAAAATTGTCGATAATTAAATAAATAATTCAAATTTATTTAATCTTATCTTTGAAATAATTATCCTTAATTATCGTCGAAAATTAAATAAATAATTCAAATTTATTTAATCTTATTTGTGAAATCATTATCCTTAAATGTCGAAAATTAGATTAATAATTCAAATTTATTTAATCTTATGTGCATGTGAAATCATTATCCTTAATTTTACAAGTTTTCGAAATCATTATATATAGTACGCAATATGCATTGGATAACTCCTCAACAATATTTTAGCATTTATGTGAATTGGAATTGGCTCACAAACTTGTGAATGTTTAGGTAAACAACAATCTCACAATTATATTCGCCTTCAATTTTTGTGTTTTTTCGTCGTTAAATTTTTTTAATTTTAATAATTCGCGTTCATTTAAATTTATATTGTTTGATTCTTAAGTTTTTCTCTAAATACTTACTTTAATTCAACAATTTTTGTGCACTATTGATCAAAATGTAGTTTGTTCAAAATTTTGAATTGGGAATAACCAATTATGCGGTTAGGGAGTGGAGAAAGACAAGTGGATGACTCCATCCTAGCAAAATAAATAATGCTCAACTTTGTTTTTTGTAGTGATTGATTCTTCAATTGCGGGTGACAATAAAGTGCATCAAAATCTAATGTTGCATTAATTGTTTCAGAGTGGCTCTCATAACCTACTAAGGAAGATGATTATTTATTGTTATCTACACCAATGGCCTCTTTAATCACGTAGACATTGGAAGATGACGTATGATAGTGGCCGATATACCAAATCTTACCGTTTCATTTTCTTGAGAGATTCAAGTTTTAATTTAAGAAGACTTCATTAATGACTTAGACAATATAATATTAGGATTAGTTTGATTTTTTTTTCTATGGTATATTTTGTCTTTTGTAATAGATAAAAATCATCTTATATAAAAAAAATAGGATCTGATTTTATGCTTGATGTAAATATTTTTTTTTGTTTTTTGTTTCTTATTGTGACAAGAGAATTAAAACTATTAATAACAAACCAAATGTAATCATCATATATAATAATAGGATTTGATTTTATACTTGAATAATTTTTTTGTTTTTTGTTTTTTAAAGTGACAAGAAAATTAAAACTATTAATAAAAAACCAAATTTTTTAACAATATTATCTTTATATTTTTTCCTCATATGATATGGACCATTAGTCCGAGATCAATCAATAATTTTAAAAATCAATTGCGAAAAAAAAACTAAAAATTATGTTGATAAACTAAATTTATGTTTAGTCACTCACACCACTACTAAGATTTATATTACTACTTATTATGTAGAAATGTGAATATATATATATATATATATATATATATATATATATATATAAATTCTAATAAAACTTTATTTTTCTACTATATTCTTACATTATCCTACTACTGTTTAGGTATATAGAGATTGCGACTTATTTAAAAAAATTAAACTAAAAGCTCATCTTCTTTGTTGTTGTCATATGTCTCCATTTTTTTAATATTAAGATATTAGAAGTGTTAAAAAAAAAAAGAAAAGAAAAGAAAAAGATCCAATAAGATAAAGATAATCATAAAAAGTAATAAAAATATTTAGCTTGAGATATGATAAAAATTTTAAGGATTCAATCGTATTATTAACTTGAGATAAGATAATTGATTAAAAAGATAAAAATATTTAATTATGATTAATAACAACAGATGTGATAATCATATTTAAAAAAAATACTAATTGTAAAAAAAACTACTCCATCCATCACATAAATATAAAAAAGATCAAAATGTTTAATTCTGACTTAATATTTATTTATCATAATAAATTTGATAATCATATATAAAAATGTCAATTTATCCACAAAATAATTAAGAAATATCTCGGATAAAAAAGTGTTACATTTTTTATTCATACGAGGAAGTAAAATATTTATGTTCATTTAGATTAATTTTTTTAAGTATTGGATTTGGTTTAAACTCTTACCTTTTTTATATAATTATTTTTTGTTGTTGTGTAATAATAATCTTTACTTTAAAATAAAAATAATAATAATCTTTAATTTTAAATATTTAATATAAAAAATATTAAAATATCAATAACCAGTGCATTGTACGGGATAAGAGTTAGTGTGTCTATATATATATATATATATATATATATATATATATATATTCTTTATTCGCATCTTTTGATATACTACTCATATATTTTTGTTATGAATAAAAATATTTAAATTGAGTAAACATTGAAGGTGCACGATAGGCACAACCGCTTATAATAAGGAGAAGGGCTTGCATAGACACATTGCTAATAGGTACAATAGCTTACACTCCATTAAAGATTAAACTAACACTTGAAGAAAGATTACAACACCCGGCCTTATAACAACAATGACAGAATCATTTGATTGCTATCTCCGATGAGCATTGTGCGTTTTTATGTATTTATGTTTTATTCGGAGGATAAGATAAAAACATACAATAGAATTTTTTTAGACAAATAACCAAGTGAAATATGATGGAAAATAGTAGTATTTGTTTTGACTCCTTTTGGATTAATTTGTGATTTTGTCTGAATGTAAATTAAAATATCCTAAATATACGGTTACAACATGTCCATGTCATGCATAGTTGCTACTTCAGAACATAACAATAACACAAGACAACTAAAATGTCACATAAATTTTTTCGTAAATGACGGGGAACGCAATACAAGACATCAGTCTCCTCAGAAACTAAAAGAGAACAACTTTTACCAGCCTCAAATATGTATATGCTATGAATTAAACAAAAGTACCATAGGAAATTAGGTCCAAATTATTAATAAAAATGCTAATAAGTGTTCTAAAGATATTTGTTAAGAAATTATACGTAATTGAAAAGTATTGAATGAAGTGAACGTGACAAATTAGTCCTGCGTCCCTTAGTTTGTGGGTGAATGCAAATTAGTCCCACATTTCTTAGCTTGTGTGAAAGTGCCTGGGAGCATTATAAATAAAGCTCTTCCCTTAATTAAAAATCATCCCAACAACAAGTCTCTTCATAATTTTTAAGGCTTGTTGTTTTCTCTTCTCTCTCTATTGTAATATTTCTTTAATGAAATATAATTTGTAGTGTTCGAGGATGTAGGCATAATTGGCCGAACATTGTAAAATCTTGGTGTTCTTTCTTTTTGATTTATTGTTTAGTTTTCTTTTAAATTTGCTAGTCACTTCCGTAACATTGAAAATTGTAGTTTTTTATATTTTCAACAAAAGAAAAACCAAAAACTTGTATTATTTTTTAATTTCTATTTCTAAAAGACTTTAACAAGTATCCTAAAAACATTTATTAACCAGCTAAGATCCAATTATTAATTATATATTGCCGGCCTTAACCAGCTCAGGTATGACCTTGTCAATGTCACCCCCTAAACCATTGAATCTTAATTTCCTATACACACTCTCTTGGAACACACAATAGTGCTCCTCTTATGGTTTGTATTGTTTATCCACCTTCTCTCTAATCCAATTTTGGTATTCAAGATCGATCAATTAATTATGGCTCGCAATATAGCATTTTACTTTCTCATGCTCTTCATGGGCTTTTGTTTAGTGCCATCGTTGGGTGACACGAATGGTCAAATTTTGATGAGGTTCAGAAGCTTCTTATCCAATGCCAATGCTTTAAATGACTGGGGGGACGAGTCTAGGCTTTGCAATTGGGCTGGTTTGCTATGTAATAATCAAACATTTTATGGCTTGAGACTAGAGAATATGGGACTAAGCGGGAAGATTGATGTAGACACCCTCTTGGAGATGACAAATTTGATCAGTTTTAGTGTCATTAACAATAGCTTTGAGGGTCCAATGCCTGCATTCAAAAAGCTTGTCAAGTTGAGGGCATTGTTTTTGTCCAATAACAATTTTTCTGGTGAAATTCCGAGTGATGCTTTTGAGGGCATGAAAATTCTGAAAAGGGTAGTCTTGCCGGAAAATGCATTCACGGGTCATATTCCTGAGTCCCTTGCTAAGTTGCCTAGACTTTTGGATTTGGACTTACATGGGAATAATTTTGGAGGCAGCATACCAGAATTTCAAGTAAAGGATTTCAGAGTGTTTAATTTATCAAACAACCAATTGGAGGGTCCAATACCACCAACCTTAAGCAACAAGGATCCAAGCTCATTTGCTGGTAATAAGCATCTCAATATATATACACCATGTTTTATTACCTCCTTTACTAATTACTTCCTCAATTCCATTATCTTGGTAAAAAAAATGCAAAAAACTTTGTCCCGTATTAAAGTTAAAAAATAAATGAAAAATATAATCTTATCGATGATTGATAAGTAAGTAAGGAAAACACATTTAAAGATTTTTTTGGAGATAATATTGCAATATGTATTAATTGTAATAATGTGAAGATTTGTGTAATATCAATTTGTAACTAATGAATGAACCATACATTATATTAAACAGATACTCTTTTATTTTTCATTGACTTTTTGACTTTTTTTAAGATAATGGGACAAAGGAGTCCAAGTTTTTAAGGTGATTGTGCATCACGGGCTAAATAAGTTAATTAAAGTGGGTTATCCTATTAAATTTGTTAATAATTAGATGTGTATGTTTATATTTGTTTCTAATTATTGTGGTTCATTTTTCCAAATAGTTATGTTGAGTGAAGAGAATTAAAGTGTTGTAGTAGATATTTGTTTACTAAAAGAAAATGTTGATAGTATTTTTTGTGAAAATAAAAAAAATAATAATTACAATAAATAAAGTGGTTAAAGTGTTTATAAAAAAGATCAAGATAAAATTTAAAGCTGATGTTTATATTTAATGAACTAGAGAAGTATAATACTATATTATTATTGATTAAAAAAATGTTCATGTGCACATTAATAAGTGATTTAATTCTCACCGTGCTTGTTTGACCCTAAGATTATCCGTGATCCCATATTTTTTTGGAAGGTTTAATTTTTTTTTTTATAATGAATGAAATGGTTCATTTTAATATTATTATTTGATAGTGTTCAAAATCAATTTAAACTAGGTTGATTAATTTGATTTAATTTAAATTGAATCAATTTCATTCAGAAATCAAAGTTTTTGTTCAGAACTTATTAGGAAAAAGGGGTGATTTTATTCTTAAATTCCCCTTGTAATTAAGGTGATTATTCTCAAATAAAAATAATTTTATAGAATAATAATTGTTTGTTTAATGAATCTTGTTTCTAGATAAGAGGTTATATCTAACGTTTCTCGCGTTACACAGGCAACAATGGTCTATGTGGAAAACCGGTCAGCAGGCCATGTAACATAGCGAGCAAGCCCCCTACCCATCTTGGGGAGCCTCCCACCCCAACTAACAAAAAGAAGCACCACATCATCCTTATAACTATTATTGTAGTGGTGGCTGTGATTGCCTTGACATCAATAGTAGCACTTCTCTTCATTCATAACCGAAAAAAGAGACGAAATTCTCAACCTATATTAGGACAGGAGGTAAATTCCAGAAGCAATGCAGCAAGCTTCAATGAGGCACAATCTCTTGATCTTACAAGTGATTTCAAGAAAGGTGGTGAGCATGGAGATTTGACCTTTGTTGGAAAAAATAAAGGGGGGTTTGATATGCAAGCCTTGCTTAGGGCCTCAGCCGAGGTTCTTGGTAGTGGTAATTTTGGATCAACCTACAAGGCAATGATTTTGAATGGACCAGATGTGGTTGTGAAGAGGTTAAGGCACATGAACAATGTTGGGAAAGAGGAGTTCTTTGAGCACATGAGAAGGCTTGGAAGTTTGACTCACCCTAATATACTACCTCTTGTAGCATTCTACAACAGAAAAGAAGAGAAGTTTTTGGTTTATGAGTTTGGCGAAAATGGTAGCTTGGCTAGTCATCTACATGGTATGTCATCATTTTATTTAGGCTTATTTAACATTTTAATCCCTGAATTTAGGTGCTCTTTTGGAATTGGTCTTTAAACCTTTTTTTCGATGTTTTGGGTCCCTGAGCTTTGTTCAATTTTTGAAAATCGTCCTTTCGTCACTTAAGTAATGATATAGGCGACAACATGTCACATCACTTTCACAATATCGAAGATGTGACGTATCATGTAAAGCCACGACACACTACATGATTTTTTTAATTCTTTTAAAATTTATTAAAAAATTCGATTTATCTTTAAAAATATACAAATTTTTTATTATTTTTAATAAATTTGAATTTTTTTATTTTAAAAAATTCACGTGGTATTATCTAGCACGTTACTTATCGATGTGACGAAGGTGAGTGACATATCCTCGGCCATATCACCACTTCAGTGATGAAAGGACCATTTCCAAAATTTGAGCAAAGTTTAAGGACTCAGCATCGAAAAAAAGTTTAAGGATCGATTCCAAAAGAGCATATAAGTTCAGGGACTTAAAACTTAAATAAACTTTTTATTTATAACAAATTATAATTCAACATCTCTCTAGTTGAAAAAACTATATTGACCTCCCTTAACATAAGTTGGCGTAATTTCAAATATTCAATGACCACCTAGGAGGAGGTAAGCGCAATGATAAGATCGATAAACTTCCAGGGAGGTTAGTATGATTTCGTAAGTATAAGTAAGAATGATAATGATTATAATTAATAGGCTTATTTATGTGTTTAGTCCCTAAAAGTTGAGCGTGTTTTGGTTTTAGTCCCTAGAAGTTATTTTGACCTGGACTAATTCTTAAATTTTCAAAAATTTTGGTTTTGGTCTGTCCCATCCGTTAGTAAAAATCTGTTATTTGTGTGGAGATAGCGGAACATCACATTAGCAGTCCATGTGGTCTGAAGTAACGCCAGATAGGTGACATAACGTGGATTATACAGATCCACAAACACAAAATGGTTCGATACGCAAAATGGTCTCGTACGCAAAATTTTGAGTTCATATGCCTGAAATCATCTATGTCACATCGCCTATTTGTCGCTATGTCACACCCCATGGCAGTTGGTGTGAATTTTCGTTAACCATGTCAACAAATAACTGATTTTTTGTAATGGAAGGGACCAAAACCAAAATGTTTGAAAAATTAAGGACTGATCACGGTCAAAATAACTTCTAGGAATTAAAACCAAAACACGTTGAACTTTTAGAGACCATAACCATAAATAAGCCTAATTAATACATAAGTGTCGTTTTGGTCATCATTGAAAGGTGATTTTACTTTAGTTTTTGAGATTTCGAAAATTCTTTTTTAGTCTTTGAGTTTGTAAAATGTTTCTCACCTTAATCCTACGTAACTCATTAATTAGTGGTCATTCGAATGATATAAACTGAAATATATTTAGTAATCTCAAGGATAAAATTGAATTAAATGTTTATAAATCAGGGATTAAACTGAAAGAGAAATTAAATGACGTCACTTTCTTGGTACTAACATGAGTAACATTTTACAATCTCAGGGACTAAAGAGAAATTTTCGAATTCTCAAGGACGAAAGTAAAACCACCTTACAATATCAATCATCAAAGTGACAATTTTGTCAAATAATTAATTAAGCTATAGCTCAAGAGAAATAATTGCAATATCCCCTATTTTATAGCATTAGCAAATATCGTAGCCATATATAGTTCCTGTTTGGCCTTTACTAATAAAAGAAATACACATAGTGAATCTTGCCCACTTGAATAAATTCTCTTTAATTCAATTTGTTAGAGAGATCTGAACACAATTTAAGAGTATGCATATAGCTATTAATAAGGAGTTCGAACTTTTTTTCAAAATTAAAATTTAGTACCACTTAATAACAAATTCAAGAAAACTGATCATTAACAAACGTTACATTGTCTTGCAGGGAGAAATGGTTCTGTGCTAAATTGGTCAACTCGTTTGAAAATCATAAAAGGAGTAGCCAGGGGATTAGCTTACCTCTACAGAGAGTTCCCTGGACAAAATCTACCTCACGGTCATCTTAAATCTTCCAATGTTGTGTTAGACAATTCATTCGAGCCGCGTTTGACGGAATATGGACTTGTCCCTGTGATGAACAAGAATCATGCTCAGCAGTTTATGACAGCCTTCAAGGCCCCAGAGGTGAATCAATTTGATAGACCATGTGAGAAGACTGATGTTTGGTGTTTAGGGATCCTCATATTGGAATTGTTGACAGGGAAGTTTCCAGCAAATTATTTAACACATGGGAAGGGAGTAGTGAATTCAGATTTGGCTACTTGGGTTAACTTAATGGTAAGGGAAGAGTGGTCAGCAGAGGTTTTGGATAAAGATATCATGGGAAGAAAGAATGGTGAGGGTGAGATGCTGAAGCTGTTGAGGATAGGGATGTTTTGTTGTGAGTGGGATGTGGAGAGTAGGTGGGATTGGAGAGAGGCATTGGCCAAGATTGAGGAGTTGAAGGAGAGGGATAGTGAATATGAATATTATTCTTCAAATACAAGTGAGGGAGATCTATACTCATTAAGTGTGACAGAAGATGACTTCTCTTTCACAGCAACTAGTGTTCTTAAGTAACTCAATCAATGTGGACTTAATATTTGATTGGAGGCATTGATTGGATCAAGTGTTCTCAACATCTCACTTTATATTGTTGTTTTGGGAATTCCAAAATCGTTTTCTTATGTAATGATATTGAAGAACTTTTTGGACTATTGAATCTGACCCTACATTATTCAGAACTTACTTACTTGTTCCTCTCTCTCATTTCATCTGGTCCTTATTTAAATTTATAAAATAAACTTATACCATCATTTTTTTATGTTACATAATATGTTAATGTGGAGTTTTCTACCGTACAAGCTCTCAAAACAATGAAATTACTAATGAATTCAATTATTGACTTAAAACATTCATTATTTCATAGCAAACATTCAAATTGTTGATACCCGTATAAAGATGACAAAAGTAGTGCATCACATTCCATGAATTTTTATTATCTGTGTGTTACGTTTACTACCACTTCTTGAGTTGCCTTACTTTTTTTTCTTATTTATGGTTTTGGTCTCTAAAGTTCAATATGTTTTGGTTTTCACTATTGCTGATCATACATTTCACATCTGTTTTTTAAGATATTTCGCATATGTTTTGAAAATGATGTCCTTGTGAGAGATGTAGATAGTTATGAGTTATGACTTTTCGCATCACTTTTTAAAACAGATGCGAAATGTCAGAACTTTCTGCATCACTTATATAACTGATGCGAAAAGTACATATAACTGATGCGAAAAGTATACTTTCCGCATCACTTATTTTATAACAGATGTGATGCGAAAAGTATACTTTCCGCATCACTTATTTTATTTAATTTAGTCCCTAAAATTTATTTTGACCGGACTAGTTCTTAATTTTTCAAACATTTTGGTTTTGCTCTCCCCGTTACAAAAAATCAGTTATTTGCTAACATGGTTAACGAAAATCCACACCAGCTGCCATGTGGTGTGAGTTAGCGCCAAATAGGTGACATGACATGAATAATTCAGCCCCATGAACTCAAAATTTTGTGTACATGACCATTTTGCATATCGGACCATTTTGCGTCTGTGGATTTGTATAATTCACGTCATATCACCTATCTAGCGTCATCTCAGATCACATGGACTGCTGATGTGATGTTCCGCTAGCCACACAAACAAATAACAAATTTTTACTAACGGAGGGGACCAAAACCAAAATGTTTGAAAATTTAAGGATTAGTTCGGTCAAAATAACTTCTAGGGACTAAAACCAAAACATGTTGAACTTTCAGGGACTAAAAACATAAATAAGCCTTTATTTTTTGTCAGCAAATAATTTTATCATGAAAAGTATAATACTACTTAATCACATATGTTCCAAATATTATATATTACAAAAAAATTTGAATACAAGATTTCGGGCTCATACAACAATCATTATAAGATATATGGTTTTCATCTAATACATTAAATAAAATCTAATTTTTAGTGAGATTATCAATCCTCTAATATCTACCTCCCAGAATGACTTTATTTATGTGTAACCAGACAAGCCAAGCACACTCACTCGACACCATCGAACCCATAATTTTTGCCTTTTTACCAACAAACAGCTTTCCGTGAGATAAGAAGAACTCTATTGTAGACCATATAGTAGATGGGAATGAACATTCAAGCCACAAGTACACATCATGCCAAATTTGTTTAGAATTTGTGCAGGTGATAAAAATGTGAGCAACGTCTTTAATCTCCACATAAGATGCATGTCTCACCAACCATCAATCCTCCTTTTATAAAATTTATCTTTGCAAGGAGCTTATTGTCAAACAAAAACTTTTATCATCAAAGGACCTTTTCTCTTCATAGTTGTTTGAAAATATCATTGTCCCCTGCATGAACCAACTATAAAAAAGAAGATAAACATAATATAATCATCATGGTTGTTTCACAAAAATATACTCCACCATTTCCATGCCCAACCCACATTATCTAAACATCCTGGAACACACATCACTCAGTAATCTTAATGGTTCTATTTTTTTTATTTCCTAGTCATGTATAGGTGTACACATTGTTAATATATTATTAATGTTTTTCTTGACAAACATTACAATCTAGTTAAATTGATTAAAAGCGTAGCTTGCGTACCATGTCCACCCAAAATCTCACCGAGTTCTCTAACAATATCATTCACGTCTCAGGATATATCTTTAAACCAGTCATCATCCCAACCTTCTGACATCCTCTCAACAAAATGATTCATCCTCCCTCGCTTCCTTGTATACAATATCCCATTTATATTTTTCTATCATCTCATTGTCAACCCTTGAAAAAATTTCTTTGAAGCTCACTGAAATATAGTCTGCAATTTTTGACATCAGAAAAAAATACGAAAAAGATAAGAAGGCTCAAGATCATAAATATTAGATTACCTCCTACATTTCCATATTTTCATTACGTCAATTTAGATTTTTGTATTTGTGCTATGTTAATTTTTTCGGGAAAGAGAGGTAATAGGGTCCAATATTAAAGAAAGAATGATGGGTTCAATGGGCTGGAGCTGTACTGAAAATATCTTATCCAATATTAATTTTAGGGTTTTGAATTTTGTTCATGTTCAAAATTTTGGCCCCATTTTATATATATTTTCAATGACAAAAAATATCTCAGCGTTTTAATTTTTTCTGTCTCAAGTGTATCGAAAGTAAAAAAAATATTCCTTCCATCGAGTGTGAAACATATATTTTTTTGAAAAAAATATAATTTTCCATCAATTGAGAGACGGAAAGTATTCTCCAAAACCATGTATATTTCAGATACATCTAACAACGTGACCATTGTACAGCGTAGTGTGCTAGAGAAACAAGATATGGATGTTTATCATATAAACGGTTTTTCTATCCTATGCACCCTATGTATAAAATAGAAAAATATAAATAGTAAAATTGTATTGAAAAACTAAATATTTTTTTTTAAATTCATTTGATACATTAGTTTTCCAAAAAACGCTTACTTGTTAAGGTTTGATTAACCTATACACCAAATACATAATTTAGAAATACCAAATATTGAAATGTTAAAAAGGAAAATAAAATATTAGAATGAATAATAATTAATAAACAAATTACATGTACAAAGATGAAGAGATAAAGGATAGGGCTAGGATTTTGGTCTCAATTAAGAAGTGACTCTATATACGTGTGTAAGGAGTGGCTTTTATTGCTTTACATGGTGTCTTATAACTTTCCTTATATTTCATTGCTTTTTGTCCCTCAATGGATGGAAAAATATATTTTTTCAAAAAAAAAATATATTTCCATTTCATACTTGGCGGAAAAAAGAATTATACTTTTCCGTTTCACACTTGAAGGAAGTATTTTTTTTTTTTTTTTGCTTCTGTCAAACTTGAGACGAAAAAATTAAAATGTTGAGATCTAGTCATTAAAAATATAAAATGGGGGCCACAAATTTGAATATGGACCAAAAATCAAAACCCTTAATATAAATGTTTACTCTTATTGAAATTAATCTTGAGCCCGACGACAACTCAAATCCAATTCACCTATTATTTATTCCAACTCTCTTCATCATATCTTCTCATAGGTGAATAGATGTTGAACAGAGGCATATTTATAGTGTAAATATACATTGCGAAAGTATACTCTCGTGGTAGGAAGAGTAAAGGTAGTAAAACGAGTCCAGTATAGTTGGTAAATGACTGAGTTTCTTAAGCATGATGCTTGAGGTTTGATCCCTGCCGTGAGTATGAAGAAGGGTTTGGTGGTAGAGACAAAACTCACTTCGATGATCTCTACGCGTCAGAGGAGATTGGTCTTCGACCATCGAATGAAGGATACCTTGATGCATACCCAAAACAAAAGAATGTATGTTAAGAAAGAAGTGAAATTGTGGAAGTTGGTTATAGTAATTATTTGTACTGAAAATGAATATATTTCGTGTATATATATATATATATTTTTTTAAATTGTCTCTATAATTATTATTGAAAATCTAAAACAATTTTGAGTAAATAAGAATGTTTATGAAAGGAAAAAGAAATTAATGCAATTGAAAATTAAAATAAAAACTTATATTAAGAAAAAAAAGTGTTCAAAGAACATTTAATACCGGGGAAGTAATAAAGTTTGGTTACTTGAGTTGGGTTTTTCTAGTGGATTAGAGTAAGGTGGCCCAAATGTTCCTTATCGTGGTGACCAAACTTGGAGCAAGGCGTTCTCAGAGTGTTCTAGCTTGGAGTTTTTATTTTGCCACCCCATAACAATATCATGACACCCGAATACAATAAAAACTTCCAATTTTACCCCATATGAAAATTTTCCTTCCTTTCAATTTCTTTCATCTTATTTTTTCGCTTCAATCCAAAAACTCTTTTTTCCTCCACCCCCAAAAGCCCTTCTAAAACCCTTCAATTCCTTTAAACCGCATCAATGTCACTTTAATTTTCATCACTCCAACACTTATTACTCTCAATGGATCATTCTAAAGCTGAGTTACCTGAGGGACAAGGTAATGAAATTCCAGTGGGTTTTAATTCACCTATATCTAGCTTCTTGCACACTGAGAGAGGGATAAGGCTGACACTAGCCCCAAGATCACATAAGGCACGATCAAAAGATACATTCCCAATAAGGCATGGAATGGAAAAGCTACCTAGATCTTTGAGCTTTGAAGGCAATTTATTTTAAATTACTGCACTACACTCCTCAGTCAAAGCCACAATTTCACAATCTTCAAGCTTCCTCTTGTTGGATATGACATCTTTAAAGAACTTTGCATATGATGGCATTTGTAACAAAGCTTCAGTGAATGGTATAGTGATAGACAATTTCTTCAGAACCTCAAGGAACTGGCGAAAATACTTCTCTAGCTTCGCTTTAGCCAATCTCGGAGGGAATGAAATAGGTGGTTTGTAAGGGGCGAATAGAGAGTGTAAGTGATTTTTTAGCACTCACATCCTTTCTCTCTTCTTTCTTGTAAGGTGATTTGTCTTTGGTTTGCCTTGAAACATGCCTGGGACTCTAGTGGATGAGGCTGCTTGTTGGGAAATTTGATTTTCTAACATCTTGTTGCGAGTTGATAGAGAATCAAACTTGGATCTTAAATCATCATTCACCTTTCCTTGAGCTATTATGAAATTCTCAAGTGTCATCTCCAAACTAGACTGTTGAGGTGCTGGAGGATTAAAAGTCCTTTGAGGAAAACTAGGAGAAGTGTAGGAACAACTAAAGGATTGAGAACATTATTGCTCCCGTAAGAAAGATTAGAATTCTGATGTATCCTATGGTTGTCATTATTGACATAATCAACTGTTTCTAATGGTGACTCTTTAGAAACAGGTTGTACCAATTGAGAATGTTCGCCAATATGACCAACAATACCATATATCTCACAAATGACATTTGCCACATTGAAAATAGCATTCGCACTCATCTAATCAATCTCTTTAGTCAGAATATCAACTTTATTAGCCAGCACACTTAAGACATCAACTTTGGAAGAGAGATGTTTCAATGCATTTGTTTCAATCATACCTAAAGCTGGTGACGAAGGCTTATAAGAAGTTTCTCTCTCTCTTGAATATCATCGGCAGTTGAGAGAGATTTTATTAAGCAAAGTGAATGCCTCATTTGCATTTTTTTCCATGAAAGACCGATTAGTGATCGAATCGAGGCTCAACTGAGTGTCTGGTAACAAACCATTGAAGAAGGTTTGCTCCACAAGAGGTTTAGGAATGTTATGATGAAGACACTTCTGTACTAGTGTCTTGAACCTTTCTCATCCTTCATAAATAGATTCTCCTTCACCCTTTTGCATGAAAGACATGATTTGGCCTCCATACTCAGCAGTTTTGGGAAATGGAAAATATTGAGCGAAGAAGTGCTCCACCAACATGTCCCCAGTAGTGAAGCAATCTTGTGAAAAAGACGGAAACTAAGTTAGTGCATCACCCTTTAGCGAGAAATTAAAAGCCTTAATTTAATAGCATTTAGTGTGACGTCATTAAGCTTCAAAGTATCACAATATTGAAAGAAGGTGTCAACATGAAGATTAGGATCTTCTGCAGGTGAACCACCAAATTGATTCTATTGGACTGCATTAACCATACCTTATCTTGATTTAAAAATTGTTGGCTTCAACAGCTAGTCTTACTACCCTAGAAAGTAACCCTTTTATAGTAAAGGGTTCTATAATCCTTCAACGGCATAAGGTTGTCGTTCTTCGCCATTGCTAGATTTTCAGATATTTGTTGTCTCCTTCTTCTATGAAAAGTACAGTTCTTTAAATCTCAGGATTTGCTTCAACAAGAGTCCCAAGTCTAACACTTTGCATACAAGAGAGAGATCCCTGTAAAAAAAAACAAAAAGAACTAGAAAAAGAGGTTTAATCTAATCAACTTGTAATAACATTCAATATCAACAACAACAAATACCCCAACAACGAAGCCAAAAACTTGATACCCACTAGTGCACAGGTTTATCCTAGTAGTAAAAAGAGTATCGTATCCACAAGTACTTTGTTTGTTAATTACAAATAAATTATAAGTCTGGATTATCTAAACCGATATTAGCAATTTGAAAAATAAAATAAAAGATTTATTTAATATTGAAATAAGATATGAATGAAAAATTCTAAGGATTAGTTTCACCACATATCCGCTTTGACAATATTTAGTGATATCTCTTTTAACTATGCTAGATTTATTGTAAAGGTGTCCTTTCAATGTCTAGCAACATACATAATAATGCCTAATTCCTACTTTCGTGATACTGATGCTCATCGATCCTATTATGGACTAATTCCAAGGACCAACAAGCACCGATTAACTGCGGGTAAACGATATAACGGCTCATAACGATGTCATCAAGCCTTGTGATTGTTACTCTTAGGATTCCCTTTCAATAATGATGGTCATCATTGCTACAATAACAACCATAAACGACCCATCGTGACCGACACCCTCTACATGAAAAATAATGTGCCAAGGTATGGACAATTCTCAACTCCCATTTTACACACGACACACATTACCCCAAATGCCTTGACTCGGCTGGCAGAGTTCTCTTGATCGAGAACTCGTCACCATCGTCACACATCAAGAAACTAGTTTACCGGTACATGTGGGATAACACCCCACAATATTAGCAACCATAGTGGAAGCGAAAAACTAATTCCCATCATCGCATCTTCGACATCAATCCATACGTTAACATAGGTATGATGGTTACTCCACCAACCTCTAAAGCAACTCCAAGCTAAGGCTGACCGGTGAAGAGTGCCTCTGCATAAGATATGCAGATATAGCAAATATACTCTCAAGTACCTCCATAGAAAAATCCCTTTCTAAGAAACCATCATTATACCATCTCAAACTTCTCAACTTGGACATAGATGCCCATAGTTAAAGACTAATCGATTCGCCGCCAACAAATCCTCCAGCACTGTCCAGATCATGGCCATGGCGATCTAATCATCGTCGAGTCAAGGATCGAAGCTTTTCCTACATGCAAGATTACAACTGTCAAAACACCTCATGACGTTGCTGTAATAATAACAGAGGAAAGAATGTTATGGTTGCCATTGCTCACATGGTGGCTACCACCGTCAAGTACTCAAGATCCATCCATGCTCTGGGAACGGCCTAGTAAAGGTCCAACCGCATGCTCTGGGAACGGTCCGGTCCGATCCGGTCTTTAATGGACTTTCGGGACCAGACCAATTAAAATCATGTGGTCTGGTCCGGTCCGATCCCGATGTTTATCATATACAAAGACCGGATCAGACCAGACCGAACTGGACCGTTCATGACCATAATAATAAAATTTTAATAAAAAACCTGAATTTTGAACTATGCACACGCTGATGATGCTGGTATGGATATCGCCCTACAGCAGAGAATTACTTTTCTTAACAAAACATGTCTTCATCACCTTTTTTTTATAAGCAAAATAATTTATTAAAGAAGAGGACAAGGAGTCCCCTGGATGATACAAATGAATCAGAACTGTGGCAAAAAGACCACTAAATCATAGTTCCTAATGACAAATTTGAAGTACAGAGACCCAAGAGGAATGTTAGCTACAAAGAATGCATTGCAAAGGGTCTAAGTACCGGTTGATAAAAAAAAGTAACATGTCTTCATCACCTACCATACATATATATATTAATTACTTTTCACACTAAAAAAATAAAAACTAATCAAAACCAACCTTAAAGGGAGAACCCAAATCGGCAACGGCGACGAGCACTGGGCGGCAACGAGCGGAACGCAGGGAGAGAGAGAGAACCGAAGGCACGGAGGCCGATCGGCTGGCGGCTGAGGCAGGACCGCAGGAGGATGAGGCGGCGGTGGAGGAGACTAAGGGAGAACCAGATCTGAGAACCGATGTGAGAAAGGAGGCAACGAACCGGAGGGAGGCGGCTTCGGGCTGGCGGCTGCATTAGATGTGGGTAGTGGGTAGTGCGTGAGAGAATAGGGTATTAGGGTTTGAGATGGATGGCGGCAGCTATGTGTTAATGTGGGTTTGTGCCTTTGTGGGTGGGGGGGGGGGGTTGTTTTTAAATATTTGAACCATCGGTCCGGTCCGATCTCTGCGGTCTGAAAATTAGCTGGACCGTAGATCGGACCATTATAAATTAGTCCACATACACCCCTAGTTGACCAGCATGCAAATATATATACATGGTTATATATATTGGCAAAAATGCCATGCCATAGCGGGATTCATTTCCCTGACCAAGGGAAAAGAAACAACTATAACACATGTGGCAACCACTAAGCCAACAACTTATTATTGATATTATACCAAACGACTTATATTTATTATATAATTATTTCGGTTTTAATAATTTTCTATTCATTCTTACTTCATAATATCATATCCGGTACTAAATATAAAGGTATTAATTTTAAACTTGAACTTTTTTTTATTTCATAAGTTTTATTCCAATTTTTAATGACATTATTTATTTTTTTAGCAATCATCCATATTATTTCAAAAATTTTTTTGCATCTTAATCATGGTATCCAAAATTAACAACGTAAAAAATAGCAATATAAATTTTTACATTATTTATTTTTTAATTATTAATTTTTTTAAAAATAATTTAACTACCCATTATAATTAATAATTATTTTAAATTGCTAATTGCTAATTAATAATTATTTTAAATTATTTTACATTGCTGCCCATTTTTAATTATAAAAGTATATTTATAATTTATTATATATTTATAATTATTAATTAGCAATGTAAAATAATTAATAATTAATAATGGGTAGTTAAATTATTTTTTAAAAAATTAATAATTAAAAAATAAATATTGTAAAAATTTATATTGCTATTTTTTACGTTGGTAATTTTGGATATCATGATTAAGATGCAAAAAAGTTTTGAATTAATATGGATGATTGTTAAAAAAATAAATAATGTCATTAAAAATTGGAATGAATCTCATGAAATTAAAAAAAAAATCAAGTTTAAACTTAACACTTTTATATTTAGTACCGAATATGATATTATGAAGTAAGAATAAATAGAAAATTGTTAAAAACCGAAATAAATATATAATAAATATAAGTCGTTTGGCATAATATCACTGATAAGCCGTTATTGGCCTAGTGGTTGCCCCATATGTCATAATTGTTTCCATCTCCCTAGGCAGGGGGTCGATTCCTATTTGCAAAGGAGTGGGGAGGGTCAACAGCAGGGGTGACTGCCACGTGTCACAACGAGGCGCTGCACATGACGCCATGTTAGATCCTGTTTTTTTTTAAAAAAAAAACAAATTTTACCAACTAGAGTCTGACACGTGACATTCTCTTGATTTTGACTTTGACTGTGTCATTTTCGTAAATAATTTCGTTGACTGCCCTATATTTTGTAAATAGTTTTAAAACTATCTCAATTTGGTAAATTGTTTATAAAACTACCCCACTTAAGTAAAAAAAAGCCGAAGGAAGGTGGAGAATAGGCCAACAGCCCGAAGAAAAAAAAAGAAAAAAAGAATAAACAAGTCCCAAGAAAAGAGAGGAAGAAATTAGAATCCAGCGACAAGGGAAAGGAAACAACAAAGCCTTAATGACCATTCAGCTCACAAAACCGGGAAAGGAAATTATTTACTACATCTTATTATGCCGTTATATCCTTTTAAATGATTTTATTATGCCATTTAAGTGTTAATTCCATACCATGATATCATTTAATTAATACTTGTCACAGAATGAAGATGAAAATATTAGGACTATCAACATATTATTTGCGGTATCTAATTGTTAATATATTTTTTAATAAAGCCCAATCAGTGGCATTATTAACCATAATAATCACAATCGACATTATTTGTATTTCGTTTATGAATTTTTTTAATTAAACCCAATATATATAAAAGTTATGACATTATATACCAACCTGATGATATTTCAAAATATATGTATATATATTTTTGAAGTGTATTGACTCGCACCATTTTTTAAATGCATTACTCACTACAAAAAAACAGGATTTTTGCGGCGGTTTTTAGAGGTCATTAAGTTAAATTTGGACTCAATTTCCGTGGCGGCTTTGACAACCGTATTTTGGGAATAAAATTTACGACAGTTTCAACCGCCGTAAATTGTAAGCATGAAATTCCATTGAAAACATTTGCGACAGTTATAACCGCCGCAAAAGTCACATTTTAATTTTAACGCTAAGTTTGCGGGGGTTAAGAACTGCCGCAAATATCAAGTTTGAATTTTTACTTTAAAATTGCAGGGGTTAAGAACCGCCGCAAGTTTTTATTTTTATTTTTTAAAAAAGAAAATTATTTCCTTCTTTTAGTTTAGATTTATGCTTCTTATTACTGTTTTAAAAAAAATTGACCTTTCAAATCTAGTTTTGAATTGGTGCATCTAATGATGAAGTTCCACAATTTATTAGATGTATCACGTAAAATTAAAAGACAAATAACAAATTAGATAAAAATCAAATCAACAAAAAACAGTCTTTTGTTGACATTCTTTTTACAGAGTTTGTGTACCTGCTAGAGTGCTCTAAGTGTAATGTGTTATACAAAATCTGCTTCTAGATGCTCATGCAAATTCAATAAACTCCATTTTGAAGATGCTTGTTAATTTTATAGGCATCACTGCATCAATGAAGGACATGTATAGTTAGATCAGAATTATTGCCTAAGTTAACAAATAAAGGACATGTATAGATATTACATACAGCATATCTGCTGAATGCACAAGCTGCACACAAAAAATAGTGGGACAAATATGCTTTAAGCTGGCTTTTGTTAAATCAAGTAAAATGTTGATACATTAATATCCTCTATCAGAATCTCATATAAGAACATACTAAAGCATGTGTCCTGATACTCAATTATAAAAGTACGTACTTCTCCATGCTAATATATAATATTAAAAGCATACAATTATTCGTTGGAGTTAATGTAAGCAATTCATCATTCAAATGATACTCAATTATTTGACATTATTCCATCCTTGTTATCATGCGAAAGTGAGCTATTACTTTTAGTCATGCAATTTCGCAATAACTGACACAATTTATATATATAATAATTGTTTTTATACTTTAATTGACACTCATTATATAGTGCCCACAAAACCATCTCTATTTTCATAGACACTTGAATGTTCAACGTCTACAAAATTTTATCACCCTTAAATAGTATGATATCATAATAAATATCATTATTGCTCTTAATTATTAATTTGAATGGCAAATATTATTTTTGTAAATGTCAATTTATATGATGATAACGAAATGATTGCAGTTGCAACAACTTATCTCATTCTATATTTTGACAATTTGTGATGAATAGAAATTGGTATAAACTACATGATCTTGTCATCGATAAAAAAATATATATTGTGAAGGTAAAGAATAAAAAATCTCCCACACTACGATTATTCTAGCCCACAGGGCTTCTTAAATGTACCACCCCTAACTACTCAAGTAGCCACCGAGTTAGCAGTGGTTATAGAGATACATGATCTTTACAATCATTATTTCGAGAGTACTCTACACGATCGATGTAACTCCTGTTTGTAAGGTATTTTATCGACTTGTATGGCTGTGGGACTCATCTTGGATAAAGAATCGAGTGTCCCCAAAAAAAGTTACACCTAGATACATCACCCCTAATTCAACTAGCTGCCGAGTTTGTGAGTGTATATTACGGATTCCAACTCCCACATGCTCGGTATTTACCAACTTGTATGTTTGGCTGAGGGATCGATCTTGACTAAAGAATTATGTATCCCGAGATGAGTTGGGTGCCTGAGTAGCTAAGATGTGAAGGACCCAGGTTCTAACTACTTAGTAAAAAGATTAATAAAAAATCAATTAAGCCGATCTTGAATTATTAAATTGAACCACCTAACGAAAATATGCAGGTAATTATTCTCTTGGCACACTTCATGAACATAGAACAACACGAAAAAGATGGACCTCCACCACTCGGAATTCTTATGAACATAGAACAATTGTAGGTAACCGGTATAATGATTCATAATGACGTCATCAAGCTTTGTGACTGTTACTCCTAGGATTCCCTTACAATAATGACGATCATAATTGCCACAATAACGACCATAACAACCATAAACGGCCCATCATGACTCATCATGACCGACACCCTATAAATGTAAGGTAATGTCCCATAGTATGGGACAACTCTCAACTCCCGTTTTACACATGACACACACACCACCCCCAAATGCCTTGACTTGGCTGACAGAGTTCTCTTGACCGAGAACCCATCTCCATTGTCCCACATCAATAAACTGGTTTAGTGATACATGTGGGATAACACCCAATAATAGATCCCTATATAGAAAATACTAGTTTGAAGGATAAACCTAACTATTACTAATTAAGGATTAGTCTTTTAACTTGTTAATATTGATATTTTTTTATGAGTTTCTATCTTGATAGATGGCTCTGGAGCTTGGTCTTTGGCTAGATTGGCATTAATTTATAGCAGCCGCAGTCACTACTACATTTGTATTCTTTGTGGAAATCCCATTGTAGAGGAAGGAAACAACACAGGTTCGGTCTGATTTTTGGCATGTAGAGTGGTTTAGCCTATTTAGTTGTTACGTAATAGTGTAATATTCAGGTGTGAGAATTTTGATGTTGTTGGATTGTTAGACTTGATTAAAATTCGCTATTGGATGTGATTCTTTGTTGTTGGTAATAGTTTTTTTTTTTCATCGGTAATAGTTATTTTTAAATCGTGGTTGCGGTTACATTGTATGATTGCACTACTAAAAAATCAGTGACCCAAATTTGTGACCGAAATGGAAACGGTCACAAATAGTGACCAATATAGTGACCGTTTTCATTGCGGTCATAAATAGTGACCGATATAGTGACCGCAATCAAAACGGTTACAAATAGTGACCGATATAGTGACCGCAATGAAAACGGTCACAAATAGTGACTGATTTAGTGACCAATATTGGAAACAAATATTTTGTGACCGAAATAGTGACTGAAATTTTCAGTCACTAAATCAGTCACCAAACATGTTTTTTTTTTTTTAAAAAGAAAAGTACAATTTAGTGACTGTCTCTAAAATCAGTCACTAATTATACTAAAATAATCCCTCAATATTCATTTCATTTTCATTATTTCCGCCACACTCGTTTTCATTTCGCGCTCTTCTCCTTCAATTCGTTCCTTCTTCCTTCAATTCGTTCCTTCAATTTCAATTCGTTCCTTCAATTTCAATTTGTTCCTTCTTCCTTCAATTCGTTCCTTCAGCCACACCACAGCCTTCGTCTTCCATGTCCCTCAGCAGCGGTTCGATTGTTCCTCTCCCTCAGCAGCGACAGGCGAGGCGGCGGTAGCCACACGCCCACAACCTTCGTCCTCCATCTCTCTCCCTCAACCGAACCCATCTTCTCGTTCAACACACTCCATAAAGCATTGGTGAGTTCCTTTCTCACTCTCATTCATTTCTCTAATCTCTCACTCTAATCTCAATCGGTGAGTTCTGCTGCTTCTTCTGTTTCCATTTTTTATTTTTAGGGTTTCAAAATTTGATTTCTCTGCTTCGGCTTCAAGTTCCTCCAATTTTTTTGTTTGCATTTTTGAGTTCTAGGGTTTCAAAATTGATTCAATTGCTGGTTGTAGGTCCTATATACTTTGTGCTTTAGGGTTTTTGTTCTAACATAGTGACTAATATATGTTGTTATTTTCTCTAATTTGAATGCATCTTAAGTACTTGAAAAAAATGCCTAAATCATTCATCCTATTTCTTGACCTTAGTTGAAACTCTCTTCAAAATTTTGAACCAGTGTTCTTACTCGTGAGGTGTTGTTGTGCATGAGGTGAGTGAGTTATGTGTTCCTTAAATAGCCGAGAGAAAACCACAAGAAAAACCCTTAACATTTGAACCCTAAAATGGAAGTGTTGATTCTAATGTTTCTCATCATTTTTTACTGTCACGGTGTCACCTAAAGTGTTAAGATTTTTGTTACATTCATTTCAGGTGGGCAAGGAGAATGTTGAAGTAGCACTTTCTTTGGTTGGTTATGAAGAAGTATTGAAGGTACACTTCCTTGTATTCCAATTTCTAATAACCTTCACTGTACATTTTTTCCCTTTTTCTTTTTTAAATTGTAGCTAATGCAATCATGTGTACTGAAAGCATTTCTCATGTCATTTTAACTTGTTTTGCTGCATCAAGTTCTATTTTGTATTTTATCTGGCTGGCCAACTAGTCAAGCCCCTGAAAAGTTTGATAGGTTTGATGTTCAGATTATTTTTCATTTTATATTAAACTCAAATCTGTTCTGACTAATTTTGTTTGTTCCAGAATGCAATGGAATATGTATTTGGTTCAACCTTTGTTTGCAAAACCATTGATGCTGCCAAGGAGGTAATGAGCAGTGGCCATGTTTTTTTACCGCTGAATTACATGAATAATTAATTTTTCATTGTGGTGTAAAGTGTATAAACCCATGATTGATATTATGTCTTCTACTTGTTGCAATTTAGATCTGCATAACATTTCCCTTTGCATTTCTTTTTAATTTGAATAACTGCTTGATAGTCATCTCTATAAAGTTTTTGGTGATTATATGCCTGGTTCTTTTAATGTTTTCTAGATGTACTATAATTTTCTTAAAGTACATATGCTTCAATGTATAATAGAATTGCTTTTAAATTGTGTCACACGATGTCTCTTCTTAGCTAGATGATTCCTATTTCACCTAAGTGGCACTCTATCTGTTTGTTAGTCATTCAACCATACTTACCATGTAAAATTGTATCTCTGCCTCTTCAAAGCTTTGTTAATCAAAGATTTTATAATATATTAGGTAGATGATAATTGCTTTTACCATCATTGTGGCTGCAATACCTTCACTGTCTTTATGTGTATCACGTTGATGTTATATCCATAGGATTCATGTTTCATTGTAAGCCACTGTACGTTGCGCTTGCTCAGAGGAAAGAGGATAGGTAAGCACAGCTGCAGCATCATGCACAGATGATAGCAGGACTAGCTAGATCTTCAACAGCCATTATCCCTGGTGGTTATCATCCTCTCTACTATGGAGCAGCTACTGGCGTTGTTTTACAAGCGCCTCCTCGAGCTGGGCTAATGTATCAGCCTATAGCATTGATGCCAGGATGCAGGGCTAAAGGCTATGCACCTCCTGGATATTGATATGATGATACTTTTTCACTTACCATGAACCAACAGTATTTCTTCGATCTACAGTATATTTCCTTATGAAAAAGAACCTATTCTATTTTCTTGCCTTATGTTTGACAAGAACTAGCAATGATGGTTAATTCAGAGACAAATTTGTTTTGGATTTTGATCTTGCTTGCATGGATTAATTTCGATGTTATTTTGTTCTATAGTTTTCACTAAGCATTCACATTCTCTTATGAGTTATGACTTGCCTTTTTGGTCAAGTAATTGCGAAATAGTGTTTATTTTTCTAAATTTTGTGAAATAAGTGTAGCTAATATATATTTTGCGATAAACACAGGGATAAAAACAGTGATTAGTAATTAAAAAATTACGGTCCCAAATTTTTTAAATAGTGACGGAAATATTCCGTCACTAACATGACAAATGCGTCACTAATAGTGACTGGAAAAACGTAACCGCAAAATGTAGAAATCCGTCACTATTAGTGGCTGCAAACCGCAGTCACAAAACTTACAATTCTGTCACTATTAGTGACTGTTTGAAATTCGTGACGGATGTTTCCGTCACTAAACTGAAAATTTCCGTCACTAAATTGGTCCCTTTTTAATTTTGCCACCGTTTTAGCGACGGTTAGTAATTAGTGACCGAATTGTACGGTCACTAACGTCATATTTTCCGTCACTAAAATGGTCTCCCTTTTATTTGTAACTATTTTAGCGACGGAATGTAATTTTTTGTGACTGCAAAATTCGGTCACAAATTAGCGACGGAATAATTTTTCGTCACTAATTTGTTTGTGACGCCACTTTTAGTGACCGCACCTATTCAGTCACTAATTCGGTCACTAACATGTTTAGTGACCGAAAAATGCTATTTAATGACCGAAATTTGCGGTCACTAAAAAGCTTTTTTTTTAGTAGTGTTGCGATCACATTGCGTTTATTGTAATTGTGAAAATTTGCAAACAAATACGGCCAATGCAACCATAATTACCATCGTGGAGACTCCCGCAACTGCAATATCATGATCTCAATCGTGATCGGTGAACCTTTATTTAAGACAATGTTGGTAATTGTAATATAGCAAATGTTAATAAGTGCTTTTAATGCACTTGTCAACAAGTCAACTATAATAAAAGTTCATTGAAACTTGCATTTTTTTGGATTTTCGAGAGATGGAATGATGTGTACGTATGATTATTTTTCTTATTATAGTAACCTTAAGGGCACTTGTTAGCAAGACCCTTGTAATATTTTACTTTAGGATTGTTGTTTAAGTTGAGTCTCATGTATTTCCCTATGGCAAACTAAGGATGTACACTACTAGAAAATCCTGTTTTAGTGACCCAAATTTGTGACCGAAACGGAAACGGTCACAAATAGTGACCGATATAGTGACCACAATGAAAAAGGTCACCAATAGTGACCGATATAGTGACCGCAATATGAAAATGGTCACAAATTGTGACCGATTTAGTAACTAATATTGGAAAAAAAAATTTGTGACCGAAATAGTGACTGAAATTTTCAGTCACCAAATAGTAGTCACTAAATCAGTCATTAAACATATTTTTCTTTTTATTAAAAGTACAATTTAGTGACTCAATAAATTCAGTCGCTAAAATCAATCACTAATTAAACTAAAAATCCCTAAATTCATTTCATTTTCATTTCCACCGCTCATTTTCATTTTCCCTCCTTCGCCGCTCATTTTCATTTTCATTTTCACTAATTAAACTAAAATCTCGTTCATTTCTTCGTTCTCTCTGCCAAGGCACACCTTGGTGCTTCTCTGTGCCGTTTTCCACCTCCTTCTTCGCAGTCACCAACCTCCATAGCCACCTTCTCTGACCTTTCAACCACCAAGCGACCTTCATTCCCTCGTTGTTGAGTCGGCTCGTTCGTTCTCAACCGGTTTCCTCTCTCATTCGTTCCTAATCGTTCAAATCACTAATTCCCAATCGTGCAAATAACTCTCAATGGTTCAAAATCACTTTGAATCGTTTCTGTATAGGTTCAACGTTCTCATCCCTCTTTTTCTCTCATTTCTCATTCTCATTCTTGACCAATTTCCACTTTGCGATTATCCTCTTTGGCTCATCGGTGGATTTTGTGAGTTGGGGTCTTCTCGCGAAACAGAGCACGGCCACTTCCGTTCAGTGACACCGCCATCCTTTCCTGAATTCGTTCCTCCGTTACTGATCTTCACCATTTCAACTTGAAGCTATATTTTTAGTTCGATTCTCTAGTATTATAAATAGAAAACCCTAATATGTGAGTTCTTCTACTAATATTCCTTAATCCTTAGTCTCCAATTTCACATTTTGTAATTCTTCTACTAATTTTTGGTTTTTTTAACTGATTTTCATTTTTGTCATAGCAGATGTTGGATTCACTTAAATCAAGGTAAGAGTTCATGATTTATTTTCCTTTTTTTTCATTATTTAATCTTTGGATGTTGGATTATATTGATTACAGTATAAGTTCATGGTTTGTTTATGTTTTTGGTAAATTCTATATAGCAACTTTTGAGTTTTCATGGGGATTCTTGTTTGCCTGGTTTCTGTTTTTGAGTTTCCAGGAAATTGAGGAAGATATTTCAAGGGGATCCTACTGATTATATGTTAGCTATATGTGGGGATATGTCCCTCAGGGAGTTTTCCTCTCACGGGAAAAGTGGAAGCTTCTTCTACTTGACCCAAGATGATAGATTTATGATCAAGACAGTGAAGAAATCTGAAGTCAAGGTTAGACAACTGAGCTGTGGATTTTTAGAGTTCTATCTCTTGCTTAATCTGAAAAACTTCTTAAAATGTTCATTCACACTAGTGTGATCAGAATAAAATCTATACCTTGCTACAGCAAAACCATATACACTTTAGTTGCCAAAAATGGTCATGTCTCTATTTTTTTGAAGCCTTCTTTATTTATAATCCAATGGAGTAGGTAGTTAAATTCCTTGTGGTGCAGGCAGAGTTGGGTTTTTTGTTTAGAGAGCTTTGCCCTTAATGTTCAAGCAGCAATGTATTAATAATATCATTGATTCTTTTCTGTTATGATGCTCTTTGCAATTATAAATATTTGGCATGGTGGTGAACATCTATACTGACGTTTGACTTTGGTGACTGAATTTTAGGTGCTTCTTTGGATACTTCCAAATTATTACTAGCATGTCTCTCAGTATGAAAATTCACTTGTGACAAAATTCTATGGGGTACATTACTGTGTCAAATCAATAGGAGGCCAAAAGGTATGTCTTCATTGATGTATTATTGCTATTTTAAAGGATTGGTCTATTCATCTTAGCACCTGGAAATTCATTGTTATTGAAATGTAAACAAGGTTTTTTATAAGAAGGACCAAAGTATGTTCTTGCTGAAATTCTGCTAAATAATTGGTTAACAGGGTCTCATAACAGGTTATTTGGGAAAATTTAACTATTTACGTAACCTGTTAACTGGTTAAAAACATCCCTTAACCATCAACTAGACACTAGACTTAGAATTAAGTTGTTTTTTAGTATCCTAATTCCTAAATGTTCTAAAGCTTAGGACTTAGTACTTGGTCTATCAATCCTAACATGTATGCCCTTAAATCATGTATCTAAAGCTAACTTAAATTGTATTCTTTGTGTTAATAGTAGGAATGTTTTCTATAATAAGAAGTGAAAACTAAAATCAGTGATTCAAAAACTGATACACTCATGCATCATTCCTACTAGTTGGGTTTCTAATGTTATTTTCATCAAGTGAGCATTTTTAGTTATTGCAACACAGTCATAAGAAATACAATTGATGCTTCTATTATTCCTATCTCCTTGTGTATAAAGTGTGCCATTTTTTTTCTGTGTACGAGATTGTTGTGACCTGGATCCAATCCTCTGCTGTTATTTTTTTACTTGGGGTATTAATATATAATTAGCCTAGGGTTTTATCTTTTATGCCTACATTTATTCAGTAGTTAAAGTTAATGGACGGTGTTACCTAATACAATAAAAAGTGACATGAATGTTTTTGTTATATATTTCATTTTAATCTCAGGTAACTTGGTGGTGTTTGTACTTTCAGTGTGATTAAAAATTGAGAGTTTAGCATTACCCTCTTTCATTTTATTGTCTGTGTCACCACTCTTTATTCTTTATTTGAATTAAAGACTAGAATCATTCTTCATCTTTCATTTTATCTTTTGATGAAGAATAGCATAAGGTTATGTTTGGATGGTTACTGCTCTTAGCGATGGCTATATTTGTATCTAGTGGTCCTGCTCGTTTCTTTGTTGGCACCAATTTTTTGGATCAGGTTGGTTTTCGGGTTTGGAGGTTTAGGTGTGATCAGTTTTGCTTTTGCATCTTTCTGCATGTTTTTCTGTTTTCTAGTGTTATTTGTTGTTCTGGTGTTGTTCTGTTACTGTTTTCCTTGTGTTTTTTTATTGCTGGATTGCTGTTCTGTAGGTTTTTGTTGTTGTTTTCTCTTTGTTGTTTTTGTTGTCTTATTGTTGTCTATTGTGCTGTCCTAGTTGGGGTGGTTTGGTGTCCACCACATTATGCAGAGAAGATCACTAGACATGAAATAGAACTTGGTGAGAAAAACAAGGAGTTGAATCTAACTTGGTGAGAAAAACTTGGTGTCCACCACATGATGCAGAGAAGATAACATTTATTCCAATGAAAAATAGTCTTATTCTGCATTCTTATTAGGGGATTTAAAGGATAAAATTATTTCTGCCTTCTTTTAGTTATATATTTGAGCCATTTGCTATTCTTTGAGCCAAAGAAATACCGGTAATGACTTAAGTAAATCAAGGCTCACTCTACTCATTATGTTTCAGTCTTTTTACTGCTGGGATTTATGTTGATAATGTACATAGAACTCATTTAGGCTTAATTATGGTTTTGGTCCCTATAAGTTGACCTCGTTTTGAATTTAGTCCTTAAATCTTTTTTTGACCTTGAACGGTCCTTAAATCTTTTTAAATTTTGTTTTTAGTCCTTAAATCTTTTTTTGACCTTGAATGGTCCTTAAATCTTTTTAAATTTTGTTTTTAGTCCTTCTGTTTGTCTTCTTCCGTCATCTGCTGACATGGCAAACGATGTGCCATGTCAGCCCTTACATTGACTGCCAACGATGTATCTGATGTGGACCTCCTACTCATGTGATCAGGAACCGAGCAGGAACCAAGCATTAACCGATCATGAACCGAGCATGACTTGCCAAACCGAGGGGAGATATCGACCGAGCACGAACCGAGCACGATGAACTGAGCATGAACCAAGCTATGCCGTTACCAATTGCATCGTACTTGGTCAATATCTCATGCACGGTAAATGCTCGGCTCATGCTCGGTTCCTGCTCACATGAGTGGGAGGTCCACATCAGATGCATCGTTGACAGTCAATATAAGGGCTGACATGGCACACCGTTTGCCATGTTAGCAGATGACGGAAGAAGACAAACAGAAGGACTAAAAACAAAATTTAAAAAGATTTGAGGACCATTCAAGGTCAAAAAAAGATTTAAGGACTAAATTCAAAACGAGGTCAACTTATAGGGACCAAAACCATAAATAAGCCACTCATTTATCTTTAAGCACTTGGTTTTTCCAAATGGTTTTTCCTTTACTGATGAAACTAACATGCAAGCAGGCTCATTATGACAAATGTATCTAAGCATTGTTTACAAATGTATCCATCTTTAACTTCCTTTTATAAAATGAAAGTCATTTTAGTAATTAGGCTACTACCTCATTCTGACATTAAATGTGATAGTTTAATTCTGGCATTTTGATGGTACTTTGTTATCTTTTCGTTCCAATAAAGTTCTACAGGTTGGAGTATTGGTATAGTCAGTGGCTATAGCTTTTGTTCATGTTCTTGCTAGATATATGCCTGCTTTACTATTGTTAAGGATTTTGGTTAGTAATTTCCTTCTATCCTACCCCATTTTATGCCTTCAATTTGTAAAATTCTACTTTTAATAGTTTTATCTATATTTTGATCTCAACTCCCCAAGCAAAGATGGGTCACGATCCTCATTCCTCATACTGATAAATGATCTTCCAACAATATCTGAGGTTGTCACGGGAATGGCTAAGAAACAGGGAAAGGAAAAGTCATCAGTTTCTAATCATAGCTACACCAAAGCCAAATCAAACTCTAAGGTATGCAAGCTTGAAATCAAAATAACCATTAGTAGTAATAGTTTGCTGATGGCATAGATTTTACTAACGAAGCTTAGTACTTTGCTTTTTCTTCTAAATTTAATTTTGAATCTTATACAAGATCGATGGTTAGTTTAGAGTCTTTTAACATAGATGCCGGAGTAAGTCAGGATTTTTCAAGGAAAATAGGGATAAATAATTAGATATAATATTGTTTTTTGATAAGTGTTGTGTTACATTGTTTTTTTAGATGCAAACATTTGAGCAGGAAGTAAATGATCATTTTTGGGGCATATAAGTCTTCCAAGTTTGGAATTAGATATGGGCACCTGATTGGTATTTTTTTTTTGTGATCTTATGATTTGGCAATTGCAGAAAGGTTTTGAATCCTAAGCTAAGTATTCAAAAGCAATGCAATCAAAGGATGAGTATGAGAATGGTTTTGAAGAGGAAGATGAGAAGGAGCATGAAGAGACTCAATGTGGGGCATCAGTATATCTTACCTTCATTTTTCTACCCATATTCATTATATTGTATAGACTTAAATTTTCATCCTTTCAAGAGGCTTTTTCAAGCTATTTATGTGTGTTGGTCAGCCAAAGGCTATATTCAATTTTTGGTATTTTTGATAACATGTTGGTGTTTGTGTTTATATTTACGACAATTTGTGTTTGGTTTAGAATTTCTATATTATTACTAGGACATGGTTTATGTTATTTGTTGAAGATCGATGCTAGCGCTATACAACAATATTAAATCTTATTTTATATTTTTATTTGTCAATAATGTTTATTTTGCTAAATTTTGTGAAATAAGTGTAGCTAATATATATTTTGCGATAAAAACAGGGATAAAAACAGTGATTAGTGATTAAAAAATTATGGTCACAAATTTTTTAAATGTTTCCGTCACTAACATGACAAATCCGTCACTAATTGACTGGAAAAAGGTAACGCAAATGTAGGAATCCGTCACTATTAGTGACTGCAAAACGCAGTCACAAAACTTACAATTCTGTCACTATTAGTGACTGTTTGTAATTTGTGACGGATGTTTCCGTCACTAAACTGAAAATTTCCGTCACTAAATTTTTCCCATTTTAATTTTGCCAGCGCTTTAGCGACGGTGACCGAATTATTCGGTCACTAACGTCATATTTTCCGTCACTAAATTGGTCTCCCTTTTATTGGTAACTATTTTAGCGACGGAATGTAATTTTTTGTGAGAGCAAAATTTGGTCACAAATTAGTGACGGAAAATTTTTCCGTCACTAATTTTTTTGTGATGCCACTTTAAGTGGCCGACCTATTCCGTCACTAATTCGGTCACTAACATGTTTAGTGACCAAAATTTGCAGTCACTAAAAAGCTTTTTTTTAGTAGTGGTATTCTGTGTGTTAGAGTATTTTTACTCCTTTCTTAACAAAAATGCTTCTGCTAAAAATAAAATAGGCTTAATTGCATTTTTAGTCTCTCAATTTTATCAATTTGGCAAATTTAGTCTCTCTTCTCTTAATTTGGCGAATTTAGTCCCTCGATTTCCAATTCATGGTCAATTTCATCCTTTCGTTAAAATCTAAGGTAATAATGCCGACGTGGCTAATAATGTAGACACGTGTTAGCACTTGGTTGTATGTCCTACATGAAATTTCTTATAATTAATTTAATTATAAAGATTAAAATTCAACAAAAAAAAATAAGGCTTAATTGCTCTTGTGGTCCCCAATTTGATCAATTTGCCTAATTTAATCCCCCTTCTATTACTTTTGGCCAAGTTAGTCCCCCAATTTTCAATTCGTGGCCAATTTCGTCTTTCCATCCAAATGTCCAGTAATGGTACAGATGGCTAACACCATAACACGCATTAGCCTCTCATTGGTCCTCCCTGGAATTAGCTCTTGATCTTATCATAATATGATGGTTTCTTCAATTTGAATACACTACAGTTTAAATTATTTCGTTTTAAAATCTAATGCAATGACACCATTTTTTTCCGCTACTATAAAGTGAAGCAGTAAAGCTTTATGAACACTTCAAATTAATTCCAAATTTGGCATGCATCTAAAAGGCAAAATGAATGTATATAAAATTAAAGGAACGATTGCAATTGAAAACAAAGTTAAGTAGAATTAGGAATTTTGTCAAAATTGTCTTACCGAAATCGATATTGAAGAATGATTGGATAGGGTTTTTAATTATTTTAAATATTTTTTAATTGTATTTATTTTTGAATAATTAAATTTTAGGGAGAACCTATGAGAGGCTGATAAGTGTTCAAACGTTAGACACGTTTGTATCATTAGTGAATATTTGGACGAAATGATGAAATTGGTCACGAATTGAAAATTAAGGTATTAAGTTGGCCAAAAATAATAGGAGGAATAAATTCGTCAAATTAATCAGATTGGAGGACCCTAAGCGCAATTAAGCCTTATTTTTATTAAATTTTAATTATTAAAATTAAATAAATTTCACGTAGGACAAAGAGGTGCTGACATATGTCCTAATATTAGCCACGTTAGCACCGTTATCTTGAATTTTAACGAAAGGACGAAACTGGACACAAATTAAAAATTGAGGGACTTAAGTCTCCTAATAAAAAAATGAGGATTAATTTTGCAAAATGAATAAAACCAGGGAACAAAAATACAATTAATAAGCCAAAAAAAATAAGGTGATAAGATACATATAAAGCCAAAAGAATTAAATAACAAATGATAAAATGAGCATCCTAATCGATTAACAAGATGTAACAAGACCTAATAATAGATAATTGGATTTTTTAAATATGATATTAGATGGTAATCACTCTTGCCATGTGTATAAAAAAAGTTTTTTTTGTTTTCCATGATATCAATCCATGCGAGTAGGGTGACTAATCCTAATCTTTTCAAGTATTAGCTGGCTTTCTGGGGCGATCCTTCTAGCTAGGTCTCTTACATTTGCAAGAGTCAGAGATCGAATCTCTAACCACTTGTTTAAATAATAATAATAGCCTCAATTGCAAGCCAATTGGGCTAACTTCCACTGATATTAAAAAAAAATTACACATTTGATTTATTATTATTATTATTATTATTATTAAAAGTGTCAACCGATTTATTTTATATATATAAAAAATTAAAATAGAGAGTTACTTCTAGCTAAATCACCTAATAAAGAATCAACCGGTTGTGTATGCATTATTATTCTAAATTTCTAATCGGATAGAATTTCCATTTCCAAGATGGACGAAGTCAGAGGGGACTCCCCCGCAAAGTTTGGTTATTCTCTCGGGTGAAGAGAGAAGACAGTGCAATATCTGTGTGGAGCCGTGAAAAGCTCTGAAAGCCAAAAAAAATGTGCAGTGGTTGCTAAATCTAGTAAGTGAATGATTGGTTATTTGCCATTCTTTTGTTGTTCTATCTTCTAGCACCTAAAAGAAACATGAACAAATTACACCCAACAAACACATAACTCAAAGTCCTTTTGTCTCTTAGCAGAAGACAGAAGAAAGTTAGAGACCGTTGTTAGTTATTGAAAAAGAGTTATTCATGTCAGAGAGTGGCATATATATGCATGGTTTTAGTTTGATCAAAGAACTTTAGAGATCCCTTTCTAGGCACGCACCGGAAGAAGCACAAAGCAATATTTGAGAAGACAAGAGAGTATTGATACATCATCTTCTTGGTTTGATGTGTTTGGTACCTTGTTTTCATTGAAAGTGCACAAAATATATACTTTGAAGGTTGTGAGAAGTGTTTGGAAGTAAAAAGAAGGGAGAGGGATGTGGTTGCAAAAGAATAATTGGGACAAGAAGGATGGTGTCAATGGTATAGTGGCAGTGGCAGTAGACAAAGATACGGGAAGCCCAAATGCTCTGAAATGGGCCATTGATCATCTCCTCACAAAAGGTGCAACTGTAGTTCTCATCCATGTCAATGCTAAGCAAGCATCCCTTTCTCCATCACCTTCTATTTCAACCCCAAGTGAGTATTATATACATGAATATATAGGCTTAATGCCATATGAAATTGTCATTATTAATAATAGGAACACTTTTATTTGACATCAAAGTTGGACAACATATAGGACAAGATGGATATATATATACTTCCTCCGGTCCTATTTATAAGACCATTTTGGGGTTTTTCACTCCCACCAAGGAGAGTGGATAAATTTGTTAGTGGCATTGGAAATGTGAAAATTTGATATACATTTTCAAAACTATCCCTATAATTATTATTGGAACTCTAAAAAGTGTTGACTTTATAGGGGTGTTAGTGGAAAGAAGTAATTAAATGTTATTGAAAATTGGAAAAGGGTCTTATAAACAGGACCAAAATAAAAACCCCAAAAGGGTCTTATAAATAGGACCAATGGAGTATATATATATATATATATATAATGAAAGTTCAACAACATGAGATGTTGATGTCAAAATTGCTCAATAAATAATGAAACTCCTGCTCTGTCTTAATGAATTTTTCTTAGGAAAAAAATAACGTAAATGAATGTCAACTTTTTCTTTATAAGCAAATGAATTGATATGAGTATTAGGATGTTCAAATCCTTACAGCAAAGATGAATATATCCCACTTTTTTAATACAGACTACTGGTGTCATAGATCAATAAGAGAAACTGACATTACTCGGGAAAGGCTCCGGTGCATGGTTTAATACCATGCATCGGTGCATGGTTTAATTTTTTTTTTGTTTTTCAAATTTTTTTAATACAGATTTATTCAGAATATTTTTTAACACAAGTTTGTATATAGATTTATTAGAATCTGTAAATTTTGAATACAGTTTTACTCAATACAGTTTTTTAAGAACACAGAGTAAAAAAAAATAAATCCAAATTATAAAAATCACTTCATATCCGTAAAAAAGAAAGCACATAGAATATTTTTTAATTGATTAAATTTTAAAAAAATAAATAAAAAATCCAGAAATAAAAGCATGCACCGATGCATGTTATATGTTTACATGCACCGGAGCCTCAGCCACATTACTCCCACCCGAAGAATTAAACCAGGATCAAGTAACCACCATCCAAAGCATCGAGAAAGACCGCTTATATCTCGACTCGAGCTAATCAACTACGAGTGCATATGGAAAACAACAATAAATAGCTCGTAGAAATAAAAAATGACTTATTAATAAGATCATATATTTTTTTTAGAATGTGATCACATATATATATATAATATTATTTAAACATGTTGTAAAAAAATATAACTAAAGAGGAGAACAGTTAAAATACCAGATAAAAAAACCATAAACTTTTTAACGAGTGGCAGTTAAAATATAACCACATTATATTGTTTACTAATTTTGCTGCTTTCAGGGGGAGGGATAGGCGCACCACTTGGCAAAGATCCTGATGACCAAACCAAAGAAATTTTTCGCCCATATCGTGTCTTTTGTGCAAGGAAAGATGTAAGTTTGTTTGTTTTTTTTTTTTTTTTTTTTCTGGAAAGAAAACAAGGAGGGAAAAAACCGTTAAGAGAGACAACCTTAGTTCCTTCCAAAATTTTAAATTGTGGTTTGTCGTCGCAACTATGGGTCTAATGACTAATATTATACTCTCTCCGGTCCATATTATAAGCAACATTTCTCTCCCACAAAAAGGGTGCCTAGGGTGCTTATAGTATGGTCTATTGACCATACTTTTGGTAATTGTGTACAAGTTGGTACCACAACCACAATTTAAAATCATAACATTTAAATACATCCCGCTGGGAGAGTCAGCCACGCAGCTCGCTCCGGATTAGTCTCAAGGGCTCCCTGGTATTAAGGATGCTCTTGGGGATACCGGTGATTTCGCAAGGAATTCGGACAAAAAAAAATCATAACATTTATTGATTAGTTTTTCATTTGAAAAATAACCAAACATAATTGAGGAAATGAAAAAATAACACAATTGGGCAATAGCTGTTTTCATTTTAGAACTTTTTCATTAGTTAAACATCTAATCATTTCTTTATTTTCTTATTTATTTTTTCTGCTTATTTTGGTTCATAGATTCATTGCAAGGACGTTGTACTAGATGATGGAGATGTATCCAAAGCTTTAATTGAATACACTGCTCATTCAGCAATTGAGCATTTGGTTATAGGCTCTTCACACAAAACTGGTTTTCTTAGGTATGGCTTTCTCTTCTAAAGTCATGTGGCTGTACCCTGCCATTTTTTTCAAGGTTTACTTATACCTCTATTCCAAATACATGAGAAGTTGCCAACATATAAATTTTAAGGTGCTCTTAATAAGTAAGCGATTAATATAAGCACATAATTTATATGGCGCAAATCAGGGTTAGTTTATATCGTAGTTGTAGTTTTTTTTTACACAAAACTTGGGATTCATTCGGTCATATTGAATCTAGTGAGTCTTGCCAAACTACGAAAAACATAATTGCAGCTATGTTGCATTTATCATAACTACGAAAAACAACGGAAAAAAAATAGTTAATATGGTTACAATTGCAATTGTGTGCCATTATGAAAACTCTTGCAACAACAATATTGTCGTTGTGAAAAGGCAAACAGCAATTTACACCTCTAGGCTGCATATTGTAGATTATCAATATTCTCTAAACACAGAACTTATTGCTTTTTTTTTTTTTATGAACACAGAACTTATTGCTGAATAGCATTAAAAAACACTTTTCTTTTTCATGTATGCACAATAGCTTAAGATTTTGATATTGTCATGTGACATACAACTTTGACTTATAATAATTTGCATTATATATCCTTCATCTTTGTATATAAAACCCTTTTAAGATTTTTATTTTGTTCCTATTTATAAGATTTTATACCAATTTTCAATGGCAATTAATTACTTATTTTCACAAACATTCCATTATATTCTCAAAAATTATTAATAGGGGTAGTTTTAAAAATACATATCAAATAATCACGTTTTCAATACATTAACTAAATTGAAACTTTCTTAATGAACATAAAATTTATCAAAAAGGAGATCTTATATATACGAAGGAAGGAGTAATAAGCTTTAATTTATGGTTAGGTGCATTGCTCTCACCGAGCATTGACAGTTGACTAAAATTCTTAGATTGGAAATCTATGTATTTCACGAATTGAACTAATAAGGGAAATTTTTGGCATGTGAAGATTCAAAACAACAGATATTCCAGGAACAGTATCAAAAGGGGCACCAGATTTCTGTACGGTATATGTTGTATCTAAAGGAAAGATTCAATCAACACGATCTGCTTCTCGTCCTGCTCCCTTCCGTTCCCCTTTGCAAAGCCAGCTTAGTCAAACCTCTGTTAGGTCAGATTCATCAGAATCACGAGTGCCACCCACGGGTGGTAGTGTCAAAGGTTAGATTATTTTTTTTAAAAAAATGCTAATGAGTGCTTTAAAGATATTGATAATGTTTAAGCAAACAAATTAAACTTTTCAATGTTAATTTATTTGTTTTGGAATGCTTAACCAATATCTTTAAGACACTTGTTAACATTTTCCTTTATTATTTTATAGTTAGTTTTGTTAGTTTTTAAAATATTTCGATACTTTAGTTTAAGAACGTGTCTATAAGTTAATCTTATATAATTTTAATTAGGATATGAGAGGCGATCACACGATGCTCCACCCCGCAGATCCATGGATGGTCCTCCGCGAAGATCACACGATGGATTGGAGTCTTTTAGGTTAGTGACGTTGCATGCTACTTGGCATGTTTTTTCCTTATGTATATTTTACCCTCGGTATATCAACCTAGCTATGAAGTAAAAAAAACACCCTTCAAAATAGTTGTGGGAGATAAGCATTCCTATTAGATATACTTCATGGACACTTTAAGATACTCTTAACCGTATTTTGTAATTTTTTACTTTTATTTTTTGAGTTTTCATAAAATTGTTGATGAAAATACCAAAACAATAATTAGATAAAGGAAAAAGTTTAAAAGCATCAAAATATTTTCATGTTAGTCTTTAAATTTAAAAAATGTGTAAAAAAACACTAAAATTGTGGTTTAGGTACAGAATAACCATTTATCGTTCAATAGACTTTAAATGTTGCTTAGCATATTTTAATCCAATTTTTACTGTTTTAAATAATGAATGACCATTTCAAACTCGAACTAGAGTTCAGAGCTTTTTTGCACAATTTTTAAGCTTAACGATTACATCTCACATCATGATTTTTTTTTAAATTTTTTTCTAAAATAAATACTGACATTTTATCATGTTTACACATTTGTGTTCAATTAAAGTAAAACAATTATTAAAGATTAAATACAGGACCTTAGACTCATGGATCAATCATTGTAATTGATATGTTAGATAACATTCGCTGATAAACTAAATATTTAAAGTTATGGGAAGCAGGTCACCATTCACTAGGAAAGGAATGCATGAGAGGTATTTGGAACTTTCCACCCCAACCGACAGTGACATAACCTTTGTAAGCTCAGGAAGGTCAAGTATAGACCGCTTGTTCCCAACATCAACTAACAGATCAGAATCAGGGATATCCAATCCTAGACAATCTTATAGCTCAGATACAGATGCAAACTATAGTTTTGAGTCAATGAATTTTGGAAGGAGGTCTATTGATATCAGCTCTCCTGAACACTCTTTCTCCAGCGAATTGTCTTCTTCTAATACATCGCAGACCACGGCCACGGTAAGGACAACTAGCTAGCAAAGTGCATGCTTACAATAATGTTTCTTGAAAGTCTATATGCAACAGCTTTAGGTTTATAACACAAAGTACAGATACTATGTTATACATAAACCAGAAAGTTGTCATGATTGACAAATGCTATCGTGATGAGACATTTAAACAAAAAAACTCTTGTCCCAAGAACCAATTCATTTGATAGAAATGTGAGATATAAAATATTAGAACCGTTCAAATTTTGGTAACATCATTAAATATTTATCTTTAAAATAAATAAAAATCAGAGCTCTTATTTATTACCTGCACTACCCTCGCATGTATAAGTAGTTCACTTCATGCATAGTTTTTTTTAAAGGGAAATATGTATTTTATTCCTAGATCAGAAACCATATAAGTAATGATAAATACAAGATATTTCACACTAATAATAGTTAGAAGAGTAATTAGATAAAAAAAATTATAAGAAAATAACATAGTTAAAAGAGTAAAGATAAGGGATAATTAAATAATAATTTTATTATTGTCGTTGAAGAAAGGTTTGGTGAGCTGGAAATAGACTCAATCACTCAAACGAGAAGTGATGTAATATTGACTATTTATAAGTACTTTCGACTACCATAAATTTTCCTAGAATTTTAGATATCCTTTCCTTTGATGATGGACTCAATTAGTTTACGTTTTACTATATTCTATATTTATTTATTTATCTTGCAGTAGCTGTAGCACTAGAGGTTTCTAGAATGAATTCAGGCTAGTTAGTTGTTACTACCATCCTTTTACTAAGGAAGAGTGCAAGGAAGCAGAATGGATTTTGAAGGAGGTCACTAATCTTTTAGTGATATAGTTAGGAGATCCTTTTTAAACATAACTATTTCTTTCTTATATGGTGGGTTTTGGCAGCAGATTATCTTTGTGATATGTTACGAAAGCAAGTTTTTCTTTAACACATTAACTCTACTTATTGGAAAAAAAAAAAGTTCATTGTTATTGTTTTGCGATTGGCCCATGACAATTAGAAAAAAGTTGGGCTTTGACTCTAATATCTTGTTAAGATACCATCTCAAAACCAATTGGCAATAATAGAAGTAGTCCAATAAATATTTAAACCATGTCACATATTATAAGGCAGACAATGTGGAACTTCCAACAATTACGACCTTTTTTGATAAATCTAGAAATGTGCATACCCTTTCCAACAAATATGTATCAATGATTACACAATTAAATATTTCACTTACTTATGATGCTAATGTTTGTCATTCCTGAATCCTGAATTATAACCCTTGTGGATGATTATCTTGTATGTGCTGCAAGTATAGGATGATGTGGAGGCTGAAATGAGGAGACTGAAGTTGGAGCTGAAGCAAACTATGGAAATGTATAGCACAGCTTGTAAAGAAGCACTCTCAGCACAGCAGAAGGTATGAAAAATAAGAACAAAACATGGATAAATTTTTCTTATGCGCTTATGGTGTTGTTTCTAATAAAAACGACATAACATGTCCAACATTTTATTCAATTGAAGCTAAGCACAATATATGTAATAGTTGTTATACTTAATTTTAATCGGATGGTAGCACAACAATTGTGCCTAAGTTTTGTATATGAAATAATATCTGCTTAACTCAAAGCACAAGAATTAAGATGTGACATGCTATTTATCACATCACATCACAGGCAGTAGAACTCCAAAGGTGGAAGTTAGAGGAAGAGAGGAGATTGGAAGAGGCAAGGCTAGCTGAAGAAGCTGCATTAGCAATGGCAGAAATGGAAAGGGCAAAATCAAAAGCAGCCATGGAGACTGCTGAAGCTCAAAAGAGGATAGCAGATCTTGAAGCACAGAAGAGACTTAATGCAGAAATGAAAGCACTTAGAGAATCAGAAGAGAAAAGAAAGGCACTTGATGCTTTAGCAAACAAAGATGTCAGATATCGAAGGTATTCGATTGAGGAGATTGAAGCAGCCACAAATTTCTTTGCTGAGTCCTTGAAGATTGGAGAAGGGGGTTATGGTCCGGTTTATAAGTGCCTTTTGGATCATACATCTGTTGCTGTGAAGGTTCTGCGTCCGGATGCAGCACAAGGAAGGTCACAGTTTCAACGCGAGGTAAGATCACAAACAAAACTCGGTCTTCATATTCAGCATAGATAACTTTACCTTCATATTCAGCTCATGAAACTCAAAATTATAGAGAATATGTTAAAAATAGTGTCATTCTAGCATTGCTATTTAAGATTACAGATTCGACATGTATATATGTTGCACAGGTTGAGGTACTAAGCTGCATAAGGCATCCAAACATGGTTCTCCTCCTAGGTGCTTGCCCAGAGTACGGTTGTCTTGTTTATGAGTACATGTCGAATGGAAGCTTAGATGATCGCCTTTTTTGTAGAGGAAACAGTCCTCCACTTCCTTGGCAGCTTAGGTTCAAAATCGCGGCTGAAATCGGCACTGGCTTGTTGTTCCTCCACCAGACAAAACCAGAGCCTCTTGTCCACAGGGACTTAAAACCAGCAAACATATTGCTCGACCGAAACTATGTAGCGAAGATCAGCGACGTAGGTTTGGCTAGGCTAGTCCCACCATCGGTGGCTGACAACGTGACTCAATATCGCATGACATCGGCTGCAGGAACTTTCTGCTATATAGATCCTGAGTATCAGCAGACAGGAATGTTAGGTGTGAAATCTGATATATACTCCCTTGGGATAATTTTCCTGCAAATTTTGACAGCTAGACCACCGATGGGATTGACTCATCATGTTGAAAGAGCAATCGAAAAGGGAACATTAGTTGATTTGCTGGATACAAAAGTGCCTGATTGGCCTGAAGAGGAGGCCTTGACCCTTGCAAAGATTGCAATCCAATGTGCTGAATTAAGGAGGAAAGATCGACCCGATCTTGGCAAGGAAATCCTGCCAGAACTTAACAGGTTAAAAGAACTGGCTGAAAGTAATGATCAAAATTCAGTGTTCAGTGGCTTTATAAGCTCATCCAACCACAGCCAAGTTTCTCTTCAGCTGGTAAGTTATTTTATATACTATTCTTTTAAGTATATGTATCGTTTGGTAGACGTATCAAAATGACAAATCAAAATTTATGAGTTTTGTTCTAATTTATAGTACACTTATAAATAAAATTGAATGAGACATGAGATTAATCATTAATATGTAAAACATTTTGCTTCTACTAAAGACACGGAAGTGGAACTAGAGGGAAAAAAAAAAACATAACATACCTTACTTGGTGTATGAGCTTATAACATGCTAAAGTTAATGTTGCCTTACCATTTTACAGGATGGAGGCGGTTCTCCACTTCCTTCTTCCGGGGAGAGCTCAAGAAACACATCAAGCCCTTTTTGATAAGTAATAATAAGAGAACCTTGAGCAAAATATGAAGTTTGTTCAATGGATTCATCCCTAGTATAGTTTGTAAATTAAATTATTTCAGTGGAATTGATGTAATAGCTTGTTTGATTTCTTAATTTGTGCATCTGTGAATTTTGCTTTCTACCATCATTTTAGATCGAAAATTCAAAAGAGCAACAATGTAAGAGGATTAACTCAAGTGGCATCAACTAACTTTGTACAATAAGCTTGTTCAATATCCTTTTTCGGACAAGAAAGGATATTCTCATTCTTTCTTTCTGGTTTTTTTTTTTTTTTTTTTTTGCTTTTCTCTCATTTTTTGCCCAAGAATATGTTATCATTCAAAATTGGTTATACAAAAGAAAAACTACCAAGTTGAAATGAGTGAATAATCCTTAGCAATATATTCATGAAGTAAAGATCACCATGCTTGTACCCAAATGCAAAAAAAAATAAATAAATAAATAAATAAAACCAATAATGAGACTTTTCACAAAACAGAGTCAATCACACACTTGTTTTTATCACAATCAACTTTCACTAACTTCTATGTTTGCAAGCTGCACTTCTCATCATTGATTGAGTGCGGCAATGAGTTTAGGAGTAAAAGTCATAGTTCTTGGCTTTAATAATGATTTTCCTCAATCCTCCTATAGGTGATAAAATCATTAACAACACTCCAAGCACAATGCAAACCTGTAATAATAGAATAAGATTAGAAGAAAATGAACCTGGCCTGTTAAAAGTTGAATACTTGAAACAAAAACCAAAACCAAGCATACCCAATTAGTACACCATGACAAACTGTATTTCCTTGGTCTTCTTATTGCGAGCCACATGATGCAAGGAAGCTGAAAATTTAAGTAACAAATTAAGCATTTAATCGAAAAGGATTGATGTAAGGATTCGCTTGCAAGTATATATATAAACATTATTGGCTTACGAAGTATGTTGTTGGAGCAAAAGCAAATCCTCCAAAAAAGTCTAGGAGTTCTCCAAAAAAAGGGAATGTAATAGCAACGAACATTGTGAATGCTGAAAACAATAAAAACAATATATCAACGAAAAAAATTGACATTACAAGTTTCTTTGTTCCAAGAAGAGTTTACTTACCCACATACACATTACGTACAACAAAACTGAGCTTTCTACTAGGCTGGAAATGGAATCTTCGTACCATCATACTTTCAATCATATCGAACACTGGCATTGCATAAATCTACATCAACAAAAATGATATAGCTATTTGGTTAGCTTTAGACCTTGAGTGACTTCTAACAATTGAACCAGAAAGGATGAATTTTTCAAAATAAAAGGTTTTCACCTGATAGCTTCCAATAACATGGATGACAACAAACATGTTAGCCATTGCAATAAGCCATTTTGGTTTCTCCAAGGAGATGAGAATATTGTCGTCAACTGCATTTCCAAACATCCAGTAGCCAATGAGAGCAACGGGGAAGTAGCACAAAGCCACAACTACGTAGGCAACAATCACGCCTCTCCACATAGGACCCTTTGATGGCTTCTCTGGCGTAGATGGGATTGTTGCTTGGATTTCTAGCACCACATTATGCCCAGCATAAGCAAAAGCCACAGCTCCAAGTGCACCAAAAAAGTCAAATACTGTTCCTGATGCACTCTTTGCTTTGTAACCATACTGCACATTTTCTTGAACACCCTTATTGATAGATGCTGCCCAAGCTATTGTAGAGTAACTGTAGGACGATGGAATCATCAAAGTATAAGTTAACATGAAGTTGTATTTCTTTTCTTTGAGTTTTATTTGCATTCAACCAACATAATATAACATCAATTATGTTGCTTGTAAAATGTGTTTAGACAACATATAGATTAAAACTCATATTTACAACATGTTTTTACGATACTCCAAAATATAATTGCCCACGTTAAAACAAATATTTCATTACAAGGTAATATTTTTTAATACTATATATCTGGTGACATAATTTAATATTAAAATAAGTGATATATAGATAGGAAATTATAGTTATATACCTTATGGACATGACTGCTGCTGCCAAAGAAACAATTGAGATGGAGTTGAAGCTAGGGAGATGTGATAACACGAAATGAACAGAGGAAAAAATCATAATAAAAAATGTCAACTTAATCTTTTTACAATTATCACACACTGTATCATGAAACTTCTGCAACGATTTTCCCCCGGTGACCATATATACAATGTTCACCCCAATTTCAACCACAAGTTGTTGGGGTACAACAATATAAAGACCTAGCTTTTCACCAAAGGCATATTGACCTAACTCATGGTATCTGTCAAATCGTTCTCCCGGAACCATTTCATGCATTTCAACCATTTGCCATAGTGTGTACAAGGTAATGAGCCATGATAGAATAAGCACGGTCACACCGGCACCCCTACAGAACATTAAGAATTTCAACTAAAAAAATTGGTATATATAAATGTTTTATACCTTAAGAGGAATATTTGAACAAGAATGAATTGTGTTAACTATAGGAAGATGGAATCATCAAAGTATGAGTTCACATTGTAAGTTATGGTGATCGATGTATTGTGTTCTGTAATTAGAACACGAAAACAAATACTGATTGAATTTATTGATATAGTGCTGATTTCATTATGTCATTAGAGAACTTTTTTAAAATATCAATGAGATTTTATCGATTTATGCATAGTCAAATATGAAATTTGAGTTCAAAAGATAGTACCATCCAAGCTCTGACATGGCATAAGGTAGACTAAGAACACCTGCTCCAACCATGGCAGTAACGTTGTGGAAAGCTGAGTACCACCACTTTGCATTCCTTGAACGAGTGATGGGAAGAAAGTTGTTAAGGTCCTCATCTCTTTCAAAATTCTGTACAAATATTATTTGATAAAAAAATAATAATAATAAGGTGAAGATCCAATCTTCTATGTATATGTATACAAATGGCAAATCTAGTGAGAGTAATGTGAACGGTGATAGAAGCGAATATGAAAAATAAAATTATTCATAAATTATCAAAAATTAAAGGTTACTCAATTGTCTTTAGTTTACTTAAAATTTAGAAATCTTAGGCTTATTTGCTGGCTTGGTGGATGGGAAGATGGTCCCTGAGAAGGATAAGGCAATTATAATTATGATAGAGAGCACTAATAAAGATAGAGCCCATATATCTCTATATTTTCCAAACTCTTACCGATTGAGTTAACAATTTATTCCTCTCATCACATCTCACACTATAATGCACACATAACCGAATATTCCCTCCGGTCCTATTTATAAAACCCTTTTGAGGTTTTTTACTCTCATCAAAGTGATTGGATAAATTTATTAGTGGCATTGAAAATGTGAAAATTTGATATACTTTTTCAAAACTAACCCTATAATTATTATTGGAACTCTAAAAAGTGTTGACTTTATAGGGGTGTTAGTGGAAAGAAGTGATTAAATGTTATTAAAAATTGAAAAGGGGTCTTATAAATAGGACCAAAATAAAAACCCCAAAAAGATCTTATAAATAGGACCAGAGGGAGTACATTCATACCATTAATTAATTAGGAAAATAGAAAAGTAAATAATAACAATGAATGAGGAAAATTTCAAATAATAGTCAAATTATATATATGGGTCCTATATTATTTAGGACTTTTTAATTGTAGACATATTTTTTATATGTTTTAACAAGAATATTTCTTCTTTTTTTTTCAAAATAAATTGGACCTCGACTATTACTTTATCATTGTCACATAAGTTAAATACAATGATCTATTCCCTCCGGTCCTTATTATAAGGTATACTTAACTGAATTACACATACCAAGGAAAGTGGTTGGTTTTATGAATTCTATGAGAATATATTGTAACATTACAATTTTACCCCCTTAACTTTTCTTGGAAAATTCGCACTCATTAATGAACAACAAAAAACACATAGATAGTCAAAGCATTTAATAAGAGCAAAAAAGAGAAAAATCAATAAATGATGCATAAAAAGTATAAAGTGGCTTATAATTAGGACCAAGAAAACTTTCTAGAATGTGACCTATATATAGGACCGGGGGGAGTAATAAAATTTTAAAAATTATAGGGTCCCAAAAAAAGTTAATAATAGTTACTATAGTTTCAGAATCCTCTAATAAATGAAACCCTAAGTTGGGCACCATTAAATAACCTTTATGTACTACTCGTATGAAATAAATTATGAAATGATAGAAGAGGGGTTAAAGTTAGATGATACATCGCCTGATACTTCACTTGATTATCATGCACTAGTTGTGTTTAATTATCTTACGTATTGCAATATGATTGTTGATTGTTTCCTCATTTCGAGTCTTTAATTTTGTGGAATCTTGATCCTATAACTCAACATATATCTAACCCTCGATCATTTGATTTGATGTAGTGATTCATATTTCAAGAGATATTTAATAGCTATAATTTGAGTAAATAGTTAAACTAATTCTTAAATTTGTGAGCACAGATAAATTAGTTATTGAATTTGTCGAAATTCTAGATTAGTTTTCAAGATAGAAAAATGTGAGTCACGTTAATCAGTACCTAGGTTTTTGCGCCATCAATGGTGCATGATAGTCAACCCAAGTGGACTTAAAAAATGACCAAAACGACGTTCTTTTGGACATTGGTTTTAAAAAATGAAAATGCTAAAGAGTGCTCTTAGGGCATAATTTAATAGAGTAAAAGAGGTAATTTTATCTTGAAGTTTCTGAATTTTGGGGTACTTTTGTCAGATATCCTTATTTTTTTTCAATGTCTGACTCCCTGAAGTTACTTCTGAGTTTGTCATCATATACCTCTATTACCAATTCTGACCAATTTTAACATCAGATTCCTGATCAAACGCAGGAGGTTAAGCACTTGGTGTCTCGTGAGCGAAGATCTTTTTTTAAAAAATTTAAAAAAATTAATATTTTTATATTTTTAGTTAAATAAAAAAAAGAAAAAAGAGAATTGAAGAGAGATGTCGTCTTCGCCCGTGTGATATCACGCGACACTACATGACCAACCTTCTTGCATCTGACTAGGATTTTGATGTTACATGTATCAAAATTGGTCAGAATTGGTAGTATGAGTATATGACAAACCCAGAAGTAACTTCGGGGAGTCAAACATTAAAAAAAAAAGTACAAGGGTATCTGGCAAGTACCCTCAAACTTCATGGACTTGTGACATATATAATTAAGCCAAAAAATTATATATATTGGATTGATATTTTTTTCTTTAATGTTTAAACGAACGTATTTATGTTTTATGTTTTATATTTTAATTTTTAATTGTCTATGTATAAATTTTTTCTGGTAAAAAAATCATGGTAAAAACTCAAAAAAGGATATTTCTTATTTAAAAACTAAATGTAAAATCTTTTGATTCTTCAAATGTATAATTTTTCAACATAAATTATTTTATTTTTCGTTTTTATCTTCAATCTTAAAAAATAGGTTTAATTGCATAATTGGTCCTTTATCTTATTTATTGGATTCACTTTGGTCCTTTATTTTTATTTTGCAATTTACTGGTCCTTTATTTTTTTTAAAGATTCACTTTGGTCCTTCTGTTAAAATAAAGTTAAATGAGAAGGAATATTCCAAGAATATTCTCCCCTCTAGGCTTAATTGCATAATTGGTCCTTTATTTTATTTATTAGATTCACTTTGGTCCTTTATCTTAATATTCCAAGAATATTCTCTCTTCTTCTTCCTCTTCCTCTGCTCTCTCCTTACAGCGGCGGCAGCCACCATGGGCGTCGCCGCCACCGCTCATACCACCGTCGCCGCCATTTTTAGAAATTAATCGGAGTTGTTGAAACGTTTTGCACTTGTTTTCACACGTTTTCCAGCAGGTTCAGAGGAGGAGACCATTGTTGATAACCAAGGTTTTAGAAAAGGGACCCTAAAATTCGGATTTTTAGGAAAAAGAACGAAAAACACAAATTTGTTTGAGGAATAATGAAAATAAAGCTTAAAAACCGTGAAAATTGAAGAATGTTGAAGAAATTTGAAGAAATTTGATGATTTTCGAGGAAAGAGGGTGTGAGCCCATGGTGGCTGTCGCCGCTGTAAGGAGAGAGCAGAGGAAGAGGAAGAAGAGGGAATATTATTGGAATATTAAGATAAAGGACCAAAGTGAATCTAATAAATAAGATAAAGGATCAATTATGCAATTAAACCTAGAAAGAGGAATATTCTTGAAATATTCCTTCTCATTTAACTTTATTTTAACGGAAGGACCAAACTGAATCTTTTTAAAAAAATAAGGGACCAGTAAATTGCAAAAAAAAAAAATATAAAGGACCAAAGTGAATCTAATAAATAAGATAAATGACCAATTATGCAATTAAGCCTAAAAAATATAAGGTTAAGAAAACAAAACAAAAATAAAATCATTGATTTTTTTGGGGAACACCCCATACGCTTTGCTTATTTAAAAAGACATAGATCGATTGAGTTTAGGGGTGGTAAATGGATGGATATGAAGGATTTGCACTTGCATTCCAATGGATGGATAAAGAAATATTCAACAACATTTAAATCCATTTTATCCTACTTAAAACTATCCAAATTCATTCATATCCTAATTTAATGGATGAATTTAAATCCATCCATTGATCCATTGGGACATATTACATGGTCTTATCCATTTATTTATTTTTTAAATTTCCACTGTGATATACAGAAAAATAAGTTTTTAAGAAAAAGAATACAAAAAATTCTTAATACAAATTACTTTATTAACATCAACCTGAGAAGGAGGGATAAAGGATAGTGTTGGAGTCTTGGAGGGTTGCTTGGCGGTGACGGAGATGGAGGAGGGTTCTTAGGAGCGATAACTACCATGATGGAAGAAGAAGAAGAAGAGAGGGGTTGACTCGTTGAGAGAGAGAGAGAGAGAGAGAGAGAGAGAGAGAGAGAGAGAGAGAGAGAGAGAGTGAAAACGCTACAGAGAAGAGGGAGATAGCACAGGGAGAGTGAAAGCGCAATAGAAAACATTATATTTGCACTGTTCACTTGATAAATTAATAAACTATTAATTTATTTTAAATAAATAATTTATTTTTTTACCAATTTATTAAAAACATTTTTCTATAAACTATTTTTTAAATATTATTTTGGATGGATTGGATATCCATCCATTTGGATGTATATTTGGATATCCATTGAATATTTAGGATGGATTTCAATCCATCTAATTAAGCAATCCAATGGATCACATCCATTTTAATCCATTATTTTAAATGGATGGATTGAATAGGTAAAAAAGTTAATGGATTAGGATGAATCATGGATTATGGATAATTTTTACACCCGTGATTGAGTTATGTATCCACAAGTTATTTGCATATCATGTCATCTAACTGCAATTTAAAAAATAAAAAAGAGAATGCAATATATAGTAGAAGAGATTGTGTCCGCGTAAGTTAGCCCATCCAGTTGATAGCTGCAGGGACACCTAGGTAGTTTAGGCCTCCAAGTCGAAGGTATTTAAGTTTCTTGAAACTATAAAAAAATGCTTTAGCATTATAATCTTATCCTCTTATCTTGTATTGAGAATTTCATAATGTATTATTTCACATTAATGGACAAAGGGCCAATAAGAGAAAATAACAATAAATGCTTCTAGAAAATAATGCAAAGTGACTTATAAATAGAATCAGAAAATTCTTCTAAAATGTGCCCTATAAATAAAACCGGAGGGAGTAATATGTTCAAATTTTTTGAGGAGTATGAAAAACCTACGTGCACATAAATAACAGTACTACTAATAAATTTGCTAGACCGAAAAGATAGAGAGAAGAGAGAAGCATACATTGTTTCTTGGTTCCTGAGCTGCCATAATAACTTGAGAAGGAGTGAAGAAAGAGATGTTACGTTGCAATCAAGTTCAAGACTATGAAACTATGAATATAGGTTGACTAGCTATCTTAGGCCTGAGATATTTGTGAAACGCAAAATGTGTGTCTATTTATATAGAGAAGCAGGCTCCTACCTTGCTTACTTGCTACTCTCTCCGGTCTTATTTATAAGTCACATTTTAGAAGGATTCTTTGATCCTATTTATAAGTCACTTTGTATTTTTTAGGAGGCATTTATTGCTATTTTCTCTTATTTGCCCTTTGCCCATTAATGTGAAGTAATGCATTGTGAAATTTCCAATGCAAGTTAAGAGGGTAAGATTGTAATGTTGAAGTATTTTTTTAAAATTTCAAGAAACCTAACTACCTTCTTTGGTCCATGTGATATGGTTAAGTATGTCCTATAAATAGGACCGGAGGGAGTACTAGTTGCTATAGTACAACTAGATCCTACCACCAGGTACATAACAATTCATTTACTCCCTCCGGTCCTATATATATATAGGGCATATTCTAGAAGATTTTGTTGGTCCTAATTATAAGTCACTTTATATTTCCTATGCATCATTTATTGCATTTTCTCTTTTATGCTTTGATTATCTATGTATTTTTTGTTGTTCATTAATGAGTTTGAATTTTCCAAGAAAAGTTGAGGGATAAAATTGTAATGTTACAATATATTCTCATAAAATTCATAAAATCAACCACTTTCCTTGGCATGTGTAATTCGGTTAAGTATGCCCTATAATAAGGATCGGAGGGAGTACTATTGTTAAGTGAAGATGGAGAGGCACTACACTCAGCATTGACTTTTTTTTACGTGTAACTGAAGGTGTGGTTTTGGAATAATTCAACGGAAATGTTGTTTTGACATCCCAAAACCAGCTATCAGCCCGACGACCTAAGTGGGAATTCTTCTTTTTTTTTAAAAAAAAAAAATATATATATATATATATATATATATCTTAAAAAGAAAACGCTTATGATTTTAAATTTTTAATGTTTATTAACTTTATTAATGTGCTTGCGAGGAAGCTTACATACACTTTTTATTTCATATGCTGATGTAGGAACTACAAACAAAACAAGTTTAATGATCTTAATATCCAATAAGTTAGCTTTTCATCAGCTTACATACATTTTTATTTCATATGATAAGACATGAACTAAAATATAAGTCTAATCATTTTAATGTTCATTTAGTGTCAGGTTACATACATATTTACTTTAAATGCTTACTCACGAACTCATAGACAAGTCTGATAATTTTAATGTCTACTCCCTCCGGCTTGAAATATAAGCAACAAAAAACACATCTATCTTGGTTTAAAATATAAGCAAAATTAACCAACTATCTTAAATTTTATTTCATTTCCAATGGAACTTTCCTAAAATATTCTTAGAAAATTGTTATTTTATTTAATTTTTGTTTCATTCCCAATGCAACTTTCCTAAAATACATCTATTCTTTTATAAATTTGAGAAAATTAAATACAACAAACTAACCTCCTTAATAAACGCAAATTTAGTTAGTTTTGCTCATAATTCGAGCCGGAGGGAGTAGTAAATTTGAAATAATAAAGAGGGGATAAGGGCGTGGGTGGTAGGATTTGAATTTCATGTATAGACGTACAAAAACACCAACAACTCAAAATAAGTTTTCTTTAAGGCTTATAGGTTAAATAAATTAATGAATTGAATTAGAATAAGCATTAGAATTATACAAAAAGAAATGAGTTTATATATATATATATATGAGAATAAAGTACCTCCCGTTACCAGGAGAGAAATTATCTCCTGTCAATGACATGTGTCCCTCTTAATTAATCTATTAAATTAAAAAAATATTAAAACAAAAAAAAAATGAAGGGACAAACCACAACCCAATAGCTACAGAAGAGTTTTCCATAAACGAAGCAGAGAAACATGAAACTAATCCACGGTGACATTTGCCATAGAACAACCGTCACCGCTGCACCCACCGCCTACCACCGCCGCACTTCCTTTCGTTGTGTTTCGTCGACCTCCATCCCGTTCCAAACAATTGCAACTACAGCGCCTAATCTTATTTATCCTCATTTGGCGCACGATGACCATTATGCACCACATCAGTGGTGTCTCCTTCTTCCCTACCACGACAACAGTTGCACATCACCGCTACTCCACCACCGCATATGACAGAAACCTGTGTGTATTGCTCTTCCTTTTACAGCAACGACCTTGAGATCTGATATGGTGAGAGATCAATGATTTTAATAATTTTTCTAAAGGCATGCTGCTGTGATTTGTGCCCTTTTTATAGATCCTTGGAATATAAATTTTGTGTGAAATATATGTACTACAAGAATTTTTATATCTTATGGCCGTGGTTTCAAAGCACAACCTTCCTTATTTTGGTTGGCGAGAATATCTCATGGAAAATGCTTTGTTCTTGTTTGTGAAAATGCATGAGAGAATCCTTTCAACCTGAAACTCAATTATTGTTGGGTCTGATTTTTCTAGTTAACAACATACATGCCCCAATCCCCAATGTAGATTAATATCTTTATGGCAAGTCTTCTATAAGGAAGGGCTAATTGCTTTAGAAAAATTCTGATTGACTAACCTCTCCATGTAATAGCTAATTTCTTGCTTAGACAGTGGAAATGATGACAAAGCCATAATTTAAGAGATCAACATGTTGTTTCTTAGGCACTACAGCTACTGTTGTGTGACTTGTGTTGCAGTTTTCCTAACCTATTATTTCAAAAAATAACCACTGTTATCTAGTAGCAACCAATTTAATTCAACTCAAACTTTTTGCAGTGAACATTTTGAATTCTCTTTCGTCATTAAAATGAAAGTTTGTCCGAAAATGATTTCTGTGGATCTCATTGAGTTTGTTTTTTCAGTGTAGGTTATATATTTCCTTCAACAAGTTTAAACTTTATGGATGGACCATCCAAGGTTTTAAAACCAGAACAATGCCTTATGCATTATGGTTTACTTGTATATATGATTTTTTCTTGTTTGGTGACATTTTGTTACTTCTTTAGTTATTGGCTACTATAAATGTGATATAACTTATACTAAAGCTAGATTTTTGTTTTTGGCTGATTGGTTTAGTTAGAAAATTGAGTTGTGTTTGCATGTGAAGCTTAGATTACTTGTGCTGAATTATTTATTAGATGTGAGGGCTAATTATTTTGTGCTTGATTATTTGTGTCAAGGTCAAAAAACATGAAAGGATGCTATTGCTCTGAAGATCACTATGAGGAAAAGGATGGATTCCCTTGATTTGGATTAAACCATATGGTGGCCTAATAATCAAGCACAAAGAATATTTATGTAATGCTCAAATAACATGTAACTAGTCAACATCAACAATGGTTACATCGATTCAAGAAAGCAGCACGATGATATTTAGAAGACTCCAAATTTTGCTTTGAGGACACTCATTGCTTTAGGGTATTGAGTTACCAAAGAAAAGAGGGTGATCTAATGTAAAAGAAAGAGCGTGATCTAACGTAAAAGTGGGGTTTATGGTTGTAAAAGGGATTTATGGGTTTAGTTATCCAATGTGTTGTAAAAATTCCATAAAGAAATGATGATAAAATTCGTTCAAAGCTTGTACTTCTCTATAAAATGGATAAGTTCATTATTTTGTTCATTGAATTAGATGATTATGTTCTATCTACAAGGTTTGTGTTGTGGTTGCACATAGGACAAAGTTGTTTGCACTATGTTGAAATTCATGTTCTGTTACTTACTTACGTTAACACTTACTATTTACACGCGTTTATAGTCACAAGAAGTAAGATTTAGCTAACAAAATTTCATTCATAGTATTGAGACAAATTACATGTCTAATATAATTTTACATCGGTAAACACAATTACAAGAGTACAATTACAAGAGTTCCTTGTCTAATTCTACAATTACATGCATCTTAAAAACAATTAGAGCCAATTAGAAGATAGCTTTGACAACTCATATGTCTTAGACATCTTGTGTTTGCAATGCCATATCTAATTTGCCTCCAATAGTTAGATCCCATGTGATAACATCATTTGCCAACCCTTATCATCTTGATCAGTAAGCTCCAACTCCTCAACCATTTCACTTGCAAAAGAGGTTGAAGTGTCTGCTGCAATATCAAAAGGGAAGTGAATATTGCGAATATAGCCTACACAAAAACGAATAATGTCAATTTCAGCATCAAGGGAAAACAAAATAGAAATCATTTCCTTTGAATTAAATAAACCAAAAACGTGAGAAAGGACCCGAGGAATATGCTATTCGCACTGCTATTCGCAGTTTTAAAAATATTGTATTGATATCTCTCCTGTAACCTTCCACTGTGAATTCTCTGCCTGTCTCAGCAGAAATATCAACCGCACTTTTGCGAATATGGTCTTATCAAATTGGAATGTAAATTGCCTTACCATACAAAGGGGTCTGGCAAACATCAATCACTCAAAATTGGCAGAGCTTTCACAACGAATTGAATACCATATCCATCACCATCAAGATGGGAGGAAATAATTGAAACGCCAGTGTTATACAGTATGATAAGTAAAATAGTCCCAAAATTTTGAGGGGAAAAAACACTTACAGATGTCACTTTCTTGTATATTTGAGCAGCATTGGTACATTCAATGTATGGGTACTCAACGGTCACCAACTCCAGCAAGCACATGCCAAAAGCATAGATGTCAACAAGCTCGTTGTATTCCTCTTCATAAAGTTTCGGGGCCATGAACTCTGGGGTACTTAAGCTCAGAATAAGAATTAAGGATTCCTTTAGTAAAAAGATTCTCACAGTATTTCACATAACAAAGGATAACATATGTAATACTTTCACGGGAAATGTTACCTATAACACTGTGAGCTGAATTGGCCTTTTGAAGAATAGCTGCTAATCCTAAATCACCAATTTTGACCTCCCCTTGATTCCCATTGACAAAAATATTGTCACACTTAAGGTCTCGATGAATAACTGGTGGATTATGACTGTGAAGATAGAAAAGGCCCTCCAAAATCTGCCTAGACCATTTCTTTAAAGCTCTCAAATCAACGTGCTTATGTTTTTGTCGGTATCTAAATTTAGAAAGTCAAACTTAAAAGGTTTAAAAAAAACACATACGCACCAAACTAAGCAAAGGGACTGACTCACTGGCGTAATGTTCCTGAGGTGAAAATTTCAGTTATGAAGTTGATGTTCTCATTCTTGGTGTCAACCGAGTATGAAAAAAAAACAATAAAAAGGATACACTTTCTTGAAAGCTCCCTTCCCCAAAACTTCCTTGTACCGAGGAATCCAACAACCAAAATTAGAAATAAGCAAAACAAAGGCATTAGGTTTAGATTATGGATCAGATCATGAAAATCAATTTACCAGACACTGTAAAACTAAACAATGATAACAAATTAAATAATGAGCTAAATCAATGAATGAAGGAAGAGCATGAATTTCAGAATTGTGCATTAATTTAGAAGGCAAATAAGTGAAATGAAAAATGGGAATTGAATGACTGACCCGGCCGTATCGACCGGTAGGATCAATCTCAACAAAATCGATGTCACAATCGTCTTGCTCGGAAGAGTCTTGCGGTATTGCTGGAAAACCCGCAAAGGAACGAGCTTATAAAATAAATAATAAATAAATAAATAAAAATAGAAAGTGAAAGTGAAGGAAACGAAACCAGTTAGGTTTTGGATTTAGAAGAACGGTGAGCAGCAGACCAACACCAAGCTCGGTGAATTGCTTCGTCGGCGGTAAAAGGCTTCTTCTCATTTCCGATTCATGTACCTGAAAAAACGCTCCCTTCTCTTGTCGCTTTGTTTTGTTTTTGTTTTTTTCTTTTTGTTATACCGTTGGAGGGGTTGACGAAGACAACCATGGGAGAGGGCGGCGTTCTTGTCGTTGTGGCTGGCTTTCACCACCGATAGATGCGAGTCAACTATCCTCCAAAGTCGATGGCGCCATCACCTCTTCCGTCGCACCACCCTCCTGCTTCGTTTCTGGAAAACTCTTCTCCAGCTATTGGGTTGTGTTTTGTCCCTTCATTATTTTTTGTTTTAATATTTTTTTAATTTAATAGATTTATTAATAAGGATACATGTCATTGTTTAATAGGATAACAGGAGATAGTTTCTCTCCTGATAACAGGAGGTACTTTATTCTCTCTCTCTCTCTATATATATATATATATAGGCAAAGTATTATTTATTTTTGTTTTTACGAAGATAGGGTAGGGGATTTAAATCTACCAAATGGTGGCACCTAAGATCGAATTCAAGACTTTTAACTCCTAAGCCTTAAGACTTGGTACATGATCATGCATGTGAGCTATACCCACTAGGAAAAAAAAAAGAAGAGTTTGAATGGTCTAATGATATTAGTATCTTGCCTTGCATCTTAGGATCAATTAGTTTCAAATTTTACCTTCCTTCACTGATTAGCTATTATTGAAATTGAGGGGAAAAAAACAAATAAAAAAGAATTATACAAAAAGAAAAGAAAAATAAACCCATTATTATAATAAATGAATGGTTAAATAAATATTTCTTCAATCTTCAAATAATAGCTAATTACTATAGTTGTTTAGAAAATAATGACTAAATAATTAATAGAATAGATAAATATTTGTACGTCTATCTCCATTCCTTTATAATTGTTTAGAAAACCAAGATAATAATATTAATTATTTTTTTCACAACTCTATCCTTAAGTAATTAATAGAATAGATAATAAGTGAAAATTTTGGTCAATTACTGTAGAGAGATAAAATAAAAAAAAAAATAGGTAAAACAAAAATTGATTTATTACATAAAAACACATATAATATATTTTTTAAGATAAAATAGTTTATGCACTGAAAACGTAAAGATTTTTTACACTGTCAGGATATCATCACCGTTGATAGATTAACAATGATTAATTTGCAAGTAAAAGTAATGCATACGGATGATGGATAATGTACCGACAATGTAAAAAACTTTACACTATCAATGCACATATATTAAACTCATTTTATTAAACTCTTTTTTAATCTAAGTACCATAACCATAAACGACAATTATAAAGGAACGTATGTACTAATTAATAAGAATCACATGAATTGTAAAGCTATCGTGACAAATAAAATAATATGAGTATACCATGACTAAGATAGTACAAGGGCATCCACAAAAGAGTTTTAGCATCAAACTTATCAAATTTTGACTCATCAACATTATATCGTTATTCTATAAGACTTAATTTCAAGCTGTTCGTATCTTTCACCATAGAAGTTAAAGCTGACCAGACTTATGCATCATTATTTATATCAACGTGTACTTTTAAACTCAATTTCATTTTAATAATGTTTTTGAAATGTAATTTCAATAATGTTAATTACCTTCTATTTCTAAAAATAATATCAAATATTTATTTATCATATCAATATTTATAAATTTATAAAAACTATATTTTTATTCAAATAGTATTTAAAAATTAAAATATTCAATATTGTGTTTAAAAATGTGCTATAACATTTTTATAAGAAAAAATGAATTGCAACAATAATTTCAATAGTTTTATCTTTTTTACATATCCATTTATTTTTCTCTTACCAACACAATATATTTAAGAATAAAATACTAAAAAATATATATTTAAAAATATTATTATTTACTGTACTATTTAAAAAATAAAATTAATATTTATCTATTATTATTAGTTTATTTATTACTTATTTATTGTTATTATTATTTATTTATTTATTATCGAGATGATGTAAAGTAAAATGAGATAAAAGACAAAAAATAGAGTTTCACATAATCTTAAATTGAGTCTCTTATTTTACACACTCAACTTAAAACTCTTCTTCATCATATTTTTTCAAGACCCCGCTATGGTTGCCTTAAAAATGTTAGGTTTAAGTCGAGACCTAAAAGGACTTTGACCCGAGAGAAATTGTTTAACCCAATATGAAGGTTTTGAGCTAAAGGCCAACTCAAACTTCAATACATGTCAACACGAAGAAGAAAAAAATATGAACAAGTGAAGATATCAGCATAGTGGAGTTTAACATTTATTAACCACTGCAGTCATTATCTTAATAGGAAGTTAAACTTTAGGTTGAGAAAGAACATGTATAAATAAGGTTAGAGATCAGATTAAGAAGTCAGTTTACTTTGAAGAATATGATGATTTGAGAATATTGAATTGAACATTCTCTTGTATAATATTCCGAATCTTGTTCTTGTTCTGGCCATAATCAATATTAAAACATTTTTTACACCAACTATTACCTAAGAGTAATATAATGTTATATAACTTTAAAATTTAATTATTTATTTTAGTAATTCGAAAAAGGCATAATTTTTATGCAATCTAATTTTGGATGGTTACACAACGACAACCTCTTAGTAAATTAGTGAATGCTTGACAAATCATCCAATAAATACTATATGTTACTGTCACATCTGCTTTATGTGAAATCGACAAAATCACTAAATTGAATTAACTCAACTTTGATATTAGTTCAAATCGTAAAAATTAAATTTTGACTTATATAAAGTTGATATGATTATAATATAGATTGACTTTATCAAGCAATTATTGATTCCTTAAAAAATTATTGTGCAATCATCTAAAATTTGGTTTCATGATAAAAATATTCTTGGAAAAAATTTTATCCAGAACTTTACGGGACTCAATAAACAGGTCACACCAGTTTAAGTATTTAGAATGATGACGGTCTATAAGCCAAATAAACTTGATTGGCTACTGCAGAAGGCAATGCCGTTGCTTTAGTTATTTTTCTTTTTTTTTTTCCTATATTTTAACTTTCGATGAGTTGCAGTTCACATGGTTCAAAGCAATTTTATTTTTTGGTGACCTGTTCAAAGCAAATTTTATGGTTCAGAGAGCACTTGCTAAATTTTTCCTCCAATCCTATTTATAAATTCTGTTGGGATTTTTCACTCACATCAAGGAGAGTAGATAAATTTGTTCAGCGACATTAGAAATGTGAAAATTTGATATACTTTTTCAAAACTATCCTTATAATTATTATTGGAACTCTAAAAAGTGTTGACTTTATGGGGGTGTTAGTGGAAAGAAGTAATTAAATGCGGCGCTATTGAAAATTGAAAAGAGGTTTTATAAATAGGACCAAAATAAAAACCCCAAAAGGATCTTATAAATAGGATCGGAAGGAGTACTTTTTCCGGTTTTATTCACAAATTATTTTTTAAAAAAAATCTTAGATTTTATTTATAAGTTATTTAATATTTTTTGAGAAGTATTTATTTATTATTTGTTTATTAATATGAAATAATATATTTGTAAAATTTTTAAAGCAAGTTAATAAAGTAAAATTGTAATATTAAAATACATTTTTAAAAATTCAAGAAATATAATTTTTATTCTTAATTTTCTTAATATTTTTTTTTGGGAACGAAGGGGGGTTAATTTTCTTAATATATGTTATATGATTAAATACGACAAATAAATACTATCAAAGGGAATATATTTTGTTTGTTTTTTTTCTCCGTTTCATATGTAGTGTGTTTTGAGATATACTACACGAGTTTTAAGAAATGGTTAAATAATTTAAGAATTTAAGGTATTTTGATTATAATATCTCTATGTAATCATAATTGAAGAGAGAAATATATTAAAGATGAAGAAGAGGTGGTGATAAATAAGAATACAGTCGAAAAATACATTATTAATATTACATTGAATTTGTAAAAAACAATATATGTGAAATATGAAACAAAATTTATATTTATATAAACAGCACGTATAAAATGGAATGAGTGACAAAATAATCGCTAGTAAATAATTCAGCATGTTGGCTGTGGACGTCATATGTAGGTGAGTTGATTGGCTACAGCAGAATTGAATCCCGTTGCTTTAGTTATACTCCGCAGTACCTATTGGCTGACTTTGGCTCATAATAATTCAATAATTCAACATGTTCACGGTGGCCTGTGGGCGTAATCTCACGTCTGAATAATATTTTTTCCGGTTTTATATATAAGGTATTTTTTAATGAATTTTCTTATCTTATTTATGAGTTATTTTGTGTTTTTTAAGAGGTTGTTTGCGGGGTTTTCGTCCGACGCCTGCCGAACTGACGGTTATGTGTGGGGAGTGGGTAACGACATGTTAAATGATAATCTTGTGAAAGGAACTTGACCGTATTTTTGGTATTTTCGTATATTTGGACTCGAGTTGAGCGAAGGCAAATGCGAGTAAACTTAAAACCGGCACCAAGAACACGATGCGGCGGAAAATCAAAAGTGCAGTAAAGTAAATGGCTCGGAATCGTAAAGGAAAGCAATTAAATTGTGCGGTAAAGTAAATTGCAGGTAATGAAAAGTGCATGAAAACGTAAAAATTGCATTGAAATTAAATGGGTGGAGGGTTGAGGTTCTTTACAATGGCGTTTCTTCGTTTGTCTGCTCTGGTGAGACGTTTAGGATTTTAGCCTGATGTGTTAACCTAGCAACCGACCCCGATTACAAACTAAGGACTTCCTATTTATAGGAATCCGAAAACTATTTACAAACTTACTCGCACGTTCTGCACAACCGCAGAACCCACGTTTCTGATAACTACCCACTACGCTATCCCCCACGATGTAACTGCCCACGTCGTGGTTTGGGCTTAGTGGATGCTTCTGTCGACTCGTGGTGACATCTTTGCTGAAAACTGCTTCGACTGACATCTTCCTTCGACTGCAACCTTTGACTCTTGTCTGAGTCTCTTTGTTGCTTGAAGTATTGACGTTGTTGTGCTCCAGCCTCTTGGTTTTGAGATGTCGTCCGACATCGAGCTCCTTTCGACAGACGGGGCTATCGCTGAAATAGGCGTTCGACCCGCTGTCGGCCTTAGACGCATTCGGTCGATATTGGTGACATGTAATTCAGCTAAACGCTGTTTCACCAGCATTCAATCAAAAAACATGTCCCCGACACTTCTAATAGAATGTCGTCAAAGGACTTTTTTCCTTTAACTCTTTAATAGGAAAGACAGTCTTGGTCGATCCTAGCAGGACACAAACCTGACACAAACCTTGACCTATGGGATTACAAAGACTTTTCCAATGGTTATTTATCAAGTTAAACGTTTCCTCCAATTTGGAGTCTTTAACATTAACCCAAAACACCGGAAATGGAATCTATGTAATCCCACATGTTTATCCTTTCACTATTCAAGAGGATAAAGGTGGTGTTCGGGGAAGAAATTCCTTCATTTCCTTGTCTTCACCCAAACACCTTAATCCCACATGTTTATCCTTTGGTGCACTCGTGTTTGTGTGGAATGAAAATCGCTTCTCCTCTTTCCAGAAATCATGAAGGCATTCTTTAAGTTTCTCCATTGTAACTCGTGGCTTTTCTTGGTGAAAACTGAGGATTTTATAGCCACAAGTAACATTAAATGCCTCCATAATTACTTTGTCATTCCCAATGCTGATTAGACGTTTCTGTCTCCTCTTTTCTCGTGCCACCATTCTTTCGACACAGACCTCTTGTTTCCGCCTCTTCCTTTTGTCGACACACGTTCACGTCCGTTGAGATCACTTTTAAGTCATGCCACTTAAGTACACCTCCCTCGACATCACTTATGTTGTCGACACAATATCCTTTTTGTCGAAATCTTCCCTGTGTCGAACTGTACGTACACCTCCTTCGAAGTCACTTTTAAACAAAACGTTTAAGTACACTTCCGTCGACGTCACTTATACATCCGACATTCACAACCTTCTGTCGATTTCGATTTCCCGTTAACAGAGGCCCCCCAAGTTTTGGTGTGCGACGCATCTTTTAGGAGGATACCAAAAGTTGTATCTTTTCGAAATGTCCTTTCATCATTAGGATTCTGGAACGGCGAGTTTATCTTTTTGAACTGACGTTTTCTATTGGACCATTGTGTTGGTCTTACACGTTTCTTCACTTCTTATTTAAACTTGATCGCTAATCATTATCCCTCTTTTTATCTTTTCTTGTTCACTACTGCATCCTCCTTTTCTGACTGGAAACCTTTTTTTCTTTTTCAAAACCCTAACTTCAAACATGGCAATCCAAGGCGTTCATGATCCCGAAATTGATTTGGAAGTCCCACACCATGAACGTAGTCTGATCATTCCAGCGAATTCCTTCATCCCTACTGATGGTGTACCTGTTAATCCTTCTCCTGCTTTTCTGGGCCCTTTAATGACTGTAGCAGAGTCTCGTGACCCTGTTATGAGTGCCAACTTTCCACTCTCCCATCCTGATGTGCTTCGTCCCGTGGCTACGCTCAATCCCGTTTACACTTGCCACTTCGACAAAGAACATTCCCGTAGAGTTCTTAGGAATGTGAAGTCATTCCCCAAGTTTATCGAATGGTATGATAGGCTTCGGCCTCACAAGAGGGAATCTTGGAAAAGGGCCGGTTTCGAAGACCTTCTCATTCTGACGACTTGCAATCTTCATTACAACGATGGACTCTTCGGCGCTGCATGCTATTTCTGGTGTCGTCGAACTAACTGCTTCCACTTTCGATACGGCATGATGACTCCTACCCTTTTTGATGTTGCTGCTTTGACTAGCCTTCGTCCCGATGGGGAACTTTTGACTGTTGAAAGCAAACCCAATGACGTTGTACAAATTAGTGAGGGGTCTTTTGCTTTCAACAATTACGTCGAGGCACGCCTGGATGATTATAGGGATAGCCCTATTATTAGCAATGAGGAACACGTCGAGTTTCTCACAGTGTGGCTAAGTGCTTTTGTCTTCTGCACCAAATCTCGACAAGTGAACAAATCTTTAGTGCCCTTAGCCAAGATCCTGCATGAAGAAAGGCAAGTGGCTCTCAGCCAACTTCTCTTGGCGAAATTGTTCGACAATAAGCCATGTTTCCGACACCATTCGACTTCACAAGCAACAAGTAACCAATGTCGGAGGTCCTACTTGGCTTTTGCATCTGTGGCTGAATGCCATTCTGAAACGTCATATGATGCCAACCCACAATAGTGTTTGTTCTTTCCGGTTCAACTATGGCTATTTGGCAGCAAATTATGAAGTTCCTGTGCTGTCATCACGTACCAACACCTTTCTTCATTTCATGAAGATTTTCGCCAACATTACCATGTCGTCTAAAGACATCGACTTTTCTCCTTTTGTTGAAAGATCTGTTGGCCCCGACTGGTTTCGTCTTCCTTATCCAGGTTCCAATGCTGCAGCAAGACAATTGAATGATGTCCTTTGGGGACATTATCTAAGTCAAAGGGTCTTATTTGGTGGCTTGCCCGACTCTACTGCCTATGAAGAAAAAGAAATTTTTCTTCATTACCCCAACTGTGTGTCGAGGCAATTCGGTCTTTGTCAAGGTTTGCCAGCCCCCATGCTCGCGTCGGTATCCCAAGAATTCCACCATGGTCAGTTAATGGACTTCAAATCTTCTTGGAAAACCGTGTTGAATCGGTTTGTGTCGAAGAACCTTGCTTCCCTTAGCCGTTTCAATCTTATCGGCTTTACCCCCTGCTTTTTGGCTAGTCCAAATTTTGTGCGTTGGTGGGAACTGTACTTCAACACATACCACGTGGCTTACGACATTATTGTCGATAGGATGAGTGCAAGGACTCCATCAGATGTAGCATCCGACAAAACTAGTAAGAGTACTTATTCATTTTGTCCTTTATCCCTCTTCTCCTTTCGGCTTTCTCATTTGTTGTCTTCTTTGCAGTGGCCAAGCCGAACCTTATTGACTATTCTGCGGCAATAAAGGCCAATGCCTCAAAGAAAAAAGGTGGTGACCCTTCATCGCCCAAGAAACAAAAGAAACGGCGCCACCACAATCCTATTGATGATTTTGTCGGAGCCAAAAGAGCAAACAAGGAACGAACTGATCGACCGTCAAACAAACCTCATGCCGATCCTGAAAGAACTGATAGTTCCCTGGTTCATCCTCTTTCCAAAAAGCTTCAAGTATCTACCGCTTCATCTGCTTCTCCGATTCGTCCTTCTTTGCATCCCTCATCCAAAACTCCATCGCAAACGCGTCCAAAGGCTACAGGTGTCGTCATCAGAGAACCGTCTCCCCATGTTACTACTCAAAGAACACATGGTGATGCGGCTGATCTGTTTGTTGACGTTTCCCATCACGACCCTCATGCTGGTGAATTTCTTCCAACTCCAACACTTAATCCATTCATGGAAGAGGATTTAGTTGAAGATACCAGCATTCAACTGCAAAGGCGTCCTGCTCGTCGATACGTGGTTCTTGATGAGTTTTCTTCAGATGAACCTCATGGTGACGTCGCCTTTGACCAAACTGAACGGCTGCATTCTATTGAGGCTTCCATGCAACGGTGTCTTGATGACGCTTCTTCTTCGGCCGCAGTTGAAGTTGTTGTTCAAGGCTTCAACCAAGTTGTTGCCGACACTGAGCCTCTTGACATCGATTCCCACGTAGTGGAATCTCCTGTTGCTGTCGTGGACCCTGAGACCACGAATGTATGTGGTCCTTCCTTTGAGGTATTTGCAAATTTACTCATTCACCCTTTGCGCAGCATTAAAAGGTCTTTACCAACCTTGTTTTATTTTCCCTCAGATTCCCAACGACTCAGCCCAAGTTGAAGGTTTTGACGGCAGCTTGTCAGTTCCTGATTCATCTAATCTTGTTGCTGCCGCTCCTGTTGAGATCCCTTCTTGCACGCCTTCAACTGTTGTCATGGCTCCTTCGGTTCAGCCTTCCTCTTCTACTGCTTTTGTTGCTCTTCGGGAGTTAATGGCCAAAGCACGATCTGTTGAGGCAGCCATGACTTCTCCTTTGAGCGAGACGGAACCGGTTGCAGATCAGTTGATGGTGACTCTGAAGAACGTCTGCTGTCGGCCTTTTGATCAATTGTTGGATGATTCCTCTACTCTTGAGATCCTGTCCTCCACCATCACTTCACTTTTGCAACACCCTACTTCGGCAGATATAGAATCCAAATTGAACGGGTTGCAGCGATTTGTGAATAATTGGACCACTGAAAGTCCAAATATTTTGAATGACATCAAAGTTTATGAAGATGTCAAAGCAAATCAAAGCAAAATGGAGATCGATTCATGGATTCAGAACGGGAGGACGCCGACTGTTCTTCCAAGGTTGATACCACACTTCGTCAACTGGAAGAGAATGGAGCTAAGATTCGAGAACTGAAGGAAGAATTAGCGCGTCGGGAACAAGATCAACTGGACTTGACCCAATACTTGGAATCCGTCAAAACCATCCGTCAAGAACTGGCTGCCAAAGTTAATGCTTTGGTGGCACCTTATCAGCAGATCACGGATGCTCTGGGTACTTCTCTTCAAGGATATAGGGCTGGAATGCGACGCAGAGATGCTTTCGCCATGGAATGGCGTTCCTTTGGAAATCTTTTTGGATGAATTTGTTTTTCCTTTGTTGTATTTGCTTCTTGTATTTTGTTTCCTTTTGTATGGATTCCGCAATTCTTGGATTAATACATTTTCACTTCTGTCATTGTCGGCTTATATTTTTTCAAATACTTGCCGTTAATTGCTTTAATCCTTTTTCCCGTTTCGACATCGACTAACTCGTACGCATTGCCTGAATAAGCCCTTAATAATTTAAATGGTCCTTCCCACTTAGGTGACCACTTGCCGTATTCATTCGAACGCTTGTCGATGGGTAAGATTACTTTCCATACTAATTCATCCGGTAAGAACGACTTAAACTTAACTTTGGCATCGTAATATCTAGCAATCTTTTCTTTCTGTCGCATGATATTTTCTAACGCCAAAAGTCTTTCATCGTGCACCTCGTTTAACTCGTCGAACATGGCATTCCAATAGTCATTCGTAGGCATTTCATGTTGCCTTTGAAATAGTATTGATTCCAAATTGATTTCGACTGGTAACATGGCCTCGTGGCCATATGTTAGCATATAGGGAGTCGTACCTGTTGCTTCATTTGGGGAATTCCGAATTGCCCACAACGCTGGAGTGAGTGCTTCATGCCAATTTCGTGGTTTGCTCTTAATTTGTTTCTTGATGATGTTAATAATCCACTTGTTGGCTGCTTCCTCTTGTCCATTGGCCTGTGCATAGTAAGGTATCGAAGTTAGTAACTTGATTCTTCTTGATGTCAAATAACCTTTCAATTTGCTTCCTAAGAAAATAGATGCTTGATCTGTAGTTATGGTCTCGGGGATCCCAAATAGACAAACGATATGGTCTTCAATAAAATCAATTACTTGCTCTTGTTCAACCTTCACCAAAGGTATAGCTTCTACCCATTTGGTAAAATAGTCAACACCCACCAATATTCTTGAATGGCCTTTAGAAGAATGAGGGACAATTTCTCCGATTACATCTAGTGCCCATCCTCTAAAAGGCCAAGGCTTGATAATCGAGTGCAATTCTCCTGCTGGGACGTTTTGAATGTAGCCATGTTTTTGGCATTCTTCACACGACTTCGTAAAATTCATGCAATCGGATATTAATGTAGGCCAAAAGACTCTTTGTCTCCTGAGTATCCATTTCATCTTCTCTCCTACCTGGTGTGCTCCACATATTCCTTCATGGACTTCCGCCAAGGCTAAGAAAGCGTCTTCCTTGTCGAGGCATACTTCCAAATTGCCATCAACTGATTTGTGATACAAGTCACCTCCTAGTAACGTGAACTTGGTCGCTTTCAATTTCAACTTTCGTTCGACATCGAGGGATGGATTCGCCAAGTAATCTGCTATGGGTTTCCTCCAATCATCTTCGGATGCTAGTGCGTTCACCATAATTTTCTCTCATGAGGAGGGTATAACAGTTCTTCGATCTGTGTCGCTTTATCCATAGCCTTCTTCGATATACGGTATCTAGATGCAATTTGGGCCAAATGGTTGGCCTTTTGATTATGACACCTGTATATATGTTCGACTGAAACATCGTCGAATTGGCGCATCATCTTTCGTGCCATATTACGATATTTAGCCAACTTTGGATTTAAACACTTGTATTCGTCAACCAATTGCTTAACAACTAACTGGGAATCTCCTTTGATAGCCACATTTTTGGCTCTTAAAAAGATTAATATTTAAAGGCCGGTTAAAATAGCCTCATACTCAGCTTCATTATTTGAACATTGATATTTAAGGTTGAACATAAATTCTGTGGGAATCCCTTCAGGGGATATGAGTAATATTCCAACTTCTGCCCCTTTCTTATGTGATGATCCATCAAAATACATCACCCAAGGCCTTAAGCCGACAAAATTAACAGATAAAGCCATGTCTAGACACGGGTTATCCGCCAAAAAGTCGGCTACCACTTGGCCTTTGACGGCTTTTAATGGCACATATTGAAGTGAAAATTCAGTTAACGCTAATGTCCATTTACCAATCCTGCCATGTATGATTGGCTTGGATAGCATGTACTTAATAACGTCAGACTTCGACAAAACCAAAACCTGAAAACTTTTCATATAATGTTTAAGCTTTGTACAAGAGAAATATAGTGCTAAACATAATTTTTCTATTGCACTATACCGTGTTTCGGCATCATTCAACACTCTACTCAAATAAAATACAGTCCTTTCTACACCATTTTCGTTTTCTTGAGCTAACATACTTCCTATAGTGTAATCAGAGGCTGATATATACAATTTTAAAGGAAAACCTGGCTGAGGCGGCATCATGACTGGTGGTGTTGATAAATATGTCTTCAAATCATCGAACGCTGCTTGTTGTTCTGGTCCCCATTTAAAATCTTCTTCCCGCTTCAACTTTACAAGCGGTGCAAAGGCTCTAATTCTTCCCGACAGATTTGACATGAACCTTCTCAAATAATTCACCTTGCAAGGAATGAATGAACCTCTTTTTTATTGGTTGGAGGAGCTGCTTCTATGATTGCTTTGGCCTTATTCTTGTCGATCTCAATGTCGTTTCTGTGGACGAGAAATTCCAAAAACTGACCAACAGTGACTCCAAAGGTGCATTTGATTGGGTTCATCCTTAGTTTGTGCTTCCTCATTCTAGCGAATGCCTTTTCCAGGCTTTCTAAATGCTCCCCTTGAGTATCTGATTTGATCACCACGTCATCGATGTATACCTCCAAGAACTTACCAATCATATCATGAAAAATCAGGTTCATTGCCCTTTGATACGTCGCTCCTACATTCTTGAGTCCAAATGGCATCATTACCCATTCAAAGGTTCCTATTGCTCCTGGACATCTGAACGCCGTCTTCGACACGTCTTCTTCAGCAATAAAAATCTGATTGTAACCTGAAAAAGCATCCAACAAACTCATTACCTTATGGCAAGAAGCTGAATCCACCAACATGTCAGCTATCGGCATTGGGTATTCGTCTTTTGGTGTGACACTATTTAGGTCCCTGAAATCAACACAAACTCGCATTTTTCCATTCTTCTTCACCACAGGGACTATGTTTGCCATCCATTCGACATACCTTTCCGTTCTGATGAATTTGGCTTTCAGCAGTCTTTCGATCTCATCTTTAATTTTGAGAACAACATCAGGTGCTAACCGTCGAACCGCTTGTTTGATTGGTTTGTGATCGGGCCGTAAAGTCAGCCTATGTTCGACTAACTCTCTGTCGAGTCCTGGCATGTCCTCGTACTCCCAAGCAAAGCAATCTTGGTTCTTCTTAATGAGATCAATGAGTTTCTGTCGGAATTCCTCCTTTAATAACGCACTTACATAAATTGGTTTCGGTTTTTCAGCCGTTCCCAAATTAACCTCATCTCTGGGATCCTCACTGATGAATCGAACTTCCTCATCTGTCCACCCTCTTTCGAATCCCAAAGGGCTATCATCTACGATACAATCCTGGAATGCACCTGTTTGAATAGTGCATTGCATTCTGTCGGCCACGTAGGCCGACAGTCTTTCTAACTGTCGATCAACCATTGGTGCTGGTCGAAGGCCGCTGCTCAACGGCCTTTTCCATTTCGACAATTGCAATCCCATAGTTTTCCATTAAGCATTTATCTACTATGGGTTTCTGGAAATCTTCCGCATCAAGTCGGATGGGCTTAATGCTGGGATTGTAAACTTTGAAGTCTACATGCATCTGTTGCATGTAGCATGGGCTGTCATCTGCTGGAATCACCTCCACCTTATTTTCCTGATTCCACAGAACTAGCTTCTGATGGGCCGTTGACGGCACGGCCCCCACAGCATGGATTCAATCCCTTCCTAGCAGCAGATTGTAACTAGCCTTGGATGGGACTACCACAAACAAAGTATCTCTAACCACTGATCCCACCTCGACTTTCAGAATCGTCACACCATGTGACTGAGCGATTTTTCCAGTAAAACCAACCACAACTACGTTTGTCGGAATTAAGTCCGACTCCGCTTTTCCCATCCTTTTGAACACATTCCAAGGCAAAACATTAACGGAGGCCCCTCCATCTACCAACACTCGATTTAAGGGCTTCCCGTCAACAATGGCCTTAATATGTAAAGGCCTTAAGTGTTCTCTTTTACTCTCCTCCAGTGGTTCAAATTGAGCAATGTGACCAATGTCGACTTCCAAGTGAAGTTGATCTAAAAGGAAAAGACATTCGGGAAGGCCTAGTACTTCATCACTGAGATATGAATCATCAGAATCATCACTCATATTCCCTTCTTCATGTGCATGGTTTCCAGGCATGTCGAAAGGCAAACCAATATTGTTAATTGAGAGACTTCCAATCTTCCTACTTTGAGCATCTACCATGTCTTGATCATTGACAATGATATCCAAGCTATCTTCAGAGTCCCCCTCATATGATTCGCTCATCTGATTCGATCCTTCGGACTTCTTTACCCATTTCTGCTTCAGTTTGCCTCCTTGTCGATTCTGAGCCGTTTTCGGCTTCCTACTTGCAACGAGGCATCCTTGATCATTTGAGGGTAATTCGTCAATGTTAACTCCTTCAGCTTCTGCCTTTCGGATCCTCTGAAGCCTCCTTTTCTGAGTACGTGTTAAACCTTGATAAATCGACCCAGATGTCGATTCTGACTGTACCTTTCTCTGCATGACTCGATCGTATGCACCTGTCCTTGAAGGGTGTCCTCCATAAATCCTTCGACTAGACAAAGGTCTCCGAGCCTCTCGAGCCAATTCCCGTCGGATGTTTTCTCGTTCTTGGACCCTGGCTCGTATCTTCTTCCTCAAGTCTTCTCTTTTGGATCCACTTCCTTTCTGTGTTGCAGTCTTTCGGTCAAAGACCACTTGGCATCTTGGACAGATTTGAACGTCGTCGTTTCGCTTCCTCCTACAGAAATGTCGGAGTGACTCTCCGTCTTCAAGAAACACTTCGGTGTCATAAGCCAATGAAAGAGTGCTAACAGAAAATACTCCTTGGGCTTTGACTTCATTGACCTCCTTTTGGAAAGGATCAGTGTCGATCTTCATATCCTTTGCTACGAACTTCAGTTTTCCCTTGTCAATTCCCTGCTGAATTAAGTCCCTGAAAGCAAAGCAATAATTGGTATCATGAGTGAAATTGTTATGATATTTGCAATACTTTCTGCCTCTTAATTCTTCTTTTTTAAATAACTTATGACCTTCTGGCAATTTAATTTGTTTATCCTTTAACAACGAATCAAAAACTTGTTCAGTTTTGGAAACGTCGAAAGTGTATGTTTTCTTATACAAATTTTCACTAACAGGTTTGGACGGTTGTAAGGCAGAACATGAATAAGGTTTTTCACTTCCTAATTCTATCACGTTAACCTCTGAACCACTGTCACAAGATTCCCCGTCAGAAGGTTGAGAATCGACGTAATGGATGCGTTCCCTTTTTGGAACTTTAAGATCTTTCCCTTTCATTTTTTCATTTCTTAGATTTTCAATCTGCCGAACGCAAGCGGCTAATTGTGCCAAATCTAACAAATGTTGGGTAACCAATTTCTTACGGATATGATATTCTAAACCCGACACAGCCATCTTAACCACTTCCGGTTCAGGAATTGGAGTAAAACATCTACTCCTCATTTGCCTGAAGCGTGCCAAGTAGTCATCGATCGGCTCTCCAGTGAACCTTTTCACACTTAACAAATCCGTCAAGGCAACTCTCAATTCGCCTCAATAGAATTGTTTGTGAAAAGCCCTTTCTAATTGGGTCCAAGCGTGAATAGAATTCGACCGCAAAGTTGAGAACCAAGAAAAATCATTTCTTGTCAAAGAACTAGGGAAAAGCCGCATTCTGATAGCTTCATCAGCGGCCAAATCACCCAATTCAATAGTATATCGAGTGATATGTTCAACAGTAGATTCTCCCGCTTCACCGGCGAACTTCGACAGTTTTGGTATCTTTGTTCCTCTTGGGATCTCTGTTAATTGTACCCATTCTGGAAAGGGTGAATTGAAACCTGGCTGATTAGCCATGCCAACATTAAACCCGAGGCGTTTAGGATTTTAGCCTGATGTGTTAACCTAGCAACCGACCCCGATTACAAACTAAGGACTTCCTATTTATAGGAATCCGAAAACTATTTACAAACTTACTCGCACGTTCTGCACAACCGCAGAACCCACGTTTCTGATAACTACCCACTACGCTATCCCCCACGATGTAACTGCCCACGTCGTGGTTTGGGCTTCGTGGATGCTTCTGTCGACTCGTGGTGACATCTTTGCTGAAAACTGCTTCGACTGGCATCTTCCTTCGACTGCAACCTTTGACTCTTGTCTGAGTCTCTTTGTTGCTTGAAGTATTGACGTTGTTGTGCTCCAGCCTCTTGGTTTTGAGATGTCGTCCGACATCGAGCTCCTTTCGACAGACGGGGCTATCGCTGAAATAGGCGTTCGACCCGCTGTCGGCCTTAGACGCATTCGGTCGATATTGGTGACATGTAATTCAGCTAAACGCTGTTTCACCAGCATTCAATAAAAAAACATGTCCCCGACACTTCTAATAGAATGTCGTCAAAGGACTTTTTTCCTTTAACTCTTTAATAGGAAAGGCAGTCTTGGTCGATCCTAGCAGGACACAAACCTTGACCTATGGGATTACAGAGACCTTTCCAATGGTTATTTATCAAGTTAAACGTTTCCTCCAATTTGGAGTCTTTAACATTAACCCAAAACACCGGAAATGGAATCTATGTAATCCCACATGTTTATCCTTTCACTATTCAAGAGGATAAAGGTGGTGTTCGGGGAAGACATTCCTTCATTTCCTTGTCTTCACCCAAACACCTTAATCCCACATGTTTATCCTTTGGTGCACTCGTGTTTGTGTGGAATGAAAATCGCTTCTCCTCTTTCCAGAAATCATGAAGGCATTCTTTAAGTTTCTCCATTGTAACTCGTGGCTTTTCTTGGTGAAAACTGAGGATTTTATAGCCACAAGTAACATTAAATGCCTCCATAATTACTTTGTCGTTCCCAATGCTGATTAGACGTTTCTGTCTCCTCTTTTCCCGTGCCACCATTCTTTCGACACAGACCTCTTGTTTCCGCCTCTTCCTTTTGTCGACACACGTTCACGTCCGTTGAGATCACTTTTAAGTCATGCCACTTAAGTACACCTCCCTCGACATCACTTATGTTGTCGACACAATATCCTTTTTGTCGAAATCTTCCCTGTGTCGAACTGTACGTACACCTCCTTCGAAGTCACTTTTAAACAAAACGTTTAAGTACACTTCCGTCGACGTCACTTATACATCCGACATTCACAACCTTCTGTCGATTTCGATTTCCCGTTAACAGAGGTATTTATTTTTTTTCTTATTTATCAGTTGTTCATTAACATAAAATAATACATTTATGAAATTTTTAATAAAAATTAAAAAAAATATAATTGTAATGTTATAGAATTATTTTAAAGTTTCAAGAAAAGTAAGAGAAATAACTAAGAAAGTCTTCCCCGATTAATTCTACCATATTTTTACTACCCATGTTTCATTTTGTTTTTCCTTTTTCTTTCTTCTTTCAGTTGAGTTGACTATGTAGGGGAAGCTGTTGCTACCCAATTCTAAGGTCAAAGGATACAGAGACAACTATCATAAGAGAAAAAAAAACATCTCTGTAATAAAAAAAAATAAAAGAAAAAAAAAACACTTAAGTGAATTCATACAAATTCAGCCCATTTCAGGCGTAGTCCTCCTATCTCTTTAGTCTTTATCGACTACCATGGACTACGGTCAGCATAATTTCAAGTGTAATTGTTTCATCTTTGCTCAGCATTACCATTGTAGACTTTTATAGAATCGCATTTTATAGTATTTTTTGGAGTATTGCATGCTATGGCTAACCGGATATATTCATATTTTTAGTGAAATTGTTTTTTCAAAGATTTGTCAATTTTGAATTTAAATGATAAATGTGATTAATGGGAAATAAGTGGATGTTGCAAAGGTTAAATCGTAATCTTGTGTCTATCCATTTTAGTAATGCCAAGAAATCTCAAGCAAGCAGTTAAAATGTTTCAAGATGGACTTAAAACACATGCTTCTTTGGTCCCTTAAATTATTTCTTTATTCAAATGTAGTCTTTCAAGTTTTTTTTTTTTTGAAAGTGGTCTTTTAAGTTTAGTTTCGTTAACACGGTTGATCCTTCTGTCAATTTCTCTCTCCTAATCTTCTTCCCTCCTAACTTTTGAAAGTGATCCCTTAAGTTTACTTCATTAGCACAATTCGATAGTTTTTTTTCCATGGTTAAGAATTGAACCGTCTATCGATCTTATCAAGTACTATTTGTTGTGGCAATCACCTCAACTGATCAATTATCCTTAATTGTGGCGTTATTCACTACACATAGTCTCTTCATCATCTTCAATGTTTCCCTTTTACTTTTGTTATGTTTTTGCATTCCTGATTTACTGTAATAAAGCGAATCCTATTACAGTGATAATTTCACTAGAGTATCCCAAAGCTAGTAGATCGGAAACGATTTGTGGTGAGGCTGATCCAATGGGGTGTTGGACACTTCTCAAAGTGTAAAATGTATATATAACATTCATTATTAAATCACAAGACATGACTATTGAATCAAAACGGCGCCATAACTTAACGTAAATCATTAATTTGACTACGACAAAATTATCACTTTATTCAATTTTCACTTTCATCCCTGAAATTACAAATATTATTTTGTGGTGTCTAAGATTGACAAACATTACTCAAGTTAGTCCCTGGACCATGCGACGTTTGAAGTTGTTAACGATCATCCTACGTGGATCGTTAATGTCTCCAAAATGACGTCATTATGGTGTAGCAAATTCACTTTGGTCATTGACTTTGAAGGTAACTTTCACTATAGTCCCTAACATTAAAGAAACTACACCTTGGTCTCTCACTTTGACTAACGTTTGTCATGTTAGTATGTGGGAGCACCAACTATTAAAAGGCATTAATCTCTTTAGCAATTGAAACAATCATTTGTGTGTGAGGCCTTGCTTTCCATTTATTGTTCAATGTTGTTTTTATTACCAACCTAGCTGAAGAATGCACATTGTTTTCTATACTTCAAAAAAGGTTTAATTATGTGTTCAATCCTTGAATTTTAGGATTGTTTTGTCACAGGCCATTGTTCATTGTTTGCCATATACCCATCATATTAATTTTGGACAAATTTTGCTAACATGTCACATCAGAATCCTAGTCAGATGCGGGAGGTTAGCCATGTGGTGTCATATGGCTAAATAAAGAAAATTACAACATTGAAACAATTGTACCACCCTCCTTATTATGTTTGATAATATGGTGATTTTTGAAGTATAAGAAACAATGTATATTCTTTAGCTAGGTTGACGAAGAAGACAATATTGAGCAATAAATGGAAAGCAACGCTAAACCCATGTTTGTTATAACTGCCAAATAAATTAACACCACCTGAGTGTCGGTGCTTCCAAGTACTAACGTAAAATAAGTTGATGAAATCCCGGGACTAACCAAATTAAAGTTTTCTTAATTCAATGAGCTAAAATGGAAGCAACCTACAAATTCATGGAGGAAAGTGCGTTTGCTAGGCACGAACCCATGTATGTGTTAGTGGGAGCTATAGCCCCCACAATTTTATTTATTTTTTTTTTTATTTTTTTTTTCACTAGATGTGCATTTTCCTATAATGTTTTACAAATTTACTTGTGGAATGACCTTAAACTTGTGATTTTTATGTTAGCTAAGTGGATATGTTTTCCTTTATTTTCAAAGGCCGAATTCAAATATGAGTTCCTTAGAACACTTTCACTTTAATTTTTTAGTAAACACTTTCATATTTTGATAACAAATAAGGTGTATGGATTTATTTTTAGTTGGTGCAACATTTTTCACACTTTCTTGATCAAAGTATGTATCATCTGTAAACAAGACCAAATATCATATTTTATATCATTCCATGTGGCCATATATTGTTATAGATTGGAATTCGATAAATGTAATTTTAAAATTTAACAAACTATTCTCTCTATCTTACTATCTTGGTAAAAGTCAGATTAGTCAATGAAAATAAGAAATATCTTTTTAATGTAATGCATGATTTACTCATTAATTATAAATTGCTCTTACATAAATTTCTGTATCATTACAATTAATATATCTTACACTAATCGTACATAAATGTTTAAAGAATTGAATATAACAAGACTTTAAAATTTAATGGACTATCATATCTTCTTTTTTTAGTAATTAAATGTATTTTTTCTTACTTACTAAATGATGAATATAATACACAATCTTGAAAACATTTATTTTATACTTTTACTTTAATTTAGGACAATTTTTTTTCATTTTTTTTGGTTTACGAGGAAAATATTATCTTCATTGCCGCACATTGACGACTCTGATGTGCAACCCCGCCTCCAGGTCATAGCCTGCAAACTGCCCGGAGGAGAACAACCACTACCGAAGGAGCAACAGGCTCATACCGCCGAGGTGAGATTCGAACTCGTGTTATTGCGGACCGGCGACAAAGTCCCGAGTTAAGTGTGTCACACCTCGTTGATTTTTTTATCAGGATAAAGAATGGGAGAGATGTAAAGTTTTACGGTAAATTTCAACATTTTGACACAAATAGAGAGCACGATACTTTTAATTTTTACCAGGTCATAGCCTGCAAACTGCTCGGAGGAGAACAACCACTACCGAAGGAGCAACAGGCTCATACCGTCGAGGTGGGATTCGAACCCATGTTATTGCGGACCGATGACAAAGTCCCGAATCAAGTGTGTCACACCTCGTTGGTTTTTTTTACCAGGATAAAGAATGGGAGAGATGTAAAGTTTTACGGTAAATTTCAACATTTTGACACAAATAGAGAGCACGATACTTCTATTTTCATCCACTTGTAGTCATATTAGTAATTACTTCATCCGTCCCTAATTATAAGGTTCTCTTGGACATTTTTACGACCACCAATGTTGTTGAATTTTATATTAAAATTGATATGTCCTTCCAAAAATACTTCTCTACCAATTATTAGAACATAATAAATTTTTTCATTGTTCAATAATTAATTTAATTCCTAGATACTCCATCATCTATATTTAATGTAGTGAATCAATTTCCAAACCATTTACAACATTAAACAAGCTCCATTTCATATTCCAATACAATTTTATGTATTTCTTCGCACAAAAATCTAGACCACAATGATTAGATGTAAGAGTAATTTTGGAAAAAAATTACAAGGATTTTATATTTGGGACCGAATTTTTTTATTCAAGAGGGTCTTGTAATTAAGGATGGAATATGTTTTTTATTTAAAATATTTTTAAAAATTTAAATTTGTGTATGCTCTACCCCACAACCTATAATTTGTGGGTCCATCATTGGAATTCCCAACACAAAAACATTGTCGTTTTGGGACGTTAACAATCCACAAAGGATGATCGTTAACCGCCGCAAGCTACACAATGTCCTAGAAACTAACATGAATGATGTTTAACAATCTCAAGACCAAAAATGTAGTATTCTCATAATTTTAAAAACAAAAGTACGGAGTAAAAGTTCAATGCAATTTCAAGGAACCAAATCACAATTTTACCATTTGACAAATGACAGCATTGGAGGAAGGTGTAGTCAATCACATCGCGCATAAGATCAACATTTAATAAAAATAAGTGAAGAAATATATCAAGGCCAGGATGATTGGCTACTTAAAGTTGATAGTTAATTCAAGTGTTGTTTTATATTGTTATGTTATGCTAGGTCTCTGTTGCACACTTGCACCTTTACTCCCTCCGGCTCAAATTATAAGCAACAAAAAACATACTTCTCTTGGTTTAAAATATAAGCAAAATTAAGTAACATTATTAATTTTTGTTTCATTCCCAATACCACTTTCCTAAAACATCTCTAGAAAATTGTTATCTTATTTAATTTTTGTTTCATTCTCAATACTACTTTCCTAAAATACCTCTATTTTTTATAAATTTGAGAAAATTAAATACAATCAACTAACCTCCTTAATAAGCATAAAATTAGTTAAAATTGCTTATAATTCGAGCCGGAGGAAGTATCAATTTGTTTGTCTAAAGGTATGCAACAACATTTCATAACCTCATCAAAATTGTCGATCTTGCTTGCCAAACATTCAAAACAAAATCTTAACTAATTTCAATAACTGCCCTAATCATCAGCCAAAAAAGTCAAGCTCTCATCATGTTCAATTGTTATAACTGCAACTTGGAAAATGTTATGATTGCAACTTGATTAACGAGCAATTACATTCAAGATTGGTAGTTCAACAACATCAAATTTCAAGAACTTGAAAACTGGCAAATCCCATGGGACTCAGCTTAAACAAACAGTTCTGCACACATTTCAGAAGGCAAAAAAATGAAAACAAAAAGTTGTTTAACAGTGCACACACAAGAAGACTGGTTTATATCATCAGTCACAATTCAGCACAACCTAACTGGTACAACACTATGAACCTCGCCCATCAAGAGGTAACACCAGAGAAATCTTTCAAACAATGGTAATTCCTCACCAACCAAGTTGAATATCGAAATTTGGTAGGCCAAATCATCCGGTAGAAAGAGGCCAAAGCAAATGGCCAACTTCTAGCAATAATAAACTAAACAGCACACACCTTAGCTAATAAGGTAATCAACAAAAGTCAGGTACACTATTCAAATCACTTGCCCTTTACGTTTTAAAACCTAGATTTAAATATCAAATGTCAATAAAAAACGCAAAAGCCCAACTTCTCTGGAACAAATATGAATAACTGCACGATGCACAAAACCAATGAAGCGGTTACAAAAGTTACCTCAACACAGAAGTAAAGCACATACTTTAGAAAGATCTACAACTCTGTTTAACAAATAAGTAGCAACGAATCAACAACCTTAAAAAGACTATTATCTTTCAAAGAAACTACAAGTATATATAACAGAAACACACGTTTTGAAACCTAGAGAGTAGTAACAAATCCAATTCACTCATACTTCAGTCCAAGCACCACTAGATTAACAAAATCTCAGTATCCTCTTAACAATTGCAGTTACAACTCTTAAAAATCAACTTCTGCTTCGGCGCCTTTCCCTTATGCCATTTCTGCATATCATTTAGAAGCACCACATGTCAGCACAAAAGCACAAAATGAACATTCACGGCAGAATTAACAACTTGAGAACTAAAGCAAAATAATGTTTAGGTAATTACTTGAACAAAACAATTTAGGACATTGAAACAATGAAGTAAAATAGCATGTGCATCAAAATCTAATCTCATTAAGAAACATTTTCACCAAATAATATAATTTCATAAGTGAACAAAAATTTCAAGACAGAAGAAACCTAACCCATTAGCATATGGTAGCTCCTCACGTCCACGGAAAGGAGGTGACCTGCTGTAGCTACGTCCACGGGGAGATGGACTGCGACGCCTAGGAGACCGACCACGGGGACTGTAACTCCTAATTCATACCAAAGAAAGATGTGAAATAACATGCAAAGAAATTGCAACACTTCTAACATCTATTGGGAGTCAGAAGTGTCCTTTGGAATTATCGTCACTTAAAAAACCCAGCCAACATTACAACTATAAAAAGAAACACATACTTTTAAGTCATTAAGAGTAGCCAAATTCTAAGGTTTAAAATAGTCACAAGCCATTTTTCACCACTTATAACTGCTAATAAAGAAACTCCATCTTAAAACAGCAGTTGGTTCCACTAACACTTTCCCTGGAAAAATCATTAAAGAAAAATACCAATATACAATAATAGTCTTCAGGAAAATACAAGTGTTATTTCAATTGCATGCGGTATCATAAGAAAAAACAGGAAAACAGTCCCACCTTCGCCCATAACTTGGGCTCCTACGAAATCGAGCTGGACTACGGCTGCGGCGTCTTCCTGAACCACCACGAGAGCGGCATTCACGAGCAAAATGACCGGGTTCACCACACTCGTAGCATTTCAAATCAGAACCACCAGAGCGACCACGACCACCTCCACCTCCACCCCCACGACCACCACCACCTCCATTTCTAGAGTTGTGAGAAAGCTCTACCCTCCAACCATTCTTGCCTGCACCATGGAATGGAAATGAAAAGGCCCAGTAAAAAAAATGAACAGAACATGATAGTAATAATGTGGCAAGATTTATTATAGAGAAATGTAAACAGTAACCATAACCATGTTGATGTGTAAACCTTGAAAAAGAAACAACTTCTAGCAAAAAATATATCATATTGATTATTGACATTAGTTTGCACACAAATAGGCATTAAACTGGAAAATATTGGTGGCATGGAGCCATAACCCTGAAAACACGTTTATCTTTGGACAGATCATTTCAGTAACAAAAGAGCAGCAGCATAAACTGGTTAACCAAAAACCTCAATTAGTTTTTAAGCCATTTATATTTAAGATGCGTGCATCAGTCATTGATAAAATCAACAGGAATAGTATGAACTTAAACCAAGAGTAAAGAAAACAATACTACAACAATAAGCAAAAATTGTTTCGCTAGGTGGGACAAATAAATTCAAATGTTCAATAAATCCATTTAGAGTAAGATCTTTTTTTCAAATGCAAATAAAACATTTAACACAAGACAATTACACTGTTACATAATCTGTGAGAATTCACTAGCATCACACAGGCACAACTACCAAGTTCTTCATTCTGAGTAAAGACAATAATTGTGTTACCATTATATTTTCAGAAGTTCATTTGACAACTGGCCGACTAGACGATAACAACTTATTGGAGCACAAATTGCTCATAGGGACATATAGAGAAGATAGGCAGCAGTCACATGGGCCATAGGTTAATTGAAGTAGCACACATCTCATTGAACAAACCCATTATGCAACAGATGTGTAGCTTGCTATAACACTCCAAAGCCGTGCAAATCCTCTGTTCGCATTCTTAATTCTCTTTACATGCAGTCAAGCTGTGCAAGGCAGCAGACTTTGACGAAGAATAACGAAAAAACCGTTACTGCAGGCCTGCTTGCATAAGAGATTTGCAAGGCAGAAGTAGAAGAAACAAAGCATCTGCATGCCCACAGGCCTATGAGTTCCTCAAATGAAAAAGAAGACTTAAATACGTAGGTGGGGAAAACCCTTCAACATATCAACCGGAAAAGTGGGAAAAAACAATAATACATTAGCAGATAAGAAGAATGATGTAAATGAATATGGCATTTTAATGCATGTCAGTAACCAATAATTCTTCTGAACATACCATCTAATTCACGAATAGCATCCTGTGCATCTCTGCGGTCATCAAAGTCGATAAAAGCATAACCAGGCGGTCGCCGTGCAACCCAAACACTGCATACATGATACATAGCAGCCAAGAAACTTGAAATTATTTTCTGATTGGGCTCAAAAAATTAAAACAAGAAAATAAACAGACCAATTTAATAACCAATCAAGAATCCAACACTATTGAGCAAAAATTGATATTCCACTTGGGGACCAGTCACAGTTAATTGTAATGACAGAGATGCTTAATTGAATCCAAGAAAGTTACCCAACTAATGAACTAAAAAACCTCGGGAAATTCTAAACCCTTCCACCGCAAATTTTCTAGCTGAATATTGTTATTAAGACTAACTCTCTCTCAGTCAATCACTCACTCACACTAATTAAACAGAGTCAACAAGATTATCAGCTCCAATTTAGGCTTTGGATTGAGGGAATGTGATGGAATGGAGTGGAGTGGAATGAAATTTTATTATGTTCCGTTGTTTGGATTGGATTTGTGACAATGGAGTGGAATGGAAGCAATGGAATAGGTTCCACCCAATTCCATCCGAACCCTCAATTTTTCTTCCCTCCCAAATTGGGAGGAATATGATGGAACCAAAAATCTGTTCCACTCCATCCTAACTTATCCAAACAATGGAATGGTAGTTTTATCTCATTCAACTCCACACTTGTCCATTCCACTACACTCCGTTCCATTCTACTCCATTCATCATTACATATCCAAATATAACCAAAGTCTAAAAAATATAGGTCTTTATATTGGAAAATAAAGATATCAACCCTTTATAAGAAAATAATTAGAAAATAAATAACTTTAACAGCAACAACATTATCAATCAATGCTTGCTCAAGGTTACCTCCGAATAACTCCGAAAACACGGAATTCATCTTCAAGCTCTCTCTCAGTGACTCTTGAATCCAGATTACCAACATACACACGAGACATCCTCTCAGTCTTTCAGTTTCAGAACAACCTGCAAATCACACAACCACGAATTAAATAATTGTTTCTTTAAAATTTCACACAAACAGATACCAAATAATTCAAAGAACCATTTAAAAAAATAAAAAACTGATTAATAATTGTCTCAAACTCTCGATTTCTTTCTATTCACAAGGCTCAAAGCCGAGATCTTAATTAAAGGGACCCAGTACCTTGAATTAAAAAAAGAGGAATTTTTGAGGTGAAAAGGGATTGTGAAAAAATAAAGGACGGAGCTTTAGGGTTTATAAAGAAGAAACAAAGGGGAATGAAAATAAAACGGAAAGGGAGGTAATTGAAGGAAGGAGGAGATGAGTGAGAAGAGAGAGATCTGAACCTGAAGCGATTGGGTGAAGAAGGCAAAAACCCTAGCAGCCTCCTTCGTTAACTGCTGCGTATCAACAACAACAAGGGAATTTAGGGAAGAACCCACAAGTCACGCGCTATGGTCAAGGACTTGGGATTTATTTTTGGCTTAATTATTTGACTCACGATAACAAGTACTCCTATCTTAAAGGATTGCTAAGATTTTCAAGAATGGAAAAATGTATAAATCTTAATTCATTTTTACTTAAAAAAAATAAAAAATTACATTTTTCAATAAGTTTTCACTTTATTTAATTTATAAAGTATCCTTGGACACTTGAAAACATTTTTCTAATGATTAGTTCAATATTTAAATTGTATGATCATTTTGTCACATGCTGTATTCTTTTTTTTTTAATATTTGAAGTTACTTTTGGATTTGCTGCCATATATATTTTCTAGTCAAATGTAGGAAATTAGCCATGTAGTGTCATATGATGCCACGTATATGAATATTTTTTTTTTAAATTAATAAAACTAAAAAAATTAATATTATTACTCCCTTCGTTCTAATTTATTTGTCGTTTTAGAAGTTTCACACAGATTAAAAAATTCATTTAATTCTTCAATTTTCAAGAGAAAAATAAGGTAGTTTTACTACATTATCCCCATGGTACATTAATTAATACACATTTCCACATATTTCAAAATGTTTAAAAGCATGGTTAAAAGTTAGAAAAAAATTAATGTAGCATCAAATTTCCAAAGCGACAACTAATTTGGAACAATTTGAAAATGCTAAAACGACAGATAAACTGAAACTGATGGAGTATATTTTTAGCTTTTTTAAAAAAAATATCGGGGAGAGATCGTCTTCGTCCACATCACATCACATGATGCCACGTGACTAACCTCTTGCATCTGATTAGGATTCCAATGTGATATGTCAGCAAAATTTGGGCGAAACTGATAGGAGGAATATATGAAAAACCCAAAAATAATTTCGGATAGTCAAACATTGAAAAAAAATACAAGGGCTTATAACAAAACGATCCTAAAATTCAAGAACAATGCACATAATTAAGCATTTATTTTTATGGGTTAAATATTAAATTCGTCCTTATAAAAATTGGGCAATTTTATTTAGAATTAAAAGTTACTTTGGTCCCTAATAGTTATATTGGTCACTAATTTAGTTTTCAAAAGATTTTTTATACTAATCTAGTCGTGCAAAGATCAACATGGCATCACGTGGTGTAAATTTTGGTCCCTAGGCCTAGAATATTCATATAGTCAACAAATAAGTCTTTAAAAGGATCAATGTGGTATCATGTTGATATTTAGGGGATTAAATTAATGTACAAAATCTTTTACACTTGTTTGGATTGAGGGTTTTTTTTTTAAAGATTTTGAGGGAAGAGAGAATAGAAAGAAAACGAAATTTTCCTCTAACTAGTTTAAAAAATAAAATAAGGAGAGTGAGAAAATTTGGTGGGACCTATCAAAAAAAATATTTTCTCTCATAACTAAGCAAGAGAATGGAGAAAAAACAAAATAGTAGACATACAACAACACTCAACAATAACAAAAATACAATAATGCCCTTTAATGTAAACAAATATAAATTTATTTGCTTTTTTTTCTTTGTTTTTTCTCTTTGGTGATACCATAGCGATCTTGATCCCTTTTTTTTTTTGGAATAATAGTATCTTGAAGTTTTTCGTTTATTTGTTTTATTTTTTTTTTTTAAAAAAAAATCAATATAAAGTAGTAACTCATATAAATGGCAAAATTGTTCATTATTCAGCTAAATTATTTATTTGTTTCAAAGTGGTTTTTTTCAGGTTTATTTTTTAATGTTTCCTTAAGTTTATTTCTATTAGGATAGTTGGCCCTTTCGTTAATTTTTCCGTCTCCAATCATCTTCTCCGATCCAATGGGATTTTCGACCAACACCATTTTTTTCCCTGATGAAACTCTACTTTTTTTTCTTCGCTCATTCTTCGCCAACGAATGTTCAAATAAAACCACCAATCTCTCCACCATGTCTAGAAAGTGGTGTGATAGGATTAGAGGGATTGGAAATAAGGATGAGTTACAAATATAAAGATATTTGCCAAAAAAATGTAGTTTCGCATGAAAGTATTGATGGAAAATCATAGTTTCGTCACATAAGATGATCGGAGACAAAAAATATGACTGTAGGACTAATTTTATTAACGGAAGTAAACTTAAGGGATCACTTTCAAACTAAAAAAGCTTGAGGAACCACTTTGGAACAAAAAAAATAACTAAAGGGACCAAAGAAGTAGTTTTGCATATATAAATTCTTACACATTTTTTTTTACATTTTGAAATATGAATTTTTATTATGTAACAAATTATTAAAGTTAAAAAGAAATCTTTGGTTATGTTTGATACACATGTATGTGAGAAAGAAAAAAAATATATTTATTTTTATTATGTAAAACAAGGATATATTTGTCTTTTGACAAATTTATTGTTTTATCTCTTCTCACTTTTTCTCTCCAACCAAACAAAAGGAGAGAAAACTCTACTTTTCTCTCTCCCCTATCTCTACATATTTTCTTCCATACCATACAATCACAAAATCTTCTCATCTTCTCACCATAATCTCTCTCCCCTACTTCCATCTTCCCATTTTCTTTTGTGCAACCAAACAAAGTGTTAGGAACTAAATTAATGACCAGTGTATCTTTCGGGAACAAAAGTGATTGTTTTCAAATTTACACTCGACTTTTGCTAATCGCACCTGAGTTTTTAAGTTTTTTTTCGCTTTAATTTTCAAAAAAAAAAAATTTACGTTTTTGTTGTACTATCGGAGAGATTGTCCGCTTGAAATGTCTTTCCGAACGTACAACAATGATGGTGGGAAAAATAGGTGTGGGTGTGAGTGTGAGACGGAGACATTATCCGAAATAAATTGTATATTTGAATAGTCCTTTCGATCGAAAAGACTTTCTGATCAAATAGTCTAGCTTTTTGAATGTACGAAAACAACAAAAAACATTTAATTGACGTAAGGGCAATTTTGAAATTTTAAGTGAAAAATGGTTCAATTAGCAAAAACAAGGTGTGAATAGAATTTTTCTAAATGTTGGACTCTTTGAAATTCACCACTACATCTCGAGTGACCTAGAAGCAAGTTGTAAAGGATTGAAGTGCAAGATTGAAGCACAAAAGCTCAGTCTTTCAATTACATCCTCTAAAGGTTGTTAACTCAAGCTTGCGGTTGATTTCAGTCTTTGAAACTTGTGTAGGTAAAATCCAACCCCTTATTTCGTGTTTAGTTGTTGATTGTTCAGAGTTTGAGCTCAATCGTCCTTGCATGCAAAAAGATTTTCTTGAACCCTAAGCAAGTGGAGTTTTTCACCATAAATTTTTAATCCATGAGTATCATTGTGTCGCTCATCATGTTTAGGTTAAGAATCTTGGATTGGAACTTGTTTAAATGTGGATTTGAACTTAGTTCCTGTACTTAAACATTTGTGAAATCAGAAAAATTTCTCCAGGTAATTGATTACAACCTAGGACAATCTATTATCAAGTTTAGATATGGGCAAAAAGTGCAAATACCGATTGATAACCTACAATTACTAGTGTAACTTTCTCACTTATTGCAATCACCATTTATGGTAATCTATTACCATTGCAATTACTTGACATAATGTTTGCCAAAACTTGTTTATGAAGTTCCTAATCAATTGTAACTTCAAATCTAACCTTCACAATCAATTAAGACTTCTTTTAACCTAATTCCTACCCTTGATTCCTATATAATTTGTTGTGCATGTTTTTAATAATATTATGGAAGTGACGGATGCATAATCGATCGCCCAAAATTTAAAAGACCTATAGATTAATTAAGAGATGTGTTTTCTCAGAAAAAGTTTTATTACCCTTGTTCACCTAGCAAATATTTTGAAAACCCTTCATTTAATGAAAGAACTTATTTTCAAGAGTATTTGAGTAATAGAGGAAATCTTCAAAGTTATAATTTTACTCAATTAATTATAATGACTTTTACGAAAACATTTATCGAGGTTTATTGTTTTTAAAACAAAAGCAGTGACTTTTCAAAAAATCGTTCTCTATAACTTATCAGTACTCACTATGAAAATCTTTTAAGAAATAGTAATTGAGAATTAAGACACATAGAGAAGAAAATTATAACACCATAAATTAAAAGGAAAATCCTTCCGTCATTCAAAAATCTTAATAAACATAGAACTTCTTTCATAATTCTTACATAAGTGAAGATAATAAATTTATTAGGGTGCTTAAGACACATAGGTTACATCTTTCAAGGACAATTATGGGCCCATTCCAATTGGATTCGTGTTGTATCTACAAGTGTCAAGTAGTGGGCTAAAGAAATGTGCCAAGTGGACTATAAAAAAGTGTCAAGTGGACCAGCGATCAAGAGAAAAGCGAAATGCTCTCAGGAGCCAGCTTATAGCATAGATTTGAGAGCTTGTATAAGCTTCTGTTAAAATGTGAAAAGCTTAGGTGTGAAATAGGTGATATGATTGCTATGTAAGCTTGTGTTATCACTCATCCACATCACACGGGTATATAGCCGAGGCAATACTCATGCAGGGCATGCTAGTTGTCCGTAAAGCTTATAACGAAAAGATAAGTTAGAACAAGTTTTGTCATTGCATACCACTACGAGAACATGAAGGAAGGTTATATATGGACGTTGAGGAAAGATACGGTGTGTTTGTGAATCTAGTAGGTATGGTTTAAGGCAATGATTCGTTAATAGATTTGAGAGTCATTGTAGGTGGGGATTGATTCTATGATAGGAGGGATTTTCTCCCCTCCTCACTTAATCTCAATGTATATATCGCTCTCTAGATTGATATCATGATTATTAGAAGACATATTGGACTGTTATCCAATGGAAGCAGCCCAATACACAAGGTACTCTCTCCGATCCAAAAGTCTTGACCGTGTGAAAGATACACATGTTTTAAGAAATAATTAAAAGATGTAGAATTTAGGGTAATTTAACTAAAATACCCTTTTGTAATCATTAATTATTGAGGAGAGAGGAGAAAGGAAAATATTCGAGGTGAAAAGGAGGTAGTTACGAATAAGGGTATAATTTTTTTTTAAAAAAAGGATAATTATGTATTAAATTCGTAAACGATCAAGATATGTGGATCAAGAAGAAAAACCTATAAAATCAACACTTTTGAATCGAATGGAGTATATCTTACCGTATCTGACCATATGGATATCCCCACTATAGCCAACTCTCTTCAATAAACCTTCTTTAACCATGTCACCCATCTCTCCCACCATCGCGATTATTCACAAATCCTTCCACCAAACATACATTTTTAAATAATTAAAACCCCAATTTAAGAGCAAAGAATAGACCTTAAAATTGTGAAATCTAGCTCTTAGCAACCTTGCCCAAAGACCCTCCTCATTTTTTAAAATTCTCCGTCTCCACATACGAAACTAAGCAAAATTAAAATGTTCTAGATTTTTAACCTAAAGCCCCTGTGTTTTGACTTGCACACACTCCCCATTTTCTCCAAACAATTTTTTTTGTACTCTATTTTATGTCCTCTCAAACAAAACCGAATTGTTTTGTACTATCAGTCACAAACTTGTATCGAAATCCTTTTGAAATGGAGCAACCAAGTTATCATTGAGCCAATCCCATTGCCTAGATAAAAATATTTTTCTAACATCCATAACATGTTAAATATAAACTACAAAATGTTAGTTACTGTACTCTATAATTTTACAAAAGAATGATTATATAAATCGCACAGTGAATAATATAAGCCTATGTTTGAGAATAGTCAACCACTCAAACAAAAAATTAGATACAAATGTCACATGAAAAGCGCAAAACCTGTAAGTTCATCAAGTTTGCATATTAGGCTCAAAGACAAACTTGATGATGGAATCTTTAATGGATAATAAATCTGGAAACTCCTCTTTGAGCTTGGAGGCGTCCATTTCATTGTTACTCCTTTGGGCAACTATTACCTTTGCCTGTTCTTCCAAATTAAAATTCTCCCATTTGAAATTTGGGTCTATATAATCCTTGTACAACTCTAATATCTCATTGTGGCTTATGACTCCCGGGTTTGTGAAGTTCCATATCCCTTTTAAGTTCCTTTTAGCCATCTCAATTGATATGGGTAAGAGCTCATCTAGCACTGTCATACTATTGGGTATGTTTACCACCTTGTTGTAACGGCTAATCTTTGTGATGAAGTTTCTTGGATTGCTTAGATCAGATGATATTGGCATTCTGACTCTTAGTGTGCACACATTATCATATTCTTTTAGGAGATCCTCCACCTGCATGTATAATGCCAATACTTAAAGCAGTGTGATTAACATTTCCGAGAAAATAAGCGTGATGACAACACTTCACAATTCATACGTAATTCGGAAAGATGATTATAGGGTTTTGATTAGAGGCAAAACCCTGTAATATCAAAAGTAGTATTTGACACATAATTGAAAGGTGAAAATGATATTATATGATTTTTTTCCCATCTCATTAGTATAATACTAGATAATCTATTTCTTTTATGGATTTTATCGATTTTGTTAAGAACACTCGTTAAGCCTCCTAAAAATAGAAAAAATAATATAAGTGTTTAGTTTTTCTTTTTTCGATAATATCAAAAATTACATTTTCTAATTATGTATAGCTCTTTAGCAAATACCATAAGGACACTTATTAGCATTTTCCTTATTTTATTATATATAAAAAATACACAAATATAAAATAGAACTCATATATTATATTCAATCTAGTCTTCATTCTAACATATTTATAAACGTTTTAACACATTTATAAAACATTGTCCAAGTGCTTTCAAGCATTTTTAAAAAAGCCATAGGTAAATCAAAGAATTGTAAATAAAACAAGACTAACAAGAAAATTGTTACTAAATCTTAGCAAATTTTGACGAAGATGCCACCATCATTAGTTAAGACAAAATAGGAAATTTTAGATACATTACCATGGCCTTGGTCTTTGAATAGAAGGAACCAATAAAATTTGGCTTATCCTCCTCCTTGAACCCAATGCCTGATCCCAGAGGATGCTCTGTGTCATACTCAAATATGCAGCCAGTTGCAAAATTCATCATATATAACCCACGTTCCTTACAAATATCAGCCAGTGTTAAGGTTCCAACAACATTAGTCCTTATGGTCTCAACTTTGTGTGATTCACACCAATCAACATTTGGTCTTCCAGTAACTCCAGCTGCATTTAACACATGAGTTGGCATCACCCTGCTTATATCCTCCAATAGTGATTTCCTATCTTCTAGTCTTCCTTTCCCATATTCCCAAGCAATTCTCTCTTCATCACAAAGCTTTCCCAACAATCCTCCTATCCAACCTGTCCTACCATATATCAGGAATTTTAGTCCTGCTGCTGATTTATTTCTACCAACTTCAGTAAATGACCTCACTAGCCTTGAGTATCCATATTGAAAAGACCATTCAGCTTCATCAGAGAGATTTATAGCTGAGAAATGTGGATGTGGGTTTAAAGCAGTAGATACATCTCCCCACCAATCAGGGTTCTTTTTGTACCATTCAATTGTCATCTTAAGTCCTTCCTCCCAAGGAGTACTCTCAACCCAACCAAGTTGCTTAAGCTTTTGATCATCCAAGAAATATCTCTTGTCGTTGAAAGGCCGGTCTTGAACGAATTCGATAACTTGGTTAGTATCCAATTTAAAGAGATTGCATATGTCCCCTGCAACATCTAACACACTCCTCTCTTTCTTTGTCCCAATATTATACACTTGACCTATCACCCCTTTATGAAGTATGACATCAAAGGCTTCTGCCACATCAGCACAATAAAGGTAGCTCCTAACATTGGATCCATCTCCATGGATTGGAAATTTCTCACCTTTCATGGCCCTAAGAATTAATTTAGGGACAAGCTTTTCAGGGTATTGGTTAGGACCATACACATTATTGCCTCTAGTAGTTATGATTGGAAGACCATAAGACCTATGGTATGCCATGACCAACATTTCTGCACCCGCTTTTGTTGCTGAATAAGGATTAGTGGGTAGAAGCTGAGATGCCTCATGATTCCCAATATCAGTATCTAAGTTAGTTTCACCATAAACTTCATCAGTGCTTACATGGATGAACCTTTTAACACAATTGGTGGCCCTGCAACCTTCAAGGAGCACATGGGTTCCATATATATTATTGTAGGTGAATTCCATGGAGTTTCCAAAGGAATTATCCACATGGGTTTGAGCAGCAAAATGCATAATAGTGTCTATTTTCTCTTCTATTAAAAGATGATTCACAATATCAGCACAAGCTATGTCACCTTTAATGAATTTGAATGATCTTGATGAAGTGCAAGGTTGTAGATTCTTGAAAGTAGAGCAATAATCTAGCTTATCAAGAGCTACAATCTTATAGCTAGGATAGTTGTTAATTAGCCTGGTAGTGACATGGGAGGCTATGAAACCAGCTGGACCAGTTATGAGGATATTCTTTGGTTCATATGGAGCTGGTGTAGTAGACATCTTTATATATTCTCTATGACGGTGATAATTTTCTATATATTCAATGTTCTGTTACTGTGTAAAGGAATCAAGATGCAAAACTCCTAAACCTAGAAATGCAAAAAGAAAAGTTAAGTCATTCAAAAAATAAATACATAAAACTACATAGAGGAAACAATATTCACAAGTGTCCCTACTTGCATTTAGTATGACATCAAAGACAAAGAGAAAGAGTCCCCAATAGTTAGCTCAGTGGTTGTAGTTGATAGAGTTACGGGACATGGGATCGTTGAAATCAGGATTCAAATCCTGATGACAACGTTATATATTTGCTTATAAAAAAATAAAGACAGAGAAAAAAACATAATAAAACTAAAATACATAACATTATAATTTCACAAATTGATCGATTAGATTATTTGTAACTATCGATGGCTACTTGATGAAAGCAATTTTGTATTTCAGTTCTTTTGTAAAATGCACTTTTGAACTATATATTCATCGTTTTTGCTTGAATAAAATTAAACTAATCGTACTTTTTATTTATCAACTTTGTTCGTTAAAGTATTCCCGGACATAACTTTGTACAATATAGAATTCTTTAAATCCTTAAAGAAAACAATATAGTATTCTTTAATGTGTGGCTATTTGCAAAAAAAAAAAAATTGGATCCGAGGGAAAGACTTGGAAAAATACATTTGTGGGAAGGTTCCCAAGCCTTTCTTTTCCCTCCACCCCATCAATAATCAACTCATAAATAGCACCTTAAGATTCCCATATCACCTCTATGCCACTCCATTTCGCCATAACCATTATATACCAAAGCTAATAATCTTTCATACTCTACCAAGCCATGCATGAAAATTGATATCTTCGCAAGAGATCAAGAAAACTGAAGAGACCAAATGAAGGTGGAAGAGAAGAAATCGTGAATGCAATAATTTAAAATACAAATCAAAATTATATTAGTCTCGAGCATCAAATTTTTTTGTTCATAAATCGTTTTCGCATATTCAAGGTGTAGATAAAAAAGTACAAGTGTTCATATACGTATTGAGACATGCATATCATGCATTCATTGCATTGCATTGGGAATGATCAGAGGTACAATACAAGCATATAAAAAATATTGAGACTAAAAGTAAATTTTGTTATTCATGAGTATAATGTTTGATGAACAACACAAGCGTTAGGCATTTTACTTACAAGAAATATTGTGGAATAGTCATGGGATAATTGAGAGAAATGGCAGCAATTAGCGTGCCATTAGAAAAGAGGTTAGTGAATTGGTTGATGTATGTTGGAGATTATTCGGGTCTATGTTGTTCTATTATATTAGAGGCTAAAACTTACAAACGTGGACTAAGATCCGAGAATAGTTTTAAAGGTCAATTTGGTTTTTTATAGGCTATCTTTCATCCATTGACCTCCATGATCCTATATTTAAGACTTTAAAATGAGCCTTACAAATGATTGAGGGTTGAAAGAAAATGTGTCTATTTGATCTCTTCCAACAAGCACGCGCACAAACAAAAAATTCAACCTGGTCAAAAAAGGTAACATTCAAATTCATGTTTTCCCTATCCACTGATTTATTAACTACTTATCACAAGATACATCTACCATGGGTATTGGATACTTAACAAGTTGCAACTGTGCATCAGTAAGTGAAAACAATATTCACTTACGTTTGTCATCTACCTTATATAAGGACAAATGCTTAATTATTTTTAACAATGACTATTGATGAGATTTTGATTAAGGTTCGCTCTATGGATAAGTTTAATTATTTGACTAGTAAAAAAAATTTAATTTGTCGATCAAATTGATACACGAATTCCTTCTATGTAAAGTTTTTTTTATTATTGTTTTTTTTTTAAACTTTGGATATAGAAATTATAAAGGCAAGTGTTGTTTAATTTTTTCTTTTACAAACATAATTTTTATATAATTTTATTTTTAAAACAATGGATTCCATGTTAAATTTAATATATAATTTTACACTTGCACGTAAGGCATTTATTTTCAATGAAAAGTTCACACTATTGAGAAAAACTTTTTTTTTTTTTGACACTCAAAGGGGCATTGAGAAAAACTTTTGATACACGTTAGTTAGAATGAAAGAAAATGTTCACCAAGTAAAAAAAAGAGGAAATTAAAAGAAAATGTTGACGAATGTCATTTAATTTTATTTTTTCACAACAAAAGAACTTTCACATGATTATGCATTTATTGAATGTTAGTTTGTCATTAATTATAATTAATTATATAATTATTTTAGTAATTTTCAATTTAAAAATTAATTCATTAGAATTTTTGTAACATGCACCATTTTATATCTGCATTATTTTGGAAAAAAAATAATATACAATACTTCCTTCATCCCATAATATAAGACTTTTTTGTAATCTTTTGTTCGTCGATCTTTATTTATAAAATCTTATTTCATTTTTCAATTACATTTAATTACTTCATTCCATAAATATCCCTATTTACCCCACACTTTTCAGAATTCCAATAATAATTAAAGGGATAATTTTTAAAAATATATGTCAAATATTTGCATTTTCAATACTATTAAAAAATACTAACTACTTTTCTTAATGGATATAAAAATTTTCAAAAGGATATAAAATATTGATGGATATAAAATATTAAGGGACAGATGGAGTAATAAATCAAATATTTTAATTAACGTGATAATGTTGAAAATCTTTTATTTAAATTTATGCGAGTCATAGTCCAAATTAATATTTATGATCCATATTTCAATAAATAAAATAATAATAATAATAATAATAATAATAATAGTAATAAAATAATGTTATTGCGTGTTTATATGCTATTTTTTTAGAACTGTAATATCGTGATTTTTCTCAACTTTAATTAAGAAGATTAATATTGAGATTCCAAAATTGGTAAATCATATTAAGATTTCATATGCAACATCAGTTTTAAATATATATATATATATATATATATATATATATATATATTTGATTGATTATTTTAAATTTTTTCGTTTTGTAATGTAGCTATTTTTATAATGTAAAATACGTAAAGCTATTCAATTAAAAAAGTGATTTCGTAATTGGATTGTCTATTAAAAAATTGATTTCATTTTTGTTTCAAAATAAATTTTCTGATTTGAACATGTATAAGTTTATTTAAAAACAAGTAAAAATGGATTTTTATTTGGGTTTGATGTCTATTTCGACAGAGAGATGAATAGATAAGTTTTAAAAATATTCATGAAAAATATTATTTTAAAAAAGTATTCTTATTTTAATATTCTGAATATCTCTCTAAACTTTCAGTCTAATATTGTTTTATTTTTTTTATAAGTTGTATTTAACAATTTGTCATTTCGAAATTCCGAATTATAGGTTTTTTTTGTCAATCTCAATTTTCCAGATCAAGGAAAAGTGTTTATATTTTGATTTTCATGATTTTCGATACTCAACGAAAATTTTAAGATCAGTTAATTAAATTGTCCCTGTTGTAAGGTGTTATCCCACATGTACCAGTAAATCGGTTTGTTGATTATGACGATGGTGACAGGTTTTCGGTCAAAAAACTTCGTCAGTCGAGTCAAGGTATTTGCGGTGGGATGTGTGTCGTGTGTGAAAGAGGAGTTGAGAGTTGTCCCATACCTTGGTTGCTACCTGTTATTTATAGGGTGAACAATGTGATGAACCATGATGGGCCATTATGAACAAATTTGTAGGACCAAGAGATTCCTCTCGCCAAACTTATCATATCCTAAACAAGGATCCCATTTTCACAGGCAAAACATAAACCTTAATATTTTGGCTCAAGATCCTATATGACTCTCGCAGTTGATTATTTGTTGATGATTACCTCCTTCAGGAACATAACGAATCAGTCTCCTAAAATAATAATAGAGCAATATGTCAGATTGGTCCCTGACTTTGTGAATATCGGTCAAATTAGTTCTTGAGATTATCGAAATTCCAAATTAGACCCCGAGATAGGAACACGTCAGTCATATTAGTCTCTGACGATAATGATCCATAAAGTTAGAGACTAATTTGATCGGTTTCGACAATCTCAGGGACTAATTTGACCAATACTCAACTGTCTTTGTTTATTTTTTTGACCAAATCGACGTTGTTTTGGTCATTCTGTTAGTCCAGTTAAGGACCACTTACGGTGATTAACGTCAGGGACTAATATGACCGACATGTTTCTATCTCAGAGACCAATTTGCAATTTCGAAAACCTCATGGACTAAATTGATAGGTGTCTACAAAGTTAGGGACCAATTTGACATATTACTCAATAATAATAATAATAATAATAATAATAATAATAATAATAATAATAATAATATCAAAGACGGATTTTGGATTTTTCAATAAAAAAAATTATAGTCCCGAAGAGATAGTTTAGTAGTTTGAGCTGCTGGATAAATATTGTGAGCTCTTAAGATCGAACCTTGGTAGCACATAATTTCCGCTCCCCTTTCCCCATCAAAATTTTGTCTATAAAAAAAAATTAAAAATTTGTAACACTCAAATTGCCTTTCAACCAAGCACATCTTGCAAAAAAAAAAAAGAATAAAAAGAAGAACCAAGTAAACATGATTGAAAAAGAAACACAAACACACTAAAAAAAGACAATGCATGAAACAAAAACAAAAACGAATGGTTTTTAATTTTGCTTATGTTTTTTGGGCCTTCTTTTGCACACATGATTTTGGTTTTGCAAATTGAGGAAAGAGAAAGAGGAGGTCGTGTGGTTTTTGCAAGACGAGGAGTGGGGGTGAGTACAATGAGAGGTAATTACAAAGTTGTTAGAATCGAGTTGGACATCAAATCGAAAGAGGTTCTGTATACGGTTAAATCGTATTAATCGCTTAAGTCGAAAAATTGAACCAATATTTATATTTATATTTATATATATATTTATATACATAGAGAGTAAAAAAATCTCCTTTATCCTCTCCTTCAATCAACCCTAATTTCTCTCTCTCTCTCTCTCACCACCACCGTTCTCTGCCTCACCATAACCATCGGCCACCATCACAAAACCCCCTTAGCCTTCTCCTTCCCTTTACTGCGAACATCTCCTACCACTAAACTCTCTCACCCTTTCTATCTCTCCCTCGTTCGGATTTTCTCTCTCTCTCTCTCTCTCTCTCTCTCTCTCACACACACACACACACACTCACACACCCTCACCCCCACCGTTCTCTGCCTCACCATAACCACCGGCCACAATCACAAAACCCCCTTCACCTTCTCCTTCCCTTTATTGCGTCTCACCCTTTCTATCTCTCCCTCATTCAGATTCCCTCTCACCAACCAACACTAACGACAATTGCTAAGCCACAACCACTGGTAGTCATCGCAAAAACCCAAGCCCATTCTTCCTTGATCTCGCGAACTGTGCCTTGACTCCCCCCCCCCCCTCTCTCTCTCTTTCTCTCTCTTATTTTTCATATTTCATTTTTTTTAGAGTTAACAGTCACATAGGTCCCCGAAAGATACCTGTGGAATCAGTTAGGTCCCTGAAAGATTTGTGGAATCTCTTAAACCCCCCAAAGATCATTTTGGTGTCACATTAGTCCCCCATATTCAATTTCGTCAGGATGGACCCGACGTAATTCTACGTTGCACGTTAAATGCTTTGTTGGTCCCAATGCGATGTGGAATGTTAAGAAGGTGTCACGTTTGGGCCAAAAAAGCATTTAATGTGTCACATAGGATCCCGTTAAGTCCCTCATGGGGGGACTAATGTGATGCCAAATTGATCTTTGGGTGGTTTAAAAGATTCCAAAAATCTTTCAGGGATCTAACTGATTCCAAAATGATCTTTGGGGAGTTTAAGAGATTCCACTAATCTTTCAGGGACCTAACTGATTCCATAGGTATCTTTCGGGGACCTATGTGACTATTAAATTTTTTTTTAATTTAATAGGTTGGCCTGGTGCCGAGTTTTTTCCTGTTTTCCATGGTTCAACCCAATTTTAGAGGTTAGTCGTCGATTTTTCTCAGCTCAACCTCTGCATTGATTATGGACCCTGAAACAAGCCAGATGCCTGACCAGGTGATGATCGAACCAGTCTAACTGTCATAACACTGAGTAATTAGGGTATAGTTTAAAATGGGTATTTTGGGTAGTCAAAACATTATGCATTCACGAGGGAAAAAAGTTCATCCATGAAAAACGATCATAAAAAATGGAAAACCAATTAAAATCATTTTTATTTTAAATCATTATGAATTGCTTTTGTAAAGAATGAATTACTCTTCATAACTATGTGGTTTCTTAATTTGGGGCCTGGAAGGAACTTGTAATGAAGTTAACTTGTAAAGATTTAGGAAGAACCCCAACTAAAAAGAAGAGAAATAAAAGCATGTCTTGACCGATTGAATCATCACATAATGCTACTTTTTATCTTGGTTTTGTTTCTGACTTGTCATCATTATCCACTATCATCAGTGCATCTGGATCTTTCAATTTCTATACATGAAGCAGATTTGTGGAAACAGAGCAATGCATGTTGAATAACTTGATACCACTGAACATTGGTAAATTGAAAAACCACCTCTACCTCCACCAATCCCCCACCATAAAAAATCAAAAGCTGATTTCATATGGAGGGAACCATGGTCAAAATCCAAATATATTCTTCGATTACCTGATATTATAGTATATATTTTAGTGCTTGCCAAACTACCAAAAATTTCATAATGATGCTATGATTGATATATAATGTAAAAAGAATGGCAACTGTGAAATTTCTTACAGTTAAGCATATAAAACACCTTAATCAAAGTACTAAAGAAAAACGTTTTTCTATACCTAACTATTTATCTTGCACTCCAGAATGTCCCAGGACTTAAAAGGTATAGGGACTATCCCGACAAAAGATAATGAGTGTTGATCTTGTTAAGGCATCAAGTTCTTGGTAACAACCTAAGGTTTATGTATAAGGTTCTTCATCCCTTGCTCTTGAAGACTGAGCAATTTGCTTTCGCATCTTTTCTTCATTTCTTCCTGTTCTCTTTCCAGCAGCTGCATCTTTCACTTTTTTTACAGTTTTAAGGTACTGCCACACACAACAAAAAAGAAGCAAACAGAAGAAAAGATAAAGTTCAATAAACTGATTCCTTGCTCCAACTATCAATGGAATGAACCATATCCCCAATCTATGAGATGGTAATTGGTAATTCCTGTGCATGCCTTGGAATTTTAGTTTATACAAAGCCAACTCAGAGTAATAGCCAAATCAGGGCCACTTGCTTCAAACTACAACGAAAGCAAGGAGTGCATGTATTATGGCCCAATAAATTATAATTCCAAGCCGCAAGATGGGTTGTCTCATCAGTGTCCGATCACATGAAACCCTGCAAGAATGTGAACACGAGCCATTCATCAAGAGGGAACCTGGTATTATAAAGCTCCTGCTATGTGCAGGGTTCGGGGAAGGGTCAAAGACTCAAAGCCACTATGTGTCTATGCAGAAGGCAGTCTTAAATTATATTTAAAAGAAATTTATAGAGCGTAAGCCATTCATCAAATTTAAAGAAATTTAAAAACATAAAAATAAAGGGAAAAATATGCCTACCACAGGCCATCAATCAAGTCAGTCAAAGGTCTAGTAAATCTTGGGACAACTTTGGATGAAGTGAGTGATTTGAAACCATGGACTGCAACAAAAAGTGGAGAAACCAGAATAAATAAAAGGAATCATAATGTGCTGCTGAAAGCACCAGAAGCCAGCACACGGGTTAAGTAAGTTGTGCAAAATTACCTTTGTCGTCCTCTTCATCTTCTATCCTACCAGTACTACCAGGTTCTTCATCTACTGCAATGGCAACATGTTCGGTAATGCCCTTGCGCAAACTGCGGACTTGAGGTGTTACAAAAGTCCCTCTTGGTGACCACTCATTTGTCTAAAAAACAAAGCCAAATAAATTCAATCCCTTCAAATTAAGTCAACCATTATTGTTTTAATGCAATGTTAATAAGAATGAAAATATATTTAATTTACTTTCATTACTACTCAGACATGATTTATTCATTAATCCATTTTAAAAAAATATTACTTACTATATTCGATCATAGTCAAAGGGTGATGGGTCAGACATATTACACAAGAAAACACTAACATAAAACAACTTTTGAAACTGCAAGCTTATATTTATCAATTTATCTAACTTAACAAATATAATGACAATGTTATTGATCGTGCACAATAAAATACTCCATGTTTTGCGCTAATAGAAGATCTGGCTCAAAAAGGATTCTTATTTAATCTGGATTCAATATAGGACCCTGGTACTAGTGCAATTTACAGCTGTCAGAGTTTAGGATGATAGATTCATTTGATATACTGCCCCTGATGCAAATCAGTCCTACCACTCAAATTCCTCTCTTGCAACTTTTAACCCTATATCCTTTTAAAAAAAAGGAAACTACAAATATGCAAGTGTAGGCAGGTAAACAGGATACAATAACTATAAAATCTTTTTTCAAGAAATAAACCATAAATGGATAAGTAAATAATTGATTTCCTCACCACTGGTTCCACCTCTACAATTTCTGAGCTTGTGCTAGCTCCGTTTCCAGTTTCTTCGACTCCTTCAAGCAAATTCAGTTGCGATTCTTTCTCGCGCAGGGACATCTCAAGTGTCTCTACTTTGCGGTTCAACTCTTCTTGTTTACTCTTTTCAACTTGCAACATTGCATCCTTGCTTTCTGTAATTGTCCTTAGATTCTGTAATTCTGATAATACAGACATCAGCTTCTTGTGAAGTATTTCTTTGTATTCATGAAACTGACTAATGCTCTTAACATCAGGATGTATATCATTAATCCCTTCTTGAGATACAATCATGTCAACCCACATTAAAAACTCAAACAGCTCATCAGAACTTCTCTGGTTGCTCATTTGTGATGCAACAAGAACATCATTGGTGCATCTAGTAACCTCTTGCCTTAAGAAGGAAATTTCAGCATCTCTTTCTTGCAATTGGGATTGCAGCTTTTCAACCTCAGAAAGGAGACTTGCGGACAGGTGGTGAAGCTCATCAAACTTGCTTACAGTTATGGAAAGCTTTTTGACAACCTTACCACGAGAAGATTCAAGGTTCTCAATCTCTTGACTCTTTTGCTGAACAACCTTTTCAAGTTCAGCAATTTTCTTTGTCGACTCTTCCATTTGTACCTCTTCCTCGTCAAGTGCATGCATTAGTGCTTCAATTTCTGTGATAAACAATTAAAAAAGACCAGAAATAATCTAAGTTCTCATTTATAAAAGATATATTACAGGATTACATCTTAAACGACATAAGAAATCATAAAAAAGCTAACCTTGGTCTTTGGCAGCAAGCAAATCAGCCTGAGATCTTATTCTCTCCTCTAGTTCAGCTGCAGTTCCTTGCCTATCCTGCAGCTCATTCAGTCTCAGTTCGAGCATCGTCTTTTCTGCCTCAATCGCATCAATCTGTTTCCTTAAATTATGTTCTTGAATAGTAACAGATTGAAGATCTCGTGAGTAACTGTTGGCAGCAGCTTCAGCATCCTTAATCTGTTTAACCAGGTCTGAACAAATCCTGTCTCTTTGAACATCCTTCTCCTGAAGCTCTCTCTGCAAATTTGTTATAGTGGCCTTCATTTCCTTTTGGTTAGAATCTAAAAATTCAGTTTTTAAGCTAGCAAACTCGTTTGCAGCCAATTTCAGTCTATCTGCCATGGTTTTAATACATTCCTCAAACATTCCATCATCAAATGATGGTATTTTCAAGTTAACCCCTAGATCTGACGACTCAAACTTATTTCCAACCAGTTCAGCTTTTCCATTTTCAATTACACTGACAGAATTGATGCACGCTTCACAAAGGTAGGCAATGTTCCCATGTAATGAAACAAGTAGCCCATCTCGTTCTCTAATTTCATTCTTCATGGCTTCACATGACTCTCTTTGGGAAGTCATTTCCCTTTGAATTCTCGCCATTAGTTTAGATAGAGTTTTTTCTTGCTCTTGTGCCAAACTTGAATGAACGTTTATTCTTTCGTTAAGAGAACTGATCTCCACCAAAAACTCTTGCAGCTGATGCCCAAGAAGATGAAGAATTTCAACTATGGAATTGTCATCATAGTGATCAATTCTGTCAAAATCAGACCAAGAATCTGCAGACCCAGGGCTCTTCTGAAGAAGAAATGTCAGAAATTTTAGGAAGAAAAAATAAGTCATAGTACACAAAATAATAACAATGAAAATAATAGTAATAATTAATAATAATAATAATAATAATAATAATAATAATAAGGAATGCAATTAAGCCTAGCAAGAAAAACTAATTCATCGAGAGAAACCAGAAGCCAAATTATGCAAAGAATGAAATTCGAGTAATCAAATTAGATTTGCCTAAGTCACTTCATTTCTTTTTGTCTAGGCTAAACAGAAAGAGTGGAATTATGTGTTGAAACTGAAACTGCAACATTCCATGTATAATTATAGTCTAAAGCATTAAGAAACAGTGTGCTCAAATTTCCGATTAATCATAATTTTTTAGAAAATTTTTAATACCTAACTTAAGAAATGCACATTAAAAAAAACCCAAGAGTTAAAAAAATTACATTAAAGACACAAGTGAATTGAAGGAAGAGAAACACTTACTTAGACACTATGGCACCAAAACGAACCAAGTAATATGAAGGCTACAACAAACCAATAAATATGGCACCAAAACATGAAAACCAAACTAATCTCTCTACAACAAATGTCTCTAATGCTCAATTTGTTCTGGTTTAAAAAGTCACCATTAATTTACAAAAATCTACATCAATTTATGTTTAAAAATTATAACACAAAAAAGATGACGTGCTACACTGACGGTTGAGGAAACAGAAAACAGTAAGCCTAGAAATCTCAAAGTAACAAAGCTGTCCACCAATCCCTCTGCATACCAGACAAGGAAATTCCTTTGAAATAACCATTAACAGAACACCAAAATTGAGGACATGAACACCATCTTAAACCATAACATATTTAAGCACCAAAGAACACCTCTAACAAAATACATTAGGCTGCAACATAAGCATCAAATAACTGCACGGATCATATATCAACAGCACATTCAAGTAGCAAATAGTGCAATAACAGGGGTCAGAAACCTAACCCAAAAACAAAATAGCAAAAGATATCAAACCAACACAACCCTGTCAAATATCTGCCTACTAAAATGAATGTTCAATTTTTGCATTTTTGCATTCTCATAATATACCAATAAAAGACAGTTGATGTAGAATACAGAAAATATCAAAACTATTTGATAAAAATTATTTTAAATAAATGGTTGAGTATCCAAGTGAAATTAATACCTTATTATCAGATGACCTGCGTAAAACACCATCATATTCTTTGGTGACAGATGAATTCACCAAACTGGCAGCATTGTTTCCTTTCATACATGACTCAAGACCAGCCTCCAGGTTACGAAATGATTCCAAATCCATGAAAAAAGCATTAGCTACTAAATTCTGAGCCTCGCGAAAGCCATTACAGAGTTGGTTCATGCAGGATTTTAATTCCATGATCTCAGAAAAATGCCTCTGTGTTCCCTCCTCATGCAACGCTGACAACTTTTCAAGATGTGAGAGAGCTTCCCTTTTGGCAGCCTCGGCAGAATCTCTTTCCTTTATGCGATCATCAAGTTCAGCAGCTACCTTCGTGAGCTCCTCCTGAAAAGCATCATTCCTTTCTTGAACCTCATTCAACTCTGCCAAGAGGAGCTCTGCTGCTCTTTTAGATTTCCTGGATTCTTGTTCCGAAGACACTACAGCACCATGTAGCTCAGAGTATCGTTCCCCAATCCATTCCAGCTTCTTCACCGGATCACTTATATGACCTTCACCATCAAAGTCAATCTCAGCTAACTTGTCCAATATCAGTTTCAGAGAACGTTCTTGCTCCTGCAAATGATGCTCAGTTGTTGCCAAGTTGTTCTTCAGAAGCGAACTCTCAGATTCAAGAGCTTCTAACCTATCTGGGTAGGTTGCCAACTCCATCAATTTCCTTGAATGCTCTGCAATAGCATGCTCCCGGTTGTTGATTTCGGATTTCAAGTGCTCCATCTCAACACTCATCTCTTCAATTGTTTGTTTTAGACTGTCTCTTTGTTGCACCAACGACTTCCCTTTCCTGACTGCAAGATTCAATTTCTCTCTAACAGAAGCTGACCTCTGCTCCTCCTGATTAAGAAGCTGTTGCAACTCCTCATTTCTTTTACTCAGGGCTTCAACTTCACCAGATAAAGATGTTTGCTTTTCCAGAGTCCTATCTCTCACCTCCTTCGCATGCACCAACTCGGCCAAAGCCTCCTCCAGATCATTTTTATATCTATCAATATTTGCCTCCTCCTGATTAAGAAGTTGTTGCAACTCTTCATTTCTTTTACTCAGAGCTTCAACTTCTTCCGATAAAGATGTTTTCTTTTCAAAAGCTCTATCTCTCTCCTCCTTCACATGCACCAATTCACTCAGAGCCTCCTCCAGATCTTTTTTATATCTATCAATATTTGCCTCACCCCCATCATACAAATCTATGCTTCTTGTTTCGAGAAGGGTACTATCATCCTTTTGCAAGTGGTGCCCGTCAAGTGCAACCCCATATGGAGGTTTGGTTGATGAAAAACTTGCATGACTTGCTATGAGGGTTCTAAGCAATTCTTCCAAGGAATCAATATTCGCACCAACAGAAACAAGGTTTTCAGTTTCAGATTCTGGCAATGCATCACTAACCATGTCTTGCAATTTTCTGATCCTGCCATCAATGGTGAAAACTTGTTCTTCAAGAGCAGCTTTCTGTTCCAATCTCTCCTCCAAACTAGTTATTTCATTATGCAGCTTTTCATTCTCAAGTTCAGCTTCCCTTCTCTGCACTGATAGTTTCTCATGTTCATATATCAGATCCTCCATTTTCTCAGACAGGTGCTCTCTCTCGGATGTAAGAGCTCTAAGGTCTGCGTGAAGAGCAGATACTCTCCTTCGAGACTCTTCCAGATCAGCATTTAGCAATCCACAATAGCTATCATATTTTTCAATCTTAAGCTGCAGAGAATCTACATGATGATTTGCCTCAGCCAGTGCCCTTCCTACCCATTCAATCCTATCCTCCATCTCCATAGACCGCAAATGTGAAGGCATATCAATCCTGTCTACAAGCTCTTCCCATCTCTGAACTAAGCTGTTTCTTTCCATCAATGACTGCTCCAGCATTTCATTTTGCTCAGCCAAACCATAAAACTTAGTTTGCAACTCCTCAAATCTTTTTCTAAAATCATCCCCTGAATCTGGTTGTAGCGAACTATCCTCTTTCCACGAATCTGTGACAACATAACCAGCATCAGAGTATGAACCTCCTCCAACAGATTCCTTCTGCTCCCAATCACTCGTTGGCAACGAGTTGCCAGCAACTGACCTAGCTAACCAATCAATCTTTTCAATTATATCTCTTGAATGAAATTGCTCTGGTAAATCTAGGTCTTCCAAAATTTCTTCTACCCTCTGAAGCACTGAATCTTTAAGAAGAAATGACTCTCTCAAGGCATTAGATGAATTACGGATATATGAAAGCTCGGATTCCAGAGCCTCCACACGCTCACCAGACTCTGCATAGGTCTTAAGTTTCGTTTCAACCTCATGAAGTCTAGTATCTTTCAACTGTAACTCCTGCAAGCATCTCTCCAATTCACTGGATGCCTCTGCCAGGGACTGTTTGAGGCCATCCCGCTGTACAATCAACCCTTTTCCCTTGGTAACAGCTATACTAAGTTTCTCCCGAATGGAGGACACCCTCTGTTCTGAATTCTCAAGTTCATTTTTTTTATCTAGTAAATCAGAACGCGCAGCAGAAAGAGCTTCCCCAGCCTGATGTAAGCTTTCCTTTAGAACAAGGATTTCATTCTCATTCTGAAGCCGTAGATTGTCTAGATAACGAATAGTTTCCTTCAATTCAGCCAATTCCATCTCTTTAGATCCATAGCCTTCTTTCGTCATGTGTAACTGGATTTCAGCCTCTCTGGTTTTCTGGACAAGACTAGATACTAATGAATCTAAGCATAAAAGAGGTGATTTATTTATCTCAATCGTTGAAATTTCTATGTTCAGCACACCCGCAACATCTTCAATCAGCTTACTAACAGAATCTAAACCAAGACATTTCATCTTCAATTCCTCAAGTTCTGTCTCCCTCTGCATCAAATCTGACTTCATCTCCTTGGTAACAAACTCAATCTCCAGCTTCTTATTCAATATATCCCCAAGATATGTCATTATGATCTGATAGCTATTATAGTTCAGTAGATCAGGCAGCGTTTCACTTTGCACATCTTCCTTATCTTCATCCATGGATCCCCCGTGATCGAGCACAAGTTTTCTCAGGTCATTGTACATCTTATGCAATACACCAATCGCCAATTCATTTCTTCCGAGCAGATCAGCATATTTCAAATTCAACTCTTTATGCGACGTACAGGTTATTTCAAGCTCTGAATCAGTAGCATCAATTTTTTTCCTAAGATCAAAAATCATTTCAGTGGCTGCATTAACAGAAACTGCTAACTGATGCCAGATATCCAAGCTATTATGATTGCCAGAAGGGCTGGTTGAGGATAAAGTTTCCCCAACTGATTCATTCAGCTTCCCAACTAATACAACAATCTCAGCAACAGCAGTATCCCAGACTTGTTCAAGTAGCATTGCCCTCTCTGTCACTTGCTTCTGCATATTTTCCAGTTGACTACCAATAATAGAAGCCATCTCATTTGAACCTTGTTTCACATCATACATTTCAGTACGCAATTCAGTAATTTTTGAATGACAAAGTCCAAGCTTTTCATAAAGTTCACAATTTTTCGCTTTGAGATGGATATCTTCTAGCTTTAAGGCTTGGCAGAGTTCCTCAAGATGAAATTTCTTTTCTTGAATTTCACCCAGAAGTTGCTTTGTAGCTTCACATTGAACTGCAAGCTCAATATTGGACGCTTCCAAATTTGAACAATGTTGCTTCAATTCTTCAAACTGATCCTTGAGATCGCTATAATTGCCATCAGAAATTTTCCTACCATCTCGCTCCTCCTTGAACAATGTACCCACATTCTGAACATCCAGCTTCCACTTTGTAAGCAACTTTCTCAAGTTTCCAATTTGCTCTTTGGTTACCATAAATGATTCTGATGATGACTGAACTGCACTAGAATCCCTTCCCTCTACCTCATGCTCATCTTCCGGTGCTTTTGATTCAAAAGCCTGTATTAATCTTGATACCCCGGGCGAAGAAACTTTTTCACCAGACCTGCCAAAGGATCCTGATCGAGAATGCCATGCATTAATTGACTTTTCAAGCTTCGACAATACTTGTTCCACCTCATCCATACCAGTATTCAAGGAAACAAACCCAAGAAAATCATCAAAGACTTCATGTTCAAGTAGATTCTCAGGTGCCCCCCCAGGTGAACCTTCATCTGGCTTCTGATCCATGTGCGGGGAATCTTCAGCAATTGCAATTTTAAGGCCCTCACTTAGTGTCCGTGAAACATGTGCTTGATTCCCAAGGTACCCATGTTGAAATAGCGGTTGACTAGGTTTCTTACCAATTTCTTCTATCTTCGCCTTATGTTCGTCCAAAGTGCTGGTGAGTGAGACGTTTTCCTGGGTAAGTTGTTCCAGGCGGACTGAAGCTTCTTTAAGGTCAGACTCAATCCTCGTTCGCTCCCCCTTTTCAAAAGATAATTCCTCTTGTAGATCAACAAGCTGAGAATAGAGTCTTTGATTTTCAAGAACAACGGGCTGATTCTCCTCTTCAAGATTTTTAATCTTGTCAGCTGATAATGCAAGGCTCCCACTTAAGTTGGAATTTTCTTCCTGTAAACTTGCCACCAAACTTTTATTTTCAACCAAGTCTAATGATATCCTATCAACCTCATTCGACAGATGCTCAATTTCTGCTTTGATTGTATTCTTCTCTTCAGTCACCAACGAGATCCTGTCAATTAGGTTGGAATTTTCAGCAATTAGAGCTTCCATTGAACTCTTGAAATCAGCTAATTCAGTTGCCAGCTTCTTACTTTCATGTAGATGAAATTCTTTCTCCTCCATAAGTTTGTTTTTATCTGCAGTCATCAAACCAAGAGTTTCATCCATGCCATTTTTTTCTTCCCGTAAACTTGAAATCAAGCCTCTGCAGTCGGCCAACTCTGTAGACAGATCCGATGAATCTTTTTGAGCCAATTCAAAACTAATCTGCAGCTCAACAACTCTGGCAGAAAGAGCTTCAACCTCTGCCTTGGCAATATTAAACTGGTTTTCCATTTCTACACTCCTGCTGGAAACATTGTGTTGTTCAACATGGTATTTTGCAAGTTCTTCAGTAAGCTGTTGATTCTTCTCAGTTACTTCATACATACCCTTGTTTTCTTCCTGTAAACCTGAAATCAAACTTCTACAGTCAGCCAACTCCGTGGACAGATCCAATGAATCTTTTTGAGCCATTTCAAAACAAATCTGCAACTCAACTACTCTGGCAGAAAGAGTTTCAACATCTGCCTGGGCAATATTAAATTGGTTTTGCATTTCAACACTCCAGCTGGAAACATTGTTTAGTTCAATACGACATTTGGCAAGTTCTTCATTAAGGTGTTGATTCTTCTCAATTACTTCATTATGGGAAGTTTTGAGCTGAGATAATTCATCAATCAACTGGTAACGCTGATTATCAGACTCCAGTTGCTGCTCCAGTTGTTCAGCTAGTTGCAAATCAAATATATTTTTTATCAAATTTGCAAGAAACAATTCTTCTTTGAGTCTCTGAAATGCTTCTGAAATGTCATTATCTTGTAAAATTGAACTATTGGGTAAAGTACCTGGATCAGAAACTGCCCCTCTCGACTTGAGCAGAAAGTGATACTCTTCTTCATTAAGACCCCTTATAATTTCAGCCAGCTGCAAGAGATTAACCGAGCTTGCATCAAAAATAGGAGAAATGTCCAATGCTCTATCTGAATCATTCACATGAGCTCTCATTGACAATTTGTGAGTTTCATCCCCAACTTCAGATTCAACAGGAGCGCCATGCTGGTTAAGCCCCTCCTGAAGCCAGCTATCTCGTCCACTAAGAAGTTCTTTACTAATCTGTTCTTGACCAGAGTGAAGAGGCATATCTTCAAAAGAAGGATCTGGCAATGTTTCATTCTCCGGATTTCTCATTAGAGGCCCAGTAGTTGCAATATCATCTCCCTGTCCTTTATCAGAAACTGAAAGATAGTCTGACACAGTGTCCCTGAAAGAGACTATTTCAACCGACTTCCCTAGTTGTTCCGCTTCATGAGATGCCTCCTCAATTCTAGCATCCTCCAAAGCAATTCCTGAAATAGACTGATCACTGACACCAACCTCGAACAAAGGAAGCTTCTTTTCACCATCAATCAGTGCATCAGTCATTTGATCAGATTTCTTCATATCCAAACCATCAGGTTCCTGCATTGCCCCTACCCAGCAACAAATGAGAATATAAATTATAAATCAAATCAACATATAAGTTTTCCCATCCTGCCCAAGTAATAATACCCTAATACCTAATAGTATAAATATTAATGGCACGGAAGAGAGAGAGAGAGAGAGAGCACAACCTAAATCTGTTACCTGATCTTCTCTTGTCTGCATCAAGGATGGATGAGGAATATCTACTGATAAAATCAAGGACTCTTCCCTCTTTTCACCCTCTCTTTCAACTGGAACAGATTCATCCACTGCAGCTTTAACAGAAACAGGTGGGGACAAAATGTCACCAGGTGCAGACACATGATCATTTGTTGCTCCGCCTTCAGATCCAAGACTATCTGAAGCTTCTAAAAATACATCCTGTGTCACATCAGCACCAGAATTCCTAGCACTTTCCCCTGCATCTTTGACAGACAACTCATAATCATTCCCCCCCTGAGTCTGAAGTACTAACTTGCTGTTAGAGTCGTCTTCTGTTTCAACACCCGTATCATATGTAATGGCCACCGATGATGAATCAACAGATGGATCAATGTTGTCAGGAGCTAATGAATTTGCTAAAGACTGTGATTCTAATGATTCTGTGATAACCACATTGGAGTCATTGTCATTTTCAACATTTCCATCAGTAACCTGAGATGATGTCGCTGACGTAGAGTTACCACTTGCTGCATCAGCATCAGCATCAGCATCAGACTCATGTTGCTGATGCTTACTAGATTTTTTTGATGATTTTCCACGGCTACTACTACCTTTACTGTCCTTCTTCTGACGAAATTGTTGGAGCTGGCAATGATAACAAAAGAATCAAAATTAATAAACTGCAACCCTTCTGCTCTACACCCCCTCTATCTCTCTCTCTCTCTCTATATATTTATATATATATATATATAAACTTGAATAGTAAAAAGGAACAAAAAAATGAAGAAGAAGATATAGTCATATACTTTCCAATCCCACTAAAAGGTAAAAGGAAAACATTAATCCAAATCAGTTCACGAATCAGCATTCTGAAAATAAAAGAAACACCCACCCAGGTGAATGCTATAACATACAGTATCTTTCAATGTTTCTTTAGTATTAGGAGGATTTGGATTTGGATCCTCTAAAGAAATTGGCGGATTTTAAAGAGTAAGGTGCAAGTCGTAACCGTTGATGAGAAAACGAAGAGAGTAGACTCGCACATATCCATTGTCCATTATATGAGGGCATGTGTTTTATAAAATAAATTGTTGATTTTCTCATTAACGGTTACTCACTCCGTTTCATATATAGTGTTCATAGAGTTTTTGTCCCATGTTTCATATGTATTGTATTGTTCTTTTGCAAAACCCAATACATAATTAATGTTATTTTTCCCAACATACCCCTATTTATTACACTATCTTTTTCACTTCCAATATCTTTCTCTCTCTTTAATAATGATTACATAAGGGCATACACTACATATGAAACGAAGGGAGTATCATTTAAGTGTGAACCCCTTGCTTTGCGAGATCCAAATCCTTCTAAAGGTGTAATCGGAGTTTTAAAAATGCGGACCACATCACATCACGCAGCCGCAACATCTTAATTGTAGCAATCATCGCAAAAACATCAAGCTGTGATTGTGACCCGCAATGGTTGCAATGCAACCACAACACAAACGTAACCACAATTTAAAACCCTAGGTTTAATGATTTCTTAATTCGTACGCAACAGAATATCTTACTCTAATCGGAACCATAACACAAATACATAAACTTGGTCATGAAACAGAAGACCGTAACTCATTCATTCTTCTTCAAAATATACAGTCACTTAACCAAAACCAGGCCGTAATTAAAATTTTCAATAATTGCGCAAAATCGATACCTTTTTTCTTCCGGCTGCAAGTAGATCGGTACGGTTCTTGCTCCTGTCCATTTTCCGATCCACTGCGTTCTTACTCCCCACTGTAACTGCAACAATCACCACACGCAAATCCTTGCAACCATTCAGATCCTCCTCTTATACTGCATCCAAATCAAACAAAAGAATAAAATCAAATCTGATAACAATTACAATCACTAACACGGTAATTAATTACAAAACCTATATATATATATATATATATATATATTAAATAAATGAATTTATTCATACAATTCTGAAACTCGAGAAAACTGTGTTGTCCCTTTTTTCTCTATCCAAAATTCCAAATTAACCAAACAGAAGAGTAAAAATCTATAAATTAAGAATTGGAAAAATGAATAAGCGAAAAGATGATGATATGGAGGGAATAATAATGACCTGAATTGAGCGTTGGGGAGACGACGTCGTATAGAGTGACATTCAAGGGGTGTGGATTTCAAATCGAAACGTTGTTGCGTTCTGCTTCTGAGTTTCTCTGTTTGATTGGAATGTGAATGTGAATGTGCGCGTGAAGAAGGTGGTGGTGGTGGTGGTAGCGTCTCTGTCTTCTCTCTGAGATCTAAATGCTACGTCAGCGTAGCGTTATTTTCTCCGTTGGTGAAGAGTAGAATCAAGCAACAACTATTTTATTTGTAAAAATGGATTGAATTTAATTTTCCTAACTACCAAAACAAAAAACAAGTAATTTTGAATTATCATTATCATCAACATCAACATAATATAATATAATAAAATATAAAATAGGAGAAATAGAAGGGTAAAAAGATTTCCCTCCTAAAATATTCATTTTCCCTTTCAATGTTGTATTTCTTTCCTAAATTCATCATTAAGTGTGTGTTTTGTGTCTTTTAATCTTAGTCATCCATCATATTTTATTAGATTAAATCATAATCGTTCAACATGTTTTCTTAGAGACACATTTTCCTTCGTCTTCTTTCTTTCGCTTTTTTTCTGGTTGCCTTCGTTTATCTCCCTTTCAGTTTCTTTGTCTCTTCTCATTTTTTCAATCTCTTTAATACATATTTTCAAACACTTTTATGTACAAAAAATTTTGAAAAATAAACTTCTGATTTTGATGTTCGTTAGGCTCTCCAAATATACATCATAAAAAAAATATACAAATGAGTACTCGAATAAAAAATAATTTACCTTTAATTTATTTCTTTTTTTTTTGTTTATCTTTAATTTATTTCTTGCCTTTTTAAGAGTTGTCATAAAGTTCAAAAAAATTATTTAATTATATATTTTTTGGTGAAATTAAATATTAAAGATTTTATTTGATCTAATTAAATTACTTATGGTTTCTAACTAAACTAAAATTTATGCCTTTTGTGGAAGTTAAGAATTTGATAAGACAAGTGCTGAAAACAAAAATAGAATATGAAAATTGATGACTAGAGTATTAGTGATATAACTATTTTGATCATATATATATAATTATTTTTCTATAACACAATTACATATAGATAATTATTTGTTATATTTGATCATATATATTTATTCGTTTTATAACACAATTACACATATATTTATTTATTTTTTTTTTGTGAACACAAATACACATATTTTTTCACATAGATATATAGTCTAATGAATAAGAGATGTCAAAAGTCTTTACGAAAAAAACAGAAACACCAATGATGGATTAGAAAAAGGATTAAAAAATGAAGATATGAGTGAGGACACTGACACACCCGTATGACTATTCACACTTTTCATTTTTTTTTAATTAATAATATTGTTAGTTTTATTTTTCTAACATATCTTTATTAAAAATTTTAAAGTAAAAAATCAACTAGAATTTTTATTTTGCTCAATAATTGATTTTTTAATCAAGAATTTCAGAACTCCAAAACCTATATTTTTATAGATATATTTTTTTATGATCTTTGAGTTCTCGTATATTTAGCACTTGATATTTAAATTTTTATATTTATGTCAAAGTTCATGTTAACTCGAGATCATGGAAAGAATAGTGAAATTTAAGACCCGTGCACCGCACGGGACAATTTCCTAGTTTACTAAAAAAAGTCAAATATATATAAAATAATAATAAAAAATTGGGTTTATTAACCTCAGCAATTTTTTTTTAAAAAAAAAACATCATCCCTTAAAGGTTAAAAAAGAGTAAAATTACATTGGTAAACTATGTTTATTCTTTTTAAATATTATATTTTTTCAATGCAATGTTACTTGATTAAGCCTCTTATCCTCGTCCTTAAAAAAATCCTAAAAGTTTATAAGATATATGTGTAATACTCCGTCTAATCTTAAATGTGAGAATATTTGGAGAGAAAATACGAGAAACTAAGAAAGAAAGTTAGTTAAAGTTAAAATTTGTGTTAAAAATGATAACATTTGATATATTTTTAAAAAAGTACACATATAATTATTATCGAACGAGGGAAAAAGATTGTTTGTAATAATAAAAAAAAAAGAGTTTCGTAAACATACAATAAGTAATTCATATTAATGAAAATTAGAATAAAAGCTTACATTCAAGGTTCATTTGATAGTCAATATATGATAAGGATAAAATAGGATAAAAAATAAGATATGATATCAATATAATAGCTCTTATCTTATCCGGTGCTCAGTGCAAAACAAATAACTCTAGTATTGATAAGGTGGTGATGGTAATAGAAGTGTGATGAATGTGACAACAACGGTGTTAATTAATGTGTGAGGGCATGAGAAAAAAATTTGCATTATCATATATTGCTCATTTTAACCCACTTAGCTTCTTCCCATAAGATATAAAATAAACTAGGCAGGTAGGATAAGATATGCTAACAAGATAACATTATCATATCATGTTGATTCATCAACTCATAATAGTAACAAGATAACAAGAGGCTATCTCATCTTATCTTTCTTGTCATGTCCAAAAAAATGAGCCCTAAAGGCAAAATAATGTATAGAAAGGGTTTACAGTTAGGACAAAAGAGAATAGGTTCGTGTGGTTTTGATTTTTTTTCCAGTCATGTTTGGTGTTTTTTATTATTGCTATAGGGATTACCTAAGGGTTGATAATAAGAAGTTAAAAAAATAGTAAAGAGGTGTTGAAAGACTTATCACTTACTTTTAAAGTATTAAATACTCCCTCCTTTCAATTTTAAGTGTTCTTTAAGGTCTTTTTCAAAGATTAAGAAAATTATTCAATACTTCAAATTTTTTTTTTTTTATTTACAATACTTCAAATTTTAAAAGAAGTGCAATGTAACTTTATTGTAGTATCTCCACATTATATAATTATTACATATTTAACATATTTTCAAAGGTTAAAATGCAAGGTTAGAGTTGAAAAAAATTAATTAATGTACCATCGAATTTCTAAAGCGACTAGTAATTTGAAATAAGTTATAAGTATTAAAGTGATAAATAAAGTGAAATTGGAGAGAGCATTTGATTTTTAAATGTAATGCAATGATACCTTTTTAATTTTTTTTTAATTTGAAAAATGAGATTAAATTTTTTAAGACTAAATCTAAGTTTTCAGGTGTGGTCGGTCATTGACCCCTACAATAATTTTTGAGATTTCCTTTGGTGTTTTTTCTCATGCATAATACTTTAAAGGTTGAAAAAAAAATGATAAAATGCTAACCCTTTATCCTTGCTGTACTGGTGTAGAAGAAGTCTTGTCGTATAATTTATTGTTGGGTTGCATGAGTACGGGTACGGGGTACGGTAATTTCTAAAAAACTAGGGTACGGGTACGTTTGTATATATATATATATATATATATATATATATATTTAATAATTTATTTTATTAATATAATTATATTTAAATTTTAAAAAAATGGAAAAAATAAAATCAATAAGGTAAAAATTAAGTTAAAATTAATAATAAACATTTAAAAATTATTTTGATGTAAAAAAAAACATTAAGTTCAAATTAATAATAAACACTTAAAAAACTGTATGATACTATGAAAAAAAGAACAAGCTTACGAAATCAGTGCAGCAAATCTCATTAGATACAGCAAATGAAATCCTAACTTTCCAAGTTGCAGCAAATCTCATTAGAAAAATAAGTAACAGATGGAGTAAAAGTATTTTATCTCTGTACCATGAGTATGACGGGTTCGAGCAGCACGGCGGCGACAGCAGCGAGCAGCACGACAACGGATTCGAGCAGCACGACAACGACAGCGAGTGAGCAGCGAGCAGCACGGCGAGCGAACGGCAGCTGACAGTAGAGATAGAGAGAGGAGGCAGAGAGGGTTTGCTTCAAAACTCAACCATAAGATAAGATTAAGATGTCTAAGGCTGGGAATAAAAAAAGAAAAAGAAAATAAAATTTTTCAATTTTAGTGATGTTATGTCGTACCCAATTGGTGGGTACCGTACCCCCGCGTACCCCGACGTACCCAAATATGTACCAAAGTTTTTTTTTTTATTTTTTTTGTTCGGGTACGTACCCAAGCCGTACCCGTACCCAAAAAATACCTGGTACGTGTACGACTCCTAAAACGGTGTACCCATGCTTCAGAGATCTATTGCCATGACAAACATAAAGGAGGACATTAGGTCGCCTTAGGTTACACCTTTGAAAGAAACCTTATATTTCTCCATTTTATGTTGAATTCATTCAAATTGATAAATATAGAGGAGAATTTTAGTTTATGTATTAGCCCAATAATAAATGTTTATTCCATCATGTTATATGTGACACTTATTTTTATAACACGAAAAACAAAATATATTTAATGACATTAAGCAAGTTGTTGGTTAATTATTTATTCAATCATTGAAGATAAGGATAATTTTTGGCTTATTTAACATTTTAGTTCTTAAACTTAGGTGCTCTTTTGGAATTGATCCTTAAACTTTTTTTTCGATACTTTGGGTCCCTGAACTTTGTTTAATTAATTGAATCCAAATTGTCCTTAAACTAATTGTCCCACGTTAATGCAAAAAGTCAAAAATACCTTTAAAAAAAATTTCACTAGCTCTCTCAGGGGTAAGTGAGCTTGTAATTTTACAAAACTCGTTGACCCCCGAGAGAGAGCTAGTGAAAAGAAGGATTTTTCACTAGCTCTCTCGGGGGTCAGCTAACTTGTAATTTTACAAAACTCACTGACCCCCCAACTAGTTAGCTCTCTTAAGGGTCAGCTAGCTTGTAACTTTTACAAGTTAGCTTGTAACTTTTACAAGCTAGCTGACAAATAGGATTTTTCACTAGCTCTCTCGGGGGTCAGCTAACTTGTAATTTTTACAAGCTAGCTAACCCCGAGAGAGCTAGCTTTAAAAAAAGGTTTTTTCATTAGCTCTCTCACGGGTCAGGTAGCTTGTAAAAATTACAAGCTAGCTGACCCCCGAGAGAGCTAGCTAGCTGGGGGTCGGCGAACTTTGTAAAATTACAAGTTAGCTGACCCTCGAGAGAGCTAATGAAAAATCCTTTTTTTTTCGCTAGCTAGGAGTCAGCGAGCTTTGTAAAATTACAAGCTCGCTGACCCCGAGAGAGTTAGTGAAAAATCTTTTTTTGTTAAGGATATTTTTGACTTTTCGCATTAACAAGGGTCAACTAATTAATTGGGGGGTCAATAAACTAAAACCTGATGAAATAATAATAATACTTAATTTTCCTATTTTGGGCTCTTGGCCACTATTTTTTTTTCAACCGGATTTAAGGCCCATCCTTTACCACCCACTACAAAAAATATTAGTATTACCGATAGCCAAAATCCGCCAGAAATGTTACTGTTTTTACGGATTTTCGACAGACCAAAATTGTTGAAAAAATGGCGCAAAAAACAACATGTGATAGAATTTTAAAACCATCGAAAAATCTGTCAGTAATTATTTTATTCCAGACGGAAAATATATCGGAAACAACCTAAAAATTAGCAGAAATATACCAATGGAAAAATCTGTCACAAAATATTATTATTTTTTAAAATATATTGAAATTTTTGCACAAAATAAGAAATTATTCAAGCTAGTCATCCTTTTATACATGTTGATTGATGAAAATATAATATAACAAGGACCATTCAATATATTTAGCTACACAAAATCTCAAATATATCAATTATAAATGTTGCAATAATAAAGTCTTCACAACATAATCAACCGTTGACTTAGTATAAATTAAACCTAATAGCCAAAAGCAGTAGGGGTGTAAGTGGTCTGGTCTGGGACCGCGAGATCGATCAGGCCGGACCAGACAAGACCGAAAAATGCGATCCAGAATGGTCTCACGGTCTGGTCCGGTCTCGAAACATGTGGACTGATCTACAATGGTCCGGTCCACGGCCCAGCTAATTTTCAAACCGCAAAGACCGGATCGGACCGATGGTTCAAATATTTTTTTAAAAAAAAACCATCACACACAATGACATCACAAAGCAGAAAGCAAACTAGAAAAGTAGCTAATTCACAATTTCACACAGCCACTGCACCGAGCCACACGCTTCAACATTTCCAACCCTAATTGGAACACTCACAACCGCCTCCCTCCGATCTCACACAGTCACCGCCGATTCTCTCTCTCCCTCCGATCTCTCCCCGATCTTGCTACCTCACATCCGCCTCCCTCCACCGTCGGGTCTCTCTCTCTCCCCGATTTCATGCCTCTCTCCCTCCGTTCTCCCTCCACTCGCCGTCGAAGTCGTCGTCGTTCTTCTCTCACTCGCCATCGAAGTCGTCGTTCTTCTCCCACTCATCGTCGAAGTCCACTACAGTTGAAGTCGCCGTCGAAGTCCACTGCTGTCGCTGCTCGCCGTAGCTATGGAAGCCTCCAACCACCGTCGCATTCTTCCTCACCATCGCTGCCGCCGTCGCTCCAGCATCTCTCTTAAGGTATTACAATTTCTATCCAGATCATGAAATCAGATGGATTATTATTTATCCAGATCTTGAAATCAGATCTTGAAATTAGGTTTTGTTCTTTATTTTCAATTGGATTTTCCCTTAATGAACCCTTAATGAGTTGTGTGTATGTTGAGATTGTTTAAACTTGGGACTTTATATGCTGTATTGTGGTGTATGTTGGAATAGGATGCATAGTCCATTGATAAGAAGGTTGTATTTCCACTTCATGATAAATGCTTCTTGTCTTCTTCGTGATAACAAGGCTGCCTTACTTATTCCTTAACAAGACGGTGGTCTAGATCGGACCGAACAGATCGCGGTTCGGTTCGGTCCGGTCCTTGAGCGTGGATGATGTCTGGACCGGACCAGACTGCCTAACTTTAATCGGTCCGGTCTGTGATATCCATAAAAGAACGGACCAGAGCGGACCGTTACACCCCTAAAAAGCAGTGTTATCATTAACTTTAATTTGAAATGTTAAGGCGAGAGAAACAATGAAAAATATAGTACTAGCTAGCTGCAAGGTAAAGCCTCTGAATAAGAATAGATGTGATGTAAACACTAACAATCGCAAATGGGTATTCCCAAACTGATCGATCTCTTTCTTGCTTCGGTAAAAGATCATGAAAGGAATTCTACAAAACAAAAAGTATCATGAGAAAGAGACATCAATAGCAAAGATCACTACTACAAAAAGGGTAAAAATAGCCAATATTTAATCTCAGTTTCGAACCGAGACTGGTATTGAAAGTCTTTTTAATTTTTTTAAATGCAATAATATTAAAAATCACAATAAAAGTTTTAATCCTAGTTGTTAGAGTAAGGAATCGAGATATTAGATATTATTTGAAATTTCAAAAATTACGATAAATATATTAATCTAGTTGTTTAATGAAACTGTGATCAATACTTTTTATTTTAGGGGTTTACTCTCACTTCTCACTCGTTAATCCAGTTCTTTCACTCCTCAATCTCACCTGCTAATCTCAAATCGCCTCTCACCCAACGCCGCTACTCAAACCCTCGTGCAAACAATCACTCCACTCTCTGTCATCTTTCTCCATCTCGCTCACCGCCATTAGATTTGTGACCAAGACAAATAAAGTCGTCCTTGTCCATTATCCCTCAAACTCAAACCCTCTCTCAGTCCCTTCATATTCCCGACCCGTGGTCACTATCACTGTTCGCAGGGTCACTTCCTGAAGAAGGGTGCTGCCCTTGCGTTGCCATCCCCTTTCGATCTATGGCCACCATCTCGTCAACTTGCGATGACGACACCCACTTACGCAAATCAAAGCCAGGCGTGTAGTCTCTGCCGCACCAAAATCGTGTATAATTAGCTTCATTTTAGGTAACCACTTAATTTTCACCTTATGATTTCATCTCTTCTTTCTACCTTGACATTTTCGATTCTAGGTATTGCTTATTGTTCATTAGTTGGGTTCTTAGATGTGTCAATGTGCTGAAGGTCGTTGTTATTTAGTAGTATGTTGGGTATACAATTTTTTTGTTTAGAACTCAACAACATGATCGTGTCTATTGACATGGTCATGACAACTTAATAGGCATGGTTCTGTGTTGCCTATAACAATGCAACTATTGTATTTTTTTTTTACCAAATGTGACATCTTCAATTAATCTAATCTTGGTATGTGAACATATATGCTCCTGTAACGTTGACACTGATAATAATGTTAAAATCTCATTTGAACTTCACAAGCAATGATCTGTGTGTAGTTACACATCATTGTTACACAAGTGTCATGAATGTTTGTAATACGACATAACATTCATGTGACCAATGATCATGTGTAGGTCTAGTCCCTTTGTTTGAATATCTTAGTTATAGTAATGGCATGGAACGTGTCACTCATGTATAGTGTAACCTATAATTTCTTGATCCTATATTGACATACTTGAGCATGGTCATGCATTGCACGCCCAAAGATATAACTCATGTTATATAGGAGGGAAAAATCCCTTCCATAGTTCCATATCACTCACATACATCCCTCTTAGGATTCGTCATGTATTCGATCACAATTGATATATATGATTACTTGGGTAAAGATGATGTTTGATTGTGCAAGACATATAACTTTTCATGATGGAATTCATGATGACTTCTTCAAAGGACCATATGCATCATTCTCACTATGAGAATCACTTATGACACATAATTATCCACATAACGTTCTCATGGCGGGTTAATCTAGTACATAATTAATCTTAATGAGTAGTTATGTGTAGATTTGATATCTTATATCCATGATTGGTGAGATACGATCATCAATCTACCACATACTAATCTTGATGTATTTTATTTGTCTTTATTAACTGTGATACTCGACTATGGACACTTTAAGAGTAACTATTAATCCACAAGATTTCACTATTCAAGCATGTACTTGATATCTTTATGATGTCGAACTTATTATAGAACCGAGTGAATTTATTATTTTTATTTAATTATATAATCAATATATACACACAATAAATGAAATGCCGCAATATTATTAATAAATAATAATCCATAAACACGAAAACAAGTACTTAATAAGAGAAAATAAGTTTGCCTCTAGTGCACGCACACACGCCAACAAATAAGAGGGCCATGCATGTTTGACACTACTTGCTGAAAAACTATGTGAAAGTTGAAAAGCTATGAGGTAAAAGCTTATGACTAATAATCTATCCGATTTGAATCTGAACAAGTTGGTAAAAATAGCTAATAAAATTGTTAAAATCATAAATGTAAATGGAATGATTGGTAAAAAATAGCTAATCACAAGAAGGGCCCAAAAGAAATGGGGTGAGAAAAGAAATTGAAAATAATTGTAATACGGGTAAGGAGGAAAAAGCAATTTAGAAGACCAAATAATAACTTAAGTTGCGTCTAGTGTTCGACGGACTATTTTACACCTTTTGATTCTTAAAAAAATGTTTGTAATGTAATATTAATTAATTAGAGCTATTAAATATAAATAAACTCGATAGCTAATAATAATTAGTTTAAGAATTTAGGAGAATCATTTTATTTTGATAGCAACACATGGTAATAAAGATCAATTAACACTCTAAATGAAAAAAACAACGCATGTTATGTGGACTAAAGCCAATGAAACGATCCAATCTAACTTAATCGAATCAACTAAATAAATAGGTGGGTTTAAACTTTTTAAAACATACTTGAATACATCCCATATTTTTCTGATTCGCTTAAATAAGATTCATACCTGTATCGGTTTAGCTAAAAAACATGAATCTACTACCATGTTTAAGTAAATTATTTTTGACCCAGATTATCCATATATTTTTGGTCAGGTACTATCACAACTTGAGCCTGACCGATCCGAGCTTGATTCAATCGTCCAAAATTGCTACCTCACATAAGGGTGTTTTTGAAATATTTAAAATCTTTTTTTTTCTTCGTAATTTTCAAAAGTCAAATAAAAACCCAAAAAATAATAATTTGATTTCTATTATTACATATTCTTCCTTGTATTTATTTTTTTTCTGTATTCTCAACGAGGTGTGTTAACCGGGAATCGAACCTGCCCCATTCCCAAATTCTCAAGTTGGCAGAATCGCATCACTTGAGCCAACCTTCGTTGGTATTCTTCCTTGTATTTAGAAGTTTAAAAAATGCAAAACTTTTATCATAATTATGCATTTTATCTGTCACACCTACTAGCCAATAAGTTTTTCCTTGGACTCTGTCCCATTATGTCAATTTTCACTTGCTCTTGCTTTACTAATCAATCTTATTTTCATCGTCCAATAATATTTGTAATTTTAACTTTAGTTATTGGCCGTTGAAATAAAATTAACGATTAAAAGTGAGTGTAAATGGAAAATAATTTTCCTTAATGTGAATAAATACCTACTTAAACTAGTACAGTAGTAATTTAAAATAAAAATTATTTTATCTCAATGTTTCAAATATAACAATATAATTATAAGCAACTAAATTATTTTTCTAAATAGTATACGACACTTACCTTTTTTTTAAAAATATACTCCCTCTAGTCCTATTTATAAGACCCTTTTGGGGTTTTTCACTCCCACCAAGGAGAGTGGATAAATTGGTTAGTGACATTGAAAATGTGAAAATTTGATATACTTTTCCTAAATTACCCCTATAATTATTATTGGAACTCTAAAAAGTGTTGACTTTATAAGGGTGTTAGTGGAAAGAAGTAATTAAATGGTATTGAAAATTGAAAAGGGTCTTATAAATAGGACCAAAATAAAAACCCCAAAAGGGTCTTATAAATAGGATCGGAGGGAGTAATTATGACACTTAACTTTTTAATCTAATGATTTTTTATTTTCAATCATTCCAGGAGTAATTTTTTTCTTTAACACGTCAAATAATATCCCAATATAAACTATAAAGTTATTTTTACATTTTGTAAAGAAGATAAAAAGATACCAAATGAATAGGACCAAAGATGGAAATCTAATTCTCAAAGTCACACTTTATGGAAAGAACAAAAGTGATAGTCCCAAAACCTTTAACCAAAATACACTGATTAAGTGATAATTAATTCTTTATTTTTAAATTTTTTTTATCAATTTTACATTTTAATCTATTTTATTTGCATTATTTTTTTATAGGAAATTGAACTTCTTTAATAATAACATTCATTTAATAAACAAAGTTTAGGAAAACAAAATTAAATACTTTGTCAAAAATATAAAATGATTTATACATAAAAGCAAATAATTTTTTTAGAATACAATTTTTTTTATGATCTAATATAATTTAGATTAGTAAAGAAGAGAGTATAAATCACTATTAGAGTAATTTTACACGCGAATTAAATAAAATAGTTAATATTAACGATATTAGAGTTGATAGTTTTTGATATATTTTTTAAAATTACTATTATGATTAGTAAATACGAGGATGATAAAAAAATTAAATAATAAAAAATATTTATGAGAAACAATAATTAAAATTATTAAAAATTAAAATATAAATTTATAAAAAAAATCTACACAAATATAAAATAAAATTAATGATTATATTTACTTATTTAGGAATCTTCGTACAAAGACAAGATGCCCACCAATGGGGCTTAGTTCAGTTGGTGTAAGACCCCAACTGAAATTCTGGGAATGTGACAAGGGTGCTAGTAGCTCGGGTTTGATTCTCATTAAAAACATATCACTGGAAGAGCCAGCCACGCAGCTCGCTCCGGATTAGTCTCAAGGGCTCCCTGATATTAAGGATGCTCTTGGAGATACCGGTGGTTCCGTAAGGAATTCGAAAAAAAAAAAAGACAAGATACGCGTGAGACATAAAGAAGAATCAATATATATATATATATATATATGAAAATGCTAACTAGTGCTTTTAGGGGCACTTGTTAAAAAACTAAAAATAGTATTTTGGCATATAAACATGTAATTTTTGAAATTTTTCAAAAAATGATTAATGCCGATATATGATTATTTTACCATCTTTAACGACCTTAACAAGTGTCCAACATTTATTAGCAAGAGCCATATGTATATTTTAAAAATGAATTGAAGACTCATAAAACTAAGAAAAAACAAAAGAAAAGTAACAGTAGCAAGCATTTTTGCTTACTGTCATGCACTTTGCAACCAACAGTTGGACCTTACCATTTGCACCTCCAAACACACACACAACAAAGAAATTGTTTCTCTCTCTCTCTCTCTCTCTCTCTCTCTTCTTTTTCCCTCACTTCACATTCTTAGGGTTTCTCTCTCATTGGAATCCAGATTCAGAATCCCAGCTCCCCCTATTCTTTCACTCTCTTTTCCATTTTCCATTCCATTTCAACTCACCGGGTCGACTCGTCCTCGTTTTACTCATAGTGAGTTCTGTTACCTCGTACTCTGTCTCCTCAAAACCCTTCCTTTTCTTTTTTCTAATTTCACTGTGCAAGTCAAAGTTAAGTTTCGTGTCTTTCTTGTGTTTTTGTTTTTGGGTTTGAGTTAGTTGAAGTTCTAGATATGCAAAACATTCATTATTCGTGTCCGGGTTCATTGAACACCCATTTTTCGATGATTCCGATGAAATCCGTTTCATAAATAAAAACCCGATCTTGATCTCTTATTAATTATTACCCTCTAATTTGATTTCTGGGATATAGAATTTTTTTTATTTATTTTTTGAATGGCTGGTTCTGTAAATGTCAATGGTGATGGTAGTAGAATTGAGAATTTGATTTCTGCTAGGAAGTCATTGAAGCTTAGCCTAGAGAAATCAAAGTCCCTAGGGTTAGCGTTGCAGAAATCGGGGCCGAGATTGGAGGAGATTAGCCAAAGGTTGCCTTCGCTTGAATCGGCGGTTCGCCCCATTCGTGCTGACAAGGATGCCCTTGTTGCGGTTGGTGGCCACATTAATCGAGCAGTTGGCCCCGCGGCAGCTGTGCTTAAGGTTTTCGATGCCGTTCATGGACTCGAGAAGTCGCTGTTATCGGAGCCGCGAAATGATCTACCAGGTTATTTGTCGGTGTTAAAGCGCCTGGAAGAGGCTCTCAGGTTCTTGGGAGATAACTGTGGGTTGGCGATTCAATGGTTGGAGGATATAGTTGAGTACTTGGAGGATAACGCTGTTGCGGATGAGAGGTATCTCTTGACTTTGAAGAAGTCGTTGAAGAATCTCCGGGAGTTGCAGAACGACGAGGAGAAGGCACAGCTAGATGGTGGGCTTTTAGAAGCAGCATTGAATAAATTGGAAAATGAGTTCCGGCAGCTCTTGACAGATAACAGCGTGCCACTTCCGATGTTGTCATCGCCTCCTCTTGGCGATCAAGCTTGCATCGCCCCTTCGCCTTTACCCGTGTCTGTTATTCACAAGTTGCAAGCTCTTCTTGGTAGATTAAAAGCTAACGATAGACTTGAAAAGTGCATATCAATATATGTTGAAGTTCGTAGTTCTAATGTGAGAGCGAGTTTAAAGGCTCTCAATTTGGATTACCTTGAGATATCAGTGGCTGAATTCAATGATGTGCAAAGCATAGAGGGGTATATAGCTCAATGGGGAAAGCATTTAGAGTTTGCGGTGAAACACTTGTTTGAGGCTGAGTATAAGCTTTGTAATGATGTATTCGAGAAGATGGGACTGGAGGTGTGGATGGGTTGCTTTTCAAAGATAGCTGCACAGGCTGGTATACTTGCGTTTCTTCAATTTGGGAAGACTGTGACAGAGAGTAAGAAAGATCCAATTAAACTTTTAAAATTGCTGGATATTTTTGCATCTTTGAACAAATTGAGACTGGACTTCAACCGACTTTTTGGTGGTGCGGCATGCGTTGAAATTCAGAATTTGACTAGGGATCTTATTAAGAGTGTAATTGATGGGGCAGCAGAGATTTTCTGGGAACTTCTGGTTCAGGTAGAGTTACAGAGGCAGAACCCACCCCCTCTAGATGGCAGTGTCCCAAAGTTGGTGAGCTTTATCACCGATTACTGTAACAAACTCCTTGGGGACGACTATAAGCCAATATTGACTCAAGTCCTGATCATTCACCGAAGTTGGAAGCGTCAGAGCTTTCAAGAGAGACTCCTTGTTACTGAGGTTTTAAACATCGTGAAAGCCGTTGAATTAAATTTGGAGACGTGGATCAAGGCTTATGATGATCCTATGCTGTCCAACTTTTTTGCGATGAACAATCACTGGCATCTGTACAAGCATTTGAAAGGAACAAAACTTGGGGATCTCTTGGGGGATTCTTGGTTAAGGGAGCATGAGCAGTATAAGGACTATTACTCCACAATCTTCTTGCGTGACAGCTGGGGAAAGCTTCCTGGACATCTGAGCAGAGAAGGGCTGATTCTATTCTCAGGAGGGCGTGCCACTGCTCGTGATCTGGTCAAGAAAAGGTTGAAAAAGTTCAATGAAGTCTTCGATGAGATGTATACAAAGCAGTCAGGTTGGGTCATGCCAGAACGAGATCTGAGAGAGAAGACATGTCAGCTTATAGTGCAAGCCGTGGTGCCTGTTTACCGGAGTTACATGCAGAATTACGGTCCCTTGGTTGAGCAAGATGCCAGCTCCACGAAATATGCAAAATACACGATTCAGAAGCTGGAGGAAATGCTTTTATGTCTGTATCGGCCCAAGCCTGTGAGACATGCCAGTTTGAGGGGCCGGCAGTTTAGTGGAAAATTCGGCAATGGAATGCCCGATCTTCGTCGTACAGCCTCTGCAGTTGTGTAATCTCCTAGTCCTATATTTAAGGTTGAACAGCATTGGTAATCTCTCCCCCTTGTCAGTGGATGGATACTGTACATAATTGTATAACTCGCCATTTATCCGATGTATTTCCATGAATATGGAGTTTTGTTTCGCTTCCGAGATGAAAAAAATTGGTTACTATCTCCCCTGAACAGAGGTTTCTGCAAAGGCTATGTGAACTCTAAGAGTACCATAAGTTATGAATGAACTTTTGATTAATAAGTCTGGACCTTTCCAATGGGGTTCATTAGTCATAATCCTAGCTAAAGTAAATTTGTTTTTTTCATCCCCATTTTCATTTCCGTTATTTTTAGCTTCAAGTTCATTGTAATATGCAAATTTTCTGTATAATCTTTTAGTATACGTGGATTTACAAGTTTAGTTTATTAACAGAATTTTTAGTCCTCATTATCGTAGGGGATGTAGCTGATAAATGTAAATGCAGAAACCCTTTTGAATCCGTTCCATCTACTTTTTATGGATGCCTTAAATAAAACTTGACTCTTTTTTTTTGAACCCCCTGATTACTCAATGGCCCCCGTTTGAAATTTTTATGGACGAAGTTGTCCTTTATTTACCGCCTGAAACGTCGGGAACAAATTTGATATTTCCGACTTGTTAGAGTCGGAAAAATTCCGACTACTTAGAGTCGGAAACATACCGACTGATTAGAGTCGGAAAAGGCTTAATTAGATTTGTGCTTGTTAGAGCTATTATATCATGCGTTGCTTAGAATAAAGAGTGACTCAAGCGAATCAGGACAACCTTATTATTGGAGAGGAATTGAGAGAGTTGCTTAAGAGAGCAACCCAACGCAGAGAGCAGCTCCAACTTATGCTTTTTGCATTCATTCTTTTTGCAGTCATAACAGAAGTGAGCTGCATCTCAAAGACGAATTTTACATTTGAGGCTTGAATTGTGGAGTCTATATTAGTAGGGATAGTGAATTTAAACGTCAGGTGTCAATTTATCAAAGCTCCACTCTGATTTTTTATTTTTTAACCCTACTCTTGAATTTTTGAACACATACCTTTTTCCGACCCTAACCAGTCGGTATGTTTCCAACTTTAAGTAGTCGGAATTTTTCCGACTCTAACTAGTCGGAAATATCAAATTTGTTCCCGACTTTCAAAAAGCGGAAAGTTATTTCCGCCTGATTTCAGGCGATAAATAAAGGACAACTTCGTCCATAAAAATTCAAACGGGGGCCATTGAGTAATTAAGGGGGTTCAAAAAGTAAGAGTCTAAAACTTTTGGGCTCAGGAGCTCTTAGTTAAACTTTTAAAAAAACTATATTTAATTAATTGAATTTAACTTCAAGCTCAAGTTTGTTGTCTATATAAAAAAGCAGGTTTGGTTGAGCATGCATGTAAGCATGTTAATAAGATAGTCATGCATGTACGCATGATAGTAGTGCAAAATAATTTCTCGATGTATTTCATTGGTTACAATATCAGGCTAAAAGTCTAAAACCCAGAAAAAATTTGTCAACAATTCCTCCAACTTTTGTATTTGAGATATTTTTTATTGGAGTAATTGGTAAGATTAGTCTCTGACTTTGTAAATGTCGATCAAATTAGTTCATGACTTTATCGAATTAGCAATTTAGTCCCTGAGATAGGAAAACGTCGATCAAGTTAGTCCCTACCGTTAGTATCGTAGAAATGTATTTGCTTTAAAATGGGAAAAATTCGGGGACGTATGTGAATTAAAATGTTATCTCATGGACTAAAATACTGTTTCGATAAAGTCATGGACTAACTTGACCGACGCCTACAAAACTAAGAACCAATCCGACTAATTACTCCTTTCTATTGAGAGGGAATTTGCCACACCATTTTAGTAGTAACCTAAACAACCATTCTTCTAAAAAATTGAACTTCCCTTACTTAAAAGCTCTCAAATTCCCTCCCACACTCTCTCAAGTCTCAATCCTCCACCCCACAATCTCAAACTCCAAAAATACTCTTTTTATTTGCACGATACATCTAGGGTGTGAAAGAAACTCACAACCTTATGCAAAAATTATGGTCTTAAGTTCTAGTCACGTCTATGTAAAAGATTAAGGTTGTGAGTTACAGTCATGACTCTGATTATTTTGAGGCAATTTCTAATCAATCAATTACGGTGAAAATAAGTGCAACAGATTAGTATGCAATAATACCTCTACCCCTGTAGCTTCCAGGAATCATTTTTGGCAAAAGCAACATGAGGAAAACTTCATTCTAAACAAAAATGTACTAGTGACTTTTCTTCTAATATCGCAAACTGCTATGTTAATAGTTTGTCAAGATATCATAATGGCCCAAAGTTTTGAAGAGATGTTTCTGTTGGAAAATTTATAATATTCCAAAATAATTTATTTTATTATTTTAATATAAAATATTTCACTATATCTTTTTATGTCATTTATTTAATATAAATTACATTCAAACCTTTTTAATAGTAATCTATCCGTTGAGTATGGCTCATAGGTGCTACAAAAGGGCAAAGGGTCACATGGGCCACGAAGTAGGTCTACAACAGGATATGTCTTTACCTTTGCAGGTGGACCTATATGTTGGAAGTAAGCAATCCAAGATGTAGTAGCTATGTCTACAACTGAGGCAGAATACATGGCAGTAGGTGAAGCTGCCAAGGAAACATTGTGGCTTACTGGGTTAGTGAAAGAGTTGGGTGTTGAGCAAGGTGGAGTTCAGTTGCATTGTGATAGTCAGAGTGCTATCTATTTGGCAAACAACCAGATGTATCATGCTAGAACCAAGCATATTGATGTGAGGTATCACAAGATCAGGGAGTTGTTGGCATCCAAACAGATATTCCTTCAGAAGATTCACACTTCAGAGAATGCAGCTGATATGTTGACCAAGCCAGTCACCAGTGACAAGTTCAAACATTGTTTGGACTTGTTACATATTTCTCAGCATTAAGTAGAAACCACACACCCTAATTGCCAGGAGAGATTGTGCACAGAGGATCTTCACAGGGGTCTGATATTCGCCAAGGTGGAGATTGTTGAGTATGGCTCATAGGTGCTACAAAAGGGCAAAGGGTCACATGGGTTCTTATGTAATTTGTTTTCTACTATATATGTGTGTACTCTGTAACCCTAATAAGCACAAGAAATAATACGGCTGCTCTATAGTCGCAGACGTAGACATTATTGGCCGAACTGCGTGACCAATTCTGTGTGTTCTCTCTCTCTTTCTCTTCCGTGTCTATTTTTGCTATTACAACACCATCTATATATAAATTATCCCTATTTTCCATCACCCACTCCCGAATTCCCGCCCATTCCGTCCACTTCGTTTTTTTTAATTAATCCCTCTCATCCCTCACCTTTTAAAAAAATCTCGCTCATTCCCTCACCTTTTCTTTCGTTTTCTTTTTTTTTTAAACTACTCCCTCGTATTTTGACTACCCCGCCCAAATAGTACAAGAGTGCTTCTACCATATAACGGTTTTTCGTGCTCAGACTATTTTTTTTTATTTTAATAAATCTAATATATTAAAAAAATATGGTTTGAGTTTTCTATGTTATTTTTACGTGCATGTTATTGTTATTTGGATTTGAATTTTTTTTATTATATACTTCCTGACACAGAAAATAGTCCAAACAAGTAAATATAAAACAAGGGTGCTTCTACCATGCACCGATTTTTTGTGCTCCGGCTCTTTTTTTATTTTAATAAATCTAATATATTAAAAAAATTATGCTTTGTGTTTTCTGTTCTTTTTATGTACATGTTTTTGTTATTTGGATTTGAATTTTTTTTATTATATGCTTCCTGACACATGTAATAGTCCAAACAAGTAAAATATAAAACAAGGGTGCTTCTACCATGCATCGGTTTTTGGTGCTTCGGCTCTTTTTTTATTTTAATAAATCTAATATATTAAAAAAATACGCTTTCAGTTTCTATGTTCTTTTTAGGTACAATTACCAAGCTATGATATTTTACACTTATATTCTTTGTACTTATTTTTTTATCATATACTTCCTAACACAGGTATTGGACCAAACAAGTAAAATATAAAACAACGGTGCTTCTATCATGTACCGGTTTTTGGTGCTCCAGTTCTTTTTTTTTATTTTTTTATATTTTAATAAATCTAATATATTAAAAAAAATATGCTTTGAATTTTCTGTGCTCTTTTCATGTACATGTTTTTGTTATTTGGATTTGAATTTGAATTTTTTTTACTATATGCTTCATAACATAAGTAATGGACCATACTCTCAATTCTGACACAACTAATATTAATTGCAACTTTACGAAATGTTTTTTCGATTTCATATTTCTCCCGTGCATCACATGGGGTTGGGGTTTAGTTAAATAAATTTTATGACAAATTATAGTGTTTTGTTTCCACATAATAACCCAACCGTTACAATTATGTTATGGTTGTATTTCTTTCATTCTGCGTGTTGCCCATCCTTACTAATATAACATACTCCTAGTTATTGCCCAACGTTCTATGATGTTGTATCACATTAAGGGGCCTACTTTTTTGACTCTCTTGGTTACTTAGTTAACCCCCTTATTTAAATGAATATCCTAAAATAACCTTACAAATTTTCAATAAACCCAAAATACCCCTTTTTTATTCCTTCCTTATCCCTCCCTTCTTTCACTCAATTTTAAATTTGAAATTCAAATCTCTCTCTCACCTTTTCATATCACAATATTCAAGAGCACAACACATTCTAGTTTCTATGTGTTTCTAGTCATAAAAAAAAAAGAAAAAGAGAAACAGAGGCTAAGAAGAAGAAGGAAAGAAGAAAGCAGTAGAAGAAGAAGGAAGCAGCGCAGGGACGGGGGAAGAAGAAGGAAGCAGCGCAGGGACAGAAGGAATCGAAACGGTTTGCAGCGCAGTAGAAGGAAGCAGCGCAGTAGAAGAAGAAGGAAGCAGCATAAGAAACAGTTTGCCTCTCTGCAACTGTTGTTTTTTTTTTCGGTTTTATTTGCATAAGATTGTAGATCCGTTAGAAACTTTGATTTGCTTTGATTTACTTTGATTGTAGATCTGTTGTTGTTTAGTTTCGGTTTCCAAATCGTGTATTGTTGTTGTTTAGTTTCAGTTTCCAAATCTGCTTCGTAAATCCTGAATTTAGGTATAGCACGCTTAGGGGTCAGCGAGGTTTTTTTTTAATTTTAATATTTATAAAAATAATTATTTAAAGTTATGTAAAAATATTTATATTTTATCCAAAAATAATGAATTTGTATTAAAAAAAATAGTGCACTAATTTCTCATGCAAACTTAACTTATCAAATGTGACATTTTTTCAAATACTATCAGAAAGAACTCTTAGTAAATTGAAGTCTAGTGAATTGAATGTACTCAATTTTCAAAGGTTATTGAGGTATGTCCGTATGTGTAGTAAAAATTTGTATTGAGTTTTTCTTTTATACAAATTTATATTGTGTTTTGATGAATATACAAGTGACTTTTTTTATAAAAAAATCAAACAGTATTTAGAAGATAAACAATGTCCTCTGTAGCTTCATAAAGATTAAGATTGTAAGGCTCATATATATATATATGAGATTTGAATTTGTTTATGTTATGATTTTGAGATCAGATATGATATAGAGGAAAAAAAATCGGATAAATATTAGTTAATTTAAATAATTAATAATAACTTTAAATTAATTTAAATCGATCATCCTGATATATTTGACTGCATCAATTCTCTCATATATAGGAGATTTGAATTTGTTTATGTTATGATAGGAATATGATAAATATTAGTTAATTTAAAAAATTAAATATTATGCTTTGGGTTAGTGACTGTTATAAATATTTGATTTTAATTTTATTTATTTTTTATTTATTTTATTTTATTTATTTTATTTGATTATTATTTAATTTTAACTTTTTTTATTTTTTTTATGTTTTTTATTTTATTTGTTATATTTTTTTATTTATTGCTAATATTTTTTTATTTTATTTTATTTATTGCATTTTATAATTTATTATTTTGACATTGTATTTTGCAATTTCAGATGCCGAGGATGAAGAACGCAACCGTCACTGGCAACGGGGATGACGATGACATGCCCATGAGGGGAGAGTATTTGACAGCGTCGGGTAGACAGCGTCGGGTAGACAGCGACGGATGGAGCAAGGAGGACCTTCCCAAGCCGCTCCTGATCCCTCTTCGGATGGAGCAAGTATGTGTGATTCTCAACTTGCAATCACAATGTTCACACTCATCAAACTTCCACAGTCGGGTATAAATAATACTCATTGCTTCCCTTGACACATAATAATGTAAATTACGGAAAAGCGGAATATTCACCCTATGATCCAATCTTGTGAGACTCTTCTGGAAAGACTCAATAATGAGAGTGTGTTGACATGTCAACATCTTATGCATAGCTGTTAAACATGTGCAGAGATCCCCGTTGCTGCTTGACAACAATCCCTTCAACGTCGAGTGAGCACCTTCTACCCTAAAAATGATGAATTTAAATGTATTATAATATGCAAAGAATCATGACAAATTAATACAACATGCCAAATTAAGTAAAAAAAACTTACCGGTTTGTTGTAGTATTACCAAGATGCATATGATTACTTGTCCATGCATCAATGAATTTTTCTTTCTGTTCGGCCAAGTAAGTCTCATCCACATATTCATAAAGACCAACCGCCTTCCAACTCACTTTCCGAAATCGGCTTAATGAAGCTTTATAGTCTTCCTCATCCTTGGAATGGACTACCTTGGCCCAAAGAATCTCAAGTAACGGCACATCATCCAGATTACGAACACTCTTCCTCGCATGTTTTGTCACGTTCTTCTTAATATGATATCGACACAACAAATGCGCCGAAGTTGGAAAAACGGTATGGATTGCTTTCACCAACGCAGCTTCAAAATCAGAGACAATCACCTTGGGCATGTCATCATCATCTTTAAACAATCTCTTCACTTGTTCTAATGCCCATACGAAGTTTGGATACTTCTCCGCCTCCATGTAAGAAAATCCAACAGTAAATGACTTTTCTGTAGATGTTTGCCCAACCACCTCAAACAACGGCCATTTGTATCTGTTGGTCTTGTAGGTGTTGTCCACGATGAGCACGGTATTAAACGAACTCAAAAGAGAAACAGATTTTGGATGAGCCCAAAAAATTTGTTTCACAATATTTGTGGTCTCGTCCTTTCTGTACCAAGTGTCATAACCATCATCCCTTAAAGTTTTCAGAAGATGCTGCATCTGTGTTCTCGGACGCCTGACCTCTCTTTTCCATTTATCGCGGATATTGTAAATTTGCTTCAATGTAGTGCAATTATTTGGGTTTTCCTCCTTCAATGTGGCCAGTATCTGTCTCGGCGGCACTCCATTCTTCGTCATAGTTATAATCTTTTCATACTCTTCAGGCGTAGGTCTTCCGGGGAAGGAGTGCCCGATGAATAAATCACACTTATCATGATTATGGGAGCCACAAGATACTCTTACCTTCTACGCTTTGAGTGTCGAATATGCTCTACCATGAAACTTGAACGGACAATTTCTCTTCTTTGAGCCGGTGACATACTCGAACTTCTCATTTTTTGGTTTGTATATGCCAAACCTTTCACAACAGAGTGTAATCCTTTGTTTCTGGCCCATTCGTCCTTTATCAGACCTAAGGATCCTTAGAACATGTCCCTGTGAATATGCAACTTCACGAACCCATTTCACCAGGGCTTCACAATCACGAAAAATCATGTCAGTCTCAAACGCACTAGTAAAGTCCGGATATTCGACCTTTTCATGATCCACCGGTGCACTATGACTCATCTCGTCATCGTTGTTGTCTTGCATGATTAAGCTGTAAACACAAATAACGGTTAAAATTTAAAAAATAAATAATAAATAATGAAATTTAAAAATTCAACACAAAATAAAATAATTTAAAAAATATAACTAAAATCAAAATAATAAGTTAAAATTAAATAATAATAATAATAAAAATTATATTAAAAATAAATAATAAAATAAATAAAAAATTAAATCAACATTATAATGCTATATATCTTATCTGATCTCAACATCATAACATAAACAAATTTAAATCTTCTATATATGAGAATTGATGGAGTCAAATATATCATAACACAGATGGACGAATTCAAAATAATTTAAAGTTTTTGAATCCTAAAAATAACGTCCTGATATTTTTATAAAATATATAATAACAAATTTTTTATATAAATTTAAATAATTATATAAAAAATATTATTATAATTTTTAAAACATTAAATAAATAATTAAAATTATGCAATGAATAAATAATTAGAATGATGTTGAGATCAGATAAGATATCTTAATTAACTAAGATATAATTAGAATGATGTTGAGATCAGATAAGATAAGATATAAATAATTAGAATGAAATAATTATCTTATTTTTAGTTAACTAATAAATGAAATATTTTATATTATATATATTAAAAAAAAACCTCGCTGGGAGAAAAATAACACCCACGCTGAGGGTGCAGCGAAAGCATGAATTTGTTCTCTCGCTGAGGGTACAGCGAGAGCATGAATTTGTTCTCTCGCTGCACCCCCAGCGAGGGTGTTATTTTTCTGGAAAAATAACAACTCGTGTTCGCAGAACCACGATTTTTCTATTTTGATTTTTATAATTACCTATAAAATCCTAGGACATGTATATTGTTTGCTTAATATTAACCACATCAAACCCATAATGATACAAAAATAAGCATAATGAATCAAGTTTATGATCATAGAATTACCTCTTAATGAATGTTTATTAATTACTTGCAAGTGAAGAAAGTGGAAGAGAAAACAGGTTTTAAGTTAATGAATATTGGAAGAGGTTGCTATAGAGAATAGAAAAAAGGTTTCTATATATAATAGAGGGAAGGGTATTTTAGGTAATTTATATTATTGTAAGGTTAATAGAGTCTTAAACAAAAAAAGTGGATTAACTAAGTAATGAGATGTGTCAAAAAAGTAATTCCCTCACATTAATATTCTAAGTAATGCCATAGCTTATATCAGTTATATGCATGTTGCACGTTGCAATTTGGAACGGTCTTTTGCAGGGCATGCTATATATAATGACATGAGAATTCTGGAGCTTAGTTAGTGGAGAAATAGTTCTTTTTTTTTTTTTTTTTACTTATTTAATATTTTAGTCCCTGAACTTAGGTGCTCTTTTGAAATTGGTTCTTAAACTTTTTTTCGTTGCTTTAGGTCCCTGAACTTTGTTTAATTTTTGGAAATGGTCATTTCGTTACTTAAGTGATGATATAGCCGACGATATGTCATTTGACTCTCACAGTATCACGAGTGACGTGTTATGTAGAGCCACGAGACACATCATTATTTTTTATTGAAAAAGTAATTTATTTTAGAATTTATTAAAAGATTCGATTTTCTTAAAAAAAAATAGAACTTTTAATGATTTTTAATAAATTTGAATTTTTCTAATTTAAAAAATTCATGTATCATCATCTAGGACGTTACCTATTGATTTGTCAAAGGTGACATGGCATATTCTTAATCATATCACTACGTCTGAAACATGGGTACACCTAAACTAGTGAAGTACCCGTACCGGGTACACCTTGGGTAGCGGTACACGTACCGTACTCCTGGGTACTTGTAACTTGTATGTTAAGGAATATTTTAGGTGTGGATCGAATCAATAATGTAATTTTTGCCTTGAAATTTATATTTTAATGTTATAATCAATCTTTCAACCTTATATCTTGACTTATTTTGAGCATCAGCATCTAATTTTATGATAGTCATGATATTTCAATAGCAATATCGTTTATTTGCACCTTGTTTATATATATTTATTTATAAAATTAGAATTTATATTGCCGTACTTGTACCCTAGTTTTTTTTAAAATGTTGTACCTCGTTCCTGTTACTGTACCCGTATCCGGTACCGTATCCATATTGGTGCAACATAGATCACTACTTAAGAGACGAAAGAATCATTTCCAAAAATTAAACAAAGTTCAGAGACCTAAAACCACCAAAAAAAAAGTTTAAAGACCAATTCCATAAGAGCACCTAAGTTCAGAGATTAAAATGTTAAATAAGTTTTTTTTTTTTAAAAAAAAAAAATCTTTGATAAGAGACATATGATTTGTACATGTATGTAGTTCTTTGTGTGATAGAGTTTTTCTCTTATCTTAGAGTAAGAGAGTGAAAGGGCTTTGCCTTGAGTTATTAGAGTTGATGTAATTCTTGTTATTTTTGGGGCATAGATATATTATCCTGGAAAAATATGTTAACTCTGGGGGAGTTTCGTATATAAGGCGAAATAATCCTTAAGGACAATATATTTATACACGTCTCAGACTATAAACTTATTTTATTGATCCTCATCTCTTCTCCATCTTCTCTATTTAATTTATTTATGTTTTACTTATTTAATTTATTTACTTTAGAAACCAATTTATCCAACAGTGTCATGGTTAACTAACCACCCACTTCTGGTTGTGAGCTGTGATTTCACCATGTGAATAGAAAAATAGAACTTTGTTTAACTTGTTAACTTTCGGGAAGGGCATCTTCAATAGAACTTCAACGGATAATGATGATAATCATTCACATCTAATAGCTTAACACTTTATTTGGTTTGAGGGATTTTGGGGAAGAGAGTTTGAGAGAGAAGAAAATAGAGAGAAAATGGAGTTTTATCTTGTTTGGTTGAGGGGAGAAAATGAGGGAGGAGAGAAAAATGGGTGTGACCTACTCAAAAAAATTTTCTCTCCTAATGAAAAGATTTTGGAGAGAAAAATGTTGAGTGAACTACTTCACATAGAAAAGACAAAATAAACCCCACTTCATTTTCAAACACTCAATTTCAAAGATTTTTATTTTTATTTTTTTTTATAATATGGAATTAGAATTTTTATTATGTAGTAAATAATCAAAGAGAGAAAAAATATACTGAAGTAAAAAAATAATATTTGAATTATAATTTTTATTATTTAAAAAATAATTGAAGTAAAAAAATATTTGGTTGTGTTTGATATTGAGAAAGAAAAATATATATTTATTTTTGTTATGTAAAATAAGGGTATATTTGTCTTTTAACAAGTTTAATGTTTTCTTTCTTCCTACTTTTCTCTCCAACCAAATAAAAGGAGAGAAAACTCAATTTTCTATCTCTCATATTTTTTTCCCATTTTCTCTCATACCAAACAACCACAAAATCTACTTATTTTTTCTCCATAATCTCTCTTCCCTATTTCTCTCTTCTTCTTTTTTTCTCTTCCCATTTTCTCACTCGTGACCAAACAAAATGTAAGTTCTCGAGGAAAATATGGGCATATGGGTTGTGAAAACTTGTGCCGGGTCACTACTCACTAGCTAGCAAGTTAGAAAAGTTTATCATAGCTAAAAATACACTTTATTACTCCATCCCTTTCATTATGTTTTGGTATTTTATTTTATTTTTTTTGATATTGTTTGACCTTTTATATGTTTAATACATAAGCTCTTTTTTTCAATTTTAACATTCATTCAATCATTTCTCTTACTTCTCATTAATTATACTTTTATCATCTCTAAAGTATTATACATAATATTTTTTCTTTTTGGCCCCCATCCATTACTCTTTGGCCCGCACCACTTGAAACAAGTCGGAAAATTCTTTTCGTTTGAAACAAGGCGGAAACAAAATAAAACAATTTCCGCTTTATGCGAGTCGTATTATCTTCCGCCTTTCCAAAGTTGTAAATAAAATAAAGTATTCTGCCTGATCAGGTAGAAACATTAAAAATTTGTTATAATAGCAAAATTCTCCCTCTGTTCATTCACATACAAAACAATAAAAAGAAGGGAGATGGAGGGTTCACGGAGGGACATTTCTGGGATTTCAACATTTAAATTGTTTCGCTTCTTAAAAGTCGGAAGTATTTCCGCTTTTAAATAGTTGGTAATTCTTCCGCCTTATGCAAATCAGTAGTAAGTTGTTTTATTTTGGAAAGGCGGAAGATAATACTACTTGAATAAGGCGAAAATTGTTTTATTTTGTTTCCGCCTTGTTTCAAGTGGAAAGAATCTTTCGCCTTGTTTCAGGCGGTGGGGGCCATAGAGTAATGGGTGGGGGTCAAAAAGAAAAAGTCATACATTAATTAATGGACACGTTTATTAATAAAAATTAAATATTACTACAATTTTCAATAATAATTTAATAGAAGTATTTAGGACAAACTATACATAATACTTACTCCTTCAAGTTTGAAATATAAGTAACAAAAAAACACATTTCATTTGGTTTAAAATATAAGGAAAAGTAACTAATTTTTTTAAATTTTTTTCATTCACAATGCAATTTTTCTAAAATATCTCTATTCTTTTATAAATTTGAGAAAATTTAATACAATCAACTAACTTCTTTGATAAGCATAAAATTAGTTACTTTTGCTTATAATTTGATCTGGAGGGTGTACAATAATTAAAACTTTTTTAATCTGTGTACCCAGACCTAAAATGTCAAACATAATATGAGTAAAATGGAGGGAGTATTAGCCTTAAAAATAAGTAAAAATTATAGTACTTATTCTTTTATTTTCAACATATCCATTTCTAAAATATTCATTTAAATTGCTTAATAATTTATATTTTTTATTCCCTATACAAGTTTTCGAAAATAGTTTTTTTTTAATTTAAAAAATTAAATGCATTTAATGGTTTTTTAAATGGATTTAGTAACTTTTTAATATGGGTCTTTCTAACCTGTATACAGTACCAGGTGAATATGTTAGTGCATGTTTGGTTCTGCGATGAGTTAGCTAATAATTAATTTTGAAATGTCAACGCTACTAACAGTTTCTTCTCTCGCGTGATTTTGGGGCCGAAATTGATTTTGTAACCATAAACCAAACATGCTATGAATCATCTCTTAAAAAATAAGTGTTTATTGAGAATTGAAACATTTAATAAATTAAATAAATTATTATTTACTTTCCAATACAATTTAACTATTTATGTTCTACTATCCTATCAACGAAAAATATTAAAAATAATGTATGAAGTTAGTTTTTTTTATAGGATTAAATTGTAACACCCCGATTTCGGCAACTTGAAAACATCATCTCTTTAACGAAAATATAGTAAAAATTTGGGAAATTTTTTTTACATGGTGACATGGACATGAGAAGCGTGAGGTTCAAAAACATTTCATTAACTTGATTGAAATGAAATAATATTCTCATGTCACACATTACAAGTCAAGTTCCAAACCGAGATGTTACTTAACATCACACTTTGTAACTTGGCTTCACAAATTTACTTGAGAAAACATTTTCAAATCTTGTTTCATAAACATTCCATTTAATAAAATATCAAGCGGGGTACAAAATGATATAGCAATGCCAACCAAGTAGTTGCAGGGAATACAGTGCTTGAAGGGGATTACCTACTGCTAATCTTGACGTCTATTCTTCCTAACTGAAGTCCACTGCAGCAGTCTCATCGAGATAACGTACCGATTTACTGCAGGGTCGACCATCTATCCGTTGCAATACCGGAATAACCCGATACGACAACATGATAGGAGAGATGGTAAGTATTCCAGAAGTACAACATGACAGGACAATAAAATAATGACTTCATGTAAAGAAAGAATGGACAGAGTAAACTATGACAATAAAAAGCAGGACTTGGCAGACACTTATCACTAACTAGAACATGACGATGACTGAAGGCATATAATAAAGACATATGATCTAATAATTCTCATGCAATCACAATTACTCATACTATGCATATGACAAATATATTCACATAAGCATATAAGAAACACTTATAAACAAAGCATATCATCATATACCAACGATATCAAAATCATAACTCATCACAATATACATCACTTCACTTGGCATCACAAGCCTTCAAATATTCAAGTCTCATAATCATCTTTCCAACAATTACTTACACTTTCTTCCTTTGAATCTTTCTCAATAAATTCTTCATAAATTCTTTATGCTTTCTTTCTTGTAATCTTTTATCATTATTAAGTCTTATCAAACGGTTCGCTCAATGATGAGGGGGAAACATCATTGAACTCGCACGCACGTCTACATCTCCTCGATCATCCACCCAACCTAGTCGGAAGCAAACATGAATACAAGACCTTTACCACGCGGGCACGACAGCTGTCACACAATCAAATGGTCCCAGACCAGGAGGACTCAGCCTCAAATCATATCATATCAATTCACATATATATCATAGCACGCTCTCAGTGGCAATCTCAAATGCCCCGTTCCAGTCCCTCTCACTGTTCTAGATTTGCATCGAGGGGGTGACAGTATAATTTCTAGTTCGTGATGCGGAACTTGCCACGGCATTAGACCCAGTTCCTACCACGTTAGTACGCCACATGTGGAGTTGTTTCGCCTAGAAATATACTCTAGGCTTCTTTACGTTTCACCGTCCTTGCCCTCCCCTCCTGCAATGCCCACCTGAGTATCCGCAGATACCCATAGTATCTTCCTCTCCACTACTTCGATACGACACTCATACCTCACCACGTTTGTAAATGTCTTTTAAAGTTTTAGAGTTTTAATTAGTGGCTTAATCCTAACAGTCGGCTCGTCCTTGGTGCATCCCTTCAACGAAGCCCGACCACTAATCGCAATCCGTCCCCCTAAATCTCAACGACATCATGCCTCAAATCACTTTCAACTCACTATCATGATTCTCATAAACTCATTCTCAGCATATTTCTCATCAACATCATCAGCATCTTTTCCTCGTCTTTCTCAAAATACCTTTTCGCAATACTTTTTCGAAAACATGATTTCACAAAACTTTTGCTTCACAAAACATTTTCAAAAACCTCATTTCATAAATCCTTTCACAAAACTTTTTCAAAAATAATGTTTCCAAAAACCTTCACAAAAATATTATTTTCACAAAAGCTTTTCAAAAATCTCTTTTCAAAACCTTTTTAAAAAAAAGTCATATTTTTGGATGAGTGCTAATGGAGGAGCAAACTCAACTCAACACTAGGCTTCTTTCCAAAAACATGAACGAGGAATCACATCTCCACTCGAATCACATCTCCACTCAAACCACATCTCCACTCAAACCACATCTCACTTTCACAACCACGTTCTCTTTCAAATCTCAACTCTGTATATCTTTTACACTTTACTCATCTTATTTCTTTCTCATACTTCTCAAGTCTTACTCTTTCTCATTACCACATATAATCACATTCAACTTTTCCATTTAACTTCGAGTCTTACTCTTTTTCCTGATTCTTATTATCATTCATCACACTTCTAGATTTTCCAGACAGAATATAATAATCACAAAGATATCCAGTCCATAATAAACTCAATCATGCAACATATTTAACAAAACAGGAAAACATCTAACACATATATGTATCACATATGATAATGCAGCATGTAACATACTACAATTACTCTAATTAGACTCGATGTACTCAGTTTAGAACTGAGTCTACGCGTCACGATGACCTAGGCCTACTGCATCTCTCACCTCTCACTCCAGCATCTGAAATCATTGCGGGTTCTTCCCAACAAGTCAACCGTTCTACTTCTCAACTTATTCGTACCTTGTACTAAATAAACGATACTATTGTTACAAGTCTATTTTAATAATCGTCATACTTATTATCAAAACGCATTTTCGAAAACTCTTTTTATTTCTCGTCGGAAAATCACAAAATGTTAAAACTTTTTCAAATCAAACTTTTCCCAAGTAAAATACCACTTAAAATTTAAACTTTAAACCAATTAAATAAATTTTTAGGATTGAAAAACAATTTAAATAAAATCTGGACAGCAATTATACAAGTCCATAAATCACTTTTCAGAGAACCCGAAAACATCGTAAAAATCATTCTTGAATTTAGATAATACTTGGTTATAAAATAAACACTTAAATGATTTATTTTTAAAACTTAACATTGTGAAATGAATTAAGGGCAGCAACCACTAAGTCCAAGGTTCTTTAATTAAATCAAAGCTAAACTATTTCAAGACCATTTACTTTTCAAAACCAATCACAAACTCAAACACAACACTTTGGTTAATTAAATAATTTATTCATGCATAACATAGACCTATCATCAAACAATCACTCATTCAATTATTTTAAGATGTCATGATTATCATACAAATCAGCCAAGGTCATAACATAAGGCATATAAATTCATATTCATCAGAAACACTCAAATAGAATCTTAGTGTGATTAAAGGTGAAACACAAAAGATAAAATCCAAAACTAAATCAAATTAATTTGTTAAATCTTAAAAATTTCCAGAACATACACATACATGCCAAAGTTCATCATATAAAATTTTCAAGCCATTTAAATAATCCTAAGCTAAGTTTCAAATCAAATTTCACATGAAAAGCAAGTCGGAGCTGTTGCTGGTCTGAGGCAAAAACGTCATGGTTAAAAATAGTTGCTCAACTCCGAATTGCATAAAAATTAGTATAAATCTTCCTTACACAGTCAAGACTATCTCATAAAATTTTCAGATTATTTGGAGTTGTGTAAGTTATATTTTTCCAATTAAAATTGTCACTAAGTCCAGAAAATCTGAACCAAACGGTTCACTGTTTTGCCTTTATTAAAAATATCAAATCAACTCCAAATCTCTTAAAATTTTACAGAGACTATCTAGAGAGGTTCAGGAAGCTATCATAAAAATTTCAAACAATTTGAAGTAGCACAAGTTCAAAAATTCTGTTTATCTTTAAACTGAAAAACTTGTTTTCTCAAAATTGTTTTCACAAAGTTTACTCTTATAAAAATAGGAAATTAATTCCAAAAATCATTTAAAAATTCAGAGAGGTTCATTTTATCATACTTAGGTCAGTGAAAAAAATTTTAGAATTATTGAGCGTATAAAAATATCATTCATTAAAGTTAGAGGCACCTACATCACAATTTCAGCACATACTTTATTCAACAATTTGTTCATTCATGTATTTTTTTTATAAAAATCAAAAGTACACTCATACACACAATTCAACACATAACTTCATGACATCAACACATATTCATTCAAGAAAATTTAACTCAAAAGCTAAGGTCCAAACTGTGACCTTGACTAGATTTTTCAAAAACATTTTCAAGAATTTAGGGTTTCTAAAAACAACTTCACATCCAACAACAATTTCACATAATTCATAATTTTAGACTTAAGAAAATCTTAATCTTTTTCATTTAGACATGCAAACCGTGGCTATCATAAGGAAATCAATAAGAAGAATTCATTCTTTTTCAAAAATCTTTTCATCAAAGCACAAGCATCACACATATCATAGTTTAAACATTGATCTTGACATGCATGTAAGTAAAATCACTAGATCTCTTGAAAAATCCTTCATGCAACTCAAAATCAAACTTTTTCTTAAAACACTTTAAGAAATCAAGAGGAAAATAAATTGGTTCATGAGATAGCTTAAAAATTATAGAAGAAAATGCTTATTTATCAAGACCTTCAAAATCAAGTTTAGAGATCAATATGTTTATAAATCAAAACACTAGATCTAGCTTGAAAACAAACATGCATCAAAGAACAATTTTAAAAATTGATTTCTTTTTCCAAACACATGTATAAAATCAAAGTTCATCAAAGAAAACAAAGATCCTTTACACAAAATGGTTATAAAACCGAATCACCTTTCAAATCTTGTTGCATGTCCATTTTTCATTTTAAAACTTCAATCTTTGCTTATTAGTCTTGGAAAAACATAGATCAACATTAAAAATCAACATGCATGAATTAACTTCGAACAAATCAACATTTATACAACAAAAACCAAAAATAAAAATAGTAGAGAAAGAAGAACAACAAAGATCAAGTCTATACCTATGAAGATGAATGAAAATGAACTAGGAATCAAAGCTTTCTCTCCTTTCTTTCTTCTCTCTAATTCGGTTCCTCTCCTTTTCTTCTCCCTCACGGTTTTCTTCCTTTTTCTCTCTCACCTTCTATGTTTCTCTCTATGTCTCTCAAGAGCTAGTGTTGCTCTTGGAGACTATGTGTTTGTGTTGGTGGTGTGAAAGGAAATGAAATGGAAGAATGAAATGGAGAGTGAAGGCTACGAAGGAAAGAAGAAAATGGAAGAGTGAATGGAAGAGTGAATAGAAATAGGCTAGGGTGATGCACAATTTCCCTCTTTTAGCCTTCAAGTAATTCGGCCATACACACCACTAGGAGGGGTAATTTTGGAACTTCAAAAACTTGCATGGGTGGAGATTATCATATGCAAGGGACAAGGTAGCATGGCTAGGTTTTAGGGGTCATTTTTAGGGCTAAATATTAGTTGGCTTTTGGTTAGGGGGTGCTACTTAGTTCCAACTTAGTTTGGTTACTTGGTTTGATGCTAGCTTAGTTTGGTTGCTAACTTGGTTTACTATTTGGTTTCCAATTTCTTAACCTCTAAGCTTCTAAAAATCTAATCCTAGCTTATACATACACACATACATGTACATACACATATATACATACATACACAAACCGTATTATGCACACATTTATACGTACACACATTCATCAATCACAAAATAATTAACTTAATCAAACATACACATTGGCAATTAAACACATTTTTCCGTAAATAATAAACTGCACTTATTGGTTGCAATTATAGCCCTCATTTAATTTTCTAAAATCATACTTTAATATATTGAAAATAATCCCAAAAGGAAAAATTCATTAAAAATCAAAAACTATTTTTCATGATTAATTCTTTTAAAATTCGTCCTTTACAGTACTGGAAAATAATTTTCGCAAACCAATCCAGAAAATTATGAAAGATACATTTTTGAAATCTACGTTTCAATACGATTGTTTTGATATAAAGATCATAAAAATCGGAGTTACGGTTAAAAAGTTATGGATTTTCGAAGTTGATTAATCTTTTAAAGTCCATAAAGAAATTCATTTTTCACAAATCACCATTCAATAAAAATCATTTCTCATAAAAAAATCATTTTTAATAACTCCATAAAAATATTTGTTTATTAAAACTCCGTAAAATCAATATTTTACTTTGAAATCGAATAAAATACTCATTGAAAACCTTTTGTAAAACAATGTCTTAAAACTTTTCTTTAATAAAATTTTATTTGTCCTAGTCGGAAAAACGCGGGATGTTACATAAATACTAAAATGGTCCTCGTAAATATTGACTTTTTTGAAATTGATTCTTATAAAAAATATTTTTTGTTTTTGTCCCTCAATTTACAAAATGTTTTGATTTTGGTTCCATAATTATGTTGGTAGTTTGTTTTGTCACTTTGTTCTTAACTTTCATGGGTTTTGTACTATCATCACTCTTGAATTGTGATGATAAACCAAAACATTTTATAAACACTAGAACTGAAATCAAATTTTTTTTTGTGCATGAATCAAATTCAAAACATCAATATTTACGAGATATATTTTGGTAGTTAAGGAGAGAGAGAGAGGGAGAGAGAGATCATAAAAGGGTTGATGACCCGAACGTCCTTGCCTCACACAACCAGGGGTGTTCAAAAAACCCGGTTTGGTCGAACCGAATCGGAACTAAACTGTACCAATTTAAAAAAAAAACCGGTTTTATGTTATGAAGTCCAGATCCAATCCAATTTTAAATGGACCGGATAAAACCAATTTTATTTTATGATATCCAGTCCGGTCCAAATACCAAGTTTCTCAGTTTCCTCAGAGCATCCACAACCCCAAACCCACTTTCGATTCATAAATGGGTCCCACGTATTATCTTATAATTTTTTACACTTCCCCAAAAGTTAAGAACTCTATCAACTTTTTTCCTCCAACCCTAAACCCAACATTCATTCTTAAATGGGACCCACAACCTACCCCGCACTTTTATATTTGAGACTTTCTTTTCACACCCCCAATTTTTCTCCTCACCCCCCATTTTTTCCGCCTCATATGAGGCGAAAGTGCTTTTTTTCACCCTTTTCGCCTCTTGAGAGGTGGAAAACCCAATAAATTTACACTTCCGCCTCATGTGAGGCGGAAAAAATGGGGGGTGGGGAGAAAAATGAGAGGTGTGAAAAGAAAGTCTCTTATATTTTACATTTCATTATAACTATAATAATATATCAGAAAAAGGTTTCTCCTTATACAAGGAGGAAAAGTTATATCCTCATCCATTTATATTTTGACACTTGGCAAAAGCTAAAATTAAAAGTAAATCATTGATTAAAATTAAAAGAAACAAAATGAAATCAAAGAGAGAAGGGATAGAGAAAAGAGAAATCTAAAATGAGATAGAGAAGAAAGAAAGACATAGACGGAATGAACGCAACGTGGAGAAAGGCAACCATGGAGAAGAGAACGCCATTGCCCGCTGGTCACTTCCGGTCGCAAGCCACGACAAGGAAGGTGGTGATCTTCGTCGCAACCGGGAAGGCGGTGACTTCTGCCGCTGGCCGCTGCCAGTGACTTCTCGCCACGACGACAAGCATCGCTCCTCCGCCCCCTCTCTCTCTCATGGCCTCGATCGGAAGCACAGTCGCGACAAGGCGGTGACCTCCGTTGCGACAAGGAATGGTCGCGTGACAGGAACCTTCTTCCAAACTTCATTTTGGTGGTTAACCATGGTCCTTGATGCACTATTTTCCTTGATTGTTTTTGAAATTTTTCTCCCCTTTTCAATCAGATCTCTTTTTATTTTATTTTGAAATTATTTGAAGAGTTTATTCATTTGTTCGGAATTAGTTGTTAGAAAAAGATGCTTGAGATTTGTAGTTGATTTGTCACTTTCATGATGAAGCACCACCTGAGAAGGAGAGGGAGTATGCGGTGCCATAATTTCTGGCTATGTGCTAACTGATACAGCTGTTAATTGCTTCAAGGAGGGCCTATATTTGTTTCATTTGATGCAGCTAATTGATTTAGTGACCGATGAGTCTATATTTGTAATCATTTTTTTTTCTGGTTTTGCTAATATGAAATTTAGATGTTGTTAATCATTCTTTCTAATTGTGCTAATATGAAGTTGGCTAAAACATTATTGGAATTTTGCAATGATTGCAGATATCTGTTACCAAAGACTCGGTTGAAGAAATTCAAGAACTACAAAGTCTCCTAAATGCATGAAGTTACAGTGATGAATCATCTCAATGAATATTGTTTACTACCTTAGGTTCATTGATTGTAATATACAGATTAGTAGAATATTGGTTTAATGGTTGTAAAAAGGGTATGATAAATGTTGGTTTAATGGTTGTAAAAGGGGTATGATATATAAAATTCATTTTGAAATGAATGTAATGTCTTACCGACATGCACTTATTTTTAATGGATTGGTAGAATGCAATGTCTTTGCCTTGTTGATATATTCAATTTCTGCACTGCTTTGTATTTCAATTTTTTACACAGTGCACTGCTCTATATGTTAATTTTCTATATCGTGCATTCTGTTGTATTCAACAACATTCAATATTTTTAAAATGTGAACTTAAGGTGCAATATTTTTTAAAAAGTCAATTTTCTACTATATTCAGCAGCCTGCGAAATCATGCTTTCAAATTCAACATTAACATCCTGCAAACTTAATGTGAACTTAAGGTGCAATGTGAACACCCTGCTTTCAAGTGTGAAATAAAGGTGCAACGTGAACTTAATGTTGAAACCTTGATATAACATCCTGCAAAATCTCCATGATCTTAGTAATATTGCTTTCAAATTTAGCAATTGTAAGGGCATACACAGCATTCCAGAAGATGTTCACCAAATTTGGTGTTTTTAAATGTGTCTTGAAAATTTTCACTTACATAACATAGATACAAACCATGAGAAGCACTAGGAAAATATGTCTCTACTAATAACTAGTAAGTAATATAATAACCAGTGAGTAAAAATGTAACATACTAATAAACTTGAAACTTAATAAACCAATAACATTATTCTTTCTAGGAACATAATAACTAGTTAAATTTGTAGAAAAATTGAGTGTTCTACAATACATAAACATCATGTAAAAAAAATGATTCTACACATAAAACTCGAACTTCTTCACAAGACTTTTTCAATCCTTCAAGATTTCTTCGCGAGTGTTTGAGCTTGATCGCTAAAGAAATGAAACAGTATTAAATCATTTGTTAGCGTTAAAACAAAAATATTGAATAACTCATGAAAATGAAAACTATAATAATTTAATTAAGTGGATAATATAACTTACCGGTATTGGGTTTGGATTTGACGGGATGATGGTGGGTGGTGCGAGAGATGATCCCCATGATTAGCGGTTGGTTGTCGATAACGGGTGATAAAAGGCTGTGCGAGGCTGGTCTTTGACGATTGGTCTTTGCCGACGGGCGGTGGTGCAGTGGTGTGGTGGGCGACGGGTGGCCAACAATGGTGTCGTGGTGCAATGGTGTCGTGGTGCAGTGGTACTGCCTTTCTCCTTTCTTCTCCTTTATGTGTACTGCTCTTTCCTTTTTCTTTTTTCTTTTTGTGTGGTGGGCGACGGGTGCAAGCAGTGGTGTCGCGGTGGTGCTTTGGTGCTGTGATGCCATTCTCATTTCTTCCCCTTTCTGTACGCTGCTGCTTCCTATTTTTTTATTTCATTTGTGATTTTGTTTTTTAATTTGTAATATTTTTAATTAATGATTTGATTTTAATTTTAGCTTTTGCCAAGTGTCAAAATTTGAATGGGGGAGGATATAACTTTTCCTCCTTATGTAAGGAGGAACCTTTTTCTGATAATATATTATTAATATTAATATTTAATTATAACTCAGTCACTCTCCTTTCACTCACTCATTCACTCACTCACGGCTACACCACTCACTCCCTCCCTCCCTCCCTCCCCCTACTTCTCACCCCTCAATCACTCACTCTCTCCTTTACTCACACCACTCATCCCTGAGCACTCACTCACTCAGTCACTCTCTCCTTTGACTCACGCCACTCATCACACAACCCCAACGCATCATCGCTCCACTCCGATCATCAAGCCATCAAGCCTCCGATCATCAACCCCAACGCATCATCATCCGAACCATCATCAAACCTTCGATCTGCATCATCGCCGCCACTCTGATCATCAACCCACCAAACCGCCGATCCACCAAGCCTCTCCGATCATCATAGCAAGTCGATTCTGATTTCTCTTCATTCAATTTTTTTTTTCATTTTTATGTTTTGTTTCTATTTTGTAATTATTTAAATTTCAATTTTTCTTTGTTGATTATTCTGGATAGCGATTCTGCTTCTGCTTTATTTTTATTGTTGATTCGATTTGTATGCTCTCCTCTGTGATTCTGCTTCTGCTGCTTCGTTTTTTTCTTCCTTTTTTCCAATTTTTTTTCACTTTCTCTTTCCATTTCTCACCAAACAAAGTATTATCGGGTCCCACCGTTTTGGCCAACGACTGAGTTCGTGGGGACGAACTGGAACAACGGTGAACTCGGGCTCCTTTGGGTTTGTTCATAGATGAACTCACGGAAGACCCACCGTTGGGGGTGCTCTCACACGAAGTCGAAGACTACGTTTCTCAGTTCTCACTCGCGACTCTCACTCAGTTTCCACAAAGTCTCAGACTCTCACTCGCGATCGCAAATCTCCGTCCCTCTCACTCGCGAAATCGCAAAGCATCTTTTCTACTTCTCCCTGTATATTCTCGAACTTCGAGGTAATATTTTACTTCCCCAGTTTACAAACCCTAATTTGTTAAATTTCCTCATTTGTTAAATCTGAGCCCTAATCTCTTCAATTTTTGTTAAGTGAATTGAAATGGGTAATTGCTTGATTGGTTATTGTTATTCAGTTCAGTGTTTGTTTAGGTTTATAAAATATAACCTGAGATGTGGAAGAGTGTGACTTAGAATTAGAAAAAGTTGGAGTTCATGTAACAGAGTCTGATGTGTGTAGTCCTGTTTGGTATGTATCTTCATCTATTAAATGTACACGATATGTAGTGTCTATAGTATTTTTTTAATGTAGTGATAGACATATTATTTAAACCAAATTTTGTTTGTTAAAAGAATGGTTTAAAGGTTTTACAGTATATATTTAAGTCTGAAGGAGTGGATGGAAAGTGAAAGACAAAGGTACATATTATTTGATCTGCGTTAAATGCTTTAAAATATTCGTGGTTTTGAATTAAATTTGTTATGTTTCTGATTTACCTCTGTAATGCATCATTTTTCCATAACCGATTATTCTGGATGCTTCTTTGTTCCCTCAATGACATCATTATAATTTTCTACCTTGCCTATTGATAAAAAATTTCTTACTACTTAAAGGGCCTTCTGTAAATTTCTTATTATTTTTCTTCTGTAAATGCTGATTTGATTTAGAAATTCTGGTAATGCTTCTTTTACCTTGAAGTTTTGTTCTTTCATTTTATTAGTTCTGTGGAAAGTTGTGTTTTGCTTCCTTCAAGATAAAAAAGTGAATTCAACAAATAGTTTTTTTTTTTTTAATTTTTTATTATTATTTACTTTATTTTCACATAAATTTCTCAGTTTAATTTGTTAATTTTATATATTGTAATGGGACTGTGATTTTATTGTGCTTGGACTGTTATTGTATGGTAGTTTTAAGGTTGTGAATTTGTTCTAATAGGATAAGTATCCGGTGAGGTGATGATTGTGCTTGCTACTCCATTCTTGGCAGGCATCTCTCGTCAGGATCCAACGGGTTTTAGGTAGTCATTCTGTCACATTAAATTGGGGTTTGGATTCAAAAGGTGGGGTTTGGTTCCCATACGCTTTTACTCCTGCCAAACCCACTAATGTTCTCTCTTACACACACTCACTAAGTTGTTCTTCACAATTACTACTACTACAGTACTTTTTCTCTTCCAACACCTTCAACCAACCGGATTGGCAAATTAAATTATTTTAAAGAACAACTCCCAAATTTGAACAGCGGAGTTGAATTGAATCATGAGTGATGTTGTTGATGTTCCTTTGCTGCCACTGGATAAATTAGCTTTTCCTCTCATCACTCCTCCAAACAACAACAAGACATATGTAATTCTTGTGTCAACTGGAAGCTTCAATCCTCCTACTTTCATGCATCTTCGCTTATTTGGTTCGTTTCTTTCTTTCTTTTCCCCTCTCCCCTTGATGCTGCTGTTGGACATATATAATTTATTCATTCAATGTTGTGTACTTTCATTTTCAATTTCATTTATTTTCTACCTGCCTGTCTCATGTGTTCTTTTTTTTATTTATTCACTATATTACCCTTAGAGCTTGCAAGAGATGCTTTGAATTCAGAAGGCTATTGTGTCATTGGAGGTTACATGTCACCTGTTAATGATGCATACAAGAAAAAGGTACTCCTACTAGTATGTTGTTGTCAACCTAACGGACAAAAAGAAAAATCCTTCATTTGTTTCGTAGGCACGCATCAGATTGGTCTAATCGCTTTTCACTCTATGCTGGTACAGAATCTAGTATCTGCTGAGCATCGAATACGTTTATGTCGTCTAGCCTGTAAAAGTTCAGAGTTTGTAATGGTTGATCCATGGGAGGTATATTACTCTTTTTACTCTGCTAGTTTGTCCATGTCTCTCTGTTCTGTGTTCTCTATGCATGTCGAAAACTCAAGTTGAGCCCATTGCTCTTGTATCGTGTGCATCATGAGAATTACAAATGTAACAGTTTTGGCTGGCCTTGCCTCCTCATGTTTTGCACTTTTATATTGATATGAAACTCCTGCAGGCAAATCAAAGCACATATCAACGCACTTTAACCGTTCTATCCAGAATCCATGATAAAATTTGTGAGACAGGGAATGTATCTAGAGGTATGCTTACAAACAACTCTTTAATGAAATCACACTAGTCTCAAGAAAAAAAATGAAGAAGAAAGCATATTAGTATACTTACCATTTCCGTATGCTTCCCCTTCCCAATATTTATATTTAAAAAAGGGAAATATGAAGTGACACTGGCTTTTAAGATTGAAACACCAGACATATTAATCCTACTGTGGATGAACTTCAAAAAAATATAGTGCCAAGGATTTGGTGTTCATTTTGGATTGCTTTGTTATTTAAATGATTTATATATGGATTTTAATTTTAGTAAGTGTTCATTTAGGAATGCCTTGTTATTGAAATGATTGATTTATGGATTTAGGTTTTAGGGCAAGTTGTCCTCCCTCTTGGTTTTAGGTGGGCCATTGAATCTAGTATTTTTAGAATTCCATAGTTACCATATGAAACCTTCAAACTGATCTATATGTTTACTGTTTGTAAATGTGATGACAAAATGGCAATACAGTAACTTGCTTTTGTATTGGTTTGTTTAGAATCCCTCAAGGTCATGCTTGTCTGTGGTTCTGATCTACTTCAATCTTTTGGCATTCCCGGATTCTGGATTCGTGATCAGGTACTTGTGCATTCGGTATAACAGAAAATTATAATGTGATTAGATTCACATTGAAGGATTTGTAGAAATAATGGACTATAATCTTGTTCTTCTACTTTAGGTTAAGGCTATATGTAGAGATTATGGAGTAGTCTGCATTCGTAGAGAAGGACAAGATGTTGAGAAGATTATCACTGGTGATGACGTTTTGAATGAGAATCAGGTAAATTTTTCCATTGTTTTCGTTGTACAAGAATAAGCTTTAGAAATGAACTACTTTGTAATTAGGTTTTATACGAATTTGAATATACCATTACACTTTGTTAGGCTAATATCAAAGTTGTGGATGAACTTGTACCAAATCAAATAAGCTCGACGAGAGTGAGGTAATACTATGATCTTGTTTAATTTCATGATTTGAGCATGATGAAACTTGAAAGGGTGGGGTGACACTGTTCAATTTTCTTTTGTCCTTTTTACTAATTGCAGGGAGTGCATTGCAAGAGGATTATCAATAAAATACCTTGCTGCAGATGAAGTGATTGATTATATCAGAGAGCAGCAGTTATACTCAAACTCAGATGATAAATAATTACTATTTGCTGCATGATAGTTTATTGGTCCCAATCTGCAGGAGCCATGTATGTTAAGAGGACCAATTTCAATAATTAGATGGCTTTTGGGTTGTAAATTTGTTGATAACATAATATAATTCATAAGTCTATTGCAAATAATTGATTTAAGATTATTGTTGAAAGTTGTGAGCCTTAACTTATATACATCAAGTATCAAAATACAAGCAAGGGGCACCAATTTATACACCTTTAGTAGCTGTCTGCACTTTTTTTTTTAATAACCTTTTTAGATTTAACTGTTTACTGTCTAGTGTCTATAGTTTGCAACTAATTACCCATTTGCATGTTCTGGATTGGGTTACTGTATATTTTTAAATTGTTAGATACTCTGTAGCTTGTAGGAGTAGGACCCATTCAATCTTTTCTCCTTATCCTGTTTATTTGTTTTAGTGCCGTTTGCTTTGGAACTTAAAATTTTTTGATTGTGAGATTAATTAGTTTACTTTCTAATGTCTATAGTTTGCATTCTGCAGGTAAATTCTCTGTAGTCAATCCCAGTGGGATCCCACGCAATCCCGGGATCCCATCCCAGTTTGGCATGGAGCTGAGATGGGATTTGCTATCTCATCCCAGGTTTCCATCCCGGCTATCCCAGCTCCAAATCCCAGCTATCCCAGGTCCAAAATCCCAGTTTCCCAGTGGGATCTGGCTGGGAAAGGGACAACGGGGTTAAAACCCGATTTTGAACTCATTTTTAAAACAACTTGTAGCTTTGTTTGGGACCTTTGGGTCATTTTGACAAACCCCTAAACCTTTTACTAGATTTATGTTATTGATTTTGAACTTTTGACTTTATTTTGTGTATTTTTCTATTTTTGGCATTCATATGTGTATAGTATAAATTGCTTATTTTGCTTTCCTGAACATCCCTATCCCGGTCATCCCGCTATCCGTTATCCTGCTATCCTGTTTTTAGGGAAGGCTGGGATGCTATGGGATCGAGGATTGACTACAGCGGCAGGTATATGTATTCTTTGTGGATCTGGATTTTTTATTTTTTATTTTAAATAGTACTGTTGTATAGTGGGTAGATTTTAGGACCCATTTCTAAAATTTATAATTGCTTGATATAATAATTGAATGTGTTGGCTGCAGTTTCCAGTGGGTCGTATCCACAGACGGTTGAAGCAAAGGGTGCAAGCCAATGGTCGTGTTGGTGCAACTGCTGCTGTGTACTTGGCCTCTATTCTGGAGTATCTCACGTACTGCTGAGGTTCTTGAACTTGCTGGCAATGCGAGCAAAGATCTCAAAGTGAAGAGGATCACACCAAGGCATTTGCAGCTTGCTATCATAGGAGATGAGGAGCTTGATAGTTGATACCCTCTTGAAGGGTACAATTGCTGGTGGTGGTGTCATCCCTCACATTCACAAGTCCTTGATCAACAAAACCTCCAAGGATTAATCTCTCCGCTTCTCATTTTATATGCCTGTTTATGTTGATTTAAAATAGGTTGTGTTTGTTATTATGACTTTGTCACAGTAGGCTAGGATGATGCTTTCCATATGACAATTTACTTTTGAACTGAGATGATGTTATTGGCGTATAAATGGTAGTATTTTTATGTGGTTTCTTATAACTGTTTGAATTGGGTTGTCCTGGATTTGTAAGGCTGTTGGATTTGTAGACAATGCTTTATGTTGGATATAATCTGTGATATGTTGTCTTTGTTCATAAATCATAAGTATCTGTTTGCTTTACTTTAAATCTTTTTGTAATAGGTCAGCCGCTGATTACTGTCTGGACAACGTGTGCATGATAGGAGACTAGGAGTATTACTAATTACTACTGCAAATGATTGTATAGTTTTTCCCTCTTATGTGATATGCCTTGTCACCCCAAAATAAAACCCTTAAAAAAGTTTTCTTTGTTACATTTATCTTCATTCTTTTGTTTTTGGTACTCCATTAGCTAAATATCCGTGAAACATAGTATGAACTGATGACATAAAAAGCACTTAGTTAAATCCGGAGCTTTGTATTTCAAGAATTACAAAAAAAAATAAAATATTCATACACCATTTATAATTTAGTTGAGTTCCTCTTTTCTCATTTTTTTTTTTTAATATAGTGCAAGTTTACATAACTGTGCTGCTTCGATAAATTACGAGAGAAAAACTAGTCGAGTTTAAAGTCAATTCTTCATTAGTTAGAAGCCATTTTACATAATTGTTTTTCTCTACCAAGTATATCTATGATGCAATTTTTTTTTCATTGATAAACATTCTCACATATGATTCAATAGTTTATGTCCAATCAGCAAATATGTTCAAGACAATATCTTAATCTTAAAATAACAATAAAAGAATTAAATTAGAGCAAATGAGTTTGACCTAGTGGAAGTATGTTAGGACCATAAGGATATTGAGAACTCATAAGACCGTAAGATCAAAGGCTCGAATCCTTGTGGAGAACAACATCCCTTGGGGAGGCACCGAGACTATAAAGTTCTCATCCACAATTTTGTTTAAAAAAAAAAAATTAAAATAAATAACCATGGCCTCTTAAAAATCGCTAGCACTAAGCGGTTGTCCTTGTTGCCCATGCCTAGAGCCAGGCCAGCAGCTGATAGGGATAGGATCATGGATAACTAATCTTCGTATTTTAGAGTTACGGACCAGGAGAAAAAGATGCATGTATTATATCCTCGTTCTCTTCTCATGCACATTCCAATTCTCCCTTACTTGGCTATTTCCTTCTTCTCATTCTTCTTAGACTGAGAGCTCTTAGTCACGTAGAGTGACCAACCGCTAATCCTTGCCCAATTTAGATGTTCAGCTTTTTTAAATTATCATTTGTTTCTAAACCATGTTGGAGTTATTTTATTAATTTCAGAGGGTTGGAAATAATTGTAATATTTAGTTTTTAAAAAAAACGGGTTAATAATGTGATTTATTTGAAAATGTTTTTATGTTTAATTATTTGGTGATGGTCTTGAATATATGAAACTCTAATCATTGTGACAGTCTTGATCCACGATGAATGGATGGAGATCGAGGTTAATAAATTATAAATTGGCTATGCCACTGTGCTGTCACATAGAGTACACAACACCACAATTTGTTTGCCCATTGGTAACGATACAGAATAGGCCGATAGTCGATAATCAACTAGAGGAAGACTTTGCCATTCTTTTCAAGTTTTCGAAGCAAACTATGTCTTCAACAAGTAAATCTTAACTCAATGTTTTAATTTCATATAATCGTGTAAATTAATTATTATTTAATAAAGTTCCTATAATTGGTATTAGAGTCATGATTAATATGAATTAAGACTTGAGATTTATGAGATCAAAATTCATTTTGGGAATTTTTAAATAAATTTTCGCTTTTATTTTTGGTTTAATATACTCCCTTCGTCCCACAAGGATGATAAAAGATTACAAAATTTTTTGTCCCAAACTAAAAATTAAAGTAATTAATGAAAAACTTAGAAATAGAAAACTTTGAAATGTGATTAGTTGATCAACGAAAAATGCATTAAATTAGGGTGTTTGATAATTGGTTTGTGTTAGACAAATCATTAAATTCATGTCTCCTTAATTATTTGACTTTTTCGATTTATTATCATGGGACGGAAGAAGTATATGATTTTCCGATCAAATTATTTTTAAGAAATTGGATCCTGGAATCATGGGACTTTTGTAGAGAATGATCACACAGGCATTTTGACATCTAAATTATTTAGTTTCTATACGTTTTAACTTTTAAAGGATAATTTTGAGTTTAAAATCTTAAAAATTAGGTTCATCCCGTACTTTTATTTTGACATCAAATTCGCATGAATCAATGATGAATTTTTGGGGCTATCAAGTCTAACAAGCTAGGAATCGATTTATGAACAAAACCCATATGAAAAGAGAATGGGAATTGGCAAAGTACGAGCATTTGTACTGAAACCCGTTTTGCGGTTTTGGAGTTTCCAAATTTGAAAAAATCGATGCAATTAAAGAAAACCATATTATTTTTCTTATTTATGTCTTTACTTCCTGAAAGTTCAGCGTGTTTTGGTTTTATTTCCTAAAAGTTATTTTGACCGGGACTAGTCCTTAAATTTTTAAACATTTTGTTTTAGTCCCTTCCGTTTGTAAAAATTTGTTATTTGTTTATGTAGCTAGCGGAACATCATATCAGCAGTCCATGTGGTCTGAAGTGAAACCAAATAGGTGATATAACGTGGATAATACAAATCCACGGGCACAAAATGGTCTGATACGCAAAATGGTCTCGTACACAAAATTTTGAGTTCATAGGCCTGAATCATCCATGCACATCACTTATTTGGCACTACCTCACACCCCGTGACAGCTAGTGTGGATTTTCATTAACCATGTCGGCAAATAACTGATTTTTTTGTAACGGAGGGGACTAAAACCAAAATGTTTGAAAAATTAAGGACTAGTCTCGATCAAAATAACTTATTGGGACTAAAACCAAAACACGGTGAACTTTTAGGGATCAAACCCATAAATAAACCTTATTTTTTTTACAATATTTGAATTACATTTTCAAAAATACCCTTTAAAAATTAAAATCATCTTTTAAAGTTGCCTCCAAATTTCACATTCAATTTTTAATCTTTAAAATTCAACAACTCAAAACTAGGATTGTAAGTGGACCAAAATCGACCCGCGAACCCGATAAACCTAATCCAAGCCATATTTGACGGGTTGGATCGATTTAACGGGTTGAGCTAATTTTTTTAAACCCAATCAAATATGAGTTGAGTCACGAATTCATTATTTTAAAAACCGATTAACCCGTTGATATAAACATATTTTATTTATTTATTTCTAATACTATATGTTATGTTTAATTTATCATAATTTAATGTAAAATTGTGTAATTGTATAGTTTATGGATAATATTGTTCATAATTATATACTCCCTCCGGTCCTATATATAGGTCACATTCTAAAAAGTTTTCTTGGTCCTAATTATAAGTCACTTTATATTTTCTATGCATCATTTATTGATTTTTCTCTTTTTTGCCCTTATTAAATGCTTTGACTATCTATGTGGTTTTTGTTGTTCATTAATGAGTGCGAATTTTCCAAGAAAAGTTAAGGGGGTAAAATTGTAATGTTACAAAATATTCTCATAGAATTCATAAAACCAACCACTTTCCTTGATATGTGTAATTCGGTTAAGTATGCCCTATAATAAGGACCGAATGGAGTAATTTGGTTGATTTAGATAATATTTAATTAATTATTTATGTTATTTTTGTTCTATTTTTAATTTTATTTTTGTATTTACTTAGATTTTATTATTTTTTAAAAATTAAAATATATAAATTCAATCACCCGATTCAACTCAACTCGAATTCTATGGGCTAGGTTAGATAAATTTTAAGAGTGAGATCGAGAATAACCCAACCCAAGTCAATTATTTTGGTTGGATTTGGATGCTAAACCTAATTAAAAGTTAAAACCCAACTCAACCTGATGATTGCACCCTACTCAGAATCTACTTCGCTTACTCCACCTACATCATACTTCACCTAGAGAGTATTTTGCAAAGGAAATTTCATCCGAGAGAGTATCTTATTTGATTTTTTATTTTTCTTGTAATCCCCAATTATTATCACTTCCTTCTCTATTCTTCGTTATTAGGAGACAGACTGATCCAGTATGGTGGTGGTGAGTATAACGGAAGATATCCTGATAGATAAGATATTGTGGAGAGGCTTCCAACCAAATCATTGTTGCGATTCAAAAGCGTGCATCAACCGACACATGCAGATGCAGAGCCAAAGATTCCACCACGATCGTCATCGTGTCATGCTCTTTGACCATCTTCAATCCCTCACTGGCCCGGAGACCCAAAAACCCTCCATCAAACTTGTCTCATTCAACCAACCACCACCACCACCTCAATTTGAAGATCCCATTTCTTTGTGACATTTGGATTTTGAAACATGACTCTTGGTCTAAGATGTACAATATTGACCACTTCCGTCATGATGCTCATGTTCGTGCCATTTGGAATGATGGTGCCGAGTTTCTTGGAACGGGGATGAATTGGAATGATGATGATGAACGTGTGATAAACGGGGAAGAGGACCTTTTATTTGAGTACTTCTTGGTGTCATATAACTCTGATGGCCAGATAGTGCACCAATTCTATCTTAGACAACATTTTCCTTTCAAGGTTTGTAAGTATGTGGAAAGCATTGTTCCCTTATCAATTTAGTTAGCTAGGACACAAGAGTAGTTATGCTTGCTACTACTCTTATCAATTTCATAAGTTTTTCGCTTGATATAAGGATGATTTGTAAGTTAAATTGGCAAACAGAAGCTTATCTGTCTTTGCATTGTACAGTGGCTGCTTTCTTGTGGAGTTATCCATTTTGACATCAGATGCGAATAAGATTTCATAATTCCTGATGGTGCACTTGCTATTTCAATCAAGACAAAATGACTTGTTAAGTGAAAATATATTTAAATGATTAGGTTGTTCATAAAAAGGTTTTTGGACATACTTATTCGGCATATTACCATACTGCAATACTCTGTTACAGCAATTGACAAAGCTGAGAAATATATTCTCAAGACAGGTTCATGATGTTAGTCATATATTCTCAATTCCAAGGTGGTGGTTCTCCCTTTCTAGTTTGGTAGGAATACTGAGGGCCTTGTTCTTCTGCTAATCTTAGCAATGGCTTCATTTTTTTCTAGTTGTGCACATTGTATTAAGCCCCCATTTCTGAAATTTACATGTTCCTAGAACTAACTCCAGACCTAGGTTGGAATTTTCACTTCTGGAGAGATTTTAGTGTAGGGAGACTCTGGACCTTGCTTTGTTGTTCAGCAATCTGATTCTTTCATTGCTATGTTTTGGTAGTATTGAATGGAAGGAAGGCATTAATTGTAATCCTTAGACTGCTGTGATTCTAATACAGGTAAACAAGATAAACTGACTATAACAATTTTATTTCCATTGCTATTATTTGGTTATGTGATGTATGATCCATGTTGTGTAGACTGATAAGGTACCTAGTTTGATCTCGTTTGATTTTTTTCCTTTTTCTTTTTGGCTAGGAATGTCTGGTCTTTACATATTTGTAAGAATATGCATTATTAGCGGTTGGTATTTTTTATTAATAGATTTGTTACACATTGCGGTCTCCCGTGGGGTGGGAATGAGTCAGGCTGACTCATAAGGATTTATGACTCGACTCACTTAAAACATGGCTTGGCTCAGTCATTTAATAAAAATATTAGGATTAAACTTTTTAAAAAACTTATATATTTAAATAAGTCGAGCCCAAACTTTATAAAAAACTTATTAGGCTTTTCGAGTCGACTTAAATTAAAAGTAAAAAACTAATTATAATATATATACATATATAATATTATAATTAAAAATAAAAATATAATTTCTTTCACTCTTTTTGTTGGTTTATTAATTTAAGATGCATGAAAGTTATCACAGGGAATAAAGTCATTTTTTTAAAAATATAAATGTGATATTATGCAAATAAAAATAAGAACAAATATAAATTGATACAGCTTTCGCCATAAGTAATTAAAATAATGAAATTTTCCTAATCAAATGTATTTATTTAATTCTAAGAGTTTAATGGGTGTGTATCGACAATGCAAATTTTTTTATATTGTCAATTCATCATCTATCATTTATTTGTATTACTTTTTTTTTTTGGGTCTGTATTCCTTGCGGAACCACCGGTATCCCCAAGAGCACCCTTAATACCAGGGAGCCCTTGAGACTAATCCGGAGCGAGCTGCGTGGCTGGCTCTCCCAGCGAGATGTTTTTAGTGGGAATCGAACCCGGGGCTACTAGCACCCGTGTCCCATTCCCAAGATTTCAGTTGGGGCCTTACACCAACTGAACCAAGCCTCGTTGGTTATTTGTATTACTTTTATTTAAAAGTTAATGACCATAAACGCATGATGTATGATACACAAACCGTGTACAAATATTTACATTATCAATGCACTACCTATTTTTACTTTTTTAAAATAAATTTCTTGACTATTTGAACCTTTTTAACCTATGCTTGTTGCAATTTCCTCAAAGAAATCTAAAATCACTCATATTATAACCTTTTTTTTTTTACCTCTACGGCTCTACCACAACATATGCTAATACGAAAATACCATTTATTAGTGAAAATTTTATTGGGACGTAAAAAATGGACCTTAAATCTTAAATTCATTCCAAAGCCACTCAAATATCAATCATAACAACCCAATGGAGCCTCATTATTTACTTTATTTTAAAACAAGGAGGACTCAACTTTTGACTTGAGAAGTAGCTAGATGGTACTGTATTAGTTAGAGTAATAAACATTGCATCATCTTATGAGAAATACCATAAGCCGACAAATGAAAGCATCAAATAGCCAAAGCATCCCAAAATCAGAATCTAAATCACGGGTATTATTTGAAGATGCTTTTCATGCACTCTTTGTTCTAATATAAGCCCCTCTCACCCCTCCATTCCAAGGTTAATTATATACTTATATATATCTCTCACATGACACTCATAATATTAACAAATAATGGATGCAAAAATTATAGCTCATAGCAGGATTCCAACTCTACCTTTATCTTACTGGAATCTTAGACATAAACCAAAGCAACCTTGTGTAGTTGGAGTGCTAACAAGGCCTGCAGATGGCATTGCAGGAGGGGAAACAGCAAAAACTAATGTCTACAAAGATAGCTGGTTTGATCACTTAGCCATAAACCATTTATCTAAAAGTGTTCAAGCAGCATCAGGTTCCTTTCCTATTATATATATATATATATATATATATATATATATATATATATATATATGCCTCTATTCTATTATTATAGTTCATTTGAAGGAAAGTTTTATTTTTCGTTTGTTTTTTTCATTTTGAATATCCTACGCAGGACTTAGTAACAGTAAGAGTGGGTATGAGAGCCTGGTTGAGGCAGCTACCGTGGCTTCTAAGAAATTTAGTCCTATTGAAATACAACAAGTTGTAATTCAAGCACTTGAAATAGCCTTCCCTAGGCCAATACTTTTGTTGGTAAGTTCGTTCATTAGTATTTTGAATTTTGATTATTTGAACTTCGTTCTTGTTGTGCTTTAATTTCTTGTCAAGCACTTCTCAATTTGTTTGATATTATTGATTCTTGGATTAGAGAAACATTCAAGAACTCACTAGTTTAAGGACTTTCAGTTCCACATAGGCCATTTCCAATCTGTATTCAAATATATTATTTTCTTACTTATTGTTTAATCTCATTGAGAGAAAAATTAATTGTACCGTTTGCTAGAACTAGAATAGCTTCCTTTTGTTTGTTTATCAAACTGAGCTGTTTTTTATGCTGAATGTTTTAATGCAATGCTGAAGCAGTCCTTTTTTTTTATTTTTTATTTTATATCACATTTTTGAATAATTGAGCATAGTAATTATCAGCAAATGACTATGTTGTTATGCATGAATGACCAAGGGCAGATACGGACACTGCTACCACCATCCAAATTTGCAAGGGAATATTTTGCCGTCTTCACAACTTTGTTCTTTGCTTGGTTAGTGGGGCCCTCCGAGGTAACACAACTGAGATTATATATATATTTTTTTGTTTATTCATAACTTTGGATGTCATTTTTTTAATATTATAAATTAAAAAATTCACCATTCGTTAACCATACTAGGGAATTCATAGTAAAACGAGTAAACTTTGCCTTGTTTAAAGAGATTAAATTTTAAATGGAGTCCATTTCAGTCATATGTGTTATGTTGACAAAAACAAATAATTATCGTAAATTATTAGAATATTGGAAACAGTTACTATAATTGGCTAGTAAGAAATTATGATTAATTAGCAAACTTCAACATCAGGTCCAACTTGAGGGGCTTCATTTATAAAAATGTCAAAAATTTCTAATTTTTTATATCTGAAAAGTAATTAAAAGAAAAAGTTATTTGCATGTTATCAAACTAGTTGCAAATAGATTTTGCAACATTTGATAAACAAGTTAGAACATGGACAAAACAAAATAGAAAGAGTCACATTTTTGGTCGATTCCATCTTGTTTTGTCCGTGTATCAATCGATCAGAGTTTATGATTTCAGGAGAAAATTCAAATTTAACTTGACAAAGCTGATAAGGCTTGATAGTTATCCATAATAATAAGCTAACGTTATATTTCATGGGCAAATCTATAAGTTCATAAGCAGGCATGATGAATAGCTGATTAATGATTCAAATGCTTATTAACACATCCTAGGGGCCCTATGGGATACAGAACAGAGAAACCCATTGAATTTTATACATTATATTGCACCTTCGTTATGTTAATATAAAATTATGTTTTCATTGCTTCATATTGTGGACATCATCCTGCAACATGGCAAAGTCAATAAAGCAATCACTTCCAATTTTTGCATAAATACTCACAAATAAATAACCTAACGAACAAGCTTATGCAGATATCCTTTTACTTCCATATCTATTTATTCATGAATCAATAAAAGTCTTTACCCCATTAATTTCAACATGTAAAGGTGAGAGAATCAGAGATCAACGGGAGAAAAGAAAACAATGTAGTTCACATAAAAAAATGCAGGTAACTCTAGCTTTCATTTATAGTATTATTTTAACTTAATATCTTATACTCACCAATCTAAAACACACTCTGACCTCAAACAATGTACTCCAATGATTATGTTGCACATCACATTCCCTATTCGAATCATCATGACGATCTTGATTAACATCATTGCCAAATGGCAATACTAAAATCATGACTACTATATGTGTTTATCCACAATTTGTAACATTTAACCCAATTAAGCAACTTAAAATTTAATTTGTTCAAACAACATGTGCAGGTTTTTAGAAGAAACAAATTGTGTAGGCCTGTGTATTAATCTCTGCAAAATGCCATCTCAGTCATTTGTTAAGGATTCTCTGGGTATGCCACTCAACATGGTTCCTAGTAAGTATCCTAAGCAACTAAATGCATGATCAAGTACAGTTCTAATTTTTTCAGTCTCCGGTTTAATTTAATTACTTGCTACTGAAGAAATTTCTTGTTTGATATTCCAAGAACTTCATGGTTTAAAGGAAGGCCACAAAAAACAGAATAGAAAAAGAATACATTCTTTACAAGTATGTTTCTATAATTGGCAAAATGTGACCTATGTGACACAAATTAAAATGTACTAAATGGAAAAGGTCGCTGCTTAATTAAGCTTCATCAATTCAATGGAGGGCCCCATATACATGCCACTTAGGGTGCCAAATTGCATGTAGGACCGTCCCAAGCACAGTTGAAGGCTTGAGGCTTTCCAAAATACAGATAAATGCTAGTACACACATTTCATTTATTTCATACAAAAAAAAAAAAATTGACACCTAAATAATATCCATATGTCAAATTTTATAGTGCAATTTTCCATAAGAGACATGCCGACATCTTATTTCTCACGAACCTACCACAAAAATATGATTCAGTTCACCAAAATCATTGAAATTACACTATCACGATTCATGACAGAATCAACACTATGTAACAGTTATTTCTACTACATATTCTAATAATAACCAATTTGCTTAAATTTAAAGCACCTCGATAATGAACAGTAAATCCCATTATTCTAATTAAAAACTTTAATGGGCATATTGTATATAGGGATTAATTGTTTTTTTTTTTAAAAACTTATGATTTGCAGATTTTGATGACATGAGTTGTGAGATGATATTTGGCCAGGAACCCCCAGCATCAACTGATGATCCAGCACTGAAGCAACCATGTTACAAACTATGTAAAAAATTTATGTATAAGATTGCATACATTCATTTACATGCAAACTCTTGTTAAAAGCTTCAATAGCTAGCCAACTGTTTCAAATGAAGAAGAAAAAATCTCTTTTGCCAGGAGACTCGTCATGCTATATATTGGCATATCAATAATAGATTTAATTGTAGTCCATCAAAATGACACTGTTGTTTAAGAAACTTCAAAAATAATGTAAAAGGTAATAAGTTGTTACTGAAAATAGAATGTAACTAACATTGTCTTTTTCATATATCATGCAGGCAAGACAAAGAAAAGCCATGCAGCAAATTGCCTCAGTTGATGCAGAGGTATGGAAAGATAATTTCAGAAAGAAAAAGAGAAAACATCATTTTATACTAAACACTATTACACTAATGGTAAAATCAATCTAGTTTATTTCTTCTATGGAAATGTTAATATGTGCATAGTGCAATTCCGGTAGATAATTGGGATATACTAATTTCTAATTGCTGGCAAATTCCAGCATGAATTATTAGTAGCAACTACAGTACATTATCAACAGATAACTATAGGAATGGTTAGGAAATTCAGACAATTAGTTCAAATTTCAATCCATTTTTCAGCCTAAGACTAAGTAATGAAAAATGATATTCTCAAGATCTTTTTCCTTACACTCAATTAGTTTTACACCTATTTTATAATCATCGATAATAATTTTGCTTTGAAACAACAATAATAGGTGAATGATCAATTATTATAAAAATACGAGGAAAAAAGGATGTAATAAATATGCAAGAGAATATCATTACTCCTAAGTCCCAGCTAACTTAATCTATTCACAGTGGAGTCTTTGAAAACTATTTACTGTGTTGTGATGAGGATTGGATTGGGGATGGCATCATCAGTGTCATTAATTTCTCATGCAATATACCAAATGGCTTTAATAGTTTAGTTTAGAAGAGTTTTGACTGAATATTATTTTTTAATTGTAGGCTTTGAGGTGAGCAAGAAGTGGAGGGAACAAGAGTGTCTCCCACCTTTTGTATGCTGCCAAAGCTGAGATTCATCACTTATCACCCATCATTTCATTTCTATGTATGTATCATTATGGAAACAGCTAAGTGCTCCATTGAAACTTAAACAAATAAAATTTCATTTGCAAGTGATTGCCATCATTTCAATAGTCTCTCTCAATTTTATTTTTTAAATTAATTCAAATATGTAAAAGTAGAGTAAGTGGCCAAAGGAACATGTAACCAGAGCCATCCCTGGGCTATGGCAAGAGGGACGCCCACCTAGGCCCCCAAATTTTTGCACTGTTATATATCCATCAACTCTGCAACTCATTTGGCTTTCAATTATTATATATCGTTATCACTTTTGTCAGAAAGGGGGGTACTGATACAAAGTTCAAAACTGGCGTGTAAGGCATTAGATGATTGGTTGCTTATCAAATTATTGAGTCACTAGCTAGGTGGAGTTGTATCTTTTACAGCCATGAAATGATTTTTCAAACCAATTATAAATGTTCAACAGAATCCTGATATAGTGCTTACTGCTTACTGAATTAACAACGATATATATTAGAAGGGTAAAATCATTGATACTCTAATTTGCCTTTTTACTTTCCTCATCAATTAATCATAATTTTTTTTTTTTTTTAAATTGTGATTGTTTGATGACAAGTGTAAATAGCCAAATTGAAGTGTCATTAACCACATCCCCATTATAATAGCTAGGTAAAGATCCTAATATAGTACAACTCGGTGAATTAACCAAGTATTCGTGTATTCAACAAGGGAGAAATTGACAACTTCTGAAGGATGGGGTTACAATCACATAGGTTTTCTTTGAATTTATGGGAAGCTATGTAGCAAAAACAATTCATCGGAAGCTAATAAAAATCCTATAGATATTAAAGTTAATCACAAAGCAAACACATTGCGTATAAGAGCATGTTTGGTGGTTACGATAGAATAAGAATATGATATGATATGAGCATAATAAGAGTAGAAGTAGGATATAATATCAGTATGATAACTCTTATCATGATTAGTGTTTGGTGTAGACCAGATAACGATAACGATGATATTGATGAGGCGGTGAGAATGTGATGATAGTAGTGTTAATGTGCGAGGATATGAGGGGAAACTGCACTATCCTATCCCTACTCATTTTTAACCTAGGATAAAATAGGCCAACAAGATATCCCTATCCTATTTTGCCGACTCGTCAACTCAGGAAATTAATAAGGCGAGACAAGTATCATATCTTACCTTTTTTATCCTATCCACCAATCGAACCTTAAGATTTAGGTTTTATTAGATTAGAATTTCGCACTTTCAAACTCCGAATATTTCGATTCACGGAAAGGCCCTAAAGTATTGGCTTGAATCAATTTCCCCTGCCAAAACACCATATTGTGATAATGAAATGAGTAAGGAGAACAAGCCATGAGGAAATTATTAGTTTTATGAAGAGAACTTCAAAAAAAAAAAATGAAAATGATTTTTTTTTATTTCCATAAATTTTTAACACTGTCCAGTGTCCACTTATACATTTGGCACATCGTATTGTTTTTTTTAATGGAAACTTTTAACACATTGTTGCCATAATTCATGTATATTTTCAATTTGCATTAAAGGGCTTATGTCTCAATATTTTTTCCTTATTTTTAACCTTTTATACCCAACTTTTAGGGTTAAGGTTAAATAAAGAGGAAAAAAACACCTCAAATTTTACATTATCAATTGATTGAATTTTTACTATGGTAATTTCACAAACTACGATTAATGGTCTATTTCTAATCGAATCTAAAAGATAAATTAATTGAAATACGTGCAGACTAACCATGGTATTGGACCCTAATAACCCCCAACCCCAAAATAAAATAAAAAGCACCTCAAAGTCTATTCAATGGAACAGCAGACTAATTTTAATCTACATAACAGCTTCACTTTAGTAGTCCTGTAGGAAGTACAGCTTGTGTTAAGGGAAACAACAATCACTAGTAAGCTACCTTAAAAAAAATTAAAAAAAAAAATCACTAGTAAGCTAGAACACAACGTACTGATAATGATAGCCAAGTAGCAAATCGATATCATTAATCCTTCTAATTCAAGCATTGCTAAAGCAGAACCGCTTGATGTTTCTGACTTTCTGGTCCCATATAGAGTTAGTTAGTTCGACAACCGGCAGTAATTCCCAATCGGTAACAAAAAAAAAAAAAAGTTTAACAAAGTTTGTTTTCATAAGCATTGGATTAACCACGCAAATGCACATGATAATATTCGAACACTTTATACTACAGTAATAGAGAGTCATGGTCAGATAAGATTTGCCTAGATTTCAGATTAAAAATTCCTAATTCATCATTAACAAAAACAAAAGTAAACTAAAATTCATAAGAAAGCAAGCAACCAAAAAAAGGAAGCGCGCGTAAATTTAAACAAAGCGTGCAACCCTTTTTTCTTATTTTTCCTTCTTCCCCTTTGATGATGTTACTCTTTTGCTTTTCCCTTTGATTCATTGAAAATTCAAAACATCAACTTCCTACGAAGGGCAGATACAATATTAGACTTGGTTCCAAGTGAGGCCAATTCTTCAATTGTTTCTCCGATGAGGTCTTTGAACACCAAGCGTTCCATGTCCAACACAACATCTCCCATCTCCATTGGCCATTCTCCCCAACCACTCATCTCCTCCTCCATGTCTTTCTTCAACATGCCGCATATCACCTCGAACAAATCCTCCGATTCCTCCCTCTCTCGTATCCTCCTAAACTCCGACCAGATCCTCTGCCTCTGCTTCCCAAACGACTAGTATTGACAAGTAGGGCCGTGGCCCGCGGGCCTTGCCCGCCCGCCCGCATTTTTTTGCGGGCAGGGCACATCTTTTAAAAAATCTTTTAAATTATGCCTGCCCGCGCCCGCCCATTATTTTCGCGGGCAAAAGCGGGCGGGCTACAGGCCGCCCGCGGGCTTATGTGTATATTAAAAAAAAAAACAAAACAAAAACCTGGAAAAAAAACATTCTCTCACGTGACACTCACATAATGGGAAAAAAAAAGAGACTCCTACTCAAAGACTCCTTCGGTCCTTCTTTGACTTTCCCTCCGGTTGCTACTTGCTACTCTTCTTCTTCTACTACTCAGAGACTCTTCTTCTACTTGCTACTCTTCTTCTTCTACTACTCCGGTTGCTACTTGCTACTCTTCTTCTTCTTCTTCTTCTTCTTCTACTTTCTCTCTCTCTCAACTCTGAAGTCTTTCTCTCTCACGGTCTCACACTCTCACTGCACCGCGAGCCACGAACCGCCACGAATCGCCACCGATCTGCCACGAACCGCGAACCACCGATCTGCCACGAACAGCATGCGAACGAGCCACGAACCGCCACCGCCACGAGCCAGCCTAATCTGCCCCGAACCGCCACGAACCAGCTCGATCCGCTACGAGCCCAGCTCGATCTGCCATGATCTTCCTCTGATCCGCCATGAGCCGCCACGATCTGCCACGACCACCGCGAGATTTTTTTTTAACTTCAACGCAGGCCACCCGCCCTGCCCACATTTAGGGTGGGTAGGGCCTGGATTTTTGGCCCTAAAAATTGCCCGCCCGCCCATTTTGCGGGCCAATTGCGGGCACGGGCCATGCCCGCCCGCCCGCCCTAATTGCCAATACTACAAACGACACTGCCTTCCACGACGGTAATTGTTGCGTCCTGTTGAGGATTTCGTGAATGGTGTCGAAGATTAAACGCCTCTGTAGCTTTGAAGCTTTCGAGGTGTCCTTTCCCTTACTAGACTGTTGCTTCTCCAGTCAAAGGAAAATGTCGCTGTCTTCTGGCAAGTAGCTGCATGCGTGCAGGATTTCTGACACGTAGATGAAATCACAATCCTCCTATGAGGCCTCCTCCGATTTGGTTTAATGTAAATGTTAATTCTTTGAAGCATGAGGTATATGTTTCCACAGTTTTAATTTGGTTTTGTGTTGAAGTAGTGCTTTTACATTATTGTAAACAACAATTTATCTCTTTTAGGTGACCCAATATGCCTTTAAGGAATTTTTCGTCCGCGTATTGCAGCCACTAGACAATGTGCTGATGGTGGGCACATTTAATTTTGGTCACATTGGAATGAGCCACAACATTAATGCTCACCATTCAGAGGAAGATGATTACGTAAATGATGATGACAATGACCTTAATGAAGAGGATGAGGAGGGATCCAATGTTGACCCACTTAAGTATGACTCATTCGGGGACGAATCCGAGAGAGAGGTTACATGGACCGATTATGATACCCTTCTGAAGGAGCATGAAAAGGCGGTGTGGAAGTATTGTGTTAAAACTGGGAAAGATAAAGAGTAAGATTTGGAAAATTATTATATTCGTGTTATAGTCATAATTTTTAATATAAAACTTAATCATTAAATAAATTGTTATGGATTATGTTTAGGGTCATCGTTGACTTGTTTGGTCAATACCTAACTCGGGAAAATGCAAGGTCCTTGCTACCTAGTCGAGGGGTATGTAATATGGTAAGAAATTGACTTCAAGCGCCATATACGTACATTTCAATAATTAAAATTTGTGTGGTTATTGATAGTGTGATTTTGTCAGGTTATGTTGGTTGCGTGTACATGGTTGCTCGAAACTCATAAGTGGAGAGCAAAACATGTTTCACGTCATTTTTCCCCTCCTCTTTACATGGTTAGTGGGTTACGTTTATATTTAGATTAAAATTTGATGGTAGGTACTCATCATATATTCATTATAGTTATGTATGTATTTTACTTGTAGGATGAGGTTCAGAGTGGATTGAATGCATACAGGAGTGGTCATCATGTGCCTTGGACTCAAGTGCCTTCTTGTATTTTTTTCGTAACTTTGAGCATGACATAACACGATGCAAATTGGTCTGTGTTTAGTGTCATTTCAAAAATGTGTTGGACTTGATGAAGGATAGTTTATTAATTTACCAATTTGTATGAACTTGATGTTCCAGATTTTTGCACCTGTTGTGCATGATTCGCATTGGTGGTGTTATGCTTTGTACCCAGTAAATAAAATCTTGTTCGTATTGGATTCATTAAGGTTGGATCATCATCTCATTTAAAGCCTATCTATTATGTTAGAAGGCTTAATGAGGTTAAATCAGATGATGTGTCAAAATCTAAGATTAATCCTTCGTTATTTGATGAGGTATTTTTTTATTATATCTTTGTTTGACTAATAACCCTTTTGTGATTTGTAATATATATTTGAATGTCTTATTTGTTCAATGTGTAGTTAACCAAATTTAACTCCAAACTTCAACTGAAACAAGCTTTATCATGTCCTGTTTTACCAGCGGTTGATCCTGTTGATATTAAACCATGTGCATATAATCCTTTATATAATCCTTTTAACCCTGTAAAATCTTTCTCTCCTTTTTTTATTTTTGGTATTGCTCTAATTTTAATAGCATTGTATATGATATCAGTGTAAACTGGCCTTTGCATATTGTTCGAGTGCGGGCTGTAACACCCCAAATTTTTAGTCCTTAATTAATAAAAATTTTAATTATGAAAGTTTATTCATAATTATTTCTTTTATTTATAATTATTTCTTTTCTATTTAAATTTTGATTAAATATATGTTTATGTGTGTGCTTATGTTAAGAGAAAAGGTATGAAATATATTTTGATATTTAATAATATGTAAATATAGGGTTTTTGCATATTAGTCCCTAATTTAGGACCTATAAGCAATATTAGAAAGATTTTGGAGGGAAATGAATTAAAATAATTATTTTTCAAAAATCAACCAAAAGACTCGAGTCTTTTGGAAAAGACTCGAGTATCCTTGACAGCTTAGCACTCGTTAGTGCGTTTGATGAGTCAACAACTCGTTGAATCCATGAGTTGACACGAATCCCACTCAGAAACCCAGCCTTGATGTCGTGTCGACATGCATGAACATCAACTCTATGTATTTAAGCTTGTTGGTTGATGAAGATCAACCATTTTGGTCAATTTGCTCTGAAAATTCGAAGCTAGGGTTCCTGATTTCGTCCTTTGTGTTCTTGTTCGATTCTGAGTGTTTTTTAGTGAGTGTTATACAACATTGTAAAGCTCACATCACGAGCTTTACAAAGACACAAAAATCGTGAGTTGAGGATCTGTGTAGAGGAAGAATCGAAGCTCGAAAAGTGAGGGTGTTTTTGCTGTCAATTCTAAAAACTGAAGTCTAGAGCTTACTTAAAGCTCTGATTTTCGTAAGTTCATGAACCCTATGACCCTCAAATTTGTTCCTACCTTTAGTTTATGTTGCAGAGAATAAGTCTTAACCAATTTCCCCAATTTTTAAAACGATTTTGCATGTAAAATCCTCTGGTCTTTGTACCTTGTTCAACTCTGTCTGCATGCAAAGGATTTTGTGGGTTTTGGAGTTCTAGCTAGTTTCTCTGCAAATTTCTTGTTGATTCACGGCCTAGAGGTAAGGGTGAAGCTATACATTCACTAGAATAAGTTTAATTTGTTGAATTTTTATGTGTAGAGTCACCATGAGACTCTATGGGCATAGATTGAAATAGGTATAAGGCTTGGAGGCCTCTCTGAGCTTAAACTTTGGTTTGATCAAGTTTATTATGATGCATGTGTGCTGTATGCATGTTGTTTTCATGCCAAAAGTGTATGGAATTGAATTTAGTATGTTAAGTTGTTAAAAATGTGATTTTATGCATAACTGATGCTCTGATTTGATTCATTGTAATTTGATGTAATTTCTGTGTTGGAACATGTTTATTATGCATAAATATAACTCTGTTGACCATTGGTTTTAATTAAATTTGGCGAGAATTGAAAATGGTATGTTAAAACCCAAGTTTCAGTGTTTACTGACAGCCAGGACTCGAGTATTTGGCTCGAGACTCGAGTTTTTTTTTACGCACCAGTGCGACTAATAGCACCAACACTCGAGTATATGAGCCAAGACTCGGGTTTTGTCTGATGCAGCATTTAAAATATTCTAATGATCCACTCGAGCCTTGCATGAACCACTTGAGTATTTGGAGTTGATGAACGACTCGAGTATTTCATAAACCATTAGAGTATTTTTGGAAAATCTGAAACACAAACTTTTCAGAAACCTGATCCACTCGAGTCTTGTTATGAACCACTCGAGTATCCTGTACAAAATGACAAACCACTCGAGTCTTTTGGAAAGGAGTCGAGTCTTTTTGACCAAAATGCTGAAAAATGTCATTTTCAATTATAGCAAGATTATTTAAAACCTAATGACACTTATAAGGAATAAATCATGTTCCAAAGAAGAAATGATGTGACCAATTACATTGATAATTACAGTGATGAATTTATTACATGTTGCACATAATGAGATTAAAGGATAATCTTAAATGGAATATTTATGTGCATTCATACATGGTGATAAGGCGATAGGATATCGCTTGTCATGTTCGAGGAACAGGAGGAGGTACTCTGGGAGTACCAAATTGATTGCAAACTTTCTTGATGACACATTCCTTGGTGTGGATGTGGCCAGTATTGTGGGATACTGTTGATGTGGTTATTACGTCTTCGCGATGTGACGCATACTTTGGTAGTAGTGTTATGTACCACTTTCCAAGCATGTTTGCGTGACTTGCTCGATGACACATTTTGGTAATGTGGCCAGTATTGTGGGATGTTGTTGATGTAGTTATTGCGTCTTCGCGACGTGACGCACACACACCGGTAGTGGCGTTATGTATTACGTTCCGAGAAGGTTCGCTATACATTATGAGAACGTATTTTGGGTTGTTTGGATGGACGTCCATAAAGTGATAGCTGGAGAATCTCAGGAATTTGAGAGATAGTGAGCATGCATCATGCCATATAATTAAAGAGATTAATTATAAATGAAACTGGCTTGCTCATATGTTTATGCATATCACTTGACTACTTGGTATATGTGATTGTCTACTTGCTTTAATTATTCTTATTCGAATATGTGAAATGTATTGCTTACCCCTTATGCCCATTGTAGGTGATGGCTCGCTATCTAGCTTGCATCGAGTAACGCCCAATCCCTAGTGGAGTGTGGTACTACGGGGACTACAGAGCCACATACGAGGGGGAGGTAGAGGTGACCCTCTATCACCCCAACCCTTTGACTCATGTCTATCCTCGTAGGTTCCGTATCCCTATTATTTATACTCTGCATGTGCCCCCTTTTTACACTTACCATGGACCACCCCCGGCTCGACCAGCTTGTCGTTTTCATACTTTTCGATTTAGAGCAGCTACCCGATCCCATCCATATGCTTCCCGAGTGATTCGTGAGGAGACTCCTGTTCCTAGTCCGACGAGTCTGATTCATGGGACTCCATCAGCTGACCCAGTGCCCAGTGGTACCGACTCAGTCGGACAAGGTCGAGGAGGACCCCGAGGAGGCAAAGAGTGAGGGAGAGCCAGTCGAGCATTCCGCTGGGAGCCAGTGGGGAGTTGGGGATCCATCGGGCGATGCAAGATATGGATAGTTAGGATGTGGGAGATGTGGAGCAGCAGCTGGAGACCTGAGGAGGATCTTGGCTTGGAGGAGGATCGTCATACCATCGCTGAGATTTCATATTTTGATTTTGTAACTATATTGTATATATTTTTGAGAGATTTCAGTGTGATGGTCTATCTTTTTATTTAGTTTTTATGGACTTGTATTTTGGGATCTTTGTTATCACCACCTGGACCTTGACTTGATGTACCTTTGTACTTCTCACCTATACATATATGTATATATATCTAGTAGTTTGATGTTTATCAGTTCAAGGTTTCTATTTAACTTAATTTTCCCATACTCTGATATTAAGTTATATTATTTGATTTAAAAAGAACATTACTTTATGGGTTCTAGATAACAATACCTTATTATGAAAAATATATTTTGTGTACCACGACATATAGTCTCGACTCTTAATCTTTTCATCTCAACAGACAATCATTTTATAACTTAAGTATATTAAACTTTATTGTTCAAAGGAATTTTTATTTACGATCTTTTATATACAACACAAGTCCATATTCTTTATATTAAATTTTTATTTAACTATAAAGATTTACAAAAAGAGCGTCACACGGGCGCCTGTTTCATCTATGCATCTTTTGCATATTTGTCCTTTTTAGTTAGCGTATATGTAACTTTAATTTAATTCGATTGGAGATTCTTCTTCAAGTATTAACAAAGTGTTTTATGTGACTAACCAGGGCTTAGGTGGAGTTGCTTGTTTAGATGTGAAAAATTTTGTGCTTGTTAGAGAAGAATTTGCAGCTTATTTCCTAGATTTATTTCCTATCTTGCATTAGCTATATTATTGCTCTAGATAAGACTTTTGTGTAAGCAAACTCTATATTCTCTATGTAATAGCAGTGGGCCTATTGTTTCACTGTCAATATATATATATATATATATATGTGTGTGTGTGTGTATGTGTGTGGGGGGGTTTTTATTATATAATTTTATTATCTAGCTACGTCTCATTTATTATTTTTTAGTTTTATTATTCATGTATTTTTTTTATCTAGCTATGTATGTGTGTAATCCATAATAAAGGAGATCACTCATTAGTTGAACCCGATTCAAAACATTAAACGAGTCTGGTTAAAAATTAAATTAAGATCGATTCAAAACACTCAAAGAGATTGGTTCGAAATTTAATTGAGACCTGTTCAAAACACTAAAAGAGACTGGTTTGGAATTTAATTGAGACTGACTCAAAACATTAAATGAGACTGGTTCAAAAATTAATAGAGACCGGTTCAAAACACTAAACGAGCCTGGTTCAGATTTTAAATGAGACCGATTTCGTTTTCATTTTCAGAACCAGTCTCTTTATTTCCAAACGAGACTGGTTCGGAACCAGTCTCGTTTGGACAAAGGAAACAAGACCACCAGTTTCAGACTGACTCGGAACCAGTCTCAAAAGCAGTGCGGAACCAGTCTCAAATGGTCAATTTGTACTAGTGGTAATTCTCAAAAACATTTTTTTTTCTAATTTGAAACATTAGTTTTTGGCAAACTGTTCTTACTCGTGATTGAAATAGAAGAGCAGCATCATGAGGAGTCAGGAACTCTGCTACGATGATGCAAGAATTTGAAAGAGGTAAAAAAAATTAGTCCTCTAAATCATTTTTGTTCGCAATTTGATAGTGTAGTCGAAATCGTACGATTCAGGTGGTGAACAAGCGGACCCAAATTTTTTGCGAGCGGGCATGACGGCTTTTTATTTAAAAATTAAAAAAAAAACTACAAAGTACTTACACTTTGTTTGGTTAGAGGGAATTTGGGAGAAGAGATTTTGGGGAAGAGAAAATTGAAAGAAAACATGATTTTCTCTTGTTTGGTATAGAAGAGAAAAATGAAGGAAGAGAAAAAAATGGGTGGGACCCACCCAAAAAAATTTTATCTCCTTCAAAGGCGAGAAGACATTGGGTGTTGTGCATTTGTGCTGCACTAGTACTGCTACGTTTGTTGATGCACTTTGTTTCTTAGAGCACCTCCAGCCATGGTTCATGACGTTTGTTCATGGGGTTATGAACGGTTCATCACGTTCGTGGCCCCTGGAGCACACGTTCGTTCGTTTCTAACTAGAGCACCATCACTAAATAGAGAATGTTTATAAATTTATCACACAATTAAAATAATGGAAAAAAAATAGGATGAAGAGAGAATATTAGGAGTGTGGGATAGGTAGTGGGACCCATTTATGAACAAAAAAGTAGGTTCATCGGTGGAGTGAAAAAATGGCGGAGGTTCATAAGATGTAGAAAAATGTAAAGAATAATAAAATAATGTGTAGGGTCCATTTAGGAACGAAATTTCCGTGCATGGGTGGAGATGCTCTTATAGGCACACCACCATGAAGTAATTCAACTCCTGATTTTTTTTTTGGGTCCGTATTTCTTGCGGAACCACCGGTATCCCCAAGAGCACCCTTAATACCACCAGGGAGCCCTTGAGCCTAATCCGGAGCGAGCTGCGTGGCTGACTCTCCCAGCGGGATGTTTTTAGTGGGAATCGAACACAGAGCTACTAGCACCTGTGTCTCATTCCCAATATTTCAGTTGGGGCCTTACACCAACTGAACCAAACCCCGTTGGTATTCAACTCCTGATTTGGTGCATGCTTAACCTGCGTGTTTTTTTTTTAATTTTATATTTTGATATATATATATATATATATATATATATGTATATTGGTTAATACTCTTTCAGTCCCTAATTATAAGATCTCTTAACACTTTTATTTTGTCCCTATTTATAAGGCCCTTTACCAATTTTCAATGAGCATTAATTATTTTTTTCCACAAACACCCCTATTTATTTAACACTTTTTAGATTCCCAATAATATTAATAGGGGTAATTTTGAAAATACATATCAAAATTTCACATTTCTAATACAATTAACTAAATTATTCCACTTTCTTAATGGACGTGAAATCTCTCAAGAGGGCCTTATAATTAGGGATGGAGGTAGTGTGTGTATATATATATATATAATTAGTATTTTTATTATGTAAAATAAATTGAAGTAAGCTATAAATATTTAATTATATTTGATATTAAAAAATAAAAATATATATTTATTTTTGTTATGTAAAATAAGTAGGGGTGTAAGTGATGCGGTCCGAGACCGCGAGACTGCTAGGATAGGACCGGACCGGACTGAAAAATGCAGTCTGATCCGGTCTCACAGTCCGGTCCGATCCCTAAAGGTTCAGACTATACTTGAACAGTCTGGTCCACGGTCCCAGATATTCTTAGACCGTTGGGACCGGAACGGACCGATCGGGTTAATAATTTAAAAAAAAACTACAGAACATAATACTAATAAATTATAGCAATGTTATTTGCAAATCTTATTTCCTGCCATGTTATTTGCATATACACCAAAAAATTTCCTGCCATTCATTTTAGTACGTAATATTGCTTAATAATTTACCCAATGCACCAAGCAGTTGATTGAAGGATAAAAAACCTACAGAAACTTATTAATTTAAAGTTCATTTTTTTCCTTTTTTGCGCATGTAATATTACATTCTAGTATTGTAGCAATGTTTGCACTTAATACTGCTTTTCAATATGCAGTATGTATTATGCTATTTTTTCATATTTTTGTTTGATTTTAAAGGAAAAAACACGAAAAAAACCAAAGTAGACCGGACCGGATCGGATCGGACCATTCATGAACGGTCCAGTGTTTGAGGATAAATAATGTTGGGATCGGACCGAACCAGACCATACTAAATTGAGCGTTCCGGTCCGTAATATGACTCACAGACCGGACAGGACCGGACAGGACCGGACCGTTACACCCTTAAAAATTAGGATATATTTGTTTTTTTAACAAATTTATTATTTTCTCTCTCCCCACTTTTTTTTTTCTCTCTCTCTCTCTATCTCTCTTATATTTCTTCTCATTTTCTCTCATACCAAACAACCTCAAAATCTACTTATTTTCTCACTATAATCTCCTCTGTTTCTCTCTTCCCATTTTTTTTTCGGTAACCAAACAAAGTGTTAATGGATAAAATAAAATGGAAAAAAAAACAGTGTATATGTTCTTTTAGCATATATGTTCTTTTTGGTTGAGAAAAATAAACAGGCCAGCATCAATCTCTTTTTTTTTTTTTTTGAAAAAGAAAAATACAGTACTTAATGAATATCAAAATCCATTACAAATATATGTATTTTTAAGTTTTGGCATTTGGGCTTTTTTCATTTGAACTTGGCATTTGGGCTTTTTCCGGGGGGCGCTTTGATATTGGGGTGTCCGTCATAAATACATTCTTGCTTATTATTGTCATTTTGTTTGGTGAATTTGGGCTTCACGGTGGACTTGGTCCTTGTCAATGAGCCACCATTTTTAGGATATCAACAACCACTTAATAAAACTAAACTAAATGAGATTATTACTCACTAAAAATATTTTAGATATAATTATATTATAAATAGAAAATAAACTAACTTTTTCTTATACCACTTGATATCAAAATAAGTGTGTTTATTTTTTCTTTATTGACAACTATTCAAAAAATACATTTTTTAAATATCCATAGTTAATTGTATCACGTCGACAATCTAACCCATATTGACTGTTGTCAGGTTGGTGAACATAATTATATGTATCAAAACTTTATGGATAAGTATCCCTTTGTTCAAATTAAAAAAAAGAAAAAAAAAAACTTTATGGATAAGTATCAAAGGACTCAACAACCTCCCCCCCCCCCGCATGATGATATTATTCAAAAATTAAAATCCTTAATCAATCAAAATTGATAATGAATATGATAATATAATAAATAGTTTTCTTAGCTTAAGAAATAAAAAAAATACTTTAATATACTCCATCCGTTTTTACTTATTTGTCGTATTTCAAACAAAACACATTATTTAAAAAAATAAAATTGTTATTTTGATTTTCAATACATTAATTATTATCTTTCAATATACCTTCTTTTTTTATAATCATTAATTTTTTCCTACTATATACATAAATCAAGATCCATTAAATGAGTGAACATGAAATATAATATTTATTATATTCTTAAAATTTCTCAATAAAACAAATAAAAAACAAAAAATAAATATGTACGACATTAAGGAACGGAGGAAATACTTCATCCGTTCCTAAATATAAGACCATTTTAACATTTTTATTTTGTCCCTATTTATAAGGCCTTTTGCCGATTTTCAATGATCATTAATTACTTTTTTCACAAGCACCCCTATTTATTTAATAATTTTTAGAAATAGCATCAATTTTGAAATTACATATCAAAAGTTCACATTTTCAATACAACTAAATAAATTATTCCACTTTATCAATGGACATAAAATATCTCAAAGGGGTCTTATATTTAAGGACAGAGGAAGTAATAGTTTAAAAAAAATCCAATAATAGTCGGAGGTTAAAAAAATCCTTTTTGGGTTTGTTTAACCTCAAATAAGAGATTAAAAAATAAAAAAAATACTAGAAACATAAATTTATTAAGTTTCAAATCTTAAATATTTAAGTTTTCAGTGCAAAAATATTTTATAAAACCTCTTATCCTCGGCCTCAATAAAATTTTTTTTTTATAAAATAAGCCTATCCACTTGTTAAGAAAACCTGTCCTTGCCACATCATCAAGAACGTGTTCTTTCTTTCTATTTCTCCGCCAGCGAACATTATCTCCACTATTCTCTTTCTCTCTCTCAGTTCATTAATCCTCTCTCCATTTTCGCTTTATTATTATTATTTTTTTTCTCTCCTGAAAAATCCGCACCTTTCATGAACACAAAAGAAAACAAAACCCTCAATAGAAGCAATCACTGAAACAATACGAAGAAGAGGATAAGGGTTAGAGAGAGGGAAGACCAAAACTGATGGAAGTTATGATGGGTCCCACTTTCACAATCGACGTTCAATCGTCTCCTCCACTGCCGGACCATAACTCCGACGACGCCCACGAACGCACCGTGCCGTATGGCGGATCGGGTTTCCTAGTCGGAGGAGGGAAGCCCGAGTTTTTCACCGGCGAGTTATCGGAGAGTTCGTCGTCGATCGGAACTCCGGACGACAGCGACAACGAAATCGATGACGTGTCCGAAGAAGAAGAAGAGGTTCAGAGCAAGTTAAAGGGTTTGAACTCTTTGGAATCTTTAGAAGACTCTCTTTCCATTAAGTTAGTTCCTTTTCTCATTCATATTTCTTTTGTGTGTTTTTTTTTTTTTTTTTTAATTCATTCATGTTAATATATGTTGGGAATTTAGATCACTTATTTATATTCTCAAATCCAAAAACACTGGTGGGAGGGATCCACTTATTTGCTTAATCTCTTTATTTACTTAATTTTGGAGGAGATTAGTCTTTCGCTGATTAACAAAATATCTGATTAACAATATATGGATGTTGTAATCGGTTTCAAATCGATAGTCGAAAATTAATCATTTCCGAGAGGCTGAGATTACCAAAATGGGTTTTACTTTTATCAACAAAGTCTTTTCGATAAACGAGCCTTTTTCACAATGGAACCTTTGACAGAAACTCAGTTATCTATTAATTACGTTGAGCCTTATTGATAAACGAGAGATTTTCTATAAGAAAATATTACATCATCTTCAGGGCTTGAACTTGGATTCTGATGCTTTATGCATAGCAGTTTTATTTATGTTTTTATTTTGGGCAATTGTTGATGTGAGTTTTGGAACTTGAACGTATGCAGGAAGGGATTATCGAGCCATTTTATTGGGAAATCGAAATCATTCACAGATCTGTCACAAGTGAGTGACGTGAAGGAGCTAGAAAAGCAAGAGAATCCATTCAACAAGAGAAAAAGGGCTCTGATTGCGGCAAAGTGGTCAAGAAGATCTTTCTATAGCTGGTCCAACCCAAAATCAATGCCTATTTTACCTATGGTGGATGAGGATCAAGATAATTATTATGATGATGAAGCAGAAGAAGACAAAGGGAATGTAAGGGCCTCTTCTTCATCTGAGTCCTTGGAGGAAAAGAAATCACAAGAAGATCAAGTGCATCAGTTGAGACAGCTTGATAATAATAATAGAGTGCCTCAATCTTATGCTGCTCATATGAGGCTTAGATTAGGGAGCTTCAAGTCAAGGAGCTTTTCTCTTGCAGATTTGCAAGAACATGATAATGAGGAAGATGAAGAAGAAGAAGATGATGATGATGATCATTAACATTTTATTTTAACCATGGTTTTATAATGTTGTTTATGTTATATATTGTATTTACCATAATTGTTTGCAAGTATGAGGATATGTGATTCATGTGGCCAACAACAATTGCAAACAATATGGATGGGGAAACAACAAAAATCATGACATTGCAGCCCTTGTGGACTCCACAAATTAGAAGGTGGACTCTTCTTTTTTAGTGTATTCTTTGTTTTTGGCTTTTGCTGTTCTTATTGTTCCACTTGTTGGTAGATAAATTAAAGTGGTGTCATTTTTTCTTTTATAAGAATAAAAGTGGTGTTATTGATTACTCCGACTAGATTTATATATAAGACATTTGTGAAAAATTTTACATCCATTAATGAAGTAGAATCAATTAAAATATAAATATTTAACATATTTTTTTTAAAAAAATTACTTTTATAATCTTATAATTGTTATTAAAATTTTAAAAAATATTAATTTAATAAAAGTATTTTTGAATAGAAAAATAATTGAATATTATTAAAAGTTAAAATAAAATTTCACAAATAAAATATAAATAAATTTTAAGAAAGATCTTACATATAAATGTAGGGGAGTATTTGGGCTGGAATCTTGTTGAAGGATATCCTGTTTGTCCACGTAAGTAATGATGTATAGTGACAGGTGTTTCATTACATTACAGTGGATATGGATATTGGAATTATGTTCATAAAAACGAGAGAAACAAACTTGGGTGAATCAACACCGAAGAACATGACAATACCTACCACGGATGAGGGAAGGAATGTTTAATACATATATATATTTTTTAATATTGTGATACGATCAACAAATATAATTAATATATTTATTTGTATTAAATTTATATATTTTCTTTTTCTTTTTTAAATTTTTTATAATTAATTTTGTAGTTATTATTTCTGTATGATAATTAGAGATGAGACTGTTAAAATTATAATTAATATTCATCAATATAGAAACTTAGTAATTATGAAAAGAAAACCAGGAAATTTTTTAGGAAGGACGAAGGAGCATGAGCTTTTGGTAGATTATTTTAGAGAAATGTGGTGTGGAAGTATGGAACTATTGGTCAATTGGTCCACTGATCAGAGCGTATCTTGGGCAAATCTTATCCTATCCTTTAGACTATTTATATTTATCTGTAAAATTAAAGACATTAAATAGTGTTTTTTTTTAAAAAAAAAAAATACTACCTTCGTCCCTAAATATGAAGCCCCTCTTGACACTTTTATTTTGTCTCTATTTATAAAGCTTCGTACCAATTTTCAATGATCATTAATTATTTTTTTCCACAAACATCCCTATTTATTTAACACTTTTTAGATTCCCAATAATATTAATAGGGGTAATTTTGAAATTACATATCAAAATTCACATTTCCAATATAATTAACTAAATTATTTTACTTCCTTAATGTTCTTAATGAAAGTGAAATCCCTCAAAAAAGCTTTATATTTAAGGACGGAGAGAGTAATGTCTTAGTTAAATTATGATGGTGTCCAAGTTGCGTCCACGTTGTCCGTGGTACACAAGTGGCATTTCATTTTTGTTGGTTTGTTGAAGTAGCTAACTTGTCATGCGTCATATTCATACACAAAGGACCTGTAATAAGATCCATTCAAAATTGTGAAATTATAGTTGTGGGCCGCCTTTGCATTCTATCCTCTAACCTAAAGCAAATCATATCTTCTTTTTGTTATCAATTGATTGATTCAACTCAGCATCTAGTAAATATGGAAAGAAAAAAAATTCAACGCAATGGTGATGTAAAATTTAGGCTAAGTGTCATACCCATTAGAGGTGCCTACAAGCTAATGAGGAGATTAGTCACTGCGGTCGGTGGTGACACTCCGGTCATGGACCCAAAAAAAAAATTAGGCTAAGTACTTTTTAAGTCTTTGAAACTTTAGGAATTTTTGGTTTTTTTTTAAAAATAAAAAAGCATTAAATTTTTTAGATAAATAAAAAAATCTCATTTTCTAAACTGTCAATACAAACAACCGCATAAGAAATTAAAAAGGCTTAATTATATCACAAGTCCCTGAAGTTTGAAGTACTTTTGTCATATACTCTAATATTTTTTTTCAACGTCTGACTCCCCGAAATTACTTCTAGGTTTGTCATATACTCCTACTACCAATTCTCGCCAATTTTGATGATATGTAACATCGGAATCTTGGTCAGACGCAAGAGGTTGGTCATGTGGTGTCGCGTAATGTCATACAAGCCAAGACAACCTCTCTCTTCAATTCTTTTTTTTTTCTTTTTTTATTTAACGAAAATATAAAATATTAAGTTTTTTAATTTTTTAATTTTAAAAACAAACGATCTTCGCCCACGGGGCACCAAGTGCTTAGCCTTCTGCGTCTGATTAGGATTCCGATGTTACATGTCAGCAAAATTGGCCAGAATTGGTAGTAGGGGTATATGACAAACCCAGAGGTAACTTCGGGGAGTTCGACATTGAAAAAAATAAGGATATCTGGCAAAAATACCCTACACTTCAGGAACTTGTGACATAATTAAGCAAATTAAAATTTCAACTTTTACCATCATCTAGGATAGGTTCAAAAACCACAAGCACAACAATCTACCTCCCAAGAGAATAATAACAACAACAAAAACTAATTACAAATCTTCCCTACTTAGAAACTCAATGAACCTCCTTTAAATCAAACTTAGATTTGCAATCTTGATGATTCACAACCTAATTCACACTTGGCTTTTAATGATTGCAACTAATGTGCTTTCATCCCTAGTCTCACTCTCAAATTTCTCTCGTTTCATGTTATACATTGCAGCAGTCACTATAGCATGTAAGATTCTTTGCTTAATTTTGTTATGTTTCCAAAGAAACAACAATCTTATAAACCAATGCTTATACTGATTACGCATTCTTATCATTCCAAGTCATTCCCTACATAACTTCAAAACTTCCTGAGAATAGCATAATGGAAAGAATAAATGGTCCCCGTCTTCCTTTTGATTTTTGCATAGAACACAGTAAAGTATCATTGATTGAAAATTTGAGCTTTTCCAATCTCAATTTGGTTAGTAGTCTCTCATGTGAGGCAAGCTAGCAAATGATTGAATGTTTAGGAACATTTAGCCTTTCATAAATAAACTTGACTTTTTGGATTTCTAGTAAGATTTCCCATTTTCCATTTATAACCTTACTCTATGGTATACGATTTAGAAGGATCGACAGTCCATTGATTATTCCAGTAGCCCGATTGAAAAATGTACGAGTTTCATCAATTTATTTTAGTGTCAACTTGAGTGTTGTTTAATTTCATATGACCAGATACTTTTGTTATACAAAGGTATTCCTTGTTAGCAACAATTTCCCAGATTTGCTTGCTCATAGCTGCTTCATTCTAGGATTTACGATGTTTGGTACTCAGGTCACCTTGATCCCTTTTCCTACACACTTTATCCCAACTGATTAGTAACAAACTTTTACCAAATCGCTAGACTCTCCAAACAAAATCCCTACACAATCAGTCTATTTCCTTATGACTTTTTGAGGTAGAAGAAATGTAGAGATCTAGTAATTATTTATTGCCATTAGCACTGAGTTAAGAAGTTGGATTCTCCATGCAAAGGACAAATGCCTAGTAAACCATCATTTGATTCTCTTAGATATCTTCTCAACAATAGTTTGGCAATCAATAGCACTCCATTTAAAAAGTGACAATGGAACATCAAGATATCTGACCGGAAAACAAATGCTTTCAAACCCTGTTATTCTTTTTCCGTTGGTTTTGGTTCATAAAGTTTAAAATTTTTGTTGTAATCCCCAGTGATGATGTGGGTGGTTTTCGCATGTGACACATGTTGTAATAATTCCTGATGTAGTCAATTATGGTGTTGACTTATCATCTACAATATCTAAAACCAAAATTTTGGAACATATAAGGACAAAAACCAATGAAAACAAATTATAAAGAATAAAATCAAAACTCCGTAAGTTTTTGAGGACCAAAAACATATATAATTTTTATAATATCATTATATCAATCAATGACGCATCGCTTGTGTGAAGAAGAAAAAATGATCTGTAGAATTGCATCAAAATTTAAGTAAAGAGATATTAGAGAACATAAAATTTGTAATGCTCCAAATAGCTTTAAAGTATGTTAATTGATTTAAAAATTGAGATTTGAATTTAATAATGACAAAAGTTGAGTAGTTGTGAGTAAATTTTTTTCTCTTTATGATCAAGTTCTCAATGATCAAATGTAGTTGACTTTCTTAAATTCATTTTTGCATAAACTAGGGACATTGTTTTTCTCTTTAAACATTTTTTAAAATGTAAGATGTAACATCGAAATCTCTATTCAAGGTTCTGTAAGTTTTCGCTAATCTCGTGTTCAACAATGGAAGATCGCGAACCTTGGTTTAGCATAATCTTCAATTAAATGTAAGTTAGAAAAATTATTATGCTTAATCCCAATTCATAATGCCACACGACTAACATACACGATCATCCCTTTCAAAATTAATCAGGTTACAACCTTTGTAAAACAGTTGGAATAAATAATGGTGTAGAGTTTGTGAAATCATTTTCAATTTATCCAAGAGAACTCTTTTACGCCTGTAATTTTCACAAATCGCTGGACTAAATTTGGTTGTTTCAATGAATACAGGCTATAAGAAAAAATAGAAAGAAAAGTCGAAAACACAAAATGAATCAGGATGATAAACTCGTTCAAAGATAGTGTACATCAAACTACAAATACTTAAGAGCCATTGGGGTGTACATCCATTAGCATATCAGAACTATTTAGTTTATCACAAAAGACCAAGTTCTCAAAACAACATGCTCGACTATGGTACTCGGCAAGATGCTACACTTTTTGGGGATTGTCGATCAAGTTCCCTCAAGTTATTAGATGCAAACAACACTATAGTGACTGGAATAGCCGCTATGGGAATACGGGATATCCTCTCCGTCGTTAATGCTGCTGGTGGTGAGAATGCATGAAAGGCTACAGTTGTGGAAGTAGGCAATCTAGGCCACATTCCCGCATCAACTGAATTGTTTCCTTGAGATATCCTCTTGAACAATGGGCGCATCATCCTACTATTTGAAGAAGTGCCTCTAGGCAGTCTATTAGGGCTGAGGCTCCGGTGCATGTAAATAACATGCACCGGTGCATGTGAAAATTTTATTTCACCGGCGCATATTATCTATTAACATGCACCGAAGCCTCCGCCGTCTATTAGCGGTAGACTTCAACCCCAAAGTTGCAGCAAACTTCATTCGGGGAACGTCGACATCTTTTTTCCCAAGGTTGCCTTGGATTTGTCCCTGAGGTCGTGCTGATGTCAATATCCACCCTGGGCATCGTCAAGTAGGCTCGACGATGCTTTGAAATCATGGCCGATTGTGACTTCGAACATGAGGTCGCAGTCGACATTAGGCCTATGGCACGATGACAACTACATTCCCGGTGTCACGCCAACTTCAACCTCTAGCTTTACATTGACGTTGTCCTTGGGGTGCATCGACTTTGTTCATGGGCTCAACCCCTTCGGCTCGTGCTTGAAGTCGACACCGACTTTGACCTGGACCCGACACAACTTTGGCTGACGACTTTGTCCCCTAGACGAAGAGTTTGACTCAAGCCTAACACCAACCACGAATTTGGGCCTTATGACAATTTTTTCCCTGGGAATGAAGTTGAGCACTACTTCCGGCCCGACGAAGACTTCGTGTAGTTTGTAACCTCCTGAATTTAATGTCAAGTTTAATTAGAATAATTCTAATTGAAATTAGTGGAAATCATAGAAATAAGTTGAGATTTTACTAAGGGAAAAACATGTCAGAGTTAGGAAGCATTAGCAAAGAATAAGAGAGTCCAAGTATAGTTGATCGGACCTCGGGCCGACCTATCCATCTTAGCCGACCAACGAGCGACGTCAGGGTCGCGGACCCATCTTAACCGAAGTAAGCTGAGCAGCGAGCATCAGACTGTTAGGTTACCCCGTAAACTTGGGATGAGCTCGAATCACCGTACCGAGCTAGAAGAACTTATGTAGTGTACGTGCTTCCAAACCGAACAGCTAGTACTGAGCTCATGAGAACCGAGCTCATGAGAACTTAACAGATGGCATTTAGCTCACGAGAACCGACCTCGTCTCGTTTGACAACCCTTGGTAGTGAGTAGCCGAGCATATCGAGATGATTCGCGTCGAACGGTTAAGACTAAACCGACCTTGCATCAACGCTAGGGTATTTCGGCCCTCATACGCCGAGCATTTCTATTTATCGATCTCAATCCGAGTAAGGCCTTCAGAGATCCGAGCACTAGAGCTAAAGCGAATGGCTCACACAGTGTTTTCCACGCCCAGACGCCCTATTCTCCACGCCCAGGCGTGAGCGTCAGACTGTTGGTTCCCTCTCAACCACTCATTTGTGGCTTCCTCAGGAAGCCATTAATTTATAACCACATATTTACCAAACTTCCAAGGGAAGCTTCTCACCAGGACCACATGTGTAGTTCCAAAGGGAAATAAAATAAAAACAAAGGCCAACACAACAACACACGAAAACACATATCAACTTCATCTTCTCCATTTCTCCACTAGGGCTCTTGAGATAAACACCATCCTTATCATTTTACTCACAGACTCTACCCTCATCATCATCCCTCATCAAGCCTCGACCATTATCAATAGCCGAAGATCATTCCCTCCACTTTATCATAAACTTCAAACTCTTCCTCGTCATTCCTACGGTTTTTCTAAGGTGTCAAAGAAGGTTCGAAGGGCTACGGATTTGAGAGTTCGGACACAAGAACAAGGCTAAGACTAGCAGAGCTTCCTTATCTCTTACTGCTTTGAGGTAAGGGGTAGGTGTTACCCTAGCTTAGGTTTGGGTTTCTAGTGTGCTCATAGTGAGTACTAAGAATGGGTGTTAGATTAGGATATCGAACTGTAGGATAGTGGATATAGATTACTATAAGAGAATAAAGTGAATAAAAAGAACCCACTAAGTTAATTGTGAATATGTGTATGTCTGATAAACATGAATAAATGTGTGAATTGTGACAAGTGTTATACATGTTTGCTATTGTTTGATTAATAGGTGTACCAACCATAGAAGGCCGAGCTTGAGAGATGGTGTAAAATACTAGGGAACAAATCAATGAGGAATAATAATTAGAAGATAGAGACTATAATAAGCGGGCAAGTGAAATGGTAAAAGGGGAGTGAGAAGAGAGAAGCCAAGAGTGAATAAATAAAAGTAAAAAGATAAGTAAAAGAATAAATGGGTAAGACGTGCACGGGGTGTATGCATGACGGACACGGGGTGTATGCTTCCTAAAAGAATAAATGGGTAAGACGTGCACGGGGTGTATGCATGACGTACACAGGGTGTATGTTTCCTAAAAGAATAAATGGGTAAGACGTGTACGGGGTGTATGCATGACGTACACGGGATGTATTCTTCCTGTATGTATGACGTACACGGGGTGTGCGCTTCTCTAAAATATATGAAAATTGTGAATAAAAAGGAAAAGAGAAAAAGGCAAAGCAAAGAGAAGTTAAGACAAGAGAAAAAGGCAAAGCAAAGAGAAGTTAAGACATGAGAAAAAGGCTATGTAAAGAGAATTTAAGACATGATAAAAGGTTACAAGTGAGAATAAAAGGGAAAGGGAATAGGCAAGGGAAATAGAAGGCAAGAGAATAGAAAAGGATAAGTAAGAATTGAATATATGATTATGACTGTGTTTGATGCATGTTTTGGATTGGATTATATGATTATGTGCATACTTGATTAATTGTGTTTGACTTGGCATCTCTTTATGTCATATTAGAAACTGCTTCCCTAAGTTTTGTGTAATGTTCACCTCCTTACCACATTTTTCAGGTACTGAGCCCGAGCATGCACATTCCTCGACCGAGCAGGTTCACTCTCTCTCTCTCCCTCACAGGGAGAGTAGGTCCTAGTAGTAGGACTTAGGATCATGTCCTGGGTTTTTTATTTTGATACGATGATAACTATAATTTATTTTGTTATGTATATTTGTCGGTTATAACTCTGATGTTGGTGCACACTTTGGTGCTATGTATATGATATGTTTTGCTGACACTCTGGATAATATTTATACAAATGTTTACCAGGTTTGCAAGGAAAATTAAACTTTGGAAAGGTTAATGAAACAAAGGAAACTTCGTCCGTTTAACGGTGAATTTTTATAAGACTAAAAAGAATTAACGTGGCTTTAAAAGAAAAATTTTCAGGTCACAAATTAATTAAGGGTAAATATTAGAAGGGTGTTACATAGTGCAAAATTTGGCCGAGCAATTTAAACTTTTTTTTTTCCCAAGGAGCAACTATTTTTTGAAAATGTGATTTTCCAAAATAGTGAGACTTGAATAAACACTTAGCCAAAGAGTAAATTTTCAAATTTCGCTTACCCAAAAGTACTTGTATTTTAAAAAAAATAAAATCAACATGATTTTAAAAAATGCGATTTCGGTTGATAAAAAATAAATGAATCGGATATCCATTTACCAAATTTATCAAAATGATTTCAATGGTGAATTGAAATCCAATCATTAAATTATGTTATATATAGTTCATCTATCCATTTGAATCCTAATCCAAATTCATCCATTTTAATCTGATCGCGCCGTGAAGCACAGATGCCTTCCAAATTTATGAACACAAACATTAATATAGCAAACTTAAATACAGTGGAAGAGAAATCATATTTAATTTTCTAATGGTTTAAACTGAAAAAGAAAATGTCAACACTGGTTCCCATATGTCACGGTTATTCACTGCTCGCTTGATAAAAATATAAAACAAATCAATTCTTTTGCTTTTATAGCCACCAATGCAGCACCTTTGAGTTATGCGTAATTTGAGCCTCTTAGATAATTTCATTATCAAGCCTATCAAGACCCCTCATCTGATTTTTCTCTTCCAACCAATCTTTTCTTTTCTCTTCTTACTCATATTTTCATTATCAGAAGATATTTCATTTGCTTTTGTGTCCACACTTTCAATTCACTTATGAACCTTCTTTTGGTGGCAAGGTAATGTTATCTAAATGTGATTCCATTATGCTTTGATTCTTCCGGTTGCTGTGGGTGTGTTTGGGTTAAGCGTTTACAAAATATGATTTTGAATGAACTAAATTTATTAAATTGATTTTGACAATAATAAAGTTAAAGTGATTCATATCTGAATGTTTTATTCTCTAATAAGATCAAATTTAGTAGAAAAATTATTTGTTAAAGTTTCAATTTCTCACCTTTCACAAATGTGATTATTAAGACTCCACAAAAGATTTTGCTCCTTGATCCTATATGTAAGATTCGAGGAAAATTATGTTCATCAAGAAAGTGGATTAAAGTTGTTAATGATATTGGAAATGTAAATATTTAATATATATTTTCAAAAATATCCCTATAACTATTAGGAAAATGCTAACAAGTACCCTAAAATATTGTTTAAGCAAGCAAAAGATATATTTTTACTTTGGAAAATGATGTATTTAATATATCTAGAAGTGTTGAATTTAAATTACCAGTATTGATCTACTTGTTTTGAAATGCTTAAATAATGTCCTTAGAACACTACTTAACATCCTTAAAAAGTGTTGATTTAGTAAAAATATTTTTGAAAAAAATAATTAATTGTTATTAAATTTGGAATAAAATCTTACAAATAAGATCAATTTTTTTCCTAAAATATCTTACACATATATATATATATATACACATATATATATATATATATAAATAAAAGACCCCGAAGGGAGTATAAAACAAATTTCAAACCACGATTATTTCTTCGAAAATTGATCAGGGGTCTCCAAATGGTAAACCGAGCACACACCTATCATTCTTTCTGTTGGCAAATTCTCCTGGGCATATTAAGACTTAACATGCACTTAACATGCACCGGTGCATGTTTCCTTTTTTCGGGTTTTTTATTTATTTTTTTAAAATTTAATTAATTAAAAAATATTCTATGTGTTTTCTTTTTTACCGATATGAAGTGATTTTTATAATTTGGATGTTTTTTTTTACTCTGTGTTCTTAAAAAACTGTACTGAGTAAAACTGTATTCAAAATTTACATATTCTAATAAATCTGTATACGAACTTGTGTTAAAAAATATTCTGAATAAATCTGTATTAAAAAAATTTGCACCGGAGAATTTGCCCTTTCTGTTTTGCTTCTTTCCGATTTTAAAGTTCAATCAATGCACTTTCGGTCTGTCTCATAAAGATAATATACAAATTAAAAATGTCAATAAAAATAAAAAACATGATATTAATATACAACTTATCGAACAATCTAATTACCAAAACAATAATTTGATTAATGTATGCATTTTCAATTTTTTATATTCACTACTATAATTTTGATAGACCAAATTGGTACAACCGAAACTCGTAAAGGACTAAATGTGTATTTATAAATTTTCAGGAAATAAATTGATACAATGAAAAACATCAGGAACCAAATCGATACATCACCCTTTTTATTAATGTTCATTTAATTAACATTTAATGTGTCTTGGTACTTGTTGTTAGAACATCTCCCGTGGCAAGCATATTTAGTAGTACTCCCTCCGACTTGAAATATAAGCAACAAAAAACACATCTTTTTTGGTTTAAAATATAAGCAAAATTAACCAATTATGTTAAATTTTATTTCATTCCCAATACAACTTTCCTAAAATATTCCTTGAAAATTGTTATTTTATTTAATTTTTGTTTCATTTCCAATGCAACTTTCTTAAAATACCTATATTCTTTTATAAATTTGAGAAAATTAAATACAATCAACTAACCTCCTTAATAAGCGTAAATTTAGTTAATTTTGCTTATAATTCAAGCCGGAGGGAGTATATGTTTAAAGTTACTTTTTGCTTGACAAGTCATTACGTTTTTAGCATACTCTTTTAACTAATTAGTCACTTCAATGCTAAACAAACATTCTCATATGCTAAGAAAGATCCAGATACCACTCATGATATTTTATACATCTATGTTTTATATTTATTTTACTTTTTATTCGGATATACATTTTTATTATATTTAGATTTCAATTTATTTTGATTAGTGGGTATAACTCACATGGTCATATATCAAGTTTTAAGGCTTGAGAGTTATTAGAAGTTTTGGGCATCACTATTTGGTGGATTTAAATTCTTTTCCTCTATCCCCATAAAAAAAAATCAAAAATATTTTGCCTATCAAAAAAGATTTCAATTTATTTTATGAAATAAGTTGCTAAATTATATTTTGGAATCAGCTTTATTTTTTTAAAAAAAAATCGAATATTTTTTGAAGATTAAAACTAGATAAAGTAATTACTAATTCAGCAAACCATGCTTTTTTTTCTTTCTTTTAAATCATGCGATTGAGAATTGCGGTATTAACACTGCCATGAGTTTGAGAGTAATGAGAGCATTTCCTTTTGCTATAAACTTATATGCTTATGTTAGCTTATATATACATTATGTAAATTAAAAAAATAATTCACTCCAATAGCAACTCTTTTATAAGCATATATACTTATTTTAAATACACATGGCATAAGCATAAGCATAATAATGGAGTTACTCTTACATCTGTTTTAAGTTTTCGTTTAGGTATACTTTTTTCCTGTTACCTTTTTTGAATGTACAACTCATTCAAACAAAGTTTTTTTGATGAATTTATAATTTGTTAGAAAATTTAAGAGTAAACTATGGATAATTTTTTTTCTTTTTTTTTTAGTCCGAGATCCTTGAAATATTGAAGTCATCTACTATCTTGTCTAATCTGAGTCGAAGCGCTTAAGAAGGATTGAGCAATCCTTTTCTTTTCTTTTCTTTTCTTTTCTTTTTTTTTTTTGAGTAAATGATTGAGCAACATCTGAATCACGAATATCATCAGACATTGGTATTTTATAGGGTCTAGGGAGTTGATATTTTTTGAAGTGGCTTTTCATCTTTATTCCAAGGTTTAATTTTCTGAATTAGAATATGTAATACATATCGGTAATGTATTTAAGTGTTACCTGGTTGATTTTATGAGGATTAGACACCACAAAAAAGGCAAATTGCGACAGTTTATAGAGGTCTTTTGCGGCGATTTTAACCGTCGCAAAAATATTATTTGCGACGGTTCTCTAACTCACGCAAAACTGATCATCGGAAATCATATTTTGCAGCGGTTATGACAACGGCTGTAGAATTTTGTAAACTATTTATTTATGATTTTGTTTAAGGGTGAAGGATAAGAAGTTAGATTTTTAAAAAAAAGATAACAAGTTAAAATTAAGAAAGTATACAAAAAAAATCAACTTAATTACTTGTATATTTTATCTTGACTAATAGAGCTTATCTTAAAAAAAATTTAATTTATAAATCTATTTTAGGATGAATAATGATATATAGGCTTACAAAATAAACATATAGATAGGCTTACATCACAAAAAAGTGACAAATGTCACTTGTTAATCAATCAATAATAGATAAATGACATTTATTATTTCTTTTATAGTGTAGATCTATTTGTAAATCTATCAATCATTTTTATTTTAGAATTTTGATAATTAGTACATTAAGGCCGCTTATTGATTAAAGAATACACTAAAGAAAGTCTGATATTAAAAATTAAAATCCACCTGTTTTCACTGTCCTAAATTCGTTATTTTCCAATATAAAAACTATTTATTTTATTTCTTTAACCATTCCACAAGAACAGTAGTTAAAATAATCCTCCTTTATTTTATAGCTCATATATATCCAACAAATAAACTTATTGCAGGTTCTTTTCAAGAGTTTCTAGGTGAAAACACCAAGATATATAGTACCATACCATATATATGGCAACAAAAGCAAAAGAAAATACTATTGTTGGGAAGGAGGAGAAGGCCGCATCTTCTAATTCTCACATCTCAAGCACCAAAGGTACCACCAAACCATCTCAACCAACAACTAGCTCCATCACTAATAAGGAGCCCTCAATAAGCCCATCAAATAAATACATCTCACCTACAATAATAAGCTCACACCTTGATTATTCCCCCTCCAAGATTAGTGATGCTCGTCTTATTAATATGCCTAATCCATACCGAAGTAGATCTTTTGATAAGCCACAGTCACCTTCAAACTTAACAAAACAAAACCAACCTTCTACTCTAAGGTTACACAATGCACTCGTTTCTCCTCGGGAGAGAAAATTATCCTTTCGATCTTCCATTGTTCCCGTTAGAAACACTAAACCTTCGAAACTCATCCCAGATAGGACCTACTCTACGAACCTTAGACGAGGAAAAATTAAACAAGTGTATGTTGTAAAGAGCACCCCTAGTGTTGTTTCTTCTGCTACCACCACAAAGAAGGTAGCTAATGATGATGATGATAATGCTTCTGCTAACTCAAAGGACTCGGAAAAAAGCAATGCTGGAACTAAACAAGTGTCAAAAGTTGTAAATGAGGAAGTTAAAGAAGTTACAAATCAAGAAGCTGAAACAATGAAAGTGGAGAATGAAGAAATAATCAAGGTTGAACATGCATACGAGGTTTCAAAACATGATGAGAATGAGCATGAGCATGAACAAGGGCTTGAAAAGTTTGAACAGCAGCTTCATAATCAAACTATTGATGAGAAGGTCATTTATGTAGGGAAAGAAGACGAAGAAGAAGCAAAAAGTGAGGCACAAGAAAAGAAAACTTGTGATAAAATTGAAGTGGAAGAAGAGAACACGAAACACGGTGATGAAAGAAACAATAAAGAAGAGCATTTTGAATCTAAAGAAGAAGAAGAAGTTGTGGTTAAAACAGAAGATGAAACAAGTGAGAACAAGAAAGAGGAATTAGAGGAAGTAGTGGAAGAGAAGGAAGGAGTTGTTGGAGGAACAACAGAAGGAGTCGAAAAGGCCAAGGTTGTGGCAAAACCTCCAATACTACTACATGGGAAGAAAGAGTCTCATGTATCCAATGATATGATCGAAGAAACTGCAAGCAAGTTGAGAGACTTGGAGAGGAAGAATAAGGTGTTGGCATTGGCAGGGGCATTTCAAACTGTCATTGATTATCAAACCACATCCAAATGATGCCAAGTCACTTATATTTCGATTTAATATGTGATCTCATTTTATGTGTCACAATTATTTTATATTTATTTAAAAAAAAATATCATGTGTCACTTATTTAAAAAAACAAAAAAAGATCACCTGAACAAACAATGACATAAACAGAAAGGTGATTACTTCAAAACCCCTTAACTTTAAAAGGGTTTGATACTCTTCATGTTTAAACCAATGAAATAGAGACAAATGTGTTAATGAGTTGAGTCAAATCTATTTGTTTGATAGGGTCAAACTTTGCAAACAAGTCCTTATGATATAAGAGTAAATATGCAAATTTATTGAAAGGTTAAAAAAAAAGTTCAATTAGAACCGTTAACTACCTTCTTCTTCCTCATAATAGTCATTTTTTTTTCTCATTAATTAGTTTCCTCCTTTAACTTGCAGACCCACTCAAAAGGTTTCCTTTCTTTTTCATCGCCACACACTTCTTATTTTCTTCATCCTCCAACAAACCCACTTCTTCCTCTTTGTTTGAAATCCTCGATTAACTCCTAATCAAACCCTAACACTCAAAATTAGAGTCCACTTTGTTCATCTTAGAGAACAACAGAAGCACAAATGAATTGCAAGACTCTATTTTGCGTATTGAAACCCAATACACAAGCAATTTGATTTCCTGTTGTGCATTAAAATAATAAAATACATGAACATAGCAAATTCATTAACTTTTTTTCCTACTTTCATTTTACTGGAAGTAAAAGTAAAGCATATTTATACTTCGATTTTCAAACCAAGAAAGATACTCTCACTGTTACTTGCCACATATCAAAAACCTTTAATCCCTTAAATAATATAGTGCCACGACACATAGAATATGTCAAACATAGGATGAAGAAAAATATAGATATGTAAACAATCTCCTCGATGAACATTTGGAGGCATTAACTGTGATGGAAGAGTAGTGGGTTTGTAGGTTGAAGGAGGAACTAAAGAAGAAGAAGAAATTAAAGAGAAAGGTTGTCAAGAGGAAGAGGGTGGATTTGTAGTTCAAAGACTGATTTGCAAATTTTGACTCCTTCAAACAAGCACATATAACTCAGCACTTTTACACATTTGTTAATATCTAATTGGTTTAAACAGGGAGGGTACCAAACCCTTTAAAAACTAAGGGGTTCTGAAGTAAGCACCAGACAGGAAAAGGAAATAAACGAGAATACAGATTCAGAACATAAGATAGGTATAGAAATTATTCTGATGAATGGACAAAGATTTCCCATCTACAAACTTGAGAGGAGGAGTTGCCTTCAAAATCAAAAATTAAGCTGTTTATTGTTGTTGAATATTTTAACTTCTCTATGTTTTCCTTGTTAGAAATGGAATATACTTCACTTATCCCATTATTTATGAGTTGAGTTTGATATCACATTTTGACCCAAAATCTCAAGAAAAAACTATACTCGTCTAAATTCATAATAAGTATGTTGAATAAGTACAGAACCGATGTAACTACCCAACAGAAGAAACCAAGTTTTGTTTCACTAAGCAAGGAATCTATGTATATGCGTGACTAGCAAACAAAAATGTAAGGCCATGGAATTGAAATTCATGTTTCCCACACTCCCTTGGCATTAAGATGATCAAGTACCACCTTACTGAAACTCCTGAATACAATTATCATATTACATAGATAATATATGTAAATAAAAATAAAAAAGGAATAAAAAAAGTAAGGTAAGTGTAAAACTTTACACTACCATGGTTTGGTTATGTTTAAGTTTTATAAATGTATCCAAAATCTGATATGAAACAAGTGATTTTTGCATAAGCCAATAAAAAACAATCTAATTAAAAAGAAACAGTTTTAATCATTTTTTGGTTTTTTTTAATCGATTTTTTTTATTGTTCTGGATTTGAACACTCCTATCACAAAATACACAACAAAAAGAGTTTTGAAAAAAAAAAAAGGCTTAATTATGTCCGGGGTTCCTGTAGTTTCACCCTATTTTGTCAGATGTCCCTATCCTTTTTTTTTCTATGAATATACCCTTAAAGTTTTCTTCGGCCAGGATTTTGTCCTGAATCACTATTCCGGTCAGATCGACGCTGACTAGGACCACCGGAATCCCAGTCAGCCAAGTGCATGTACGTGGTACAAAGATGTCCACGTGGCAGTGTCTTAATTTTTTTTTTAAAATTAAAAAAATAAAAAAACCCTAAAAATTTTTTTTACCCATTTTCCCTCCCATTTCCCTTATTCCCTCCCATTTCCGTCGTTCTCCTTCTATCTTATCTCACTTAATCTGCGGTCTATCTCTCTCCATCTCCATTCACGGGATTTTCATTTTCTTGCTCCCACGGTGTTCTTGTTCTCTCGTCACCCTCCCTCCTTTCGTTCCGCCATTTCTTCTTCTTCTTGTTCTTCTTGTTCTTCTTCTCATTCTTCAACCATGAAGTCTTCTAGCTCCATATCTACAGCGTCTTTGAGGCCATCGTTTGGGGTAGCTGGACTTGTGAACATGGAGGAGCCGGCTTGTCGGTGCGGGAAGTTAGTGTTGAAAACTTCATACACCGAGAGCAACCTCGGTAGGCGATTCTGGAGTTGTCCTCTGTGGCGGGTAATCCCAATTTGTCCCAATTAAATTTGTGCCCTAGATATCTTTCATTATGTTCATAAATATTCGGTGGCCTAAAGTGATGGGTTTTTTTTAATTTTTTTTTTGTTTAAATGTTCCTGTTGTTCACTTTTATAGGATAAAGAAAGAACATGTAGTTTCTTTTGTTAGGAATATCAATTGCTGAAAAAAAATGAAGGAAAAAGGTTATGCAACTCAAGATGATAAAGATGGTGAAGCCCAAGTCATTGAGGAAAATGTTGGTGTATATGCTCCTGCTCATGTTATGAAGGATGATGAAATGAAGAAGAAATTTATGAAGTTGAAACAGAAATTAACCTATGAAAGAAACAAGTCCCAATTTTGGATGATAGGCTTCTTCATGTGTTTGAGTGTGGCTATTTTTTGCACCATGAAATGTAATTGTTATTGTAATGTTTAGTAATTGCAGAAAAGAAAGAAGAAATAGTTGTTTAGGTGTTGTGTAATGAATTGTAATGATCTTGTTTCACTGAAGCCTTAATGAAATATGAAGTTTGTTCAATGTCTTATTTTATTTTCCTTAATGACAAAAATGAGTGGACAGAATCGTAACGCAAGAAAGGGGAAGCTTTATATTATGAGTGTGTATGTGCATGCTTCTTAATTGGCATAAGTATTCTTAGCCAGAAGCACTTGTTCTGTTTTGAACCAGCTTTGAGGTGCAAAATGCATGTGATCTCAACCTGTTTCTGTTTTGACCCTTTTTTGCATCATTAGCATAACTAAAAGAAAAAAAGAAATCTGCAACATAGGTAGCCAAAATAAATCGAAATGTTGATATAAACTTGCTAATATAAATTCAGATACATAATGCTGGCATGTTACATATAGCCAATAATAAGCCCGCAGGCATATAAAAACCCCATGATTCAATACATTTCGAAACCAAAAAACTGGGTACAAGCACCCCATAATTGCAACTATCCCCATAATCAAGTACTGTTCACAAAACAGGGGCATAACCAAAATTAGAGCATACAAGATTACATTTGCTCCTTAGTTACAGAATTCCATCAAAAACAGGGGAATTAGCATAGACATTACATTAAAAACAGGGGAATTAGCATAGGCATTACTAATACTACTAATACTATATCTTTCTCTCATTTGATTACTTCTTTCCTCCTTTTTTTGGCCCCCCACCTTTGTTCTGTCTTTGCCTATAATTTTTAAGTCTTTCTTCTTTGCCTCTTTCTTCCATGTCTCCATCATGGACATATAATGGGAGACTAATTGGGCAATAGTAACATTTGCATCTGGAACTTCTTTCACAACAACCATGTTTTCATCATTAGGAGCTGGTTGTCTTGATGATGACCCTTTGTAAAGTAACCGTCTCTATTGGAATAGGGAATTTAAAAAAAAAAACAGTGGCAGTAGTAAAAAACACAAACAGTATCCATGATCCAAAGTGAATACACCAAAAAAAACACAGACTAGTTCATCTTACCTTGCTCCTTGTCACAGGTTGTGACATTGTAACTCCTCTTGTAATTTCTTTACTAACTTTGCTCCTTGTGATAGGTTGAGAGCTCACAACAGTCTCTGAACTTGCAATGGCTTTTTTGTTGGCCTTTCTCCTCTGCACATATATCAAATCTTTATGATATAATTGTATACAAATAGGCCAAATTAACAGTACTATATATAAGAGCAATACCTTTGCTATAGGTTCAGTTTGGGTTCCATTTCCAACACCACCAGGAGCAGCATCAGCACCAACAGTAGCAGCAGGTTCTGTTTGGCTTCCATTTCCAGCACCAGCATCATTGCTTTGTTGTTCCCTCATCATGCTCAATATCCTCTACATGTGAAGTCAAATTAATACAAGATTAGTATATATTTAGGATGAACAAGTGAAATCAAAGTTAAGCCAATTCAAAATTACCTTCCTCACTGGACATGCTCTGTTGTTGTGACCAGTTGCTTGGCAAGTACCACATCTTTGTGTATTATGACTCTTGCTTAACCTTGTATTCCTTCTAGCATTTCTTGGTTCATCTGGCTCTCTCCTCCTCAATTTCTTAGGCCTCCCTGCACCTCTCTTGTACTGAGGAGGTAGTACTTGGACATTTTCAGACCTTGGCCACATATCCTGACCATTGATTGCACTTATTTCCTGATTATATGTTAGCTCATATTCTTCCTTTTTATAATAAGAGTGAACATAATCATCATGATTATCCCTCTTCAAACAAATCCCAGCCACTGCATGTCTACAAGGAATCCCCACCAATTGGAAAAACCCACATGCACAAGTACCCGCATTTAAATCCACCACATAACTCTCATTACTGTGGATCATATGTTGCACCTCAAATGTGAGGTTCAATCCAGCCCACCTTGGAATCCAATTGCCACTAAATTCCATCTCTCTATCCAATCTCTTTCTAGGCTTACGCATTACATCTCCTACAAACATAGTCAACTTTTCCCTAAGCTTGGCATTCCTCCCCATTATATATGTCCTAATCCACTCTAACATGGTTAGGATGGGCTTGTCCCTAGCTATAAGAATTGTACTATTGAATGCTTCACTTATGTTATTCATTAACACATCACATTTTGGATAAGTGCTAAAGGCATGCTTACACCAAGTAGTTTTGTGCTCAGCCATCAGAAATTCATAAGCCTGGAAATTTACCTCCCTAAGCTCATCCATGTGTGCACGCCATTGGGTTTCATTTGTCGCCTTCATTGCTACCATTACCAAGCTTCTCACATCAGCACCTCCAGCTCCTTCGTACCTCTTCTTCACGTTGTTGTACAGATGCCTAAGACAGAATCTGTGCTTCACACCATCCAGGAGCTCACCAAATGTTTCAACCAAACCCTGTTTTAACCAAATACACCACCATATCAAGACCCAACCATAGAACAACATAAACACAATAATATAAACACAATAGAACAACATAAAACAGAATAATAAAGCACAATAATATAACAAAAACTGAACAACACAATAGCTACCTTTTGTTTATCAGAAATAAAAACCCAACCATTGCTTCTCACATCACCAATATCCTCAAGAAGCAACTCCGAGAACCACTTCCAACTACCCCTGGATTCTGACTCAACAACACCAACTGCTAATGGGAAATACTGATCGTTTGGGTCTCTACCTACAACTATAAGTAATATACCCCCATATTGTGTCTTTAAATGACACCCATCAACACCAATGAAAGGCCTACAACCAGAAATGAAACCCTTTTTAATTCCATCAAGACACATATACCAATTACCAAATCTAGGGAGCATAACAGGATCATGCCTAACTAGGCCTATCTTACATGTGTTCCCTGGATTTACCCTCCTAAGTTCAGCAGCATAGCTCCATAGAAGGGAGTACTGTCTAATTGCATCCCCTTCCACAATACCCTTTGCAATTTGCCTTGCTCTGAATGTTGTCCAAGCTGTGATCCCAGTGGAATACTCCCTCCTTATATCATTCATAATGTCTTTCATCTTGTAATTGTTGTTTGACCTTAACCTGTCAACCACAACCTTAGACACCCACTCAGAATTGGCATTTCTATTATCAAACACCCTCCCACATCTGTGTTTAGGTTGCAGAGTCTTCAACCTACAAGTCCCTGAATGTCCAACTTTGCTCACTAATGCAACAAACCCACATTTTCTCATACAAACAGCTCTAGCCCTTGATTTATCATTCTTCTCAAAGCTCACCTCTCTGCCATTTAGAACAGAGTGTTCCAACATGGCTTGCTTGAACTGTTTGATGGAGGTAAATTTCATCCCCAAACACCACTTAAATTCCTTCTTCATATCTCCCTCCTTGAATAGAGGAAATCTTCTTCTTTGACCAACCCCAGTATCATCCTCAGAATCCATCACATCACTGTGAAGCTCTTCACTAACATACCCTTCGTCAAATTGATCCTCATTAAATGCAATGCCACCATTGTTGTCATCAGTTGCTGGCTCCCTCAGTCTTCTAAGTCTAGCAGACTGTCTTCTTGTAAAACTGCCATTAACATTAGCAACACTCCTTTTCTTCCTGACTTGAGTTGGTGGTGTGACTTCATCTTGATTTGGTGGTGTGAGTTGACTTGCAGGAGCATTAGCATAAGTTATCTGCACACCTTCAGGGATTAGGCCACAATCAAAGCCATCATCAAGGTCTAAGTTTCTTTCCTCTTCACTGCTGTCATCAAAGAAGACACTTCTCACACTGTCATTGTCACTATCAGTCCCCCCCCCCTCAACATTTGTAGTCACATCAGTGTCCTCATCACTATCAGATTGATGTGGATCCTTGAGGACATCGTACTCACTATCCTCACTGTCATCAGTCCCAGAAGTGGTGTCTTCACTTCTACCAGAAGGGTGAGGAATAGGGTCAGTAGCATCTTCATCTCTTTGGACTGTTCCCTCCATACCAGTGTTAGTCTCGGGGTCCCTTCATATACAGATCAAGTAGATTTCAAGTCTATAGTAACCACATATACAGATACAACCCCAATTTCAAATTCAGAAACCAGAAATCCCAAATAGATTTTTGAAACCCAGAACCCTATATACCACAATCAGTTTTCGAATGCATAAACCCCCAATTTCATTTCCAGAAACCCCTAAATCCCAAATCGATTTTTGAAACCTAGAACCCTAAATCCCAAATCGATTTTTGAAACCCAGAAACCCTAAACCCCCAAATCGATTTTCGAAACCCCCAACCCCCAAATCGATTTCGAAACCCCCAATTGCATGTGCCCCCACATGATAGTCCCAACCCATTTTCAATGTAAAAAGATTCGTTTAATGATCCCCAGGAATAAAGAAAGGATGTGACGAAGACCAAGAAAGGGAAAGAGAATAAAGAAGAAGGAAGTCGTACCTTTGAGGACCCACCACCGAGGAAGACAACAATCGCCACGAATTGCGTGTTCACACACACAGCTTCCCCATCACACAACTCGAAGGTCTTCTTCACACGCCACAAATAGAGATTGAGGAGAAAGTGAGAGCAGTGAATGTCTGTGATGGTTGAGAGTGAAATGAGAGAAACAAAAGTGAAAAGGGTGAAAAGGGTCAGAGAATATGAGGGAGAGGAGGGGAAAAGTCGGACTTCGAATGGGTGGGAGGGAAAAAGGAAGGGAATAAAGGGTTTTACGGTTTTTTATTTTTTTTAATTTAAAAAAAAAAATAAGACACTGCCACGTGGACATCTTTGTATCACGTGGCTGACATGCACTTGGCTGACTGGGATTCCGGTGGTCCTAGTCAGCGCCGATCTGACCGGAATAGTGATTCAGGGCAAAATCATGGCCGGAGAAAACTTTAAGGGTATATTCATAGAAAAAAAAAGGATAGGGGCATCTGACAAAATAGGGTGAAACTACAGGGACCCCAGATATAATTAAGCCAAAAAAAAATCTATTGTTTGCACAACAATTTTGAATAAAAATTTATAAGTGTGAGTTATGGGTAAAGAAGTCAAATATTGTATAATAATAGAAAAATTAAAATATATATAAGTGATAAAACCTATATACATATTGAATTGGGGATTGTTTTGGTACCCTCCTAATAAGAAGGGTAATTGTATCCTTTTTACATGGGCCAATAAAAAAAGGTCACATATACTTAGATACCACAATAGATGACACATCAAACATGTTCATTTAAAAAATGTAATTGCAAGTGAATCCTTAGTCTTTTTAAAATTATTAATTTAATTAAAACGTCCCAAAACAATAATTAGATTTCATCTTTTTTCATTGAGCACTAGTAGAATTGAAATATATGTGTGTCTCATAAAAAAATTACTATCCAGATGTGATAGTTGATGGAATATGATCCCTCCAAGAGCACCACCAATTTTTTTTTTCAGATTTTCCTTTTTCTTCATCAAGCACCACCAAGATCCCCAAACCCTTTAAATTCGTGGGTAAAGAGTTGAAGTGCTGCTAAACCACCAAAACAACATTGTATGTCCCTTTTCTTTCAACAATATGTATCATTAATTTATGAGAAAATAAATAAGAACAATTGTTTTCTTATTCATATTAGTAAATAAGACTCGAACTTCTTGTTAGTAATGATGCTATTTTGGATATTCCTTCTTAGATTTGTGAGACTTTGTGGTAGTTGAAAAATATCAGTAATGGTCAATGAAGAAGATAAAAGAACCTAATTTTGATGTTAATTTTGTAGAGTTTTAATTAAATTATTAGTTTTTCAAAATAACTCCAGGAACTTGAATACAATTAAATTTTTTAAATGAACAGGTTTGATATGACATTTTATTCCATATGTTACAATTTCATTGAATTGGTTATAGAGAATACTACAACCCTTCTCAACTATAGGATACCAAAGAAAAATTCTTATGAATTTTTTTATACCAATAATATTCTGATATTGAAGTTAAATTTAGGTTGTGTTTCAAGATGTTGAAGTCTGATTGACATATTGAAAGATGTTGAGTCTTAAAAAAAATATTGTATTGTTTATTTTTCTATTAAAAATAGAAATGTAATAGTATATCAAATAATATTATTTTAATTTGCATGTTGAATAGAAACAACATAAATAATTTTTTTAACGTAACAACATAAATAATTAAACAATGAAAACTAAACAATATGTTTATTTGCAATAATTACTTATGGACTGAAACAGTTATACATTTTAGAAAAAATGATGGAGAAATTTGTTTTCTTTGCGACACAAGCGAAGGTGGACCAAGCCATAGGTGACCACGGGATGGTAGCGGTGGTGGTGATGAAAAAAGCAAGATTTCTAACATGGTGCAACAAGGAGTATATATCCTTTAGGGATAAAATGTTTAGAAGAAAGGCTCATCCACCCCTTAAGAAGGATGGAGGGAAAAAACTTAAACCTGAAGTTAATCTAGATGATTCAGTGTTTAAGAAAATGTGTTCGTCGTGACATGATGCTCTTATAGGGAAGTTGCAGGAACAAACACTTGTCTTCCTCACGATGAGAGATAGACTAAAGTCACTTTGGAAACTCCGTATAATGTTGTTGACTTGATGAATGTGGATAATGGCTATTTCATGATGAAATTTGAGGAAGAAGCAATACGTGCGAAAGTGATGGTGGGAGGTCCATGGATGATCTTTGACATTATCTCTCAATTCCAAGATGGAATCCTAATTTTGTTTCGTTGGCGGCATAAGTTAACCATATATTTGTTTTGATTTGGTTCCCAGGGTTGAATCTTATGTTCTATGATATGATTTTATTGGGTCTTGTAACGTTGCGAATTACTAAATCGAAAATAGATTACTAATTATACTTTTAATCAAAAGATTTAGTAAATAAAATTGAAGGTAATTTTTTTAAAAAGAAATGTTCTTCAATTCCCATATACAAAGTGAGGTAGTAACTATTGAAAACTTTGGATAATACTCTACCTAGTGTCAAGCACAATATTTCCTAAAAAGGTTTATAAATTTTGCCAAAAATCTGGCAAGATGTGTTTGTAAATGAAGTTGATTCCCCCGTATTGGATAGAAAGAACCATCTATAATGAAGAGCACGATATGAGGGAAAGCCATTTAGTCGAGTAAGATAACTGAAAGTTTCAAGCCGGTAAAAGTAAAGTCCATCAGTGGGGGATTTAACCCGGATATTCGTCATTCAATTCTTTCTTCTGGAAACGACCAAAAAGAGCAGGATCAGGCCTTGCTTAATTGTATATATGGGCATGGTATGTCATAAAGATGAAGCTTTCCAATGGGCAATGAAACTCAACCTTCATCATCAAAGACTAGGAAATCAAATTAAAAAGATGGTAAGCTAGAGGAGGTGTGAAGAGAACTGATCGATAGGAAGAGATAGAGATAGGTATCAACAATTCTGTTGCTAGGCTTTTGAAGGCCGTTTTTAGGCAATGAAAAAGATCAAGATCAGACTTATGAACAAAACAGGCCTAGGAGGAGGGAGAATTTAATCTTCCTGGAGCAAGCCTAGTCGGGGATCTTTTCTCGTGGCCTTCTTTATTCTGTTAAAATCAGTCTTTCTTTCGCTTTTTTTACTTGCAGGAGAAAGACTGTTATGTTGTAAATCATGACAAAGGACTTTTACACGACTCATTCTAAAAAAAGAAAAACATGTTTATGAGATAGGCGGTCTAAAAATATTAGATATTATGTTAATAAATAATGTATGGGCTCTAGCATTAAATATGACATCAGAAAACTTCGATAAACATTTTACAAAGTGTGCATACAAATCGATTTCAAATAAATCTTTCAGTTGTTTCAAAACATTCTCAAGCTTCTTCCAACCTTTAAATTAGATTACCAAAGCAAAAATTTAAAATTGCTGAAAAATGTGATCCATGTCAAAAGTAAAAGCTAAGAATGGTTTCTCTCCCACCTACAAATACTATTTCAACTAAAAGACTTTTACAACTTTTACACATGGATTTATTTGGACCTAGTAAAAAAACTTTAGTGGCAATTACCACACCTTCGTAATTATAGATGACTATTATAAATTTACATGGACATTATTTATTACTCATAAAAATGATATTTTTCATGCATTTAAGAGGCTGGCAAAGGTTATCCAAAATGAACGAAACATAAAAATTGCATCTATAAAAGTGATCTTGGTGCGAAATATGTAAACAAATATTTTGAACTTTTTGTGAAAAATATGCATTATGCATTATTTTTCCGCTCAAAGGACTCTAAAACAAAACAGGGTAGTAAAGAGGAAAAATAGATGTCTAGAAGAACTTGCTAGAATAATACTTAATGACATGAGTCTTCCGACTAATTTTTGGGCTGATGCGAATAACACTACTTTTTATGTTATGAATTGTGTCTTGATTAGACCTATTTTAAAGAAAATGTCTAATGAGTTATATAAAGGGCGAAAACCAAAGATATCCTATTGTCACGTCTTTGGATGCAAATGCTTTGTTTATAACAATGAGAAGGACAACCTAGAAAAATTTGGTGCTAAGGTTGATGAGAATATATTTCTCGAATATTCTCTATTAAGTAAAGCATATAGAATTTATAAGAAGAGGAGAAAAATCATTGAAGATTTTGTGCATGTTTCTTTCGAAGAAACTAATCCTAGGAAGCTGGGAAAGATTTGCGTCGATGTATTTCAGATGCAATCTGAAATCTTTATCTTGATAATCATTAGTGTAACATCCTGAATTTTAATCTCAAATATAATTAGAATAATAGCGAGATTGGAATAATAGTAATAATAATAACAAGGTTAACTAAGTGTTTAAAAGAGATATTTTAGTTTTAGAAACGTATAATAATAGAAAATTAAGAATAACGTAATTAAATGATTTAATACGAAGTTTTGAAGATTTGAGTGTCATAATAAAATTTTGATTTCATCATTATAATTGAAATATGTTTTCTAGTCAAAGTAAGTGTAAATTTGTTTTCATACGTTTCAAAAATAAAAGAGTGTTTTTATTAAGCTTATTTAATTTTTTGTCAAGGAGCTCAAGTGACAGACTGATAGGCCTTAGAGACATTTTCACAAATAATTTCTTCAGAAAGATATGTTTAACTTAATATTTTGAGTGTCCCTATAAATTTTCATAGCGTTCGAAGACTGTTTTATTTTTAGCTTCTGGACTGATTTTAATATATTACCGGTATAAGTTATATATAATGATCTTCTATTTCAAAATTATAAATATTATATTTTATCAAGTTTAACATCAGGATTGAGAAAACGTATTTACTTTTGAATTTGGATACTTTTTCTTACGCAATAGCTATCTATAGGGACTGGTAACTTTATTATTTTTCAATCAGTTTTCGGTAATTAAAAATACAATGTTATTCTACTAAAATGTATTTTATTTTTGGAATCATCAAGCTTTTAGTTATAATCCAAAATACCTACACACATTGACCTATAAATGCGAACAAAACATAAAATATATATTTACTATTTCCTAAATCTACCCAAGATAGCCCCAGTACCCATCCGAAGAAGAAAAAAAATAAAATAAAAAGGAGTGGTGGCCATAAGGCCACCCACGTAAACAAAAAAAAATAAAAGAAAGAAAGTTAAAACGTGAGAGAGAGTAACAGAGTAGGTGAGAGAGAGAACCAAAGAATTAAAGAGAGAGAGTGATAGAAAAGAAAGAACTAGAAGAGAGGGAGACGAAGAGCAGAGAAGGGGCGAAAGAAGAAGAGAATAACTATAGGGTTTTAAACCTTCCCGGTCCAATAACTCAAGATCCAACCGTCCAATTTCAAATCTTTTTTAGGTAAATAACTTCTTCAACTTCCTCTATTCATCTACCTAATTTATTCGACGATCCATTAATATTTTTATTATTCCTATATTTTCAAATAAAGAAATGTTTTGGGGAAAAATGCTATATTTTTATTGTATAATGATATATATTTATTATTTTGACAAAAATGAATTTAGTTGATATATTTATAATATATATATATACACACACTTTTAATGTTATAATTATTTTTAACGTGTATACTTATTTAGATCCCGCACGTTATTGTTGACCCTTGTAGAATCAGCAAGGAATGCTAAGTTTTGATAAAGACAAATTGCGCGGAAGAACTCGTATTGAGTAACGAGTAAACAACAACAACCCAGATTCCGAGTCTGCCGACGTACCGTACCTTTAGATATCAAGCAACGGTAGACTCAGATGGTTAGCTCAGCTCGGACAACAAGAAAGCTCAGTACGGAAGATGATCGGAAGAACTAGAGTTGAACCAGAAGCAGTCAAAAACTCAGAAGCAAGCTTGAAGATGCTCAGCGTGAATGTAGTCGAACCATCAGCTCGGCCTTCGGTGCAGTAGAGTGAAATGTTAAATCATCAGCTCGGCAGAACCATCAGCTCGGCCTTCATTACGTCCGAGTAAAATAGTAAAGCATCAGCGCATCAAATGTTAAGCTCGGCCTTCGTTATGTCCGAGTAAAATAGTAAAGCATCAGTGCGTCAGGTGTTCAGATCGGCCTTCGTTGTGGACGAGTAAAAAGGCTAAAGGTCAGTTCGAGATCGAATATTAAGCTCGGCAAAAAGCTCGGATATCATATTTCAGTCGGAGATCACATATCAAGCTCGGCTAAGCTCGGATCTCAAACTTTAGTTCAATCTCGCATATAATGCTCGACCTGAGCTCGAATGTCAAAGTTTGAACTCTATCTCGAATACAAAGCTCGGCCATAGCTTGGACATCAAGGTCAAGCTCAAGCTCGGTTCTCGTCAAGTTATCCGTTGTGGAAGCTCAGTCCAACTGGAAGCTCGGAGCTCACTAATCATCAGAATCTGTCCATAAAGGAATTGACATTAAATGAAAGATCTGATTCAAAATTAAACCAAACCAGAAAATGATTGTTGGAGAGGGAATCTCGTAATCTTCAATTCCTCACATGGTGAAATTCTTCCCTCCCTGATTCTTGGGATTCAAAAATTAAATTGGAAGGAATTGTCTCATTCAATATAAATAAGAAGAAGAAAAACAGAGAAGAGAATAATCAGAAAAGACACGTGAAAAACAAAGTGTAAAATCATCTCTGTCAAATCGAATACTCAATTGGTCTTCTACTTTCAGATTAATATTCAATTGAGGTTCTGCGTGTGAATTTGGGTTGTAATCCGCACCAACCAAGAAGGTGCAAGTTCATACAACAATCAACAACAAACCACGATCTTGGCTGGTGAAGGTTTCACCGCTGTATTGGAAGTCTTGAGAGGTTCTCAAGCATTGGAAGTTTTGGGAGGTTCCTAAGCAAAAGTCGAAGAGGTTCTTCGCCCGGTGGAGCTACTTGAAGTTTCAAGGAGGCTTTGAAAGAGGTTCTTCCTACCGGTATCAAATTGGGTAGAATCCAAGAGTTTGGTACTCTCTTGGAAGGGTTAGGTTGAGTGAGGTTCATTCAATAGTTCCCGTGTAATTCTATCAATTTGATTTTAATTAAAAGCTCCCTAAGGTTTAGGGAGGACTAGACGTAGCTCTCAAGTGGGTGAGAGTGAACCAGTATAAAAATTCATGTGCCTCTTCTTTTATCGCTTTCTCTTTACTGCTTTCTGTACTGTATCTGTTTACTGCATTGTCCAAGCATTTTTCACTTTCTGAGCATTTTAGTCGATCTGGCCGAACCTCATATTGGTTGATTGGTGTTTGCTAAGATTCCGTTACAAAACTGGTTTTTGCGTGTTGCAGGTCGGATAATTGGTGGTCAGCCTAGATAACCGATTATCTCATTCTGCTCGGCACTAAATCCGACTATTTTATAAAAACAACAAACATCATTTTAAACTATTTCAATTATATCCAAGAAATTGCTATCACTGCTTCAAACTACTATTCATTTCCCCTCTAGTAGATTGTTAGGCGCTTGTTGGTTTCCAAAAACTCTGACCCTCGAATAAGGCGCGGACGTGAACGTGATATTGTTCCTATTGTCAGAATGCCCAGGTAAAAAGGTGGTGTTACTTTGACTTAGGGTGTAGTTTCTCTTTTGTTATAGTGATGACTAGGGGTAGAGGAATAAGTAGAGTATAAAACATTAGGGTAGTTGATATTAATATTAAAAATGAGTAGTAAATAAGAAGAGAAGGAACATGTTTGTAGCTTTATGAGAGTAAGTGAATATGTGTATAGATAGAAAAGGAATGGACGATTAAAGAGATAATAAATGAGAAAGTGACTAAGAACATAGAGGTTGAACACTCATAATGAGAATAAAGGGAAATAAGGATAAATAATAGAGGAAAAATAATTAAAAGAAATAGAAACTCAAGAAATATGGTAAAGAATAAGAAAGAAAATGTAAAACGATAAGTAAAGCTAAGGAGGGTAATAATGGTAATGTACGAGGGACCCTTGCGTAGCGTGAAGTACTCGGAATAGGATGTGTGTACGAGGGACCCTTGAGAGGGTGAAGTACTCGGAGGTATAACGAATAGGAATAGAAAGCATGTACGGGGGACCCTTGAGAGGGTGAAGTACTCGGAGGTATAACGAATAGGAATAGAAAGCGTCTACGAGGGACCCTTTGCTAAGGGTGAAGTACTCGGAGATAAAATGAATAATAGTAATTAGTAAATGTTGTCGAACAAGTGTAATCAATGACTTAGGACCAGGAAAAGAATAGGTTATGAATAATATGTACTTAGATAGACAGCGTGTACGAGGGACCTTTGCGTAGGGTGAAGTACTCAGAATAGGAAGAATAATAACTATGATGTTGAATAGGTATATAAATGACCCTCCAATAAGGAATGTGCAATAATTGTAAATAGGACCCGTCTTTATGACGTGAGTAAGTGAATAATGATAGGACCCGCCCTTAGGGTGTGCCTAAATTGAAAATAATGGGACCCGCATTAGAGGTTAGAAGTAATTATAATAGGACCCGCCAAGAGATGAGTGAAGAACAAGATAGAATGAAAAGGGTAGAAAGGCTTAGGGAAGTTAAGATAGTGAAAGATAAAGAAGATTAAAAATGAATAAAAAGGAATAGGGAACGTCATACTAATTGGGCAATGATGCATAGTGTAGTACCCTAGTTTATTGCTACGCTTTTGTAGAAACTATTATTCTAAGTTCTGTGTAATGCTACCCTTCTTGCTATTTTTATTACAGGTGTAGAAGGAGCTTACACGAGTTATGGCCGAGCAGGAATACACTCCACTTCGTGGAGTGTAATTGGTTAGCTGGGTGACCATGTATGGGTCCGGGGTCTTATTTTGGAAATTATGTAATGAATGAATTAGATTATATATTGGCCCTGCTGGCCTAATGTTGTTTATATGAAAGTTTTTATATATTTTGGAAAAATCAATAAAACAAAGCAAACTCCGTCCGATTTTACGGAGATTTTCATAAGTAAATATAATTAACTAAGAGATTTAAACAAGAAATTTTTAAGTCACTAAATCAATTGGGGTAATTAGTGTGAAATTAAGAGAGGGTGTTACACTAAGAGTTCAAACGATTAGAAGGAAGATTATGTGCAAACAATGCCTAATGAAGAGCATAACATTGACCTTCTTAATGAGTGGAAAATTTCAAAGAACCACCCAATTAATCAAATCACAAGTGATATCAATAAAGGGGCAACCACACGAAACTCACATAAAAATATTTGTATTCATATGACTTTTGTTTCTTAAGTAGGGCCTAAAATAGATAATGAATCTTCAGTTGATAAGCATTGACTAATGGCTATGCAAGAGAAATTAAACCAGGTCAAAAGAAATCAGGTTCGGGAACTTGTTCCTAGGCCTGGTACTCATTAAGTAATTGGAACTAAATGGATTTTTCGAAACAAACTTGATTAGTCTGGTATAATTGTTCGCAACAAAGCCAAATTGGTTGCAAAAGGCTCCAACCAAGAAAATGGGATAGATTTTGAAGAAACAAACATATCCCCCTATTGTTAGTTTGGAAGCTATTAGAATGTTACTTGCTTTTGCATGCATTATAGACTTTAAATTATATCATATGGATGTAAAAAATGCATTCTTTAATGGTTTTATTCAAGAGGAAGTGTACATTAGTTAGCCAACTGGTTTTGAAAATTTTAAATATCCTGATCATGTTTTTACACTTAAAAAGGCTCTTTATGATAAAAAGAGGCTTCAGGAGCTTGATATGAGCGTTTGAGTAAATTTTTACTTAAAAATGATTTCGAAAGAGAAAAGGTTGACACTACGTTTTTCATTATAAGAAAATAGAATGATATTCTTTTAGTTCAAATATATGTCAATGACATAATCTTTGGTTCTACTAATGAATCTCTTTGCGAAGAATTTTCTAGTAATATGCAGGAAGAGTTTGAAATGTCCATGATGGGTGAACTATACTTCTTCCTTGGGTTTCAAATAAAATAAACAAAAAATGGAATATTTGTGAATTAGACAAAGTATTGCAAAGAGTTCCTAAAGAGCTTTGGAATGGATAGAGCGAAAGATGTCACTACTCCTATGGGCACTTCGAGTTATCTTGATAAGGATAAAGAAGGCAAACCAATTGAAATCACTAAGTATTGGGCAAGATAGCTTCTCTTCCTTATCTATCTGGAAGTAGGTCAAATATCATGTTTAATGTTTTTTTATGTACACGATTTCAAGTGAATCCAAAAGAATTGCACTTAGTTGCATTCAAGAGAATAATGAAGTATCTCTCTAACTCAACCAATACGGGCTTATGGTACCCCAAAGGCTCCTCTCCTAGCCTAATTGAGTATTATAATTCAAAATTTACTAGATGAAAAGTTGATAGAAAGAGCACAAGTGGCACCTACCATTTACTTGGCAATTCTTTAGTGTCTTAGGCTAGAAAAAACAAGTTAGTGTTGCCTTAACCACAATTGAAGCTAAATATGTCGTTGCTGGAAGATGTTGAGCCCAAATCATTTGGAAGAAGCAACAACTTTTAGACTATGGCATAATTCTTGGTCACATTTCCATAAGATGTGATAGCACAAGTGCTATTAATTTAATCAAAAACTCAGTGCAAAACTCATGAACAAAACACATTGAGATTTGTCATCATTTCAGTTGTGATCATGTACAAAAAAGGTGATTGTGTTGAAACATCTAAATAGTTCGCCGACATTTTTACAAATAGTTTACCGGAAGAAAGTTTCTTTTATATTCGAAGAGAATTTGATTTAACTGATGCATTTTGCGTAAAATGAATGTGTGTATTCGCATTGCCCATTTTTAACTATTTTTTTTATGAGCCTAACCAACAACAATTAGGCAAATCACAAAAAAAACTAGCAAGGTTATTTGAAAGAAAGGGAAAGTCATGCCAAAGTTTGAGATTTAAATCTCATAAAACTTGGTAAAGGCTAGGATGACTCATTCTAATTAAGGGAGCAAGAAACACTCAAAGCCACCTGATCGAATTGGAAACATGATGGCTGGAAAACTTTATCAAAATGAGACATAACTCTTTCATTTATTCCATCAAGATATGTTTCTGATATGCTCCCCTAACTAGTGTGACTCATACTCAATTGATGGTACTAACAAATCAGAAACCATAAGAAGTAGTTTATGAAGACTCGAATGACCTAGGTGTAAGAGAGGTGCTTGTCTTGGATAATGGATGCATGTTAGAATTATTGTTGGAATTGGCAATCGTCATCCAAGAGGGGGGTGAATTGGGTGTTTATAAAAACATTAAAAAAAACGATCGATTCAAACGTTGTTGAAAAAATTAAAGAGATTTAACGAAGCGGAAGACTTAAAGAACGATTGAAAACGTTTTTAAGCGCAGAACAATAAGAATATTTATATTAATATTGAAAACATATTATTCACGATATTGAATAAATTAACACCATGAAAACGCAATTCTCGTGCTATATAATTTCAAACGTGAAAATAGGTTTATTCGCAAAATATGATAAACACAAAATATAAATGCGAAATGTAAAGAGATAAGGGATAGAGAATTTTGCACCGGGGATTTTATCCTGGTTCGGCAAAAAGGCCTACATCCAGTCCTCAAGCGACCCACTTGAGCTTTTCAATAAACCAAAGACGCCTCGCGTCCCCGAATACAACCAGAGCGCCCCGCAAGTTACTAGGAACCTCCTTTCGCTAGGGACCTCAAAAACAACAACTAGGAAAACTTTTCCTAGATTTTAGAGGTAGCCTAACTACTAGGTGACCCACCTTTCGTCTAGCACTACCCAACTCAAGGGTTTCTCGCCCTAAGAACGCGACACACGTTCACACTAAGGGATAAACACTCCCTAAACACTAAGGGTAAACACTCCCCTTACAAAGAAATGGTTTGCACGAAGAATTTGTGCAACTAACAATGAAGCTCTCTAAATAGAGCAGATACAACAATAAAGTCCTATAGCAAGAATTAGACTAAAGGCACACTCAAGCTTTGTTCTTGATGATTAAGAAAAATTAGAAGAAGATGATGATGATGATTTTCTTCTCAAAAGGATTTTCAAAAAAAAGGTGTAGGAGAAGAAGAATGATTCCATTCAAAAAGTAGAAGAAGAGAGATTTTTTCAGAAAAACGTGATTATCCAGAAAAGGAAATAAATCATTATGAGAATCAAATTGATTTCAGTACGTTTTTCAAAATTTGAAATAGGTAATCGATTACTTTGGTCAATGTAAACGATTACTTGCTCTCAGGTTTTTCACAAAAGTTGCAGCATTAAAAGATAATCGATTATTAGCTTCAGGTAATCGATTACTTTCACTTAAATGACCAGTCCAAGGAAGTAATCCATTACATGAACCTAAATAACCCATTACTTACTCTCTGGTTACAAGTTGCAGAAGATAATCGATTATTCCTACAGGGTAATCGATTACTCCAAAACAAAATAGATTTTCATAAAAATGTTTGTAACCATATGTTTTCATAAAATGGGTTTTCACAAAAACTTTTCCAGGAGCAAAGGGTTTTAAAAATACTTCTTCTAGTTTTTCTGAACGATAAGCATCATCATCATAATCTAGCAATATGCAAAAAATAAACTTGAGTGCCGTAGACTAATTTTCGCTTTACAAAAACAGCTAAGCCCTAAAAGGCTAGATCTTCAAAAGAGAATAAGCTTCTTGCATCATCAATGTACCTGAACATGTTCAAACACATATTAATATATTGTGTTGTGTCATCATCAAAACATCATCATAGGGATCATGAGAAAACATGAGCTTCAACAATGCACACCAGCGAAAGGAGGCGACCGATGGCGGGTCAGTGCACACTGGTTAATGAATGTGCAGTGGTAGGCTGTAAGGTTGCTAGAGTCGATTATAAGAAGAAAAGAAAAGGGAACTAAAACTAGAGCAACTATGTAGAAAATAATAGGGATTTGCTAATCATGTTTTTATAATAGATGACACGCATATGGTATTTATCATACAAAATAGGTTACATAAAACAAAAGCAATAATTGCTGATCAAATCCTAATATGTGAAACTTATCAATTTAAGATACTGCTAACATAAAACTCGGCGGGTCATGCAAGTTGGCAAGTTACACAAATCCAGAACCCACAAGATCGTCGTGCACCACCCATGCGCTCTCCATCACACCCCATCACACCATGTGGCTATGTGAATTACCACTTACCTACATTGCTAAGATTGTCAATGTCATCGTCATTAGCTTTATAGTTGATGATAACTCCATTGTCATTGACATCAATGATTTTGTCAGGAAAAATCTTTTCCAAAAGAGATTTAAGATTAACAATTGTATTAATAATTGTTGACCTAGTTCTGATTTGAAAATACATTGGATCTAATCAATGAAAATCGAATTAGTCGAAATATGCTTCAAATCAAAGACCTGAGACAAGTTATTAGGATGAGCCAAGTCTAGCATACCCTTAATCAAATGTCTTGACTTCGAACCTTTGGAAACACGATCACATTTAAAACTTGGTTGAATCTAGCTTGGTCTACATCGTTATGGTGTATGAATACAAATGCATTATATTAAAAATCTTCGGTAACATATTAAATTAAACAAAACCAAGTAAATCCTTTTTATTATACTAATTAATGTTAGTAGAATAAGAAAAATAATGATATATACTCAACATTCTGTATTTCAAAAATATAAAAGGATACATATTTCAATGATTTTTTACTACATGCATTTAACATATTAGCAAGAGTCGACCCTAATTTTGAGAGAGAGAGAGAGGCTCTGCCTTCTCTCTACTTTCTTTCTAGATTTCTCAGTCTCATTCCTCTTCTATTTGCTTTTCTTCCTTTATCAAAGAAAGATAGCGGTAGAAGGGGAGGAAGATTAGTCCCTCCCCATCATCTGAAGGGTGTGTGATTAACAGCCCTGTTATGGACAATACTGATTAAACTTATACCGATATGAGGCCTTAGTGGCCCAAATCCCTTCATACCGGCATACCGGTAAGAGGTCTCAGTGGCCCAAATTCCTTCATACCGGCATACCAGTAAGAGGTCTTAGTGGCCCAATTTTCATCATACCGGTGTACCGGTATGATTCCCCAACGATCTAATGTCCACATTTAGACTGTTATACTGGTAAGATGTAGTCACGCCGATTGCACGCGTCAGGGAATCCAAGGAAATCTGTTTGGCCATTGAGCATTGGATCATGCACGTTATGATACCCGTCATTACGTTCTACCGTTAACAAGAACTTCACCTGCCTCATGATGGCAGCAATCAACACCAATAAAGCGGGTATGCCTATATAAGCCTGGTAAGACAAGCAGGTATGTATCCTACTTACTCACACTGACAAACACATCATCCAAGTAAACGACCAGAGAGTGGGTATCTTGGTATTCAAGGTGTTCCCCTTACATCTGATAGCAACAAGTAGAATTGCTGGATACTTGACCGAATAGTCCAACTCCAATAATTCTACGACAGTACAAGCCCCAGTTTTTCAGGGTTTCACTCTTGCCTATGTGCATGTTTTGTTATATAAATAAGTGTTATTCTTCAGTTGTTTTTGGTGTTTTTATTTTGGGAAGGTCTGTGCATTGTGTTAGCTTCCAGATCTGATGACCATACTCTTTTTTCAAATAATTGGAAGAATGATAGCAGAGACAACTCTGCCCTTGCAGACTTCTGACTTAACTTTTGTCCAGCGGCTCCATCTTTACAAATTTGCGATTCCTTGTTGCCGAAATGTGCTTACTTCAAGCATTGATGAGATTGTTATCTCGGAGATAAAGGCTGTTGAATATTATGTTAGAGACCGATTTTGAAAGAGGTTGATGACACGTGTTCAGAGAGAAAATGTTGTTGGTGCAGAGTACCTTGTTTTTCTTAACGATATTTGTGTGGAAACTATATATTTTGTTTAGATAATGTTGGTTTTGCTTGTACTATCTTCTTCTATTGAATGAATTGTATATTTTCCCTTAAAAAAACATATTAGCAAATATATTTGTTAGTATGTGTTTTTTATTAACGAGAATTAAATCTTCACAACATATTCAAATCAAAATAACAAAAGGTTTTAAACTTTGACTTTTTTTTTTGGCCCCCACGCATTACTCTTTGGCCCCCGTTAGTTATTTACCACCTGAAACAAGTCGGAAGATTCTTTCCGCTTGAAACAAGGCGGAAACAAAATAAAATAGTTTCCGCTTTATGCAAGTCGTATTATCTTTCGTCTTTCCAAAGTCGTAAATAAAATAGAGTATTCCGCCTTTCATCAGGCGGAAACATTAAAAATTTGTTATAATACCAAAATTGCCCCTCCGTTCATTCACGTACAAAAGGGAGGTTGAGGGTTCACGGAGGGGCATTTATGGGATTTCAACATTTTAATTGTTCCGCTTCTTAAAAAGCGGAAGTATTTCCGCTTTTAAATAGTCGGTAATTCTTCTGCCTTATGCAAATCAGTATTAAATTAAAATAGTTTCCGCCTTTTGAAAATCGGAAATCATCTTCCGCCTTCTTAAAGTCAGTAAATAGGAGCCAAATTGTTTTATTTTGTTTCCGCCTTGTTTCAAGCAGAAAGAATCGTCCGACTTGTTTCAGGTCGTGGGGGCCAAAGAGTAATTGATGGGGGCCAAAAAGAAAAAGTACAACTAAAATGAGAACAATAAGTTGCAACTAAAATGACATTGGTGCAGCTGATGGGACTAACGTGACAGTTTACTCAGTTATAAGTGCATGAGGACACAAAAACGACGTCGTTTAAGGTCTCCAGTCAGCCACATTATTAGTCTGTTAACGTCTGTTGACGAGGGTTAGAGGCAGAGACTAATGTGAATGACTTTTTACAAAGTTAAGGACCTAAAAACATTTTTGCTAATTTCAGGGACCAAAATAAAAGTGCTGTATAAATTCAGAGATCAAAGTGACAATTTTTTTTTTTTTTTTAATTTTCATAGATGAAAGTATGGAAAAGAAAGGGAAGTGATAAAAAGAAAAAAAAGCAAAACAAAAACAAAAGAGAAGAGGAACAGTATTAGTAGAGATCAAGTTACACAGAGCAAGGCTCCAAAAAAAAAAATAAAACAAAAAAAAATAGAAAAAAAAAAAGAAAGAAAAAAGAAAGAAGAGAGAGAAACAGAGAAACAACATAGCCATAGTCGAAGCTTCGAAGATTCGGAAGCAGCAAGTGCTGTTTGAGGTTCGAGATTTCTATGCAAATTCGTGAACTACGCTAAAGGTTAGAGCTTCAATGAATGATTAACAACCCAACTTCAAAGTTTGGTCTTTGCTCTTCATTGTGCTTCATTCCATTCACAAGTTCGAATTTTCGCTTTTTTTTTTCTTGTTCAATTTTGTCCAATTCAGTTACCTGTTAGGGATTCGAAGCTCGAATTTCTCGAAATAGCGAGGGATTTTGCATTGGTGCAAGTGGTGCAATGTTCGGTGATTCAAACTTAGGGTTTTGATTTGCTATTGTAGAATTCGTTGAATTGAATTTAGTGAGTTTGATCTCTAGGGTTTTGGTGTTGGGAAGTTAAGATTTTTGAATTTGCATATTAAGGTCTCTTGGTGTAGAAATTTGGGGCATAAGCGTAGAAATATTCAGGTTCAAAATTGCAACTTTTGAACCTATCCTTTTGGTTGTTTTTTGATTGGTAGAGTTTGAGGTAGTTTGATTTGAATTTGTTAATTAATTCATGATATGAGAGAGGGAAAGTTTTTGGTTTTTTGGAAACAGATAACTGTAATTTGAGTTAGAGCGGGTTATTTATTGATTTGTCGGTTAGTCTGCGATTGTCGGCCAAGAAATGCAACCTCGCCAGATCTCAAGAATTGATTTGGGTGAATTGAAAGAACTTATTGTAAAGAAGCTTGGACCGGATAAGGCGAAACAGTACTTTTATTATGTGAACAGGTTTCTGAGTCAGAGGCTGAGCAAGACTGATTTTGATAAGTCGTGTTATCGAGTACTTGGGAGGGAGAACCTTCCATTGCACAATCATTTTATAAAGTCAGTTTTAAAGAATGCCTGCCAAGCCAAGACGCCGCCACCACAAGTCCAGCCATCACGTCCTCCGAAATCGGGAGCACGTTTTACTAACACATCTCCTGGTAGAGAAGAAGGACATGAACAGAGTGTTGCTAACTTCCAGAATCAAAATGCCCCGATTTGGTCAAATGGTGTCTTGCCTGCCTCCCCCCGTAAGGTAAGGTCTGGAATGCGTGATCGGAAGCTTAAAGATAGACCAAGCCCTCTTGGACCCAATGGGAAAGTTGATGCCATCTATCATCAATCCACACCTACAGAAGACAATGGTAGTAAGATTGACATGGAAAATGGAAACCTTACACCATGTGATTATCAGAGACCAATGCAGCATCTCCAAGCAGTGGCTGAGCTACCTGAGAATGAAATGGGGGATACTATTCAGAGGCCTGGGAGAAAACCAAGAATATATGGCGAAGGGCAAACTGAAATACCAATGGTTGAAAATGGTGAAGCGCTAGAGCAGTTAAACCACCTCAGTTTCTCTAGAAGTCCCCTGATAGCACCACTTGGGATTCCATATTGCTCCGCAAGTGTGGGTGGGGCCCACAAAGCAATGCCAGTGAGTAGTAGTTGTACTTTTGTTAGTTGTTGTGACTGTGGTAGTTTGTCTAGTACTGATACATTGAGAAGCCGCATGGAGCAGATTGCCGTAGTACAGGGTCTTGGAGGTGTTTCTATGCAATGTGCAAATATTTTGAATAACATGTTGGATGTGTACTTGAAACGTTTGATCAGGTCATGTGCTGATTTAGTGGGAGCTAGGTCTATAAATCAAGCAAGGAAGCCCCCTGTCTCAAAGCAGCAGATTCAGGGTAAGGTTGTCAATGGCATGTGGCCAAATAATCATTCACATCTGCAGAGTGCTGGTGTGTCGGAAGAACCTGAACCTGAACACAGACCACCGTGCTCAGTATCTTTGCATGATTTTAAAGTTGCCATGGAGCTAAATCCACAACAACTTGGAGAAGATTGGCCGCTCCTGTTAGAAAAAATTTCCTTGCAATCCTTTGAAGAATAACAGGTCTATGAAGACTCGTAAGCAAATTTCAGGTCTGTTTCTTCTGGTTCTGATGGCTAGGCAATGGTTGGTGATCATTAGCACACTTTGTTCTGTCCTTTTTGACCGGATGAACCAGATGACCCCAAATGCCGATCTTCTAGCCCTTCCTGGACCGATACTGGTTTTGAGCTTCAAAATGTCTTCTCTGTGCTATTTGCTGGGCTAGGATGCATCAGATGTTTTATAAATGCAACCAAGGGTACTGTCAAATCAGGCCCATGATTGGTTGCACTGTTGTATGTTTAACATTGATGTTGGCTGTATTTTGCCATTCCTAGAGCATCAAGGCTTTTGTTTGCTTTACAGCCAATGAGAAAGAAAACTCAAAGTTTTGCAGGGATACTGTTGTGTAGCAGGGATCAAGGAACGCATGTATAAGAGCTGAGGGTTGTTCAGTATGTATTTTTAGCTTATAAGGATTGATTAAATTCAATATCAATAACACATTAACATCTAGTGAAATTTCTTGATGATTTCAGTTTTAAGGTTGAACTCCATGGCATCAAATTTCACCAATACCTGGAGCAGTTTCTCACATTTTTGTTTTCCATGATTTTCATCATCTAGATACCTTACTTACACAACCCTTTCAACGCAAATTAATTTTGGTGTCAATGAATGAATTTCTAAACATGTTAGATTTTTATACATAGTTCATCAATTTAATATTAGGAGTCTTTTCTTTTTGTTAAAGAATATTGCAGTATCTTATCATCTATTTGAGGCTTCATTAGTTTTATTACTTTTGGTAACTGTTGTAAAGATAATTTTTACTACTTTTGGAATTGAAAGGAGAGTAAGCCTACATACACTGCATGACTATTCAACAGAACAACTTGGTGGGAAAGTTAGCTCTCTATATTTAATTCTTTGGACTGGTTGGAAAACTTTCCACTTAGACAAGTTTCACCAACTTTCTTTATATGGTGAGAGGAAGAATTGCTGAAAATATGGTAAAATAGTAAGTTACTTTTTTAAAGTCAGGTAGATTGTCAAAGTTACTTATGAATGGCTTCTTGTATCTTGCTTTTGAATTGAAAATCCTTTATCTGCATTTTAATAACCTGGTATTTTGAATCTCAGCAATCAATCATGAGGCACTTTCAGACAAAATAGCCCGAGTTTGTTATGCCTTTTTTACCATGATTTTGCTAGTTGTCTTGGTTTCCCATTATGATTATGCACTAGATATGGTGCTTCTAGTAAGATAATATAATTCTACTAGTTTTAAAATACATCTGAATCTCTTAGAGTTAGAGGGTGTCTGATTTGTTTTTCCATTCCCATTCTTAGTTGATGTGTTTTCATTAAAATCACAAAAATACTACCTTGCTAATGCGGTACTTTCGTGATTACAAATGAAATTATGAAAAGGAAAAACTAACCAAACATCCCCTCTGTATTTCTGCTGTGGTATATCAGGTACTGGTAGTTGCTGATCAACTTTTAACTGATGTTTTTGTTTGCTGTGGCATTAAAACTCAAGTCGCAAATGAGCAGAATATTGTTTCTCTTAGTTGGGGTTTTATGTTTTTTCCTGGCCATTATCAATGAGAAGAGTACACAAGAAATGAGAGGCTAGACTATTGTATACTTGTGCATCATGGTAAGAGATATCATAATGGTAGGGAACTGTTATAGTTCATGAACCTAACCAACTCCAGTTGTACTTAATTCAATTCCAGCATAAACGAGCTCAATATCTAATTCAAATTCACCTAATTTTGTTTATGAATATTTATGGAGCCAAACAAAAATTTTGATCATCTAACTCAGTATTTCCCTAATTCATATATTTCAATATTTTTTTAGTGGTTCAAATTTAAATGGATTTAATAATTGAAAAAATTGAACTAAAAAATCCTATTTGAAAAAATCTACTAAACAATAAATCATGCTCGAACTAATTTTGAACTGTTTAACTCATTGCCAACCCAACTTGTACCGCCCAATGGTTTGTGTACATTATGTACCGTATGTGCATTATAATCATGGTTTATATGATTTTTTAATTATTTCATTTCCTCTTTATAACTACTAAATGGGTACGCCATAAAATAAAAATGTGCATGTACGTGTCTTTTTTTTTTTTTTGTATTTGTACTTCTTAGCCAGTACTACAGGTGTCTCCAAGAGTACCTTTAATACGAAGGGACCTTTGAAACTAATTTTACACGAGGTCGCGTTCCTGTACGTGTCTTCTATTGATCATATTTCTCATATTTAATATTATATATGTAGCATGCTAGCACATGTTGCTGCAAAATGTTGATGATAAATGATTTTCTTATACTTTGTTCTCGAAGTGCAGAGAAAAAAAAAATACAAAGTGATGAAAATTAAAAAAACCAAAGAAATAAAAAAAAATGTATATAAAAAGAAATATAGTAAAGTTTTTTTTTGAAGGAATAACATTAATTCTTGGTCACATTTCCATAAGACTCAGTGCAACACTCGCGCACAAAACACATTGAGATTTGTCATCATTTCAGTCGTGATCATATACAAAAAGGTGATTGTGTTTAAACATCTAAATAGTTCGCCGACATTTTTACAAAACATTTACCGGAAGAAAGTTTCTTTTATATTCGAAGAGATGCATCTTGCGTAAAATGAATGTGTGCATTCGCATTGCCTATTTTTAACCTTTTTTTTTTAGCCTAACCAACAACAATTAGACTCGTCACACAAAAACTAGCAAGGTTATTTGAAAGAAGGAGATAGCCATGCCAGAGTTTGAGATTCAAATCTCAGAAAACTTGGTAAAGGCTAGGATGACTCGTACTAATTAAGGGAGCAAGAAACACTCAAAGCTACTTGATCGAATTGGAAACATGATGGCTCGAACACTTGATCAAAATGAGACATAACTCTTTCATTTATTCCATCAAGATATGTTTCTAATATGCTTCCCTAACTAGTGTGACTTATACTCGATTGAAGGTACTAGCAAACCAAAAACCATAAAAAGTAGTTTATGAAGACTCGAATGACCTAGGTGTAAGAAAAGTGTTTTTCTTGGATAATGGATGCAAACCAGCTAAAGGAGGCAACCGATGGCGGGTGAGTGCACACAAGTGAATGAACGTGCAGTGGTAGGCTGTAAGGTTGCCAGAGTTGATTATGAGAAGAAAAAAAAGGAGCTAAAACCAGAGCAACTATGTAGAAAATAATAGAGATTTGCTAATCATGTGTCTATAGTAGATGACACGCATATGGTATTTATCATACAAAATAGGTTACATAAAACAAAAGCAATAATTGCTAATCAATTCCTAATATGTGAAACATATCAATTTAAGATACTACTAACATAAAACTGGGTGGGTCATGCAAGTTGGCAAGTTACACAAATCCAGAACCCACAAGATCGTCGTGCACCACCCATGCGCTCTCCATCACACCCCATCACACCATGTGGCTATGTGAACTACCACTTACCAACATTGTTAAGATTGTTAATGTCATCGTCATTAGCTTTATAGTTGTTGATAACTCCATTGTCATTGACATCAATGATTTTGTCAGGAAAAATATTTTCCAAAAGAGATTTAAGATTAACAATTGTATTAATAATTGTTAACCTAGTTCTGATTTGAAAATACATTGGATCTAATTAAAGAAAATCGAATTAGTCGAAATATGCTTCAAATCAAAGACCTAAGACAAGTTATTAGGATGAGCCAAGTCTAGCATACCCTTAATCAAATGTCTTGACTTCGAACATTTGGAAACATGATCACATTTAAAACTTGGTTGAATCCAGCTTGGTCTACATTGTTATGGTGTATGAATACAAATGCTTTATATCAAAAATCTTCGGTAACATATTAAATTAAACAAAACCAAGTAAATCCTTTTTATTATACTCATTAATGTTAGTAGAATAAGAAAAATAATGATATATACTCAACATTCTATATTTCAAAAATATAAAAAGATACATATTTCAATGATTTTTTACTACATTTAACATATTAGCAAGAGCCGGCCCTAATTTCTAAAGAGAGAGGCTCTATCATCTTTCTAGATTTCTCGGTCACCTTCCTCTTCTATTTGTTTTCTTTTGTTTTTCTTGCTTTATCAAAGAGAGATAGCAATAGAAGGGGAGGAGATTAGTCCCTCACCTTCATCTGGAGGGTGTGTGGTTTTCAACCCCAGTTTTTCTGGGTTTCACTCTTGCCTATGTGCAAGTTTTGTTATATAAATAAGTGTTATTCTGGGTTTCACTCTTGCCTATGTGCAAGTTTTGTTATATAAATAAGTGTTATTCTTCAGTTGTTTCGGTTGTTTTTATTTTGGGCCGGTGCATTGTGTTAGCTTCTAGATCTGATGGTCATCCTCTTTTTTCAAATAATTGGAAGAATGATAGCAGCTCTTCCCTTGCAGATTTCTAACTTAACTTTTGTCTAGCGGTTTCATCTCTACTGTTATGGACCGGTTCCACGGACCAATAAGAACCGGTACCACAGACAAATAATAACCGGTATCACGGACTAACAAGCATCAATTCGGTATACCGGCAATCCGGCATCAATAGTCAATCAATACGTTACCACTATTATAACAGTTATTTGTTAATGGTGCTCATTATGGAATTCATGGAACCGTTACAACCGCCACCTTAATGGCCTATTATGGCACATTATACCCTTCACCCTATAAATAAGAGGTAATAGCCAAGGTATGAACTCAGACTCTCAACTCATCTCCCGTTGCTTTACACACGGCACACACACACCACCCCAAATATCTCGACTTAGTGGCGGCGGAGTTCTTTAACCGAGAACTCGTTATCATCGTCTTACGTCAACAAACCGGCTTACCGGTACATGGGATAACACCCCACAACATTGGCGACCACAGTGGGAGAGGCAAATTAATTCCCACCACGACATCACCCTAAACTTTGGTTATGTCACAACCAAAATCATGATGCGGTTGGTCTATGGTGTTCCAATATCAAAAGGCTAAAACCAAACCGACAATGCAACCACCGTGTAGGCTACCTCAGTGGTCACCGACACCTCTCAGGACAACGCCATGAACCATGTCCCGTTGCTGTCCAGAACCAGTGAGCGACTACCATCACCACCTCGAGAACAAAGATTGTCACGGTGTATTGTTTTCATCACCTGTTGAAAGAGCAAAAATCATCACAGTGTAATGACATTCTAAATAATGATCAGACCTTGCTGTATCTGAGATCGAAAGGCTTAAAGCAATTAAGACAGAATTTCAAAACCAGATCGCAAAGGAGGTGAAGGAAAATACAAAGCTGCTATCCGATACAGGAGGAAAAAAAAGTCTTGCAAGGGCGTCGTCATCGTCGGTCCTCCAGGCGATACCCGGAGTTTGCCAACATGGGAACGGCCAAAGACGCGAACCGGTATGCCTTCTGCCATCAATCCCAACACCGTCCTCCAATCTCCCTTGCATCTCTTATAACTTCCATGAGGAGTCCTGAAACATTATAACGGAGAAGGAGATGAGGAAGGCACCAAGTCTGTCCCAATAAGTAGAGCGGTCAAAACGGGCCGGGCCAAAAAGCCCGAAAAATCATAGGGCTCGGGCTTCTCAATATAGCATATTTATTCAACCCGGACTATTTAGACCTGCCCGATTGGGTTCGAGTTTAGGCTGAGTTTCCCGGCCGGGTTAGGGCCGGCCCGTCTGCCCTGAAAAAAGAAAAAAAAACACATTTTTTAACTTTACATGTGCATATGTTCATTATAAAAGGAAAAAAAAAACTTATTATTGGTTAAAAAACGTGTAAAAAATAAATGAAGTTTATTCATTAAATTTTTTTTAAAAAAAATATATACATAAATAGTTAGCGACATCAGTCCTAAGATTTCAGTCCCTACGAGTATATAGTACGGAATGGGAAAAAAAATACAACAACTAATAAATAATGCACCACGTGAAAATTTATTATATATATATATATATATATATCACTTGCAAAAATATTGAACCAATCAATCTTCAACGAAAAAAATAAAATTTGAACCGAAACATGTTGTCTGAATTTGGTTGAATGAGGGAATCCAATTTTTCTTGTACTCATGTGCTGATATTTTTGTAAACTATCAATTTTCAGTGTTAAAAAAATAAATAGCAACAATAGAAATTTAAAAAAAAATAAAGAAGTTTGGACGATTGAAATTTAAAAATAAATAAATAAAAATTGTAGAAGTTTTCGGTATATTAAACTATGTACGTAGAGCGGTTGAATTATAGAAAATTTTTGATATGTTAATAAGTGATTGAATTGTACAAACTATAACACGTTTTGAGAGCTCTACCAACGTAATAATAGGCCACACACCCAAACTGGCCCAAACAAAATAATGAATAAATCTGGAGCCCATCAATGAAATGAATAGCTAAGGAAACTAGACAAAAGGCACCAGAGCACATTCTTTACACCTAGCAGGGAAGAATTTCTCTTTTCAATACTTAATAACTAGTATTTTAATCCGTGCATTTCCAGAGCTTATTCTTTGTACCTAGCAGGGAAGAATTTCTCTTTTCAATATTTAATAACTAGTATTTAACCCATGCATTGTTGTACGAATATTTTTAATTATATTATTATTTAGTAATAATATTCTTGTAATCTTATGATTGGTTCAATGCATGATATATATCAATCATTATATTTGTTATTTAAAATCAAATAGTTCAAAAAAATTAAATACATTCAATTTAGCATTAAAAAAATATAAAATTAAATTCATGATAGTCTAGATAGATTTCATTGAAAAAGAAATAATTGATATCATCAATAACTTTGAATTTAGATTTTTGCAAGGATTGGACTCGAAAATATATATTTTGTTTTTTTTTATTTTAATAATATTCATGATTTTTTTTATAAGATTAAAAGAAGTCAATCAAAAAGTAAAGAAGTATAATACCTATCACGAATAGAGTACATAATGCAAAGCTCTAACCGAAACAAAAATAGAACCCCAAGTACAGGATTAGGGGATGCACATGCACATGCGACAATTGTGCATCTACATGAATTTTACATGTAAGATAACACTTACCCAACAAATCAGCCAATTGTGCATCTACATGAATTTTACATGTAAGATAACACTTACCCATCAAACCAGCCAACCTCGACATAAACTGTGACCAACAGTGCTAAAATAGTTGACAGTTAAATCGCAACACTAAGATAGCATGCTTTGAATTGCATTTGTTTGCCATTAAAAAACTTTTTCACTCGATTTTGTCCCTGTAATTACGACATAGGTGTTCAATCTAATCACCATTAATCTAGTCCCATTACATAGTAGTCTTATGATTGTGATTGTTCAATATTCTTAGTAACATACTCAAACTTTCAGTTTTAACTCATGATAGGGTAATGTTGAACTTGTCAAGTCACTAAAAAATTCTGATTGATTCAAATGTTGCATTCCTTGTTGTTGTTTTTGAATTGAAGAAATACTATTTGAATTGTAATAAATTTTTCTTCACCAGGATATTTGTCATCATGAAATCATTGATCATCTCTGCCATACGCAATGTTGGACAAAGTATGGCTCTTTCTTTTGAATAATATTTGTCCTTGTAATCAAGTGTAGGATATGTTGAATCAACTATTGATTATATAGAATCGTCAAATGCTTTGATAAACAATTTTTGTGGGATTTCTATATCAGATAGTACCTCTTCCAGTAATACCGTTATCAACATCTAGTTGTTGAATCAATTATTAATTGATATTGGATCGTCAAATTGTTTAATAAATAATTCTTATGTGATTTCTATATGTCTCTCCATCATCATTTAGTACCTTGAGAAGTACCGTTACCAACCTCCAGTATCTAATTGTCAAATTCTTTCCTATTCTGAATGTCTGGTTTAGATTAGCAGAATGTATTTTTGGTTGAAAGATAGTACCTGACAGCATACTTTTAAATTAATTATTCAAGGTTATAATGCAATTTAATAATTTTACCATAAATATATGACAACATACCTCGCAATCATCCCATACGTAAGAGGAATTGCTTTACTTGGAATAGTGCACCGGCATAAAACAGTATGATGGTATTGCTTCACTTGAAACAACGGAGGTATGGAATAGTGTAATGAAACGATCAGTTTGCAAGTTTGCAAAATAACAAATATAATTCATGAGTTATGATCTTCATGTTGGAATAGTACTGAAACATTCTGCTGCAGTTGAAATAATGTATTTTACTCAACACTCAAACAGTGCTTTAATTGTGTAAGTACTGGTAATTATCATACTGTATATGCATATTTTTGGTTTAAAATAATACCTAAAAACATAATTTTAAATTAATTATTCAACGTTATAATGGAATTTAATAATTTATCTCTAAATATATGACAACATACCTCACAATCATTCCGTACGTAGGAAGAATTGATTGTTGAAAAATAATCTCAGAAAAACACTTGACACATGTTGACACATGTATGCTATTTCCTCGTTCACGTGACATGTCTTTGTTTCTTTTCTTTTCTTGATTTTTCATATTAGTCAATAATATATTTGATTAGCCGGTATTAGAACTCTTTTTTTATTGAGTGTTAACTTCCTGAATATCCTTACTTTTTTTTTTAATTGAATTATGTGCTCATTGTAAAGCTGTTAGTATGTGAGTATACATTCGACACATCTTTGTCAAATACTCCTTCACGAGTGTCTTTGTTTCCTTGTTTGATTATTTGATTTCTCATTTTGTGTCAGTAGTATATAATCACCACTAATGACACTAATGAAATGAAATTTTATTAACAAGAATTTGGAAGTTTGAAAATAAGGAAGAGAGAGAGGAACTGATGGAACTTGGAATAATATAATGAGTTAATTATGATGACTTGCAGTGATCCTGTAGTTGGAATCGTTTTTTGTTCACAGCATTTTTGAAGTTTGAAGATAAAAAAGGGACAAAGGAAATAATGTATTTCTACAGTTCAAACACAAACAGGTTCAATAATTCTGTGAGTTGGTTTTTTGTTCACAGCATTTTCCAAGTTTGAAGATATGAAAGGGACAAATGAAATAATATATTTTTTACAGTTCAAGCATACACAACGTGTATGCTTTTACAGAACAGTGGAGTTAATGTATTCAACAGGTAACATGTATATATATAACAGTGGAGTCAATGTATTCAACAGGTTTAGATTTTGATTAAAATTCAACAGGCGTGGATTTTGATTTTAATTATAATTCAACATGTGCATCTTTCCATTTGAATTCAGCAGATGCATATCCAAATTATGTGTCCCTTTCATTTAGTTTCAACATGTGTATCTTTTGATTTTAATTCAACATATGCATCTTTTCAGAATTAAATAATTTTTATTTTATTTTTAAATTTAAATAAAAGATAAGGACACGTGGCATATCTAATAATCCTCCATCCTCTCAACTTTGTTTGTGAGGACTCCATTTTGTGAGGAGCTCCCTGATTTCAGAGTTTGCACTCACAAATATATAATAGAGTTTGATTATTCATCATGCTTATTCATGCATAATAATTATTATATAACGATCATATATTATTCATCGTGCATAACACTTTCATTCGTTATTATATATTACGATTATATAACTGTATATACTTATACGTTATTTGAATAATTATTACTCACGTATATTAATATCATAATATTTTTATTGATATATAGCTTACATTTAATAGAAAAAATAATTTTGCTCCTTAATGTCATTATGTGATAATTCTTACTTAAAATTTTAATTGTTATTTTTTTTTATAGAAAGGTACAAACATGATGCCTCAATTTCCTCAGGACGGGTGTAAAAATGACTCCGAGATTCTCCTCAACGGACAATAAGCTTTTCAAGAGGATAATAAAAAATATCCTGCACCACATTATTCTAACCCATGAGGTTTCCGACATGTACCGCCCCCTGACTCGACTAGCCATCGAGTTAGTAGTGGTTAGAAAGATACATGGTCTTTATGATCACTATCTCGAGAGTACTCTACATGGTCGATGTAACTCCCGCTGGTAAGGCATTTTGCCGACTTGTATGGTCGTGGGACCAATCTTGGCTAAAGAATCGAGTGTCCTAAAAAGAGTTACACCTTGATGCATCACCCCTAACTTGATTAGCCACCAAGTTAAGAGGATAAATGTACACTACAGACTATGCAACTCCCACTTGCTCGGTATTTCGCCGACTTGTTGGGATTTGAGATCCATCTTAGCTAAAGAATTGAGTATTTCGAAATGAGTTGTACACCTGAGTAGCCAAGGAGTGAATGGACGCAAGTTCTAACCACTTAGTGAAAAGAGTAATAAAAAAAAGGGCTTAATTATGTCACAAGTCCCCGAATTTTAGGGTACTTTTGTCAGATACCCTTATACTTTTTTTTTTCAATGTCTAACTCCTCAAAGTTACTTCTGCGTTTGTCATATACCCTTACTACCAATTTTGGCCAATTTTGATGACATGTAACATCAGAATCCTAATCAGACGTAGGAGGTTGGTCATGTGGTGTCGCGTGATGTCACACGGGCGAAGACAACCTCTCTCTTCAATTTTTTTAAATTTTTTTTATTTAACTAAAAATATTAAGTTTTTTTATTTTTTTAAATTTTTTAAAAAAAGATCGGATTTTCGCCCACGGGGCACCAGGTGCTTAACCTCCTACGTCTGATCAGGTTTTCGATATTACATGTCAGCAAAATTGGCCAGAATTGGTAGAGGGAGTATATGATAAACCCAGAAGTAACTTCGGGGAATTAGACATTGAAAAAAAAAGAATAAGGGAATCTGGCAAAAGTACCCAAACTTCAGGGACCTATGACGTAATTAAGCCTAAAAAAAATCAATTAGATCAAGTTTGAATTATTAAATTCAACCACCTAACGAAAATATGCAAATAATTATTCTTTTTGGCACACATAATGAACAACACAAAAAAGATGGACTTCCTCTACTCGAAATCTTTATGACCTTCAGATACAAAACCAAGACTGTTTTCAAGAACCGGTACCGCAAACAAATAATAACCGATATCACGGAGTAACAAGCATCAATTCGGTAATCCGGTAATCCGGCATCAATAGCCAATCAATACGTAACCGTTATAACGGTTAGTTATTATTGGTGCTCATTATGGCATTCATGGAACCGTTACAACCACCACCTTAATAGCTCATTATGACACATCATACCCTTCACCCTATAAATAAGAGGTATTAGCCAAGGTATGAACTCAGACTCTCAACTCATCTCCTGTTGCTTTACAAAAGGCACATACCCCACCCCAAATATCTCGACTTTGTGGCGGAGTTCTTTAACCGAGAACTCGTTATCATCGTCGTACATCAACAATCCGGCTTGCTGGTACATGGAATAACACCCCACAACATTTACAAATTTGTGATTCTTTGTCGCCGAAATGTGCTTACTTCCAGCATTGATGAGATTGTTATCATGGAGATATAGGCTGTTGAATCTCATGTTAGAGACCAATTTTGGAAGAGGTTGATGACACATGTCCAGATGAAAGATGCTTTGGTGCAGAGTACCTTGCTTTCTTAACGATATTTGTGTGGAAACTATGTATTTTGTTTGGATAATATTGATTTTCCTTGTACTATATTTTTATATTGAATGAATTGCATATTTTCCCTTAAAAAATATTAGCAAATATGTTTGTTAGTATCTGTTTTTTATTAACGAGAATTAAATCTTCAACAACATGTTCAAATCAAAATGACAAAAGGTTTTAAACTTTCAAGGCATGCAACTAAAATTGGTTTACAAAATCGTTGAATCCCAAATCAACTAAACTATCACTTCAGTCTTTCATTTTGTAAGAAATTTTTATTTTAGTCCTTGATTTTTTAATAATTTCTGTTTAGTCCCTCACTTTGAAAAAAACTATCAATGTTAGTCTCCGACAACTTTTTCTTTCATAAGACATTAACGTCTTACATACGTAGCCATTCAATAACTTATACACACGTGGTCATTAACATCTTACACCTGATGCTGAATTCAAAAGACAGAAATTAGAGGAAAAAGAGGGCTAGGACCGCTGAAGAGACAGCTAAGGCAGCTGCTAAAACCGTGACAACTGCAGTAAATACAGTAGTTGAATTTGTGACAGCAACACAACAATCAGACATCATATAGATTATTTAACGACCACCTATGTAAGACGTTAACATTTATGAATGGAGAAAATTGCTAGGGACTAATGTAAGTATCTTTTTTCAAAGTGAGAAACAAAAGAGAAATTATTGAAAAATCAGGAACTAAAATGAAAAATCCTTACACCACGAGAAAATAAAGTGACAATTTACTCGTCCTAAATCCTCATCACGAACTAGCCAAACTATGCCGAAATAAAAATTACAGCTTTTTTAATTGAGGAAAGAACGGAAAAGAAAGGGGAGTGAAAAAAGAAAAAAAACAAAAACAAAAACAAACGAGAAGAGGAACAGTATTAGCAGAGATCAAGTTACACACAGAGCAAGGCTCAAAAATAAAAAATAAAACAAAAAAAGAAAAGAAAGAAAAATTAGAAAAAGAAAAAAGAAAGAAGAGAGAGAAACAGAGAAACAACATAGCCATAGTCGAAGCTTCGAAGATTCGGAAGCAGCAAGTGCTGTTTGAGGTTCGAGATTTCTATGCAAATTCGTGAACTACGCTAAAGGTTAGAGCTTCAATGAATGATTAACAACCCCACTTCAAAGTTTGGCCTTTGCTCTTCATTGTGCTTCATTCCATTCACAATTTCGAATTTTCCCTTTTTTTCTTGTTCAATTTTGTCCAATTCAGTTACCTGTTAGGGATTCGAAGTTCGAATTTCTCGAAATAGCGAGGGTTTTTGCATTGGTGCAAGTGGTGCAATGTTCAGTGATTCAAACTTAGGGTTTTGATTTGCTATTGTAGAACTCGTTGAATTGAATTTAGTGAGTTTGATCTCTAGGGTTTTGGTGTTGGGAAGTTAAGATTTTTGAATTTGCGTATTAAGGTCTCTTGGTGTAGAAACTTGGGGCATAAAGGTAGAAATATTCAGGTTCAAAATTGCAACTTTTGAACCTATCCTTTTGGTTGTTTTTTGATTGGTAGAGTTTGAGGTAGTTTGATTTGAATTTGTTAATTAATTAATGATATGAGAGAGGGGAAGTTTTTTGTTTTTTGGAAACAGATAACTGTAATTTGAGTTAGAGCGGGTTATTTATTGATTTGTCGGTTAGTGTGCGATTGTCTGCTGAGAAATGCAACCTCGCCAGAGCTCAAGAATTGATTTGGGTGAAATGAAAGCACTTATTGTAAAGAAGCTTGGACCGGATAAGGCGAAACAGTACTTTTATTATGTGAACAGGTTTCTGAGTCAGAGGCTGAGCAAGACTGATTTTGATAAGTCGTGTTATCGAGTACTTGGGAGGGAGAACCTTCCATTGCACAATCATTTTATAAAGTCAGTTTTAAAGAATGCCTGCCAAGCCAAGACGCCGCCACCACAAGTCCAGCCATCACGTCCTCCGAAATCGGGAGCACGTGTTGCTAACACATCTCCTGGTATAGAAGAAGGACATGAACAGAGTGTTGCTAACTTCCAGAATCAAAATGCACCGATTTGGTCAAATGGTGTCTTGCCTGCCTCCCCCCGTAAGGTAAGGTCTGGAATGCGTGATCGGAAGCTTAAAGATAGACCAAGCCCTCTTGGACCCAATGGGAAAGTTGATTCCATCTCTCATCAATCCACGCCTACAGAAGACAATGGTAGTAAGATTGACATGGAAAATGGAAACCTTACACCATGTGATTATCAGAGACCAATGCAGCATCTCCAAGCAGTGGCTGAGCTACCTGAGAATGAAATGGGGGATGCTATTCAGAGACCTGGGAGAAAACCAAGAATATATGGCGAAGGGCAAACTGAAATACCAATGGTTGAAAATGGTGAAGCGCTAGAGCAGTTAAACCACCTCGGTTTCTCTAGAAGTCCCCTGATAGCACCACTTGGGATTCCATATTGCTCTGCAAGTGTGGGTGGGGCCCACAAAGCAATGCCAGTGAGTAGTAGTTGTGCTTTTGTTAGTTGTTGTGACTGTGGTAGTTTGTCCGGTACTGATACATTGAGAAGCCGCATGGAGCAGATTGCCGTAGTACAGGGTCTTGGAGGTGTTTCTATGGAATGTGCAAATATTTTGAATAACATGTTGGATGTGTACTTGAAATGTTTGATCATGTCTTGTGTTGATTTAGTGGGAGCTAGGTCTATAAATCAAGCAAGGAAGCCCCCTGTCTCAAAGCAGCAGATTCAGGGTAAGGTTGTCAATGGCATGTGGCCAAATAATCATTCACATCTGCAGAGTGCTGGTGTGTTGGAAGAACCTGAACCTGAACACAGACCACCCTGGTCAGTATCTTTGCATGATTTTAAAGTTGCCATGGAGCTAAATCCACAACAACTTGGAGAAGATTGGCCACTCCTGTTAGAAAAAATTTCCATGCAATCCTTTGAAGAATAACACGTCTACGAAGACTTCTCTTCGTAAGCAGATTTCGGGTCTGTTTCTTCTGGTTCTGATGGCTAGGCAATGGTTAGTGATCATTGGCACACTTTGTTCTGTCCTTATTGACCGGATGAACCAGATGACCCCCAATGCTGATCTTCTAGCCCTTCCTGGACGAATACTGGTTTTAAGCTTCAAAATGTCTTCTCTGTGCTATTTGCTGGGCTAGAATGCATCGGATGTTTTATAAATGCAACCAAGGGTACTGTCAAATCAAACCCATGATTGGTTGCACTGTTGTATGTTTAACATTGATGTTGGCTGTATTTTGCCATTCCTAGAGCATCAAGGCTTTTGTTTGCTTTACAGCCAATGAGAAAGAAAACTCAAAGTTTTGCAGGGATACTGTTGTGTAGCAGGGATCAAGGAACGCATGTATAAGAGCTGAGGGTTGTTCAGTATGTATTTTTAGTCTATAAGGATTTGATTCAATTCAATATCAATAACACATTAACATCTAGTGAAATTTCTTCATGATTTCAGTTTTATGGTTGAATTCCATGGCACCAAATTTCACCTATACCTGAAGCAGTTTCTCACATTTTTGTTTTCCATTATTTTCATCATCTAGATTCCTTACTTACACAACCCTTTCGGTGCAAATTAATTTTGATGACAATAAATGAATTTCTAATCATGTTAGATTTTTAAACATAGTTCATCAATTTAATATACGGAGTCTTTTCTATTTTGTGAATGAATATTGCAGTATCTTATCGATTTGAGGCTTCATTAGTTTTATTACTTTTGGTAACTGTTGTAAAGAAAATTTTTACTACTTTTGGAATTGAAAGGAGAGTTAGCTTACATAGACTGCATGACAATTCAACAGAACAACCTGGTGGGAAAGTTAGCTCTTAATATTCAATTCTGTGGACTGGTGGGAAAACTTTCCACTTAGATAAGTTTCACCGACTCTCTTTATATGGTGAGAGGAAGAATTGCTGAAAATATGGTGAACTCGTAAGTTACTTTTTCAAAGTCAGGTAGATTGTCAAAGTTACTTATAAATGGCTTCTTGTATCTTACTTTTGAATTGAAAGTCCTTTAACCTGGTATTTTGAATCTCAGCAATTAATCATGAGGCACTTTCTTACAAAATAGCTGATTGGGGTCTAATATGTAATGTTTTTGTACTTTTTTTTGCCTCCCTTTTACATAGTAAGTGGCTTGTTTCTTGAGTGAATTGGAATAAAACAATGGAATTTTGTCTTTATAAGATTTCTGGAACCTTTTGATGTGTTTGGTTTGTTTTCAGGTATTTAAGCTCTTAAAACAATGATTTTTGCAAAGGAATGAAGAATGAGAGTTTGGTACTTGATTTGGGATGAAAAAGAGGAAAAAAATGAAGAAAAGTTGACCGTAGTGCGCCCAGGCGCAGGCCATCACGCTCAGGCGCAGGATTTTCACGCCTGGGCACGCAAAATGCGAGAAAGTGACACTGTTCGCTGTTTTGATCATAACTTGAGCTACGCTTATCCAAATGAGGCGATCTATATATCATTTTAAAGCTAAGGAAAAGATCTACAACTTTGCCAGAAATAGCCTTGCTCAAATTCGTCCATCTTGGGGGTCAAAATCAGTGCCGAAGTTGCTGCCAGACACAAATACGGGACTTTAGAAGGATTTTAATGATAAATTCTATTTGTATATAAGATTTTTAGAGATTAGTTTATTCTAATAGGATCTTATCATATTATATTCAGATTTAGGATTAGTTTTATCTTATCACATTAGATTGGAAATTAGGTTAGTTTTTATCTATATAATAATAGGATTAGGATTCATTCAAGGGGGTGGAGGGGAGAGACACTCATACAACTCCATAGAATAATAGGAGATTAGGATTTGAGACTTGGAGAAGGAACAAGGATTGGGGGTTTTTGTGAAGAACACGGAGTTTGCTCAAGGACTCATGGTAATTATTTTTATCATGTTTATTGTGTTTTCTCTTGTAAGTATGAACTAATTCCATCTTTGGGATGTAGGAGTAGATGAATGGAACCTTTTCAATATTTCTAGTAATAAATTAATTTTGTTTTCCGTTATTGAATTTTGTGTTTGATTATTCTTATTTGTTTCTCATGAAAGAAGTTGTTTCATGACTTTTGAAAATCCTTTATGAATAGACATATGAATTTAGGATTTAGTCATTTAATCAAACAGTTCAATTGCATAGGCACAGACATGTTTTCTATGAATTGAGTAATTTTATAAAAAGAGGTTTTGACTGAACTTAATGAAAGGGTTAGGGGTTTTAAGGCTCCCTTGAGACATCATTGGGAGATTAATCTCTAAAATACGGAAACGTACTAAGACATTAGGCGTTTTCTACTTTTGCAAAACCAATTCGGAATTCAAGGAAAATAAAGTAATTTGTTATAGAATATTTAGGAACCTGCATCGAAACTACATCCCGCTTTTTCCCTTGTCAAAAAGTCATTTATTTTAATTTCTGTTTTTATTTACAAAATCATAAATCCTTTGTCTCGTTCACTAAGTAATATTAATTAGGTGGAATTAATTAAACGGTCACTCCCTTGGGTACGATACTCGGACTTCATTGTCTATATTACTTGTACGATCTGGTACAATTGCCAGAATCCCAACAAGTTTTTGGCGCCGTTGCCGGGGAGTGATTTTGTTTTAATTAATTTTGGTACTAATTTAATTTTACGTAGTGTAACTTGTGTATATTTTTTTTTATTTATTTTTTTTATTATTATGTAACATGGCTTATTCTCATGATGACATAGAATTTATCAAATTTATTTTGTTGGCACCTATTCCATCTTGTTTTGCACAAAATGTTTTTGATGAGATTAAAGTTTTTGATGGTCTTTTAGAGGAGGTGGTACAAAAATCTCCTATTATGGAAGACCAAAGTGCTTCCTTTTCTAAATCCATAGAAAAAAAAGAAATTGTGCATGATAAGATTGAGGAAGTGAAACAAGATAAATTGAATAATGGGATGAGTCTAGGGGTTGAATTAGGGTCCACTTTGCATGATGAATTTTCTGCTCTTGCTAAAGGTATTGGATTGCATGAATATGTGGAACCCCCAAAATTTTTTCCTTCAATTTACCCCTTAATTTTTTATGACTTCCCTGATGCTCATGATGAAGATAAGTCATTGTTCTCCTTTTTAGAGCCTGAAAAGGCAACGTTGCTAAGCCATGGAGTTTACACTTTCATAGACTCCATGCATGATGAAAAAGACAAGCACCATGTGAAGATGCTTGGAGTGAAAAATGCACCATTTGACCCGGGAGGGTTAAAAACTATTTTTAAACATTTGCTCCAACATCATCCGTGCATATTTCCATGGGATCCAGGAATAACTTGTTATTGCTGCATAACATGGGAGTTGTGCTATAGAATTTGGGATCCTGGTGGATTCTCTTTAGTTTTGTAGTAGCGTAGGATTTAAATTTTTAATTAGGAGATTGAATAAAGAGTTTAGAGTTTTCTATATGTAACTGCTAATGGGGTGCTTCAAGCACTATTTTTAGTTGTTCATGTGACACAAGTGAATATGTTTGGGGGAGTCTCCTCCATGGTGCATCAAGAGAGAATCCTTTGCTACAAAGGGAAATCTCTAACTCCTTGCTTTTGTTTTTTTTATTTTTATTTTGTAGTTTAGGATAGATTTGTTGCTTGAGGACAAGCCACATTCTAAGTTTGGGGGGAGGGTAACAAAATAAAAATTTTTCTGAACTTGATTTCTCCCCTGGCTTTGTGTTGTTTTGTGTCCTGGCATGAGTAAGCACTGATTCTAGGTGTTAGATTTGTCCATTTGATAGGTGTAAATGCTTGATTGTGATTTTCGACTTGTTTTACCCAGATACTAATTGGATTTAGCTTTGAAATTTTTTGAAAATTAGTTGTTTGGCAAACTTGTTGTGAATGATTGATTAGTGAATTGACCTTAACCAGTGAGATTTTGAGCCTACACACTTGAAGGAGTAATGTTTAATGAATATTGCGATGAAACTCCTATTTTTTTCACGAGTGTTGTTCGCTTTGACTATGTGTTCTAGAACTTGACTTATGACCTCTTCAAAATTGATATTGGATTGCATGTATGAACATGATTAAGGCACTTAGGTTTGTGTTTTTGTGGCCTTCAACAAATTTTTGAGACATAATGATCCCTTAGTTGCCCACTTTGAGTTTTGAGATTTAAGGACTTTCTTTGGTACCTTACATAAATTGAATTATTCTTGTGAAGTACCTTTGAAATTGTGAATGAGCAATTAAGTGGAATGTTAGAAATTGGTGAAAGTGTAAGTGCTGAAAATTTGATGTTTCTATTTCTCTTCTTGAAAAAAAAGAAAAGAAAAAAGAGCAACAAATGTGCTAAAAAAATGAAAAGAAGAAGAGAATAGAAATAGAAAAAGAAAAAGAAAGAAAAGGAAAAATCAAGTGAATTGAGTTGTGATTGTGTAATTACCTTATTGCTCATTTTATAATTTAAAAGGGAAGTGTTGTGATTTCATTGATTAAGCCCTTTGTTTATCCTTTTATTCTTTTATCCCACCTGACAATTTTAGCCATGACCCCGTTACAACCAAATAAAGACCTTATGATTTGTGCATGTTTTCAATAAATTCAGTGGAGATGTAGGTCTATAGTCAAGCTTATGGTAACATACTTTCATTGTTTGAACTTGAGTGAATTGATAATTATTACCCATACACATGAGAGATATTGAGAGGTGGTGTGGTCACTAATCTTTTGCTCACTTGGAGATTGTTTTTCAACTAGTTTTCATTGCGGTGATTTGCTAGTGAAGAAAGGTATCTTGGGTAGGCGAGTTGGAATTTATGGTTAGGTTGCTATACCTTGAGAGGGGAGAATCTTAGGCTCTGAATTTTTGTTTTACTTTTGCCTGAGACATGCAAAATGCTAAGTTTGGGGGTGTGATTGGGGTCTAATATGTGATGTTTTTGTAATTTTTTTGCCTCCCTTTTACATAGTAAGTAGCTTGTTTCTTGAGTGAATTGGAATAAAACAATGGAATTTTGTCTTTATAAGATTTCTGGAACCTTTTGATGTGTTTGGTTTGTTTTCAGGTATTTAAGCTCTTAAAACAATGATTTTTGCAAAGGAATGAAGAATGAGAGTTTGGTACTTGATTTGGGAAAAAAAAGAGGAAAAAAAATGAAGAAAAGTTGACCGTAGTGCGCCCAGGCGCAGGCCATCACGCTCAGGCGCAGGATTTTCACGCCTGGGCACGCAAAATGCGAGAAAGTAACACTGTTCGCTGTTTTGATCATAACTTGAGCTACACTTATCCAAATGAGGCGATCTATATATCGTTTTAAAGCTAAGGAAAAGATCTACAACTTTGCCAGAAATAGCCTTGCTCACATTCGTCCATCTTGGGGGTCAAAATCAGTGCCGAAGTTGCTGCCAAACACAAATACGGGACTTTAGAAGGATTTTAAGTATAAATTCTATTTGTAGATAAGATTCTTAGAGATTAGTTTATTCTAATAGGATCTTATCATATTATATTCAGATTTAAGATTAGTTTTATCTTATCACATTAGATTGGAAATTAGGTTAGTTTTTATCTATATAATAATAGGATTAGGATTCATTCAAGGGGTGGAGGGGAGAGACACTCATACAACTCCATAGAATAATAGTAGATTAGGATTTGAGACTTGGAGAAGGAACAAGGATTGGAGGTTTTTGTGAAGAACACGGAGTTTGCTCAAGGACTCATGGTAATTATTTTTATCATGTTTATTGTGTTTTCTCTTGTAAGTATGAACTAATTCCATCTTTGGGATGTAGGAGTAGATGAATGGAACCTTTTCAATATTTCTAGTAATAAATTAATTTTGTTTTCCGTTATTGAATTCTGTGTTTGATTATTCTTATTTGTTTCTCATGAAAGAAGCTGTTTCATGACTTTTGAAAATCCTTTATGAATAGACATATGAATTTAGGATTTAGTCATTTAATCAAACACTTCAATTGCATAGGCACAGACATGTTTTCTATGAATTGGGTAATTTTATAATAAGAGGTTTTGACTGAACTTAATGAAAGGGTTAGGGGTTTTAAGGCTCCCTTGAGACATCATTGGGAGATTAATCTCTAAAATACGGAAACGTACTAAGACATTAGGCGTTTTCTACTTTTGCAAAACCAATTCGGAATTCAAGGAAAATAAATTAATTTGTTATAGAATATTTAGGAACCTGCATCGAAACTACATCCCGCTTTTTCCCTTGTCAAAAAGTCATTTATTTTAATTTCTGTTTTTATTTACAAAATCATAAATCCTTTGTCTCGTTCACTAAGTAATATTAATTAGGTGGAATTAATTAAACGGTCACTCCTTTGGGTACGATACTCGGACTTCATTGTCTATATTACTTGTACGATCTGGTACACTTGCCAGAATCCCAACAATAGCCCGAGTTTGTTATGCCTTTTTTACCTTGATTTTTCTAGTTGTCTTGGTTTCTCACTATGATTATGCACTAGATATTGTACTTCTAGAGTTCTAGTAACGTCGCATAATTCTACTTTAAAATACATCTGAATCTCTTAGAGATAGAGGGTGTCTGATTTGTTTTTCCATTCTCATTCTTAGTTGATGTGTTTTCATTATAATTACAAAAATACTACCTTGCTAATGCAGTACTTTGGTAATTATAATGGAAACATGTCAACTTCAAATGAAATTATGAAAACGAAAAACTAACCAAACACCCCCTTGGTATTTCTGCTGTGGTATATCAGGTACTGCCGTACTGGTAGTTGCTGATCAACTTTTAACTGATGTTTTTGTTTGCTGTGGCATTAAAACTCAAGACGCAAATGAGCAGAATATTGTTTTTCTTAGTTGGGGTTTATTTTTTCCTGACCATTATCAACGAGAGGAGTACACAGGAAATGAGAGGCTAGACTGTTGTATGCTTGTACATGTCAGAGATATCATAATGGTAGTTTAGTTCATGAACCTAATAAGTTGAGTTGTACTTAACTAAGTCCAGCTCGTTTATTTAGTGAGCTCAATATCTAATTCAAATTCACCTCATTTGGTTTATGGACATTCATGGAGCTAAACAAGGATTTTGATCATCTAATACAAATATTTCCCTGATTTATAAATTTCAACCATTTGATTTTTTTAGTGGTTCAAATTTTTTTAAAAAAAATTAAAATGATCTAATAGTTGAAAAAATTGAATTAAAAAAATCCAAATCTGCTAAACAATAAATCATGCTCAAACTAATTTCGAACTGTTTAACTCATTGCCAACCCAACTTGTACCGCCCAATGGATTGTGTCCGTTATGTACCGTATGTGCATTATAATCATTGTTGAGATTTAGTCTACAAATCCCACAGCCATTGTTAATCCTCAAATCCCGTTTTTTCCGATGGGGTTCTATCGGAATATTTTTCGATACCCCCGAGTCGGAAAAATGCATTTTTCTGACTTGAAAACCCCGTTTTTAATAAGCGAGTATTCGGAGCATTTTTCCGATTCGGGGGTATCGAAAAATATTCCGATATAACCCTATTGAGAAAAAAAAAGGAATTTGGGGCCTAAAGAGTGGGGTTTGTAGGCTACTACTCATCATTGTTTATATGATTTTTTAATTATTTTCATTTCCTCTATATAACCACTAAAATGGGTACGCCATCAAATAAAAATGTGGCTGTATGTGTGTCTTCTTTAGATCATGTTTCTCATATTTAATATTATATATGTAGCATGCTAGCTGCAAAATGCAAATATCTTGATGATAAATGATTTTCTTATACTTTGTTCTCGAAGTGCAGTGAAAAAAAAACAGTGATGAAAATGAAAAAAAAATCCAAGAAATACAAAATTGTATATAAAAAGAAATATAGTAAAGTTTTTTTTGAAGGAATATCATTACTTCTCCCCCCAAATAGTTGTAATCAATGTGGCTATCATATGCTCTTCATAAGACAAAAGAGCAATATAGAAAACTGACGTAAACCATTATCCTTGCATTTGAAGTGATTGTTGGGTTGGACAGCAAAAAGGGGAGGAATCAGGAATGTAAATAAGATGACCAGGGGGGTATGGGCATATCAGAATTTAATGTTACATACTTAGTTTAAAAAATAAGGATCCAAAAAATAATTATATAGTTAAACACTTAACTCATACTTTAACCAAAGTCCCTTATACATGGATCGGTGTGTAATTACTATAATTACTATAATTGTTCATAGGTTTAGACATTATTCCATTGGATAAGTTGGTGGATAAATGCACCATGTGTGCGTGTATTTTAATCCCTACATTTTTGCTTCCACTACTTATTGCTCATAGATATTCAACAAATAAACTTATTGCAGGTTCTTTTCAAGAGTTTCTAGGTGAAACACCAAGATATATAGTACTATATATATGGCAACAAAAGCAAAAGAAAATACTATTGTTGGGAAGGAGGAGAAGGCCGCATCTTCTGATTCTCACAATCTCAAGCACCAAAGGTACCACCAAACCATCTCAACCAACAACTAGCTCCATCACTAATAAGGAGCCCTCGATAAGCCCATCAAATGAAAACATCTCTAACTATCCCAAACCTACAATAATAAGCTCACACCTTGATTCTCTCCCCAAGACTAGTGATGCTCATCTTATTAATATGCCTAATCCATACCCAAGTAGATCTTTTGATAAGCCATTAAGCCACAGTCACCTTCAAACTTAACAAAACAAAACCAACCTTCTACTTTATTTAAGGTTACACAATGCACTTGTTTCTCCTCGGGAGAAAAAATTATCCTTTCGATCTTCCATTGTTCCCGTTAGAAACACTAAACCTTCGAAACTCATTCCAGATAGGACCTCTACGAACCTTAGGCGAGGAAAAATTAAACAAGTGTATGTTGTAAAGAGCACCCATAGTGCTTCTCCTGCTACCACAACAAAGAAGGTAGCTAATGATGATAATAATGCTTTTGCTAACGACTCGGAAAAAAGTAATGCTGAAACTAAAGATGTGTCAAATGTTGTAACTGAGGAAGTTATAAATCAAGAAGTTGAAACAATGAAAGTGGAGAATGAAGAAATAATCAAGGTTGAACATGCATACGAGGTTTCAAAACATGATGAGAATGAGCATGAGCGTGAGGATGAGCATGAACAAGGGCTTGAAAAGTTTGATCAGCTTCATAATCAAACTATTGATGAGAAGGTCATTTATGTAGGGAAAGAAGATGAAGAAGAAGCAAAAAGTGAGGCACAAGAAAAGAAAACTTGTGATCAATGCTCGTGTCTAACAGCTGCGCATCTCGTGCGTCTTACGCGATCAATGCACACACCCAGTACGCATCTTTTATGACCAGGAGCACAACCTAACCGATTCCGTTTGCTCGGAACCTTGTGTGAGTCATAACTGCACGCAACCCCGCGTATGTGCTGCGCGTCTAACAGCTGTACATCTCATGTGTCTTACGCGATCAATGCACGTACCCAGTACGCATCTTCTATGACCTGTTCACACAACCATTTCTCTTTACTCATTCTTTCTTTTCATTTTATCATTTTCTCTCGGTTTCCTCTCGGTTCATTTCCCTTATTTACCCTTTCACTTGTCCTCTTTATCTTTTCCGTTCCTTAATAATTAACCATTCTTTGTTTTGGTTATCAATACTTTACCGCATTCCCCCATCACCGTCACTCTTGATCGGCTCACACAGCCATCACACATTATCGGATTTATTCAGCAATTATCATCCTTCATACACATTTAATCATGCTTAACAAATATACACATAATCAAACCTACACATATTCATGGCTCATTTAATGATTCCTTTTTATTTATTTCGTTCTTCCCTAAGTTTAAACTATATTCGGTACCCGAAACTAGCCCCCAATCTTAGCACCCGCTATGAACACACTAGGAACCCAAACCTAAGCTAAGGTGACACTTACTCCTTACCTCGAAACCGTGAGAGATAAGAAGATACTGAGAGTTTGAGCTTGATCCCTGCGAACGAGTTCTTTAAACCTTGGTCCCTTTAGTTTCCGGTAACACCTTGAATGAGCTTCAGAGATGCCGAATAGGAACTTGAAGCTTAAGAGGAAAAGGAAGGAATGCTCTTGATTTCTTAGAAGTGTTTGAGGTTTGGTGATTATTGATAAAGAGAGTGGATTCTGTACTTAAGGTGAGAAAAGGGGTTGTTTTGCCAATTAAGAGAGAAGAAAAAGACGTAGAAGAGAAAGAATAGAAGTGTTGATGTGTTGGTTGTGGATTTCAGCTTTTATTCCCCTTTAGTAAAAGATGTGTGGTTCTAATTGGAGGCTTCTTTGAGAAGCTTGGAACATGTGGTTAGGATTTATTGGCTTCTTGAGGAAGCCACCAATAGTGACTTGAAAGAGACAAAAAGTGATTGAAAGTGACGTTTGTATAGTTGGCGTGGATGTCGATGCGCAAGTTGCTCGTTCGAACATAAGTGCTTGGCTCTAGCTCAGCTTAATAGGATCTTGGTAGTCGAAATAAGACGGTAAGGTAGAAAGCTCGACCCGAGGAGCCGAGGTGTATTGGCGTTAATAGTGGTTTGGCTTAGTATCTTGATATGCTCGGCTCAAATGGGTCCGGGACCCGGCACGTTACTAATTGATCGGTTTAACGTTTTGTTACGATTCCCTTATTCTAACACGTTTTCTTTCCCTCTTAATCAATCTCTTCCTATTTAATGATCTCCATTCTCTTCAGCCAGGATTAAATTAAATATTAAATTTAGGATGTTACAAATTACTAAATCGAAAACAGTTTACTAATTATAATTTTAATCAAAAGATTTAGTAAAATTGAAGGTAATTTTTATTAAAAAAAAAAATTGTTCTTAAATTCCCATATACTTTGGATAATACTCTACCTTGTGTCAAGCAAAACATTTCCAATGGGGTAAGATAACTGAAAGTTACAAACCAGTAAAAGTAAAGTCTGCCAGTGGGGTATTTAATTTGGAGATTAGTCATTCAATTCTTTCTTCTAGAAATGACTAAAAAGATCAGGATCTGGGCTTACTTAATCATATATATGGGCATAGTATGTCATAAAGATGAAGCCTTCCAAAGGGCTATGAAACACAATCTTCATCATCAAATACAAGGAAATCAACTTCAATAAATGGTAAGCTAGATGAGGTGAGAAGAGAACCGATCGATAGGAAGAGATAGAGATAAAGATAGAGATAGGTATCGACAATTCTGCTACTAGGCTTTTGAAGGCCATTTTTGGGCAATGAAAAAGATCAAGATCAGACTTATGAACTAAACAAACCTAGGGGGAAGAAGAATTGAATCTGTCTGGAGCGAGCCTAGTCGGGGATCTTTTCCCATGGCCTTCTTTATTCTTTTAAAATTAGTCTTTCTTTCGCTTTTTTATTTACATAAGAAAGATTGTTATGTCATAAATCGTTGGTTGGGTTCACCAACCAAGAAAGATATAGAAATTTTACACGACTCATTCTAAAAAAAGAAAATCGTGTTTATGAGATAGACGGTCTAAAAATATTAGAAATTCTATTAATAAATAATGTATGGGCTTTAGCATTAAATGCGACTTCAGAAGACTTCGAGGGGTGACTAATGTGACGCCAAAATGATCTTTGAGGGGTTTAATAGATTCCACAAATCTTTCAGGGACCTAATTGATTCCACAGGTATCTTTCGGGGACCTATGTGACTATTAACTCTTTTCATTTACTTAACTTCCCGGTCCAATAATTCAAGATCCAACCGTTCAATCTCAAATCTTTCTTAGGTAAAAACCTTCTCAACTCCCTCTATCCATCTACCTATTTATTCGACGATCCATCAATATTTTTATTATCCCTATATTTTCAAATAAAGAGATGTTTTGGGGAAAAGTGGTATATTTTATTGTATAATGATATATATTTATTACTTTGACAAAAAATGAATTTAATTGATATATTTATAGAGATATATATTTAATGTTATAATTAGTTTTAACGTATGTCCTTATTTAGATATTGCCCGTTATTGTTGACTCTGACCCTCGAGTAAGGCGCGGACATGAATGTGATATTGTTTCTATTGCTAGGACTCCCAGGTAAGGAGAGGATATTTCCTATTATTCAAGCTTAAGAATTAATGAAATTATAATAGAGATAGGAAAAAGGGAAATGATTAGAAATATAGTTATAATAAATTGTTATATAATTGAAGTGAAAAGGTTTATTTTAGATATATAATTGTTGTTTATAAAATAATATAGAGCTGAGATACTCTTGAGAGTATTCACTATTTTAAAAGTAGGAAGCGAAGAACCCTATGAAATTGATTTAATTTGTTATACTGAGACATCCCTGAGGGTGTTGATTGTTTGAATTGTATGTCATGAATGATTATTGGTTGTGTGATGTGAATGTTGAGTGTAAATTAATAACTATATATTTTGATAATTGTGAAAGTTTTGTAGATTATATAGTTGGGTTGAATTGAAGAATAAATCACCCAAAATCTAGATTTATGATAATAAGAGACTATGAGTTCATAGAAAATATTAAGTTATTAATTAACAATAAGATAAGGGGTAAATGAATTTTTAAAGAATTAACGTTGTTTTTAACTTAACTAGTTAGTTAATTCAATAATCGGTTAAGATTCAATCATAATAATTAAGATTAAGGGCTTTTTGGTAAATTGTGGTATCTTATATGTATTATGAATATAAGGTTAATCTTTCCAATTTCTATTATGATTTCTTTTAATTCTTTTGCCTGAATTATGGAGAAATGTCTCACTCCTCGTGGTTTAACATTTTTAGGTAAATTTTGGACAAGTAAGGAATCAGAGATTCACAATGGTGGAGGCAAAAGGAAAAGAATTCCCTCTGATTACTTTTAAATTCCATATTGTTAATTCTAATGTATTTTCAAAATTTTAATGGGTACTTTTATATTGTTATGGAAATTGAATAAATTTTTAAATATTTAAATCAATTCTCTTTTAAATCAAGTTGGGATGTTACACTCCTCTTGTTGACTAATTGAGTATTTTAATTCAAACTTTACTATATGCAAAATTGATAGAAGGAGGACAAGTGGCACCTGCTATTTACTTGGCAATTCTTTAGTGTCTTAGACTAACAAAAAAACAAGCTAATGTTGTCTTATCCACAATTGAGGCTAAATATGTCGTTGCTAGAAGATGTTGAGTCCAAAGCATTTGGAAGAAGCAAAAACTTTTAGACTATGGCATAATTCTTGGTCACATTTTCATAAGATGTGATAACACAAGTGCTATTAATTTAATCGAAAACTCAATGTGACACTCACGCACAAAACACATTGAGTTTCGTCACCATTTTAGTCTTGATCATGTAAAAAAGGTGATTGTGTTGAAACATCTGAATAGTTTGCTGACATTTTTACAAAACATTTATCGGAAGAAAATTTCTTTTGTATTCGAAGAGAATTCGGTTTAACTACTGATGCATCTTTTGTAAAATGAATGTGTGTATTTACATTGCCCATTTTTAACCAATTGTTTTTTTTTACGAGCCTAACCAACAACAATTAGATTCATCACACCAAAACTAGCAAGGTTATTTGAAAGAAAAAGTCATCGCAGAGTTTGCGACAAATCTCAGAAAATTTGGTAAAAGCTAGAATGCTTCACACCAATTAAGGGAGCAAGAAACACTCGAAGCCACATGATCGAATTGGAAACATGATGGCTAAAACACTTGATCAAAAGGAGACATATAACTCTTTCATTTATTCCATCAAGATATATTTATGATATGCTTCCCCAACTAGCGTGACTCATACTCAAGTGAAGGTACTTGCAAACCAGGAACTATAAGAAGTAGTTTATGAAGACTCATATGACCTAGGCGTAAGGGAGGTGTTTGTCTTGAATAATGGATGCAGACTAGCAAAAGGAAGTTGTAATACCCGCGATTTTTCATGTTTGCATAAATTATATTTTTATGATTAAAATATTATTATATTTCTTTTCGATAGGAAGAAATGAATTTATTTAAGTTTTGTGAGCTTTGGTTTTAACATCGTTGATTTATTTTATTACAAGAAATTTATAAGGACGTTACTTTTGTCAGATTTAAGTTTTTGGAATTTAAGTTTTACAGGTCGATTCTATCTGCGTCAGCAATGAATTTCAATTTATTTATTTATTGATTTATTTGATTTCGTTATTATGATTTTCAAAGGCATTACGTTTTCATATGAGGTTCAAATAAAATAATGTTACAATCAAAGTGAATATATAAAAATAAAGAGTTTATTTTTATATCACTGAAGGTTTAATTTTTATGGTTTGTGAAAGATTATTATTTTTTGGGATTTAATATATATATATATATATATAGCATTTTTATTGTGTTTTTTAATTTATTAGAGCATGACTTTAATGCATCACATAAGAGTTTAAAGAAAATTTTCATTTCACCCCTATGTGTTATATTGTTACGGTTTGAGATTAGTAAGGAAGGGGAAGAGTCTTTTGAAAAATAAACCCCAGGTGGTTACAATGCTTTTTTTTATTATCACCTTAACTACCCAATTGGTATTTTAATTAAAAACAAATGAGTCCCCATTTTTATCCATGTACAAACTCCCCCCCCCCCCCCCGCTTTTCTATTCATTTTTCATTTGTGTCTCTTGGTTTCGTTTTTAACAAAAAATCCTTCTTTTTGTTTTTCCGTAAATGATTTTCTCCTTCTTCTATTCTTTTATATTTTTTTGTTCTCCTCTTCTTTTTATATTTATAATCTAACTATTTATAATGCAAGAAAGTTTTGGTATGCACACCCTTAATGCATTAAAAACTCTATAAATTAAAATTTAATCAAATTATAATTTGTTTTAAACTAATTATAGTTCTAATAAAATCAATTGCTCAGGAACATTAGATTAAAAAATGGCATTATAAATAATAAATAAATAAAAAAGAATCAGAACAGAAAGAAGAAGAGAGAAATAATCAAATCTAATACACAAATCTATTATGAAGGCTTTCAGCAGTAATTATCATTTTCTAAGGCTTTCTTTGTTTCATTAGATAAGATAGAAACACTGGGCAATTTCAGTTTTTGCATTTTTTATTTTTTTTTATGGATTGTGGTTATCTTTGGTTTTGGTAATTGTTGGAGTCTTATATTCTTCCTCCTAATATCTCTCTTCATTTGATCGGTTGTTTATATCTTTTATCCGTTTTTTTTGGACCTTTATGTTTTATCCTTTTCATTGTTATTTTATTCTTTAATTTTTAGTGTTGTATTTATCTATAACATTTAGTTTAACAAGTTGTAGTCTATCATTCAATATATATTTGACGAATATTTACCCTAATGAAACTTAATTTCATTCCTCTATTTCTCTATAGTTTCAAAATTTAGGTATTTGTATGATAAATAAAAAAAAATGAAAATGTTCACATTATGTATTTTTTTTTAATGTTGGGATTGTATTTGTCAAGTTAAAATAGAACGAGGAATGTAAAAGATTAACACCATTACGTATTTATTTTAATGTTGGAATTGTATTTCTCAAATTAAAATAGAATTATAAATGTAGAAGATTGACACCATAAGACAATAAAAAATGATATATTATATATTGTTGGTATGCTTTCAACAACTTGATCATTTGAATTTTATCAAATAATTTTTTATTTACAAATTAGTTGATACAAATTCAATTCAAAACGATTGACAAACAAACAAACAAAAATCCCGTGCAATGCACGGGCTTAAAACTAGTAAATAAATAAAAAGTAACTCCTCCTTCTCTTACACGCCTCCCAACTCTAATAGTAACTTCATTTTATTTCCTTCTCCATGAGCAAATCAATGAAACAGTGACTACACCCTCTCTTTCTCCATTTTCATTCCATAAATCAAAGACCCACTTCCTTATTATTACTCATTCCATCAAGAAATAGTGAAATCAAAACCCCCCATTGAAGGAGAAGAAGAACCCGTGGCTTTGGAAGGAGGAGGAGGAACTCATTTTATCAATTTATGATTTGTGGGATAATGATTTTTAACCCATTTTAATTTATTCCTTTTCTATTTTATTTATTTTGAAATTAGATTATGATTAAAGTTCGGATTTTTGATTTGCATGTGACATATATAAGAGTGTTGTTGTTGTATAAAATGATTTAAATTGGGTTGTTACCAAAAAGTCATAACTTTTGCAAACGACAAGTCTTTATGTACTGTATGTTCATGATCTCAAACAAAAAGAGTGAAATTTTCCCTTGCATATATAGTTTGAACAAGTACCCGAGCCAAAAGTTAGTATTTTTGTGAAAAAGAGTTTGTGATGTTCATGCATGTGGTATTCGGTTTATGTATATATAAATATTTAGTTTCATGAAATTAGTATTAGTTAATAATGAGTCTTTGAATTATAAAGTGATTTTTGCCTTTTTATGGGGTTTGGCCGAATTGGCCTAAGGGGAATAAATGACTTTTAAAGTTTGCTCTAAGCCTTAATCATTTAATTTGTTTTTATTAAAAATGACATGTGTTAGAACTTTGATTTTGTGTTGCATGTTAATGATTTTATTTGTATGCTTTTCGGGTGTTAAGAACAAGTTGTTTTTAATTTGATTTTTCATGAACTTGTGGTATTGATAAAGTAAAAAGTGTTAAGAGTTTTGTGAGTTAGTGTTTTAATTTATGTATGAAGCTCAAGGATTTGATTTTCTTAAATATATGTTGTTAATTTAAATGAGTTTGGTTTCAATTATGTGGATAAGCTAGAGTTTTGTCGTTTTTGGTGGAAATGAAAAATTGCATAAGACTACCCTATTTTTGTTAACATTGTCGAATTGATTGAGAAAGGAAAATGATAGTTTTTGTTTTTGATTTCATTTATGTCGATTAATAAGTGTGGTTTTGAGTTTTTGACAAAGTCCTAAAGATATGAGGAATGATTTTGTTTGGTGTAAGCTTTGTCGTTTGATTTCGATGCCTTTGTACATTTCATTTAATTAGTTTTGGTTAACTTGTTTTTGTTATGTCACTTTGTTATTTTTGGTCCTATGTTTGAGAAGGACTAATTGCTTTAAAGGTTTTAGGTTTGGGTTATGCTTTATTTTGTCAAAGGATATGATTTACTAAGTTGTTTTATGTCGTATAATGATTTAGAACCTTGCACGTGAATTAGAGTTAAAGAAAACCAATTTTTAATTTGGATGAAAATTTATAGGAGGTCGTGAGCCCCATTTTTCAATCTAGAACCAAGTTTTGATTTTTGACTTGTGCAAGAGTTTTAAAGTGTAATGTTTAGTGATTTGTTTTGGAATGTAATTGAATTGTTTTTACTTTAAATGGTTTGGAAGCGTTAAGGAATGGAGTGTTGAATTGAAATCATATGACTTTGGTTTTCCTTTGAAATTTAATTGTCGTTAAGTTTTAATGCTCATTTTCCGATTCAATTAAGGTTTGTAAATTAAAGTGTTTGAAAAATGAAATTTTTCAAGGGAAAGAAGAAGTGGCCGAATTGGCCAAGTTGAGAATGAATTGAATGGAATTTTGTTTAAGTGTCTTAATCTAGTATTTGAAAAGTGTTTTGCAATGGTTTATATTTACTATCAATGAGGTTTGACCCATAAGCAATATTTGTAAAATGAATGCCTTCGGACAAGCACAAACCAATTTTAAAAGGACATGTTTCAAAGAGAAATACATGTTGTCCTAAGGTTGTATTTTTGTAAATATTAGCTTAAGGCAATGACCCTATGCTCAAAATTCATGAGTCTCTAAGTGACTAAATTGTTTTCGGTTAGAATTTGATTTATTGTTAAAAAGTATTTTTGGTTTATGATAAAGATGTTGTTCAAGAAGTGTGTTTTCTAAAAAGTTAATTTTAATTACGTGATTGTGAATAGAACTTAAGCTTTCAAGAAAGTGCTTCGTTTGTATTCGGAAAAGCTTTGATTGTTTAAAATGACGATTTATAAAATGCCTAAATGATGTCCCGAGACTTTATTTAAGTGATTTAGCATTTGGAAATATTTTCGTGTACGTACTAGTATTTGATTTTTGTGAAAGAAGTAGCAAAACAAAGTTGGTTTGGAATTTTTAAATGTAATCGTATTTTGTAACATGTATTTGTATATGTATAAGCTTTTGGATTTTTGTATAAGTTAAGGGTATTAGTTATGACTAATTTCATGTGATGAAAACTCTTAAAGTTTTGTGAAAGTTGTTCAAAGGACTTAAAGTTAATTTAACGAAGCTAAAAGACTAATTTCTCTATGTTTACAAAGCTGTCCAAATTTGTTTATTAAGGTACAAAGAGTTTGAAAATGATTTTTAATGTTTGAAAACTTAAGTGTTTTAAAGTGAAGCGTATAGAAAAGGTTTGAACGAATTTCGCGACAGTTAAAGTTATTTTCAAATTCTTTAAAAAGATTTCAGCATTTCATCAAGTATAAGTATTATAAATAAAATATGTTATTTATTTTATTTGGATATTGGCCATGTGCCTATTGATATTTGACGTTTGTGACAATAAAGTTTTGATGTGCTAATAGTTTTGTTCAGCGTGTTGTTTTAGATTGTTAGCGTAAGGTTGCCCGCGATTTTTAAAATGAAACCATAAAGGCTTAAATTGTTTTGGTTTGGTTTTAATTGAATTTTGTTTATGCGTGTTAAGAATTCAACATTTGACGTTTTTGCAAAATGAGTTTTTAAATGATTTTTATGGACCTGAAATATTTTAAAATTATCTGAAGTATTTCCAAAAGTAAATGAGTTAACAGTGAATTATTTGTTTTAACCATTTTATTTTAAAATATTTAAGTGCACGACATATGGGTGTGATATAGTTTAATTACGTAGTAGTAATTTTTGTGTGATTTTTTAATTTAAGGAAGAATGGAAGAGGACAAGATTAACGACAACTTTGACCCGATGGATCGCAAAGGTTGCAAGCTTCGTCAGGTGAAAGAGAAACTTTCCTTAAGACGTCGTGGTGATTAGGTAATCTGTCAAGTTATTCCTAACCATCTCAAAAGTCGGAACGTAGGGATCTAAGAGTAGTCGTATAGTGACACTTGATTGTGTGTATGGTCACTTATACGAAGGGCTGGATCCTTTTGTAGTTAAATGATTATTGAATTGTGAAATGTTTACTGCGATGCCATGATGATACTATTTGTTATTATATGTCTGCTGAATTTTATTGCATGAGTAGAATTATTTGTGCTGAGAGACGTCTGCCACGTCTTGACTAGAATTGTTGTGATAAATAAAATGATAATGTAATGTGCGAGTAATTAAAGGAAATAAACCATGATTAAATGAGACCTTGATGAAACTTATGGCTAATTGTGAAAGTAAGAATGATTGGAAATTTAAAAGACTCATGAAATATGAGATTGAGGTGCCAGTGTACTAAAAGTTGATTAAGGATTGTTGTGAAAGATTGTACTTCCTGATGTGCACTGTCGTTGTGACGTGCTTTCCAGGTTGAGGATAGATTGAGCTCCCTGAGGTGCACGGTTGTTGTGACGTGCTTGCCAGGTTGAGGATGGTGCTGGTCGCGTGAGCTTTATGTCGTGGTTTCGAGCCCTTGTTTGTGCTAATGAGGTGAATAACTTAATTAGAGGTCGAGGTTCACTGAAGGGATGAACAAGAGTGAATCGACCAAACCTTTAGGTTTAATAAAATATTAAGAAAACACTAAAAGACATTGACTAATACGGTGAGTTGAGTGTGAAGTAGCGGAGAGGAAGATATCCTGTTTATCTACGGATACTCAGGTGAGCGATTGTGATAGGGAAGGGTGATGTCGATGATACGTCAAGAAACCTAGAGTGCTATTCTAGGTGGAACTAGTCTATATGTGATCGGGGTTTAAGACCCAAGGGATCGTAGTGTGTTCCACACTGCAGACTAGAATAGTACTGTCGCCCCCTTGATCAATTTCGAAACGGTGAGAGGAAACCTGAACGAGGAGAGCTGTCGAATGGTATTGGGCCCTGATGATATTGATGATGAATTTTGAAATGAAACGTTGATGAAAAGTTTGTGATTATGATGATTTCTCGGCAGTTCGACCTGTGTGGGTTAAGGTTCCTGTACGTCCCGTTTAGGCTCGGGAGGATGGGAGGAAATGTAATTGTGTGATAACTAATTCCCCGGTGACGTTTTTTTATCCCCTTGTCGTTGATGGATGCGATTCAATAAGACTTAATAAGAAAAGTTTAAGATTATAATAAAGTTATGATGTTTAATGTTGGGAAAGGAATAGTGAAAATGTTGTGGCCTTGGTGAGCCTTTGGGCACGAAAACAATATTTGATAATGGCAGATGAAGGACTTGGGATTAATGTGGTTGTGGTTGGCAAGAAATGTCTCTAAGAGAGGGAGAAAGATTGATGATGTTGATACAAAAGTGAAGTTGGGGGTTATGATTAGTTAAAACGATAATGATAATGAGTATGTGAATTGAATTTATTTAATCTAATGTGTTATAGGTACTTATTTGTTTGATTGCCTAATGTAATACCACATAGTCGACATTTGTTTATTTGGAATGCTTACTCTTTCTATGTTGCTATGTTCTTCTGCTTGTGTATAAATGGTAAATACAGCTGGAGGATTAGGAATTGTGCTATGGAGGTGTTTCGTTGACTGCTGAGATATGTGGAGATTCTTCATTGTTAGAAGATGAAGAACTAGATGATACGTGAACATCAAAGAAGAGGTGGAATTCAAGAGTTGTCTCCGAGGAGCCTCCTGCTGTTGAGTCGGAGTCGGTGGCCGAGGACGGCCCTATTTCTTAGTGTTCTTATTTGTTGTGTTTTGTAACCCACTTATGAGCACTGGGTTAATATTGCGAGATCCACTATGTAACATGTTTTGATACTTGACTAGTTTTGGAAACAAATGACTCCGATGAAACTATTTGGAAACTTATGAACTGACACATATTTTAAAATGTACAATGTTTTAGGAAAATAGAGTGAGAGTTCCAAAGAGCGGTGTTGGTAACATTTCGGTTTGGAACTTGACAGGTGACATGTGACGTAACGATATTATTTTCATTTGAATGTAACATTTTTATAGTAGCAATTGTATGTCCATGTCACCAATGAAAAATAATTGACCCATATTTTTTCAATATTATTTAAATTAAAAGTATGATTCAAGCTCTAAATCGGGGTGTTACAAAAGTGACCAATAGTGGGTGTACAGTGGTGAATGGACGTGCAGTGGTAGGGTGCAAGGTTACTAGAGTCAACTGTGAGAATAAAAAGGTAGGGAACTAAAACTAGAGCAACTATGTAAAAAAGAATAGGGATTTGCTAATCATGTGTCTAAAGTAGATAATACACATATGGTATTTATAATACAAAATAGGTTACATAAAACGAAGACAATAATTGCTAATCAATTCCTAATATGTGAAACTTATCAATTTAAGATAGTGCTAACATAAAAGTAGGCGGGTCATGCAAGTTGACAAGTTACACAAACCCACAAGATCATCGTACACCACCCATGCACTATCCATCATACCCTGCGCCTATGTGAACTACCACACCAACATTGTTAAAATTGTCAATCTCACCATCATTAGTTCTATAGTTGTTGATAACTTCATTGTCATTGCCATCAATGATTTTGTCAGGAAAAATCTTTTTCAAAAGAAATTTAAGATTAATAATTGTAAACCTAGTTCTGATTTGAAAATACATCAGATCTAATTAATGAAAATCGAACGAGTCAAAATATGTTTCAAATCAAAGACCTGGGACGAGTTATTAAGATAAGCCAAATCTCTTGACTTTGAACCTTTGGCAACACAAACACATTTAAAATTTGGTTGAAGTCAGCATAGTCTAAATCATTATGGTGTTTGAATACAAATGATTTATACTAAAAATATTTGGTAACATATTTAAATTAAGAGTGAAGTACTATTTTGGTCTTTCATGTTTTTTAGATGTGACACTTTAGTCCCTCAAAATGTGAAAATTCACTTTTAGTTCTTGAAGTTTTTTTTATGGGACACTTAAGTCTGTAGTTGAGACAACTGGCGGAGTGGACGGTCCCATAAAAAAACCTTCAGGGACTAAAAGTGAATTTCCATATTTTTAGGGACTAAAATTTGTAGGGACTAAAATGTCTTGTCCAAAAAAAATGAGGGACCAAAATGGTACTTCACTCTTAAATTAAACAAAACCAAGTAAATTCTACTCCCTCCGTTTCATATGTAATGTTGTTTTAACATTTGTACCATGTTTCATAAGTCTTGTTCTTTTATAAACTCAATACATAATTAATACTATTTTTCCAAACACACCCCTATTTATTACACTCTCTTTTTCACTTTCAATACCTTTCTCTCTTCAATAATGATTATATAGGAGCATTATAGTCAAAATACAACAAATTCTTACATCATTTAAAACTCGTGCATAATTTTAAAACACACTACATATGAGTATTTATGATATTCATTAATGTTAGTAGAATAAAAAAAACAATAATAGATGCACATCATTAGATATACCGAAAATACAAAAAGATACATATTTCAATGACTTTTTACCCTTCGATCCTACTTATAAGATATTTTTGGGGTTTTTATTTTGATTCTACTTATAAGACTTTTTTCCAATTTTCAATAACATTTAATTACTTCTTTCCACTAACAATCTTATAAACTCAAATTTTTTAGAGTTCCAATAATAATTATAAAGGTACTTTTGAAAAAGTATATCAAATTTTCACATTTTGAATGTCACTAACAAATTTATCCACCTTTCTTGATATGAGTGAAAAACCCCAAAAGAATCTTATAAATAAGATAGAAGGAGTACATTTACCAAATTAACAAGTACATTCGTTAGCATTTGTGTTTTATTAAGGAGAATATAATTTTTAGACACCATGCTCAAATGCTCAAATCAAGGTAACAAAAGGTTTTAAACTTTCAAGGCATACAACTAAAATTGGTTTACAAAATCTTGAATCCTAAATCCTAATCACGAACTAGCCAAACTATAAAGAAATAAAAATTGCAGCTTTTTTTAACAGATGAAAGAATGGAAAAGAAAGGGAAGTGAAAAAAAAAAAACAAAAACAAAAACAAAAACAAACGAGAAGAGGAACAGTATTAGCAGAGATCAAGTTACACACAGAGCAAGGCTCAAAAATAAAAAATAAAACAAAAAAAGAAAAGAAAGAAAAATTAGAAAAAGAAAAAAGAAAGAAGAGAGAGAAACAGAGAAACAACATAGCCATAGTCGAAGCTTCGAAGATTCGGAAGCAGCAAGTGCTGTTTGAGGTTCGAGATTTCTATGCAAATTCGTGAACTACGCTAAAGGTTAGAGCTTCAATGAATGATTAACAACCCCACTTCAAAGTTTGGCCTTTGCTCTTCATTGTGCTTCATTCCATTCACAATTTCGAATTTTCCCTTTTTTTCTTGTTCAATTTTGTCCAATTCAGTTACCTGTTAGGGATTCGAAGTTCGAATTTCTCGAAATAGCGAGGGTTTTTGCATTGGTGCAAGTGGTGCAATGTTCAGTGATTCAAACTTAGGGTTTTGATTTGCTATTGTAGAACTCGTTGAATTGAATTTAGTGAGTTTGATCTCTAGGTTTTGGTGTTGGGAAGTTAAGATTTTTGAATTTGCGTATTAAGGTCTCTTGGTGTAGAAACTTGGGGCATAAAGGTAGAAATATTCAGGTTCAAAATTGCAACTTTTGAACCTATCCTTTTGGTTGTTTTTTGATTGGTAGAGTTTGAGGTAGTTTGATTTGAATTTGTTAATTAATTAATGATATGAGAGAGGGGAAGTTTTTTGTTTTTTGGAAACAGATAACTGTAATTTGAGTTAGAGCGGGTTATTTATTGATTTGTCGGTTAGTGTGCGATTGTCTGCTGAGAAATGCAACCTCGCCAGAGCTCAAGAATTGATTTGGGTGAAATGAAAGCACTTATTGTAAAGAAGCTTGGACCGGATAAGGCGAAACAGTACTTTTATTATGTGAACAGGTTTCTGAGTCAGAGGCTGAGCAAGACTGATTTTGATAAGTCGTGTTATCGAGTACTTGGGAGGGAGAAACTTCCACTGCACAATCATTTTATAAAATCAGTTTTGAAGAATGCCTGCCAAGCCAAGACCCCACCACCACAAGTTCAGCCATCACGTCCTCCGAAATCGGGAGCACGTGTTACTAACACATCTCCTGGTAGAGAAGAAGGACATGAACAGAGCGTTGCTAACTTCCAGAATCAAAATGCACCAATTTGGTCAAATGGTGTCTTGCCTGCCTCCCCCCGTAAGGTAAGGTCTGGAATGCGTGATCGGAAGCTTAAAGATAGACCAAGTCCTCTTGGACCCAATGGGAAAGTTGATTCCATCTCTCATCAATCCACATCTACAGAAGACAATGGTAGTATGATTGACATGGAAAATGGAAACCTTACACCATGTGATTATCAAAGACCAATGCAGCATCTCCAAGCAGTGGCTGAGCTACCTGAGAATAAAATGGGGGATGCTATTCAGAGACCTGGGAGAAAATCAAGAATATATGGCGAAGGGCAAACTGAAATACCAATGATTGAAAATGGTGAAGCGCTAGAGCAGTTAAACCACCTCAGTTTCTCTAGAAGTCCCCTGATAGCACCACTTGGGATTCCATATTGCTCCGCAAGTGTGGGTGGGGCCCACAAAGCAATGCCAGTGAGTAGTAGTTGTGCTTTTGTTAGTTGTTGTGACTGTGGTAGTTTGTCCAGTACTGATACATTGAGAAGCCGCATGGAGCAGATTGCCGTTGTACAGGGTCTTGGAGGTGTTTCTATGGAATGTGCGAATTTGTTGAATAACATGTTGGATGTGTACTTGAAACGTTTGATCAGGTCTTGTGTTGATTTAGTGGGAGCTAGGTCTATAAATCAAGCAAGGAATCCCCCTGTCCCAAAGCAGCAGATTCAGGGTAAGGTTGTCAATGGCATGTGGCCAAATAATCATTCACATCTGCAGAGTGCTGGTGTGCCAGAAGAACCTGAACCTGAACACAGACCACCGTGGTCAGTATCTTTGCATGATTTTAAAGTTGCCATGGAGCTAAATCCACAACAGCTTGGAGAAGATTGGCCACTCCTGTTAGAAAAAATTTCCATGCAATCCTTTGAAGAATAACACGTCTATGAAGACTTCTCTTCGTAAGCAGATTTCGGGTCTGTTTCTTCTGGTTCTGATGGTTTGGCAATGGTTGGTGATCATTGGCACACTTTGTTCTGTCCTTATTGACCGGATGAACCAGATGACCCCAAATGCTGATCTTCTAGCCGTTCCTGGACGAATACTGGTTTTGAGCTTCAAAATGTCTTCTCTGTGCTATTTGCTGGGCTAGTATGCATCAGATGTTTTATAAATGCAACCAAGGGTACTGTCAAATCAAACCCATGATTGGTTGCACTGTTGTATGTTTAACATTGATGTTGGCTGTATTTTGCCATTCCTAGAGCATCAAGGCTTTTGTTTGCTTTACAGCCAATGAGAAAGAAAACTCAAAGTTTTGCAGGGATACTGTTGTGTAGCAGGGATCAAGGAACACATGTATAAGAGCTGAGGGTTGTTCCGTATGTATTTTTAGCTTATAAGGATTTGATTAAATTCAATATCAATAACACATTAACATTAGTGAAATTTCTTCATGATTTCAGTTTTATGGTTGAATTCCATGGCACCAAATTTCACCTATACCTGAAGCAGTTTCTCAAATTTTTGTTTTCCGTTATTTTCATCATCTAGATTCCTTACTTGCACAACCCTTTCGGTGCAAATTAATTTTGGTGACAATAAATGAATTTCTAATCATTTTAGATTTTTAAACATAGTTCGTCAATTTAATATACGGAGTCTTTTCTATTTTGTGAATGAATATTGCAGTATATCTTATCGATTTGAGGCTTCATTAGTTTTATTACTTTTGGTAACTGTTGTAAAGAAAATTTTTACTACTTTTGGAATTGAAAGGAGAGTAAGCTTACATACACTGCATGACAATTCAACAGAACAACCTGGTGGGATAGTTAGCTCCTAATATTTAATTCTTTGGACTGGTGGGAAAACTTTCCACTTAGATAAGTTTCACCGACTCTCTTTATATGGTGAGAGGAAGAATTGCTGAAAATATGGTGAACTAGTAAGTTACTTTTTCAAAGTCAGGTAGATTGTCAATGTTACTTATGAATGGCTTCTTGTATCTTGCTTTTGAATTTTTCTTTTTGGCTTGTACTCTTGGGTCAGTATCACAGGTGTTCCCAAGAGCATCTTTAATACCAAAGAACCCTTGAGACTAATCCTACACGAGGTCGCGTTCCTATGCCTCTTCCAGCGGGGTGTGTTAACCAAGAATCGAACATGAGACTCCTAAGTTTTCAAGTTGGCAGGATCGCACTACTTGAGCCAACCTTCCCGTTGGTATCTTGCTTTTGAATTGAAAGTCCTTTATCTGCATTATAACGACTTGGTATTTTGAATCTCAGTAATCAATCATGAGGCACTTTCATACAAAATAGCCCGAGTTTGTTATGCCTTTTTTACCATGATTTTGCTTGTTGTCTTGGTTTCCCACTATCATTATGCACTAGCTACGGTGCTTCTAGGAAGATAACATAAATCCACTAGTTTTAAAATACATCTGAATCTCAGATGTCTGATTTGTTTTTCCATTCTCATTCTTAGTTGATGTGTTTTCATTACATTCACAAATATACTACCTTACTAATGCGCTACTTTCGTGATTATAATGGAAACATGTAAACTTCAAATGAAATTATGAAAACGAAAAACTAAGTAAACACACCCCCTCAGTATTTCTGCTGTGGTATATCAGGTACTGGTATTTGCTGATCAACTATTAACTGATGTTTCTGTTTGCTGTGGCATTAAAACTCAAGTCGCAAATGAGCAGAATATTGTTTCTCTTAGTTGGGGTTTTATTTTTTTCCTGGCCATTATCAATGAGAAGAGTACACAGGAAATCAGAGGCTAGACTGTTGTATGCATGTACATCATGGTGAGAGATATCATAATGGTAGTTTAGTTCATGAACCTAATAAGTCGAGTTGTACTTAACTCAATTCCAGCTCGTTTATTTAATGAGGTCAATATCTAATTAAAATTCACCTCATTTGATTTATGGACATTCATGGAGCTAAACAAGGATTTGTTTTTTATTTTTGGACTACCATCCAGTTTCTTAGGTATTACCTAAGTATATTTGGATCCGATCCGGGTCGCGTGGCTTATTATGGCAAACGAATCTCCCAACATGAATTTTTTATATCCACAAGAAATCGAACTCGAAACCTTGCTTAAACGAGACCGAGCCGCTTATCACTCGTACCAATCCATGTTGGTCGAAGCTAAACAAGAATTTTGATCATCTAATTCATTATTTCCCTAATTCATAAATTTCAACCATTTGATATTTTTTAATGGTTCAAATTTAAAAAAATTTTAAAAAAATAAAATGATCTAATAATTGAAAAAAATCGAATTTAAAAATCCAAATCTACTAAACAATAAAGGGAGTTAGTCCCCAAACCCCCCTTTTTATCCCTAGACCCCATTTTAATGGTGTAAAGTCAAAACTGCCCATCCCTCATCTTCCACTTTCCCACCCCCAAACCCCAAATATCAAACCCCAAACACTATGGAACCCTAAACCCCAAAAGCTTCCACCTTCCCACCCCAAACCCCGAACTCCTCATCTTTCTCCCAAATCTCAAATCTCAAACCTCAAACCCCTCATCTATGTCAATGGACGTTCATATCTTTTCTTCGAGGTAAAGCTCTTCTCTTTCTATTTTTTTATGTAACTGTACAATTTTCGACTATCCCGTGTCGAAAAAATTATAAATTTTCGACACTGGGTTGTCGGAATTTTTTCAGTTTTTCATACAATAAGTACTGTACAAAATTCCGACACCCCCGTGTCGGAATTTCAAAATTCCGACAGATGGGTGTCAGAATTTTGTACAGTACAGAAAATTTTTTAAAAAAACTAAAGAGGGTGGAGAGAGAGGGGAAGGGGAGTGGAGAGAGAGGGAAGCCATGACTTGAAGAGGGTGCGAAGGACTTGCAGCAAACTAACTGCTTTATTAGTGAACCACCCACTTGTAATTGTTTCTTCTCCATTGATTTGATTCAAGAAGCTCTCACTCACTTGTTTGATTGATTGATCTGCAAAAAGGGAACCCTAACTCTGGGTCGGGGCATATCGGTGGGGAAAAAATGAAAGGAGAGGGAGGTGATGGAGGAGGAGAGGTGGTGTTGGTGGAGATGGAGGAGGAGAGTTGATGTTGGTGACGGAGGAGAAGTGATGTTGGTGGAGGGTTTGGAGTTTGGGATTGAAGAGAAGGGTGAAAATGGAATAAAATAAAAATTGGGGTTTGGGGGGATAAAAATAGAGTTTGAGGACTAATTCCCATATAAATCATGCTCGAACTAATTTCAAACTTTTTAACTCATTGCCAACCCAACCTGTACCGCCCAATGGATTGTATCCATTATGTACCGTATGTGCATTATAATCATGGTTTATATGATTTTTTAATTATTTTCATTTCCTCTTTATGACTTCTAAAATGGGTACGCCATAAAATAAAAATTTGCCTGTACGTGTCTTCTCTGAATCACGTTTCTCATTTAATATTAGAATTTTATTAACATCAGCTCTTAGGCAAGTGGAGAGTGGAGAGGCTAACACAGATGGTAAGGGATTTGTTGCTACTTAAACAAGTGGTTGAAGATTTAATTTCTGACTCTTGCAAATGTAAAAGACCTTGCTAAAGAAGGGTTCGACAATGTCGAAATGATTAGTCACCTAATTACACGGTGGATACCTTGAAGAAAAAAATGTTAATATTATATATGTAACATGCTGCAAAGAAGGGTACGATAAGAAGGGTACGATACTGATACCGGGTACGAATACGAGTACGGGTACGTTCTTATATATATATGCAAAAATAAAAATACAATCAACAAATTGAAATTTATAAGAATTAATAATTTTCCACCACATAACTTATAATGTTTGCACTATGTAACAATTAATAAAAAAATCAAAAACATCAAAAAATAACACAAAATAGGGAAAAAAGGGTGCATAATAGAAAAAAAAGTGGTTAAATTCCTAAACTGGTTTAAACACTTGGTGTGAAAAAAAAAATCAAAACAAAATATGAGCATCAAACCACTTTTCATTGTTGTTTTAAATCAAGATAGTATTCATTATTCCATCACAAAGAAAAAGAAAACAGAGAAATATTTATAAAACATGAAAAACAGAAGTATTATACCAATTAGAAAAAAGAACAAAACATAGAAAGGAGAAACAAAAACAAGGGAGGCAGTTTAGAGGGAGACAACAAACTAATGAAAGAGGGAAGCATAGTAAGGGTTACCGCGAGAGATGGAGGGGGTCAAACACAACGAGCGGTGTAGGGGGTAGGGGGTCAAGTATAATGAGGGACAGAGGGGATCAAGTCAGCAAGGGAAAAAAAAATGAGACTTGAGAGTGTTTTTTCGGGTTAAAATGAAAGAGAGTGAGAATGTAATTGAAAAATATTGAATGTGTGTTTGGTGTAGCGTTTTCCCATCGCAAACGGGAAAGCTACACAGAGCAAGCTTTGGAGGAAACGCGCGTTGGGGGCCTCACAACGCCAATCCAAACACGCTATGAATAAAGATGGTTTTTCCTTATCCTTGTGAACAAAACACATCATTTGGAAAACAAATTATGTTTAGTCGTACCACATGGTGGGTCCGTCTGGTGGGTACGTACCCATTCAAGTATCCAATTTTTTTTTTATTTTTGGGTACTATCCAAGGCGTACCAGGTACGGATACGTACCCGATACGTGTACAGCAACTAGTTAGGAGTACCCATGCTTCAGAGTCTAGAAGTGTAGAGAAAAAAAAGTATAAAGTGATGAAAATGAAAAAAAAAATCAAAGAAATAAAAGAATGTATATAAAAAGAAATAGTAAATTTTTTTGAAGGAATATCATTACTTCTTCCCCCAAATAGTTGTAATCATTGTGGCTATCATATGCTCTTCATAAGAGAAAAGAGCAATATAGAAAACTGACGTAAATCTTTTTCCTTGCATTTGAAGTGGTTGTTGGGTTGGACGGCAAAAAGGGGAGGAATCAGGAAAGTAAATAAGATGACGAGGGGGTATGGGCATATCAGAATTTCATGTTACATAGTTTAAAAAATGAGGATCCAAAAAATAATTATAAAGTTGAATACTTAACTCATATTTTAACCAGAGTCCCTTATACATGGATCGGTGTGCAAGTTATTACTATAATTATACATAGGTTTAGACTTACCATACCGATTAAATAGACATATCATACCGATTAAAGATCTAATTCTTTTATTAAATCAACCGATACGATACGATATTTATAACACTAACTTCCACTATTATACCACCACTCTATCATATCTTTTCCATCATCATCCCTAAAAGCTACCATAAACACACCTAAATATCAAAATTTAGATATTTTTAAAACTACTCATTATTAATGATTCTTTATTTAACTTTAAAAAAAATTATTCTTTATTTATATACTCAACCAACGTTGGTTTTAGTATGCCACCGATTTTGCTAAATTTTACCATTTTTACTAAAATATTATAGACTTTATGATTGAAATTTCCTAAATCAATAAGAAAACACATGCCTAAAACCAAAATCCCAAGAAGCTAAGTAAGATGAAATCAAAGTTCTTGATTTCTTGCATGAATCCAACTAAAAAAATAAGGACTAAACTGTCATTTTAGTCCATCACTTTGTAAAGAGCTTTCATTTTAGTCCCTGACTTTTCAATAATTCCTTTTTAGTCTCTCGTTTTGAAAAAAAGTTACTCACGTTAGTCCCTGACAACGTTTTCCGTTTATAGACGTTAACGTCGTCGTTAATTTATAATATCGTATTTCATTTTAGTCCCCAACTTAAAAATTTTAATTCACTTTAGTCCTTCACTATATCATGTTTCATTTTAGTCCCTAACTTAAAAATTTTAATTCACTTTAGTCCCTCACTACAATAACAATGATGTTTCTTTCTTTTTTCTTTTGCTTTTCTATTGTAGTGTGACTACCATAAAAATATTCACTGTATGTTCTTCTCGCTATTATGTAAACTAACTTTATAGTTTATATAAGCATTGATTCCAAGCTTTGCATCCGAAGGTATCACACTACAATAGAAAAGCAAAAGAAAAAAGAAAGAAACATCATTGTTATTATAGTGAGGGATTAAAGTGAATTAAAATTTTTAAGTTAGGGACTAAAATGAAACATGATATAGTGAAGGACTAAAGTGAATTAAAAATTTAAGTTAGGGATCAAAATGAAATACGATATTATAAATTAACCGTGACGTTAACGTCTATAAACGAAAAACGTTGTCAGGGATTAACGTGAGCAACTTTTTTCAAAGTGAAGGATTAAAAAGGAATTATTAAAAAATCAAGGATTAAAATGAAAGTTTCTTACCAAAATGAGGTATCAAAGTGACAGTAAAAAAAATAAGTAAAAAAAAAAAATTGCAGGTTGCACTTAGTCTGGGACCAGACTACCTTTTTCCTGATATATATAAATATAAGATCCACTTTCACTTAAGACGTGGCTTCAGTCACCTATCCAGGTGCCTCCACCGCAACATCTTCACACAGATTAATGTCTGCAATACAGTGGGTGCATTGTCAGCTATTCACAAAAAACAGAACACTTTTCCAAAAAGCATTAATTTTAGTGTAATTGTTCTTGTTCCATTTGCACCAAATTTAACCCACTATGATCTTAACCATAAATAAATAGAAATAGTTAAAGGAAAAACAAAGATTTCAATTCAGCTTCAATTACCCTTCTGGAAATTGATTCTCTCTGTTAGAATGATATTAATATTAAAATTAAAGTCCAAAATACTGAATTTTGGTTTTGTTTTGAATTTTACTAATGATTTTAACATTAATGTTATTTTAATATTCTGTCAGAAAATTCAAGTCTCTTTTGATTGTTTAGACTTTAGAGACTTATGAACATATTTTTTTATTTAATATGCTCTTATGAATTTTATATGTACTCATATATATTATTATATAATTCCACTCTTTATTTAATAACAGATTTGTTATTTATACTTTAAAATTTGATACTGTGTGTGATGTCCAACATATTTATCTTTATGTCTCTCCTACATTTTATTTTCTTTATTTACATATTTTCTTAAAATACATGAAAAAAAAACATTAATAAAAATCAAAATTTAGGTAAGTTAGCAAAGTAAGCAAACCCTATATATATATATATATATATATATATATATATATATATATATATTAATTGATATCAATAAATCATTTTTCATTTAAATATCATATGAAAAATATCTAGTAATAGAAAGCAGATAAAAGAGTGCATTACTCACTAACTATTTAAGGATGCAGTCACTAAACAAAGTGTAATAATAATACTACAGACGCTAGAACCAGCACAAGCAGAAAATGAGTTACTACCAGAGCTTCATTTTCCTTGCTACCCTTTTTCTTCTGCAGCTCATAGCTACTACTTGTCATGCTCAACTTCGTGTAGACTATTACAGAAACACATGTCCAAATGTTGAATCAATAGTTCGCAGTGCAGTTGAGAAGAAATTTCAGCATACATTTGTGACAGCACCTTCTACACTTAGGCTATTCTTCCATGATTGTTTTGTTCGGGTCAGCATAGTTTTGAATTTTGATATCTTAATATTTGCATGCAGCTCTTCTGGCAAAACCTGCTACTAAATTTTAATGTGTTTGTGTACATAGGGATGTGATGCTTCTGTGATACTAGCTTCAAGAAATGGCACAACAGAGAAGGATAATCCTATAAATCTTTCACTAGCTGGTGATGGTTTTGACACTGTGATTAAAGCCAAGGCTGCTGTTGATAGTGTATCTGGCTGCCAAAATAAGGTTTCATGTGCTGATATATTGGCAATGGCTGCTAGGGATGTCGTAGCATTGGTAAACAAACATTCCCTTTTGCAATAAAGACAGAAAAATAAGTTCAATTTTAGACTTTGGGTGAAGTACCAACTATTGGTCTTCAGTGTAGCAATTTAGTCCATGAAAAATTATAAATACATATTTAGTTTCTCGATGTACAAATTTGGTATCTCAAGATTTTCGAATGTACCAACTTTGACCCTCAATTTTAAGGACCAAATTGGTACATCCAAAAATTTCGAGGGATTAAATGTGTATTTGTAAATTATCAGAAATTAAATTGATACAATACAAATATATCATGGACCAAGTTGTACTTTACTCTTAGACTGGTTTCTAATTGTAGTTGCAATTACATTGCATTTACCATTTGTGGACAATTTGCTAGAAAGTGCAACCGATGCGGCCACAATTGCAGTCGTGATGTGGTTGTAGAAACCACTAAAACCATAATATTGTGGCTGTAATTGGGATTGCGGGTTGCAATTTAAAACTTTGCTACTAGAGGACTAGCAGTCTCATTTCTTGCAAGCATAGCATATCACTGATTGCTATCAGTTGAGCAGAATTTGAAAAGTGATAGTGAGAGATCAGAGCCCTACATCCATTTATAAATAGTCTACAAAATATCATTGACAGTTGACTTCTATTTTAGTTTTCTTTATGAGATTATTTTACTTTTGGCTATGTAGAGAATTTTAACATTGTAATTCCTTGAACAGTTTAGCTGAATACCTAATGAGCACTCACTTTACTTTCAGACAGGAGGACCATCTTATGCAGTAGAGTTGGGAAGGCTAGATGGGAGAATCTCTACAAAAGCTAGTGTTAGAAACCGTCTACCTCATCCTGAATTCAAACTAACAAAACTCATTCAAATGTTTGCTACAAATGGCCTGAACCTTGTAGATCTAGTGGCTCTATCAGGTATTTCATTCATAATGAGCTAGATACTTATAAGAGCATCTCCAATGCTATGCTTAGACAATGCATGCTTAAAGTTAGCATATATGCTTAGAAAAAAAATTGCATTTGAGTGAAAAGAAAATGTATGCTTATACAAGCATATATGCTTAGTAAAGGAGAACCTCAGTCATTGGCTTAAAAATAAAATGTGATTGATATGTGGGAACCCTCTTAGCATATAAAGTGTATGCTAGGATTACAATGTTGAGTTAGCTAACAGAGTATGCTAAAGTGATGATGTGAAAAACAAAAAATGAGTTTTAAACATATGTGGTATATGCTTGCATTGGAGATGCTCTAAGCTGTCCAAGAGTCTAAGACTTTATATTTTAGGCAGGTAGCGTTTCGTAAATATGTCAGAGAAAGACAGAACAGAACCTATGGATTCTGTTCCATGTTTAGTGTATTATATGTAAAGGATGGAACATAACATAAGATTAGAACCTTTTGGTGAAAACGGATGTAATGTCCTGTTTCATCTTTTCTGTTCTATCCACTGATCAAATGATACTGCAGTACGTTTCACTTCCGCCATTCCAACATTCTGATCTAAATTGCAATGGTTTGGTCACAGGAGCACATACTATTGGGTTCTCTCACTGCAGCCAGTTCTCCAAACGAATTTACAACTTCAGAAGTAAGAACAGAATTGATCCAACACTTAACGTGGACTATGCCAAACAAATCCAGAAAGAGTGTCCAAAAGATGTGGACCCTAGAATGGTCATTGACATTGATTCAGTCACGAATGCTGCATTTGATAACCAGTACTACAAGAATCTCCAACAAGGAAAAGGACTCCTTTCTTCTGATCAATCTTTGTTTACTGATAGAAGAACAAGAAACATTGTGAACTTATTTGCATCCAACAGCACAGCCTTTGAAAAGTCATTTGTGATTGCTATTACAAAGCTCGGACGCGTAGGGATCAAAACGGCAAAGCAGGGTGAAATCAGGCATGATTGCTCAAAGGTTAACTGAACCAGCCACTCATTGCTTTCTTTTTGTGGAACTCAACTCTGGAATGGTCTCCGAAATTGGGGACTTTGGTATTGTTGGTTTTATTTGATCATTGTCTTTGTTAGGATTTAATGAGTTCAACATTATGGCCAATAGCACATGTAATGGATGCAATCCCATAATCTAAATGTGAGTATGAGAAACATTAAGGAAATAAATTGCACCATTGTAATTTAGTTTTAACTTTTGGCCAAGTAGTAGTCAGCATTCAATTCTGTAAAATGTAAGAGAATAAACGTTCAATCTTACAAGTTACAAGTGATAATAGAGCAACAATATAATGAGTCTTAAATGGTATCTTAATAACACTAATATTCTCCAAAAGAAAGATGACAACTAACCATATTGATGTTATTTGGTACCTAAAGAGAACAGGAGCTCCCCCTAGCATAAACTCCAGTTTTAACATAATAAGGACTGCCATTCTTTTTCTTTTGGGAATAACCTAAATACTTAAGTGTCTGAGCCTTTCTTCGTCATTATATAAGTTCCTTTTGTTCTCAGAATAGCACTAAACTGGTTCTTCTTGAGGGTTGTCCTTGATCCAAGCTCCTTAAACTGTATAGTGCTGCTGAATTGTATCAATGTCAAGGCCCTTCAGCTTCACCACTGACTCAACATGTCCCTTTAGTGTATGAAGTTCCCTAAGCCTGTAACCCATTTTCAAGAATTGTTAAAGGAACTTCCACAGATATAATTCATTTATTGTCCCTCAATATCATAATTACCACTTCTTGAAACTTTTCAAGCACCAACTTGATGCCATATTATTTTTTGGCTTACCTAGCAACCTCGGCACGCCTCTTTGCTTGCTCTGCGATCTCCGAAAGCTCCCTATAGCTATTCTTGTCATTGAAAAGGTTGGAGCTTTCAGGAGGCTGAAGACCATGAAGTGTCCTCTGTGCAGCAGCCCATTGTGCTTCTCTCTCCTCTTTTCCATAGTCTTTCTTCGTAGTAAAGGCAGTCTGTAATCAGATATGAACAAGATTTGAAACTTGATCTCTCCACATTAGATCAACATTGCAATAAATAGTAAGTGCACAAAACTTTAAGTGTTGGTCTCTACGTGCTTATGATGTTGTTTTGTTTTGTCATTTTGTTTTGTAATAAGAACATAACACATGAAACAACTCATCAATAAATTATAAATAGTGTAAAAAATGTTACACATGTTATACTTTTATTGGGAAAGAGCACCATAGTAAAAACAACCTACCTTGTTCTCCAAGAGATTATCCCAAGCCTTCCCACTCAGAATATAGCGGATTGCAAATTTGAGTAAATCAAGAGGGATATATGTGACTAAAGTGTATAGCCAGATTACACCAGCCCAACCCCATCCCATTCCCTTTATTCTTGCAAAGCCCCAATCAGCATATACTGCTATAAAAGTTGCTACCTGTCAATTACAGAACGAATTGCTGTTACCACATTAACAGAAAAACCTGAAAGCCTTTATCAACCGCGCGTTTGCATTCCTAGCTAATAGAGAAGCTTTCAGGTGCAGTATTATGTCAATTGCTTCTCTATGGAAGCAAAAGTATTGAATTGATGTGATTTTGATGCTTTTAACACATAGTTTGAGGTGAAAATTATGCTCTCTTTATCTTTTTATTTTTGGTAGATAGAGTTCTAGACATAATAATATAAATTTGTCATATTACAATCAAAAGAGGAACTAAAATACAGAATCTATTTTGCATTGCTGATAGGAGAATAAAAGGTTCAAGCTTACCAACTGAGCAATAAAAAAAGCACCAAGTAGGAGAAGACCAGGCCTTTCTACAAAGGACCAGCTGCGGGACCGAGTGACAAAAATGAGTGCCTGGCTTATAATACTGACTTGTAGGTACAAGGCTGCCATCATCTCATCAGGGCTATATCTTATAGTCCTCACACCAAACTTGTTCTGCAAGAATGATAGTTGAGCTTAAAGTGCTTATGATTTTCACTATTAAGTGGTGATATCGAGAGGGAAAGCAAAACAAAATACTCCCTCCGACTCGAATTATAAACAACAAAAAACAAATTTCTCTTGATTTAAAATATAAGCAAAATTAACTAACTTTATTAAATTTTGTTTCATTCTCAATCCACTTTCATAAAACATCTCTAGAAAATTGTTATCTCATTTAATTTTTGTTTCATTCCCAATACTACTTTCCTAAAATACATCTATTTTTTATAAATTTAAGAAAATTAAATACAATCAACTAACCTCCTTAATAAGCGTAAAAGTAGTTAGATATGCTTATAATTCGAGCTAGAGGGAGTATAACTTTTTACCGGGAAGAAGTTGGTATCTTTCATTGCCCAGAAAAATACTACTGTCATGAGTGCCATGTAACTTCCCAGCACAATGCCAGTTGCAAATATCTCCTTCAATTTCCAGCTGTCTGGAAGTGGAGATGGTTTCACTCTATCCTTGGATATTGTCATAATGGTACCTAAATTATGATGATAAAGGAAATCAATTTACAATTTTTGACAGAACAATCAAAGTCAATAACATGGTCAAGCCAATACTATCTTACCATCATTTAGTATGGCAATGATCAAAACCATGAAGGGTGCAAAATCAAACTTCCAGATCAGTGCAATGAACATGAAACCAAACTGCCAAAATAAAAAATAAATCACATGTATACGATTCCATTATATAAGTATGTATAAAGTATCCATTTCTTTTTTATCGTACATATTTTCTGCACTTACCACAATACGAATGGTGATTGATACAGCATAAATCTGTTTCTCAATAAAAAAAATTAAAATTAGATAACTAAAAATATTTAAATAAAGAAAAACAATTATATTAGGTATTCAAGGAAACAAACAGTATAGTTCTTCATTCTCTGGAAAATCGCCCTGCTGGTGAGCACTGCACTAATAATGACACTTAGACCAGGTTCAGTGAGAACAATATCAGAAGCACTTCTAGCAGCATCTGTAGCATCAGCAACAGCAATGCCAATATCTGCTTTCTTTAATGCAGGGGCATCGTTCACACCATCTCCTGTCATTCCACATATATGCTTCCTCTCTTGAAGCCTCTTAACAATTTCATATTTGTGTTCTACCATGTCATACAAAGAAAGAGAAAAGGGGATTAAAATGTTGGACAATTTGAAACATAATTTTTCTACAGAAGATTTTATTAACTCACAAGGAATCCATGAACAAATTTTTGAAATAGTTGAAAGAAAAAGGAATAGATAGTCGATCTTCAATATTATTATCTAACAAACATAGAAATAAAGTGATACCTTTAAAAATTAAAATTAAAAATTATATAGATAAATATATCAATCTAAAGGCCCTTACCAGGAAATACTCCTGCAAATCCATCAGCCTTCTCTATTAACTCATCAACCGGAAGAGCTGAAATAGAAGCATCTTTGTCTTGGCCAAGCAATGAAGATGAAGGGTACATGTTTGTTCCCATTCCAAGCCTTCGGCCTGTTTCCTTTCCAATGGCAAGCTGATCACCTAGAAAAGGAGAGACGCGCAAGCACTTTCAAAGATAAGAGACTTTCAGTAAGAGGTATGAACTGCATGAACGCATGACCTCAAATCTTACCAGTAATCATCTTAACATTCACTCCAAGATTAAGAGCTCTTCTGATGGTTTCAGCGCTATCGTGCCTTGGAGGATCAAACAGTGGTAGCAGGCCAACAAATTGCCATGGTCCACCAGGACTATCTTTTGTTTTCTCAGGCACTTCCTGTTACAAAGATCGATCATACAAGAAACAACAAAACAATGGAATTCAATCAATAGAAAAATAGATATACATGCACACATATACTAATATCGACTTTCCAAACCTGTCTTGCAACACCTAAAGAACGAAGTCCACGCTCAGCGAACTTATCAATTACTGAATGAACCTTTTTCCGAACATCCTCCTTGCAGTTGCAAAGTTCAATTATCTAAAACAGGAGAGAAACATGGCTTAGTCATTCTCATAAACATCAAAAGATGGTACCAATGAAACACATATTCACCTGTTCAGGAGCCCCTTTGCTAGCTCGATGCCAATTTCCATTAGAATCAATGTAGGTTAGAGCAGTCCTCTTGTCTACCGGATTGAACGGAAGGAAATGGACCTCCCTAATACCAGCTCGTGCCTGGTCAATCAGAACATCAAAATTAAAGAAGTTTCTTAATGCCAAATTCATAACTCTTCCTATATCATTTGGACAAAACGTAGGTGCTATTTTTGGGTGCTTGTGGTCGGTTTTCTAAAATACATGTGTTACCTGTTATCCAGATACACATGTTATGTTCTTTGTCGAAAACAACACCACAGTTAGCTATAGAACAGTAGTACCTACTGTTGTCCTTATAATTATCATCAGGAGAGACAGAGATAATTTTTGGCTTACTTACCTCCTTTGGGTCAGCAAGCATCCCAACAATTGCAGCATCTATGGCATCCTGATTTTCAGTCCTAGAAGCCCTTGCTGCAAGAAGGATAACATACTCCTTCTCAACACCCTTAGCAAACACCTCAATCAAGTTTCTGTCAACACTTAACTTATTAAGGGTCAGAGTCCCAGTTTTGTCACTGCAGAGGACGTCCATTCCTGCCATTTCCTCAATAGCTGTCATTCTTTTTGTAATTGCACCCTGCTGTGACAGTCTGTGAGAACCAATAGCCATAGTAACAGACAAAACAGTTGGCATAGCAATTGGAATTCCTCCAATCAAGAGAACTAATAGATTGTCAATTCCGTCTCTGTAGTTGCGGTGTTGTATCGGGTACATGACCATGAGCTCAATGAGTATTCCAACAGCGATTGAGCAAATGCAGAAATTTCCGATTGCTGTAAGTACTTTCTGAAAGTGTCCAACTTGGTTAGTGCTGTCCACAAGATGAGCAGCTTTACCAAAAAAGGTGTGCACACCAGTAGCAATCACAACTGCCTCTATCTCACCCTTCTTAACGGTTGATCCAGAAAATACTTCATCGGATGAATGCTTCGTCACTGGAAGAGATTCTCCCGTTAAAGCAGACTGATCAACACTCAAAGGATCACCCTCAAGAAGACGTGCATCGGCCGGAACGATATCTCCTAATTTAATGCTGATTATGTCTCCCGGCACTAAAATTGACGCATCTTGTTCACTCCAATGCCCATCCCTTAGTACCTAAAATATGTGGCCAACAAATATTAATATTTGGTAGACATGTCAGAATAGGACATGGGACTTCTGGTATATTTATAGTGCATTCTATCTACAGAGCAGAACATGGCAAAAGACATGCCGGACCAAGATGGAATAGACATATCAGACATATGACTTCTATTCTGAGTTTGGTGTATTTTATCAATAGAACAGAACCAAACAGAACAGAACAAAAGACTTACAAGTAATGGCAGTATGGCACCAAAGCGAACAAAACAAACATCTTGTTCTCATGTTTTATTATGTTCTATTATCTTAAAAGACAGTGACATCAATCAAGAACCCATGCACTAATAAGTTAGTTTTGTATATAAAACCTTGGTCTTTGGAGCTAGCCCAGCCATGAGAGCAGCGGCGGCATTGCCAGCATTGTTTTCCTCGATAAAACTGATTGTGGAGTTGATCACCAATAGAGCAATAATACCAACAAAGTCTTGCCAATCTGGAGGCCTTCCATCACCATTTGCCAAAGCAATGGCCATTATTGCAGCAGCTTCCATGACCCAAGACAATGGGTTCCACATGAAACCCAAGAACTTCAAAAGCTTGCTCTCCTGTTCCATAAAACAAGAAAAGAAATCAATCATTACATGTATTAAAATGAAGCAAAAAGTGAAATATGAGTTTGTAAAATCATAACCTTTTTCTCTTCCAATTTGTTTGGTCCAAAAACTTGAAGCCTGTTGGCTCCTTCTTCTGATGTTAGACCTGCTCTTGAACATTTTAGCTGCTCAAACACTTCCTCTATTGGAATCCGTTCCTGTGGACAAGGTTTCAATGCTTGTTATTTCTCCAAATGATTTAATGACTTCAAGAAACTTTATCTTACGAGTTACATACATGCATGTAGCTCTTTCATTTTGTTGGTATAAATTCAAACCTCTTGTTAAAAATACCTTATACTCCTCCGTCCCTAAATATAAAGCCTCTTTGGGGGATTTCACGTTCATTAAGAAAGTGGAATAATTTAGTTAATTGTATTGAAAATGTGAACCTTTGAATATGTAATTTCAAAATTACCCCTATTAATATTATTGGGAATATAAAAAGTGTTATATAAATAGGGGTGTTTGTGGAAAAAAGTAATTAATGATCATTGATAATTGGTATGAGACTTTATAAATAGGTACAAAATAAAAGTGTCTAGAGGGCTTTATATTTAAGGGAGTAACTTATAATAATAATCGCAACAACAACAACTGTAATTAAGAATATACCCCTTCGATTATTAGTATAACACCCTTTTGAAGAAATTCATCTTTATCAAAAAGTTGAATAATTTTGTTAGCAATATTGAAAATTGAAAATTTTATATATATTTTTTCAAAATTATTGCTATAATTATTGTTAGAACTATGAAAAAAGATAAAATAGTTACTCTAGTCCTCAAAAGTTACATTAGTTATCAATTTAATTTTCAAAAGATTTTTTTATATCAATTTAGTCTCAAAAATCAACATGTATCACATTGGGTTCTTTTAGGAACTTATTTGGTAACCATATGAATCTTTCTCGGATCAAATTTTACACTTCGTGAAGCCACCGTATCTTTCGGGATCGAAGTGACAGTTTAATCTTACAAATATTGAGTTAAAAAAAGGTATTTATGAAAATGAGTAATTAAATGCTATTAAAAATTAGAATAAATCTTATAAATATAAGCAAAATAAAATTTTTTTAAAAAAATCTTATATAAAAAACAAAAAGGAGTATCATTATCTGTACAATTTCAAGCCTTCCTGTCACTGCATTTGAAGTGTGTTGGGCAAACGTTATATCAATAAAATGAAAAAAAAAAAAAGCAAAAAAGAGTTAAGAGGACATATAGATTTGGCAATAATTTGTAAAAAAAAGGCAAAGATAAATAATAGAAATAAAGAATAAATAAAGAATTTGTTAAATTTATGCATCACCACACATCAATACCTAAAGTTAATACAGTAATTGATCTTCAAGTGAACTTTATCTAAAAATTCTAAAGTCCTAAAGTTAATACAGTAATTAATGGTATGCACTGACGGTGTAAAGTTTTTTACACCATCAGTCCATCATCCACCATTTCTTTGGATTACTTTAATTTAAAAGTCAACAATCATAAACGGATGAATGATGGATAATGCACTGATAGTATAAAAAACTTTACACTGTCGATGCATTACCCATTTTCCCATTTTTCTCAAAGCATATGCTTGTTACAATCTAAAAGGTCCTACTAATGAATTCTTTGTATAAAAAAACATCTAAATGCACCTGAAAATAATTCATCCTCGTAACAAGTATTCTCACCCATATTTTACAAGGATTTTCAAACCAATGGTTGAAATTTATAACAAATAGGAGTAATATTTAAAATTTTAATTTGATTTTACAATTTTTATTAATTTTTTTTTTCTGGTTTAAAAAAGAGAGAGAGAGAGAGAAAATTATAATAAAAAATAATCACTGATAAGAGAGAGATCCGTATTGTACTGCCGTGCCGTGGGGATAAAAGCCACTGTTTGAAGTCTCTATTTGATGCAACCGGATCGTAAGGTGAGGGTTTCTTGGAGCCTACGGATAAGGCAAAAAGCACCGACAACATTTTTCTTTCAAAAGAAACTAAATGAGTGAAATATGAGAAAACTTTGGCACTTTTCTTTTTCCGGTGAACAACTTTACCATTATATATTTGATATTAATACTAAGAACAAACATCCGTGAATGAAGAACGAACATGACACATCCGTGAACGTGGTGCACCACCTTCGACCCCACGCACAAACGAGCATAACACAGAAGTACAAATTTCTATTGGTTACCTCCAGCACCGGTATTATAATTTTTAATGTTTTTTTTAAATGATCACCCTAAGACTTATGCGGATAATAATAATAATAATAATAATAATTAATTCTTAATTTTTAAATCTTATTACATCTGTTCCTAAATATAAGACTGTTTTGATAGTTTTATTTTGTTCATATTTATAAGATCTTATATCAATTTTCAATTATCATTAATCATTTTTTTCCACAAACATTCCTATTTATTTAACACTAATAATTTTGAAAATACATATCAAAATTCATATTTTCAATAGAATTAACTAAACTAATTAACTACTGTGAAATCTTCAAAGAGATCTTATATATAGTAATATAGGGACGAAGGAGTAATTTTTTCAATGAAAACATATCATATATAGTCTCTTATACTCTGCCATTAAGAAAATCCATAATAATAATAATAGCGGTCCATTTACACCAAGTTAAAAAACAATACTCATAATTTTTTTATACAATGTGAATTGCACTAATTTATTTATTCATTAATAGATATTCCCTCCGTTTTACTTTAAGTGTCTTTTTGGATTTTTGCACATAGATTAAGAAAGTGTTGATTATGATAATTACTGTAAGTTTTATGTGTATTTTGTCAAAAATACCCCTATTTAATATTTTTATTTTGTCAATGCATAATTACTACTCCCTCCGGTCCTATATATAGGACATATTCTAGAAGCAATCTTTGGTCCTATATATAAGACATTTTGTATTTTCTATGCATCATTTATTGTTTTTTCTCTTTTTTGCCCTTATTAAATGCTTTGACTATTTATGTGTTTTTTGTTGTTCATTAATGAGTGTGAATTTTTCAAGAAAAGTTGAGAGGGTAAAATTGTAATGTTACAATATATTCTCATAGAATTCATAAAACTAACTACTTTTCTTGGTCCGAGGAATATGGTTAAGTATGTCCTATATATAGGACCAGAGGGAGTAGTTACTAGTATTACAAATTTCAAAACTAAAACAACATTAAATGTAAGGGTAAATAAGGAAAAACAGTATTAAATGTTGCCTAGATTTGGTAGAAAGACACTTATTTTGAAACAAAATTTTGATGTTAAGAAGACACTTAAAGTGAAACGGAGGAAGTAAATGTCACCTAAATTATTTGTATCTAATTTGAGAAAATATTAACATCATTGGATATATATTTGAGTAGCTCAATTTTTACACTTTTAAAACATATATTTTGTTAATTTTAATATTTATATATATATATATATATATATAAATATCAAGTATAAAATAATTTTTAATTTTGTAAAATTTGATATAAACAATCTATAAAATATAAATTCTTGATAAAAGATTAATTATATAAATACTAGATTCTGGTTAGATGCTTGGATCCCTGGCACTCCTCCTCTGGTGCATATTCCAGGTATTTCTATACCTGCTTGGTGCCGTTTTCATGTTGTGGCAGACTTTGTGGAAAATGGAAGGTGGCGGTGGGAACTTCTGAATGATGTTATTCCCTCTCAGTTTTATCCTCTTATTGCTGCAGTGGTGCCCCCTTCATCTGAGTTTGGTGATGATTCAATAACTTGGGCAAAGGAGAATGATGGTGTCTTCTCCATAGCTTCTGTTGTTCCTCTTCTTCATGATGCTTCGCTGGCTGGAAATTTATCAGGAAATAATGTTCTGTTTCGTTTGGTTTGGAGGTGGCAGGGACCTCAACGCATCCGTGCTCTACTTTGGAAGATTTCTCATGAGCGATTACTTACTAATTCCGAGAGATGTAAGCGCAATATGGGGAATGATCCTATTTGTCCGCGGTGCAACCAGGAAACAGAAAATCTGATGCATATGCTTAGGGATTGTGAGGAGATTCGAGAGCTTTGGACAGTGGTGCTTAATGAAGATGCATGGGCGAGATTTTTCATTACCGGAACTTACAACTGGCTTCTTCTGAATCTTTCCAGTACAGGTATTGGCTCCACTGATATTAATTGGTCTATCCTTTTTGGCGTGCTGGTGTCTTTAATATGGTCTAGTAGAAATGATTTGGTTTTTAACCAAAATCGCATGAAGCTCACTGATATTTTGATTCAAGCTTTATCCTATTCTCGGTTTATTAGTGAGGCTGCGAATTTTCATATTGATTTGCATAATTTTAAGAAAGAGATTTTAGTGTCTTGGAGACCTCCTGAACATGGTAATGTAAAGCTTAATGTTGATGGTTCCTTTCGCCGGAATAGTCACTCTGCTGCGTGTGGAGGGTTAATTCGGGATTCTTCGGGCCTCTTTGTGTATGGTTTCACATGTAATTTGGGGTCATGTACATCAACAAAAGCAGAGTTGTGGGGTTTACTTTGGGGTTTGCGGCTAGTGCAGCAGCTTGGCTTTATGCATATTGAGGTTGAAATGGATTCCAGAGTAGCAATATTGTTGGTCAACCGTTATTGTGCAGCTAATCATCATTGCCTTCCGTTGGTTCGTGAGATACGAAGGTTTTGGAGTCTTAAATGGCATGTTTCGCTGACTCATCTTTATCGTGAAGCTAATAGATGTGCAGACTTTTTGGCAAATATGGGCCATTCTTCTGTAGGTTTTAATTGTAATTTTTTCTCCCAGCGTCCCCGTGATTTGTTTCCTCTTGTTTGTGAGGATGCCTACGGGATTGCTTTTTCCCGTTTAATTTAGTTTTTTCTGGGCGGTAGCCCCGTTGATTATCAAAAAAAATAAAAAATAAAAAAATTGACTTGATGAAAATAATTAGGAGCGACTAAAAATTGATAATAATTTAGTTAAGAGAAATCCCTCTTTTAATAATAACAATGATGATGATGGGAACATAACCGAAAATCATGAAGTGTTTATTTGTGATTACCCTGGACTTAGCTTGGGAAATACTCTTTACATCTCACAAAATACATTCTTTAATAAATGCAATTATTACTTAGATTTTCAATACATTAATTATTTTTTATCACGATACATTTTCTCTCTTCGTAATCATCGTGTTTTCTTTACTACTTTTTATCAAAATCAATACTCTATTAAATAGGGGTAAACATGAAATATAACATTATACACTCTTGAAATTATCAAAAAGACAAATAAAAAGGACAGTAGGAACGGAGAGAGTATATTTTTAGAAATCTAATATTCATTTACACTTTTTTTAAGCATACGTGCTTTTTTTTTACCATTTATTTCTCCATCTCTCCTTAATACTCCTTCTGTCCTATTTATAAGACCCTTTTAAGTTTTTATTTTGGTCCTATTTATAAGACTCATTTTCAATTTTTAATAGCATTTAATTACTACTTTCCACAAACACCCCTATTAAATCAACACTTTTTAGAGTTCCAATAATAATTATAGGGGCAGTTTTGAAAAGTATATCAAATTTTCACATTTCTAATGTCACTAATAAATTTATCCACTTTCCTTTCTTTCCATGATAGGAGTGAAAAACCCGAAAATGGTCTTATAAATAGGATCAAAGGGAGTATAACTTTCATACTCATACGCTTATTATTATTATTATTTTCTTTCCAATTATTTTTTTTCTATTATTAAATAAAAGTAATTTAACAAAAATATACCAAATTTTTCCATTTACTCATTTATTAATTCGTGCAATTTCTAAAACAACTCAATCTGCGGTCAACACGAGAGGAAGTACAACTAACAGTCAACACTGCAGTTACTAACAGCAATCTAAAATCTGTTGGAGTACGTACTCATGTAACTAGTTTGCAGTATGACTATAAGTCATCAACCTTCTCCGCATATCTCTCAACAGCACACTATTCCTATCTCTTTCAGTTGTTATCACTTTGTTGTTATCTATTGTTATTATCTCTTCCTAGTCTATAGCTTCAGTTATGCTCTCTTAATTGTATATATACATACAGACCCGTAACATGTAAGGTGTGTTGTGAATCAATATTCGATTCAGATATATTACTTTATAAAATCATGGTCACTGACTGCTATTGGAGTTATGCTTCTCGTTCAAATACCAGTGAAGATTTTTCCTCTGTGTCGTACTTAAAACACAACAGACAATCTTAAAATAAAATAAAATAAAAACACGACAGACCAAAGAAAAAACTGGAACGAGGTGAAAAATCCGAGTACAAGAGGATGTAGAAAAAGAGATACGATTATATGTCAAATAATTTTCATTTTTGCCTATTCATGTAGGCAACAACCAACGTGTTTTCTTAATAGCATGTTTGGGAAAGTTTCAACAAATTAATTCTGACCCAAAAAAGCAACTGTTAATGACATTGACATTTTAGAATTAATTTTGGGCTAATTAACAGCGGAACCAACATGTGAATCTCTTAAGCTCTGTCCTGTGTTCAATGTTAGAACTTATCGTTCATATATGTATTAAAAGTTTTAAATTATTGTGGCGATTGCAGATGCAACATGATTGTAAAATACTCCCACCTTTTTGTGAGAGAGAAATTGTGTTTTTGCGACTTTAATATCGATTGCGAAACACAGTTAAAAAGTATTTGTCGTTTGAAAGATGCTTATTAATTGCATGGAATTAATCTCACACCTAACGGCGCAAAAGAAAGATACAGTACTAAAAATCAAACAAACAAACGGGCAAAGCAAAGATGCGAATTTGAACTATCACTAAGTGAATAAATTAATAATTTAGATACAGAAAAAGAAGGATTTAGATACAGAAATGATAAGGAAAGAAGCTTAGGAGGTAGCATACCAGATCAACGTTCTCGTTTTTGATCTCTTCAAGGCTGATGGCACCCATGATGTTGGTGATGATGTTGGGAGAAAGGAGCAGCAGCTCCCCGGCACTGGCGTATGCGGATATGAATTATGGGAGAGAAATGGCACAAAAAGACGCTTAAATAGAGGCCTATTCAAGAAAAGTGTGTCATGTTGAGAGTGCAAAAGTCCAAAAGAAAATTAATGCAGTTGAAGGGGAAAAAAAGAGAGGAAAGGTTTAGATATGATACCAAGCAATGCTTGGCCAATTTTATAGTGCACTCATAGACCTCATTTAATTTAAATAAATGTGTAAAAGAAGATATTACTCCTTCTGGTCTTTATTATTAGCATACTTAACCAACAAATTAGGAATGTGATTAGTTTTCTAAATTCTATGATAATATTTCATCTGTTCTTGTTTATCTGTCGTATTTCAAACAAAATACACCCTTTAAGAAATCTAATCATTACTCATATTTTCAATACATTAATTATGTTTTTTTCCACTATACTCTTTCTCTTTATATAATCATTAATTTTTATCAACTACTTACATAAACCATGACATATTAAATAAGGGCAAACATGAAAAATAGCATTTATTACATTCTTGAAATCCTCAATACGACATATAAAAAGAAACAAAAAATCTTTCCAAAAAGCGACAGATAATAAGAAACGGAGGGAGTATATTGTAACATTATCACCTTGTAACATTGTCATCTTACCCGTTTAACTTTTCTTAGAAAAATTCACACGTGTTAATGATAAAAAAAAACTTAAATAGTCAAAACATTTAATAAAGGAAAAAAGTAATAAATGATGCATAGGAATATAAGGTGACTTATAATTAGGACAAAAAATCTTCTAGAATGTAACTTATATAATAAGGACTAGAGGGAATAGTTCTTCCGATCTTATTTATAGATCATATTTTAGAAGAATTATTTGACTTTATTTACAAGTTACTTTGTATTTTTAAAAAAGCATTTATTATTCTTTTATTTTATTTGTCATTTGTTCGTTAATATGAAATAATATATCTTTGAAATTTCAAATGCTATACAAGTTAAGAGAGTAAAATTATAAGACTAAACTGTTACTTTAGTCCATCACTTTGTAAGGAGCTTTCATTTTAGTCCCTGACTTTTCAATAATTCCTTTTTAGTCCCTCACTTTGAAAAAGTTGCTCACGTTAGTCTCTGACAACATTTTCTGTTTATAGACGTTAACGTCGCCGTTAATTAATAATATCATATTTCATTTTAGTCCCTAACTTAAAATTTTTAATTCACTTTAGTCCCTCACTATATCGTGTTTCATTTTAGTCCCTAATTTAAAAATTTTAATTCACTTTAGTCCCTCACTATAATAACAATAATGTTTATTTCGTTTTTCTCTTGTAGTGTGACTACCATAAAAATATTGACTGTATGTTCTTCTTGTTATTCTGTAAACTAACTTTATAGTTTATATAAGCATTGACTCCAAGCTTTACATATGAAAGTATCAATAGTTTTGATTCAAAAATATTCTATTGAGTTCTGTGTTTAAGAGTCATTACCAAAATGTTGTAAACTCCCCCAATTTATTTAGCTTGATATTCAAACGTCATATCATATCCTTGTGATAATGTAGATCCACTAGTTATCTTAAAAAATTCCTCCACATGCCTAAGCAAAGGAGTAGCTCTTGATAGCAAGATACGAACTCGTTCACTTAATACTTATTTTGTCTATCAATACAAATAATGTTTTAGTTTTTTTTTGTTACAACAATGTTTTAGTTTTGAAATCAAACTATGTGCAAATTTCATAAGTGTAAAGTGAATATGGAATACATTGTTAAACACAAGCCTATCAAACAGAGGCGTTGCTTTGTATCATAGAAGACCCTTCATATATCTTAACTTATTGTCCATAGGATTCCGGTTAGTTCACACATAGATAGATAACTAAAACACTAAAGAGCTTATAAAAAAAAACTAAAACATTAAAGAGTTTAGAGGAAAAACACACTAGTTATATGGATAATGAAATAATGTACTCTGAAGTGCTCATCTGAAAGAAACTTTCCTATTGATGCCTTCAGGTGCAAAATTTGGAGTCAGTGCTTATATAAACTATAAAATTAGTTTACAGAATAGCAAGAAGAACAGTCAATATTTTTAAGGTAGTCACACTACAAGAGAAAAGCGAAAGAAAATCATTGTTATTATAGTGAGGGACTAAAGTGAATTAAAATTTTTAAGTTAGGGACTAAAATGAAACACGATAAGGTGAGGGACTAAAGTGAATTAAAAATTTTAAGTTAGGGACTAAAATGAAATACGATATTATAAATTAACTGTGTCGTTAACGTCTATAAACGGAAAACGTTGTCAGGGATTAACGTGAGTAACTTTTTTCAAGATGAGGGACTAACAAAGAATTATTGTAAAGTCAGGGACTAAAATGAAAGCTCCTTACAAAGTGAGGAACTAAAGTGACAGTTTAGTCAAAATTATAATACTAAAGTAGCAGTGTCTTTTTAAAATTTCAAGAAATGCAATTATCCTTCTTAATATGTATAATATAGTTAAGTATTAATTATAAATAGAATCAGAGAGACTAATAAAAGCTTTTACCTTATTTTCTATTTATATGCATTTGGATTAGAGGTGATGAGTGTGTTTGGTATGACAAGCTTATAGCTTATCTAGTAGCTTTTAGCTTATTGATTTGGTCAATACGCTACTAGAGCTGTTTGGTGAACAAAAAATAAAAGAAGATGATAGCTTTCAAAAAGGAAGCTTATAGCTTTTGAAAGCTAGCTTTTAGAAAGCTACATCAGGTAGCTTTGAGAAAAAAAATAAGAGCTTTCAATAAATCATATCCCAATTTTACCCTTTTTTTTATTAAATTATATTATTATTTATTCTTACCCAAATTAATATTACCCGCCAAATTTTTTACTCTTTTCCCTCATAAACCCAAAAACCTAGAATCCTTCTATATATTCAACATTTGTGCACACCACCCAATACCACACCAAAACCACTCATAAAGAAATCATATATTTAACTATTGATTCAAAAGACATAAAGGTATGTGATATTTATTTCAACATTGATCATTAAATTTCTTTTTCACTTTTTTCCTCAATTTTTTTTTATATTAGATTGTGTTTATATTAGATTTTTTATGGTGATGTTTATAATTTGCTTGGAATATTTTTGTTTTAATATAAAGTGCAGTAGTACTTAACAATAATTATTATGAATGTTATAATTTTTTTTTATCATTTATATCTATATGAATGAAGTATATGCTTTTTTTTATAAGCTACTAATGTAGTATTATCGTCATAAAAACATGAATGTCAATGCTAATTATTATTCAACATATACCCTTCAACATGTTATGTACTTTTCAGTCATTTAACAAGTTTAAATTAGTTGCACAGCTAGTTTTGCCAAACAGCTCTAGTTCAATAAGCTAGCTATACAGCTATAATCTCACAGCTATAAGTTAGGTTCACAGCTATAAGCTATAAGCTCACAGCTATCAGCTACAAGCTCACAGCTATAAGTTAGTTTTGCTAAACAGAGCCGCTAACTGGTCGTGCTCTTGTCCGCCCGGTTCGGGTTCAAACTTTGACCGTGTCATGTCTAAAAAGCACAGCTTAAAATTGTGATGCAAAATTGCTCTTTAAGCCCACGTCATGCATGTTTCGTGCTTTTGCGTGTCAAACAACTGTTTAAATATATATATATATATATATATATATACACACGTATGATAATATTTTATAATTAGTAGTATCACTAGTTATATGTATTACACGACATAACCAATTATATATGTATTAATAAATATATAAGCATTAGACAGTGTAATGAATCACTGAACCATTTATTTTCCTTCCAGCAAAAAACTTCAACAAATTAACAATTAAAAATCAAATAAATCAGATTGGCGTATCGTGGCAGGTTAGCCCGGCAAAAGCTCGGGCATGTTTTGAGTTTTTGTGGGGCATGCTAAAAAAACACGAATATAATTCGCGCTCAAAAATTATTGCCTAAACTTAATATTTTCTCGTGTTTATTTCAAATTTTTCTGTCGACTTTAGTTTGGAATAACCTTTGTTTTGTTTTTTTTATTTTTTTATACCGTAGTATTTGGTTATATGTTGTTTTTAAGGAAATGTTTAAATAACTACTCTATCCATTTCTAAATACTAAATTTAAACACTTACAGTGGAATTTCATATAGATTAAAAAAAGTTAGTTAATATTATCATTGGTATTGGAAATTGTTATATTAGGTATACTTTTTAAAATTACTCTTATAACTACCATTAAAATTCTAAAAAATGTTGAGTAAATAAGAATGTCCGTGAAAAAGAAGTAATTAATGTAATTAGAAATTGAGACAGATTCTTATATTAAAAAAAAGATATTTAATGCTTATATCTAGAGACAGATGAAGTAAAAATGTAAAGTTTACCTCTAGAATGATGCATTTATTTAAAATATTAAAAATCATTTTTTTAGTTTTTAATATTGAATTTACATTTTTAGATTGTTTATTCATTGCCCTTTTTAGGAGATTTATAGCATGTTTGGTTTTGGGGGAAAAAATCAATTTTGTCCCCAAAATCGCGTTGGAGCAGAAACAACTATTAGTAGCGTTGACATTCCAAAATTGATTATGGGCTAACTTACTGTAGAACCAAACATACACTTAATATCAATTTTTTTTTATAAGTACCTTATTCACTTTATATACATAATATTAATTAATTTTTTTTCAAAATATACACTTATTTATTTTGCATTTTAGTTTTGTCGACAAACATTCAATATAAGTCACTTATCTATCTTTTCTCTTAAAAGTCACTTCACTTAACCCCTCACTTAGACACACTCTCTAGTTCTATTTATAAGTTACATTCGAGAATAACTATCGATTTTATTTATAAGTCATTTTGTATTCTTTATGATACATTTATTGTTGTTTTTTCTTATTTGTCATTTATTCGTTAATGTGAAACAATACATCGAAATCTCCAATGCAAATTAAGAGAGTAAAATCATACTCTCTCCGGTCCTAATTATGGGGCATATATACTTAACCGGAATACACATACTCAGTTAGTTTTATGAATTCAATGAGAATATATTGTAACATTACAATTTTATCCTCTTAATTTTTCATGGAAAATTCATACTCATTAATGAACAATAAAAAAAACATAAATAGTCAAAGCATTTAATAATAAAGGCAAAATAGAGAACAAATAATAAATGATGCATAAAAAATATAAAATGACTTATAATTAAAACTAAAATATCTTCTAGAGTGTGACCTATAATAAAGACCGGAAAAAGTAATGTTAAAATACATTTTTAATATTTCAAGAAATTTAACTATCATTCTTGATCCGCGTGATATGATTAAGGATATATAAATAAGACCAATGGGGTAATAATTAATCCATAATAATTAGGGATAAAATTGAGAGGGTTTTCTACTTTCTATCTAAGAGCACACAACAACAATACTTTTGGTATATTTCACGTCAATTTAGAAAGTTGATTAATTTAGTTTATAGTATTGAAAATGTGGACATTTGATATTTATTTTCAAATATAACCCTATTAATATTATTGAAAATCTAAAAAGCATTAGATAAATAGGAGTGTATGTGAAAAGAAATAATAATTGTTATTTAAAATTGGTGTACGATGTTATAAATAAAGACAAAATAAAAGTCTCAAAATGATTTTATACTTAGGGACGGAAGGAGTAATAGATTTCACTCAAATGGTAAAGTTCCAAAAAAAAAAAAATTAATGGTACTTCGGTCCTGTGTATAAGACCATTTGAGGTTTTTATTTTGAACATTTATAAGGCTTCATTTTATTTTCAATAACATTTAATTACTTCTTTTCACAAATACCCTTATTAACTCAATATTTTTTGGAGTTGCAATAATAATTATAGGGGTAGTATCAAATTTTCGCATTTTCAATACCACCAATAAATTTAACTACCTTCCTTGATGGAAGTGAAAAATCTCAATGTAAATTTAACAACGCAAAAAGTAGCAATGTAAAAAGTTTTTTAAAAATTATTCAATAATATTCAGTAATTTAACATTGCTAAATTATTGAATATTAAAAAAAATTACTCTCTTCGTTCCTGAATATAAGATCCTTTTGACATTTTTATTTTGTCCCTATTTATAAAAGCATTTACCAATATTCAATGATCATTAATTACTTTTTTCCACAAACATCCATATTTATTTAACACTTTTTAGATTCCCAATAATATTAATAGGGATAATTTTGAAAATACATATCAAAAGTTCTCAATTCCAACACAATTAACTAAATTGTTCCACGTTCTTAATGGACGTGAAATCTCCCAAAGAGGTCCTATATTTAGGGAGTACTTTGCTAAATTACCTTTATTTTTGTTTAAAAAATTAAAAATGTAAAATCATTGATACACTATGATTAAAAAATGGGTTCTTAAATTAATAATGGGTAGTTAAATTATTAAAAAAAAAACTTAATAATTTAAAATTTACATTGCTATGTTTTACGTTGTTAATTTTGGATGTTATGACTAAGATGCTAAAAAGTGTTGAAATAACATGGATGATTGCGTTAAAAAAAAAACATGGATGATTGCTAAAAAAAAAAATAAACAATATTGTTGAAAAATGGAATGAAACTTATTATAAAATAAATAAAAAAATTAAAGTTTAAAACTAATACCTTTGTATTTAATACTGGATGTTATATTATGAAGTAAGAATGAATAGAAAATTATTAAAAACAAAAATAAAAGTATAATAAATAAAATTCGTTTAGTTAAAAAACAACAACAAGATGTTGCCTAGTGACTCTCTCTCTCTCTTGTGTCATAGGTGTTTCCTCCCTCTTGCGTCATTGCACATGAGCGACACGTGGCGTCATGTGCAGTGATGCAACACGTCACGTTGTGACACGTGGCATAACGTCAGGTCTCGTTTTTTTATTTTAAAAAAAATTCTGACCAACCAAAGTATGTCATGTGGCATACGGGTTGACTTTGACTTTAACTGCCCCATTTTCGTAAATAGTTTTGTTGACTACCCTATGTTTTATAAATAGTTTTAAAACTATCTCAATTTCATAAATTGTTTGTAAAACTACCTCATTAAAAAACGCATAAAATAATATACTCCCTCATGTGTATCAAGGAAACTACTCTCACGCTTTCTTCCTGCTTTTTCATTTCCAGGTCTTTGACACTTCTTCCATAATCATTGTTCTAGTTTTTATTTTCTTTTTTTAGTTGCTTTTTGTTATTTTAGTTGAAAAAAAATTACAATACAACATTACTTTTTTCTGTCTATAATATATGATCTTTCTTTTTTTACTTCATTTTAATTTCTAATAGTATTTAATTACTTTATTCTCACAATTATCTTTATTTACTCAATACTTTTTAAAATTTTAATAATAATTATAAAAAATTTAATATATATATATATATATCAAATATTTACATTTTCAATATCACCAACAAAATTAATCATTTTTCTTAATAAACATAAAATTGTATAAAATAATCTTATACTAGTATTACGGACCGGACAAAGGCATCTTATCTTTGAGAGAGGTGGAGAGTGTGGGTTTTTATAAGATGGGGTTTAACAGAGTTTTTATAAGATGGAGGAGTTTAACACGGGTGATCATTTTCGTTAATCATGATTTTCTGATATTAAAAAAAAGGAATTTCCATAATCGATTATAAAAACTCCACAAAATCTCTTAATCTTATTTAATCTAAACACTGTATTTCCAAATAAACAAAATTATATTTCAGGGGTTTTCATCTAGCAATAATGTTATTTGAACATTCATATTTAATATTCAAGTCTAACACCTATTATTTTTGGTAAATATGTAAAAACATAATAAAAAGGATAAATTTAAGGGCGTATCATTTTTTACCTAAAATAGTATGTGTTGAACTTGGATGTTAGATGTAAATGTCTAGTATTATTTATCCATCTAGTAATTACATTGACACGATTATCCTAAGACTCTAGTCATACACGACCATCAAGTCAACACAACTGGCTACATATTAGCATTGACAATTAGGGCTCAGGCTCGCGGGCCTGCTTAGCCCGCCCGCAAAAAATGCGAGTAACGCCTAATTTTTTAGCCCAATTTTTAATTAGGGTTGGGCAGGCCCGTCTGCTATATTTGCGGACATTTTAGGGCGAGCAACGGGCGGTCCGCAGGCCATAAAAAAAAACACTGTTTTGTGGCCCAACGTACAAATCGGTCCAAACACACAAAAAGTGAGGCAATGTGAAAAATTAAGGCAATGTGAAACCGACTCAAATACTATTTTTCCTTTTTGATTTCTGAATATGTAAGGTTCAGCCGTTAAGGTTTATTGGCAATCATTTTTTTCCTTTTAATGCTAAATTTATTTATTTTTTAATTTGAAAAAAAAAGAGCGGTCCGCATGCCCGCCCGCCCGCAAAAAAACGTGGACGGGCATGACATGGATTTGTCGCCCTAAAATCAAAATAGATCACCCATATCCATCCATTTAAAATGCGGGCTATTGCGGGCCTGGCCATGCCCGCCCATTGGCCCTATTGCCAATGCTACTACGTACTACCCAAGCCACCTTCCAATGGGTGCTCATCAAGGTCCACTTCTCGATTCCGGGTGAATCCGTTCACCATATCAGGAATTTCCATCAACAAATTGACATACAAAGAAATAAACGCATATAACAATAGACAGAGTAAGCCATCTAATGAATGTAGATATACTTGGACTAATAAGCAAGTTGATGGTAACAATATTTTTACAAAACTTGACAAGACCTTGGTTCAAGAGGATTGGATAACAGTCTTTGATTTACATGAAACTTTTGTTTTTCCTGAGTGAATTTCTCATCATTGCTCTCTGGTGATTAAGACGGATAGTTAGATTATTCGGACTAGAAAACATTTCAAATATTTCAACAAGTGGAGTGTTGAAATATCATTTCAAGGATATTGTTTGTGATAAATTGGGGAGTATGAATTAAATCAATTAATCATGTTTTTATTAATGAGGTTAATTGAACAACAATATAAATGATTCAACGCTCCACTTGTTGAAATATTTGAAATGTTTTCTAGTCCGAATAATCTAACTATCCGGATATACTTGTTGATCATCATTTCAAGGATATTGTTTGTGAAAACAGGAAAAAGGAATTTCTTGGTATTGAGATGTTCAAAGTAGCGAAGAAGCTTAAAATTTTGTATTAGAATTTTGTATATTTAGTATTAGGCGTTTGTTAATTGGGGAGTATGAATTAAATCAATTAATCATGCTTTTATTAATGAGGTTAATTGAACAACAATATAAATGATTTGACACCATGTTTTAACCTAAAATCTTAAGGCATTAGGTTCATGGGTCTTTCTACTTATATATTGTTCAACTTACCATATTTTAGTTGATGTGAGACTTGTTAGGTTTATATATCTCAATACTCCCCCTCAAGTCCAACTAGGGAAACTGAACCTAGTTGTGACCTGTCATTAATTTTTGCCATGAGCTTGTACTTCAAGTGAGCATGCCTTTACTTTTTGACTTGAGTTAGCCCAGGTCTTTTTGTTTGTTTTATATGGTCCTTGGATCATTAAGCTCTGATACCATATTACAATTTTGTATATTTAGTATTAGGTCTTTAGTCCAAGCCCATGGCAAAAATTAATGACAGGTCACAACTAGGCTCAATTTTCCTAGTTGGACTTGAGGGGGAGTGTTGAGATATATAAACTAAACAAGTCCCACATCAACTAAAATATGGTAAGTTGAACAATATATAAGTAGAAAGACCCATGAACCTAAAGCCTTAAGGTTTTAGGTTAAGACATGATGTCATACTACTTGTATTGTTGTTCACTTAACCTCATTAATTCACACTCTCCCTAATTAAACAAGAACTTGGATTAAAGACGTAATACTAAATATACAAAATTGTAATATTTTGAAATATGATCTAAGAATCTAAGCTCAAGTTGCTCTTTACTTAGATCCTCTAAATGACATACTTCAAGGAAGTAAAAAAGAGTAACTGATTGGTAAATTGAATTGAGTAAATCTCTGGACAACTTTCTTGAACAAAAAGCTAAAGTTAACTGTTTTTAATCTGGTGATCAAAAATTTGCTTGCTTCTTTACTGCAATAAAGCAGCATTAGAGAAAGTGTAGATTTTCCTATATAACTGAAGAGTCTGGCAGATAATAACCAATAGTGAAGGCATTGAGACACACTTTGTGAAGTATTTCCAGAATTTGTTGGGGATTGCTAGAATTTCCAGGAAAGCTGCTGACAAATCCAATATCATGTTGTAATGTCCTCTATAAGTGCTCATCGAAAATCCTGAGTAATAGGTCGTGAAGTGTTCTTCATACACTTGTTTGTAATAACCAAATTGCTTTCCTAACTAGAAGAACTATCGGTAATAATATTCTGTTGACTCAAGAGTTGATTAGAATTTTTAATAAAGGAAACTAGTCACCAAGAAGTATGATGAAAATAGACCTCAAAATGCAAATGATTCTATTGATTGGCTGTTTATTAAGGAGATTCTAATAGGCTTTGGTTTCCCTCAAAGATTCTATCAATGGATCATGGAATGCATTGCTACTACTTCCTTCTTTATTTCTATCAATTGTGGTATTAGTAGTATGTTTACTAGAGCTAGGGGTTTGAGGCAGGGTGACCGCATATCACCCTTACAATTTGTGCGGGTTATGGAGTATCTAACAAGATTACTTAATAAGCAGCAAGAAACTCGCAAAGACTTGAAATTCCATCCAAAGTGTAAAAGAATCTTTATCATTAGAAAGATCGACTAGGCATTATCAATGTGTGTTTTGTTGATGACTTGATGACTTTTAGCAAACCAAACTTGAAGACAATTGAATTGATCATGGATAGTTCGAATGATTTTAAGGAAGTCACTGCTTTGGAGGTCAATAAACACAAATCTCAAATCTTCCTTGGTGATATTTCTAGTCAGGTAAAGCAGAAGATTCTTAATTGTTCTGGTTTGAGTGAGGGTTTTTTTCCCTGCTAGATATCTTAGAGTTCCCTTGATGTCATCCTGTGAATGATAAAATTGTTTCAAGACTTAAGTGATGGGTCACAAGACATCTATCATATGTTGGGAGGTTACAATTGATCAACTTAGTTCTCTTATCCTTCCATGTTTATGGGGCTCAAATATATGCTATGTCTGAGAGTACTATCCATCAAATGAAAAATCCTTTGAATGGGGGTCAATCTGGAAAGGCTATTTCCCTTGTCAGTTGGGATGATATCTGCAAGGAGAAAAAGGCTATGATGGACTTGGCTAAAAAATGTGAAGCTTTGGAATGAGGAGCTTCACAGGTTCAGAGATAAGTTTTATAAAAAAATAAAATAAAAATTAATGATACAAGTTGGATGTTAATGGTAACTACAGCATTAATTCAAGATATTCATGGATTAAAGGAGGGAATTATAGATTTCCCTTTGCTTAAATAGTCCATGCTTTATTGAATGACTTATGTTCAGGGGAAGATTATTAACCAAAGATAGTATGCAGAAACTTAACATTCACTTGGATGATTATAACTATGCATGGTTTCTGCTGTAGTGGGATTTTGACTAACGAGCATCTTTTTCTTAGATGTCCTTACTTTGCAAATACCTTAAGAAAAATATTCAGAGACCTACTTGCAAACCTACGTACAAGATTGTGACACTTGTATTTTATGTTTTTTATTTTATTTTTTTAATTTAAAAAATAACAAGTTTCAAAATCTTATATATAGGTTTGCATGTAGGTCTACATATATAGTAGATTGAATCATTGCTCATATCTTAAACAGTTACAATCTTGGCATTCAACTCAATTCTGAGTTTAGTACAGTAATCCATACTTTGAGGCACCTTAATATTAGAAAAGTTGTTTTCAAGTGCGTGAGAGTGAAAGTATAGATTTATCACAAGAGAGTGGCATGATTTTCTTCCCATCCCATGAAAGCCCAAAAGACAATTTTGGTGGTAAAGTCACAAGACCGGTTAGCTCAAAGACACGAGACACATAACAGTTTTGGCAAAGTAAAGTGAAAAACATTTTATCAACAGACCAGATGTTGCATTCTAATTAAAAACGTTGCCTTCTTCTACGATACATTATGCACATACATTTCTAGAGAGAGAAAACAGAGGATTCTCGTGGACGTTCATTAAGACCCACGTGAGGCTGTCACAGGTACTATCACAGTTTCATACAAACAGCTCTAGCACCATTAAGATTTGGTGGACCATTATTTCCCTTGTGAAAACGCCCCGGCCCCCTTTTATATCTATTGGAATCTATCTATATATCTAAAGGATTTAATAACTTAAAATTTACTAACATACAATACTACTAATCATGCCCGCTATTCACGAATAATGCAAATAGTACCGAGTGATTGCATGGTTGGAGCAAAGGATCGGGGGATTTTCTTCAATGGGATGAGATAGAGATTTCATAATAAGTGTCTAGAATTTTTCAAGGTATTGTTTCATGTTAATAAACAAAGGAGGAAAAAATAACGATAAATGCTTCATAAAAAATTATCAAATGCCTTATAAATAGAATTAGAGAATTATTTTATAATATGACTTATAATAAAGTGACTCATTTATGTGATTTTTCTGTTATAATAAACATGGTATATTTAGTATTAGCTTGATATTAATAGAATAAATAGTCATTTTAGTTCCCGAAAAAAATATATTGATTATCAATTTTTTTCCCAAAATTTTTTTTATATCAATTTAATTAATCCTTAAAAGATAAACTTGACATCACAAAGTGTAAATTTTGATTCTTGAAAGATTCATACGATAATCAAATAAGTTCTTAAAAGGAATAATGTGATGTCATGTTGAATTTTGGGGATTAAATTGATGAAAAAAAAAATTGAGAACTTAATTGATAATTAGTATAACTTTGGGAAACCAAAGTGATTATTAACTTTATTTAATATGTAGGATATCAAAGTCTTATAAAAAAAATGCAGGAGATCAGATAAATTAGTTGCACTCTTCACACGATTGCGCTGTGTCTTGGACATATGTATCATATTTTTATGTTAAGAAACATTTTTAGATAGAGAAACGATTGTGTCAAGTCACTTTTTACTCGCAATTCTTTGTAAACATGTTTTATGATTATAGATTAAAAAAAATATTTAAAAACAATAATGTTATTTAGATAATCAATATTTCATAAAATGAATAATATTTGTCTAACGAATTGAGAGACCTACATAAAGAGAGCTACTCATAAGCCTACACATTAGGATATTGACATTTGTCATTTAAGTTCTTTTATTTAATTTTTTCTAACTTGAAAATAACAAGTGTAAATTTATAGGCTTGTAGGTCTTTAAATCATTTTTCTAGTCCAACAGTCTTTTCTGTAATTTTTTACACCAATGAACAACTTCATTAGCGACAGGGGCCCATCAAGGATTTGCCTCCCCCCACAAACGTGGTCAGGTTTTCACCAATCAAAGTTGGAAGAATGCTTTTAAGTCTTTCTACCAAAAAAAAAAAAGAATGCTTTTAAGTCTGTTAGAGAGAATTTTTTTAGATGACTTTGTAGATATAGCCCAGCATGCTAATGAACTGAAAATCTTGTACTTGGTATGCACCATCAACATTGTAATACAATGGAAATTGGGATTAGCTTTAACTGAAAATCTTGTAATTGACATGCACCATCTTAAGGTTGTTAAAGCTTTCTTTGCTCCTTCCTCATTTTGTGCCTTCAAGTTCAATTGCTTGCCCAATTCCCATGACAACATTGCTTCCTTTTCTTCGTAGGTGTTTTCTTTCTCTGAGCGTTGAGTTTCTTTTTTCTTGATCTACCTGTTTTCTCATAGAATTAGATGTTGTTCCCTGTTCATGGGCTGTAGGTAGACTAGTTATGTGTTTGGGCCCAATTTCAAATCCCGGAGGCCTACAAGAATCACTTTCCTCTTGCTCATCTTTAATCATTCTCTAAGTTAATACACTTAACTACTATGAAGTTCTTAAGTGACAAGCTATCGAAAAGAAGATACATCTTGTTAATATAGGTAGTATCAATCAATTCATTTAAACAATCCTGTCATTCCGGTGCGTTAACATTTCATTCATGTGTCCCTCCCTTAGAAGCCCGCCAAGAACCCTCATTGTCTGTGTCTTTTGCATTAACGATCACTTCTCGTCCTGTCAGCTTGGATCTTACCCCTATGAAAACCATTTTTGTTATTTTGGCAATACTGGTCCTTTTTTTACTCAAAATATAAAATTTTGGATTGATGTGGTTTACTTTTGTACTTCTTACAAGTAGGATCTTTGATCATTTGATCTGTATTTATAATATATTATTCTAAATTAGAGATATCACTTGAATTTTCCATGTTATCTACGATTATAAATATATTAATGTTAGTATTTGTCTAGCGTTATATAATTACAAGTATCAATTAATATTAACATATTTATTTGCTGTTGTGTACCACAAGCTCCTAGTAAAGATACAACTACAAGTAAGCTTGCTTGCTAAGTGTAGAACCAAATCAACCTTCTCAAGTTGTTCATGATGTTAGGTACGTGAAGAGTTAAGAAACATGTTAAATTCCATAACCATAAATTGTGATTAATTGTTTCGTAATTTTTCCCTGTAAATATGATGAGACACATTATTGTGGTAGTGTTTGATTTTTATCACATTATTGTGCTAGTGTTTGATTTTTATCAATGCTTACAATGTCGCTTTTCTTATTTAATTTAAAATGCATTTTTTAAGTAAAGTATTAGGACCTTGTTTTTTGCTTCTTTAATATGATGACAATTAGAAGTTGCAATATACAACTGTCAAGTTGGATATATGTAGCATGATATTCTTCTCAAAACGGAATAACATGGATGATATTGGGTGCGAATGTAAAAATAGTAATTTCCATTGCAGCATAGTCATATGTGCTATGGTAATTTTTATCATGCATGTTGCAATCATTTGATGTCATTTTACCTGATAAATACTTTGATATATAAAGTATTTTTTAGGCTAAATGAAATCAAACGATTGAAGTATTGGGAAAAAATCAACGTAGACCTGCACAATGTATTAGTTCCTAGAATCTATCATGTTTTTAACCTCTTAAAACTTAAAATACAAGACAACAAAATATTATATTCTTAACAACATCATGAAGAACTTCAATGGGTTGATTTGGTCCTGCACTTGCCAAAAAAGCTCTCTTCTAGTTCCACTTTCTCTTTCTCCCTTCGTTCTCAATTTCTCATCACTCTCTCTTCCTTCGTCCATCACTTTCTCTCTTTTTCTCCCTCCGTTTGTCACTTCGTCTCTTATCTCCCTCGATCCATCACCCCCCCCCCCCCGCTCAATCGTCCGTCTCCGTCTCTGTCTCGCAATAGCCAACCAGCATGACCATTACCGGCATCTCACCTAAGGGAGCCTCACCCTCACTATAGGAACACAATGTAAGCTTAGTGTTTTAATTTGGGAATTAGTTTTTTGACCCCCCCAGTTAATTAGTTAACCCCCTTTATTTTGAAAAGACACTATCAACCTTACTAAAAATCAAACTACCCAAAATGCCCATTCGCTGAGGGCATTTTATAACCCTCGCGGACCCCTAGCGAGGGTTATAAAATTAACTCGCTGAAAGTTCAAGCGAGTGTTATAAAATTTAATTTTTATAATTGGATAATATCATCATTTCACTTATTCTCATCCCATCTGTTATACACTCTTTTATTGTTGTAACAAACTTAGAGAATCATGCATGCTGTTATTGTATCAGATATTCATGCATGCTGTTAGTATATTTTGTTGCTATCTCTTGTATATATATTTCTCAATATCATATGTGAGCAAGGGTTATAACTTTTTATTTTATAACCCTCGTTGACCCAGCGAGGATTATAAAATTTTGATTTTATAACACTCGCTGAAGGTTCAACGAGGGTTATAAAATTGGTAACCCCCAGCGAGAGTTATAATTTTTTATTTTATAACCCTGACTGACCCCTTGGCGAGGGTTGATTTTATAACCCTTGCTGACACTCGCTGAAGGTTCAGCGAGGGTTATAAAAATTCACTGACCTCAGCGAGGGTTATAATTTTTTATTTTATAATTATCGCTGACCTCCCAGCGATGGTTATAATTTTTTTATTTTATAGAACTCGCTGACCCCTCAGCGAGGGTTATAAAATTTTACAACCCTCTCTGTACCCTCAGCGTGCTTGGTTAAATATATATTTTATAATCCTCGCTGAGGATTAAGCGTGAGTTGTTTAATTTTTTTTTTAAAGAGGGGGGTATTTTGAGATTATTGGAAGTTAGTAAGGTTTTTATTGAATTTTTTATATAAATAAGGGCGTCAACTAAGATTATTATGGTTAAATATATATTTTAGGTGTGATTGTATTTAGCAAGTTGGACTGATTGTATTCGCATTAAGATATGGGCTGATTATTTAAATGGCCCTTAAAACAGGCCCGTTAATATGAAACGGGTCGAAGAATATGAGAAGTGAGAAGCGGTCCACATAACGCAAAACGATGACAGAAGCCATTGCGGAAGCGAGTTCCTAACCTTCTTCACTGTTTCGTTTCGCCGACAACAAAACAAAACAAACGAGCCCTTCTCTTCGTGCCTTTTTATAGCTCTCTGATAGTTTCATTTTCACTTTCATTTGCTTATAATCTTATAAGAACAAAATCCAGTTAAGATGCCGGTGTTAACGTGCAACGCTTGCAACAAAGAATTCACCGATGAAGCTGAGCAGAAAGATCATTACAAGTCTGAGTGGCATCGCTACAACCTCAAGCGCAAGGTTCCTTTTCCTTCTTTTTTTTTTTTTCCTTTTTTTATAAAAATTTTGAAAATTAATTCATTTGTTCAGTTTAGCTCATGTGCAATATTTAGGATTAATGTCTGTGTTATGAGGTTCTAGTTTCTTTTGCCATTTTGTTAAACCCTAAGTTTTTTAAAAATATATAATTTTTTTATTGTTTGTTTTATGTGGAGATTAGTCTTATGTTTTTGTTAGAATATCTAGAAATATTTCATAATACTTTATTCTATCTTAGAACTGATTAGGACTAATTTTATCATTGTAGTCAATCATGTCAGAATCAATTATATGTCTCATAATTATATTAGGATTATATCTGTCTTTTGTTATTGGCCTATAATTGGGACCGATCCTTTGTACTTTTGAATTATATTAACATTTTAAACCCATTTTATTTCCTGTTTGGATCAAGGAATGGGTCACCATCCTCTTAACTTTTTGTGTAACAAGAAAAAATATTACATACGAGTGAATCGAGTATAGGCATATGCCTATATGTTTCACTGCTTTGATATTTTCACTTAGTAATTGTTGACATCATAGTGTGAACGATGGTTCTATATTAGGAAGTTTTGTGAGCAGAGGGATGATGATTTAATCTTCTAAATGATTATTGTTGACAATATTGTCTTGGTGGTTTTATGTTGTGAAAGGGAATGGTTAGGTGATTATATTTGTTCAATAACTTGATTTATCTTAGGAAATATTAAAAATGATTGCAATCTTCCTTTGATTTGAAAAAAGGTGGCCGGGGTTCCTGGGGTTACAGAAGCACTATTTCTGGCCAGACAATCTGCACTTGCTCAAGAGAAAGATAAATCGGGTCAAACCCCCATGCTTTATAGCTGTGGCCTTTGTGGAAAGGGGTATAAAAGTTCCAAGGCTCATGCTGAGCATCTTAAGTCGCGTGGTCATATGCTGCGAGCTTCAGAAGGGAGTAATTCAGATGAGAAGGCAATAATCAAGCCACTTCAACAACGTGTTGTGAATAGGCCTCCTCCTAGAAGGGAGGTGGATAACTCTGACAATGAAGAAAGTGAGGATGAATGGGAGGAAGTTGATCCCGAAGATGATTTGGTTGATGATGCTGCGAAGTCGTTGACTGATTTGAATGTCAAGGATCATGCTGACAATGCTGATATGGATGAGGATGATGATGACAGTTTTGAGGAATTGGATCCATCATGTTGCTTTATGTGTGATCAAGATCACAAGACAATAGAAAGCTGCATGGTTCACATGCACAAGCACCATGGATTTTTCATTCCGGATGTTGAGTATTTGAAGGATCCAAAAGGGCTCCTCACTTATCTTGGCCTTAAGGTATAATGCTGCATTACCCCATCCTTCCAATTAAATAGTGAAAAATATAATCCATTTTAGTCTCATTTTCATTAAAAAATAAAAAATAAAATTTGTCTGTTAGGTCAAAAGGGACTACATGTGTCTGTACTGCAACGATAGGTGTTACCCTTTCAGCAGTTTGGAAGCAGTCAGGAAACATATGGTCGCAAAAGGTCACTGTAAAGTTCATTATGGTGATGGTGACGAGGAGGAGGAAGTAGAGTTGGAAGAGTTCTATGATTATAGCAGCAGGTTCGTTTATTTCCTACTTTTTTGTTTTCAGTTTCTCCTCCTTTCATAACTACCCCTGTACACTTGCCTAGTTTGATGCATCCAATCTCAAATGGTCTTAATATTTCCTCAGTTATGTGGATGAACAAGGCAAGCAACTGGTTGCGTCAGGTGATGCAGCTAACAATGTAGAACTTGGTAGTGCTGGATCTGAGCTCATAATCACCAGGAGATCTGATGATAGAGTATCAACCAGAACACTTGGATCCCGTGATTTCTTGCGTTACTATCGTCAGAAACCTCGACCAACACCAGCAAATAACGTAGCCATCACTGCTGCATTGGCTTCAAGGTTTGCTTTTTAATCTTACACTCTATTTCCTTTGTAACACCGAGTGTGAACATTTGGCATATCAAATCAAAGTAGGAAACCGTACAATTCACATGGTGATAGGAAGACGTTTGTTTCTTTATTTTCAGGTACAGAAGCATGGGTTTGGCCACAGTCCAATCAAGGGAGCAGATGGTGAGGATGAAAGTCCTGAAGGAAATGAATCGGTCAGGTGTGGAGACCATGCGCAGCAAGATTGGAATGAAGAGTAATGTCATCCGGAACCTGCCAAAGAATTGCACGTATTAGTCCCTTTTTTCCTCTCTTCATGTTGCTGCACTAATTCTGTTTGAAATTAAGTGGTGTTTTGTAATAGTTTTTAAGCTATAAGCTTTTTATCTAAAGCAAATTTACATTTCTCAATCTCTTTAAAGCATTCACAAATTTTCTGGGGTTCACTCAAATGGACCGTTTGTTTGTGTTTTTGTATGAACATAATAATTTTCTGAAGTGTTGGAATTATTTTTATTTCTTTGATGTTGGATGATGGAGATATTTTTGGTTAATGCAATTATTGAAATGAGTACGGAATTGCAATATTCTCAGGAAATATGTTGTTCAGATACAAACGCTACACTGTTAGAGCCATCAAAGTGGGTTCTTCTCGATTGGGCTGTGGGTTAGACAAAAATTACTCATCTAGGTTGAGTCAACCTGCGTGAGCCAGCTTAGTGGAGACTTGATACAACTTATTCCTTCCATTAGTGGAGTTTCATTTAAAGTTAATGAAGCTGCATAACTTATTTCCTAGACCCATCTTAGTCTTTGAAAAGATTTCCGTGATTCAACTTTGTCCTTAGACCATTTACCACTTTTTAACTACCAAAGTGAATCTAATAAAATATAAGATTGTTTCAACTTTGCATGGACTGTTTCATGATGAATTCTTCAATACTGCAAACTGGATGCTGCCTTTATTTTCTGTGTTACCCTCATCTTTAACCTCTATCCAATCTTCTCTCGTTGCTCCTACGATCATTGCCAAGCAAAAACCGTGACCCACTACCCTCGTTGCTTCCGTCCAACCATCGCCATCCCCAACCAGTTCCTCCGACGAACTCAAGCTAAATGCCTTTGTCACATAGTGGCAGGTTTGCAAATCTTTCGAACTGTTACTGTCCTTTGCCGCCCTCTATTGTTGCCTTCGTCGCCTTTTTGATTCATATCTTCTTCTTCACCATTGTGAAAGTGCTTCGTTCTGTTGATTCACTTGGAAATGAAAGTCAAAGATGCATCGAAGAATTGTCGCTTGCCGACGCAGGGACTGATTGGGTGAGCAAGGTTGTCGTTCACAAAAAAGTAAACATGTTGGGTTTTGCTGCTGCCACTTCTCTAAGTTTAAAACTCGACACTTTTGGGATTTTGATTGTATATCTGGCAATGCCGAATGGATGGTCCTCTTTGCCATCGATTTTAATGAGGTTTAGGATTTAAGTAGCGTTTGAGGGGGATGTGTGGTGTTGAGATGCTGCAATGGGTTTGTTGTAGGAGATAGTGGATGATGGAGGAGAATGGATAAAAGGGCAATGTTGTCATTGTGTTTTTACAACATTTTTAATCTAAACCATTAATTTATTTTTTTATTATATTTATTTGGACAAACGCTTCTGATTTTATGCGACATCATTGCTGCATTTTGAGAATGCAGCATTTAAGAATTCGTCTTGTTTCATAGATGATGGCTGGTTGGAATGAACTTTCTTATTTTAGCTACTCATCTTTGCTTCCTCAACTAAAACCATTGTAGTATACGAAGATAGCACAAAGGAATTCGTGGGGTGTAGTAGCAGGTTAGTTTGGGATTCAGTAACATCAACATTCAAGGCACCATCAAACCTCAACTCCTCAAGGATGCGAAGCGTTTTCTCGTGGTTCCGTATACCTACAGTACCACCGGTGATATCTACGATTGACCTGCTACCACCGGTTGAAACAGTCATAATACGACAAACCCAGTGACCAATGGAACCGCTAGTTCTTGCTGATAAAGGTGAGTTTCATGCTACTTTTCCTTATTGGGCTACAACTACTACCTTAGATCTACGTTACAAGCTCAAAGAAAAATCAAGTTATGAGGATCCTCAAAAGCTTGTTGTGCTCACTGTATTTGCATAAAGATCAAATCTCGTTAATGCCCTTGGACAGATATTACCCTGAATTCATGTCATTCTGCTTGTGAATCTTGTCTCAATTCCTGCCCAATGTCGCTGCTTTGACACGACTGACATTTACCCCTGTTTCGGACCGCTTTGTGCGATAATGAATGTTTAATTAAAAGAGATAATGGGTTCGTAAACTTTGTGAAGCTTTAGGCTTTCATTATATCAAGACGAGGTACAGAGGGGTTAATACAAGGAAATGACTCCCATTTTTATGATATTTTTACAAAGAGAGGAGTATGCGCTTTGGCTTTACACTCCTTTTATATTCGAGTTTCAGAAAGGGAGCTTCTTTTCCTCTTTGTTGTACGCCCTCCGTGTTGCAACAGTTATTGGTTGTGGCATTTTTGGGTATTCTGACCCCCTCGTCTTGGCTCCTAGGATGGTTGCTGGAGGTGCACGCCTTCTGGCTTTTCCTCCTTTTCTGTTCCTTCTTTGTTGTTTATTCTGCCTCTTGCTTCTTCATGGCACTTCTCCCTTTTTCAGGGGGAGGAGCTTCGTGTCTTTTTATATACTGTGTGTATTGTATTGCAGCTATGGCTGCTTTGAGGTATTATTCCTCTGGCTCTTTGGCCTTTCTTGGCCTTTTGGGGAGGGTGCCCTTTGGGGACTTGGCTAACCTTTTTCCCCTTTCTTTTCCTCCCGGGGCCTTCCGTCCCTTTCTCTTTGTTCCTTTCTCTTATTTATAGTGGTGCTTTGGACCAGTGGTCTCTGTTCGCTTCCCTTCGTCCGCTGGTTAGTGACCGCTGTATCATGTGTCCAGAGCATCTTTTCAGTGGCTTTGTCTTCTTTACCATTCCTGGCTTTGGCCTTTGATGATTACGGCGAAGGAGAGGACTCCAAGTTTTACTCTTCTTAGCTTTGCCTTTGGTGAGTAAAAGATTCTCTCTTGACTTCCTCCGTAAGCCGCTAGAGCTTTGGATAGCTATGCCGCCTTCGGCTGGTCATGAGTGCGCCTTCCGTGGGCTCCCACTCCCGGATCGCCTTTACTTATCATGATGTCCTCTTCGGGTTTTTGTGGCGTCTGGGACGCTTTAAGATAACACACGGCGTTTATCGTCATCAGCATGCTTTGCTCTTTGTTCTGATCGTCTTATCGAAATTGGTCGCCTTGGTGACCGTCGCCTTGGGCGTGTGTCGCCTCGGGCAATTCCTGGAGTTGGCGCGCCTTTCTCAGTGTTTCATTACTTATTTTTTGTTTGGCAACTTCTGGGCCCTTACATGACTTGGGCCTTGTAATTTGGGCCACTAAATATTGAGGTATCAACAACCCCCTTTTCAACCTTTTCTAACTACTGCTCCAATGGGACCGCCGCCGCCACCTCCTACCAACCACCGCCATGCCCACTCAATTCTTTTCAACCTCCACCTCATCTATCACAGTCGAACCTCTAGATCTTTTGTTGATCTCGCGCTAATTGCCACTGTCCAAGAATTGCAGCGGAGGTGAAGCTGTCTTGGAAGAACCCATCATCAGTCCATAAAATTAAGCCATATGTGTGATAACACAATTATTTGTAAATTAAATATTAATTTAATTAATAACATGAATGTGTTTTAATTAAATATTAATTAGGAACAATTTTTTTTATGTTTTTTACTAAGTTTATGGAATATAGTTAGTAAACCAATTTTTTTGATGGAGTATGTTTCTTTAATTAATCAATTATAAAATATATAATGCAATTTTAATTTTTTATTCATTATTTTAACTTTAATTTAAACCAATTTTTTTCATGTTTTTTACTAAATTTATGAGACGAGGGAGTAGTTTTTTTTAATAGATAAAAATATGATCCACATTATTGTGTTTAAAAAATATTAATAAATTTTTTACTATATATAAAAACCATTAATTTTGTTTAATTTCATGGTTAATATAGCAACGCATAATCATTTAAGCCATGAATTTCGTGGTGCTGTAAGAAGATATTATTAATGGAAATACGGTGAAATACAAGGAAAATACGATGACCTTTTATTTAGGTTACTAGGTAACCATTGAAGACCGCTGGATTACACTTCTAGTTGAGATCTACGGCACTCAAGCAAAAGGACCACCCGTGGAGATTACCATGAGGGACCATTTGAAACGTTCATCGAGGATGCATTTAGATTTTAGAGATGATACCATTTGAATGTACCAAGAGAAAGTTAAACATGCATATTTAATATATTATATTCCATCTGGTTCTACTTATAAGATCCTTTTAGGAAAAAAAAAACTTAGTCCTATTTGTATGACTCTATTCTGATTTTCGATAACATTTAATTATTTCTTTCCAAAAACATTTTTATTAAGCCAACGCTTTTTAGAATCTCCATAACAATTATAAGGATAATTTTGAAAAAGTATATTAAATATTTACATTTTCAATACCACTAACAATCTTAATCCACTTTTTTGCTGGACATGATTTCCTTCGAAAGAAACTTAGGAGAAAGTAATAAGATAATAAAACAAATTTTTTTTTTTTTTAAATATGTTATTCACAATAACATATCTGAAAGACGTGGTGATTTAATATCGAGTACATGCAAACAGAGGAAGAAAATTTGGGTGAAGGATATACACCGAGAAAATTTTATTGCCACTCTCAAAAAGAGTGGAGTGGCTCCCTTTTTGGGATTTAGTTTTTTGAACCTTTATTTTAATAATTAATCATCTCAAAATTGAATTTTTCTCAAAATATCTTTATGTATATTTTTTTTTTCTCTTTTAACCTTTGTTTGTTAAAGGGATAGTGTACGAGTTTTAAAATTACATATATATTAACCCTTCCAAATACTAATATTTTTGCTTAATATATTAAGTCAGCATATGTGCAAAAATTACACATACTCTACCCCAAAAGCGTAACAAAACTAAAATATTAATTTTTTCTTGATACGCTGACCCGCACATAGGCCTAGGGGAAGCGTATCAATGTTTTAAACAAGCATAAAAGAAATAGATCCAATAGCTCTTTTTGACAGTATTCGTTTGTGTTCATCAACGTAAAACATTTATGCTTTTCCATATTACCATTCTCTCTTTTTTTTACTTGGTAGTACATACAAAATCTTTGTCTCCTTTATGATAAGACCTTAAATGCCGTAAAGGTAAAAAGCAAAATAATCAGGGTGCTAGCAAAAGCTTTACAATAATAAAATATGTTAGAAGGAAAGAGTCGCTTCCAATAAGTGTTAGCAAACGGGGTTAAATTATTGTTTAAGAGACGAAATATTTCTTTTAACTTAAGTTTAACTAGGTTAAGAGATATATTCGTTTCAAGGCAACATCAAGCAACTTTGGTTAAACCAAGTCCAAAGGTTACACCGAAAACAAATTTAAGTTACGCATTTCAACGAGTCAGAAATATGTTGGGTCACCGGCAAGTATACCGGATCGACAAATAATATAGTCAATAAGATCAGTTATCGTTTTCACGAGGTTTGCAAATTGTTTCTAATTTTTTTCAACTATGTGAAACTTGTATTGGTTTTGAGTTTAGAGAGAGGAGTGTAGAATTAAAAGAATGAAACAAATCAGAAAACAAAAAGGGTTTAAAAACAAATATGGAAAAGGTTAGGAACTTGGTTTCATTGTAGGATCCGATTATTAATTATGAAAATCTGTTTTCCAATAAATCAACAACTTCGGAAACAATAAAAGCTAGATCCCTCATGGCTATTACGTTTCTTACGAAACTTTACCCCTTAATCACTTAAGTGAGTTTTAGTTTATAAAAGTTATACAATTACCCAAAAGCATTCCTACAAGTTGAATAATTATATTGTTTGGTTGAAAGGCCTAATCTAAATCCTAATTTTCCAATTAAGATTCAGATTACCAAAGCAAAACATAAAGTAGCTAATTCTATGAATTGTAATTAAAACGCATCCAAACAATTGATTTAAAACGAAAAACATTAATTCATAAATAAACAATCAAATTAAGATTCATACAAATTCACCATATTCCTAACAAGAGGTTCAATTATACATATTGGAAGAAGAAGATAAAGGAATGGGAAAAACAAATCATCATAGACAATAATCAATTTACCTACAAGAGATCTTCAATCTTCAAGTGGATTCCTCCAGCAATGTTGATCTTCAATTCTTGTGCCTTACCTCCTTGCTCTCAATTGCAAAACTAGTCTCTCTTCTCTAATCCTAATTCTATTCGAATATTTTATTGGCTCTGAAAAGTCTACAAAACCTAATGGAAAAACCTATATTTAAAGTCTAAAACTAATCCCAATTGATTGTAAGCAAAACTGATCAAAAATCGGCCCAATTGGGCCTTCTCGTATGTCGCGCACCTGGGCGCCCAGGGTCTCATGCCTGGGCGCGCCAATCTGGTGCTGGTGCTGATCTCGGGGGTTGCTCGCCTGGGCGTGGGGATCTCCACACCTGGGCGTGCCAACCCTGCTTTGACTCCGTTTCGCTCCGTTCTTGCGTCATTTTCAAGATCTTTTTATCCTCTTTTCAGCTCCATAATTATTTTCTTCAATTTAGCTCTGAAAGTACCTGAAACATACACAAAAAGGATCAAAATGTTCAAAGAATCCTAATCTAATAACAATTCCTAAAATATATTAAAAATCCTAAATTTACAAGAGAAACAAGCTAAATCCTTAGTAAAAGGGAGTCTAATTCATGCTCAAAACATCATATATTGGACCCAAACCAAAATACATGACATAAAAAGGGTTGAGGAGAAAAAATATTAACAAATTATAATAATTATCAACTTAAATTGAAAAACTCTTTCAAAAATCAAAATATACTAAGAAATTCCAAAAACTTGGGAAGAGAGGATAAGAACACTAGAAAACCAGTTGGACTCTTCTTAGTAGAAATCATTTACTAAGAAAATGCAAGAGATGCATACTATAGATAACTCTATCTATTTACAAAGCAGATCAGTTGGCTGATTCTCCTCATCTGCTTGCCTCTTAGCTGGATTCAAATCCTCAACACCAGCAAACAATAATAGATGTAAGTTCATATAGAATACACCAATTTAGAGGCAACTAAGAAGTGTATACTAGAATTGTGCCCTTCAATATCAACAACTTGTCACTATGAAATCCTCCTGTGATAACTAGTAAGTTCGATACACTTTTGCACGTTTAACAACTAGATTTTAACCCACTATTTCCATCACTCACCTGGCCAGGGAAAACTTAAAAGATGGCTTAAATGTTATAAGTCTAGGCAAACACATCCCCTTTTAGAATCTCGAGTGCTCAACGTTGTCAGGTTATAAGAAAACCAATCCATTTATGATTATTCATTGGCAAATGTAAATATATTAGCTTTATGGAGCTTGGATGATAAGTTTTCTTAGAAAATGCCCTTCGTAGTCTAGTTTAGCAATGATCTTGCACTCATTTGGTTTTTCATAAAAGAATATCATAATTACACCCTCATCTGATAATAACTAATGTCACTCCAACACTAGTTTCAATAAAATTAGAAAGAATTGAAGAAAGGATTAGAAGATAATACTTCAAGTTTTTCTATGTGATTGCTTTCTCTTACAAACATTTAGAATTAGTTATTAATTAATGAACTAACAAGTTTATAAAAAAAAATAGGTTTAAGTATGCATGAACAACGGCTTTGTACATAATCGAGTTCTAAGATAATAGTCTCTTTATACAAATGTAACCACCCCAAAGATCTACATAAATTTTAAATAGTAATGTTAAATTTTAATCCTTGATAAGGATAATTTTGTTAAAAAAAAATCTATTTTCTAAAGGCTGAGAATCAAAATAACTCAGATTTATGATACAACTAGCTCTTACCCCGTGCAATGCACGGGTTATTGATATTTTAATTTTTTTTATATTAATTATATAAATTAAAGATTAATATTATTTTTATTATAAAGTAAAAATTATTATTAAACAACAACCAAAAATAATTATATAAAAAGGTAGGAGTTCAAACCAAACCCTACAGTTAAAAAAAATTAATGTAGATGTTCTTGTTGATAAATTTTGCATTTCCTCGTATAAATAAAAATGTAACACTTTTTTATCTCATATATTCCGTATTTATCTTATGCATAAATTAACATATTTATATGTGATAATTATCGAGTTTATTACGATAAATAAAAAATAATAAGAATTAAACCTTCTGATCTTTTTTTTAATGATATTATGAGCTAAATTTTATATTTATGTGATGGATGGAGTACTTTTTTTTTTACAATTAGTCTTTTTCAAATATGATTATCACATTTATTCTTATTAATCATAATTAAATATTTTTATCTTTTTCATCGATTATCTTATCTCAAGTTAATAATAAGATTGAATTCTAAAAATCTTTATTCTTATTGTTCTAAACATTTTTATTTAAATTTCTTCTGCAAAGATGATGTCATCTATTAGTGAGCATTTGAATATTTGTCATTGAAACTCAGGAATAAAAGAATAGACACATGATGAAGACTATTTTTCTAGAACTCAACAATATAAACAAAAAATAATATAAAAATCAACAATAACATAACATAGAAAAGATTTAGTAATATAAATCTTAGTAGCGGTGTGAGTGATTAACCATAAATTTAGTTTATCAACGTAATTTTTAGTTTTCTACGCAATTGATATTTAAAATTGTTAATTGTTCTCGAATATAATTGCCAATATAATTGATCTCATATGAATAAAAAAATTGAACGCGAATATAATTGCGAGATTGCTATTTACCTAAATATCCATAAGTTTGTGAGCCATCAAATGCATATTGCGTACTATATATAATGATTTGAAAAACTTGTCAAACTAAGGATAATGATATAATAGATAAGATTAAATAAATTTTAAATCTAAGGATAATGATTTCACAAATAAGATTAAATAAATTTTGAAATTAAGGATAATGATTTCATATATAAGATTAAATAAATTTTAAATATAAGGATAATGATTTCACACATAAGATTAAATAAATTCGAAACTATGGATAATGATTTCACAGATAAGATTAAATAAATTTGAATTATTTATTTAATTTTCGACAACTAAGGATAATTATTTTTCAGACAGATAATGATCATCTTCCTAAAATCGCTCTGGTGCGAATATTCTTTAAGTGAACAAACGTGGTGTCTCGAAAATTTCTCTGACAAACGTGGTGACTCGAACAAGCGTTTTTTTATATATAGATAGTGGATTACAATAAATAACCGTAATTGGAATTTTGGTTTAATATTAATAAATTATATCAAAAAGTCTCTTTGATCAATCAAGCATCCACATTCCAATTTCTGGAGCATTCGTTACAGTAAATTGTGCTATGGTGTTCAAATTATTTTGCATTATTGTTGAATCTTCGTTTTTTTCTCTTGGGCTCCTAGTAACCTTAATCTTGGTAAAAGTTTAGGTTCATTAAGAAGACGCAATTTTCTTCAATGAAACCTTGAACCTGAAATTTAGAATATATATTCATCAATTATATTATTGTTAATTAGATTTATGACTCTAAAAAAATTAAAAAGTTCAAATAATATAAAAAAATAATAAGAAAATCAAAATATAAACTCACCGTTGCACTAAATTGGCACTCGCTTTCTTCTGCTGCAAACACACAACAAAGATCAAATAAGAAATAATACGAATATAAAATAAGAAATAAAAGGAGAAAACAATTCTAAGAATTAGAGACATAGCTGTGAAAAAAATATAAAGATTGAACATGAGAACCTACTTACCAATGGACTAAATTGACATTCTTTGTTGCAAACACAAAAAAAAATCAAATACAAATATAAAATAAGAAATAACAGGATAAGAGAATTTTCATAATTAGAGATATTCAAAGATGGAAAAAAAATTGCAAAGATTCAAGGTGAGATTGTATTATATATAGTAATTTTTTTTCAACAAACTGATAATTTTTGTTGAGATAATAATTTCTTTTTTTTCTACAAATTGATAATTTATTTGATTTAAAATTATAATTGGTAAGAGTATAATATATAAGTATAGTAGATTTGTCTACACTCAACATATGTCTTGTGCGTGAATGTTAAAAGTTTCAATCGATCTATGAAATGTATTGCAAATTATCGATGGCATAGTTTGGGTAGGAATAAATGGAGAAAATTTCAATTATATCGAGACACAATAATTTAATAAAGAGTGTGAACGAAAGAAGTGTATGTTGTTACAAAGTGAGGGGTGACATTTGAGTCTTTTCACCACTATATGTTTTCAACATATTATTATTATTATTATTATTATTATTATTATTATTATTATTATTATTATTATTATTATTATAAAATAGGAGAAGTTGAGGGCATTTTTGTCATTTTCATTTTCCATCCTTCATCCTTGTTTTTCCCTCCAAATTTGTTTCTCCGTGCATCGCACGCGAATAAATATTTATCTTAAGTTATTTTTAGTAAATTTTTATTAGTACAATTTGGAATGCACATAAATATAAAAATTGTCCGCAAACATACAATTTGCATTTCGATATTATTACAATTTGCACGGGTTATTAATGATCTTTTCAAAAGGAAATAATTTGAATCAAATATTGACATAAAAAATATATAATGCCTAAACGACCCGTCATATGATAATTAACCAGAAAAAAAACGAATATAATGTTGTAATTTTAGAAATTCTAATACAAACAAGTCATAATATAGGCAAATTGGTATTAAACATTTAAACAGAGCATCATTATGAATAATAAATTTTGGGTACAACGGAAAAAACGGATATATAAGTATTAAAGATGAGCTATAATTTGGTATAATGATTTAGCTTAATACAATCAAATATTTACTCAGACATGAATTCAAATTTAAAAAAATCCAAAAATTTATACAATATGTTGCAATTTAAATTGTGAAAAATAATGATGCGTTATTTTATACTTTAGACAATATACTTATTTACAATTATGAAGTTTTAATACAAGCAAGTAATTTGAAAGTTCGAATCTTATAAGCATGAATTAATTAAAAGTGTGAAAACAGGTATTATATTTTGAGATGGATGTAATAATAATAATGATGATGATGATATATATGGTAAATAAAATAGCTGCATTTGGACTTGCAAAACGAATTACTAACAAAATGCATTTAGAATGATGGATTAAATAAAACAAAAATCAAAATGAGTTGGATTATTTTAATATAAGAAATTATGTTGTTAATTAAAATTAGAAATCGCATAGTTCATACATTATTAGTTAATTTTTATTAATGAAAAAGTTGGTGGCTGAAACTAAATTCAAAAGTTAATGTTTATGACTATTCATTTCTAAATACATGTAAATCATTTTTATAAAAAGTTCATATTAACTTATTATTTAAAAAGACATATTTCCAAAATCTATAATCAAATTTTTTATTAAAAAAAAAAATTTAAACCCGTGCGATGCACGTGTAAAATTACTAGTATTATAAAATAAGAGAAGTTGATGGTCAATCTTACTTTCCCTCCAAATAATAGTTTTTCCCTCCTAATTTCCTTTCTAATCTCAGTCATCCATTGCAAGTAAATCACATCCGTCCATATCATTTCTAATCTTTTTATTTCTATATCTATCTATATGTTATTGTATTCTTCACTACATATTTATAATAAATGCTATCAATCAATATTAAGGGTAAAAAATGTTAAATTTAAATAAAAACTATTTTTAAAAAAATGATACTTTATATATATATATATATATATATATATATATATAATGCATTACATAATATCGTTAAACGAGACTAATAAAAATGATAGAAAAATATAAATTAAACAAAATAATAAAAGAAAGGTATAATAAAAATATATATCATAAATATTTTAGCAAGAAATTATCAATACATGTGAAATTTCAACTAAAAAGTTTTATTCAAAATATTAAAATAAAAAATTATCATTTTAATTATTCATCTTTATCAATCTATCTATATCTATAGTTTTTTTAATTAATCTATATTTATAGTTTTTGTCTAATTTGCATAAGCTCATTTCAATTTATAATAAAACTTAATTACCACTTTCCAAAATTTGCTTCTAAAAAAAACCTTTTTTTTAATAAATATTTTGCTATATATTATTGTATTCTTCACTACACATTTATAATAAATGCTATCAATCAATATTAAGGGTAAAAAATATTAAATCTAAATAAAAAACTATTTTTTTTAAAAAAAATATTTTCTATATCTATCTATCTATCTATCTATCTATCTAATGCACTACACAATATTGTTAAACGAGACTAATAAATATATAAAAAAAATATAGGTAAAAGAATAGTAAAAAAAAGTCTAATAAAAATTTATATATCCAAAATATTTAGCAAGAAATTGTCAATATGTGTGAAATTTTAACTAAAAAGTTTCATTCAAAATATTAAAGTAAAAAATTATCATTTAATCCATATATATTTATCCTTTTGTATCTAGAGTTTTGTTTTTGCAATTTGCATAAACTCATTTCAATTTCTAATAAAATTTAATTACTTTTTTTCCAAAAAACGCTTATAAAAAAAATTCTTTTAAAAAATATTTCTATTAAGTCAGCACCTTTTAAAATGTCAGTAATAACTTTAGAGGTAGTTTTAAATAAGTATATTAAATTTGTACAATTTCAATGTTACTTAACAAAATTAACCTACATTCATGATAGATGTAAATTTCTCATAAAGATTTTAGATTTAGGATAGAGGAAATACTTTCGGCCTTCGTCCCACGAGGATGGTAACAAATCACAAAAATAAAAAAATATTAAGGAGACAAACATTTAATGATTTGTCTAACACATCAACAAATTATCAAACAACTAATTTAATGCATTTTGGATTGATCAACCAATCACAATTCAAAGTTTACAATTTATAAGTATTTTCATTAATTATTTTAACTTTAACTCGAGACAAATTTTTTTGCCATGTATTTTTATCATCCTTATGAAACCGATCGAGGGAGTAATATGTATTCTTGACCGTAGTGAAAATAATAAATACTCTAATATAGTTTTATTTTAATGATATTTTTGCAAAAAGCTAATGAAAAACCATAAAATTAATAATTTTATATATGATGGTTACTGATAAGGTAATTTATTCTAATAAAACAAATGAGTGATTGCTAATAAAAAGCCAATCAATTCTGCTAGAATATTAATTAGTTTCATATGTGTTTGATCTTCCAATTTGATCCAGTGCTAAAAGGGCTTCTAATATATGGATATGCATGTTGGCTTTACATTAAATTATAACTTCTTCAATAAATTAATCATATGTTATTCTTTTTTTATTGAAATTATATGTAGTTTGCATTAATAAGCAACTATTAGGTTTATATTTTTTACTATATATTTATACATGTCTTGAACATGGTTACGTGATATGGGTTGTCACTGCAACTTTTGCTTAAAAATTTGCTTAACCACTGATATCATGAAAGTGGTTGCCTTCAAAATGTTTGAGACAACTAAAGGTAACGTGTTCTCGCCAGTGAGGTAAGGATAAAGATATTTTTCTTTTTTAAGTATTTTGCTTCTTATATATAATTTGCTTCTTATATATAAGTTTGTTCATGGTTCTTTCCAAATAGATGTTCTTATTAAGTCGTGTCCAAACTTTAGAAGTTGGAAGCACAATTGGTTTTTGTTTGGTTTATTTACATTTTTAATTTTCAATTTAACATGTTTTTCACTTCAATATGTGTTAAATAACTATGATTTTTTCTTGATAATGATAAGTGTGTGACAAAAGACATATTTAAATATTTATATTTTGCTTAATATATAGACAAAGGTTTGTGTATTATATATTATACCAATTTTATATTATATAATTGTCCTACCAAAAAAACACGTTGAAAAATAATAACAGTTATTCATAATGTTTTTAAAGTATACATGATTGTTTCACATATTATAAATATTTTTCAAAATCTTTTTTACAATTTATCTAATTATAAGTATTGTATTCCAATTTGATTACATAAATTTGTCTGATCATAAAAAATAAATTTCATTGTAAATTTGTAATAATTAAAAAAACCATGTAAAATATAATTCCAAAAAATGATAAATTTATTGTCCTCTAAAAAAAGTCACATGTAAATAAAATTAATGTTTAATGTTTGAACAAATGGAAAGCCTTCAAAAAAAAGAAAAGGATAACAAAATTTAAGACTCGTGCATCGCACAAGCAATTTTCCTAATTTTTATAATTCACCCTATGTTTTAGTATGAAAATATGGTACTTTTTTGTTTATATATGTTTTGCTACATAATGAATTTGATTTTTTTTTATGATTGATGTTGCTTTTTGTAAGCATCTTGTCTATACATCTCTTTGTCCTTGTATTCACTTATTCCGAGAAAGGGCAAAAATATATCTTTTATTCTTACATGTTGTAACGCTCTTCTAATAATTACCCTTAAGATTTTAGGACCTGAAAATTTTTATTTTTAAATTCACATTAACTCTTTTTAGTCTTATAAAGATCTAACGTCGAACTAACAGACGGAGTTTCCTTTGTTTACTCAATTTTCCAAAGTTTAGTTTTCCTTGTAAACCTGTTAAACATTTGTATTAATATTATCCAGAGTGCCAGCAAAACATATTATATTCATAGCACCATAGTGTGCACCAGCATCAAAGTTATAATCACCAATTATACATAACCAAAATAAACTATAGTATCATTGTATCAAAATAAAAGACCCAGGACATCATCCTATGTCCTACTACTAAGACCTACTCTCCCTGTGAGGGAGAGTGAACCTCCTCACTCATTCATTCCAATAGCTCACTCATTCCCTCCTCTTCGTACTTCTTCTTCCTCATCAACTCTCTTTTCTCTCAAACTCTAGAAAACCCAAGAGCTTATCTCCCTCCACTCTTATCATCCACACTAAACCAAGAATCAAGATCAAAGAACCATCATTCATCATCACCAACCTTATTTTCTTCATTACAGAGTCAAGCTTCACTCTTCCCATCTCTTCCCCTTTCTCACGTATCTCTCTCTCTCTTCCTCTCAAACCCTAAGAAGCCAAGAGTGAATCACCATCATCTCTCAAACCCTAGGTCCAAGAGCAAGCCCCACAACTCCATCACCACTCACACCATTCGACCTTCACCATCACCAACACAAGCAAGAGCATCATCATCACCTCACGCCTTTTCTCTCTCCTCCTTCTCTTGGGAAGTTCGAACCACACATCTATGGAGGGCCACACACACTCATGCCTCCTCCATTTTAAGAGCTAGAAGAATCAAGCACTCTCCCCTCTTATTACCCACACCTCATAGTTGCTTGGTTTGGATTTCAAGGAGATTCAAGGGGGATCAAATTCTAAGGGTATAGGGCAAGGGAAAAGATCAAGGCTCTAAGGTTCACCATCTCTCTTCACACTTGAGGTAAGAAGGTGGTGTTACCTTGACTTAGGATATAGGTTCTCTTTTGTCATAGTGATGGCTAGGGATAGATGGATGAGTAGAATACAAAACCTTAGGGTAGATGATATTGAAAATAAAAAGGAGTAACTAGTAAAAATAGAAGGAAAACTAATTGTAGTGTAGGAAAATAAGTGTAGGTAATTATGGTTAGAGAAAGGAATGATTGACTAAGTGGTTAGTAAATTAGGGAGTTATAAGAATAAATAAGTAGAGCATTCATGAGAAGAGTGTATAAGGATTAAGTATAGATAATAGTAAGATAATGAGGAAAAAGAATATAAAATTTAGAAAGTAAGATAAAAGACTAAGAATGAGTAGATAAAATGGAAAGCGAAACTAGAGAAGGTAATAATGATAATAGATTCTAAGGTAATTAGGGAGAGGAGACTTGCTTATATGATTGTAAAGAGATAAAGTATGATAGACACAAATAATAAAATTATAGGGATAATTGAGAAGTAGAGAAGGAAAAAGGGAAACACGAATGGTAAACTTGTTATAGGGTAGATTAATAATGGATAGTGTAATTATGATTAGATTAGGTTAAGAACGCTAAAGCTTGGAATGAAATTGAAAGGAAATTAGGAAAATGAATGAAATAGTTATGAGTGTACTAATTGAATAATGGAACTATATTGCTAATGTGAGAAGGACCACCTATCAAGGTGTGTGGATATAGGATTGCGAAAAGATGAATGACGATGTGTGTGATTGTGTAAGTATGAAAGACCCTTCCATCGGGAGTGTGAATGTGTATATAAATGGACCCTTCATAACGGAGCGTGTATATAAATGGACCCTCCATAGCGGAGCGTGTATATAAATGGACCCTCCCGTAGGGAGCGTGAATATTTGTGTTATGGACTCTCCACGATGGAGTGGGTAATAGATAATAGGACCCTCCAAGACGGAGTGTGTAGCATGTAACAGGACCCGCCCTAGGGTGTTTGAAATAAGGACAATAGGACCCACCGAGAGGTGAGCGAAAAATAAGAGAGACATATGATAAGAATGAAAGTGAAAAGATAAGAAAGGTTGAGATGAATAAGAAGGAAAGTGAGATAGTATGCAAATTGGGTGTTAAGTCGTAGTATAGGACCTTGGTTTATTGCTATGCTTTAGTAGAAACTATTATTCTAAGTTCTGTGTAATGCTACCATTCTTGCCATTTTTTATTACAGGTACAGAGGCGAATCATGCACGAGTCGTGGGGCCAGCAGGGGCACACTCCACACCGTGGTGTGTGAGTATTTAGGGGTGGAACCATATGTTGGCCTGGGGCCTTAATTGGGATTTTTGATGTGTGTGTGTATATATATATATATATATGCTTTACATTTTCTTTTGGGTGTCAAACTATTTTGTATCTTGCTTATTATTTTGGAAATGATGTATTTGAATGCATTGTATTATATTTTTTCCCTGTTGGCATACTGTTGATTATATGATAGTATTAATATAGGTTTTCAGAGTAAACTCATATTTTTGGAAAGTCCCTAAAACAAAGTAAACTTCGCCAATTTTTTCGAAGATTTTTATAAGATAATAAGTGTTTTAAAAGGAATTTTTAAGTAACTAATTCTGATTGGGATAATTAGAGTGTTAAATAAGGTAGGGTGTTACAGCTGCAAGACATGGAACATTGAAACCAGGGTTCGAATTCTAATGACAACGTTTAAATATTTGCCTATAAAAAAAAATACTGGCTTAACTCGTCTAACTAGTTTTTCAGGAAATAAAGGCTACCAAGCACCAGAGGTTATTGAAACCATAAAAATGACCCAAAAGTTTGATGTTTATATCTTCGATATGGTCCTTCTCGAGATGTTGACTGGCAAATCACGGGTCGAGCATCCTTATCTTCAAGGAAATTGCTTTTTGGCCCCCGCATATGACTTTTTGGCCCCCATTTATAATTTGTCTTGACCAAAATACCCTTAAGTTTGTTAAAATTTTCGGTAATACCAAACCGAAATCTTTCCGGTTTCAATGAACCGGAATAAATTTAGACCTCTTTTTTGATTTTGTCTGATAAAGTTTCAATACAAATAGCTGTCGGAAGATTTTCGACTTTGCAAAACCGGAAGATATTCGATTATGTAAACCCGGAATAATTCCGATTAACACTTCCGGTTATGTGAAATCGGAAAGGTTTTCCGATTTTAGTGAACCAAAATATTTCTGATATTGCCGAACCGGAATATTAAAACTTGTATGTAATTCGAAAGATCAAGGCCCCAAACCGTGATGATGATGATGATGGAAGCCATGTGGAGGAACATGAGAAGAGATTGAGAACATGAGAAGGAGAGAAGGAGAGAGTGCGTGGTGGGGAGAAGTAAAGGGAGAGAGAAAGCCGTGTGGTGAGTTCATTGTGAGGGTGAAGGTTTGTTGAAGTGAAGTAGTGGGAAGATTGAGAAGAAACCACATAGTTGAGTGTGTGCAACGTGTGTAATCTACATATTTTTAAAATGTAAGGTTATGTTCAGCATTGTACTGTAGCTATTGAAATTTACAAAGGAAAACAATAACTCAATTAAAATCGAAACAGTGTTTTTGTGTGTTGTGGCACTGTTCGCGGAACAGTAATCTGTGTCTACGAGATTACTGTTCATGTACAGTGGATTTGCTGGAGTACTGTAGCGGGATTGGCAAAAAGTCAAAAGCATTGCAGTGAGTCACGTGACTCTATAACGAGGGAAAAGAAAAACTTCTCATGGAAGCTTGGTACATATGCTGAAAGACTGAAACAAAATACATTCAAATTTCAAAATTTCAATTTTTGTTTCCCTCTCTAGACTAAAACAAATCTACTTCTGCATTCTTCCTCTCACAATCTTTCTTCCTCTTCCAAAAGTGAAATTTGGTACTATGCTATCTTCCTCTCACAATCTTTCTTCCTCGCTGAAATTTCAACAAGCTTGATTGCCTCATCATTTCCGATGAAAAGAACAAGTTGAAGCCTCTCCCTCCATGCCTTCTTCATCTACAACAACCCAATAATTAGTGTTTCTACAAGAACAATAACAGGTATGGTTCCTAAGTTATGGTATTTTACATCTATTCTCCATTTTTTAGAGTATTTTCATTAATAAATAAATATAACATTATTATTTCTTGCTTTCAAGAATTGCTTACTTGGAAAAATAGAAAATACTTGAGTAGCAGAAGAAAGTTGCACCGAAACTTTTCCATTTGAGGTACATGATTTTTATTTGGCCATTTATGACCTTTTAGCATCATTAGTTTATTACTGTTGAACATATAATCAAACATATAATTTCATTATTGTGGAACAGAGAGTGAGAAAGGGGTGTAGCAGAAGACAAAGAATCAAAAGAAGTAGTTCATGTTAGACTCAGAAGAGGCCAAGCTACTGATAGCCACAGTTTAGCAAAAAGGGTATAGTTCCTAAATCCACTACTTCACAGTTCAAACCAATAAATCAATTTTCAATATATTCTCTTTGGTCAAAATAAATGTGAACTAAAACATAAAAATGAGCAACCATAACTTTCAATACTAAATATATGTTGATTTATGGAGTAATTTATTTCTTTTACATAGGCATTTCATTAATAGTCAAACAAATAGCAAACATGACCTATTATTAATTTATCTATATTGCATAATCAACAAATTTTAAATGAGGAATAAAGGTTAAAACAAAAAGGACTTTAAGTTTTTCTGACTAATGGAACAGACTTGCTAATTAGCTCAATGTCTTATACTAACAACCATATTTTTTATATGAGCAGGTAAATTTAAACTTCTCAGTCATCTTCAAAGGCATGTCAGCTGTGATAGTGAGTTTATACATGATAAGCTATGATTTGACAAGTATTTACTTAAAAAATATATGATAGAAATACATGTGGTTTTTATTGAATTGGTTTTGGTTATATACAGGTGATAAAATTATTGGTTTTTATTTGGTTTCATTAGTTCAGTGGAAGACTTACCACTTCAAAATTGGAAATCGCTTTTAAGGCTTTAAGTACAACAAGGAGAAACAATTTTTCATGCTTTGAAGATTTGGGTACTGAACATAAATACTTGAATTAAGCTGCAATATGATCAATATAAACAAACATTTAGTAGGACCTGGAGCAGATAAGACAACCAGCATTTTACATTAGACTAACACATGATAATAGTAGTATCTAGCATTTTACATTAAACTTCACAATCAATATGGCAAAAATACATGTGATTTTTACTGAATTACTTATGGTTATGTGCAGGTGACCAAACTCAGCAAATAAGAATATCAAGCCAGAATCACAGAAGACTTATAAGTAGTCAGGATTTTCAATTCCATTTATGGTTTAAGGATCTGTTGTTTCTCAAATACCAGTATCAATACAACATACCGGGGATACCTTATCCTTTGAAATTTCATAAGATTGTTGTATTAAGAAAGAAGCATGTCATTAAATAAATAAGCATGACATTATAAATAAATTACAAAGTTTTGTACTTTAAAAGGTTACTAACTTTACTTATGATTTTTTTCATTTCATTTTTTGAAGACTTGGGTACTGAACCAGAAGAATGCTCAAATAAATGATAAAAAGCATGAAGTTATCTCCTCTTCTCTTTTTACTGACTGCAACAGTAAGTTAAATGGTTTCTCTTCTTATTTCGCAAATTTCCAATATTTTAATATCTTTCTATCTTAGCTATCTAAACTTCCTAATATTTTATGTTTATAGCTTCTAAGAAGCATTTTCTCTGCGGATGTTGATAAGTGTGTCAGTGAGCCTAATGAAACAAATCATGTTAATGACAAAAGCGGGTTAATAGGACACTTACAATGTTTTGAATCATAGGCATCTTTTCTGCCTTTTTTTTCTCCTCTTTAATTGTAGTTATGTGGAAATTTTGGTCAAGGAACAAATGGAGAAAGTATCAAACTCAACAGAGAGAGCAGTTTAATAAAGCAAGCAATTCAAGTAAAGCAATTCTAATATAAAAAAAATAGGATTTATATTAGAAGCAGTCATACTGTTGGGAATATATTTGCAGTTTTCATACATGTCACATCCATACTGTTGTGAATATATTTGCAATAGTAAGCGTGTGATAAAAAAAATTTATTGTTAATAAACATATTCATGCTAAGCTATGATTTGACGACTATTTACTTCAAAAAATATGACAAAAAAAATGTTGAAGGACCATAAACTCCCATGATGATAGCAATATCTAGCATTTTGCATTAAAATTCACAATCAATATGACAATAATACATGTGAATATTACTGAATTAATCATGGTTCTATACTTCTATGCAGGTGATAAATTCATTGGTTTTTATTTGGTTTCATTAGTTCAGTGGAAGACTTACCACTTCAAAATTGGAAGTCGATTTAAGGCTTCAAGTACCATGAGGAGAAGCACTATCAGATTACTCATCCACATACAAGTTTAATGGTGCCAAACGCTCCTGCAATTAAAATACACCACTTGAATTTTTCAGGTGAACGCAAATTGACGTAATTGGTAGCTAAAATGAATAAGCAAAATACAAGAAAGTTTAAGAAAAAGATTTTGTACACTAAAAAAAATAGAAAAACAACTATTTATGGCTAAAAGTGATGCTAAGGATCTGCATGGAACTTTTGAAAAGTTGATAATAATGCATTTTAAGAGTTTGTAAATGATATAGCTAACTAAGCGTATGATAAAAAAATTTATTGTTTACTTTTAATTCTGATAAGCTATAAGCATTTATTCCAACTTTAATTGCAGTTTCAGGAAAACTTTGGTGAGCAAGAGTTAAAGAAAGCATATGCTTCATGAGAAGAAGAATGTTGACAAGTTCACCAACGTGCCTAATGAAACAAATCTTGGTGATTATGCAGGTGATTAAATAATATTAATGATATCCTTGCAAGAGTTATGCTTCTAAACTTGGTTACATGTAGGATGTAGTGCTCTACGTTTTACATATAATGCCCATTGCAGTATAGTAGCTGTTGGTGCTATCATATTTAGCACTACATGTTCCAATATCATTTCATACTTTTCAGACATGTGATTGAAAATCCAGTTCAATCATTTGCCAAATCAATGAATTAGACCACTTAGATCAAAATGTAGATAGTTGCCAAGTTCACCAATTATTCTATGCATGAGGTATAGTAACATAATCATCATAGTAATTATATATCACCATCAATCATCACTACATACTTCATATGAAAGCTACATATAAAGATCATATGATGAAAGTTGAAAGCAAATATCGATGCAGATAAAATGCATTACTTCTATATGATTACTTCTATATTCCTAAGCGACCATTTTTTATATGGTCAAATCACCAATTTGGCCAGTTAGGATAAGTACAGCACCTCGCCTAGAAAACACATATATGTAATGGAGAGACCTACAAAACTTTGTGATTCTCTTTCTCAAAATATTGATATTATCATATCATAGGACAACCAAAGAGTCAAAGGACCAAATTGTCTAGCAATAAAATAGAAGGACCAATCATTGTATCATATGGAAGGAGCAATTCAAGAATCTACATCTGCAAAATACTTATTGTTTAATTCAAATACAATGTTTTCATAAGCTAATTTGAGTTGCTTTGTGCAGTTGTGTATTGCTCCAGTGACACATCTATCTTTATGTCCATAAGAATCATGATAGTCTCCTATAAGAATCATGGCACAGTTAGTAATCGATGAATTGCAGGGGCATTGAGCAATCTAAATATGCAATATGTTTGTGCATCACTTTCATGTAGATTACTGAAGAGGGAAGATTTGAGGTCCAAACTTACTGCAGTTTTCAAAGTTGCACTTGAAATCTGGTGTGTCAATATAGAGCAAAGCCTACACTGGAAAGAAAGTGGTAATCATGCTGAATTTCATCAGGCCCAAGAGCAAACTGCTGTAAGATCACTTTCAGCTGAATCTGGAAGCAGTTGTTTCACCGCAAATAGAGGATCTTCAGTAAGATATCCCTTGAAACATGTAAAGCTCCATGTGATCAGCAATCAACATAGTGCACAACAATCTCTGTATAAACTTATATCACTAACTCAGACTATTTATTATACTCAAATTTAAACTGACAATTTATCTAAATATAAATACATCATTTATTTTTCTTGCTTTGCTATAACTTCATTTCATTAGGCCTTGATTAGCATTATATGAAACTGAAACATATGAGGACATTCACAGGCTCACCCTAAACCCTAAACTATAAGCTCAATACTACAAAAGTGATTTAATGAGAAGTTGAAAAAAAAGCTACAAAAATCTACAAAACTGATTTGCCTTAATCAATGATTTTACCTTAATCAATGATTTGCCTTAATCAAAGATTAAAAAAAAAAGAGAACCCAAAACCGATTTTACCTTAATCAATGATTTGCCTTCCATTTGTGATGCATGCAATCGATTTTGAAGATTAAAGGAGGTTGTGGGATCAATGATTGGCATGAAAAGGGATTATGCAAACCCTAGAATCTCAAATCTCTAAATCCAACATAAAAATGATGCTTGGGGGGCCAAAATTCACCACATGAAGAGAGAGTGACTCGATGGAGGAGGAGACCACCGTGTATTTGAGTCGATGGAAGAGAGTGGCTAGCAGATTTGACGGGACCAGCGTGAATTTGGCCATGGAGGAGGAGAGAGTAACTGGCCAGTGGAGAAGAAGAGGGAGCACAAGGGTGGCCATGGAGAAGGAAAGAGTGAATCGCGAGTGAAGAAGAGGAGGAAGAACAAGGCAAGCTATGAAGGAGGAGAGAGTGAGTCGATGGAGAAGTGAAGGGAAAGCAAGGGAAAAGAGAGATTGAAAACGGGTAGACAGTGAGACAGTGAGTAGAAGAATAGAGTGAGTAGTTGATATTTTATTTTGATTAATAATTAATAATTGATAATAGTAGAAGAGTGTAGAAGAATAGAGAATGAGTAGTTGATTTTTTTTTATTTTTAATTAATAATAGAAGAGTAAAGAGGGAGTAGTTTTTTTTTTTTAAACGAAAGAGGAAGTAGTTGGTTTTTATGATTATTTTTTTGTATTTTTAGTAATTTTATATATTTTTTTAGAGAATTGTTGTTGAATTATTTGTAATAATTGAATAATAATTTAATTTTATTACAATATGTAATATTTTATTAATATGAAAAAAGTAATAGGGGTAGGATGTAGAGTTCATGCAAGAATCAAAAATGGGTTCATGGGGTTGGAGCAAATTTGTAATTAAGTTGCTTAGGATATGAAAAAGTGTAAGATAATATATAAAAAAATGTTGTCGGGATCATTTATAAACCAAAAGTGTGCTCTTGGGTTGAAGATGCTACAAGGGAGTACTATCTAATTGGTTTAACCCATATTACTCCCTCCATTCTCAATTAACTTTTTTTTAAAAGTTTTTTTTTTCTTTTTATCAATGCTTTTTTTTTCTTTTTATTTACACATTGGTACATCATTTTAAGCCAAAATTCTTTTATGAACTTTTTTAATCATATTTATAAGACGTTTTTAATGAATATGAGCTAAATCTAGAAAACTACATGAAAAATTTAAAGATAAGAAGAAAAAAAATCGGTTTGATAATACGTTCATGTATGCAGTTATATTATGTTATGATAATTAACTAATAATTATCCCCGTGCATTGCACGGGTACATATACTAGTGAAGGAAATGGGTGGGGGGAGGCAATCAGGTGTGAGAGAGTAGTGTGGGTGGAGTTTGGTGAGATAAGGTTGGTTTTGATTGATTGAAAATTTGAAAGGAAGCTTTTGATTGGTTGAGCATGTAAATGGATAAGAATTGATTGGCTGAGAGTTAAAGTGATAAACAAGAGATAAATTTTAGTTCGTAAGAATTAACCTTTCCGGTTCTGTAGTACCGGAAACATTCCGATTTAAACAAACCGGAAAGCCTTTTAATGTTATTCCGGCTACGCAATACTGGAAAGCCTTTTCCGGTTGCATAGTACCGGAAATTTTAACACCCTAAGAGATATTTTGATCCACGAAAATTTGAAATGGGGGCCAAAAAGTCGAGAAGGGGGGCAAAAAGCAATTCCCTATCTTCAAAGGTTTGTAAATTTCTGGATAGACTAGACGTACTTCCATCCAATGGACTTATAGATGATGCAACTGACATGGGAGATGGATGAGAAGGGTTCCCAAAAAATGGACTTGGCAAGGGCTTGTGTGGCACGGATTTTTGAGAGGAGACCTTCAATGGATGAAGTAGTTGAGCGTTTGGAAGATATGACAACATTCAATTGATGTGTTTATGGTCATTGCTCTATAAGCAAGTGAACTTTAGAGCTTTGCTTTCATGGAAGCCCTATAAGCAAAGCTCTATCCTCGCTAACATGCCAATCATTTTCTCAGTTTTGTTCTTCTTGAGGTCATTGAAGCTAACATGTCAATCATTTTTTCTCAGTTTTGTTCTTCTTGAGGTCATTGAAGCAAAAGTATTTCCTCATATGTTTTTCTTGAGTGTTGCTATACATGTTTGTTTTACATTGTTCTGGTAATTTTTATTAATCACTCAAGTTCATAAATTTTTCCTTCACCGTTAAAAGTTAGCATTAAATCGGTCCCTCAAGTTTATAGTTGGTATCAAATTGATTTTTCAAATATTTATTTAGTATAGTACCAAATTGCCCCCTTAACAATTTTAGTTAATTTTAAATTGGTTCTCAATTTTATACTATCATTCATTTAATTGCATCAGAAAATTCTACATTAGGATCAACATTGTTAACTGATATCAATTTGAGGGACCAATTTTACACAAAAATAAATAAATAAATCAAGTAACATAGAAGATGAAGGATTTTATTCGCAATATGCTAACAACAGAACCAAAAATTTTAGGTTACAAGGTGAAAACAACATAAAATGTACAAAGGATAAATAACAATAGAAATATTCCTAAATTGAGAGGGAGCATGTGCCTCGCCCCTTGTAGCTATAATGTGAGATTGTCCCTCTTTATTATCAATCTCACAGATACAACTCATCATTGGACAAAACCAGTGGAAGCTAACACAAATGGTAAGGAATCTGTTACTACTTAAGTAAGTGGTAAAGGGATCGACAATGTCGAAAGGATTAGTCATCCAGTTGCCCGGATGGATATCTTGGGAATAAAAAAATTGGGCAGCAACAAAAGTTGAAATAACTAGCCACTAGCTAGGAATTACGTTAAAAGGAAGCTCAATGATTATATGAAGCTTTTTCAACTTTTCCCCCATGAAATTACAACTTGATATTTACTGAACAAAATAATCAATGTTTCCTATACAACTGTCATAATTATTTCCTTTAGTTACAAATGTATTGGAAGTCATTTAAAACTTCATATAATAAACCCTTCGCTATAAAAAGAGATAATATAGGACATGTGTGTATTTTACTCATCTGACTGAAACAATATCTGTATTTGCTATTCAGGAATTCCAAATATTTAGCTATCTATCTGATAAGACTGACTCGCTCCATGAAAGCAGGAGGTCCCTGACAACCGATGGAAAATCTACAACAGCAAAAATATATTTAGTTTGCCTTATGCAGTTTTTCTATGGTATATAACAATTGAACGCGAAAACGTAACTGCTTTACCTCGAACTACTTCTACTGCCACCGAGGGTATATCGATCTGATCTTCAACCAACCTATACACATCGACAAGCTGCAGAGAAGACAAGTCAGAATTTTCCAGCACAAAATTATGGGCTTTAAAATAGGGGAAAGGGTCATATATCATCAGGAGTTCAGAACAAACCTCTTCGATATGAAGCTTTGAGTCCTCTGTCAAAGCGAGAAGAAGCTGTCTACGTATTCCTTCATCAACAAAGACAAGCCGAGCTCCATCTTTGATGGTGTCTGTGAGGTCCAGTTTTCTTTCAACTTTCAAGTCTCTTTGGCTTTGCCTGAACAAATGAGCCTCAGGTGAATAAAATGCAGAAAAACAGGCCATGCTGTTTTAATAAAATACAGACGTGTTTTTCACTTGCAAAGCTGGATTGCTGCTCATCTTGGCTACATTCTCCTTTGCAAGAACGATAAGATTTTCAAGCCGTTTCCACTGGAAAAGACCATCTTTGAATAGAACCTAAAGCAAGCAGTAAACTATATCAAACAAGGTGCAATCAATGTTTATTTGCGAGTATGATAAATTTGGATTCAACATCTCATAAATGTTTTTTTAACAACATTACTAACCTGTATTCCTGCTTATCAAAAAAAAAAAAAAAAACATTACTAACCTGTATGAGGCGTTCACGAAGAGCGGGATTTGGGTCTGTTAGTAGTCGTTTAGCCACATATGGATAGGCAACCTATTTGACATATTGGTGTTAATATTATACTAACAAATAAGATATGATAGAAAATACAGTTATAACTGTTACACAAACTGATTTATTTACAACAACAAAGCATTTGTTGTATACCAAAATATTAATAAGCATCTCGCTTTCCCTAAAAACAAATAAGCTTCTCGCTTCTAGTACATTTTATGATACAGTTCTCGTTCTTCTATTGCAGCATTATCGAAATAAATAAATAAAATTCTTTCAATGCAGTATCCCAAAAAACTTGAAATATGGTCAAATAAGACAAATGGAAGGCTCTTACCTCAAGAAATTTGAAGTCAGGCTTCAGAGTAAAACATATGCCTTCTTGAGTCAATAAAGAACGAATTACTAGAGAAAACCGTTCTGGGATACGAATGGGATAATTGTAAACCAACTGGTTAAACTTTCCTGCAGTTTATTTTATCAACATGTCAGTAGTTGAGAAGAAAAGAAATACTGCAGTTTGATTTATCAACGTATTATGTATCATAGATGCCCACATAGCAATAGCCATTTATATTAAATAATGAAGGGAAAGGGCCTACCAGTGACACTTCTAAAATTAAAATCCGAAAGTCCTTTTCCAGCAGAATTCTGCCAAATTGCTTCTAAAGCAGGAATTATTGGAGTGACATCAGTCCCCGGTGACAAGAAGCCTAATCTGGTGAAATCATTGGCCATCTCAGCATAGTCCTCATTTACAGCATGGACAACAGCATCAATTAAAATCTGTTTATTTTGCTGAAGAAATGGAAGCAGATCAACATGTCAGCCACAAAAAACATGCTCTACAGTCTGAAGATCTCACTAAAGAAAATGCCATACTCAAGATTAAAATGGAAGCAGTCCAGAATTTAAAATATTTTCACATTTCTATAACAGATTCCCAATTGTGGTCACTGTCAAGGATCACGTTAGCAGGGGATCTATGAACATTATGCACCACAAATGTCAACACCAAGGATAACTTCACAAAGTTGGTTTTGGTTAACATCTAGGATGTAGCTAGCCAGGGATCTTCAGATGGCTTCACTTTATGTTTTTGGGGTTAATTCCTTTGAACTTGCAGCATTCTCAAGGAAAAACCAACATATAATTTGCTCTGTACAGGACAAGATAATAAATATTCAAGCAGAAAGTATTACCTATTTTTGCATTTAGAAGATAAAGTTGTCATTTTTACTTGTTGCAACAGTGAACCTAGCATTACATTGTCTTTTCTTTTAAATCCATACAAAACATATTGAACTTTCATCTTTTTCTGTATCTAGTAAAACCATAAAATCATTTATAAAAAATGGGAGAGAAAGAATGTCAACCTTAATGGTTAATACACTTTAGGACTGACTCAATGAAATTTTTTTGATTTAACGAGGAAGATTCAAAATTGGTAACAAGGATAAAAATTGAGAATCATTCATTATTTTAGACATGATAAATCAATTATTTGGCAAACACTCTTGAGTTAAACTTTAAACTATAAAGCCTGCAGCTTAGTCAAAACCACATACCCATTGGAGCTTTAATCCTCTAAGATTTTATAGTAATAAAATCCAATGAAAAGCAACAGAGCCATGGGATGAAAATATTTTTAAAGCTTACTATCATTTATTACAAAACCTTTAAAAGGATTTATTCTGTTTCAAGACCAGATACTATAGCTATGATGTTAAAATATGGCTTATTTAAGCTTTTGGCCCCTGGAAGTTGAGCATGGTTTGGTTTTAGTCCAAAAATGCTATTTTCACATTGACTCATCCTTAACTGTTTTAAAATTATGGTTTCAGACCCATGCCACGTGTTAAGTGAGATGAGATGGAGCGCCATGTAGGTAGATGATGTGGCAAATTCGGATACGCATTGCAAAATGGACCGAAAAACCCATTTGCAACCCACCAATACCAAGCCCAAAGACTTGGTTGTCCACTATTTGACCATTGTGTTATATAAAACACTTATTAGTTTCTACCACCATGCAATGTGGGACTTATGGCTCATTAAGTAGAATGAAAGAAGGATATGCCTCTGCAATGGGTCTCTCAACAGAAGGTACAAGGATCGACGTCCACTGCATTCTGGTCTCTCGGCACTCATTAAACCAAGTCATTCGCTGCCTCCTACAAAATCCATGGATATCGGTAGGAAAATTAGCTTCGACTCCATCTACAGTTCTCTTCTGCCTATCAAACAAAAATGTCAGCCCTGACTGTTTTCAGTGTTGATCTCAAGCAGGTTATGCAGTTCAGACAGAAACCACATCCAATAATCGTCATTCTCCTCATCAACAACACAAAATGCCAGATGAAAAACTGATGTGGCAAGGCTGACGTGGTATTTCATCAGCCATGTCAGCAATTAACGGAAGGAATCTAACGGCAGGAACCAAAACCAAAATTTTAAAACAATTAAGGATGAGTCAACATCAAAATAACATTTAAGGACTAAAACTAAAACACGCTCAACTTTGAGAGACCAAAAGCTTAAATCAACCTAAAATTATTATGTAGCGCGAATAATGCAGTATATGTTCAAACACGGGAAAAAGGGGGAAAATATTCAAAAAGATATGTTTGGGGGCCAGTTCCTATGGTGAAAGTATATTAACATGATTTTCACAACTACATATTCAGCCACATAATATTCCTCTCTCACATCAAACACAGGTAAAAGTGATCGTTAAAATAAAATGACACACATAGTGCTCTACACATGGGTTTTAACTATCACATATCATAATTTTAGGTAAATAATGCGATGTCAAATATTCCCTGAGATGAATGAGATAAATGCACAGAAATTTGCCCTTCAGTTCAGAATATGAAGAATTACCTGACTAAGAACAGCAACATTGCCAAAGTCCACATATGCAATTCGTCCATCACGCATAGCAAAAATATTTCCAGGATGAGGATCTCCATGAAATAATCCAAATTCCAACAATTGCCTTAGAGCAGCACTCACACCAATAGTTAGAAATCCATCTACGTCAATGCCAGCATCTTTGATTGCCTGATTCACAAGAATGGAAATTATTAGTCCACAACAACACAACAAACCATGTTGTTTTACAATAGATGCAATATATAGCAACAGCATCATGGTTCCAATCAAACAAACCTTCGGATTGGTGCACCTAATACCATCAATCCATTCCATTACTAAGACACGTGGACCAGAAAGTTGTTTGTAAACCCGAGGAATTTTGACAGTAGGGTCATTTTTAAAATTCTCAAGAAAGTCTTCAAGATTTCGGGCTTCCTGAAATAAAGATAGAGAAATCAGCACATTTAAAACAAATACACCCAGTAAAAAAACACTGAATATGCCAAGAAGAAGAAACAGACTTATTTGGTACTCTGACAAGTTCAAAGCACACATTAAACAACTATGACAATCACAAGTCAGCTCTGCAAGTTACCAGGGTATAATCAAGCTCTTCCAAAAGCTTTTCACCAAATTCATCCACAATCAACTCAGCATTACACCCTAGTTTCTGTATACTAATGCCATTCAAGAACGAAGCCAATGTACGGAATAAGAAGAGATCTCGATATATTATGGGCTCAATCCCAGGCCTTTGAACCTGCAAGTACAACAAAGTATGCCATTAGAAGTGGATTTGACCTTCTTCCAAAACTTTGTTTATTCCCTGTTGTTTATATTTTAGCAATACACATACAGCACTTTACATGCAGAAAACTATTCAAGTAGTTCGATAAGTTAAAGATGCATTTGCAGATATAATTAGGAAAAAAACAAAATGAGTAGAACTAGAAGGGAGAAAAATTCAAAATTTGAATACTAACAACTATAAACAAAGATGAATTTTAAAAAGATATGAAGAAGCAGGAAGGCAACTGCTTTGGATCAGTATGAGCAAGCAAATATCAATGAACCATCACAACAAATAAAATTGACATTTAAAACATAAGAGTCTTACACCTACAAAACATAATGCTCTCAGCAAGAGATTCGGGTCACAGCAGGATATAAAAATATTATCAACGTAAATTCAATGGCTTAGAGGCTGCAGAAGTTGAGTAAGTAAAATAGCGATGCTGACTGTCAAAAAACCATAAGCTAATCATGATGGAGACCATAATATAAATTGATGCAATGTTAGAACTTCTTAATATAATGTAACAAGTGCTATATTTGGAAATGAAAATGAAATTATAACACAAGGTGAGCTCAATGAAACCTTGATAGCAACATCCTCGCCGGTGGAACGTAAAGTAGCCCGGTAAACTTGACCCAAACTTGCAGCTGCTATTGTCTCTGATGAGATTCGGCTGAAAACAGCTTCGAGGGGCTGACCTAGTTCCTCCTCTATGATACTGAAGGCAATCTGGAACATTTTTAAGCCATACATCAAAGTTATAAGATCCAGTTGATTATGGTGAGAAAATTGCTTACAGTAAGTAGAATCAATAAAATAAATTGGTACTTAGTAATGAGTTTTACTTGATTGGGAAATGATGGAACATCATCTTGAAGAATGCAAAGTTCATTCATATAATCTTCTCTAATGATATCTGGCCTGTTGGCAAGGACCTGTAAAATGAAATTAAACTTATTATCAACTCGAAAACACAAACCTATCAAATGACTGGCAAAGTACATGACTAAACAACAACACACCTGACCAGCTTTAATAAAGGAAGGCCCCAGATCACACAAGAGGTTCCTCAGCTGTCGAGCTCGATATGGAACAACCTCTTCATCCCTTCCAACTAGGAAATCATATGCCAAGGTAGACCAGTAAAAGCCCAGATTCCAAACTATCTCCACTCCCCGTGAAATAAGTGACAAAATAGACCCTCTTGATTCTAGTACCGTATTCCGTACCTGATAATCCACAATAGAAAAAGTGGCTTCAAGTTAGAAATAATCATCCAGAGAATTGGAACAAATTTGCATAGTTCAGTACCCTCCCATGGTGAGAAGCTACTTCCCTTCTGCAAACAGGGATAGTGAACAATGTTTACTTTGACAGTTAAATTCATGTTATACTAGCATGTTTTGCATATTTTGACAGAATAATGCGAAATTTTACAGGCTATGACAGAATAATTATGACAGATGCTGGGCACGAGTTTGTAATGTGGAGATAACAAAACTAACAAGAGAAGAAGGACATGTGGTAGCTGGTCAAAAAATCAGAGGAGAGTGAGAGAGCAATATGTTGACAGTAACTAACTCAAGGCTGAGGGATTTTGTGTGTGAATGACCTAAAGCATGGGATATAGGCAGGGTGAGAGAATAGCTTGGTTATGGAAAATAAGAATTGAGACTGCTCTCCTATCTCTGTCTCCATCCCCCTTCGTGTTCTCCCTCTAGATACCTTATCTCTGTACTGCCTATCTCCCAAGGAAAGTTCCTTTTATTACAATATAAGAGTACAAACATCACTATACAGAATATCAGTAGTGTCTTTTCCTTGTATTATGCAGTATTTTACTGAGTAGATAGACCATTACACTTCTCTCTTGAGGGGAGGCAGATGTAGCCTTTGAAACAAGAGGTGCCAACTATCAAGTGTAATTAAGTATTTGTTTGCCAATTGGCATGATAAACCCATAGCTTATTTCGTAGATTATATAACTCAATGACTCAGTCAAAAGACTTGTAGAGTTGTTCGGTGTTCGGTGAAAAAAGAAACACAGAGAGGTTATAGCTCTTGAATAGGGAGATTGTAGCTTTTGGAAAGCTACATGAAATAGTTTTCCAAAAGCTTTATGATCTTCATATACTTCATGTCTCATTTTTGCCCCCCTTAATTTTTCATCCAAGGTTGTCAAACTCGCGAGTTAACTCGTAAACTCGTGTACGAGTTTAACGATCCTACCCATAGAATCGAGTCAACTCGCATGCAAACTCGCTTCCCACTAAACTCGGGTAAACTCGTGCAAACTCGGGTAAACTCGGGTAAACTCGTGCAAACTCGGGTAAACAACAGTGGCCTTATGGATATTTGAATTTTCTTGAGCTTTTACTTCTCAAAACAAAATTTCCACCGTCGGATGTCAAGATAAACGAGTTAGGAAGCGTATATAAAAATTTGAGCATGATCCAACGGTTAACAAAGAGGATACTGATCAATCTTTGAACGATATTTTCACTAAAATAACACTATAACCACTATTTTTACTTAACTAACTACTTAAATCATAAAACCATCATATTTGGTTGTTGTTAAGTTGGTTTGTTGATATTATTTATTGGGTTCTTATATGCTATAGCAACATTTAAATATTTATGTTTAATTTTTAGAGTAAAAACTATGAAATGAAAGCTATGAAAGTTATCTATAGGTTAATTTTAAAATAAGTGGACTCGAGGTAAACTCGTACGAGTTTACGAGTCGAGTTTACCTTGACCTCACGAGTTTACGTAAACTCGCGAGTTTGACAACCTTGTTTTCATCAATTGTCATTTTTCACCTCAATCCAACATACACATGTGCTTTTAAGTCATTTAACAAAATCAAAAAAGTGTGGTGTGACTTTTATCAAATAGCTCTAATCCACTAATTCAATCAACAGCTACACAATTACAAGCTTTCAGATACAATCCCAAAACCTTCAGCAAGCTTCACAGCTATAAGTTATAATCTCAAGTTATAATCCCACCGTTATAAGTTAAAGTTGCCAAACTTCAAACATGTTGATAGGAAGAAAATCCTACCAAGGATAGGGACAAGAATTCGAGATGGTCAATCTCCAGAAAAGAGGATAAAAAAACTAAACAAAAGACTTAATTCATTTGATTGTTTGATTTCTAACAAAGAGGGAACAATGCTTATATAGAAAATAAACCCTAATTTACTACTAAGATCAACCTAAGAACATTCTAGAATAATAGCAATAATAATAATAATAATAATAATAATAATAAGACTTACTTAATTATTAAGTTAAATATTTATCCTATCCCTTTTTTCCAAATAGGCCTAAAAATCCTTTTAATCTTTACTGGTCCTAACCTTCTGTCACATGTAACATGTTAGTGTAATTTCCATTTCTATAAGAATAAATTTTAAAAAAATAAAAATAAAAATAAGAATAAAAAGGTCATACACTATCAGGAGAGTACTTGCGAAAAGGAAAAGGGATGCAAACGCCGCGCTCGAAATCAAGCTGCTCCAGCGCATTGCTCGATGGCTTGTTCAGTTGCAACAACCCCTCCTTGCTTCTGCTGCCGTTACTACCACTACCACTGTTCGAAACGCTGCCGTTTGAACCGGAACTCCCCGTTGCTGCAGCGGCACTCAAAATTCGCGTACCACGCCAACAAAGCTTCTTTCCCCTCCCGCCCGTTCTTCTTCTTCTTCCGCTTTCACGATGAAGCGGTGATTGAAATGAATTGCTGCTGTTGGTACGAGGTTTCCGAGGGAGTGTGTACAAGGAGTTAACGTAGCTGATGGACTCCATGTGTGTAATTGAATTGTGATGTGATGAGATGAGATTGGAATGTGAAGTTTTTTATTGAATTGGGGAAGAAATTGGGGGCATTTTGGTGGTGAGTTGGAAGATCACGTAAGTAACTCTGTAACTGAATAACCAAATAGCACTATTTCAAAAACTTTTATTGTATTGTTCGCGTAAGACAGCACGGTGGTTGCAGGGACAGTTAGGATTTTCCCCTCCTAGGTTATGGGTTCTAGTCCCAGACTTTCCATGTAAATAAAAAAAAAAAAACTTTTATTGGATTTAAATAAGAAAAATGCTAACAAGTGTCCTACGAGCACTTGATAAGTAACTAAAAAAAGATAAAGAATATTGAAAAATGCATTTTTTGAGATTATCTAGAAAATAATAAAGGTTATTTTATGATTATATTTCCTATTAAATAAACTTTAGAGCAGTTGTTAGCAAAGAGGAAAGAGGAAAATGGTGAGGTGGATGAGGGTGGGGAGAGAGAGGATAGCCACATGAACGTAAAGTAGGGAATACTTTCCATGTTGTCGTCGTGCACGTGGAGTTGCCCGAACCAAAGGATAATGGTGAGTATACATCGTATACCGGTAGTTGCCTGAAATGTAAGAAAAAAAAATACTCCCTCCGCTCCTATATATAGGACATATTCTAGAAGTAATTTTTGGTCCTATATATAAAATATTTTGTATTTTCTATGCATCATTTATTGCTTTTTCTCTTTTTTGCCCGTATTAAATGCATGTGTTTTTTGTTGTTCATTAATGAGTGTGAATTTTTCAAGAAAAATTGAGAGGGTAAAATGGTAATGTTACAATATATTCTCATAGAATTCATAAAACTAACTACTTTTCTTGGTCTGAGGAATATGGTTAAGTATGTCCTATATATAGGACCGGAGGGAGTACTACTCTCTCCCATCTTTATTATAGGGCATACTTAACCGAATTAGGTTTATAAATTTTATGAAAATATATTGTAATATTACAATTTTACCCTTTAAATTTTTCTTGGAAAATTCACACTCATTAATGAACAACAAAAACACATAGATAATCATAACATTTAATAAGGGTAAAAAAGAGAAAAAGCAATAAATGATACATTAGAAATATAAATTGAATTATAATTAGGACCAAAAAAATCTTGTAGAATGTGACTTACAATAAGGACGTATTTATTAAAGAAATTAGTAAGGATATTATTTTACGTTGAATTTACGTTGATAATATTTTTATATCACCCGAATCTCTTGCTGAGAGCATTATGTTTTGTAGGTGTAAGACTCTTATGTTTTAAATGTCAATTTTATTTGTTGTGATGGTTCATTGATATTTGCTTGCTCATACTGATCCAAAGCAGTTGCCTTCCTGCTTCTTCATATCTTTTTAAAAATTCATCTTTGTTTATAGTTGTTAGTATTCAAATTTTGAATTTTTCTCCCTTCTAGTTCTACTCATTTTGTTTTTTTCCTAATTATATCTGCAAATGCATCTTTAACTTATCGAACTACTTGAATAGTTTTCTGCATGTAAAGTGCTGTATGTGTATTGCTAAAATATAAACAACAGGGAATAAACAAAGTTTTGGAAGAAGGTCAAATCCACTTCTAATGGCATACTTTGTTGTACTTGCAGGTTCAAAGGCCTGGGATTGAGCCCATAATATATCGAGATCTCTTCTTATTCCGTACATTGGCTTCGTTCTTGAATGGCATTAGTATACAGAAACTAGGGTGTAATGCTGAGTTGATTGTGGATGAATTTGGTGAAAAGCTTTTGGAAGAGCTTGATTATACCCTGGTAACTTGCAGAGCTGACTTGTGATTGTCATAGTTGTTTAATGTGTGCTTTGAACTTGTCAGAGTACCAAATAAGTCTGTTTCTTCTTCTTGGCATATTCAGTGTTTTTTTACTGGGTATATTTGTTTTAAATGTGCTGATTTCTCTATCTTTATTTCAGGAAGCCCGAAATCTTGAAGACTTTCTTGAGAATTTTAAAAATGACCCTACTGTCAAAATTCCTCGGGTTTACAAACAACTTTCTGGTCCACGTGTCTTAGTAATGGAATGGATTGATGGTATTAGGTGCACCAATCCGAAGGTTTGTTTGATTGGAACCATGATGCTGTTGCTATATATTGCATCTATTGTAAAACAGCATGGTTTGTTGTGTTGTTGTGGACTAATAATTTCCATTCTTGCGAATCAGGCAATCAAAGATGCTGCCATTTTCTCTCTCCAACAATATATACGTGAACTATTATGATTTTGACACGTAGGATGAATAGTGATTTTGAGACCAAATTGACAGCAAAAATAAACATAAGGGACCAATATGAAACCAAAAAAAGATAAGGGACCAATTTGAAATTGAAAAATAAGGTAAGGGACCAAATAAGTAGTTTAGCCAAAATACTTTGTATCATTCATTTATGATTACTCCAAAAAATTATGTATGTATTATTTCAAGAAGTTCAATGTGTTTCCAACATTCAAGAAAATCAAAGTACATGTGGAGTTAAAATTGTTAAAAAAAAATTAAGTGCTTGAGGATAGACAATGGAGCACAGTATGAAGATGGCATCTTTCTAGCGTTTTGAAAGCAAGAGGTTATTTGAAGGTAATTCGCAATAGCACATACGGATCAGGAAAGTGGTGTAGTAGAGAGGATGAACAAAACTCTACTGGAAAGAATAATAGCTATGTTGAGAATTGTAGGATTAGTCATGTCTTTCTAGGAAAAAGCTTCCAAAACTTCATTTTATGCGGTAAATAGATCTTTGCCTATTGTAGCTGATTGGAAGACATCAATTGAGATGTGCATGGGAAATAATACAAATTATTCCTCTCTTCATGTGTTTGGATGTCCCATGTACGTGATGTACAACTTTCAAAAAAGAACAAAGTTGGATCCAAAATCCAAGAAATGTATGTTTTTGCATTATGTTGATAGTGTTTAAGGGTTTCACTTGTAGGATTTCATTGTCCACAAGGTTGTTATAAGTAAAGATGTGATATTTGTAATAAGAGGATTGCAAAATTGAGTAAGGAAATGACAAGGCTGCTAAATAAACGGTTGCGATTCGGATATGTGAAGAATCTAAAGGAGATGTGTTGGAACACGACAAGTATACTATGTCACACAAGTAATAAAAAGGTAAGTTGAGCGTCGAACCCACAAGGATTAATATATTTTGTCAATTATTACCTTATCATGATTAAACTTAAAAAATTAAAATTTAAAGATTGTCGATTTTGATTCGCAAAGATATTTAAAGTAAAACATTAAATGGTTTGAGTTGTGAAATGAATAAAAGGCTAGAGATATGGTTTCCTTGATAATAACAGTAATCTACTTCGATCATGAATATAATTCCTATTATGTTAACAATGATTCCTAAGGCAGTAAGAATTTGATTCCTCAAGGCACTTACTTTATATTGTAAATTTAGAATGCCTTAATCCCTTAAATGAATCCTAAACTTACAATCGTTTGACTAAGAACACTGAAATCACAAATGTTATATAATTTCACAAAAGTATTCCTATATGTTGTGAAATTATAAAGGTTGATCAAATGACCAATTCAATCCCTAAGTTCCCAATTAAAGGATTGAACTCCCATATGACAAATGAGTTATTTCTATGAATATCATTGAAAAACATAATCAAATAATTAGCATAAACATGAATTCATTCAAAACCAATATTGTAAATCACATTACTACAACCAATTCCACCATATTCTTGACAAGGAGATTAACTAGACATAAAGATAAAAAGAAAACATGAAAAGGTTAAAGAAGAAAACTCCACCATAATAATGGAGATGCACACCCGAAGCCTCCCTCGCTTGAAATTCCTTCCCTTTGAGTTTGAGACTCCCTCCTTGGTCTTCTTCCACTCTTCTCTAAGTCCTCTTATGTTTCTACGTGTCTAGCCTCCTTTTTTTTTTAGGATTGCCACGAGTTTATATAGAGAAAACAACACAAAGGTCGCAAATTTCGCATAAAAATACAAAAATATCTAACGCTCATGCCCAGGTGCCCAAAAGTTGGCATCTAGGCGCCATTTTGAGATCTTGGCCTTGGCACTTTAGCACCATCAAGCGCGTCTGGTGTATCCTGCTTGGCTTGGACACAATTCTTTGCTATCTCTCCATTTTTTATGGAATTGTGTCGGGCGTGATTCTTCTGGGCGCCTTTGAGGCTAGTTTTTTAGCCTTTTCCACTTCTTTTGTGCTATCTTCATAGCTCCTTTCATCATTGGATGTTTCCATCTCAATAATCCTTCAATCCAAATCCCAAAGCATATAAAATTATGGTCAAAAATTCATTATGCAATGAAGTTTATTTTGCAAAACTTAAACAACAAAAAGCAAAAAACCAATATAAAAGCCATTAGAAACAAACAAATACTAAGAAACAAACAAATACCAACATATGATATCCTACGATATATATTATTCTGTGTATGTACTTTTTTTCTCTTGGTTAAAAAATATTAGCATATGTTTAATCCCAAAATTATTTTTTTAATCAATAAAAAAGAATAATTCATAAAATGATGTGCATTGTGAAACGACAAATGTATTAAAGAAAATATATACTTCTTGTTGATTTACAAAAATATCCAACTTTTGAATAAGTTGAAAAATTGACGATAACCAAGCTAAACCTTCTCTCTCCACCCATCTAACAAATAAACTTTTACAAACATTATTTTGATTCTATTTATAAGATTTCATTTCATTTTTTAATAATATTTAATTATTTTTTATTAATATTCAAATTATTCAACAGTTTTAAAAAACATTATATAACAATTATAAAAATAAATTTAAAAAAATATCAAATATTAATTTTTTCAATACCAATAATTATTAATTATTTTCCTTAATTTCCATGAATATAAAACAGATCCGGAGAGAGTAGAAAATAATTAACCACCGGAAAAATCAATGTGAACAAAACTTTCCTAACACATATTATTCCCATCAACTCTGTTACATAAATATCAGTATTTGACATCCGTATGAAATATCTATCTTTTTTAGCAAAAATTGATGAATCCTGCGATTTCTCTTTCTTACATGATCCAGTTTGTCAAATACAGATGTGGTTTAAACATTTTCCTAATCCCATGCTTGAACTCGATACCTCTCCCTAACTATGAAGATTGACTTATCCATTTTTAAGCTAATGAAGATGTCTTTTTCGATGTCTCTCTCTTTTCAATCTATGCAAAATGATGAATGAGTTGCCGACTTGCAAATGAAGTTGTCTTTTTCGAAGTCACTTTTTTTCTCAGTTGTTTGAAAACATGATAAGAAAAGTGTTTTAAGCTAATCCCGAGCACATGAACATGGATATTCTCCAATCCCCAACCCTTGTTCGTTTCTTCCCATCAGAAACAACAAGCACCACCACGACCCCCACCTTTATCCAACTCGGTCATCATCATAATGGAAGCAGAATAATGCCATCGTTTGTGGCACCTGCCTCACGCACCCACACCCACCACATGTTTGATGAAATTCCCCTTTGGGACACTTTCTCATGGAACACCCTCATCCAAACCCATCTCACAAACAATGACTTCACTCATGTTCTCTCCGCCTACATCCAAATGATCCAGCGTGGTGTTCGCCGCGATAAGCGCACTCTTCCTCGCGTTGTCGATGCTTCTCGTCTCATGGGTGATTTGTCCATTGGTAAACAGCTTCATGGCCATGCTATCAAACTCGGCTTCTCGTCTGATAAATACGCCGTAACCGCTTTGATCGAGATGTACGGCCATTTGGATAGTCTCGACATGGCTCAATCGGTCTTTCACAAGTCTCGCAAGAATTTTGTTTCTTGGACCCTTCTTGCGAGGTTGTATATTGTTGGAGGGAAGCCGGATTTGGCTATTGATTTGTTTCTTCGGATGGCGGAGAAAAAGGAGCGTAATGTTGATCCTGTCGCGTTGGCTACTGCGTGCAGTGCTTGTGGGCTGATGAAATCCTTGCAGCACGGTAGGAAGGTACATGAGATAGCCAGGAAATGTGGGTTGGAGTTTGAAGTCTTAGTGGGTAACTCGCTGTTGAAAATGTATATCGATTGCGATAGCGTAGAGGATGCCAGATTGGTATTTGAGCAGATGCCTTGCAAGGATGTCATCTCATGGACATCGATGATTCGTGTTTATGTGAAGAAATTAGGAGGATTCAATGAGGCTTTCAAATTGTTCCGGCAGATGAACTTGGATGGGTTGAAACCAGATTCGCTGTCAATCTCTACCATTCTTCCTGCGTGTGGAAGAATAGCTTCTCATAATCATGGTAGACAAATTCACTGCTACCTACTTAGAAACGGGATTCACTTTAACCTGAAAGTCAAGAATGCACTTATGGACATGTATGTGAAATCAGGAGCTATCACTTCTGCGTCAAATGTTTTTGCTGAAATTAAGAAAAAAGATACTATTTCCTTGACCATGATGATATTGGGATATAGTTTACATGGACAAGGAAAGCTTGGTGTTCATTTGTTTCAACAGATGGAGAAGAAATTAAAGGTAATGCTTGATGGCACTGCATATGCTGCTGCACTTCATGCTTGCAGCACAGCGCGCATGGTTGAGGAAGGAAAGGTTTACTTCAACTGCATTAAGGCTCCCACGGTAGCTCACTATGCATTAAAAGTAGCTCTGCTAGCGCGGTGTGGACTCTTCGACGAGGTTAGAATCTTTATCGATGAACACAAGATTGGAAAGCATCCCGAGGTATTGAGAAAACTGCTAGAAGGGTGTAGGATTCATGGTCAATATACTCTAGGCAAGCAAGTCATTGAGCAGCTTTGTGAGTTGGAACCTCTAAATGCTAACAACTACGTGCTACTTCTGAATTGGTATGCAGGCAGTGCAAAATGGCACATGGTGAACAAGCTAAGGGAAACAATTAAAGACATGGGTTTGAAGCCCAAGAAGGCTTATACTTGGACATTGTTTGGGAATAAAGTTCATGTATTCGGAACTGGGGATGTAACTCATCCAAGATCACGGAAAATATATTCACAATTACAGGTTTTCATGGAGGAAATGAAAGACCAAGGAGTTGAACTGAATTGGGATTTCAGTCTCCATGATGTAGATGAAGAGAGGGAGTGCATTCAGACCGGGCACAGTGAACTCTTGGCACTTGCTTTTGGGCTCATCAGCTTACAAGCTGGACCTATCCTCCTTGCCAAAAATTCTAGGGTGTGTCATGGCTGCCATGATTTTGCAAAGTTTGTATCGAAGAGGATGAGAAGAGAAATCATCCTCAAGGACCCAAATTGCTTTCACCATTTCAAAGATGGACTTTGTTCATGTGAGGACTTTTGGTGATTATCTTCTTACCATAGATTCAATTTTTGGAGTTGATCATTTTGATTTTTTGTTTCAACAGATGGAGAAAGTATAGCTTGGCTTTGTGTATGTTAGATTTGATGATTTCGATTAGTGATCAGTGACCAATTAGTCGTGACCATTGTTTTGTTAGAGGGATATCCAACAGTAGACAAATTCAGATATCAAATTTTTTGCATGTAATTAGATGCACCATACCGCTGTTGTGTTGTTTCTATCCCATTGTCACTTTTTCTTTTATATTCATCTTATTCATTTTCTGTTGTCTTTTTTGCTTAGCCACCACGGTGGTTAAACTTAAATTTGATGCACTCAATAGCATTGTGCCTCAGACTACTTTGTTTTCCATGACTCCTATCCATGATTTTCATATTCTTTAGCTTCATTTCTTTTTCTGCATAGGAGGGGTTTTAAAACTCAAATTTTTAATATGCTGTACAGGGCATAATTTCTTAGCTTGGGGTTCCTTCAAGACTCATAACTATCAAATACCTAAATACTTAACCCTTTTATCCAAAAATATACGAGTAATATGTCATATTGGTCCCAGATCATTTAATTTCTGAGATTTTCGAAATTTCAAATTGGTTCTTAAGATAAGAAAACGTGAGTCACATTAGTTTTTGTCATTAACATGGTTTTGAAAACCGGGTCGGATCGGTCGGTTCGACCAAAAAACTAGTGAACCGATGGAGGTGCCGGTTCGGAATAAGCCAGAAACCACTTTGTAAAAAAACCGGTATTGAACCGGCTGAACCGGTATTAAACGGCCAAAACCGGTGAAAAATCGGTTTGGCCCGGTTTGAATTTGGAAGCCCAAATTTAGCAAAAAAACTGGGCTTTTTATAAAAAAAATAAATAAATAAATAATGGAATCTTATATGCTGTAAACTCAAACGACACCAATTATGTAATACATTTATATATTTTTATTTGAGTAATTAATGAGTAAAATTCATTTTGGTTAATAAGAAAATTGTTATAAAATTGTGAAGAAGGGAAAATTTATGTTTTAAGTTTTGCAATTGAAATAATTTTAGTACGTTTATTTAAAAATAAGCAACTATTATTATAATCTAAAAAGAAAGATTGCAAATTAGAACTAAAAAGAAGAGCAATTTTTTTTTTTGTTTTAATTTTTTATAAATTTGAATGAAAAGAAAATTAAAACAATATATTATTCTGAGAATCTTTTTTTTTTTGTCCATAGAAGATGAGTCAATAACATATTAGTTGTGGTAATTGATAATCATAGTAATAATTACATATCTAATATTGAACATGTATAACGAAATTAAAGACATATATATATTTTTTTGTACACGTCGAATTGATGGTTAATTATGCGAAAACATTACTTAGTGATATATGATTCATTATCTAAATTACATGAAACATAATTTTCAATGCTTCAGACATATATCCTAACAAAAGTGATATCTTGCAAAATAGCTGTTGCATGCTGATTATGAGTGATAAGCTTCTATACCATTTGGGTAAAAATATATATAGGCTTATTTATGGTTTTGGTCCCTATAAGTTGGTCTCGTTTTGAATTTAGTCCTTAAATCTTTTTTTGACCTTTAATGGTCCTTAATTCTTTTTAAATTTTGTTTTTAGTCCTTAAATCTTTTTTTGACCTTGAATGGTCCTTAAATCTTTTTAAATTTTGTTTTTAGTCCTTTTGTTTGTCTTTTTCTGTCATTTGCTGACATGGCAAACGGTGTGCCATGTCAGCCCTTATATTGACTGTCAACGATGCATCTGATGTGGACCTCCCACTCATGTGAGCAGGAACCGAGCATGAACCGAGCATGAGCCGAGCATTAACCGTGCATGAGATATCGACCGAGTAAGATGCAATTGGTAACGGCATAGCTTGGTTCGTGCTCAGTTCATCATGCTCGGTTCGTGCTCGGTCGATATCTCCCCTCGGTTTGGCAAGTCATGCTCGGTTCATGATCGGTTAATGCTAGGTTCCTGCTCGGTTCCTGCTCACATGAGTAGGAGGTCCACATCAGATGCATCGTTGGCAGTCAATGTAAGGGCTGACATGGCACACCGTTTGTCATGTCAGCAGATGACAGAAGAAGACAAACAGAAGGACTAAAAACAAAATTTAAAAAGATTTAAGGACCATTCAAGGTCAAAAAAAGATTTAAGGACTAAAAACAAAATTTAAAAAGATTTAAGGACCGTTCAAGGTCAAAAAAAGATTTAAGGACTAAATTCAAAACGAGGTCAACTTATAGGGACCAAAACCATAATTAAGCCATATATATATATATATATATATATATATATATATATATATATCAGTCCATATTTATTTCCAATATTTGAATTTTAGTTAGTGTTAAATAGAAGAAAAAACATAAATAGATTTGGAATGGTGTGTTACGTTTAAAAAATTGTGGTATTAGTTTTTAAATATAATATTAAAGCACAAGCAAATTAGAATGTGAGTTGTTGTCCAAATCAGGTTTTGTGTTTTATGTGTATTCAAAAATATGAAAACAATTTACCATTGTTAGTCTTGCTTATTTTGTTTCTTTTTCCCAATCTCTTTGGTTGTAGAGAATTGAGGGGTAGACATTTGAGATAATCCACAAGTATCATCTTATGTATATGTGAATGATATATTCTTCTACTGCATTTTTGTGTCAGGAGTCTTAAATGCAGAAGGATCATTTTCTCCTGACATAGAGCCAAATTCCTACAACAATAAGTAAGTGTAAGCATGGTATAAAAGTCGGTTAAGATAAAATTTTAGTTATTTGAATATTGTCAGAAATTTACAATGACATTGTTTTGTGTTGATGAAGGGGTTGAAGTCTGAAGTTGAAATTGAGATTGTGTTGTACAGTGATCGGCCTGCTGGAGAGAATAAAATATTAAGTTATGGAGCTGAATATTTTGGTTGAGCCATTTCTAATTGTAGTGATTACCTGATTCGTGAAATGCTTTTAGGATTTCCTCATCATCAGTCATTTGAAGTATTGTGAAGGAGTCTTTTTTTCTCAGAATATTGTAGTCATGGCTAATGTCAACCAAGAATGCAAATTCGGGGAAAACCGTATGGATCGCCAATCTGTCATTTATTAATGTGTTTTGAAATAGAGTTAGCAGAATTCAAATTACATTGTGATTTTAATCTGTGATGAATGGAGAAAATGTGAAGGGTGAATAACATATTATTTTATATCTGTTCAAGTTCTTTCAGCATTTCCATCGCAATTTTATGAAAGTATTTGAAGGCAAGAGAATCAAATAAAGTGAAGCATGTCTCCTTCGTGGAGTCGGAAACCATGAATTGTATCTTGTATCTGAAATGTAATATTTAAATTCATGACATGTGGATAGTTGAATGTTGTAAAAACTGTAATTAGTTTTAGGACTTCAAATAACTATTAATTCATACTTTGGTATGATTACGGTAGGTGTCTTGTTGCATCTTGGATCAGAGCAATGGAAATAGGTGTCAACTCCATCTTTTGCTAATGATATTAATAATGTGTGATTAAAGATGTCACGGTGATTTTGTTGTTATAATCTATATGCAGGAAAATGATTGCACCTTTTTGCTTCTCAACTACTTTTGTCTTGCATGAACAATATGAATTGTAGTACCAATTATTATCTTCATTGACATAGTTAATTTTTCCAATTGTCGCATATTTTCCAGCCTTGGTTGAGTGACATTATACGTAGGACATTTTGCATTAGAATTTCACGATAAAGTTATCAAAAAGAAGAATTCTTTTAAATTTTGTAATAAATTGTCATACCTGAGTTGCGTTTTTGATTTCCCTGATTGACTTCCTAATAGAAATATCAGTTATTGAAGTTAAAGTTTCACTTCGAGTTCCAACAGTGTATTGTGTTGCACTTTGCGTAAGCGCTAGAGGTTGATAGCTTTGGCTTATCCTGCAAATTAGTAATTGAGAAGTTAATTTATGACAAGAATTGTATATAATGGAAAACAAATATGTATTTGTTCATTCTTACATGGACCGAAAGTCTTCCACCTCAGGGAATTTGGGATTGTAAAGTATTCTTGTGGTTGTCCACGATGTGTTAATTGAAATCACACCTTAAATAATAATAATAATAATAAAAAAGCATAAGATATGAATTGACTATGTAAATTAAATAGGATTTTGAAGAGAGATACCATGTCATCAATTGTTAATTTATTTTGGCATATTCCATTAGCACAATTTTTGGGTGAACATCATTCTTCAGTCATTTCTTCTGCAATGTTGTCAAATAAACACACTTTGACAGTACTTTGACTCAAAAGAAAAGAATGAATGAAATTACTTAAATGTAACTTTATGAATGTAATGTGTGAAATAAAAAGAAAGTATATGTAAAGTATAAAGTAAGTTCAAGGGTGTGATTGAAAACTTGTGGTCTGTAAGCAAGAATGTCAGTCTCTTTCCAGTTTTTCCATCTTTCTGGTAGTCTTCTAGTTGTCCATGTTTTGTGATCACTCCTAGGGCATCTATTAAATAGACAAAAATCAGGTAATTCATAAAAAATATAGAAATACAAATGTCAGGTTATTCAATAACTATAAGATTAATAGTAAGTGTCATTATTTTACCTATAAGAAATTCAGACTTAATATTTTTGGGTGTTTCTAGTGTTAATATGTCTTCGTATTTTGCAAAGTTGAATGTGTACCAGGGTAAATTCTCTTGGCTCCATTCAATATTTGTTGCATATGTGAGTTTCAGTTTCAGTTTCATATAACATTGCAAATTTTCACCCTGACATAATAGAATTGCATACAAATGAAAAAAATGATATACATGCTCTTCAAATTACTGGAATGTAAACCTCTGTACTGATTGATAAATTGAAGAATAATGCACTGAATTGATTGATAACTATTTTAACCTGTGTATCAATGAGGACCACATGCATGTATCTGACAATATTTCCTTGGTGCATAACTTTCCAAACTCTGTTAACTCTGTCATGGAGGATTCTATTTTTTCGTCCTAGTTTTAAGTCTCTTGTAGAAAGATTGGTCATAAGGTATCTGTTATGGGCAAATTCTAATAAGTTATAAGTTAATAATTATAATTAATAAATGAAAGCATGAATAGCTTTTCTTAATAACTGAAAGCTTGAATAGCTTTTGTGAAGGAAATTTTGCCTAATGTCACAGACTAATAAAAAAGTGTTTATTTTTAAAAATTAATTTCATATATATATATATTAATATAAAATTAATATAAGTATTAATTATATATTTAGTGAGAATTGTTGATTAATTATTATCAAACAAAGAAATGTTGATTAATTTTTTTTCCTTTTAATATGTTACTTTTGTTGCAGTTAAGGGAGAAAGAGCAGGTTAAAGGAAATAAAAGGAAGATTGGTAACATATTTGAGGTAATTTTATAAGCATTTTATTGTAAATATGAATGAAGAAAGAAATGCAGATACAATAGAAGACGTTTTTGTGCAATATGGCAGCATACTATGAATTCTCATCTTATTTGAAGTAAAAACCGTTTATTTATGTTTTCTATTATACAATGGTTGAACGAATTTTTCAAAATCGCATCTTCAAACCTAGGGTTTTGATATTTAAGTGCTTTGTATTTTAGGTTTAGCAGTGTAATTACCTTGAATGGTGCAATGTGTTGGTTCCAAGTCCTCTCGTTAATGCTATTCGGTCGATTCTTAATGGCCGGTGTGGTGCATCTTTGCTCTGTATTGTGTGGAGATGAAGGAAATGAGTATTGGTATAGAGAATGAGAAAGTGAATTTGATAGAAGATTAAATGTAGTTGTTGGTTTAAAGAAATGAAACAGTGATATTTTGAAATGGAGATTAGCCATTGTTGAGGCGCTGAGAAAATTGGATTGATAGGACTTTTGCTTTTAGTAGCAGTGTCTCAGAGCTATTGAGGCTATTACTGTTGAAGATGATAAGATCATTCGTGATATGAATTTAAATTAAGTATTCCCTCCCATCACATTTATATGACCCTTTTTGAGTTTCTCACTTCATTAAGGAAAGTAGTTAAATTTGTTAGTGACATTGGAAATGTAAATATTTGATATTCTTTTTCTAAATTATCCCTACAGTTATCATTGGAACTCTAAAGAGAGTTTACTTAATAGGGATGTTTGTGGAAATCAGTAGTTAAATGCTAGTGAAAATTGAAAAGGGTATTATAAATAGTACAAAAAAAAACCCAAAAGAGTTTTATAAATAGGATCATAGAGAGTAATGAATAGAAGATATTTGCAATTTATGGTCAATAGGACTTAATAGCACTTACACCTTGTTTGTTTAAAGAGAAAATGTGTATACAGAAAATGGCAAGAGAGATTTTGGAATGAAAACTTCATTTTCCCCTGTTTAGTTTATGAGAGAAAATGTAGAGGAGAGAAAAAACACATGGAGCCCAAAAAAAAGTTTTCTCTCCCCAAATGAAGAGATTTTGGAGAGAAAACTATGATTAACATATAAAATTACTCTTCTGTTTCCATTTTACTACATCTTTTTTTTTTCAATTTTTCAATTGAAAAAAATAAATTTTTTTTACTTAAATAAAAAAACAATTTTTATAATATTTTGGATTCGAAAAATTTATTATGTAACGAAGAATTGAAGTTAAAAAAACTTTGACCATATGAAATATAGATATATAAAAAAAAATTATATGAAAAATTTTAACAATTAATTAGTTGGTTCAAGTATATTTATTTTATTTATAATAAATTTTTTAAATAAATCTAACAATAATTAGCTGATTCAAGTATATATTTTTTTTCCAATTCACTAATATATTTGTCTTATTATATAATAACTCTAATTAAATTTAATAATAATTGATGCACTATTAATTTTAATAATCTGATATGGACAATTAAGACTCCGAAGTGCATTTTTTGATTCTTTACATGTTTGTCAATCTCACATAGCAGATTGTTCATAATTATATTATTGAAACAAATTATTAAGTCCTAGAACAGTTTTACAATTTTTTTTTTTTTAAATTTAAGATATTCATCAGTTTGCTTTAAACCGAAGATTGGAAATTACAATTTTTGTGTAAAATAAAAATGAAGAAGATCTAATAACGTCCAAATGGTGAAGCAATAGTTGTTGTTTTCGATTCATTACTGAAAAGGTTGGATATTACATGAAGTCTGATTCTATGGACAAAGTTGAAGTAGAATATGTAAATGACAATAATAATAAAGCATAATAAGAAGTCATAGTAGATTGACAGAGATTAAGACCGAAAGCCATGTTAAAATTCAAATGAAAACAACAACTCTTCATCTTGTCTTTTTTTAGGTAGCGTTTTGGTTCGGCTCCTCTCTTATGTAGTTGAACCTGGAAAATCCAATGTACTAGAAAACAACTATGTCACCATTGTTTATGTTTTCCTGTTGGCAAAAGTCTTTCCATCCTCCAAGAATTTGTCCACTAATTGTTATGAATACTTGAAGGAAAAAGAACTTGTATCTTGTTCCTTCCGGTGTGTAGATGTTCCAATTCACACCTAGTGAGGTATGGTATTTTTTTTGAGAAATTACTTATCAACTTCAAAGTAATCTTGTATTCACATGTAAATGTATTTAATTTATTTCAATAATTTAATAAAATTATAATTAATGATTAACATATACAACTGAATTAATTTATTGAGGTACAAAAATATGACCTTGGATGCATCATAGACAACCATCAGTTCTCCCAAAATAGTTGGTGTTACCGTTCCTTCGTTGACTGCCATGAAAGTCTGGTATGGCATAAGGAAAGTAGAGAATGACATTAGTGAAAACCAAATATGTTAAGAATGTAAAATAAAGAAGTTCGGATTTGAACAGTCAAGTGATTGTAGTTGGAAATTTGATATCATGGTTTTGCAGAATAACATTGAGAAGAAGAGTGAATACCTTGATAATTTGTGACACTTGAAATATAAGAGAAGATTTGTTATTTCGTGAGTCTCAAAGGAGCTATGGTATTGGGTTTTACAGGGATAAATTAGTGTAAAAAATTTATTGGTATTTAATATATAAAGTTACCAAACCATACAAAAGGGACTATTGCATACCTGTTTTAACTGAGTCAAATATTTTTTTAGATTGCAAGTCTTTCATTAATGCCTTCAACTTCATTTTAAAAACTCGAACAACAATATTCGGACGGTCCTTTGGTTTAAGTCTCTTTCGTTCCACAAATCTTGTTATTTCAAGCCACTTGGGATTGCAAGTGAAAGTTACAAATATATCTGGATAACCATACCACCTGCAGATGGTCATATCTTCTTGATAGTTTTGTACCATGTAACGTGGTCCTCCGATGAATGTTGAAGGAAGGACAACTCGTTTACCCAGTGTGCAACTTTGTGTTTCACCTTGAAATACAACATCATGCAAACGGTTGTAAACTTCAGACCGCAAACGTTTATGATGTTTTCTATAGAATGACATTCTCCAACTCTCTATCACAGTGTAAGAATCAACAACCAACTGTTGGAATAGTCTCCTTGAAATCAACGCTATCTCTTCAACTCCATCTCTCTCTTGATATCGGAAAGCAAAATACTCCCATTAGAGTTGTGTTGTCTTCTTTTTCTTTATCTGAATTTCAAACCATATTGTGTGGTATATCATCAGAGAATCCATCTTCTCCATTAGGATGGACAATAGGATATTGCAAGGGGAGATAGAGGGGATGCAACTCATGAATCCTTTTCAATTATCCAGCTTGAGATTCTACGATTATGTCTCTATTATCATTATTTTCGTCCACATCACCGACCACCAGTGCAGCAATTTCATCAACAATAGGCAAATCATAGACTCTAGAATCTTTTCTTATTTTGCCAATCAATTTCAATTTCAAGTCCACAATTGGCTCTTCTTGAAGCATATCCATTGTCATTCTAAAGACTTTGCATATCGGAATATACGTGTCCAACATATCCTTCAAGTTTTGTACTATTTCAGAATCCAAGTCTGATTTGAAGAATCCATGTGTATGAAGCTATGTTTTGATGAGGAAAACATTGTGATGAAATCAAGTGAAAGCAAGACTAAACATTGTGATGAAGTCAAGTGAAAGCAAGTCTCCCAAAGAACAAAAGCAACAATGTTCAAGAGCTAAATGTTACAAAGAAAAGATAAAGAGAAGAAGAAAGAAAATTTTACAAGAAGAGAGAATCAATTAATCTCTAGACAAGCAAGCAAGGAATCAAAGTTTCATAGAGTTATTTTATATTTTGCTTTGAGTTCTTAGGTTGTTGGGTAGAGTTAGTTTTGGGTAGTGAATCTCAATTAATTAATTTTGATCAAATTAATTTTGAGTTTCATAAAACCAATTAATTAAAATATGTTGATGCATATTTTTCAAAAATGTTTTATAAATATTTTTAGGATGCATCAATAAGTGGCTTAATATTTTAATTAAGGTTGAAAAGAATTGGTTTTAATAGTTAAAGTTTTGAAAATATTTTTTGCTAAATTAGAAAACAAAAGTTACAGTGACTAACGGGTTAGTCATACCCAGTAACCGGTTAGTGACTGTTAAGTTTGTTAAAAATTCAGTTTTATGTTTTCATTCTTTATGGGTATCTATATAAACCATTCTTACATCTTAATGAAAATATAGAATCATTCAAATACGTTTTATATCAAGAGAAACAAGACACACACTCTCTCTTTGATTAAAAAGATCAAAAGCTTTCTTTTACATCTTGTTATCATCTTTTCTACAAACACAAGAATCTCATAATCAACTTGTTCATTGTTATTTGATTGAGATTCATTAGGTTCTGATTTTCTGTATTTCTGTATTTCTATGGTGTTGTAATCATTGCATTCAAGGCAAAATAGTCTACAACAAATTGAAGAAAAAGGAAGTCTTGATTGAGGAACAATCAAGCAAAGGAAGTCTTGATTAAGGTGTAATCAAGCAAAGTGAAGGTTTCTTGGTTGAGGAATAATCAAGAAATTGAAGAAGTCTAAGTGGATAGAGATTCACATAGCAAGAGGGTAGAATTAGAAGATCAAGGAGGGTTGCATAACAAGAGTGAGGTATCTCTTGGTAGCTATCAAGTGAGGAATCTTGAGAGGCTTAGCTTGTAATCAAGGATCTTTAATTCTAGTGAAGAAATCTCTCTTTGTTGAAGAGGAGACTGGATGTAGCTCTCAAGTGGATGAGAGTGAACCAGGATAAATCTCTTGTGCAGTATCTCTTTCCTAATATCTTTAATTTCTGCATTATTCATTGTTCTTGCATAAAAACCTAGAAAAGGGATTTTCAAATTAATTGAATCAATTAGTTAGTAATTGTACAAATTAATTTGGGGAAAATCATTTTCAAACATCTGTTTAATTGTTTTAATTCTTGGGTTGAAGTATTTCTGCGTTTTACTCTGAGTTCTTGATTGAATTGCAATTGTATTCAAAACTGGTTCAGATACTAACCGGTTAGTAAGCTTAGTAACCGGTTAGTCACTGACATTTGGTTAAATAAATTCTGTTTTAACCACGTTTTGTTTGTACTTTGCGAAAATTGTTCAAGGTTGTTTTAACACCTATTCAACCCCCCCTTCTAGGTGTTCTCACGTGTTCATACTATACCACTTGTATTCCAACAAGTGGTATCAGAGCATTGGTCGGTTAAAGATCAAAGCTTAAACGCTTTACCGGAAAAGATCCTTTTTGGTTTACAATGGATAGCATGAACATGTTTAATAATCTGAATATTTTAAATGTTGATGATGAGACTATGAAATTACTAATGAGTAAATTCTTGGAGTTTTTGAAAAGTGAAGGAATTTTGCTTGTTCAAGAAAGAAGAGAAGAATCAAATTTCTCACATCAACACAAGTCAAAAAGAAGAAATTTCAGCAAGAAAGATGCTACAAGTTTCAACCAAGACAATAAGATTAAGAAGATTTCAAAGGAAAAACTCAAGTGTCATGAATGTAGAAAAGAAGGACACATCAAATTTGAATGTCCTCAATACTTGAAGAAACTTGAAGATGACAAGAAGAATAACCAAGAATTCAATTCAAAAGTGAATGATGTTGTGCAAGATATTTCGGAAGAAGATGGATTCTCAAACTTATGCTTGATGGCAATCCTTGATGAAGAGACTTCTCAAAGTGACAATACCATCATACTTGATAGTGATAGTGATAATGAGGTATCCTCTTGTTCTTCTTCTAATTCAAATTCATCATCCTATAATACTTTGTACAATACATATGAAGAAATGTGTATTGAATTTAAGAAACTTGTTAAAGTTCATGAAAAACAGAAAAAGGTTATTTTGAAGCATCAACAAAAGATTGTTGAAATGGAAAATTATATAAATGAGTTGAAGCTTCAAAATGAATCTTTGAATCTTAAAAATTCCCCTATTATTCATGATTGTGAAAATTGTACTAATGTTGTCCCAACTTGTGAGAAATGCAAAATGCTTGAAAATGAAAATGACATTTTGAAAAATAGACTTGCATCATTCACAAGAGGAGATAAGCATTTAAACAATTTACTTTCTAGTCAAAGGAATTTTTCGAATAGGTCCGGATTAGGCTATGTCCATGGAAAGAAAAGAAATTTCAAAGTTGTTGGCTCATTTTCTAAAATTGATTTTTCCATAAAGCCAACTTGCTTTTATTGTGGAAAACATGGACATACAAATAATGTTTGTGAAATAAAAAGGTTTGGAGTACCTAATGGATTGTATGAATGGGTTAAGAAAGGTCAAAGTCCTTTATCTAACAAAAATGGACCCAAAACCATTTGGGTACCAAAAACCAAGGCTTGAGTTATTTTGTAGGTATGCTTGAAGGGAATGCACTATGATTTGGATATATTTCAGTACCTTTAAAGCAGAAAAATTGGTATGAATTCATAATTTCAAATATCTCAAGTAAGTCCTTCAACCATGATAATATTATAGAATTTATCCTTTTCATGGTGAGTGCTTCTTTATCAACTTTTGTGCACTTGTTCAATTTACTAATGTTGTTGAAATTGAATAGATGGATTGAAATATATTTGATTTAATGTGCTAGTTGATGAATATTGAATTTGTATGGTTTAATGGGAAAATATGTGTTATTATGAGTTTTGCACTCTTTATTGTATATGTATGCAAACTTATATGACATTGTGTGAATTTAAATGGATATTGAGTTTACGAGGTTTGGAAAACTTTTATTAATTTTTGATAAAGCTTTTTCAATTTTTAAATATATGATTTTTTTCTGTGAAAATTGAATTTTGTTTAATTTCTGCAATTTTCACTGACTGGTTACAGTGACTAACCGCTAACCGGTTAGCACGTAACAGTTCAGAAAAATAAAAAACTTTTTCAAATCAGTTTTCACTCATTCTTGTCACTCTCTCAAACTCGTTTTTCCCTTTCTAAAACCCTAGCACACGATTTTTTCTTCAATCTTCATCAAATCAATTCAATTCAATTTCTTCTTTGTTTCATCTTATTTCATCATCATCCTACACGTTTCCATCTTCCATCATCCTATTTGTGCCCAAAATTCGTTTTCCCCCTTTTCTCAAACCCTAGACCGAACCTCTCCCATCTTCAACTATGTCTTCCTCAAAGAGAACAAGGGTAAAGAGCACTGCAAATAGGCCTTGAAGGAGGAACAGAGATGATTTCTTTGAAGAAACCAACTGTGAACAGAGGTTTGATGGTTTCTCTTCTAGAAAGTTTGGATTAATTAGGTGGATGGATTTTGATTGGTGTAGTGCTAATTTTTTTGATTTCCATAGGCTCCTAAATTTTCAGGGTCTTAGGAGGTTTTTAGAACTGAAAGGCAAAATTTACCCTAGGTTAGTAAGAGAGTTCTATTCTAACCTTACTCTTAGAGATGATGTCTTTCACACCAAAGTCAATGGAGTTGTTTTTACTGTGACTGATGAGGATTTCCTTAGTGTTGCTGGTGTTAGGGCTATAGGTACCTTCTGGGGGGATGATCATGATGAAAGAATAGCACAGTGTAACCCGGAAGATGTGTACCGTAATAGTCTTAGGAACGCTGACTTGTACTCTGCAGGGGATAGGAAGGCTGTAGGAAATTTGACCGTGGACGATCGGTTGATTGTGTATGTTATTACATACATTCTTACCCCTAGAACCTCTACCAACCATTCCCAGGTTTTTGAAACCGATTTGAGGTATCCGTATGCTATTCAGAATAGAATTCAAGTGAACTGGGTAAGGATTATGTTTTCTTTTATGAAAGACGCAGCCAAGTCGACTAGTGGTAGCCTTCCCTATGTTATTTTTGTTAGCAAGCTCATAGAAAGGAAGAATATCACCATTTCAGCCGCGGAGGAGATTCTTGAGCATTCTCCTTCTCTTCACTGCATTGGGCCTAGAGTCCTTCATTCTGCTGGTATTCAACAACACAAGAGGTTGGATAATCGTTGAAAGTGGAACGATGACATTGCCTTGTTGGATGCTCAATTGGATGAAGAAGAAAGGCAACAAAAAGGAAATGAGGATGCTGCTCACGATGTTCATATGGTGAGCAGTGATGACAGTGATGAAGATGAAGATGAAGATGAGGATGAGGATGGAGGTGATGATAATGCTGCTGAGATGGATGAAGTTGATAATGGAGAAAATGCTGGTTCAGTTCCGGTTGCTAGTTCTCAACCTAGAACTACTCATGATATTGGTGGTTCAGGTTATGCATCAGGCTCGTTTGATTTTGCAGCCATGGAGGAGCGTCTCAATGCACGGATTGTTTCCGGTTTTGATCGGATCAATAGTCGGATGGATGGATTCCAAACAACTTATGAGAGAGACATGGAACGTCTCATGTTTTTGATGAGGACCTTTGGATCATCTTCCGCACCTCAAGCACCTCCTCCAAGTGAAGACTAGTGACCTTTAGGATTGCATTAGTATCATGTTTTAAGTATGGTTTTACAAATGTATTTTGGTGGTTTTTGGATGTAATTTGGTCTTTTATGTCTTTTCAGCTTTTTTGGATTTATGGTTATGTACGTTGGCTAGCTATTTTATGGTTTTTGTAATGAACCTTTTATGAATGAATCTATGTTATTGTTAATTTCAATTATGTTTCATTTATGGTTCATTTTATTTTGGTCAAATATATGCCTATAAATTCTGCTGAAAAGTGCAAATGCATACTGCCACAATGCTTTGTTTGATATTTCAGATTTGAATATAGTTCTTTGATACACCTTTGTGAATCATACATTGTTCTACTTTATTGTGGTCCATATGTATGTATCTATCCTGCATGATTGGTATTGACCTTTATTTGATAAGTTTTGGATGTTGCAAAGTGGTCATATCAATTCTGCCATGATTTTCTGGTATCTGACAGGTACTAACCGGTTAGTGTGACAGCCTGACAGCAAAATAGTGTGTTTTTCAGTGTATTTTTGACCATTATGTTGTTTATTTAATCTGCACATGGTGAATTACTATTTGATTACTATTTTGGACATGTGTGGTATGCTCTCATGAGGTTTTAGATATAATACATTGATATACATGCATATAATCACTGCAATTTACAGCTTTTCACAACTGATTTTTAACACGATTTTATAATTCATATAGTGTGTAATTGACTGTAAATTTTCTATGACTTTGAAGTATTCCATGTATGCATTATATTTACTCTTTGAAAACTTATTTTTAAATGCATTGGATACTAGTTTTGAAGTCTCAAAGTCAGGATTTTAATTCTGATTTTTGCAGTGTTCTGAATTGCAGAGGCTAACCGGTTAGTAGCCTTTGTAACCGGTTAGTAACTGACAGTTAGCAGATATTTTTTTTAATTAGTTTTCTTTCACCTTTGGCAATATTTTATACTTCTTTTATGCTTTTTGATCATGCCAAAAGGGGGAGAAAGGTGTTGTTTTGTTCTTGTTCTTTTATGCAGGGGGAGAAAAGTTGTTGATATTTTCAAGGCTTATGTTGAGGGGGAGCATTGTTGTGCATTCTATGAAGTTTGAAGCAAAAGGAAAACAAATGCTAATTAATCAACAACAAATTCAAAACAATGTTTGTCATCATCAAAAAGGGGGAGATTGAAGAATCCATGTGTATGAAGCTATGTTTTGATGAGGAAAACACTGTGATGAAATCAAGTGAAAGCAAGACTAAACATTGTGATGAAGTCAAGTGAAAGCAAGTCTCCCAAAGAACAAAAGCAACAATGTTCAAGAGCTAAATGTTACAAAGAAAAGATAAAGAGAAGAAGAAAGAAAATTTTACAAGAAGAGAGAATCAATTAATCTCTAGACAAGCAAGCAAGAAATCAAAGTTTCATAGAGTTATTTTATATTTTGCTTTGAGTTCTTAGGTTGTTGGGTAGAGTTAGTTTTGGGTAGTGAATCTCAATTAATTAATTTTGATCAAATTAATTTTGAGTTTCATAAAACCAGTTAATTAAAATATGTTGATGCATATTTTTCAAAAATGTTTTATAAATATTTTTTGGATGCATCAATAAGTGGCTTAATATTTTAATCAAGGTTGAAAAGAATTGGTTTTAATAGTTAAAGTTTTGAAAATATTTTTTGCTAAATTAGAAAACAAAAGTTACAGTGACTAACCGGTTAGTCATACCCAGTAACCGGTTAGTGACTGTTAAGTTTGTTAAAAATTCAGTTTTATGTTTTCATTCTTTATGGGTATCTATATAAACCATTCTTACACCTTAATGAAAATATAGAATCATTCAAATACGTTTTATATCAAGAGAAACAAGCCACACACTCTCTCTTAGATTGAAAAGATCAAAAGCTTTCTTTTACATCTTGTTATCATCTTTTCTACAAACACAAGAATCTCATAATCAACTTGTTCATTGTTATTTGATTGAGATTCATTAGGTTCTGATTTTCTGTATTTCTATGGTGTTGTAATCATTGCATTCAAGGCAAAATAGTCTACAACAAATTGAAGAAAAAGGAAGTCTTGATTGAGGAACAATCAAGCAAAGGAAGTCTTGATTAAGGTGTAATCAAGCAAAGTGAAGGTTTCTTGGTTGAGGAATAATCAAGAAATTGAAGAAGTCTAAGTGGATAGAGATTCACATAGCAAGAGGGTAGAATTAGAAGATCGAGGAGGGTTGCATAACAAGAGTGAGGTATCTCTTGGTAGCTATCAAGTGAGGAATCTTGAGAGGCTTAGCTTGTAATCAAGGATCTTTAATTCTAGTGAAGAAATCTCTCTTTGTTGAAGAGGGGACTGGATGTAGCTCTCAAGTGGGTGAGAGTGAACCAGGATAAATCTCTTGTGCAGTATCTCTTTCCTAATCTCTTTAATTTCTGCATTATTCATTGTTCTTGCATAAAAACCTAGAAAAGGGATTTTCAAATTAATTGAATCAATTAGTTAGTAATTATACAAATTAATTTAGGGAAAATCATTTTCAAACATCTGTTTAATTGTTTTAATTCTTGGGTTGAAGTATTTCTGCGTTTTACTCTGAGTTCTTGATTGAATTGCAATTGTATTCAAAACTGGTTCAGATACTAACCGGTTAGTAAGCTTAGTAACCGGTTAGTCACTGACATTTGGTTAAATAAATTATGTTTTAACCACGTTTTGTTTGTACTTTGCGAAAATTGTTCAAGGTTGTTTTAACACCTATTCAACCCCCCCTTCTAGGTGTTCTCACGTGTTCATACTATACCACTTGTATTCCAACAAGTGGTATCAGAGCATTGGTCGGTTAAAGATCAAAGCTTAAACGCTTTACCGGAAAAGATCCTTTTTGGTTTACAATGGATAACATGAACATGTTTAATAATCTGAATATTTTAAATGTTGATGATGAGACTATGAAATTACTAATGAGTAAATTCTTGGAGTTTTTGAAAAGTGAAGGAATTTTGCTTGTTCAAGAAAGAAGAGAAGAATCAAGTTTCTCACATCAACACAAGTCAAAAAGAAGAAATTTCAGCAAGAAAGATGCTACAAGTTTCAACCAAGACAATAAGACTAAGAAGATTTCAAAGGAAAAACTCAAGTGTCATGAATGTAGAAAAGAAGGACACATCAAATTTGAATGTCCTCAATACTTGAAGAAACTTGAAGATGACAAGAAGAATAACCAAGAATTCAATTCAAAAGTGAATGATGTTGTGCAAGATATTTCGGAAGAAGATGGATTCTCAAACTTATGCTTGATGGCAATCCTTGATGAAGAGACTTCTCAAAGTGACAATACCATCATACTTGATAGTGATAGTGATAATGAGGTATCCTCTTGTTCTTCTTCTAATTCAAATTCACCATCCTATAATACTTTGTACAATACATATGAAGAAATGTGTATTGAATTTAAGAAACTTGTTAAAGTTCATGAAAAACAGAAAAATGTTATTTTGAAGCATCAACAAAAGATTGTTGAAATGGAAAATTATATAAATGAGTTGAAGCTTCAAAATGAATCTTTGAATCTTAAAAATTCTCCTATTATTCATGATTGTGAAAATTGTACTAATGTTGTCCCAACTTGTGAGAAATGCAAAATGCTTGAAAATGAAAATGACATTTTGAAAAATAGACTTGCATCATTCACAAGAGGAGATAAGCATTTAAACAATTTACTTTCTAGTCAAAGGAATTTTTCGAATAGGTCCGGATTAGGCTATGTCCATGGAATGAAAAGAAATTTCAAAGTTGTTGGCTCATTTTCTAAAATTGATTTTTCCATAAAGCCAACTTGCTTTTATTGTGGAAAACATGGACATACAAATAATGTTTGTGAAATAAAAAGGTTTGGAGTACCTAATGGATTGTATGAATGGGTTAAGAAAGGTCAAAGTCCTTTATCTAACAAAAATGGACCCAAAACCATTTGGGTACCAGAAACCAAGGCTTGAGTTATTTTGTAGGTATGCTTGAAGGGAATGCACTATGATTTGGATATATTTCAGTACCTTTAAAGCAGAAAAATTGGTATGAATTCATAATTTCAAATATCTCAAGTAAGTCCTTCAACCATGATAATATTATAGAATTTATCCTTTTCATGGTGAGTGTTTCTTTATCAACTTTTGTGCACTTGTTCAATTTACTAATGTTGTTGAAATTGAATAGATGGATTGAAATATATTTGATTTAATGTGCTAGTTGATGAATATTGAATTTGTATGGTTTAATGGGAAAATATGCGTTATTATGAGTTTTGCTCTCTTTATTGTATATGTATGCAAACTTATATGACATTGTGTGAATTTATATGGATATTGAGTTTACGAGGTTTGGAAAACTTTTATTAATTTTTTATAAAGCTTTTTCAATTTTTAAATATATGATTTTTTTCTGTGAAAATTGAATTTTGTTTAATTTCTGCAATTTTCACTGACTGGTTACAGTGACTAACCGCTAACCGGTTAGCACGTAACAGTTCAGAAAAATAAAAAGCTTTTTCAAATCAGTTTTCACTCATTCTTGTCACTCTTTCAAACTCGTTTTTCCCTTTCTAAAACCCTAGCACACGATTTTTTCTTCAATCTTCATCAAATCAATTCAATTTCTTCTTTGTTTCATCTTATTTCATCATCATCCTACACGTTTCCATCTTCCATCATCCTATTTGTGCCCAAAATTCGTTTTCCCCCTTTTCTCAAACCCTAGACCGAACCTCTCCCATCTTCAACTATGTCTTCCTCAAAGAGAACAAGGGTAAAGAGCACTGCAAATAGGCCTTCAAGGAGGAACAGAGATGCTTTCTTTGAAGAAACCAACTGTGAACAGAGGTTTGATGGTTTCTCTTCTAGAAAGTTTGGATTAATTAGGTGGATGGATTTTGATTGGTGTAGTGCTAATTTTTTTGATTTCCATAGGCTCCTAAATTTTCAGGGTCTTAGGAGGTTTTTAGAACTGAAAGGCAAAATTTACCCTAGGTTAGTAAGAGAGTTCTATTCTAACCTTACTCTTAGAGATGATGTCTTTCACACCAAAGTCAATGGAGTTGTTTTTACTGTGACTGATGAGGATTTCCTTAGTGTTGCTGGTGTTAGGGCTATAGGTACCTTCTGGGGGGATGATCATGATGAAAGAATAGCACAGTGTAACCCGGAAGATGTGTACCGTAATAGTCTTAGGAACGCTGACTTGTACTCTGCAGGGGATAGGAAGGCTGTAGGAAATTTGACCGTGGACGATCGGTTGATTGTGTATGTTATTACATACATTCTTACCCCTAGAACCACTACCAACCATTCCCAGGTTTTTGAAACCGATTTGAGGTATCCGTATGCTATTCAGAATAGAATTCAAGTGAACTGGGTAAGGATTATGTTTTCTTTTATGAAAGACGCAGCCAAGTCGACTAGTGGTAGCCTTCCCTATGTTATTTTTGTTAGCAAGCTCATAGAAAGGAAGAATATCACCATTTCAGCCGCGGAGGAGATTCTTGAGCATTCTCCTTCTCTTCACTGCATTGGGCCTAGAGTCCTTCATTCTGCTGGTATTCAACAACACAAGAGGTTGGATAATCGTTGAAAGTGGAACGATGACATTGCCTTGTTGGATGCTCAATTGGATGAAGAAGAAAGGCAACAAAAAGGAAATGAGGATGCTGCTCACGATGTTCATATGGTGAGCAGTGATGACAGTGATGAAGATGAAGATGAAGATGAGGATGAGGATGGAGGTGATGATAATGCTGCTGAGATGGATGAAGTTGATAATGGAGAAAATGCTGGTTCAGTTCCGGTTGCTAGTTCTCAACCTAGAACTACTCATGATATTGGTGGTTCAGGTTATGCATCAGGCTCGTTTGATTTTGCAGCCATGGAGGAGCGTCTCAATGCACGGATTGTTTCCGGTTTTGATCGGATCAATAGTCGGATGGATGGATTCCAAACAACTTATGAGAGAGACATGGAACGTCTCATGTTTTTGATGAGGACCTTTGGATCATCTTCCGCACCTCAAGCACCTCCTCCAAGTGAAGACTAGTGACCTTTAGGATTGCATTAGTATCATGTTTTAAGTATGGTTTTACAAATGTATTTTGGTGGTTTTTGGATGTAATTTGGTCTTTTATGTCTTTTCAGCTTTTTTGGATTTATGGTTATGTACGTTGGCTAGCTATTTTATGGTTTTTGTAATGAACCTTTTATGAATGAATCTATGTTATTGTTAATTTCAATTATGTTTCATTTATGGTTCATTTTATTTTGGTCAAGTATATGCCTATAAATTCTGCTGAAAAGTGCAAATGCATATTGCCACAATCCTTTGTTTGATATTTCAGATTTGAATATAGTTCTTTGATACACCTTTGTGAATCATACATTGTTCTACTTTATTGTGGTCCATATGTATGTATCTATCCTGCATGATTGGTATTGACCTTTATTTGATAAGTTTTGGATGTTGCAAAGTGGTCATATCAATTCTGCCATGATTTTCTGGTATCTGACAGGTACTAACCGGTTAGTGTGACAGCCTGACAGCAAAATAGTGTGTTTTTCAGTGTATTTTTGACCATTATGTTGTTTATTTAATCTGCACATGGTGAATTACTATTTGATTACTATTTTGGACATGTGTGGTATGCTCTCATGAGGTTTTAGATATAATACATTGATATACATGCATATAATCACTGCAATTTACAGCTTTTCACAACTGATTTTTAACACGATTTTATAATTCATATAGTGTGTAATTGACTGTAAATTTTCTATGACTTTGAAGTATTCCATGTATGCATTATATTTACTCTTTGAAAACTTATTTTTAAATGCATTGGATACTAGTTTTGAAGTCTCAAAGTCAGGATTTTAATTCTGATTTTTGCAGTGTTCTGAATTGCAGAGGCTAACCGGTTAGTAGCCTTTGTAACCGGTTAGTAACTGACAGTTAGCAGATATTTTTTTTAATTAGTTTTCTTTCACCTTTGGCAATATTTTATACTTCTTTTATACTTTTTGATCATGCCAAAAGGGGGAGAAAGGTGTTGTTTTGTTCTTGTTCTTTTATGCAGGGGGAGAAAAGTTGTTGATATTTTCAAGGCTTATGTTGAGGGGGAGCATTGTTGTGCATTCTATGAAGTTTGAAGCAAAAGGAAAACAAATGCTAATTAATCAACAACAAATTCAAAACAATGTTTGTCATCATCAAAAAGGGGGAGATTGAAGAATCCATGTGTATGAAGCTATGTTTTGATGAGGAAAACATTGTGATGAAATCAAGTGAAAGCAAGACAAAACATTGTGATGAAGTCAAGTGAAAGCAAGTCTCCCAAAGAACAAAAGCAACAATGTTCAAGAGCTAAATGTTACAAAGAAAAGATAAAGAGAAGAAGAAAGCAACTTTTACAAGAAGAGAGAATCAACTAATCTCTAGACAAGCAAGCAAGGAATCAAAGTTTCATAGAGTTATTTTATATTTTGCTTTGAGTTCTTAGGTTGTTGGGTAGAGTTAGTTTTGGGTAGTGAATCTCAATTAATTAATTTTGATCAAATTAATTTTGAGTTTCATAAAACCAATTAATTAAAATATGTTGATGCATATTTTTCAAAAATGTTTTATAAATATTTTTAGGATGCATCAATAAGTGGCTTAATATTTTAATCAAGGTTGAAAAGAATTGGTTTTAATAGTTAAAGTTTTGAAAATATTTTTTGCTAAATTAGAAAACAAAAGTTACAGTGACTAACCGGTTAGTCATACCCAGTAACCGGTTAGTGACTGTTAAGTTTGTTAAAAATTCAGTTTTATGTTTTCATTCTTTATGGGTATCTATATAAACCATTCTTACACCTTAATGAAAATATAGAATCATTCAAATACGTTTTATATCAAGAGAAACAAGCCACACACTCTCTCTTAGATTGAAAAGATCAAAAGCTTTCTTTTACATCTTGTTATCATCTTTTCTACAAACACAAGAATCTCATAATCAACTTGTTCATTGTTATTTGATTGAGATTCATTAGGTTCTGATTTTTTGTATTTCTATGGTATTGTAATCACTGCATTCAAGGCAAAATAGTCTACAACAAATTGAAGAAAAAAGAAGTCTTGATTGAGGAACAATCAAGCAAAGGAAGTCTTGATTAAGGTGTAATCAAGCAAAGTGAAGGTTTCTTGGTTGAGGAATAATCAAGAAATTGAAGAAGTCTAAGTGGATAGAGATTCATATAGCAAGAGGGTAGAATTAGAAGATCGAGGAGGGTTGCATAACAAGAGTGAGGTATCTCTTGGTAGCTATCAAGTGAGGAATCTTGAGAGGCTTAGCTTGTAATCAAGGATCTTTAATTCTAGTGAAGAAATCTCTCTTTGTTGAAGAGGGGACTGGATGTAGCTCTCAAGTGGGTGAGAGTGAACCAGGATAAATCTCTTGTGCAGTATCTCTTTCCTAATCTCTTTAATTTCTGCATTATTCATTGTTCTTGCATAAAAACCTAGAAAAGGGATTTTCAAATTAATTGAATCAATTAGTTAGTAATTGTACAAATTAATTTGGGGAAAATCATTTTCAAACATCTGTTTAATTGTTTTAATTCTTGGGTTGAAGTATTTCTGCGTTTTACTCTGAGTTCTTGATTGAACTGCAATTGTATTCAAAACTGGTTCAGATAGTAACCGGTTAGTAAGCTTAGTAACCGGTTAGTCACTGACATTTGGTTAAATAAATTCTGTTTTAACCACGTTTTGTTTGTACTTTGCGAAAATTGTTCAAGGTTGTTTTAACACCTATTCAACCCCCCTTCTAGGTGTTCTCACGTGTTCATACTATACCACTTGTATTCCAACATGATTGGCTTTGTTTAGCATTGCTTCTGCAAATTAGTTGCAAATTATATTTAGATAGATACTCATATAAAACCGTGTAATGAACAATTAAAACTTAACTATATAAAACTAATTATGTACAAAATTATGTGTTCTAACCTGATGAGCTCATACGGTTCTGCACCTCATTATTTGTGTCATAAATGTAAAGTTGAGCAAATTGGGGCACGTGACCTATAGCTGGCAGCAAGCTTCCAATGCGATGATGATTTTTTCCAGATAGTCGATACACAAACCGCCCTCTAACATCATTTATTGTGGTATCAAGCTTGCCACCCATTGACTTAAATGAAAACATCATATTAGATGCTATTATCTTTTCCTGAAAATGTTTCGCTTTGGTATTATCAGAATCTGTTAGCAACGACAACAAATATGGCGGTGGTCTCTTCATTGGTGGGATTGTGATTTTCCCATTTGCACAACACAATGAATAAATGAGATTTCTTTGAGATGAAGACTTGATTCGTTCAAGTAGCCAGAAATTATCACCACACCATCTACATGAGAATTGAGGATCGCCAAAATCATGATATGATCATTTCGCTGCGTCAAAAAGAGAAATGGCATCTGCTTTGTTCTGTTGTATATCTTTAATACATGTCCATGATGATAAATTTAATGAGATATGTACCACTACTATTTAACATGCATGTTTAGTCATTACTTTATGCAATTGCTAAATTACATGTGCATGTCATTTAGTATTACCTCCGCCACTTGAACCAAATTTCTCAGCATTTCGCGAGCATGTTTTTGCTTTACAAATATCGGAACGGTGACGGACAGGTAGGGACCTTGTGTACGATGTAGAAGGGTTTGATTCTGCAACACATTTACCTTGTTATATACATCTTGGTGCAGTTGAGCATTCTACATGGGAGAGAATGAGAAAAATTTCAGCATATGAAATTCATTACTCTCAAGTATTCACGAATGATAGTTATTAAGCTCTACATAAGCTACTTGCTTTGTCTGAAAGAGCAGCATTTTGATTCTTGCGTTTACTCTTGGCAAAATTTATAATTACATTATCTCATTAATTTTATTTACTTCTTGGCAAATTTGATAATTACAAACTCTACCTGGTTTCCCTGAATGACCACGGTTTACACCTTCACATTCACTCGTTTTGAAATTATTATTCACACCCTCTGCAATGTTGAAATATGCATTTGGTCATAGCAAATTAATGTACTCGTTACAGAAAATTGTTGTTTATAATCAAAAGTAGTTAATGGTAAATATTTGGACTTTTTTTTAAAGGAATATATATACCTGCATCCTGAACATGTCCGTAGTTAATGGTAAATATTTGGTTCTTCTTATCAACCTTCTGCTGCTTTTGGTTCATTCCTGGAGCTTTTCCTCTGTAGTAGGAATTCCATCGATTTTTCAGAATCAGATGTCTGATCAGTATGCATCCGTGGAACATGATTGTTGCATTTACCATCCACTATACTATTGGCACACTTCCTCAATCTTGTCACTTTATCATTTCCAAACAATACTTTCATTCTTTCACGGCTTGATGCAATAGCATTAGTTATGTCTGACAAAAGATTACTGGTCCTGAAACTACCTGCACCTATTTCATCTATTTCATAATGAGAGTGACAGGGAATAATTAAATGTTTGTATTGACTTCTTTCACAAATGTTTTAATTAGAATGTCATATTCCTGTGTTCTTCTCTCACTGACACTATTTGTAAAAAGAAGATAATAAAATAAAATATTGACAAATCAGAGTGTCTAGTGCAAAATCAAAATTTCATAATTAAATGTGACAGGTAATCCATAACTCAAATAGTTAATTTACCAGTTAATGGCACTTCTTGGTTTCTTTCATTTGCTTTACAAATTCCAAGTTGCGTAAGAATGATTTTCCCCGACGACAATTTCTTCAGGTTTGTATGCTTGCTGGATCTATTGCCTGCATGAGTTAAACAAATTTACGAGGAAACAGTTCGATTTCCAAGTCAACGACACCACACAAAGCTGACCATTAAAGTTATTATTTTATTTGATTTTTATTTCTTCATGATGCAATTTTTTTAAAGTAACAATATTTTTAATAAATCTAAAAAAATTAAATATATTCAACTAACTTTTTTAATAAATACTAGTATAAAATTAAAAAAAATTAAATATTCTCAATTTTTATAATAAATATAATATTTTTTTTCATTTTGTTATACTCGGTAATAAAGATGAGAGTGAGCTGACACAAGTGGAAGGGGCTTGTGTCCCTTAAGTATGTGGTCGCGGGTTCAAGTCGTACCCGAGACACATATGAATGGAGCAAGCCTTATTGGGAGCACCGCCCCCGAAAGGGCTCGATCGTGGTGCGAGGGATTAGTCACCCAATTGCGCGGATGGGTTCATCCAAAAAAAAATGAGAGTGAGTTACAGTCTTACAGATGTCTAGATCAGTCGATCAAAGTGGTGAAAAGTTGAAACCCTAAACGGCGGGAAAAAACGAGGTATCACTGGCGGGAAACAATATAATGAAATGCACATGACCCATTTTCATTCCTAAACCAAACCGATTCGTGTCTCCATTTTCATTATCTCTCTTCTTCCACTCCCCTCTCTCTCTCTCACTCTAGGGTTCCGACGATGCATTCCGCCTCCCAATTCGACGCCTCCACCGCCTTCTCCGGCGGCGGATTCGTCTCCACTCACTCCACCCAACTCAACGACTCTTCTCCCTCTCACTCTAAAGTAACTCTTCCTTCCTTTTTCCTCTCTATTTTTTTTTTCGTTTTTCTTCTTTTCCAAAAAAAAAAAAATAATAAAAGGAACGGATTTTTTTTTCACTTTAAATTTCTTAACTAACTGTCTTTTTTTTCCTATCGGTTTTTTGATTGGTCTTTTACAGAGCCGTGAAACTCAGGGTTTGGTTCCGGTGACGGTGAAGCAGATAAGTGAAGCCAATCATTCTGGTGATGAAAAGTCGAGCTTTGTAATCAACGGTGTAGATCTCACTAACGTAAGTCTCGATCTTTATTGCTTGAAGTTATAGTGGTATTGTTATTTATTTATGTTTATTTATTATTTTTTTTAAACATGGGTCGATGTGTAAGATTTTTTCAATTTATTTATCATTTATTTAAATCAACCGGATAATAAAAAAGAGTGACGCGTAGTTGTGACATACAAAGCAGGTTTCATGGTCTTGGAATAATTTAACTTTTGGCTTAAATGGTAAATTTGAAGTTTTTTCTGTTTAGTACCTTTATAATAGTAAATTTTGTAGTATTTGTTTTTAGTCCCTCGTTTTATGGATTGAGTGTGCTGTCCTTCAAGAGTGGCTAAAAACACAATCTCTGATATTTTTTAGGGATTAAACTCAATAAACATCACGTTTATAATAGGGACCAAAAACATATTTAAGTCTTAACTTTTGGTCTTGTCAAGAATCTGTTCAGTTATAGTTTATCCACTTTAACATTTACCCTTTTATGTTTTTGGTTCAGGTAACTTTGGTTGGAATGGTGTTTGAGAAAGCTGAGAGAAACACTGATGTTAATTTTGTTTTAGATGATGGAACAGGGCGAATTAAATGCCGAAGATGGTACTTCATACATCTAAATGCTATGTTAAATAAAATATCAATAAATATGTGCTTTTCCCTTTCTTGCTGTTTGATTGAAACATGTTGATTATTTATGACCTATTTTGGAAAAAGTTCTGTAACATGTGATGTAAAATTTGTGTTGAGTTTCTCTTTGATTGTGTAATTAGGGTTAATGAGACATTTGACACGAAGGAAATGGAAGAAATACAGTAAGTTCTTGACTATGGATAATTGGATACTAATGATTGGTAATATGCTTGTTTGTAGTTGTTATGTTTTTTAACTTACCACATTACTCAATTACAGGGATGGTATGTATGTTCGTATTTATGGCCATCTGAAAAGTTTTCAAGGTGTGAGGCAACTTGTTGCCTTTTCTGTCAGGTATGTCTGCTAAGCCCTATATCTTATCAACTGTGGCATGGTTGTTTATTTACTTTTAGTTTAGTAAATTAGTATATTAGTTTGTTGCTTGCTAAATGTAATTTTTCCTCTGGAATTTTATGTGAGATACACTAATTAACACAAGTTCAGGATAGATAATTGAAGGCCTTCACAGTATTCTTAATTAAAGGCTTTATGATATAATTAAATAATTTGAGGGCGGGTGGGGAGTGATGAGTAGGCCAACAACTTATGGACCCAGAGGGCTGACAGGAAAGTTCCTAAAGCAGTTAAGCCCGAGAGTAAGAAAGAAAATTGTGCTGGTTATTGATTACATTTAGTGGTTACAAGAACCAGGACTTGCTTTAGTCGTTTCAAGGTTTTGTTGCTTCATGGAGCTTGGGATGCGTTAGGGTGATTTTTTGATGGACTGAATTTGCCTCTGGTCTTATGCTTGTTGGCTGTTTTAAGCGGTTTCATTAATGGATGTATCAGATCTTCTTATTAGATATTGGTGCTAGCTGAGTGTCTCCTGGTTATGAATGTGTCTTCTTTTTTTTGGCATTATTGAAGTTATGTAGCTTGTTAAAGACATTTTTCTTAATTTGCTTTTTATTGCTCTTCCTTTGTAGTCAGCTTGAAGGAATTTTGATAGGGGGTTGTCAAACTTGTTGACCTTGCAGAAAATGTGGTTTTGATTTTGGCATTCTGGATGATTTTCAAATTATTTATAATGCTGTCAGATTCTTTAGTTGACACTGAAGCGAACTGAGTTAATATTCATAACTCTTATCACATTGTTATTAAATCCCAATTCCAACTTGGAATCAATATACTCATGATTTTTTGGACTTCTGTCACTACTTCTAGGATTATATTAACCATAGAATTTTAAAATAAACTTTCATGGTTAGAGCCTGGCATATTTCATTATGTAACTGGTTTGTCTGATAACTATGATCTAATTCAATTTTACTAAGTTGAATAATAATTATTATCTTAGAATTTGTCCTCTGATCTATTTTTGGTGATGTGGTAGCATTTGGATTTTCAAAATTTTCCTCAATAGTAATGACTCTTCGGCTTGAAGATTTGTGGTTTATCTGATTGATGGTTCCACATATGAACCACAAAGCGTTGGTGAAATCTAGTTGTGGGAAAGGGATTTTGTATATGGTCTAAGTAGTTTAATTTACTTTGGGTTAGTGTAAATATTTGGCAAATTGGCTAGTTTTATCTTTGCTTGTTTCATATTTATTGTGTGCTTAACAGGCCTGTGACGAATTTTGATGAGATCTCTTTTCACTTCATTGACTGCATTCATAACCACCTCCGCACTAAATTAAAGGTACACAGTTCTTGTTTTTTTACCGATTGTATGATAGCAACGGTCACGAAAATGTTAGGTGTTTTATAAATTGAGAATTATGTAATCCACTTGTATTAAGAAGTGATGGGCTAATTGTTAACATGGTACTCAGATATTGTCCTTTACTTAATTAGTTTACATGATTTTATTTAATATAGTGCCTTTTCTTGCATTTTTTTGGATTATAGGCTGAAGGAACCACTCCTGCACACCCCCCTTCATCAGACTCATCTTTGAACACTACTAACAAAAATGGATCTCAGGTACCATCATAAGTTTCAGTATGAGATTTGATATGCCAGTTGCTGTAGTAGTAGTTGTTAAGTTTTAAAGGATTGATTATATAATTATCCTCTCCTCAGGCATATGCACAATACAGCCCGGATGTGCTGAAAGATTGTGATAAGCTTGTTATTGACTATCTGCAGCAGCATTCTGACATGTGAGTTATACATTGAAAATTTTATTTTTGTATTTGTTCCTTTCATTTAATAATTTCAATAAATTTAGGATTGTTAAAATTCTCATCTCGCAATAATATTTGCGAATTACGAGTTATGGTGCTGAAAGATTTCAAACTTGGTTTTAAATTTCAGGTCAGATGAACGGGGAATACATGTCAATGAACTATCTCGAGAACTCAAGCTTCCATTGGAGAAGATTATGTCAGCTCTCTTTTAATATTTAGTTTACTTGTTATAGGTACACATTGCGTTTGCATATTGTGTAAACTTAAATCTGTTTATGGTGCCAGGTTGTCGCTAAAGGCTCTTGGAGATGATGGTTTAGTGTACTCCACCATAGATGACTTCCATTACAAACAAGCTTGATATCTTCAGTCATCGGTGGTATATAGCAGAGGATTGAGCTGGATATTAGGACCCTGAATTGGTGATGCTATTGGTGTTTGCCCTTTGATCTTTAGGCTTCAAGAGGATGTAGATATCTTTCTGGAAGAATGAATCTATTATATGCTTAAACTGAATGAATAACCTGCATGATCATACAGTGTAGATTATTGAGTCTTCAGAGTCTGGATTGAAAAATGTTGTCTCTTTATTTTACTTTAAATATCTAGAAAATGATTTTTACTTCTGAATTTCTTTGTTGGATTTGACTTAAGAAAAGAAAATGTGTTTTTGTATACTTATTTTTAATGGTTAGCATATAAATCAGTGTGAATTAGGATTGTGAATTAGGATTGTCGAATACTATATTTTGATTTGGATTTACATGCATAAAGTTTTTTTATGTGAACCAAATAGTAGAGTTTTCGAAAACATTTGGATGAGTTATATTTTATTATGAATCATTGCAAAATGACAATCATGTTAATAATTTCATTTTCTGCCTTTCTGAAATGATGAAAACATAAGTCGGAGTATATCGTATTCCTTTTCTTCTGCTCTCCACAGGGACTTGTTAGAATCATGGGTTTGCTTCCCGCTTTATAGGCTTATTTTAAAATTAATTTAGGCGAGTACACCAAAAAAAAAAAAAAAAAATTAGGCGGCTGCTAGGCTAGGAAGTGATCATCAATGATGCTATAAAAATTGATCTACAGCAATAGGTTAGCAGATAACAATTGTTTTACAAATATTTTTATTTTTTGAACCCATGTTGAGGACTTTGTGGATATATCATCTGAGGACTCCGTGGAAATTGAAATAGGACATTTGATTCAGCGTATCTTGTTAGACCCCGTTTTTCTCAAGTCAATAGTGTATGTGCAAGTCTGTGTGTGTGCAAGACTTAACTTGGAGATTAGAGAATGCATTTGTCCCTTTGTGATGTGGTGTTTATTGGGGGAGCTCCAGCTCTTGTTCCTGTATTAGGTATAGCGCGTTTGGTATGAACTGACATTTAAACATGCAAAGAAAGGAGTATGTGGAGGAATATTTTGTATCAATGATTACCGCTTGGTCAGTTACGGTTGTGATGATGAGGCTATAAAATGCGATTTTATGGCCTTGGTAAATGGGAAAGAGTCACAGAGAGCCGAAAGTACTCGTATTTGATTATTTTTTTTTCGTGATTACACTAGCTTCTTATCCCAAATTTACAAAATTAAGTAAAACAAATGAATTAACAAACATAATTAATTATTTATGACAAAAATACGATAATAAAGATACGGATAGACAGCCACGACAGTTATCGTCGAAAGTACTCTTCAGAGGGAAATTAGAATAAGATGTATTTTTGAGATTATTATTTTGATTAATCGGGTAAAAAAGAAAAAAAACACACACACACACAAATTGGTGGGGGTCCCGTCCAATAAATGGATTAGTGGGGTGAGCAGAAGATCCAATAACAATAGGCCCAAAAAGCTGAGTGAGTGAATGAATGAAGCCAGAAGTGTGCCACCTGACCACACTCTACTTCTTCTTCTTCTCTCTCTATCTTCGCCTTCCTTCCTCTGAATATTTTGTATCAATGGTCAGTTACGGTTGTGATGATGAGGCTATAAAATGCGATTTTATGGCCATGGTAAATGGGAAAGAATCACAGAGAGCCGAAGATCACTAATGTACTGGCCGGAAATCAGTTGAATACTCCATGAAGATAAATTATATATGGGAGTTGCTTGGCCATGTCCTCGGTTGGTCGAGTTACTTGTAGTGCGTAGAAGTTTCTGATTCGGTGAGAGATCGTCAAGGTGCTTGGCCTCGACAATGGGTATTGTTCTTGATCCTGAGTCAACAGGTTTATTGGCATTGAGCATTCTGTCAGACTCGGGTTGGCTCTATATCTATCTAGTCCATCACAGTAAGTTTTTACTGGCAAGTGGCAAAGAACAAATGTGATTTATAATAGTTCATACTCACAACGAGCATAATGAACTATCAGTCTCACTAGCATAGGTTAAGAAATAAGGAAAATAAAACCCTACAAGGCATTCATGATGTTTTGTCATTTTAGACTCTTGGTTGCCTTGTTCGAGAAGAGAAGCAATTTAAAAATAGTCAATTTAGTCCTTTATGTTTTAATCTTTGTTAATCTTATCATTCCATTACGAGCGAGAATGTTAAATTTTTATCGCAATATATTGATTTTGTTTGAGATTTCTTTTTTTTTTTTGGTGTACACCAAGGGTATCCCTTGGCCGATAGCCGAAGACTAATCCCCTCCGAGGCGTAGAGATTACCGAAGTGGGTTTTGCCTCTACCAACAAAGCCTTTTCCATGCCCAGGACAGGGATCAAACCCCTGACATCATGCTTAAGGAACCCAACTATCTACCAACTGTGCTGCGCTTTGTTGGTTGTTTGAGATTTCTTTTTTATCATTAGAATTTGTATTTAATTGCCCGTGTAAGTCAGCTCAGTTGGTAGCTGCAGGGACACCTAGGTAGTTTAGGCCTCCAGGTCCTGGGTTCTAGTCCCAGGTACCTCCTTTGTAATAAAAAAAAAAGAATTTGTATTTTATTGCCATAATTTGCAATTTTTAAAACAAAAAAGGCAAAAATATGAGTGAAATTTTACCCTAAAAATGTAGAACGACATTAAAATTTTATCAATGAAAATGTCAAATAGGTTGAAAAATGCAGGTTTCAATGAGAAGATGAAGATTCAGCCATGGGAAGAAGAAATCAATGTCAAAACTAGTATATTTCGATGAAAATTTAACATAATCATGATATAATAATGAAATTGACAAATGTCAAAAACATAGACAAATCAAATTGACTTTTTTTAAATATAAATGACCAAACTGAAACCTAAAGTATAAAAGAAAAAAAATTTAAGCCTATCTTTCATTGTAATTTTTTTTTGTTGCCCATCCGGTTCCCCAAATAGTACCTAAATATATCTGGATTCGACCCGGACCACGTGTCTAGTTATGACAGGTGTGTCTCCCAACATGAATTTTATGCATCCACTAGGAATCGAACCCGAGACCTTGCTTAACCGAGACCGAGCCGCTTATTACTCGTCCCAACCCAGGTTGGTTTTCATTGTAATTCTTTAGTGGGTAATGTTAAAAGGGTTTTACTTTGGTACCCTTTCAAAATAAAAGGTTTTGGTACCCTCTCATATTTATCCAATCAAATTATGACAACTGTAATATACTACCATGTGAAAAAAGTGTATAAGAAATGAAAAATAAATGACACAAATAATAACTACAATAATAATGAAATGTGAAAAGTTCTTATTATTATAAAAAGGGTCTAAAATGTACTATTATTATATATTCGTTAAAATTTTGCAATCAAATCTGTGTGATCTTACCAACATGGGTTGGGAGGAGCGGTAAGCGGCTCGGTCTCGCTTAAGTAAGGTCTCGAGTTCGAGTCCTTGTGAATGCAGAAAATTCATGTTGGGAGACTCACCTGCCATAGCCAGGCACGTGACCCGGGTCGGATCCGGATGTACCTAGGTAGTACGTAGGGAACCGGGTGGGCAACAAAAAAAAAAAAATCTGTGTGATCTTATTTGCAAGATTTTTTAACTAAATCAATTCACAACCATTCCCAAATCATGAACCTTAATATCAAGTTTTTATTCATCTTGGGCCAGCAACATCAACATCATGCCACCGATATCAATTTTCTTGCTAGATAACGATGAAAAAAAGAACACTTCGCTGTATTTTTATTTTTTTGATCAGCTTAAAAAATTGTATTGCTGCAGTTGAGATATAATTTTCAGCATACAAAAACATATGTTTTCGTCTAAATTTAGCGTAGATTTTTGAGCACAAAAAATAAATAAAAAGTGGAGAATATCTTAACATATAATTTGCAGTCTTTATTGAGTGTCAAGAATATCTCGGTGTTTTTTGACATGGTAGTATATGGTACTACTTGTCATGATTTGATTGGAAAAATATGAGAGAATACCTTTTATTTTGAAAGGGTACCGAAGTAAAACCCATATTAAAAATAGAAAAATAAAAATAACTGGTCTAAAAAAAATCACGGCGTAAATTTAGGAGAGGGAATAATTTCACTAGTAGATAAAGTTTAAGGACTAATTGAAGCAACAAAACAGTTTAGTTGTTTATTTGTAAAAGATAAAATTTAGGAAGTGTTTATGCGTTTTTTTCCCCTGAAATCAAATTATTGTTCGTACATTTCATAAATATTATTAATGTTCCTGAAGAAAAAATGTATATTCTGTGGTAGCTCTTCTTGCTGGGACAGTGGTCACTAGTCACCTTTGACAATCAGTCTCACGTGAAGCCCTAGCCCCATCAGACTCCTCCATTTATGTCTAGGCTGGGTAATATAATCCGTAATGGGTCCGGGTTTTAAAAATGGATCAGCGGGTATATAAAAACGGGTACCCGTAGGTGATACCCATAATGGGTTGAGGTTTTGGTAATGGGATATCGGACCCGCGGGTACCTGGACTCGCAAAAAAAACAATTATTATTCATTTTATGTGGAATTTAAGTATGTTTGTGTGAGGGGTTTTGTTTCTAATTAAGTGAATATGTTTTGTCTATAGTGAATTTGTTTGTGAATTGTTTAATGATATATAAAGTGCTCAGCAAGTAAAAACAGAGAATTTTAATGTTTGTTAAAAAAAATAAGTTTAAAATTTTTATATTTTTTTTTATAAAAATATTATGTGTACCCGTGGCCGTGAACCCGTTTGAATAGCTGAAAACCCGTTGGCCCGCTTGACAGCGGATACCCGTGCTGATCTGGGACAGATCTGAATTCAGATATGCATGAACGAGATGGATCCGGGTAATAAGATACCCGAACCACCCAAACCCATTACCATCCCATAACTCTCAAGTCTCAACATTCAACTTTATCACACTCGTCAACCATGACATCATATATTTCTTTTTTGTTAAAAGAAAAAAACATTATACATTCCTTAAAAATTCAAAAGACGAAATATGTGATGAGTCTAATTCTGATTCATTTTGTTGTATGAAACTCAACAATATATTTTTTTTATGACAAGAATGAAACTCAATAATATGATAGTAACCCTCTAATTTTATTTTGGTAAAATTTATGTTTTGGTATTTTAAATTATTTCCTTCTTTTAGTTTTTTTTTAAAATTTATTTTAAGTTATTTATGTTTTATTTACGTTTTGGTATATGATAGTAATTTTTCAAGTGCAGGTTGTGCTCTTGGGATTTGGATTTATGAATCGGATTTAGGAATTGCAAATTGGGTCGCAAATGGATCAGTCAAATAAATCAATCGTTTTGGCCTAAAAAATAAACAAAGATCATTGACTATCGATCAAATTAATCCATGAGATTATGAGTACTGGCCAAATTAGTCCTTAAATTTGTGGACTACCAACTGTAATGACTAATTTTGAATTTCGATAATCTCAAGAACCAATTTGACATGTACATACAAAGTCAGCGATCAATATGGCATATCACTGTTTATGAAAATTCTTTTTTATCCTTGTTTTTAACCTTAAATTTCATCCACTTCTATCTTACTAAAAATAGTCCAACACCACCTATCTTATCCTATCACCATTATTATCATATTCAGGTTCACTTACGATGGTCGCTCCACCAACGTGGTGACATCCATAACCTCTACAATCTTCCAAAAAATAGTAGCAAATGTCATCATCTTGTGCTTACCTTAAGGAAAATGTTACCTTTTATCAATTTTTTTTTTCAACTTTTAATCCTAATCATCAAAATTTTAAAAAGAAAATAGGTTGTTCATTGATAGTGAAATGATTATTTTACATTGTTAGCACATGATCCACTATTAATGAGTTTATGATCGTTAACTTCTAAGTACAATTAATGCAAATGAACGGTGGATGTTATATCGATAGTATAAAAAACTTTATACTGTCAATGTAGATAAATTAAACTCAATTTTCAATTATTAAATCAATAATATTATAAAAAGGACATTGATGTGCATCAAGGGTATTCTCTAGTCGATAACCGAAGATTAATCCCCTCCGATGCGTAAAGATCTCTGAAATAGATTTAGCCTCTATCAATAAAACTTTTTTCATATTCACGACAGGGATCGAACCCCTGACGTCAGGAACACAACTATCTATAACTATGTTGTGACTTGTTTTAAAACTAAAAAGAGAATATCAAAGCATCACCCATGAAACATAGGAAATTCACTTGAAGATGTTTTTTTACACCTTACCCTTAAATAAATGAAGATGTTTTTTACACTTTTCCCTTAAAGAGGTTGCTAGCATTTCTTCTGAATCTCTCCCTTTCTGAGGGCTAATGCATGATCCAAGTTTAGAACAAACAAGCACGTGCTTACCGCTTATCAAATTAAATACACGACACCCTCTTTCTTTCTGTTTCCCCGAATCAATCAAAGCATGTATCTATCCACTCAACCTTTGTGCTGGTTTGGGGTTTCCGCAATTCAGGAGAACAAATGTAAATTATTAATTTAAGGATATGTTTTTTTTGTCAGTATTTCTTGCGGAACCACTGGTATCCCCAAGAGCACTCTTAATATCAGGGAGCCCTTGAGACTAATCCGGAGCGAGCTGCGTGGCTGGCTCTCCCAGCGGGATGTTTTTAGTGGGAATCGAACATGGGGCTACTAGCACCCGCGTCCCATTCCCAAGATTTCAGTTGGGACCTTACACCAACTGAACCAAACCCCGTTGGTAATTTAAGGATATGCTGACCCAATACAAAACGTAATTTCTTATACTATTATTTTTATATGCAAGCAATAAAGTAAGATGAATATACTTTCAAAAATATGTTATTTTTTTACTTTTTTTCAATGTAATTGCAAAACATACCGTATGCAATAATTATAAAGATAAAAGCTTTTTTTTTACAGGGAAATATGTAATTCATTTAAGAAGAAAAAAGTAGTACAATCAAAATCAGCAATATCAAAACAAAATACATAAATTTCACACAAACATCATTAAGAAAAGAAAAGTAGTCTGCACCAGTCTTAAATTTCACACAAACATCATTAAGAAAAGAAAAGTAGTTTGCACTAGTCTTCCAAGAACGGACATGCGTCATCAACATCTTCCCAAAGCGGTCTCGAACAAGAGATTCAACAGCCTTAATCTTCAAGACAACAATCTCATCAATACTGGAAGTAAGCACTTTTCGGTTTTCGGTGATAAGGAATCTCAAATATGTGAAGAGAGATCCACTAGGCAGAAGCCGAGTCAGAAGTCTGGAAATAACTGTCACGAACAACAACCTGTTTCCAATTATTTTAAAAGAGAAGGGAGTCATCATATCTGGAAAATGCAACAACACACAGGCCTTCCCAAACAACTGAAAAATTGACATTTATTTATAACTCAAACTTGCACAAAGGCAAGAAAAAAAATTTACATTTATTTATAACTCAAACTTGCACAAAGGCAAGAAAGAGACTCAGATAAACTGAGAGAAAACTTGAAAAAACAAAACAAAACCCTCACACCGAAGGCGAGGGACTGAAACTCCCTCCCCTTCTCCCTCACTGACTGGAGAACCATGACTGGAGAACCAGAAGAACAAGAAAAGAGGAAAAGGGAGATGAAGAAAGAAGAGAGAAGGCAGAGGAGAAGGAAATTAAACTCCCTATCCTCATCTAGATAAAAGCTAGAACAACAATAATATGAATATTTATTTATATATGTTTTTATCCCTGAAAATTTTAGAATTTTTTATTTTAATTCTTAGAACTTTTTGTATTGGTTTTGGGCATTTAATGTTCCAAAATTTTAGTTTTAGTCCAAGTGATAAGTGATAATATAACTTACTTTCGCATTTAACAAATGGCTTAATTATTTGTAAGGTGACCAATTATGGTGTTGATATCATCAACAACAACTAAAATTCAAATTTTGAAACTTTTAACAGCCAAAAAAATGGAAAAAATTTGTAGGAACCAAAAAAAAAAAATTGGTAAGTGTTATGGACCAGAAGTAAAGCTATAATTCGGTTAATCGGCTTACCTGCAAGGATTGGTCCAGTTAGGATCTTTGACCTCTTGAAGCCGGTTAATTGTCATTAGAAGCCCTATAAGGGCCCAATTATTCAGATAATCGACTTATCGGCATAAAAGCCTTTCTTAAGGGCCCATGATGCCTATAAACCGGATTACCGGAGTGAGTGGCCCAATAAGAGCCCAAATCCTCTCCTCCTCCCAATTGACAAAGAAGAAGACTTCTTGCTGGCAAAACTTAGGATTCCTTACCTCGCAAAACCGGTTTAACGGTTACTCTTCTGACAAGGCCATTAAGCCTGAATTCCTTGGATTCCACTATCATGATGAGCAACAACTCTCCAATAATGACCCCTTTTACTCCTGCCATTATCACTTGCCGTTAGCAGTAATTCGGCCACTCCATCGATGAGGAGGGAAACCCAACGGTAAGGGTATCAGCTTATATAAGCAGGCAAAGGGTAACCAGGTATGCATCCTTCAATCTCACACAAACACACACACCCCCCCCCCAAAATCACCGAAAACGACAATAGAGCTGGTATCCTGGAAATCAGGGTGCCTATCTGCAGTCTGAAAGTAAACAGTAGAATACTGGACACTTGACCGATTAGCTCAAGTACCAGACGTTCTACAACAGAACATTGGCGACCACAGTGGGAGCGAGAAACCTATTCCCACCACTTTTGTGAACAAGATGGATAACCGGTCACAAGGAGAACGAATCGAACCCGGACACCATAGTGTTGGAGATCTGAGAAACCGATTGAATGGAGGGAAAACTCCCACCCAGCAGAAAGATCTAAGGGAGCACCTGAGTGAAGGTAGGAGACGAATGGAAGAAGAACGGTCCAAGAATGATAGTCCCCCTCGTACTGATCAGGAAAAATCGCGGCAGAGGCAATCCTTTAAGGATGACAGCCCCCCGCATTCTGAACATGAGAGCAGAGGATCATCGGATGGACGTTCGCAAAGAAAGATGAACTTAGAAACATAATTGGCGCGCCTCCGGAAGCGTTTGAACGCGCAAGATAAGTTGATGAAAGAGCTGAAAAAAGGAACGACATTCTCCACACCAGAAATGGAGGAGGACCTCATAAGGGATGAGGAACCGGAAGAAAGAGATCATCCATTTTCCGATCAGATTATGAACTTTCCGATGCCTGAGAATCTCAAGGCTCCAACTAATGTAGATTCTTACTTCGGAAATTCAGACCCTCAGGAGCACATAGACAGTTTCTTGGTAGCAATGTCCTGTCAGGGGGCTAAAGATGCGTATAAATGTCGCACTTTTCCCTTGACTCTGAAAAAGGCAGCATTGCGGTGGTACTCTAAACTAGAGCCCAACTCTATCAGGTGCTGGAAGGATTTGGCTGCAAAATTCCTGGGCCATTTCACTACCAGCAAGGCTCAGCCAAAATCCGAACATCACCTGTCGCAAATTAAGCAAGGAAAAGATGAGTCACTAAGGGATTTCCTAACCCAATTCAATTCTAAATACTTGTCAATCAGCGACATTGAAGCATCCGTGGCCCTTCACTTGTTGATGAGAGCCCTGAAACCCGGTGAGTTTACTGATCATTTGGTCATGCACAGAATTAGAACCATGGATGAAGTGATGGAGAGAGCAGAAAAGTATATCAATTTAGAAGAATATCAAAAGGCCCAGGATAACTATGTCATTGGAGGAACAGGAAAGAAGAAGGAGGCGTTTTTTCCAAAGGGATCAGGAAAAGGTAATCGCGAAGGAGAAAGGACTGGAAGAGGAGATCCAAGGGGAAGGAAGCCAGAGAGCAGATATGATGAGTACACGCCCTTGAACACTTCAAGGTCTCAAATCCTTAGAGAGGTTATGAATGCAGAACTGATGGAAGTGGACAGACCTCCCCCGCTAAGAAGACCACCCACCAAGGAGAACCAGCGTAAAAGATGCAGTTGGCATGGTGGATATGGCCATACGGATGAGGAATGTGTCCAGCTTAGAGACGCATTGGAAACACTGATAAGAAGGGGGAAGCTGAAAAGGTATGTCCGGTCTCCTAGAGGATCATCTAACGAACGGAACTCTGGAAGGAGAGCCAGAAGCCCAATAAGGAGGAGAACCAGGAGTCCCGTACGGAGGAGAACCCGATCACCAGCAAAAAGAGATAGAACTCCCAGGCATACCAGGCAGTCCCCCGACAAAAAAGAAGGTAACAGTGGTAATAGTAATGAAGATTTAGAACTAATCTCTATGATTGCAGGAGGATTTTCAGGTGAAAATGATTCTATAACGTCTCAAAAGCGACAGCTGAAACTTGCAACAATGGCTGTCGCCTCCTCCAGCAGACAAAAAGTGTCCCATCCTTCCATTATGTTCACTGAAGCAGACCTGGAGGGAGTCATTCCCCATCATAATGACCCACTGGTGATAACAGGAATAATTGATAGGTTCAAAGTTTGCAGAATGATGGTAGATCAAGAGAGTTCTTCCGACATCATGTTTTCCGAGCTCTTTGACCGTTTGAAGTTGAAGCCTCAGGATCTGCGTCCATGCCAAAAAGAGTTAATTGGTTTCACTGGAGATACCATCAGACCAAGAGGGTATATTGACATCAGGCTGACATTGGGAACACCCCCTCGATGTCGGACTGAGAAGATATCTTTTGCGGTGGTAGATTGCCCATCAGCGTATAACGCGATTCAAGGGCGCCCCACCCTGAAAGCATTCCAGGCGGTCGCTTCCCCTCTTCACATGGCAATGAAGTTCCCAGGAGAGAAGGGTGCGGTTATTACAGTACGGGCGGATCAGATGCAGGCGAAAACCTGCTATATTGCTAGCTTGAAGGCCACTAAACAAAAAGCAAAGAAGCAGATGCAGATAAAGAAAGGCAAAGCCCCCGTTTCCTCTTCTGGTGTGAAGGAGAGTTGGAAAAAGTTCAGATAGGTGAAACACCAGATCACTGGACGCAGGTAGGAAAAGATTTGCCAAAAGAAGAGAAGGAGAAGCTGGTCACTTTGTTAAGGGAGAACAGAGATCTGTTTGCATGGACAGCTGCTGACATGCCTGGTTTGGATCCGGAATTTATATGCCACCGTCTGTCTATAGATCCTACATTTAGACCAGTGGCTCAGCGCAGGAGGAAGATGGGTGCTGAACGACAGAAAGTCATTGCTTCAAGTGTGGGGGAGCTTTTACAGGTCGATTTCATTCGTGAAGTCCCCTACACTACATGGCTAGCAAATGTGGTCTTGGTGAGAAAAGCTAATGGAAAATGGTGCATGTGCGTCGATTATACAGACCTTAACAAAGCATGCCCCAAAGATACCTACCCACTTCCCAATATTGACAAACTTGTAGACAACTCAGCTGGTTACCAGCTACTCTCCTTTCTAGACGCTTATTCTGGTTATAATCAAATTCCAATGTTTGAAGATGATAAGGAGAAAACAGCTTTCATGACCGATAGTGCAGCCTATTGCTATACTGTAATGCCCTTTGGTTTGAAAAATGCAGGTGCCACTTACCAAAGAATGATGGACAAAGTTTTCACTGGACTGATAGGTCCTACTTTGGAGGTTTACGTGGATGACATGATTGTCAAGTCCATGATACAGGAGAACCACAAACAAGATCTAGAAGCGGTCCTTGCCAAGGTACGTAAACACAATATGCGGCTTAATCCACTAAAGTGTGCATTTGGTGTCACGGCAGGAAAGCTTTTAGGTTTTATGCTCACCAACAGAGGGATAGAGGCTAACCCAGAGAAATGCGAGGCAATCACTCGTATGAGGAGCCCAAGTTCAGTCAAGGAAGTTCAACAGCTTACAGGTCGTATTGCTGCATTAACAAGGTTCCTGTCCAAATCTGCTTACAAGTCGCTTCCCCTGTTCAAGTTACTAAAGAAGGATAAGGAGTTTAAGTGGTCTGGAGAATGTGAGGCTGCTTTCCAGGAGCTCAAGCATTACCTTTCAAACCCTCCAATCCTCAGTAAACCCGAATCAGGTGAAACATTGTATTTGTATTTATCTGTTAATGATGAGGCTGTAAGTGCTGTGTTGGTCAGGGAAACAGAAGAGGGACAAAATCCTGTATATTTCGTAAGCAAAGTATTACAGGAAGCTGAAAAGAGATATCAGAAGGTGGAGAAGATGGCGTTCGCATTAGTCGTCACTGCTAGACGTTTAAGACAGTATTTCCAGTGTCACCCAATGATAGTACGAACTGATCAACCCATCCGGCAAATACTACAAAAGCCTGATTTGGCAGGTCGCATGATCGCCTGGTCAGTGGAACTTTCTGAGTATGGGATCAACTATGAAGCGAGGACAGCTATAAAATCACAAGTACTGGCAGATTTTGTAGCAGAGTTGACGCCAAAGGCAGACCCTAAAAGCTGGACTCTCTTTGTGGAAGGATCTTCTAACCCCTCTGGAGGAGGAGCTGGAATCATTCTGGAGAATGCTCAAGGTATTTCCATTGAATACTCTCTTAGATTTGATTTTCAAACGTCTAATAACCAAGCCGAGTATGAGGCATGCCTTGCTGGCATGACTATGGCAAAAGATCTAGGAGCCCGCTCTATTCTCCTGTACAGTGACTCTCAACTGGTGATTTCCCAAATAAAAGGAAATTTTCAAGCAAAAGAGCCTCTGCTGCAGCAATACCTCATGAAATGCAAACAACTGGCAGACACGTTTGAGGAAGCAGATTTTGAACACATTCCAAGGGAGCAGAATTCTCGTGCTGACATCTTATCGAAATTGGAAAGTACCAAAAAACCGGGGAATTACAGATCAGTGGTGCAACAAACTATATTCCACCCTAGTGCGACACTAGCAGTGGAAGATGAAGACTCGTGGGCCTCCCCTATTTTGGCATATTTGCTCCATGGCACGCTTCCAGCAGAAGAAGAGGCATCCAGAAAGGTACGGAGAATGGCCCCTCACTTTATCATTCAGGATGGATTGTTGTACAGAAGAGGGTTTTCCTCGCCCCTACTCCGATGCTTGTCCAACAAAGAGGCAGAAGCAGCCATGAAGGAAATACATGAAGGCAGATGTCCACTTGGGGGAAGGAGTTTGGCAAGAAAAATCTTAAGAGCTGGATTTTACTGGCCAACGATACAGCTGGATTCCATGAATCACGTCAAAAAATGTGACAAGTGTCAAAAGCATGCAGATGTCCACTTGGCCCCTCCGGAAGAGTTACACTCGATTGCTGCTCCATGGCCGTTTTATCAATGGGGAATGGACCTATTAGGCCCTTTTCCACAAGCTGCCGGTCAAGTGACGCACCTAATTGTAGCAGTAGATTATTTTACCAAGTGGATCGAAGCCAAGGCAGTGGCCACCACCACTTCAACCCAAATCCAGAAATTCCTGAGCAATCAGATAATTCCACGTTTTGGCATTCCTAAAGTAATTGTCACTGATAACGGCCGCCAGTTTATCAGCGAAGCCTTTCAAAATTTCCTCCGTGAGTTGGGAATCAAACAAAGATTATCCTCTGTCGAACATCCACAAACCAATGGACAGGCAGAGGCGGCAAATAGGTGCATCTTAAGAGGTTTAAAAAGGAAGCTAGAAGACAGTAAAGGCAAGTGGGTGGAAATCATAGAGTCCATGCTGTGGTCATACAGAACCACCCCTCACTCTGCTACTGGAGAAACTCCATTTAAATTAACCTATGGAAGTGAAGCTATGATCCCGTTAGAAATAGGATCTACCAACTTGAGGTCAAGATACTTTGACCCTGACACAAATGTAAAACTTCTGAGGGAGAATCTTGATCTTTTGCAGGAATCCAGGGAGATGGCCATTATTCGCATGGCATCAATCCAGCAACAATCAGCCAAGCAGTACAACTTGAAGGTTATCCGCTGTTCGTTCAAAGAAGGGGACCTGGTCCTAATAAGGTCAGATGTGCATGGAAAAGAGCCAACACATGGGAAGTTAGCTGCCAATTGGGAAGGTCCGTATCGGATCCGCGCAAAGACAGATAATGGAGCTTACTTTCTGGAAACAATAACTGGAAACAAGATCAAGAACCCGTGGAATGCGGCAAAGCTCCGAATTTATTACAGTTAAAAATCCCCTAGAGTGGAGAAAGCGACTTTTAGGACATGTTTCTTTGAATAAGGCTTACTAATTCATTTCTTTTTCAATAAGGCGATTGTGCCATTGTTATTAGCAGAGTGAAGTCTTTCTCCTGTACAAGTTTTTCTTTGCATTAATCAAAAATTTCAGTTTGTAATAATTACTCTATCTTTCGATTTTCAATTATTCAAGCACACTAAACCGGATTTTCAGTTTGGAAGTGCATTATGACCTTTCTACAATCCATGAAATGGGTTAACTACTCATATAACACATCAATTCGGTTTTATGATTTGATAGTGTTTTCTACGATCATAATTCAATTTAACATCCATGAATGGATTCAACAGTTCATTAAGCTGCAAATTGGTTTATTAGTTCGAACATCCAGTTACATGATTTGATTACGTCCACAAACCGGTTCAATTTCTTTACATTAACAAATTCGTTTATCAGCTGATAACTATGAATATCCGGTTTTATGGATTAATCACGTCCACAGACTGCTTCATTTACTTCACATCACAAATCGGGTTATCTAACCTATTAGAATGATTGGTTTCATGGTTTAATTATGCCACAAACCAAAAATCCTATAATTCCTAAACCGGTTTACCGGTTTTGAAAGGTATTCAATCGTATAAAGATCCAACTTAGAGTACACCACTTGTATGGCTAGCCACCTTACAAGGAGTGAAATGGGTTAGAAGATGTTTTAAAAATATTAGGCACCACCCATGTACTGATAGTAAGACTACTTTCGGATTCTATAAGAGTCTGAGAAGGTTAAGAGAATTTCATTCGCTGGCTAGAATAGAATGTTCTTAAAGTCTACTAAGTATGGATATAATTTGAAAACAAGACATTAGAGAACAAAAGCAAACTTTTCATTAATAAAAACAGATTACAACTAGACTTGCTGGAAACAAAGGAAAAAGGTAATCAAAGACAACAAGTTAAAAAGCATAAAACAGATAAAGCAGTAAGAAATCAGCAAACGAGCCCCCATGGAGTGGCCTCGTCATCATCATCATCGGCCTCTTCTCCTCCGGTTGCCAAGAAATCGGGACAACCAGGGTCAACTAAATCCACAGGCACCCTACTTCCATCAGGAAGATAGCTATATAGCACCCCATCTTCAACACGATGAAGGTAATGCATCCCTTTGGCTGAGAAAGTAGGATTCAGATAGTTAGCTTGATCGACAACATTCATGAAGGAAGATTGAACTGAATCTATCCACTTCCCCTTGTACATGTCCCTTTCCGACTCCATGTCCCTCAATGCATCCCTCAAAGTGGCGAGAGCAGCATTATGGGCTTCATTCATTTCAGTAATCTTGGAGTTCAACTTCCTAGTATATTCCTCCTCAGCTTGGGACAACTCCTGTTTGGCCTTGTTAAATTTGGCAGTCTCTGAAGCAAGTTGCTGAACCAATTCTGCTTCTATTTTAACATGATCAGCTAGGTCTACAACATCTTGTCCAACAAACAGGACCTTTTCAGCGTTTTCGACAAGAAATTGGATAGTTGAGGCAGCCTTAACTTGTTCCCTTTTTAGAGATTTCAGCAGAGCAACAAATTCCCTTCTGCTCATATTGCCTAATTGTTGGGAAGTGGAATCAGTGAGAAGCATCCGATCGAAGCTCTCGGATAAATCATCAGGCCAAAGAGAAAAGCCTCCACCCTGTGGATTAGGCGAACTACCGGCTTCCGGATGAGAAGGACTGTCGTTTCTCCTTCGTTTGGGAGTACCAGCTGGACCAGTCCCCGTAACCTCCACAGCTGCTGATGAAGAAGGAGGTCGTGGAACAGTAGATTTGCTGACTCGGGGACGCAGATTGCGAGGAGCATTTCCAAGAGCGGCTGCAAGCGCTGCCAAATCGGAGGGAGAAGCCATTTCAGCTGCATAAAAATCGTGTCAGAAATAGGAAGAAAGGAAAAAACGCAGTACAAAATATTTCAAATTAATAAAGCAAAAATTCCTACCAAAGGTTGTTTGTAAACTGTCAGGGGAAGGTCCACAATAGACTTTGTGCTTATGTGTCCAAAGCGATCACAGAAGGAAATAAGGAAAGAAACAGTGGACCTCTCTAAATCGGTTAACCGGTTTTCAGGAGTTGCAAATAGCTTAGCTGCAATAAGAGAATTACGAGGTGACCAGAAGAGAGGGAAATAAGGATTTCCCCCGTGATCAAACATGAAGGGCCAAACGTCCTGTGCTCCAGTTATTTTAAAATATGTGTCTTTAAAATTCTTCCACGTCTCAGAATAAGATTTAAACACCCTTCTTCCATTACGGGATTTAAGTGTGACCCAAGCCCATTTTCCCTTCACTTTGCTGGATTGGAAAGGACCAAAAATGTAAAAAAAGACAGGAATTGTGCATTGAAGGTTAAAATGGTTGCAGAAAAGCTGAAAGGCTCTAAGATAGCACCAACCGTTCGGGTGAAGTTGAGAAGGTGCAATCTCTAAATGAGTAAGAACTTGGTTTTCAAAATCGGTGAAAGGGATTCTTACGCCACATACGTCAAACAAAACACAATACATAAAGAAAAAATTTTCATCAGTATCACCTACTGTACATATCCGGTCTTGGTTATTAGGAGCTTCCACAGCATAAAAGTTGGGAGTAAAACCGGGCCTTACCAAATTGGCGTGGAGGTGGTAAGAGCGAAGTTTGGCCAAATCTACAAGTTTAGAAGGTCTACCTAAAGCATCTAAGTCTATCCTCTCATAACCAGAAACATCGTCCGGTATGACGAATTCCTCTGGATTGGTTTCTGATCTCTTGTTTCCCATTTGTGATTCCTGAGAAAGATAGGAAACATTAGGAGGATGAGTTGGTTTGCTAACGACTTCAACAAAATAGTTTTTTATTACAAATTGTCTAGCTAGTTCGTCCAGCATAAATTTTTCAGAAGAACTAATGGAAGAACTTCCTAAATGTGAATAAGAAGAATTAATAGGAGGTATATTATTAGTTGTTGTATTGTTTGAAGAAGAAGATGAAGAAGAGGAAGAGCTTTCAGTAGGATAAATTACAGAAAGAGGAAGATTATCCATTATAAAAAAGCAAGGAATTACCTGAAGGTATAGGAGAAGTTGGAACTAAGAAGATTAGTAGAGGAAAGAAGTCACACGAATTTCCCAGACGAAGAAAAGCAAAACACGTTTTTCAGAAGATAAGAGGAGTGGAACAAATTCTCTTGCTACTATTGGATTTCTCTTGCTGCTCTTGGTTTTCTAAGTTCTCAGGTGAAGAAGGTGTGAGTTTGAGATGAAACAAACCCCCTTATTTATAGTTGAACTCGAATTCCCAAAAGCTAAGGAAAAGACTACAAGTATTAAGTCTAAATTCATGAGAGTTGGTTAAAGGAACCTCTTCAAGTTCCTTGATAACTGAGTATAGTCAGTGAAAAGACTTCTTATTAATGACAAGAGATGCTTTATGACAGTCTGAGAAGTTGAAAGGTGGCATTAATTAATGGCCATTTATTGCTGATATCCTGATCAGTGAAAAGACTCCTCATTGATGATACAGAGATGCTTGATGTCAGTTTGGGAAGTTGGGGTACGAGTTAAAATCGGCTAACCGGATAACGAGTACCCAGTTTCCAAGGCAAATTCGAAATTTGAATAATGCTGTTGAAAAAGTGCTTGGCCCAAGGAGTGTTTGAATTTCGAAGCACCTAGAGAGCAACTAGATGGGCACGACAGACGAGAGAGAGATTCCCTTGGGAAGACCATGTTTAATCCTTGGTAAATGTGTGCTTGGAAGTCTGAGCTGACAAGATTGATGAGGGACTATTGAAAAGAAGCTGGTAATTCGGGCCAAGGGGGAAGGTAAGCTGAATAAGCGTGGTGAAATTTAAATTGGGAAAATGACTAGAGAAAGCCGGTTAATCGGTTGGATTCACCAATGAGAGGATCCAATGGATCCCAAATTAAACGGTTATTCGGTCAAGACGCTGCAGTAATTCATTTTCGAGGAAAAAGGAAAACCGGTTATTCGGTGTTAATATCACCTTAGACCGGTAATCCGCTTTTGTGGCGTAAACAGTAGCTGTTCAAAAGCTACAAAATTTTGGAGCTAAAATATGCAATTCAAATTTTGAATTGTTTCTTGGGAATAAGCGCTGACACGGATAAGGGAAGAGATTCCCCTGCAAATGCCAGGATAAGGTTTGAAAATGTGATTTCTTTGAAGACGTGTTTCTGACATTATGAGGCTTAGGGAAGATAAAAGTTAATTTCTTGGAGACTGATTTTTGTCAGTGAGGAGTTGATCCCAGTATTCGTAAGTTAACCGGTTATGCGGAAAACCGGTTATGAGGAAAACCGGTTAAGAGACGCCTTAACAGTGCCTGAACCGGTTTTCCGAAAAATCAATCTGTTCATATTAGTTAACCGGTTTACCGGATAGTCCCTTTAATCTACGAGTAGATCAGTTAACCGGTTTAACGGTTTGTCCCTTTAATGCACGAGTTTTGCAAAATTTTATTTGAGCATCTGTCTTAAATCCTTCAGTAATGCCAAAAGAGAAGAGGTCCGTCAGGACCCAGTTTTTTTTTTGACGAACTTAAACCGGCGAAGAGGTATGTTTAGAAGAATTACCGGTTTCATGATATGAAGCTTGAACACTTCATAAAACCGGTTAGACTTCTAAATTGAACGACTTCTAAAGAAAACAACAAAACCAAGGTTCATAATTATAAACCCTGGTCTGGGGGCAACTGTTATGGACCAGAAGTAAAGCTATAATTCGGTTAATCGGCTTACCTGCAAGGATTGGTCCAGTTAGGATCTTTGACCTCTTGAAGCCGGTTAATTGTCATTAGAAGCCCTATAAGGGCCTAATTATTCAGATAATCGGCTTATCGGCATAAAAGCCTTTCTTAAGGGCCCATGATGCCTATAAACCGGATTACCGGAGTGAGTGGCCCAATAAGAGCCCAAATCCTCTCCTCCTCCCAATTGACAAAGAAGAAGACTTCTTGCTGGCAAAACTTAGGATTCCTTACCTCGCAAAGCCGGTTTAACGGTTACTCTTCTGACAAGGCCATTAAGCCTGAATTCCTTGGATTCCACTATCATGATGAGCAACAACTCTCCAATAATGACCCCTTTTACTCCTGCCATTATCACTTGCCGTTAGCAATAATTCGGCCACTCCATCGATGAGGAGGGAAACCCAACGGTAAGGGTATCAACTTATATAAGTAGGCAGAGGGTAACCAGGCATGCATCCTTCAATCTCACACAAACACACACACCACCCCCCAAAATCACCGAAAACGACAATAGAGCTGGTATCCTGGAAATCAGGGTGCCTATCTGCAGTCTGAAAGTAAACAGTAGAATACTGGACACTTGACCGATTAGCTCAAGTACCAGACGTTCTACAACAGAACAGTAAGGGTCAGCTTGGTTTGCGAAGACATTTTCTGTTTTCATTTAAAAAAATTATTGATAATTATAATTATGATCTCATACTTTTATTTCAGTTTTGTTAGTTATGAATGCAACCCAGCGTTTTCATTTCATTCCCTATTTTCAAAATTTTATACAGGAAATAGTAAAAACAATACAAAGTTGTTTTCACTATTTTCTATATGAATATTTGGAATAGAAAACATAATGAAAACAAGAGATCGAATTCATAATTAATAAAAATATAAACCAAATATGGGATAATAAGAATAATTATCAATAATTTTTAAAAATCAAAACCGGAAACGCACGTTTTCACAAACCAAACCGACCCTAAGTTTTCATATCCCGAAAACATAGTTAAGCCTTTTTTTTTCAACACTCCTTGTATTAATCTCTCACCAAATTTTGCTTTTAAACAACAATAAACAGCTATTATTATTAAGTGAACAATAAATAGATACTTAATAGTAAGCGGTAGGGGTCTCTCAGCAGGAATTGCTTTATACCCAAAGTTCGAACTCGAGACCAGTTGGTTAAGGGACCAAGTGAGCTACCATTTGACCAACTCCATATTGGTAAATTTTGAAACTTTTAACAACCAAAAGAATGGAAAAAATTTGTAGGAACCAAAACAAAAAAATTGGTAAGGGTCTGTTTGGTTTGCAAAAATATTTTCTGTTTTCATTTTCAAAATTTATTGATAATTATAATTTTGATCTCATACTTTTATTTAAATTTTGTTTAGTTATGAATGCAACTTCGCGTTTTCATTTCATTTCTTATTTTCAAATATTTATATAGGAAATAGTGAAAAACAACTTTTTATTGTTTTTACTATTTGCTGTATAATATTTTGAAAATAAAAAACATGATGAAAACAAGAGATCATATTCATAATTAATAAAAATATAAACTAAATATGGGATAATAATTATAATTATAAATAATTTTTAAAAATCAAAACTGAAAACGTTTTCACAAACCAAACCCACCCTAAGTTTTCATATGCTAAAAACATTGTTAAGCCTGGCCTTTTTTTTCAACACTCCTTGTATTAATCTCTCATCAAATTTTGCTTTTAAAGAACAATAAACAACTATTATTATTCAGTGAACAATAAGGAAATACTTAATAGTTATAAATTAGGTGTAAAAGAATGTTGCTTAAAAAAGTGATTTTTTTTCCAACACTGATGATAGCCTTCTTCTCTCTTGAAAAACTGGTTTTTTTTAATAACATATGCTAAATAATCAATTAAAAGCATGATTTTATTCAGAAACTGTGTATTTATCATTCTTTTTTTTTTTTTTTTGAAAGGCTGTGTATTTATCATTCTGAAAAGTCGGAATACTTAATTTTCATATGAAAACATGCTTTTATGAACTCTTTAATATTTGACTTATTACAACACGTACATTTGGGGAAAAATAAACAAAAATAAAAATAAAATAAACTTATATCCAAAAGCCATTCAAAATCAAACACCTAACTCCCAAGTACATATATACACGTTCAAGACTCCATTCAGAAGGGGAACTAAGAAATGAAATTCATAGAGTGTATAGAATGATGTTATTAGAATCAATACCTCAATATGTTACATAATCATCACCCCAATCACATATATATAGACACTAGTCATGCACAAACTCCATCAATCATCTAAACTTATTCCTTATGAACAGAAGCAAAACAAACCAATTATAATTTCACTAGAGTTTTCCCAAACTCTAGCTATAGGAGCACACACCAACATCATAAAACAGACCGAAAAACAAAAACAAAAAACAAAAGAAATTAAGTGGAAAGGCTCTAAGCTACTCCATTAGCTAGCTCACTAGCCAGGAGCAGTGGCACATGATGAACAAATGAAGACTCACTCACTCACTCACTAACTTACTTGTCCCTTACGTGGAACACATTGGGGGTTTTTATGACTATATCATGCATACATATTGATGGTGCCGACGTTCCTCTCTCGCCGTTCGTCACCGTCGTCCCCTTCGGTCGAGTCTCTGCCGTCCTCTGGTTTGCTTCGCCCTTCTCCCTTCTCCAGTTCTCCCTCCGCCTTCTGCTCCGCCATCTCTCTCTCCCTCACGGCCTTCCGCCTCCCTCATTTGCAGATCTTTTTAATTTTTTTTGTTGTTGTAAATTTTGTTTAAATATTCTTCAATATGCTGTTGCTGGTTTATTTCTTGAATATTTTTGGAGTTTATTTGTTATTTCTTCATTTTTTTTATTGTTGCCCCGGATCGCTCTTTGCATATGAAAAACTTTCGCACCGGACTGGATCACATTAATTTAATTGGTCCGGTCCCTAAAGTCTCTTAAAGACCGGACCGGATCGTTACACCCCTAATTGAGAGGATCATAAATGAAGCAGCAATGCAAGCCTAATTAATAATTTCACATTATCGCATTTTTTATTTTGAGAAAATGTTTTATGGAGAAAATTACTTTTTTTAATATATGCTTCATCGCACATCTTAAAAAACTTAATAATAATAAGCAAATTTGTATTAAAATTAATTCAAAATACAAACTTAATCATAGAGAATTTCTTAAAGTAAAATGTTAACAAATGCCTTTAGCATACTAATTAAACATCTAAACTTAGTTAAATGTCATTGAAAATTGTGTTTTTTTTAAATGCTCTAGAGATAAAATATTATAGACTTATAATTAAATTTCCTTTTCCAATAATTTTAAGAGTTAATAGTCATATAAGTTTTCGAAAAATACCCGTGGAATCTGTTATGTCCCTGAAAGATGTGTGAAATTTCTAAAACTTCTCAGAGATTAATTTGACGTCACATTAATTCCCTATCCAATTTTGTCACGACGTGACACGTTAAATGCTTTGTTTGGGGCCAACAAAGCATTTAACGTGCTACATATGATTACCTTAGGCCCCTCATGGAGGGACAAATATGATGTCAAATTGATTTTTGAGGTTTAAGAGATTCCACAAATCTTTCAGCAACCTAACTGATTCAATGATATTTGAGATTTAAGAGATTCCACAAATCTTTCAGGGTCATAACTGATTACACATGTATCTTTCAGGGACCTACATGATTATTAACTTTAATTTTAACAAGTCTTAAAATATACTCCCTCCGGTCCTATATATTTGCCCATTTTGAAGATTTTTTTCTTAATATAAGCCTATTTCCAATTTCCAATAGCATTTTATTACTTCTTTTCCACAAACATTTTTATTTACTCAAATCTTTTTAGATTTCCAATAATAATTATAGGGGTACTTTTGAAAAAGTATACCAAATATTTACATTTTCAATACCACTAACAATATTAACTAACTTTCTTAAAGAGAATGAAATTGGTCAAATGGTGCTTATATTAGAGATCGGATGGAGTAGCATATATATCATTGGTCATCTAAAGAAAGTTATTTTCAGATACATTTCAAAATTTTACAACTCTACCAAATATATATATATAATAATAATAATAATAAAAATTGTATAAAAAAAAAATACTGTTTTCATGTATGATCCTTGAAGGAAAAGTCTAAACACGTAAAAGACAACAAGTGTAAGTGTTGAATCCAAGTCACAAGTTTATTCTCACTTCTAAACCTTACCTTTGTCGCGTCTCTTATATTTTCTGTGGTGTTTCTCTCTGCGTAGCATACATAGCATTGTACTTGGTGGGAGTGAAAAACCTCAAAAGGGTCTTATAAATAAGACCGGACAAAGTAGTTACAAGATGTTTTTATTTGCTTATAATAAATATCGGAGGGAGTATCAATTAAAGAACATCTAGAGTAGAGATGTCGAAAAGAAATGATTGGAAATTACTCCTCCAATCCTATTTATAAGACCCTATTGTGGTGTTAAACTCCAACTAAGGATGGTGGATAAATTTCTTGGTGGCATTTGAAATGTCAAAAAATTTAATTACTACTATTTCAAAACTCTCAAAACTAAGGAGGGTGAAATGGAAATACTAATAAAATACCCATTTGCCACTATTATAAAATCCACATTTACTTAAAAAAAATGCACACTACACGGTGTCTAGAGAATCTAAAATGCACACTACTCCGTGTCTACTCCATGCACACTAATCACATTTTTCAATAATTATTTACAAAAATTTAACTTATTAATTAGTTGGGTCCTTATTATAGGGCATAATTAACCGAATTATACACACCAAGGAAAGTGGTTGGTTCTATAAATTACATGAGAATATATTGTAAAATTAAAATTTGCCCCCTTAAACTTTTCATGGAAAAGTTGCACTCATTAAAGATGTGAACAACAAAAAACACATAGAAAGTCAAAGGATTTGATAAAAGGCACAAAAAAGAAAAATTAATAATAAATTGCATAGAAAATATAAAGTGACTTATAATTAGAAACAAGAAAACTTTCTAGAATTTGACCTATATATAGTACCCGAAGGAGTAATTAACTAACTGGTGCAGCAAGAGCACTTTCAACATTTTGCATTAATTAAAGACAAATTACTAACCAGATTGGTAACAAATACATACACCTAAATAATTAAAGAGATGATGTACAAGAAATATAAATCCACGTAAACTGCATGCATTGCCACATGCAATTAAAGTGTTTCAGTTTTAATTAGGGTTAGGGTTCAAAATGGGTGTTTACAAATTACTACGTGTGATACAATTACTACATGTACCATAGTTTTTATATTTGTAACATATCATTAAAAGCGATGACTAAAAAATTTAAAAAAATTAAGGCACTTCAATTTCTTTAAGTTAGATGATCTTTCTGTTATCAATAACTACATATATGCATGCAACACACTACACTTCCCATCAAATCCATTCCCCATATAATATATTATCCATCCGTGTCTCATTTATCAGCAAAAAAAAAAAACCCCAATCATTCTACAAATATCCCTACTAAAATACATTAATGCGTTTAATGAAACTATAACGTACATTAACGAATAAACTTACCCTAAATACAAATTATTTTAAAATCTTTTCAATGATTCGTACTTTATTTTCGCTTGTAATTATCTTAAAAATTTTACAACAAAAAAAAAATTTGACAAAATTGTAACAAATTATAAGCTCTCAATGTAATATACCTTACAACGCGTTTGTCATGACTAACCAACAAATCACTAATGTAATCATCAACACAAAATAATAGAACTTAGTTAATGATCTAAAGCATCTTACTCCGGTCTCAAATATATGCAAATAAAAACTTCTTATTAGTGGTTTCAAATTTAATAAGCAAAATTTAACTAATTTTCTATTTCCAATACAATCATCCCTAAAATATCTTTAAAAAGTGGTTGTAGCATTTAATTTTTGATTCTTTCCCATAGAATATTTCTTACAGTAGTATATTTTTTTATGAACTTGAAAAAATTAAGTACATTCAACTAACATTCAACTAACTTTCTTAATACGTGTGAATTTAGTTTTTTTGCTAATATATGAGACCGGAAGGAGTAATTCTTTGTAACTACACTATTTGGTTATATTTCATGTGCATCAATAATTGTTTTTTCTCTTCTTTCACTAACTATGTTATTTGTTATTCATTAATTGTGCGCTTTTCAAATTAAGTGTAGAGGGTAAAATAGTATTGTTACTATAAATTATAATAAAATTATAAATTATAATAAAATTTAATAAAATTTCCTTGGTTTAGGAAAAATGATTAAGTATGTCATATACTCCCTCTGGTCCTATATATTTATAAGACCCTTTTGGGTTTTTTCACTCCCACCAAGGAGATTGGATAAATTTGTTACTGGCATTTGAAATGTGAAAATTTGATATACTTTTTCAAAACTACCCCTATAATTATTATTGGAACTCTCTAAAAAGTGCTGACTTTATAGGAGTGTTAGTGGAAAGAAGTAATTAAATGCTATTGAAAATTGAAAAGCGTCTTATAAATAGGACCAAAGTAAAAAACCCTAAAAAGGTCTTATAAATAGGACCGGAGGGAGTATATACTACCCGAGGGAGTACTTGTGCAAAAATAAAACTACAAGGGAATATTTGGTCCTATATATAAAATATTTTGTACTTCGTAATGTTAAAATATATTCTCATACAATTTATAAAACTAAATACTTTTCTAGGTCCAAGTTATATGGTTAAGTATGTCCTATACATAGAGGACCGGTTTTTTATTACAATTCCAGTGTAAGCTCCACTATAAAATTAAAGATTGTACTACTAAAACATTAACTCGTTCTGCATGTTCAACAAAAGGGTGAGTGGAAAATAGTACGTGTCAGAAAAATTTCAGTGAGTGGAAAGTAACTATGGCACAATCGGACAAAATATACAACGGACATTTCAAAACAGGATCAAGAAATAACGGAGGTTAAAAAATTAAACAACAACCCACATCAACCGGCTGGTGTAGTTGGAGTAGCAAATCTCAACCATACTAAACGTTGCCATTGTACCATGCCTCCGCTCATGAAGAAAGGGAGGAAGAGGGGGTGGCAGAAAGGAAGACCAAGAAAAGTGAACAAGCAACTGCATGAAGAAGAACAAGGAATACCGTACTACCACCACCACCAACAAACAACATCAACAATGTTGGGAAACTAACTAAGACAACAGAAGCAAGTTCCTAAGGTGGTCATGGATTCTTCTTTTCTTTTATTTTTTTTATTTTTTTTATAACTATGAAATGTTCATCAACCTTGCAGTTTTTTTTTTTTTATTATTTAAAAAGGCTTTGTCTTGACAAAGGGTTAATGAAACTGGTAAGTAAACCCGTCCTCAGGACGGGTCATAACGAAAAGTGTGTAATAATAAGGTATAAAAAAATAATGTGTAAAAATGTTGTTAGTAAAAATTGTTGATAAAGAAATAATGTATAAAAATTGTTAGTAAAAAAAATAACAATAATAGTGCATATCGCGAAAATATGTAACACAAAATTATGCAAGAAACAAAACAAAATAGAGTTAATAGTCACATATGTCCCTAAAAGATACATGTGAAATCAGTTAGGTCCCTGAAAGATTTGCGAAATCTCTTAAACTCCCCAAAGATCAATTTGGCGTCACGTTATTTTGTTTAGGAGGGACCAAGCATTTTTTTGTTATCACCAAATTGCATCACAAACGGTGGTATGAAGTATAGAACATATACACTTTTTAAGAGAGGGGTCATAACAAATAATAATAATAATAATAATAATAAGATATAAAAAAATTATGTGTAAAAATATTGTTAGCAAAAATTGGGTTTTAAAAGAAATAATTTGTAAAATTGGTGGAAAAAATGAATATTATTAAAATTATCTTTATGACAAATTTGTATTGTAGTATTTGTATTAAGAGTGACAGAAAAAAAAAAAAGAAATTGAAATTGTTAAATTTAGGAATAAAAAATTATGAGGTATAAAAAATTGTATAGTAATATTTTACGTTGATAAATTGTTTGAAATTTATAATTAGTTTTTTGTTTATTAAAATAGTTACTTGGTATATTGATATTGGCAAGTATTGCAAATAGATGAGGCTAAAAAAAAATGCATAAGAGAATGAGGAGAAAGAAAGAGAAAGAAGAATTTAAGTTTAGGAAAAGGGAGGTGTATTTCTGAAGAAAAAAAAAATTAAATCAGCTTCTTCGAAAAAAAATTGGTTTAAAATGCATAATTTATTAAAATGCATAACTTAGGACCCGTTACCCTTTTGAGAGAAAATTTCAATAACTTCATATTTATGCTAGATATCATGATTCATATCAGACATATAACTTCAGTTATTTATTTTCTTATAATTAAAAAAACATTCACATTAACAAATTCAATCCCCGTACAATTGAATTCCTTAGCACTTCCAAATCATTGATTTCAAGTACTTGACCAACTTAAAAATGGTCAGCAAGTAATAAAAGCCTGGAGTAATGTACTTAAGTGAAATTTTACCATCAAACAAATACATGAGACCTAAGATGAGCTCAGCGATTTAGAAATAGCATACACAAATTTTTAGCATGATTAGGAGGACGCTAAATGGTTGTTATTGACAACTAAAAAGACATTAACTAAAAGCTTAACTTAAAAGGTAAGTGCCAAAGGCTTGAAATGTAGATTTGGCAAATTAAAGCTAAAACTTCCTTTGCTCAAATCAACTTGGTAACTACATATCATAATTCAAATGACATTAAAAAAAAAAAAAGAACAACAAAAACAGGAGCCACGAAATAAAACATATACTTGATAAAGTTAAGCAGTTGATAATTATAATATAGATACAAAAAATACAACTAAATATAAGACCAACCTCTAAAAATCTCCAAGGCACAAAAACAATTTAAGCTCCAAACATAAGAACAATCTCAACTCACTTAAATTATAAAACTCTTACATTACAAACCACAAAAAAGAAAAGGTTCTAATCGAACTTAGGCACAACTATCACCTTGTAGAAGTATCTATACAAAGAAACACACCACTTGCACCGACTCAACCTCAATTATTCTCAAACCAAAAGGACATTTTCCATTAAGTTCCCTCTTAAGTTTGCAACAACCTCAACATCATCACCTTGGCTGTCAAAATAATAGAGAACTAAAATTTTGAAGGTAAGAAAAAACCAAAAGAATAAGAACTAAAATTATGAAAGATAATATATAATATTCAAAGAAGCAAAGTTTAGAATGATAAGAGAAGGTGAGTACCATTAAATGCAATCAGCATTAGTCCTTGTTCTAGTTCCAGCAACCACCTTAACTTACAATAATAAGAATGCAAAAAATGACATAGTTTTTATCCAATAAGATAAATAGATAGATCTAAGTCTTGTGCCAAATTCGGTATCAAGAGACATAGTCAAGCCAAAATCATTATCCAACATTATTCCAACAAATGAGAAAAATCTCAAATAATGATGCAATCAATCATGTTAATGTTACATGACTTTTGTAACCGTTGCCTGCATTAGACGAACCTGATATTGCATAAGACCTCCAATCAAATAGCTCATACTAATTTGTTTTTGCTCCAATTGAAAATCAAAGCCATGCCACCCCATTAGGATGCAAATAAACATATTTGAATTGTAGGTTATAGGCTTACTTACACATGATGCAAAAAGAAGAAAAAAAAATACAAAGCAGATGGAATTCTAACATTCAATTAGATCTTGCCACGTGGACCGAGCTTTGGTGGAAGTTGTGGGCCCTTCTTGATAGGTAGAATGTCACCCGAAGCTGTAGCACTATAATATGCAAGGGTGGAACCACCTCGCAGGATCAGAAACTTGAGCAGCAATCCCCTCTTTGTGAATGGAGCAGCAAATGTCTCAAAGAACTTGCTCTGCAATTTCATATCAATGAAAAAGCTATATAGTTTATGTATTTTCGGCGAAAAACTTTTTGTAGGGAAAAAATTTGGGGCCACATAAAACCCTGTATTTATAAGCCCATTTTCGTGAGAGCATTGATCTCGATAGAAAATATTTTTGATCCCGGGATGGCAGTTTCATATACATTAGATCAACGAAATGCAAAAGGGCACCCATCATAATACTTTGTCAAATCTCAATGATATGAATCTACGAAATTATACTACATGCCAATATGTCTTCCATTGAACGAAATTATTAAGTACTCGTACTACATACGAATCTCAATGATATGGAGTAACTTAGATTGAATTATGATCTATAAAGAAAATTTTTCTTCTTTGCCCTAGCATTTAAAATTGCCATTTGCTTCACAAAACTCTAAAAGCTGCCTATGGCCTAGACCACAAAAATTTCAATCTTCTGTCTCCATCAATATGAATTCCTTGTTCTTATATTACCACAATTTACTTAAAAAGCTATTTCAATCTTGAACTAAATATCAGTTGTGTTTACTTATTTTCTCCTTTAGCACTCTTTCCTGTTTTCCATGCTGATGTTATATATTAATTCAGAGATAGACTATTGAAATATATGAGCAAGTAGATTACAACTTCTGTTTTCTACTGAAGCTGAACCATTAAAATATGAGCAACATGATGTTTTGGTGATATTAAGGGGCAACTGTAATATCTTCATGCACAAACATTTCTAATGATTGATAAGAATTAACCTTAGCTCCCTGTTTCTAATGATTCCACTACCCATGCAATAATTCAAAGAAAAAAGTTCAAAAACTTAAAGGGTATTATAAAAAATCCTAGTTTTGAAGCTGTTCCATGTAATACCTGCATCTCCATTGGAGCAAAATCAAAGCCAACCATTGTAACACCTTAAGCTTCACAAAGATCAACTCAACAACTGTCTACATAATCAAGTCACAACCAACAAAAAAAAAGGTTATAGCAATGGGTAGTGGAATCATTATTAATTCTATTAATTCTTACCAATTAAAGGGTTATAGCGAATACTATTGAACAACACATTAACTGATTAATTTGAATCATGATTAGAGAGAAAAATAGCACAAGAGGTCGTCAACAAAAGAGGCTAAACACAAGCGAAAAGCAAAATGACTTTGAACTAAATTAGAACCTGTTGGGAATCTCCTCATGTAGTAACCATTAGATGGGATGAAACCAAAGCCCTCTCACACATCTTAATTGCCCTGCAAAGCTCCTTTAGATGACCCTTTTTCTGTTGCCTAATCAAACCTGCAAAATTCTAATTGTACAAAATTATCATGCATCATGATTCAATTGTAAATGAGCATAAGACTTGTGCTGGAGGTACATAATATCCTCTCAGTTTTTTAACATGCTGTTAAAACTTATCCATCTTAGCAGCAGCAACATAGCAATGCAACAGCAACAACAACATTATTTAGGTGAGAGCTTTAAAAAACTAAAATCAGTATTTGACTATGAGCACTATCTACAATCTATATTACGTGACATGAATCAAAATATTAACCAAGTAGTCCTCATTGTTAAAAAGTAAATAGCCCATATATATACTCAAATTAAAATTAACCTTGACAGGAAATGGTTATATGCCTATTTCCTCTATCTATATATACTCATAAAATGATATACTCTTACTGCAAATTGAAAGGCAACACCCATTATATGTTTTAAAAAACCTGAAACTTAGATCATGATCACAGAAACTTATTAGAAATAAGAAAAGGTTCAAACCTGAAACTTAAAGCACAATTTCTTAGCACAAATCCTAAAATGGCCGTCTCAATCTTCATCATGGAAGAAAACAACAGACTAATGACTGTCTTTGAACTGCTAGAAGCAAAGCAGTCAAAAAATTCACATTTATGCAGCCAACTTAAACACTCTGGAAAGCAGCCACGCACGTTAATGAAGTTACTACATCTGAAAAAGTCTAATATTTGCAAAACTTTCCCAAACTATTACACTATGCTTATAACATGTTATTTCATGATCTCACCTATATTTATTCATATAGAACGATATATATCAATTAGTTGGAACATCACATGTTTAATCCTAACATCATATTGCAGCTTAGATAATTAACACTTTAAATTCTAAATAGTTGGAACATCACACGTTTAATCCTAACATTTTCTTTATTCTAAATTCTAGCAAGTTAAGATTAGTCACAGGTCAAAATAGTTAATATAATGAGACGAAAATACTAATTTATTTTCCATTACTCTCCATTACTCTACAACAGAAAACCCAAGATGATTTTCCAAATAGCTAATTGCTACAGGTAGTGATAGCATTCAGCTTCGAGGTTTTATGCTTTGAGGCACTGCACCTTAATTATTGATTAGAACATTTTTTCCTTTTTCTCTCTTCTGACCATTTTTATGATTAAAAAGAAAATGGATGTTAACTATTAAGGAGTAAGTAGCAACTACAAAAAGACTAAAAAGCATTTGCACCTCACTATTTTACCTGTGTACGAAGGACTTCCCGCTATGTCCTTATGTCTCTTAAGGCTATATTGAATTTGGTCATTACAGGACCTGAAGTATAAATAAACACTCAATCAAAAATCATTTCCATTGTTTAGACACTCAATATGTATAGGAATATGGGAAATACCAAATGAAAATTAAAATCCTAAATAAAACAGACAAAAATAGGCAGATACATGGTTTAAGAAAAATTAAATTATTGAGTAGAAGTTTAAATAAAACCAAAATCTCACCTTCCTTATCAAAACCTTAACTAAGGAAAATACCAAATCAAAACCCTAACCAATACAATAAATGAAATCAAATCCCTAAATCAAACAAAAATCTCACCTTCCTCGTAAATATGAGTTCTGGAAAATTGCTCTTGTGACCTGAAACCAAAAACGAAGGGAGAGATAGAGAGAGTAAATAAGATCAAACTATAGTCCTGAGGACGGGCAAAACACAGAAGCAAACATTTTATGAAGAACATAAGTAACTTATTTTCTTGCAATTCATTACCCTTCTTTGATGTATCAAACTTTGATCTTTTCTGTGGACGAAGATTACCACCTTCCTTACTTGATTCCATACACAGCTGAAGGAAAAACAACAAAAAAATTCCAAAAAGTGATAACAATATAGTTATACTTATTTCAACTACAATAAAACCTGCGAAATAAGCATTGCACACATAAATAAACTGATACTTAGTAGTGAACCAATGGCCTAACCAATATAATAAGATCAACATGTTCTAAATCATCAACATATAAAGTAAAAAAAATAAAAATTCACCTCTGACATCACATTACAAAATTTCATTCTTAACGTGCCATATATATATATATATATATATATATATATATAGGCTTAAATACCAAAATGGTCCCTGTAATTGTTACTCATTTTGAAATTGGTCCCTATAATAAATTTTCTTTGAATTTAGTCCCTAACATTATTTATTGTTTTGGTTTTAGTCCCCCTCATTTAAATTGGATAGAAATCATTAACATGGCTTAACAGAATGGTGGTCAAGAGGCTGCTGCTGCTGGGAATGGGCAAGAGGCTGTTTCTACTGGGAATGATCATTCGTTTGCACAAACTGCATAGTCATGTAGAAAGAGGGCTTTATTAGTTAATCTAGACCTCTATACATAACTGTGCAGATGATTGCTCGTTCCCAGCAGCAACAACCTCTTGACCACAATTCCTAGTAGCAGTAGCCTCTTGATCACCATTCTGGTAGGTCACGTCAGTGATTTCCATCCAATTTTAAACACGAGGGACTAAAACGAAAATAATAAATAATGTCAGGGACTAAAACCAAAACAATAAATAATGTTAGGGACTAAATTCAAAGAAAATTTTTTATAGGGACTAATTTCAAAATGAGCAACAATTATAGGGACCATTTTGATATTTAAGCCATATATATATATATGTATAACACAAAAAAATAACTAACTCCACACTACTCAATAGAGTAAAGAATACATAACCAAAAAAATTAAAAAGGAAAAATAACAGCTCAAAAAACACATCAAAATAAGGTAGTTGGAAAACTATAAGACTTCTTCAAAAAACACATCAAAATAAGGAACCTTGACTTTCTCAACAGTCGGGTTTTTCAGAGCATCAAAAACTTCCTGAGGAGACTTCTTCAAATCAAACACAAGTCTCTTGAGAGTTTCTTCAATGTCTGATTCTGTAGTTGCATTGGTCTCGTCAGCGAAATTTCCTTTCTTGACCTTGTTCCTTCGGCGGCGAGAAATCTGGACCTCTTCTGCTAAGTTGGCCAAGTTAAGCACGTGGGAAAAAGATTTGGCAACAACAATAGAGTCTCCGGCATCCAAACTGGTTATCACATTTCCAATTTATTCCAGTTTCTTAGGGACATGCTTTCCTTCATATGAGAAGAGTGTTGATTGAGTGGTGGTGTGTGTTGTTTTGTTTTCCCTGGAAGAGACCCGTAAGAAATATTATTAGGACTTTTCACAAACACTTGGTGTGCGTCATAAACAAAACATATTACAACTATATCTTATATTACTTTTTTACTCTCCAACTCAATAAAATCCAAAAGTCAAAACAGAGTCCAATAATGGAGATAAAATACTAATCTTCTACATCAAAGCCAGCACAACAATTTATTTACTTGTTAGTTTTTTTTTTCTTATTTCATTTTTAGTTACTCACATAAACTAAGTAACCAATACTTAATGTAAAACACTAAAATGCTATAAACATCAACACTAATCTTCACACATCTTGATTCCTCCTCCAATCAACATTTAAGCTAAGAAGATGGAAAAAAATTCAATTTATTACAAAGCACAAATTTTAAATTTACCTTCTCAGAATCGGGATTTCCTTCCCTGTTTCTTCTCTATTTACTAAACAACAGAAATTGCTCCTTCTCATAATGTCTGGACAAAAATCAACAACAACAACAATGCATACAAATTACAATCCATTAATTTTCGACAAAAATGAGTCAATGCAACATGGATGGAGCATAAAAGAATAAACTTTTTGGAAAGAAATCATACCCAAATGTTATCTTCTCGGTATCGATCTTCAACATTCAACGATGGTAGAGGTGTGATTTTCCATGACAATCTGAGCGGCTAGTAGAGGTGGCCACCGCGATTCTCATCAGTGTAGTGATGAGAGTGAGGGAGATAAGGGAGATGAGAGATGCTGAGCGGGTGGAGGTGGCGGCGGCAGCGAGCCATGGTTTGTGGACGGTGGGTTGATGAGAGTATGAGAGAGAGGCTGTCGACGGGGAGAGAGAGGGTGTCGATGGAGAGAGTAAAGGCATGGGGAGAGAGGATCTGAAGTTATTCAGCTTCTAAAAGAAGCTTCGGGAGCTTTTTTGCATGTGAAGCTTCTTGAAGAAGCTCTTTTTTTTGTAATACTTTTGTCTCCCTTTAATTTTTTAATGCTTTATTTTATTATTTAGTGTGTTAAGTTGATGAGGTGGGGACCACTAACAATGGTAAAATGGGAGGGAAAAGTCCTCAAGATCATCCACCATTTATTAACAATGTAGATTAAGTTAAAGGTTGCATTTTTATGGGAATGAAATGATGATAAAAACTTAAAAACATGGAGCCAAAATCATTTTTTTTTAGTTTTTGCTTCTCAGTCTCACTCATCAATTTCACTTTATGTGTTAGTTTGATTTGTTTAATAAGGCTTATTTATGTATTTGGTCCCTAAAAGTCTGAAAAGAAATTAAAAGTGAAACAAAAATTGAACCTACATTTGACCACTTCTGGATTCAGGTTAGTCGAAGTTTAAGATAGAAGACACAACTAATGCATCGTTTGGTTTAATAGGAAACAAGAGGAAGAAGAACGAATAAAAGATACGCCGAATCCATCACTCTCTACCGCTGCACTTACTGTTCTTTGCTGCATGCATCCATAACATCACCTCCCATTGCAATAGGCGGTAGGAACAAGAGAGTTTTCCTACGGCGAGTGACCCATCTATTACTATAAAAAATATTACTGTATTAAAAAAAAAGAGCGTTGTTTAATTAACCGTAATTATGGTGGTTGGCGTAAATTAGCCTCTTCTACCTCTATTATTCGTAAAAACAAAAAATTACAATTTTAACCGCTCAATTCCTTTTCTTTACTCATTTATCTATCTTCTATTCGTATTTGATTATTTTTTTCGTGATTACACTAACTTCTTATCCCAAATTTACAAAAGTAAGTAAAACAAATGAATTAACAAACATAATTAATTATTTATGACAAAAATACGATAATAAAGATACGGATGGACAGCCACGACAGTGCTAATCAATACGCTAGTTATCGTCGAAAGTACTCATCAGAGGGAAATTAGAATAAGATGTATTTTTGAGATTATTATTTTGATTAATCGGGTAAAAAAGAAAAAAAAACACACACACAAATTGGTGGGGGTCCCGTCCAATACATGGATGAAAAAAAATTTACCCACCCCACACATAAATTTACACACCCCACTTATGAGTGAAAATACAAAATTACCCTTTAAAAAAAACCCTATTCTTTCTCCCTTCCCTCTACTCCACCGTCAACACCCCACACTTGCACACACCCCACACTCTCCTCTTCCACCGTCAACACCCCACACTTGCACACACCCCACACTCTCCTCTTCCACACCACAACCCCACACTCTCCTCTTCCACACCACAAACCCACTGTCGCCGCCCCAAGCCGCCCCAGCCCCAGCCCTCCTCCGCCACTCTCCTCTTGCACACAGTCCAAGTCGCAAGCCGCCCCAGCCCGCCTCTGCCAGTGGCTATCTCCGTCGTCGCAAGCTGTCGCTGAAGCCGGGTCGAACAAGGCCCTCCGTCGCAGCAAGTCGCAGCGCTAGCAAGGCCCATCTATCACTCCTTCTCTCTCGTGATCTGTCGCGATTTCTGCAGGTAGAGTAGAACTCGGGTCGTGAGGAAGCTACCGACCCGAGGTTAGCTTTTGTTTCAAATTTTACAGAAGTCGTGAAGGGGTTGATGACCAATGGTCGTGAACCCCTTCACGACCCAGACCTAGAATTTTGTATACGGTTGGGAGGAAGCTGCCAACTCGACCTATTGTTTACTTTTTTATTTATTTTTTTTACATGCAGTCGTGAACTGGGTGACGACCAAGGGTTGTGAACTTGTTCACGACCCAGACCTAGAATTTTGTATACGGTCGGGAGGAAGCTGCCGACCCGACCTATTGTTTACTATTTTTATTTATCTTTTTTACATGTAGTCGTGAACTGGGTGACGACCAAGGGTTGTGAACTTGTTCACGACCCTTTATTCCTTTTTAATACTCAAGAGTAAAGTCGGGATTTGGGTCACGACTCAGGGATGTTCCTCTTGTAGAATCCTAAAAAATACTTATTCAGGAGTGTTATTTATGTTTTGTTATTTTTCTTAATTTTTTTCCTTCTTATTTCAAGAACTTATGCAAGAGCTAAACTCACATTTACTTGTAAGAGTTTTATGAAAGTTTAATTCGGTGGTTTTTCGGGTTTTTTACAACAAAATTCAGTGGTTTTTTACAAAAAAATTATATCTTCATGACACCATCTCCTCCAAAAGATACTCTGTCAAAAATATCAACTTTAGATACAGCAATATAGAATATTTGAGGCCTAACATTTTACCTACCATTTATTTTACAAATACTATAAATAATATAAGCATGATCATGACTACTAGGCTACTAGCCATACTTTCAGAATGTAAGATAGAGATGTCAAACAGAATGTAAATAGTAGTTGAGGTGTTGATGACCTTGGTTGTGAACAGGGTCACGACCCATAATTGTTTAATGTTGCGTTTTGGTTTTCTTTTAAGATATTTAGATGTTTTCTATCACTTGTTATTTGAACTATTTAATGTTATTATTTTTATTACGTATAGTCATGCTATATTGATGCGATTTCCCTATCACTAATCCGTTATTCTGTATTGTATAGATGGATGCGCGAAAAGCTAACGCTAGGTTGCGGCCGACAAGATCTAATAGAAAAAAAGCCCTTGAGGAACGCATGGGACAAAGGGATGTTGCTAATATGGATGTTGATGCGGGTTCCTCCTAAGCCCCCGAAACCGTTGCTGAAGCTAAAAACTTACATGAGGAGGTTGAGCATATCTCTGATGCTGATGGGCAGGATGATGATCCGCAAGAGATGTCGTTGTTAACCACATATTCTGATCACGTGGCTCGTCAAATTTGGAAAGGGAATGTGAGTATTATTTATATTTTATTTTATTTAACAAATTTATTACTATGAATTTAATTAGTCTCATTAATAGAGCATTCAATTGTCTTTGTGTTGACTTTGTGTTGAATTTAATTAGCCTCATTAATTTGTTACTATGAATTTAATTAGCCGCATTAATTCGTGTTGACTTTGTAGGAACGTGGACCATTGGGTCGTTGTTGTAATAGAGCATTCAACTGTCTTCCATGGACTGACCTTCCCTTGGAGGTTTCCAATCTTGTTAATGGGTCTGGTTTGATGCCTTTGATTGACAGTGCATATGAGAGGGTAGATAAGAGGCTTTTAACTGCTTTCTGTGAGAGATGGTATGAGGACACGTGCACATTTCATCTCCCGTGCGGTGAAATGACTATCACATTGGATGATGTGTCCTCGCTTCTGCACATTCCAGTTACAGGAACCCTTATCCCTTGGGACAAACCGACCAAAACGGAGGCAATAACACTGTTGCATGAACTACTGGGGGTGGATATTAGAGAGGCCAGCGAAGAGGTGAAAAATACAAAAGGTGGAGCCATTAAGTTTGAAACTTTAGAAAAGTGGGTTCCAAAGTTTATTGAAGAAGGGAGATATGTCCATGCTGCTAGGGCGTATTTGCTATATCTTCTTGGCTCCACGTTGTTCATGGACAAGACTTTGAACACGTGTGGTGTGCAATGGTTGCGAGCATTGGATGATCTAGATGTTGTTGATGAGTATGCGTGGGGTGCAAGCGCATTGGCATATCTATATGATCGTCTCTTTGATAGCGCAAAGGCTCGTGTTTCTCAGATGGCTGGAAATGTTTCCCTCCTACAGGTAATGAACTTTATTAAGTGCTTGACTTGTTTTGAACTATGATATAATGATGTTAAGCGTATTAATAATGTTTTATAATACTATTTCAGGCATGGATCATGGAGTATTTCCCTGGCCTCGGGTGCGGACGCCCAAGAGATGATTATGTTGAAGAAATGCCTCGGATATTCAAGTGGCATGCACCTACATCCCTAGCTCACACAGAGATTAGATTTCAAAAGTATCTTGAATCTTTAAGGTTTGATCAAGTGAATTGGCAACCCTTTGATCCATCACATCGAGACGTACGTGAGTTTGAGGAGGTTGCATTTTATTCCGGTTTTCTCAGATGCGGTTCTGTTAGGCGACTCTATCTTCCGGAGAGAGTACTACGCCAATTTGGGTATGTTCAAGGCATTCCTCCACCCCCACCGGATTTGATACTTCCCTCACATATTGATTTGGCTTGGAATAATTGGGAACATTATGTTGTCTCCGTTGATACCATATTGCGTCCTGTTTCCACACCTGGAGAATGCACAATGGATTATATGGATTGGTTGCACAAGTATTCTCACCCTTACCTGCTTCCATCATCACCCAGGGTCGACCATGATGTCGTGGTCGTAAATGCAAGATGCACTCAATCAATTTTAGTGTTTACTTATGTTTATTTAAATGAAAATTAATAAAGTTTTTGTACTTTATTTTCCAGAGGATTCTGACACGCAGGATGAGGGCTATTGTGAACCTAGCTGATCCAATGATTGAGGATGGGATAATGAATATGGATGCTATTATAGACATGAGATCCCTGGTGGCAACTCCTGTCTTCGAAAGACCTGTACGAAGGACAACTAGAACCAGTGGGAGAGAGGGAAGGACAGGTGCTCACAGCATCTTCGATTCTGGGAGGAGTAATTGAAAAGGCGGAGCTGAAGTCTATGTTAACATAGCTTATGTTTATGAATCTATGTTTAGAAATTACGTTTATGAATCTATGTTGAGAACAATTGATGTTAGGTTTAACAGATTAATGTTTAGGTTTCCATGTTTCAAACTTTGGATGTTATGTTTATATTTCATTCCTGATCAAGTTTAGTTTTCCATGTTTAAATCTTGGGATCTTATGTTTAAAATAGCGATTTCAATTATGTTATTATCAATTGTGGTTTAATTTTCAGCCAACACAGGGCTAAAACACAGGTCGAAAAACAACTCACGACCTAATGTTGACAGATAACTCACGACTTCAGGTCGTGAAGTGGGTAACGACTTCAGGTCGTGAAGTGGGTAACGAATTTAGGTCGTGAACACATTTACGACTTGTGGTCATGAAGTAGGTCACGACCTTGACTTTTCACACATACATTGCAGCTGAAAAATGTACATAATACCTGTCTTTGTAATACATATTAAAATATCTATGAAATATATTTAAATTTCAGTAATGTCATGTACAAAATCGGATCCATACACATCAAAAAATACACCCATCATGTGTTTCCTCCTGATAATATGCACCTCTATGTCATCTACAAAATCGGATCCTATGACAAATTATCTAGTTTTTCATAGTATGTGTTTCCTCTTCATCGGAGGATAAATTTACTACTTCCTCTTGTAATTGTATTGCAGGTAGTAACGGCAAAAATCTAAGAAATTGATCTGAGAAGTGATCACACCATGAAAGCGATACATCATTTGCATTATCCATCCATCCTGGAAACAATGCAGGCAATGGTGCACCGTCCTTCCAATGAATCTACACGCGGCAAATTGATAAAGTTAAACAACGAAAACAAGATGATATGTACGTTAAATAGTGAGGTATATGGTAGTATTTACCTTCACCCAATTACTATCATGCATATTTCCTATCACCCATAGTTTCTTGTTGCTCGCCAAAGTAGATGTCTTGTATGGTAAATAAGTACAACATTCCCCACTTGTTCCGCCTATGGTCACCAACGCAACATCATACTTGTTAGCAATGACATGCCCCATGTCAGGTAAGACTAACCATTTCTCTTTTGGGACAGGACCGATAGGAGCGTGTAGTGCAAGCCTCGTGACATCATAAGAACTTTGTCCCAATATACTAAGATATAGCTCTCTGTTAGCACCCATCTCCATAATAAGTTCCTGCCGAACTAGATAATAATTCTCTTCAATCCCATACTTATACAATGACAAGGACCGAAATCCACAATGACCATCACCTTGTACATTCACAATCATATCAATATAAGAATGAAATTCAACTGGGAAAGCTTCCAAATATGTTTTCCAAGATTGAGAAGCACTCACTTGTGAGGGGTTTGGTTGAGTATGTTTCCTCTTCGAACATCTAGGTTGTGAAGAAGCTTTTGCTTGGGAGATGTATTCCCAATGACATGGGTTACGCCGAGTTGATTTCTCATGTGCCATTTGTCTTCGGCTTCCTTTCTTGGCTCCTTTAGTGTTAACCTTATCCTTAGGAGGTATCATTGAGGTTGTTCCCGGATATACAAATTCATGCAACCTCAACATATATCTCCTTCTTGATAATGGGTCAAGCGAACCTACTTGTCGCATGATTTCTTCACAATAAGGTTTTGCATCATCCACTGGAATATTTTTGTTCACCACATCAGTGTGGAAAGAAAGTCGTTGCCAATGATTATGGATGGCACTCAATGGGATAGGCACCTTCATCTTCATATACTTTGCAAGCTCACACTCGCACGGTAAACCGTGTGTTCTCCTAATCTTGCAGTCGCATCCAATAATCACACCGCCTTTTTTACGAAGAAGCTCCATAGAACTCCAAATTCGTGTTAAGGCACGCCTGGCAACAAAGTAACGCAGTTGCTTGTAGACATCATGGTTAACACAATGATCAACCCTACTAACACTGAATTCAAAAGACTCCTTTATGACACTATGTTGACATCGCAACATCTTCATCATGCTCTCAAAACATGTGCATATATCCCCAGAGCTATCCTTTAGCATTCTCTTGAACTGAGCATGTGCGCTCTCTTCCCTATTAATTAACACATGACAGGTTAAAACATAAAATAACCAAGATATGACAAATTAGCAAAAGTATCCAAATTTGGTAAAACTTAAAATAGGTTACCTATTTGTAGTGGTATTACCAAGGTGCATATATTGATCAACCCATGCATGCACAAACTTATGCTTATTATGCTCCAAGTAAACCCGGTTAACATATTCATAAATTACCGGACCACATTGATTTTGAAAATCATCAAGGCATCTTTCATATTCATCCTCATCTTGAGACTCAACTAGTGCCATCCATAGTGTCATGATTGGGTTGAGCTTCTTCATGTTATACTTTGCTAATGACTTTCTAACCTTGTCCTTCACATTGTTGAAAATGTGAAACTTACAAAGGATGTGAGCTGCTGTAGGAAAAACACTTTCAACTGCATTTACAATCGCATTGTCTTTATCGGTTACAATGACCTGAGGTATGGCCTCATCATTTTGAATGAGTGATCTAAGCTTATGTAAGGCCCATGTAAAGTTTGATTCCCTCTCGGCATCCATGTAACAAAATGCAACACTAAAAGTTCTCTCTGTGGAAGTTTGGCCAACAATCTCTAATAAAGGAAGTCTGTATCTGTTTGTCTTGTAGGTACTATCCATAATGAGAACAATGCTGAAGGAATGAAGCAATACTATACTACTTGGGTGAGCCCAAAAAATCGCCTTCAACTCATTACTTTGTTCATCTTTTAAATAATCAAACTGAAAACCTTCCTCTAACAACAACTTCAATAGATGTTGCATTTGTGTCCTCGGATGCTTGACAGTTCTCTTGTATTGTTGTCGAATATTCATGATTTGTGTCAAGGAGGTGTAGTTATTCGGGTTATCTTCTTTTAGAGTAATTAAGATTTTCCTCGGCTTCACACCACTTTTTGTAAGTCTCACAATTGTGTCATTTTCATCCTTTGTTGGTCGGCCTGGATATGGATGACCTTGCAAGCTATCACATGGATTGTGATTATGAGATCCACATTTTACATGAAGCATCCATCCTTCACCATTACCCTTATCCTTCGCATAGAGTCTAAACGGACAATTACACTTCCTTGATCCGGAGATATACTTGGGATCATTTTCGTTCTTCTTCCTATAAACACCACTTCTTTCACAAGCAAATGTAACCCGCTCTCGTCTTTTCTGTTTGCCTCCTCCTTTGTCTGACTTGTAGGTTACAATAACAAATTTTTTGGAAATTCCAACCGCTTTAACCCACTCAACCACATCTTCACGATTACCAAATGGCTCATTGTGTGCAAAATCATTACTATAATCTGCAAATTCACTTTCTGTTGTCTTTGGGACCTCAACCGCATCTTCATCAATAAGCATGTTTTCTACTCTATCTGCAACACCATCATTTACTTCCATATCCATATCTGTCATTTTAAAAAAAACTTTAAATCAAATAAATAAAACAAAAAAAAGTTTGGCTGTTTTTCAAGGTCGTGATGGTCCTCACGACCATAGTCGTGAACTCCTTCATGACTTCAGTCGTGAACGCCCTCACGACTACAGTAGTGAGCTTGTTCCCGACCCAAGCTTTTGCTATACCATCAACCTTTCAGCTTTTGCAAACTTGTCATGCCCCAAACAAAGCATACATAAGGGAAAAGTGGATGTATGATTATATATTCTCAAACACACCATGAAGCATATATAATGAAGGCCTTTTTTTTAAAAAAAAAAACGTCGGGGTCGTGAGGTACCTCACGACCCAAGCTTTTCAGCTTTTGCAAACTTGTCATGCCACAAAGACAGTATAAAAGAAGGGAAAAGTGGATGTATGTATGATTATATATTCTCAAACTAACCATGAAGCATATATTCAACAAAAAAAAAAAGAAGCATATTTAATGCACTTTTTTTTAAAAAAAAAATACGTCGGGGTCGTGAGGTAGGTACCTCACGACCCAAGCTTTTCCCAGTTCATGATGATGAGCTCCATATTTTCATATTTTCTTCGCATAAGACAGCTACCATGCATCCAAAAAACGACATTTAAATGGAATGAAGGATTTATGAGGTTGTTTCCTTCAAAGTAATTTGGTGTGAAAAAAAAGCCGAGGTCGTGAACGTCCTCACGACCCAAGGTTTTTTTTGGTCGTGAGGATCCTCACGACCGATCACTGATCAGAAAAAAAAATGTTCGAAAGAGTGTCTGCAACTTACCTTCTTCTACACGTTATTCACGACTTGATTTTATGATTTGCCTTAATGTTCTCAATAGTGATAATGTTCATGGGATTAATGGGGATGAAATGAAATGGGGTTTGTGTGGAGAAATGGAACGAGAGGTGTTGTGGAGTGTGGGGTGTGGTATGGGGTGTGAAGTGGTGTGGTGAAAAATAAGTATTTTTGATGAAAATTTTTTTTAAAGGGTATTTTGGGATTTTTGAATATTAGTGGGGTGTATAAATTACTGCATGGGGTGTCAAAATTGGCACCCAATCTAAATGGATTAGTGGGGTGAGCAGAAGATCCAATAACAATAGGCCCAAAAAGCTATGAGTGAGTGAATGAATGAAGCCAGAAGTGTGCCACCTGACCACACTCTACTTCTTCTTCTTCTCTCTCTATCTTCGCCTTCCTTCCTCTGAATAGTGTTTGTGTTGAATCCCAAACAAACAAAAAAATGTTAGCTCGAATCGCCGGTAATCGCGTCAATCAGATCCGCCACCTTCAGGTTCCTTTTATTTCTTCTTCTTCTTCTTCTTCTTCTCTCTCTCATTCCTCCCTTCCCTTCTAATGGAATTCTATGTATTGTATTGTGTTTCAGGCAACATCGAAGAGGGCTTTCTCAACCGCTCTCAACTACGTATGTCTCTCTCTCTATTTCTATTTCTATTTCTATTTCCATTTAATGAATAAATGATTTTTATTTTTATTGAATGAATGAATGTAGCACCTTGACTCTCCGGACAATAAACCAGACCTTCCTTGGGAATTCTCCGATGCCAACAAATCCAAGGTACTCTCTCATTATTCAATCTTCTCTTCTCATCTGCCTACCTTACCATTTAAATGTAGCACTTGGAACTTTGCCTGATTTATATTATTCATTCATTATTGCCTATTGCTTTCGTATTGGAGGGAGGGGTTATGCTATTTTAGTGAATTCCAATATAGTCGACTCCACCAAGTGGGAAAACTCTCTCTTTTCTTTCTTTTAGTTGTATTACGGTAAATATATATTACTTCGTACCTACAAAATTTGGTACTGCGCATGAAAACTCTTCAAAGGGTGGGGTTTACCGCGTTGGAACTTGTCGCAGTGTTCATTTTGCCCCATCAATACACTTTTGCATAAGTCTGCCTCACTACCTTTATGCGTAGGATAAAATTCCTTCGAAGTGAGTAAGGGTTGATCCATCCTTGATTTGATATAGTACATAGAGATCTCAACTCACTAAATGATCTAAGGGTAGACACATCCTTACTTGCTACTTTAGATGTCAAACTCCTTTTCCTTGTGCATGATGATACTGCTTTCCTGATTAGTGGAGTTCACCATGTAGATTTTAAAGCTTCTACTTATTAAAGCAGAAAATATTGTTAACTGTGCAAGTAAGAGTATACTAATATAGTGATGTCTTATTGATTAGTCCCTTCATTATGCTTCTAGTGTTATGGATTGTTAATTTAGTATGGACGTTGTGCGTATGATCTTGCAGGGAGTGACCTCAGCCTCCCTCCCTTTCTTCAAAGCTAGCAAAACAATGCTTTCCCTCACTTCAACACTCCACAAAGCTCGACGACCCTTTCACCCTCTCACCTTCTTCTTCAATCCGTGTAATCAAGTTTAAAAAAATCATTATAATTGATTATGTATGTAAGTCGGTTTTGTACTCCCCCCGTCCCTAAATATAAAACCCTCTTGACACTTTTATTTTGTCCCTATTTATAAAGCCCCATATCAATTTTCAATGATCATTAATTACTTTTTTCCACAAACACTCCCATTTATTTAATTCTTTTTAGATTCCTAATAATATTAATAGGGGTAATTTTGAAATTACATATCAAAAATTCACATTTCCAATACAATTAACTAAATTATTCCACTTTCTTAATCGACGTGAAATCTCCAAAAAGACTTTATATTTAGGGGCGGAGGTAGTATATGTTAACGAAGCTTTTTCCGTACTTACGGCATAGATCCAATTTCTAACGTCATGATAAATGAATCTAATTATCTGTTACATGTGTTGGACATGGTTGGCTATTTGAAACTGAACCATGAAATCAATGAAATTGAACCAAATCTTAACATTAGGTTTGGAAATTTGGTTGATTACCATGATTTGGTACAAATATGATCTGGTTTAGTCAGTTGACACTTACAAACTCACGACTCAATGACCTAGCTCCGCCGTACGCCGCTTCAGATATGAGCCCTAATTTCACCAATCTCCCAAAAAAAATTTTCACAACTCACCACACAAGTCATGGTGCCTCCCTTTGTTCTTCTTTTTCGTTCTTTCTGCACTTCCCTCTTTCACACTAAACCCACCACTGCCCTCCACCGCATCATCGCCTTCAAGGTCCCTTCACTCACTCTGCAAATACTTACTTTCTGTGTTTCCATTCTTTAAAAAAAACAAACTTGTGATTAGTTTAACTTCAAAATTTTAAATTTTTGCTCACCATGTGTTTGCTTGATTGACCTATCAGGTATCAATGGGTGGTTATGCTACAATCACACATCATGCAACAACATTCACATTCATGAGGAGGAACTTAGAAGAACCTCATAGAAGCACTCTTTCCTCTTCACAGAACATCCATAAGCATATTGAGAGCAAATGTCTTAGGTATAAAACCATAAGCTTCCATGAGCTCATAAGCCTCGAAAAACTCTGCATGCATTCCTAGTTTTGGCAATTAGGGCCTTGGCCCGCGGGCCCCGCCGGCCTGCATTTTTTGCGGGCAGGACACAGGTTTTGACAAAAATCTTTAAATCATGCCCGCCCGCCCTGCCCGTTATTTTTTGCGGGCGGGCACAGGCGGGCTGCAGGCGGCCCGCGGGCGTGTATATATATAAATTAAAAAAAAAAAAACTGCAGCCCACAACTCCACGAGCCCACTAAGTGCTACCTTTGTATGATATAGGGCAAAACACAAAAATAGGGCCGGCTGCCTTCTTCTTCTATTCTTTATCTCACTCAAGTTCTCTCTCTCACTTGGAAGCTGCAACCACCGAGTCGCCGCCGGAAGCTGCAACCGCCAAAGCCACACCGTCTAAGCCGCACGGTTGCCGTCTCTCTCTCTCTCACGGTCTAAGCCGCTGGCCTCTTCTTCTTCTTCTTCTTCTTCTGCTCTCTCTCAAGTTCTCCGTCTCTCTCACGGTTGCCGCATGTCTAAGCCGCCACCGCCGTTGGAGACGCAAACCGCCACAAGCCCAACCGGATCCGCCGCTAACCCATCAGCGAATCGCGAATCTAATCCCGATCCGCCACGAACAACAAGCTTCGACCGCCACGAGGTCCACCACGAGACCAGCTTTGACCGCCACGAGGTCCACCACGAGACCAGCTTCAACAACGACCGCCACAAACCCATCAGCAGCATTTGGGAAATATGTCTTTGTATGTACTGTTGTTCTGTCATATTAATTAGAGTATCTAGGAAATATGTCTATCAAATATTCAAATGTAATACAGGTTTATAGGCTTATAGCATTATGAAATATGGGAAAATTGAGGGTTTTTTTTTAAAAACTTAAATGCGGGCTTATAGCATGATTTTTCGGCCCTAAAATTTTATTAGGGCGGGCGGGCTTGCCCGCAAAATTTGCGGGCCAACTGCGGGCGCGGGCCAAGCCCGCCCGCCCTAATTGCCAATACTATGCATTCCTCCTCCACCGCACTAGAGAATCCTCAACAACAGGAGGAAAGTCTTAGGCATCGTGACACGGCCAATAGTCTCTAATTCAAGAAGAATAGCCTTGACGTTTTGAAGCGTTGGATGAGGCATCGAAGCACAATGACCATGCGATCGAAATCGAGGGATAAATCATGGTGGTGGTGTGTTGGGCAGACCAAAGGAAAAAAGAGAGAGCAATTAAATGTGATGGGCACTTGGACAATGTGGAATGTACATTATCTTTGTTTAAAAGCAGCAGCAATTCGGTTTTGTTTTTCTTATTATTACGGGGAAACTTAAGTTCATTGGTGCCATTGCTGCCTTGTGAAGAGGAAAGAGTGCTTCTATTAGGTTCTTCTAAATTCCTCATCATGAATGTGAATGATGTTGCATGATGTGTGATTGTAGCATAACCATACATTGATACCTGATCGGTCAATCAATCAAGCAAACACATGGTGAGCAAAAATTTAAAATTTTGAAGTTAAACTAATCACAAGTTTGTTTTTTTTTTAAAGAATGGAAAGACAGTAAGTAAGTAAGTATTTGCAGAGTGAATGAAGGGACCTTGAAGGCGATGATGCGATGGAGGGCAGTGGTGGTGGTGGGTTTAGTGTGAAAGAGGGAAGTGCAGAAAGAACGAAAAAGAAGAAGAACAAAGGGAGGCACCATGACTTGTGTGGTGAGTTGTGAAATTTTTTTTGGGAGATTGGTGAAATTAGGGCTCATATCTGAAGGGGTGTACGACGGAGCTAGGTCATTGAGTCGTGAGTTTGTAAGTGTCAACGGACTGAACCATATCATATTTGCACCAAATTAAATCATGATAATCAACCAAATTTCCAAACCTAATGTTAAGATTTGGTTCAATTTCATTGATTTCATGGTTCAATTTCAAATAGCAAGCCATGTCCAGCACATGTAACAGATAATTAGATTCATTTATCATGACGTTAGAAATTGGATCTATGCCGTAAGTACGGAAAAAGCTTCGTTAACATATACTACCTCCGCCCCTAAATATAAAGTTTTTTTGGAGATTTCACGTCCATTAAGAAAGTTGAATAATTTAGTTAATTGTATTGGAATTGTGAATTTTTGATATGTAATTTCAAAATTACCCCTATTAATATTATTGGGAATTTAAAAAATATTAAATAAATGAGAGTGTTTGTGGAAAAAAGTAATTAATGATCATTGAAAATTGATATGGGGCTTTATAAATAGGGACAAAATAAAAGTGTCAAGAGGGCTTTATATTTAGGGACGGGGGGAGTACAAAACCCACTCACATAATCAATTATAATGATTTTTTTAAACTCGATTACACGGATTGAAGATAAGAATTAAAAAAAAAAAAAAGTCTGGTTAACAAGTGTCCTGTTAACAAGTGTTTTATTAAGCTTTCTTGAAGTGGAAAAAGCATCACAAGTTCCAAGTCTTCCTTCTCTTGAGAACTTCAAGAACTTCAACTTTCAACTTTGGTACGATAGTTTAATCTCACAAATATTTCCTTCGGTCTCATTTTTAAGCAAAAATAATTAATTCATACTTATTAAGGAAATTAGTTGAGTGTATTTAATTTTCTCAAATTCATAAAAAAAATAGACTACTTTAGTAAATTTATATTGGGAATGAAACAAAAATTAAATGACTCAACCACATTATGAGAATATTTTAGGAATGATTGTATTGGGAATAGAAAGTTAATTAATATTTGCTTATATTAGTAGAGTGTTTTTTTTTTTGCAAATACTTACTGTGTTTCCATTCTTTAAAAAAAAAAAACAAACTTGTGATTAGTTTAACTTCAAAATTTTAAATTTTTGCTCACCATGTGTTTGCTTGATTGATTGAGCTATCAGGTTTCAATGGGTGGTTATGCTACAATCACACATCATGCAACAACATTCACATTCATGAGGAGGAACTTAGAAGAACCTCATAGAAGCACTCTTTCCTCTTCACAAGGTAGCAATGGCACCAATGAACTTAAGTTTCCCCGTAATAATAAGAAAAACAAAACCGAATTGATGCTGCTTTTAAACAAAGATAATGTACATTCCACATTGTCCAAGTGCCCATCACATTTAATTGCTCTCTCCTTTTTCCTTTGGTCTGCCCAACACCACCACCACCACCACCATAATTTATCCCTCGACTTCGATCGCATGGTCACTGTGCTTCGATGCCTCATCCAACGCTTCAAAACCGTCAAGGCTATTCTTCTTGAATTAGAGACTATTGGCCGTGTCACGACGCCTAAAACTTTCCTCTTGTTGTTGAGGATTCTCTGGTGCGGTGGAGGAGGAATGCATGCAGAGTTTTTCGAGGCTTATGAGCTCATGGAAGCTTATGGTTTTATACCTAACACATTTGCTTGCAATATGCTTATGGATGTTCTGTTTAGGATTGGCAGAACAGATCTTGCTTTACGCGTTTTTCAACACACTCATTCCCCTAATTTCTTGACCTTCAACACTGCCCTTGTACATCTATCTAAGTTAAATTATGTTACACATATCAATCCTATTGTTAAAGGTATGTTGAGGATGGGTTATTATCCAAATCCTAACACATTTGAGATGCTTCTCAATTGTTTCTGTAAGATGGATAAAGTTGTGGAGGCATATCAAGTGTTGGGTCTCATGATTACTTTAGGGATTGGTATGTCTGTGAATGTTTGGACTATACTTTTCCATAAATTTTGTAGTTTGGGTAGAGTTGACGTAGCTATCAATCTATTGCCAAAGATGGCCGAATATGGTTGTTCTCCTAATGTTGTGACATATACAACTTTGTTTAAGGCATTAATGGAATCCAATATGGTAACCAATGCCTTTGATTTGTTAAATATCATGTTATCTAATGGCCAGGTTCCAGATTTAATTCTTTGTAATGTATTGATTGATTGTCTCTCAAAAGTTGGAATGTACCGGGAGGCAATTGAAGTTTTTGTTAGTTTGTCAAAGCAAAACATAAAACCTGATTCCTATACCTTTAGTTCATTGTTATCCACAATCTCTCAATCTAGAATGTTTCATCTCTTACCCAAACTATTTTCGGCACCTATTGATGCTGATTTAGTGGTCTGTAATGCACTTTTAAGCTCTTGTGTTAAGGCTGGGCTTCCGGCTCTTGCTATTGAGTTCTATAATCATATGATTGATGAAGGTTTTGCACCAGATAAGTATAGTTTTGTTGGACTATTGAGTGGACTATGTGCTGCGGGAAGAATTGATGAAGCAGTAAATGTTTACCGTGGTGTTGTTAGGACTTATCATGATACTGATGCTCACATCCATACAGTGATTACAGGTGGACTCGTAAAAGTTGGTAAGTATGGCAGGGCTGCTAGTATTTTTAGGTTAGCAGTAACGGAGAAACGCCCACTCGACAGTGTAGCATATACAGTTGGTATCTGTGCACTTCTTAGAGGTGGAAGAACACAAGAGGCTTGTGCATTGTATTACCGGATGAAGGACAATGGTATGAAACCTTCTGTCCATACATGTAATATGATGCTTTTCACTTTATGTAAAGAAAAAGATCTTCAGATGGTGAAAGAGATGTTACAAGACATGATTGATTCACGAATGGAACTAAGTGACGGAAACTTCTTAAACTTTTGTAAATTTCCATGTAGATCGGAAGATTATCTTTCTCTTTTCAGTTTGTTGGCCAAGATGAGGGATTTGGGTTTATTATCTGCCAAAGCGTTGTACGCCTTAAGCTTTGATGGGCATGCTGAATGTGTACAAGAAAAATATAATCATCATCCAGAAGCTATTACAGAATGTAATCAAGCTCTGTATTCATCCTCCTCTGAAGATCAATCAGATGTAGCTGCTTCAGTTTGTTGAGTTCTTATTCTTAGCATGTAGTGCACTTCTACTTGAAGGGTTCGTTCAATTTCTATACCATGAAACTCAACAATCTTTCCACACCCTGGTAATAATTAATATATATTTTATATATAGTTACATTTACATTTTGGGTATGGTGGTTATCATGTTTCATCTAATAATATATCTTCTTGGAGCACTTTTATCTTCTTGAATCATGAGCTTTTTCACTTTACTTGTTTGCTCCTTGATTTTGATACGCATTGTATACATTTGGTTTTTGGTTCAAGTACAACTGATTTAATTGACATATTTTGATATGCATTGTATACATTTGGTTTTTGGTTCAAGTACAACTGATTTGAATATAGCATGGTAACTTTGACAATGTGTATTGACCTTTGCCTGCATGAAGTTATGGACAGGGTTATGATGCAAGCCTTGTATTTGTAAGTTTGTTTTGAGTTACTGACTGATGCTCTTTTATGCCAATATTGTTGATTAGATTACTCTCCAAGAAAGAACATTATTATCCTATGCAAGTCTGTCAAACCTTTTCATTGCTGTAGTGAAATGCTAAGGAAGCGGGCACGCGTAGATCAAAGCTTAGTGGAGAGCCATACATAGGAAAGTTACAAGGAGAGGTACAAGGAGGTGGTCATCTTTTTCCATGCACTCATTGTCTCATGTAGTTTACAAAGAGTTTATCCTCAAGAAAGGCTGCAAGAAAGCAGTTTCGTTGTTTGAAGGTCCAGCTTCTTTCAAATGTTATTTTGGTATAAACCGGAATGAATTAATAACAAAAGGCCGGGGAAAGGTATATCCATGTCTTAAAGATTCAATAAAGTCTTGTGTTGGCTGTTGGGAAAAGGTATATTTTTCCTAAATATATCCTGGTTTTCATATCGAAGCCTGCATCACTATTATCAATGTTAAAGACTGAGTTGTTGACAGAGTTTGCTTAACACATTTATTACCTTGTGTTACATCAGATTGCATGCTTTCTCACATTGCTCATAGTTGATGTTCAAAGGGATACCTGCAATGTTACCTTGTTTTTGTTGTCCTGGATAGTTGGATTGGTTGTGTCAGTCATGTCATTTTGTGGTCCTATTCATTAATCATTCCTTTCCTGAATTATTGGGCTGTCTATTCCAATTAGTATTTTAATCCCCATTGTTATTCCTTAATAGATCTAGTGTGCTCTACTCGCTCTCCATGTGACCCCTTATTTTTTTTACCCATTGTTCCTTAAAAGATCTAGTGTTGTCTATTCATGTGCATCGCACGTGAGCCATATTTTCGAGCCAGATATTTGTGTTTGTTAGGTTATTCCTTGATACAGTAGATTTTTTGTTGTTGTTGTTGTTGTTGTTGTTGTCATAAATTAAGTTATGTAGTTCTAAAAAAATCTTATTTTGAAATTTAATAAGTGTCTTCCCAGAGATTAAGGAAATTTAAGAGCACTTGAAAGCCGAAACATTGCATAAATATTGAGACCCTAGATTATGCCGCAGAGTAAGAGTATGCAACTCATCACGATACAAAAAAATTGATCTAGTTGGGATAAGTAGATAAATAATAGTTCATGGTTAATCTTATAGATAAAATGTTGTTACATGGTATTTTCATGAATTTATACATAAAGTGATCCATTGGGATAGTAATTATAGTTTTTGGACTAATCCTGAATGTTTGAAAAGTCTATAGTTTTTGCATTCTTTTCATGCTACATGCATTAGATCATTCATCACACGATTATAGTGGTTTGTACTTACATGGGGTTCATGGATTTGTATGTTGCAGGTGCAACGTCTTTTCTTTTCACTGAATATCAATATGTGGGAATTTTCATGGCTGCTTTTGCAATTCTGATCTTCCTTTTCCTCGGCTCGGTCGAGAGCTTCAGTACCAAGAGCCAGCCCTGCACATATGACAAATCAAAGCTATGCAAGCCAGCCTTGGCTACTGCACTCTTCAGCACTGTTTCGTTCTTGCTCGGTGCTTTAACTTCAGTGATATCTGGTTTCCTTGGGATGAAAATTGCAACCTATGCTAATGCGAGGACAACCTTGGAGGCGAGAAAGGGAGTTGGAAAGGCGTTCATTGTCGCATTTAGGTCCGGTGCTGTGATGGGTTTCCTTCTTGCAGCAAACGGTCTTTTGGTGCTCTACATTGCCATCAACCTGTTCAAGCTATATTATGGTGATGATTGGGAAGGCCTTTTTGAGGCCATAACCGGTTATGGTTTGGGTGGATCTTCCATGGCTTTGTTTGGGAGAGTCGGCGGTGGTATCTATACCAAGGCTGCTGATGTTGGTGCTGATCTGGTAGGAAAGGTTGAAAGAAATATCCCCAAGGATGATCCAAGAAACCCAGCCGTAAGTCATTTTTCTTCCCTTTCGTCCTCCCAATCTTTATTTCGGCTCAATTTCTAAGGTTGTATTTGTATTGAGTTTTTTTTTTTTTTTTTTTTTCCATGGCCTTTTTCAGGTGATTGCTGACAACGTTGGTGATAATGTTGGAGACATTGCTGGGATGGGGTCTGATCTTTTTGGTTCATATGCTCAATCGTCCTGTGCTGCCCTAGTTGTTGCTTCGATTTCCTCTTTCGGAATCAACCATGACTTCACCGCTATGTTATATCCTCTGCTTGTCAGTTCTGTTGGCATTCTTGTCTGTTTGATCACCATTCTCTTTGCAATTGATTTCTACGAGATCAAGGCTGTCAAGGAAATTGAACCAGCAGAAGAAACAGCTTATCATCTCTACAATTTTCATGACCGCTGGAATTGCAGTTATTAGTTGGATTGCTCTTCCATATAACTTCACAATTTTCAACTTTGGGGCTCAGAAAGACGTGAAAAGCTGGTAAGAAACTATTATTATTATTATTATTATTATTATTATTATTATTATTATTATTATTATTATTATTATTATTATTATTATTATTTATGAAAACAAAAACACAGGTTTTGTGCACCGTGTGTGTTAAGTGTGTTTCTATCTTATGCCTCATTTTGGTCTAGATGCTTTCTTTTGCAATTCAAGTTGATTTTATTTAAGATAAAAATGGTAGCTATATTTTTGGAAAATGTGTCTTCATTTGGAACATTTCATGACTATCCACTAGTATTTTAGTTGTTTTTGTTTTCTTGATTGTGTAAAACATTTGAAATCCAGCTACTAACATGGTTGAAAATTGAAATTCTAAGGCAGCTATTCCTATGTGTCGGTGTTGGTCTCTGGGATGGACTTATTATTGGGTTTGTGACTGAATATTACACCAGCAATGCTTACAGGTAACTTGAATGTTAGCTACACTGTTCAGTTTTTCCTTTCTCGCACTTTCTTGGTCATCACCTTTTCTATTAATTGCTTTCAGTCCTGTACAAGATGTTGCCGATTCTTGCCGAACTGGAGCTGCAACCAATGTCATCTTCGGCCTTGCACTGGGATACAAATCTCTCATTATTCCAATTTTTGCCATCGCCATCAGCATTTTTGTGAGTTTCAGTTTTGCAGCGATGTATGGTATTGCTGTTGCGGCACTTGGCATGCTGAGCACCATTGCAACTGGTTTGGCTATTGATGCTTATGGTCCCATCAGTGACAATGCTGGAGGTATTGCTGAGATGGCAGGCATGAGCCATCGTATCCGTGAGAGAACTGATGCCCTCGATGCTGCTGGAAACACTACTGCTGCCATGAGCAAGGTGATGTTGTATTTGTTAAGCTGCTCAAAGTAGTAGCTTCTACTAATTATTTTGATATTTTGATTCTTGAAATTTTACTGAAGCATATGGCAATATCTTTGAACCAGGGATTTGCTATAGGGTCTGCTGCACTAGTGTCTTTGGCCTTGTTTGGTGCTTTTGTGAGCAGGGCAGGGATTTCAACTGTGGATGTCTTGACACCCAAAGTCTTCATTGGGCTCATTGTCGGCCCCATGCTTCCATACTGGTTCTCTGCAATGACAATGAAGAGCGTGGGAAGTGCGGCGTTGAAAATGGTCGAGGAGGTTCGTCGGCAGTTCAACACCATACCAGGACTCATGGAGGGTACTGCCAAGCCTGACTATGCAACCTGTGTCAAGATCTCTACTGATGCATCCATCAAGGAGATGATTCCTCCTGGTGCACTTGTCATGCTCGCACCACTCATTGTTGGTACCTTCTTTGGTGTTGAAACACTCTCAGGTGTTCTTGCTGGTTCTCTTGTTTCTGGCGTGCAGGTAAAATCTGTTACACTCATCATTAGTGTTTGTTTGGCTGAAATTTATGACTTTATGTGAAGTTTGCTTAAAATATTGTTGTTCTTATATGCATTGGTTTTTCTTTAGATTGCAATATCAGCATCCAACACTGGTGGTGCATGGGATAATGCTAAGAAGTACATTGAGGTAATACTTTATTCAACTTGCCATGACTCATTTCAGAGATTATTTCTGGTTTAAATAAGTTTTTGGAACTTGTCATTAGTAATAGATTTGGTATTTTAAGGGATTAAAATTGAATAAAATTTAAACAAGGGGAGCAAGTAGAAAAGCATAATAACTATTTAATCCATTCATTATGTTATGTGATTTGTGGTTTGTTATGAAACTCTCGTGGGGTTCAAATTTCAGGCTTGGGCTTCTGAGCATGCAAGGACATTGGGCCCAAAGGGATCTGATCCACACAAAGCAGCTGTTATTGGTGACACAATTGGAGACCCTCTTAAGGACACTTCAGGCCCATCACTCAACATCCTCATTAAGCTCATGGCGGTTGAGTCACTTGTTTTTGCTCCATTTTTCGCCACACATGGTGGCCTGCTTTTTAAGATATTTTGAGAATTAAGAAGAGCTTTTTATAAGAAAAATGATTTAGAGACCTATAAGTATACAAACCTACACATAAGATCATGATACTTGTTATTTTCAAAGTTAAAAAAAAAATTAAATATTTAAAAGAACTTAAATGACAAATGTCAAGATCCTAATGTGTAGGCTTATGTGTAGGTCTCTTTATGTAGGTCTCTCAATCATTGCTCTTTTTATAACTAGGAAAATTGCCCGTGCGATGCACGGGTCTTAAATTTTGCTATCCTTCCCTTTTTTTTTGAAGGGCTTTCCATTTGTTCAATCATTAAACATTAATTTTATTTACATGTGATTGAATATATTGAAAGGAAGGCTTTCATGATCAACATATTATAAAAAAAGAAATATTGAGAAGAAATATTGTGTTAAAGATCAACACAATATTGAAAAGAAATATTATTATACACACACGTTTACAGTTATTTGGACATTAAAGGAATAATTCAAAGCAAGAAAGAAGATTCGTGTCAGCATCCAAAATTGGGTAAAAATGCCAACAGCTTGCATGTTACAACTTACAACAACTTTTGTGAGGCAACTTGAAGCATTTTGATACAAAAAAAAAATAATAATAATTAAAATCATCAATGTAATATGTTTAATCAAAAATTTAAATGATAAATTGGAAGGAAGACTTTCATGATCAACATATTATAAAAAAATAAATATTGAGAAGAAATATTGTGTTAAAGATTAACGCAATATTGAAAAGAATTTAACTTACTTCTTCACATTCTTTGATCTTCTTTTGTGCACCATCAAGTCTTAAGTCCCTGGTCTGTATTAAGAAATGTTTGAGCAAAATTCAAACACTTAAAAATACCAAAAAAAAAATGAAAAAGCTTTCTAGCTACCAATTAAAAAAAAAATAATACTAACTGTTCATATGCTTAATGTTTATGACAAATAAGGAAATAAAATATACTTAATAAGGAAATAATTTCAGTTGAAATGAAGGTTTTCCACCAATTTAAAAAATAAAACATAAAAAAAATACTAACTGTTCATATGCTCAAACAACCAAGGTTTCCTTCTTTATACGTTTTTTTTTTTTGCAAGTGACATTTTGATACCAAAAATAAAAAAAAAATTTCCCATTGAAAGACGAAAGGCCGGTAACAAATAAGCTTTAAATAGAAAACAAAATGACCAAACATTTATATATATATATATGCAGATTGTAGAGGCCTAGAGGGGCATGAAATGTACGATGGTGCACATAGTAGCTTTGATAAAATAAAAAATTTGCATAATAATCTGATGGACTACCTTGTAAGTTTGGTCACCAAAGAAGTGAATTTCATTGAAATCATCAAGGTAATATGTTTAAACAAAAATTTAAATGATAAATTGAAAGGAAGACTTTCATGATCAACATATTATAAAAAAAGAAATATTGTGTTAAAGATCAACGCAATATTGAAAAGAATTTCACTTACTTCTTCACATTCTTTGATCTTCTTTTGTGCACCATCAAGTCTCAAGTCTCTGTATTAAGAAATGTTTGAGCAAAATTCAAACACTTAAAAATACCAAAAAAAATGGAAAAAATACTAATTGAAAGGAAGGCTTTCTACCAATTAAAAAAAAATACTAACTGTTCATATGCTTAATGTAACCTTGTCACTTTTCAAGCTTTCCATGACTATCAATTGTAAGCGGTCAGAATAGCATTTGTTGCATCGCACATTGAAAGGAAATAATGAAAAATACTAACTGTTTCAATTGTAAGTAGTAATAAAATAAAAGGAAAATGAAAAGATTAAAAATATATGGACGGATGTGATTTACTTGGAATGGATGTCTAGGATTAGAATGAAATTTAGGAGAGATATGAACGGATGTGATTTATTTGCAATGGATGACTAGGATTAGAAACAAATTTGGAGGGAAAAACTATCATGGAGGGAAAGTAAAAAATACCCCTCAACTTCACCTATTTTGATATATGTTGATTAGTCCTCTATTTTTGTTGGAGAGGAATAGGTTTTGCAATTCCCAACTTTTTTTTTTTTTGGGTATTAATTAGTCATTCTCTAGGTAGCTCTTCATTTATAAGAACGTCAAATTTGTTACAAAAACTTTTCTCTTTCTCCGCGTAAGACAGCCCAGTTGGTGGCTGTAGGGACATTTAGGATTTCCCCCTTCCCCAGGTCATGGGTTCTAGTCCCAGACCTCCCATGTAAACCAAAAAAAAAAACTTTTTTCTTTCGCGGCCGAAATGAGTTTTCAATTTTCCAGCTTCGAAACTCTTGATTTCTTTGAAGTTTGAAGGTTCATGGAAAATTGTGATCTTTACAAGTCATTTGAATGATTTTGTGCATTTTTAAAAGTGTTATGATACGAAAGTGAGCTTTATTATTGGATGATTACAATTAAAAAGTAAATGGGTCTTGCTAACAAGTGCCCTTAAAAGAGAAGACCATGAACATTCATGTGCCTTCATGAACAAAAATACAGCCATTGATAAAGTCATATCACATGCTCCTGCTTGATTAAATAGCAAATAATCTTGATGAAATAGCTGACATGCATATGCAAATGGTCTATAAGTAATATTTCTCAAAGCATTACCTCGAGCACAAAAGACAGCTGCTCCAGCTCCAACAGTCGGGCTCTACTTTAACTTCTTCGATCCCTCCTCCGTGAGCATCTTAAGTTTCTCACTTTTGAGACCAACCAGCAAAATGGCACCAATTCAGTCATTGCAATCCCATGTTGAATGGTGACTTTACTATGTCTGTGTCATAGCAGTATACAAACGACAGACTAATATCTTATGACCCCAATAATTGTACATTGGTGTTGACTTTTAATTTGATTTCGAGTTTCGACTAGGGCTTAAGAATATTATCCTGATTAATTTGTACCTTACAGGATCTACAAATTAATGCAGATAATATTTTTAGACCCTAGTTGAAATCGTATTAAAAGTCAAAGACAAGTTCACTATTCCCAAATTCACTAGCATCAATGCAAAAGTAAACACAATAACATTTTACTTTGCATCATGTCAGAAAATTTGATAACTTGCATAAGAAACAACCTTATCAATCAAATGGAAATACATCAAACTGACATCAGCTAAACTCAAGACACTCTTTTCAAGTAACTACCGGCTTGAAATAGATATAAATATATAATCATATAAACATTAATGAACTTAATACATACATTACAGGATAACAGAGCATACAGATAATTTATTCATTGTAAGTAAATTCAGACTGTACCTGAGTTAAGCGTAAATGAAGAAGGTAACGTTGCAGGTATCCCTTTGAGCATCAACTATGAGCCATGTGAGAAAGCATGCAATCTGATGTAACACAAGGTAATAAATGTGTTAAGCAAACTCTGTCAACAACTCAGTCTTTAACATTGATAATAGTGATGCAGGCTTCGATATGAAAACCAGGATATATTTAGGAAAAATATACCTTTTCCCAACAGCCAACACAAGACTTTATTGAATCTTTAAGATATGGATATACCTTTCCCCAGCCTTTTGTTATTAATTCATTCCGATTTATACCAAAATAACATTTGAAAGAAGTTGGACCTTCAAACAAAGAAACTGCTTTCTTGCAGGCTTTCTTGAGGATAAACTCTTTGTAAACTACATGAGACAATGAGTGCATGGAAAAAGATGACCACCTCCTTGTACCTATCCTTGTAACTTTCCTATGTATGGCTCACCACTAAGCTTTGATCTACGCGTGCCCGCTTCCTTAGCATTTCACTACAGCAATGAAAAGGTTTGACAGACTTGCATAGGATAATAATGTTCTTTCTTGGAGAGTAACCTAATCAACAATATTGGCATAAAAGAGCATCAGTCCGTAACTCGAAACAAACTTACAAATACAAGGCTTGCATCATAACCCTGTCCATAACTTCATGCAAGCAATGGTCAATACACATTGTCAAAGTTACCATGCTATATTAAAATCAGTTGTACTTGAACCAAAAACCAAATGTATACAATGCATATCAAAATATGTCAATTAAATCAGTTGTACTTGAACCAAAAACCAAATGTATACAATGCGTATCAAAATCAAGGAGCAAACAAGTAAAGTGAAAAAGCTCATGATTCAAGAAGATAAAAGTGCTCCAAGAAGATATATTATTAGATGAAACATGATAACCACCATACCCAAAATGTAAATGTAACTATATATAAAATATATATTAATTATTACCAGGGTGTGGAAAGATTGTTGAGTTTCATGGTATAGAAATTGAACGAACCCTTCAAGTAGAAGTGCACTACATGCTAAGAATAAGAACTCAACAAACTGAAGCAGCTACATTTGATTGATCTTCAGAGGAGGATGAATACAGAGCTTGATTACATTCTGTAATAGCTTCTGGATGATGATTATATTTTTCTTGTACACATTCAGCATGCCCATCAAAGCTTAAGGCGTACAACGCTTTGGCAGATAATAAACCCAAATCCTTCATCTTGGCCAACAAACTGAAAAGAGAAAGATAATCTTCCGATCTACATGGAAATTTACAAAAGTTTAAGAAGTCTCCGTCACTTAGTTCCATTCGTGAATCAATCATGTCTTGTAACATCTCTTTCACCATCTGAAGATCTTTTTCTTTACATAAAGTGAAAAGCATCATATTGCATGTATGGATAGCAGGTTTCATACCATTGTCCTTCATCCGGTAATACAATGCACAAGCCTCTTGTGTTCTTCCACCTCTAAGAAGTGCACAGATACCAACTGTATATGCTACACTGTCCAGTGGGCGTTTCTCCATTACTGCTAACCTAAAAATACTAGCAGCCCTACCACTCAATAGTCCAACAAAACTATACTTATCTGGTGCAAAACCTTCATCAATCATATGATTATAGAACTCAATAGCAAGAGCCGGAAGCCCAGCCTTAACACAAGAGCTTAAAAGTGCATTATAGACCACTAAATCGACATCAATAGGTGCCGAAAATAGTTTGGGTAAGAGATGAAACATTCTAGATTGAGAGATTGTGGATAACAATGAACTAAAGGTATAGGAATCAGGTTTATGTTTTGATTTGACAAACTAACAAAAACTTCAATTGCCTCCCGGTACATTCCAACTTTTGAGAGACAATCAATCAATACATTACAAAGAATTAAATCCGGAACCTGGCCATTAGATAACATGATATTTAACAAATCAAAGGCATTGGTTACCATATTGGATTCCATTAATGCCTTAAACAAAGTTGTATATGTCACAACATTAGGAGAACAACCATATTCGACCATCTTGGGAAATAGATTGATAGCTACTAAACTCTACCCAAACTACAAAATTTATGGAAAAGTATAGTCCAAACATTCACAAACATACCAATCCCTAAAGTAATCATGAGACCAACACTTGATATGCCTCCACAACTTTATCCATCTTACAGAAACAATTGAGAAGCATCTCAAATGTGTTAGGATTTGGATAATAACCCGTCCTCAACATACCTTTAACAATAGGATTGATATGTGTAACATAATTTAACTTAGATAGATGTACAAGGGCAGTGTTAAAGGTCAAGAAATTAGGGGAAAGTGTAACACCCACTAATTTTATTTAATGAAATGAGTACGTTTGTTTGCATTTTAAAATTTTAGTGAAGTATTTTAATTCGAAAGTAGGACATTTCCAACTGCTAAATAAAAATAATTAAGCTTACATGATATTTTATTAAAGTACCTTAATATAAACTATTAATTTTTACCTTTGAAATGGACTGGTTTGTATATTTTCTAAAGGTTCGAGGTAGAAAAATCAACTTTCTCAAAAAATTATTTTATGAACAAAATAATGTATAGCTAAAATTGATGATTCAAAAAAAGTCTTTTTTTTTTGCAATTTTTGAAGATATTATTTGTACATTAAATATACATACTAGTGCTCAGAAAGCACCGAGGAAAAAAAATAAAAAAAAAGGGGGAGGAATGAAACGTGGGCTGCTCCCTCGTGGCCTGCGTGGGAATTTATATATTTATTATTTTATTATTATAATACTATTCATTTCATAGTAACTTTGAATAGTAACCCTAAAATTTTTCTATAAATAGCCGTTTCAGTTTATAATTTCAGTGCACCAACTTCTCTTCTCAATCTCTGTATCATTATTCAACTTTATATATTTTTTAGTAAAATTCTGGTGGTTCGGGGACAATTAAAACAATAGCTTTGCTCTTCCAGTTTTAAAATTTCCAGGTATGGGAGAAGTTAATCATATCGCTTAGATAGTAATTAATGACTCAAAGTGTAGCCAAAGCTTTCATAAGCTCAAGGGAATTGTTGTGAATATCATGATGTAATTACTTGACTTGGAGGTTGAGATAATCCATGATAGTAATTTTATAATTTAAAATTAATTAATTATTATCTATTGTTAATATGTCATATTGCTAATAATTGGTTTAATACTCGTACATATGTATATAATATCTATATGGATGTTAGTATAAATTTTGAGTTCAAAAATTATAATGAGATGCTAATGGATTGCATAAGACTATAATGAGGACTGGACTTTAGTCAAAATCATATAATGTGTTGAGAATACATACATAGGGTATGTAAAAATGGTTAATTTTATGAAAAGAAAATAGATTATGATTCTGAATAAAGTTCATTATTCGTAAATGATAATTAAGAAATCATGACATCATGTTACATGGAGTTAGTAGTACGGTGAGAAATGGGGAAAAGATAAATGATGGCTTTATGAGTCTGATTGAGAATGGAATGAGGGTTAGGCCTATGACGGTGACTCGTCGATGACCGCTAGGAATTATTTTGGGTTAAACGGTCCTAAGATGGGCTGGTTTGGCTAACCTCGCCCGGGATAGTTTAGCATTAACTACAATATATTCTACCGGCCCCTTACACATATCATTGATTGTGGAGGGTGGTTCTCAGTATGGCCTGGTCCGAGAAGGACTTTTGTGATATTATGTTAAAGACATACAATGAAAAGGTAGCGAGACATTTACTCCCAATTGTTTGTCCCTATAGTGTTGAGGAAGTACTGCTTCTAGAAGAAGTAGATGTTTTTGGATCCATATTGAGAATTATGAGGACGTGCATGCATTGCATTCAGATAAGTAAATGAAAAGAAGATAATAGATTGTGATGTGAAAAACACTTGTGTAATCATGCATCACGCCCATTATTGATTATCTAAATGTGATTGTTTACTTTAAGTCATTTAATTACTATTCTTTTAATGTGATATGACAATGACTTACTCCCTATCCTGCTTTGTTTGTTAGGTACCGAGTAAGGCAAGTAATTCTTTGCTTTGCCTGGAGATGAGACCACTCCCTTCGGAGGAGTGGGAATATGAATCATATATAAAATATTTAATTTGGGTGGTTGAACCAAGGCTCTGGGAGTGTGACCATGTGATATAAATAATGTGTATATTTAATATTCTAGGGCCTTTGCGTTGTAATCGTAATGTATAACTCTGGTTTCTAATTTTGAATATTTTGAAAGTATGATTATTACCTTGTTAATGTTTTAAAAAGTTTTAAAATTTTCCGCAAAATCATGGAGTATTATATGTGAAAATAATAATTTTTTTTGGGGTAGAAATCGGGGCGTTACACTTTAGTGGTATCAGAGCAATGGTTCAGTTTTTCGGCCTTGGAGTATGGCCTCACATACTAACCAATTGCTAGACTCTGACCAAATTTTGTGTTATAGGAAAAGATGGCTGGAATGAACAATGATATTCTTGGAAGGATCACTGCAGTGCTGGAACATTTGACCCAGCCAAACGGCGTTGCTGAATTCCAAGGATTGGCCGAGTTTCGCAAGAACGACCCAACAAAGTTTAGTGGAGGCCACAATCCGGAAGATGCTCGACGTTGGATTCAAGAGATGGAAAAGATTTTCCGTACAATGGTGTGCACAGAGGAGAAGATGGTGACATTTGCGACTTATGTCCTGGTGGATGAGGCGGAGGATTGGTGGAACCATGCTAAACAATTGCAGCAAGCAGAGCAGAGGACCGTCAACTGGAATATTTTCAAGGAGACATTTCTTGAAATATATTTCCCTCGAGACATCCGAAGGAGAAAAGAAGTGGAATTCCTAGAACTCAAACAAGGAAATATGAGCATGGGCAAATACGCTGCTAAGTTCGAGGAATTGATTAAGTACTCTCCGTACTTTCAAAACAATCCTGACGAGCGGTCAAAGTGTGTAAATTTCGAGAGCGGACTGCGCCCGGACTTGAAGCCTGCCTTCAGTTATCATGGGATCCAGAGCTTTCCAATTTTGGTGAACATGTGTCGTATCTACGAAGACGACATCAAGGAAAAGGCGGTATACGAGAAAGGCGTCCATACACAGAAGGATGTCGGCCCGCACCGTGGAAAAGGCAAGTGGTTAAATGGGAACAGGGGAGGACCATACTCGCATCACCAGAAGGGAGCAGGGGGATCTAAGATCGTGCCGGATAAAAGGGACTACGGTCGACCATCAACAAATCCACCCCAGTGCGATAAGTGCAAGCGCTATCACTTCGGAACAAACTGTTGGGTGAAGAGGGAGTTTCTGTGCTTCAACTGCAACAAGCCTGGGCACTTTGCTTATGCTTGTCCAGAAAAAGTGAAGAAGGAAACAAATGGAGGACCTGGCTCAGCAGCTGAGAAGATGACTCATGGAAGAGTTTTTACTCTGAGTGGTGTGGAGGCTGAAACTTCGAAAGACCTTATTCAAGGTAAATGTTTTCTCAACAATATGTCTTGTGACGTGTTGTTTGATTCTGGTGCTTCGCACTCTTTTATCTCGTATGATTGTGTTAATCGTTTGAAATTACCTATGTTTGATATACCTTGTAAATTGCAAGTGTCCACCCCCACAAACTCTACGGTCGTTGCCACAAGAGCCTGTCTTGATTGTTTTCTTAAAGTTTTGGACCACGAGTTCCTTATTAATCTGGTATGTCTACCCCTAGTGCAACTAGATGTAATCTTAGGAATGGATTGGATGTCTACCAATCACGTTGTTCTAGATTGTCACCAGAAGACTGTCACTGTCAAAACTCAGGAGTTAAGATCTCCAAACCCAAGCCTTAATCAAATTTCTTTAGGAGAACCTCTGCCTAAACTCCTTGCGTTGGCTACTAAAAAAGACTCAGTAATCAATGATATCCCCATAGTTCTCGAGTTTCCTGAGGTTTTTCCGGAGGAAGTTCCCGGCTTGCCACCTAAGCGTGAAGTGGAATTCTGCATCGATCTCGTCCCGGGAACAGGACCAATATCGATCGCACCCTACAGAATGGTACCGGCCGAGTTATCAGAACTGAAGAAGCAGATAGAGGACATGATGGAAAAGAAATTTATAAGGCCAAGTGTGTCTCCGTGGGGAGCACCGGTTCTTTTTGTAAAGAAGAAGGATGGGAGTATGAGGCTATGTGTGGACTACCGACAGCTAAACAAAGTAACGATCAAAAACAAGTATTCGTTACCCAGGATCGACGATCTAATGGACCAACTTAGAGGAGCCGTATTCTTCTCAAAGATTGATTTGAGATCGGGCTACCATCAAATCCGAGTCAAGGAGGATGACATTCCGAAGACCGCTTTTCGAACGCGCTATGGCCTTTATGAGTTTATGGTTATGTCCTTCGGCTTGACGAATGCGCCTGCAATATTTATGGACTACATGAACAGGATTTTCCGCCCTTATTTAGATTCCTTGGTAGTAGACTTCATAGACGATATTTTAATATACTCAAAGAATCTAGATGAGCATGTGGAACATCTCAGGATTGTTCTGACCATCTTAAAGGAAAAGCAGCTGTATGCTAAGCTATCAAAGTGTGAATTTTGGCTGGAAAAAGTTAATTTCCTAGGCCATGTGATCTCCAAGGAAGGAATCTTAGTGGATCCGGCTAAAGTGGAATCCGTATTGAAAAGATATATATAAAAGAATTTTTTTAATACTCGTACATCTGTATATAATATCTATATGGATGTTAGTATAAATTTTGAGTTCAATAATTATAATGAGATGCTAATGGATTGTATAAGACTATAATGAGGACTGGACTTTAGTCAGAATCATATAATGTGTTGAGAATACAAACATGGGGTATGTAAAAATGATTAATTTTATGAAAAGAAAATAGATTATGATTCTGAATAAAGTTCATTATTCGTAAAAGATAATTAAGAAATCATGACATCATGTTACATGGAGTTAGTAGTACGGTGAGAAATGGGGAAAAGATACATGATGGCTTTATGAGTCAGATTGAGAATAGAATGTGGGTTAAGTCTATGACGGTGACTCGTCGATGATGGTTGGGAATTATTATGGGTTAAACGGTCCTAAGATGGGCTGGTTTGGCTAACCTCGCCCAGGATAGTTTAGCATTAACTACAATATATTCTACCGGCCCCTTAGACATATCATTGATTGCAGAGGATGGTTCTCGGTATGGCCTGGTCCGAGAAGGACTTTTGTGATATTATGTTAAAGGCATACAATGAAAAGGTAGCGAGACATTTACTCCCAATTGCTTTTCCCTATAGTGTTGAGGAAGTACTGCTTCTAGAAGAAGTAGATGTTTTTGGATCCATATTGAGAATTATGAGGACGTGCATGCATTGCATTCAGATAAGTAAATGAAAAGAAGATAATAGATTGTGATGTGAAAAACACTTGTGTAATCATGCATCACGCTCATTATTTATGTGCTAAATGTGATTGTTTACTTTAAGTCATTTAATTACTATTCTTTTAATGTGATATGATAATGACTTACTCCCTATCCCGCTTTGTTTGTTAGGTACCGAGTAAGGCAAGTAATTCTCTGCTTTGCCTGGAGATGAGACCACTCCCTTCGGAGGAGCGGGAATATGAATCATATATAAAATATTTAATTTGGGTGGTTGAACCAAGGCTCTGGGAGTGTGAACATGTGATATAAATAATGTGTATATTTAATATTCTAGGGCCTTTGCGTTGTAATCGTAATGTATAACTCTGGTTTCTGATTTTGAATATTTTGACAGTATGATTATTACCTTGTTAATGTTTTAAAAAATTTTAAAATTTTCCGCAAAATCATGGAGTATTATATGTGAAAATAATAATTTTTTTTGGGGTAGAAATCGGGGCGTTACAGAAAGAGTGTGTTGAAAAACGCGTAAAGCAAAATCTGTTCTGCCAATCCTAAACAGAACATCCATAAGCATATTGCAAGCAAATGTGTTAGGTATAAAACCATAAGCTTCCATGAGCTCATAAGCTTCGAAAAACTCTGCATGCGTTCCTCCTCCACCGCACCAGAGAATCCTCAACAACAGGAGGAAAGTCTTAGGCATCGTGACACGACCAATAGTCTCTAATTCAAGAAGAATAGCCTTGACAGTTTTGAAGTGTTGGATGAGGCATCGAAGCACAGTGACCATGCGATCGAAATCGAGGGATAAATCATAGTGGTGGTGTTGGGCAGACCAAAGGAAAAAAGAGAGAGCAATTAAATGTGATGGGCACTTGGACAATGTGGAATGTACATTACCTTTGTTTAAAAGCAGCAACAATTCGGTTTTGTTTTTCTTATTATTACGGGGAAACTTAAGTTCATTGGTGCCATTGCTGCCTTGTGAAGAGGAAATAGTGCTTCTATGATGTTCTTCTAAGTTCCTCCTCATGAATGTGAATGTTGTTGCATGATGTGTGATTATAGCATAACCACCCATTGATACCTGATAGGTCAATCAATCAAGCAAACACATGGTGAGCAAAAATTTAAAATTTTGAAGTTAAACTAGTCACAAGTTTGTTTTTTTTTTTAAACAATGGAAAGACAGTAAGTAAGTATTTGCAGAGTGAATGAAGGGACCTTGAAAGCGATGATGCGGTGGAGGGCAGTGGTGGTGGTGGGTTTAGTGTGAAAGAGGGAAGTGCAGAAAGAACGAAAAAGAAGAAGAACAAAGGGAGGCACCATGACTTGTGTGGTGAGTTGTGAAATTTTTTTTGGGAGATTGGTGAAATTAGGGCTCATATCTAAAGCGGTGTACGGCGGAGCTAGGTCATTGAGTCGTGAGTTTGTAAGTGTCAACGGAATGAACCAGATCATATTTGTACCAAATTAAATCATGATAATCAAACAAATTTCCAAACATAATGTTAAGATTTGGTTCAATTTAATTGATTTCATGGTTCAATTTCAAATAGCCTCCCATGTCCAGCACATGTAACAAATAATTAGATTCATTTATCATTACGTTAGAAATTGGATCTATGCCGTAAGTACGGAAAAAGCTTCATTAACATATACTACCTCCGCCCCTAAATATAAAGTTTTTTTTTGGAGATTTCACGTCCATTAAGAAAGTGGAATAATTTAGTTAATTGTATTGGAAATGTGAATTTTTGATATGTAATTTCAAAATTATCCCTATTAATATTATTGGGAATCTAAAAAATATTAAATAAATGAGAGTGTTTGTGGAAAAAAGTAATTAATGATCATTGAAAATTGATATGGGGGTTTATAAATAGGCACAAAATAAAAGTGTCAAGAGGGCTTTATATTTAGGGACGGGGGAGTACAAAACCCACTGACATAATCAATTATAATGATTTTTTTAAACTCGATTACACGGATTGAAGATAAGAATTAAAAAAAATAAGGTCTGGTTAACAAGTGTCCTTTTAACAAGTGTTTTGTTAAGCTTTCTTGAAGTGGAAAAAGCATCACAAGTTCCAAGTCTTCCTTCTCTTGAGAACTTCAAAAACTTCAACTTTCAACTTTGGTACGATAATTTAATCTCACAAATATTTCCTTCGGTCTCATTTTTAAGCAAAAATAATTAATTCATACTTATTAAGGAAATTAGTTGAGTGTATTTAATTTTCTCAAATTCATAAAAAAAAAATAGACTACTTTAGTAAATTTATATTGGGAATGAAACAAAAATTAAATGACTCAACCACATTATGAGAATATTTTAGGAATGATTGTATTGGGAATAGAAAGTTAATTAATATTTGCTTATATTAGTAGAGTGTTTTTTTTTTTTGCAAATACTTACTTACTGTGTTTCCATTCTTTAAAAAAAACAAACTTGTGATTAGTTTAACTTCAAAATTTTAAATTTTTGCTCATGTGTTTGCTTGATTGATTGACCTATCAGGTATCAATGGGTGGTTATGCTACAATCACACATCATGCAACAACATTCACATTCATGTGGAGAAACTTAGAAGAACCTCATAGAAGCACTCTTTCCTCTTCACAAGGTAGCAATGACACCAATGAACTTAAGTTTCCCCGTAATAATAAGAAAAACAAAACCGAATTTTTGGCCCTCATGCCCTCCCTGCCCGCACTCAGGGCCTTGATTTTTGGCCCTAAAAATTTTAATGGGCGGGCATGCCCGCCTGCAAAATTTGCGGGCCAATTGCGGGCACGGGCAATGCCCGCCCGCCCTAATTGCCAACACTAGTTAAGGTTGGGCTTCCGGCTCTTGCTATTGAGTTCTATAATCATATGATTGATGAAGGTTTTGCACCAGATAAGTATAGTTTTGATAGACTATTGAGTGGACTATGTGCTGCGGGAAGAATTGATGAAGCAGTAAATGTTTACCGTGATGTTGTTAGGACTTATCATGATACTGATGCTCGCATCCATACAGTGATTACAGGTCGACTCGTAAAAGTTGGTAAGTATGGCAGGGCTGCTAGTATTTTTAGGTTAGCAGTAACGGAGAAACGCCCACTCGACAGTGTAGCATATACAGTTGGTATCTGTGCACATCTTAGAGGTGGAAGAACACAAGAGGCTTGTGCATTGTATTACCGATTGAAGGACAATGGTATGAAACCTTCTGTCCATACATGTAATATGATGCTTTTCACTTTATGTAAAGAAAAAGATCTTCAGATGGTGAAAGAGATGTTACAAGACATGATTGATTCACGAATGGAACTAAGTGACGGAAAATTCTTAAACTTTTGTAAATTTCCATGTAGATCGGAAGATTATCTTTCTCTTTTCAGTTTGTTGGCCAAGATGAGGGATTTGGGTTTATTATCTGCCAAAGCGTTGTATGCCTTAAGCTTTGATGGGCATGCTGAATGTGTACAAGAAAAATATAATCATCATCCAGAAGCTATTACATAATGTAATCAAGCTCTGTATTCATCCTCCTCTGAAGATCAATCAGATGTAGTTGCTTCAGTTTGTTGAGTTCTTATTCTTAGCATGTAGTGCACTTCTGCTTGAAGGGTTCGTTCAATTTCTATACCATGAAACTCAACAATCTTTCCACACCCTGTTAATAATTAATATATATTTTATATATAGTTACATTTACATTTTGGGTATGGTGATTATCATGTTTCATCTAATAATATATCTTCTTGGAGAACTTTTATCTTCTTGAATCATGAGCTTTTTCACTTTACTTGTTTACTCCTTGATTTTGATACGCATTGTATACATTTGGTTTTTGGTTCAAGTACAACTGATTTAATTGACATATTTTGATATGCATCGTATACATTTGGTTTTTGGTTCAAGTACAACTGATTTAAATATAGCATGGTAACTTTGACAATGTGTATTGACCATTGCCTGCATGAAGTTATGGACAGGGTTATGATGCAAGCCTTGTATTTGTAAGTTTGTTTCGAGTTACTGACTGATGCTCTTTTATGCTAATATTGTTGATTAGGTTACTCTCCAAGAAAGAACATTATTAACCTATGCAAGTCTGTCAAACCTTTTCATTGCTGTAGTGAAATGCTAAGGAAGCGGGCACGCGTAGATCAAAGCTTAGTGGAGAGCCATACATAGGAAAGTTACAAGGAGAGGTACAAGGAGGTGGTCATCGTTTTCCATGCACTCATTGTCTCATGTAGTTTACAAAGAGTTTATCCTCAAGAAAGCAGTTTCGTTGTTTGAAGGTCCAGCTTCTTTCAAATGTTATTTTGGTATAAACTGGAATGAATTAATAACAAAAGGCTGGGGAAAGGTATATCCATGTCTTAAAGATTCAATAAAGTCTTGTGTTGGCTATTGGGAAAAGGTATATTTTTCCTAAATATATCCTGGTTTTCATAACGAAGCCTGCATCACTATTATTAATGTTAAAGACTGAGTTGTTGACAGAGTTTGCTTAACACGTTTATTACCTTGTGTTACATCAGATTGCATGCTTTCTCACACGGCTCATAGTTGATGTTCAAAGGGATACATGCAATGTTACCTTCTTCATTTACGCTTAACTCAGGTACAGTCTGAATTTACTTACAATGAATAAATTATCTGTATGCTCTGTTATCCTGTAATGTATTAAGTTCATTAATGTTTATATGATTATATATTTATATCTATTTCAAGCCGGTAGTTACTTGAAAAGAGTGTCTTGAGTTTAGCTGATGTCAGTTTGATGTATTTCCATTTGATTGATAAGGTTGTTTCTTATGCAAGTTATCAAATTTTCTGACATGATGCAAAGTAAAATGTTATTGTGTTTACTTTTGCATTGATGCTAGTGAATTTGGGAATAGTGAACTTGTCTTTGACTTTTAATACGATTTCAACTAGGCTCTAAAAATATTATCTGCATTAATTTGTAGATCCTGTAAGGTACAAATTAATCAGGATAATATTCTTAAGCCCTAGTCGAAACTTGAAATCAAATTAAAAGTCAATACCAATGTACAATTATTGGGGTCATAAGATATTAGTCTGTCGTTTGTATACTGCTATGACACAGACATAGTAAAATCACCATTCAACATGGGATTGCAATGACTGAATTGGTGCCATTTTGCTGGTTGGTCTCAAAGGTGAGAAGCTTAAGATACTCACGGAGGAGGGATCGAAGAAGTTAAAGTAGAGCCCGACTGTTGGAGCTGGAGCAGCTGTCTCTTGTGCCCGAGGTAATGCTTTGAGAAATATTACTTATTAAATTTAGTTGTTGAATAACTATTTATGACAAGATTGAAAGCAACGAGTTGCAAATTCAGATTTATGATGATTGATTTTGCAGTCAAGATTTGCCACCCCAAAGGGAAGGGATCCTGTTGTGATTAGGATGTCTGCAATGGGTTGTGCATGGCTTGGTCGTTCATTGGCTATTCTCTAGTTCTTTATTTGAGGTTACTATTTTAAGTTCTTTATTTGAAGTTGGTTGTTTCATCCTAACATTATGTGCACATATATTGAAATGATACTTTATTTTATAGAGATGAATAAATGCTTTGTTAAATGCCTTATAAAAAAACATGATTTATTTTATGGTGTCGTTTGATCCATGTAGCCGACCCCACTTAGTGGGACAAAGGCTTAGTTGTTGTTGTTGTTGTTGCTGCCTGTTTATATTGGTATGATACTTTCGGTGTTGGTTTATGTTTTAAAAGTCTTTATCCCATTCGTTTCCATTATGTATTGCACTGCACTATGCAGAAAGCTGCTGCAGCTTGTGGTGATAGGCTCATAGACCCTTTGCATATGCATGTCAGCTATTTTATCATGATTATTTGCTATTTTATCAAGCAGGAGCATGTGATATGACTTTATCAATGGCTGTATTTTTGTTCATGAAGGCACATGAATGTTCATGGTCTTCTCTTTTAAGGCTTGAGTTTAGTTGATATGCATATGAGAGTCTTCCTTTTTTGAACAAGTCAGAGTTGAGCATGAGTTTAGTTGATATGCATATGAGAGTCTTCCTTTTTTGAACAGTCAACTTATATGATATCATTTAACAATTTCCCAACCGCTTTTGTAGAAACCTACCAGGGCATTTATTAACATCCATCGAGAACATCGCCTCCTTGATTTCCTCGTTAGTCACTTTACTGATTAGATGAATTTGTTGCATTTGTTGATCTATGGAAAGAGTGTAACCTTTTTGGAAAATACTTTCTTGAGCTTGCTGTCTATAATTTTTTGCCACTCCAAGCAATTTTGTTTGAAATAATCATTTTCTCTATGAAGCTCGCAATTCTAAACCTAATTTACTATATGAAGCTCGCAATTTCAATTTGTATTTATCTAATTAGTGGATAACTCTATTTGAGTTTATTCCTACTTTATGATAGGGTTTCATCTTTTCCTATCTCATAGGACTCATATGTATTCTTTGATCCCAAGAAGTGAAATACAATTTTTCCCTGATTCTCTTTTCTTCTTCAATCTCTTATGTCTTCTTATTTTCATTAATTTATAACAGCACAAAATAAAAATTTGTATTTATCTAATTAGTGGATGACTCTGTTTGAGTTTATTCCTACTTTATGATAGGGTTTCATCTTTTCCTATCTCATAGGACTCATGTATTCTTTGATCCCAAGAAGTGAAATACAATTTCTCCCTGATTCTCTTTTCTCTTTCAATCTCTTATGTCTTCTTATTTTCATTAATTCATAACAACACAAATAGTGTTCATGTCTCCTCACCTCATCCAATTGGCTCGGCCTACGATACTCCTCAGTGCAAGATATTTGCTTTAAGGACACTTACACCGTCAAAGGATCCTAGAAGACCTATTATGATCCTTTAAAGGACACGTAATGAGGTGGTCCTATCACGGATCATCCCCAAACTAAAAACCTTAATTTGGAAGACCTCTGATGGTCTCGGACTCGGATGAAGTCCAGACAGCGGATAAGGACACGAGACTTGATCGCAAAACTCTATTTCCAAAAGATTAGCACCCTTTCTAAGGGATTGGAAACAGATTATCCCTATATTATCAAATATCATCGTTTATATCTTTAAAGATAAGATCATATAAAGATCCTATCACATATAGAAGATTTATCAAGAGAATACCTTATACTAGGAAACTTCTCTGATCTTGTAAATATCAGTCTCATGCAAAAGGGGTGAGGCATCCCAAAATATACATACAGAAATATTCACTATCTTCTCTAATCCCCAAAATATCTCTTTAATACTTAGACACGTATAGTGCGAATCCCTTCGAATTTATTTGTTGGGGGCATACTTTGTGCGTTTTATTTTGGGCTAGGTAATGTAGCTTCTTATGGTTGTTATGCTTTGGTAGTTGGTTCCTGTTTTCACCCTTTTCGTGTTTCCATGGTTTGTGTGACTGTATTGGCTTTTGTTTTTGTACTTCTTGGGGTGATTTTGAGTATGTTTTATACTCTTCACCTGGTTTAATGAATTTCCTCTTTTCCTATAAAAAAATGTATAGTGCGAATCCTCTGCCCTATACCCATCATATAGCCACAAAGGTACGACGTTAAATCCTTGACAGAGAACTTCTTCATCACTCTCCTTGAGAGCAATCCCAGAAGTAGCAAGATTATTCTCTTGCTTCCCTATAAGAAGAAGGTGACATTTCATTCATCCCCACCCCAAAGATTCATCAACCCTTGAAGCTTACTGCCCATCGCAGTAGGCTAATCATCGAAGGAGAGTTTGTACCATACAGACCTCCCCAAGGATAAGGGGTGTAACGCTTGTTATTTTTAAGGGTAGCCCTGATCAGTCTCATTTCTCCACCTTTGATGCACTATCTCTACGTGTCTAATAGATCAAAACAACGTATTCTTAATCCTCATAACCTAGTTCAAACATATGCATAAGATCAAGAGCATACTCTTGTCAGACTAAACATTTTTCACAGGGACCCTTTGTCCTAAATAAAGGATCTCTGTCCTAGATAAAGGACACATCCATCCGATTCGTGCGGAACTATGGGTCAACATGTACCTTTGTTTGAGCTTCAATCATTTTACAATGTGTTTTTCTGCTCCTTTAGCTTGCACGCTATCAAATTTGTCTTTGTTCAACTTCTTTAAAACCTTCTTAGTCTTTTCAACGTGCATGCTTTCGGAAAGAAGTTGTTGCCATTTATGTCTAACCTTCATATTTGAAGTACACTATCTTGTTAATTACTAACTTAGTTTTCTTTTTTCCAAAATCTCGTTAACCTTGTTTTTACAAAAGTACCAAACTGAATCTTTAAAAAAAAATAAATGACCAAAATTATTAAAAAAAAAGGACTAAAACAAATCTTGAAAATAAGATGAAAGACAAAAAAAATGTATAAACAAAAAAAACTAACTATATTTTAAAGCACTTTACTATTTTTCAACGATTACTTTTTTTTTTTTCGAAAACTAGTTTTTTTTAATAAACTCAATAACAGAAACACATTATTAGTATTTATTTATATCAATTGGGATTATTTCCCTACCTTCTGCTTCTGGATTTGAATTGGGGTTTAAATCCTAAATTTGACAATTGAGGTTTTTAATTGTTGTGTATCTAGGGCAATTTAAACCCTCCGATTTATTATTATTATTATTATATTTTTATGTATTTTTGAAGATTGTGCCTTGTTCGTTCTGCTTATGTTGCTATGGTTTAATTTGTTCTTTAAATATAGCCGTTGTTCTGAAGCCTCTCTCTCCTCCCCATACTATTTTTCCCATTATTTTAAGTTGGCAAAAAAAGGCACGAATAAGTTACTAATTAGTTTATGGTGGTCAAAAAAGAACGAACGACAACCGACTCCATGGGTGACAAACTTAAAGAACGTTTCATTGCATCATGAATGAACGAAAATAAAGACTGCCTGAGATGCTATTAGTTGCCTTAGAGTGAAAATAACATAGCATTGCAATAAACATATAAAACTGATGTAACAGTTTCCAACCCACTAAATCTGAAAACCATCGTGTAAGCCAAGTTCACAGAGAGCATCAATGGATGTCATTCACCCATGTTTTTGAAATTCACATGTGAATTTGCTACGCTTGTAACCCAAACCCAGTAAGCATGTTATATTTGTAAAACAATAAAAAAAATTTTGGCATCTTAGGGATAAAAATTAACTTCAACATGATAACAGTACAACTAGCAAGCCTTAAAAGAGAAGACCATGAACATTCATGTGCCTTCATGAACAAAAATACAGCCATTGATAAAGTCATATCACATGCTCCTGCTTGATAAAATAGCAAATAATCATGATAAAATAGCTGACATGCATATGCAAAGGGTCTATGAGCCTATCACCACAAGCTGCAGCAGCTTTCTGCATAGTGCAGTGCAATACATAATGGAAACGAATGGGATAAAGACTTTTAAAACATAAACCAACACCGAAAGTATCATACCAATATAAACAGGCAGCAACAGCAACAACAACAACAACAACAACTAAGCCTTTGTCCCACTAAGTGGGGTCGGCTACATGGATCAAACGACACCATAAAATAAATCATGTTTTTTTATAAGGCATTTAACAAAGCATTTATTCATCTCTATAAAATAAAGTATCATTTCAATATATGTGCACATAATGTTAGGATGAAACAACCAACTTCAAATAAAGAACTTAAAATAGTAACCTCAAATAAAGAACTAGAGAATAGCCAATGAACGACCAAGTCATGCACAACCCATTGCAGACATCCTAATCACAACAGGATCCCTTCCCTTTGGGGTGGCAAATCTTGACTGCAACATCAATCATCATAAATCTGAATTTGCAACTCGTTGCTTTCAATCTTGTCATAAATAGTTATTCAACAACTAAATTTAATAAGTAATATTTCTCAAAGCATTACCTCGGGCACAAGAGACAGCTACTCCAGCTCCAACAGTCGGGCTCTACTTTAACTTCTTCGATCCCTCCTCCGTGAGTATCTTAAGCTTCTCACCTTTGAGACCAACCAACAAAATGGCACCAATTCAGTCATTGCAATCCCATGTTGAATGGTGATTTTACTATGTCTGTGTCATAGCAGTATACAAACGACAGACTAATATCTTATGACCCTAATAATTGTACATTGGTATTGACTTTTAATTTGATTTCGAGTTTCGACTAGGGCTTAAGAATATTATCCTGATTAATTTGTACCTTACAGGATCTACATATTAATGCAGATAATATTTTTAGACCCTAGTTGAAATCGTATTAAAAGTCAAAGACAAGTTCACTATTCCCAAATTCACTAGCATCAATGCAAAAGTAAACACAATAACATTTTACTTTGCATCATGTCAGAAAATTTGATAACTTGCATAAGAAACAACCTTATCAATCAAATGGAAATACATCAAACTGACATCAGCTAAACTCAAGACACTCTTTTCAAGTAACTACCGGCTTGAAATAGATATAAATATATAATCATATAAACATTAATGAACTTAATACATTACAGGATAACAGAGCATACAGATAACTTATTCATTGTAAGTAAATTCAGACTGTACCTGAGTTAAGCGTAAATGAAGAAGGTAACATTGCAGGTATCCCTTTGAACATCAACTATGAGCCGTGTGAAAAAGCATGCAATATGATGTAACACAAGGTAATAAATGTGTTAAGCAAACTCTGTCAACAACTCAGTCTTTAACATTGATAATAGTGATGCAGGCTTCGATATGAAAACCAGGATATATTTAGGAAAAATATACCTTTTCCCAACAGCCAACACAAGACTTTATTGAATCTTTAAGACATGGATATACCTTTCCCCGGCCTTTTGTTATTAATTCATTCCGGTTTATACCAAAATAACATTTGAAAGAAGCTGGACCTTCAAACAACGAAACTGCTTTCTTGCAGCCTTTCTTGAGGATAAACTCTTTGTAAACTACATGAGACAATGAGTGCATGGAAAAAGATGACCACCTCCTTGTACTTCTCCTTGTAACTTTCCTATGTATGGCTCTCCACTAAGCTTTGATCTACGCGTGCCCGCTTCCTTAGCATTTCACTACAGCAATGAAAAGGTTTGACAAACTTGCATAGGATAATAATGTTCTTTCTTGGAGAGTAACTTAATCAACAATATTAGCATAAAAGAGCATCAGTCAGTAACTCAAAACAAACTTACAAATACAAGGCTTGCATCATAACCCTGTCCATAACTTCATGCAGGCAATGGTCAATACACATTGTCAAAGTTACCATGCTATATTCAAATCAGTTGTACTTGAACCAAAAACCAAATGTATACAATGCATATCAAAATATGTCAATTAAATCAGTTGTACTTGAACCAAAAACCAAATGTATACAATGCGTATCAAAATCAAGGAGCAAACAAGTAAAGTGAAAAAGCTCATGATTCAAGAAGATAAAAGTGCTCCAAGAAGATATATTATTAGATGAAACATGATAACCACCATACCCAAAATGTAATTGTAACTATATATAAAATATATATTAATTATTACCAGGGTGTGGAAATATTGTTGAGTTTCATGGTATAGAAATTGAACGAACCCTTCAAGCAGAAGTGCACTACATGGTAGGAATAAGAACTCAACAAACTGAAGCAGCTACATCTGATTGATCTTCAGAGGAGGATGAATACAAGGCTTGATTACATTCTGTAATAGCTTCTGGATGATAATTATATTTTTCTTGTACACATTCAGCATGCCCATCAAAGCTTAAGGCGTGCAACGCTTTGGCAGATAATAAACCCAAATCCCTCATCTTGGCCAACAAATTGAAAAGAGAAAGATAATCTTCCGATCTACATGGAAATTTACAAAAGTTTAAGAAGTTTTCGTCACTTAGTTCCATTCCTTAATCAATCATGTCTTGTAACATCTCTTTCACCATATGAAGATCTTTTTCTTTACATAAAGTGAAAAGCATCATATTACATGTATGGACAGCAGGTTTCATACCATTGTCCTTCATCCGGTAATACAATGCTCAAGCCTCTTGTGTTCTTCCACCTCTAAGAACTGCACAGATACCAATTGTATATGCTACACTGTCGAGTGGGCGTTTCTCCGTTACTACTAACCTAAAAATACTTGCAGCCCTGCCATACTTACCAACTTTTACGAGTCCACCTGTAATCACTGTATGGATGTGAGCATCAGTATCATGATAAGTCCTAACAACACCACGGTAAACATTTACTACTTCATCAATTCTTCCCGCAGCACATAGTCCACTCTATAGTCCAACAAAACTATACTTATCTGGTGCAAAACCTTCATCAATCATATGATTATAGAACTCAATAGCAAGAGCTGGAAGCCCAGCCTTTACACATGAGCTTAAAAGTGCATTACAGACCACTAAATCAGCATCAATAGGTGCCAAAAATAGTTTGGATAAGAGATGAAACATTCTAGATTGAGAGATTGTGGATAACAATGAACTAAAGGTATAGGAATCAGGTTTATGTTTTGATTTGACAAACTAACAAAAACTTCAATTGTCTTCCGGTACATTCCAACTTTTGAGAGACAATCAATCAATACATTACAAAGAATTAAATCCGGAACCTGGCCATTAGATAACATGATATTTAACAAATCAAAGGCATTGGTTACCATATTGGATTCCATTAATGCCTTAAACAAAGTTGTATATGTCACAACATTAGGAGAACAACCATATTCGACCATCTTTGGCAATAGATTGATAGCTACGTAAACTCTACCCAAACTACAAAATTTATGGAAAAGTATAGTCAAACATTCACAGACATACCAATCCCTAAAGTAATCATGAGACCCAACACTTGATATGCCTCCACAACTTTATCCATCTTACAGAAACAATTGAGAAGCATCTCAAATGTGTTAGGATTTGGATAATAACTCGTCCTCAACATACCTTTAACAATAGGATTGATATGTGTAACATAATTTAACTTAGATAGATGTACAAGGGCACTGTTAAAGGTCTAGAAATTGGGGGAAAGTGTAACACCCACTAATTTTATTTAATGAAATGAGTACGTTTGTTTGCATTTTATAATTTTAGTGAAGTATTTTAATTCGAAAGTAGGACATTTCCAACTGCTAAATAAAAACAATTAAGCTTACATGATATTTTATTAAAGTACCTTAGTATAAACTATTAATTTTTACCTTTGAAATGGACTGGTTAGTATATTTTCTAAAGGTTCGAGGTAGAAAAATCAACTTTCTCAAAAAATTATTTTACGAACAAAATAATGTATAGCTAAAATTTCTGATTCATAAAAAGTCTTTTTTTTTCTTTTCAAATTTTGAAGATATTATTTGTACATTAAATTTACATACTAGTGCTGAGAAAGCACCGAGGAAAAAAAATAAAAAAAGGGGAGGAATGAAACGTGGGCTGCTCCCTCATGGCCTGCGTGGGAATTTATATATTTATTATTTTATTATTATTTTACTATTCATTGCATAGTAATTTTGAATAGTAACCCTAAAAATTTTCTATAAATAGCCGTTTCAGTTTATAATTTCAGTGCACCAACTTCTCTTCTCAATCTCTATATCATTCTTCAACTTTATATATTTTTTAGTGAAATTCTGGTGGTTCAGGGACAATTAAAACAATAGCTTTGCTCTGCCAGTTTTAAAATTTCCAGGTATGGGAGAAGTTAATCATATCGCTTAGATAGTAATTAATGACTCAAAGTGTAGCCAAAGCTTTCATAAGCTCAAGGGAATTGTTGTGAATATCATGATGTAATTACTTGACTTGGAGGTGGAGATAATCCATGATAGTAATTTTCTAATTTAAAATTAATTAATTTTTATCTATTGTTAATATGTCATATTGCTAATAATTGGTTTAATTATATGTTGTTATGCTACTCAATTTTGCATATCTATGTTTACGTACTGTTATGATGCTCAATTTTATTTATAAATCTGTGTTATATTTATTGCGAATCATATCTGAGGAAATTCGAAATTTAAATTTATTGCCTTACAATTGAGCAAAAATGGGAAGATACTATTTAAAAAACAATATATAATACTATTATTCACTTATAATTTCGTCAGAGGAATTATTGGGATTTCTATCTAAATAATATCTTTGCACCATTACGATATTTAAGTTTCATTTCTCTCTTCTGTATACTTTATTTCGTCTTATTGTACGGTAAAATATTAATATCATTTTTTTTATTTAACTATAATTCTCAAAAATAAAAGATATATATAAAAGAATTTTTTTAATACTCGTACATCTGTATATAATATCTATATGGATGTTAGTATAAATTTTGAGTTCAATAATTATAATGAGATGCTAATGGATTGCATAAGACTATAACGAGGACTGGACTTTAGTCAAAATCATATAATGTGTTGAGAATACATACATAGGGTATGTAAAAATGATTAATTTTATGAAAAGAAAATAGATTATGATTCTGAATAAAGTTCATTATTCGTAAAATATAATTAAGAAATCAAGACATCATGTTACATGGAGTTAGTAGTACGGTGAGAAATGGGGAAAAGATACATGATGGCTTTATGAGTCTGATTGAGAATGGAATGGGGGTTAGGCCTATGACGGTGACTCGTCGATGACCGCTGGGAATTATTGTGGGTTAAACGGTCCTAAGATGGGCTGGTTTGGCTAACCTCGCCCCGGATAGTTTAGCATTAACTACAATATATTCTACCGGCCCCTTAGACATATCATTGATTGTGGAGGGTGGTTCTCGGTATGGCCTGGTCCGAGAAGGACTTTTGTGATATTATGTTAAAGGCATACAATGAAAAGGTAGCGAGACATTTACTCCCAATTGTTTTTCCCTATAGTGTTGAGGAAGTACTGCTTCTAGAAGAAGTAGATGTTTTTGGATCCATATTGAGAATTATGAGGACGTGCATGCATTGCATTCAGATAAGTAAATGAAAAGAAGATAATAGATTGTGATGTGAAAAAAACTTGTGTAATCATGCATTACGCTCATTATTTATGTGCTAAATGTGATTGTTTACTTTAAGTCATTTAATTACTATTCTTTTAATGTGATATGACAATGACTTACTCCCTATCCCGCTTTGTTTGTTAGGTACCGAGTAAGGCAAGTAATTCTCTGCTTTGCTTGGAGATGAGACCACTCCCTTCGGAGGAGTGGGAATATGAATCATATATAAAATATTTAATTTGGGTGGTTGAACCAAGGCTCTCGGAGTGTGACCATGTGATATAAATAATGTGTATAATTAATATTCTAGGGCATTTGTGTTGTAATCGTAATGTATAACTCTGGTTTCTAATTTTGAATATTTTGAAAGTATGATTATTACCTTGTTAATGTTTTAAAAAGTTTTAAAACTTTCCGCAAAATCATGGAGTATTATATGAGAAAATAATAATTTTTTTTGGGGTAGAAATCGGGGCGTTACAGAAAGAGTGTGTTGAAAAACGCGTAAAGCAAGATCTGTTCTGCCAATCCTAAACAGAACATCCATAAGCATATTCCAAGCAAATGTGTTAGGTATAAAACCATAAGCTTCCATGAGCTCATAAGCCTCGAAATTAGGGCTCATATCTGAAGCGGTGTACGACGGAGCTAGGTCATTGAGTCGTGAGTTTGTAAGTGTCAACGGACTGAACCAGATCATATTTGTACCAAATTAAATCATGATAATCAACCAAATTTCGAAACCTGATGTTAAGATTTGGTTCAATTTCATTGATTTCATGGTTCAATTTCAAATAGCCAACCATGTCCAGCACATGTAACAGATAATTAGATTCATTTATCATGACGTTAGAAATTGGATCTATGCCGTAAGTACGGAAAAAGCTTCGTTAACATATACTACCTCCGCCCCTAAATATAAAGTTTTTTTTGGAGATTTCACGTCCATTAAGAAAGTGGAATAATTTAGTTAATTGTATTGGAAATGTGAATTTTTGATATGTAATTTCGAAATTACCCCTATTAATATTATTGGGAATCTAAAAAGTATTAAATAAATGAGAGTGTTTGTGGAAAAAAGTAATTAATGATCATTGAAAATTGATATGGGGCTTTATAAATAGGGACAAAATAAAAGTGTCAAGAGGGCTTTATATTTAGGGACAGGGGAGTACAAAACCCACTTACATAATCAATTATAATGATTTTTTTAAACTCGATTACACGGATTGAAGATAAGAATTAAAAAAAAATAAGGTCTGGTTAACAAGTGTCCTGTTAACAAGTGTTTTGTTAAGCTTTCTTGAAGTGGAAAAAACATCACAAGTTCCAAGTCTTCCTTCTCTTGAGAACTTTAAAAACTTCAACTTTCAACTTTGGTACGATAATTTAATCTCACAAATATTTCCTTCGGTCTCATTTTTAAGCAAAAATAATTAATTCATACTTATTAAGGAAATTAGTTGAGTGTATTTAATTTTCTCAAATTCATAAAAAAATAGACTACTTTAGTAAATTTATATTGGGAATGAAACAAAAATTAAATGACTCAACCACATTATGAGAATATTTTAGGAATGATTTTATTGGGAATAGAAAGTTAATTAATATTTGCTTATATTAGTAGAGTGTCTTTTTTTTTCTTATAAATGAGACAGATATGGATTCTCTAACTTCAATGACTTCATTCTTTATTGAGAAATAATTTTCTCTCTTTTCATTTTCACATTTTGTTTAATTAATTAAATAAAATAAATTATTTTCAAGTATTTAATGAAGTCATTAAAATTATGAAAATTTAAAGTTAAAGAATCCAAATCTTAAATGAGACAGGAGGGAGTATAATGTTGGTGTTCTCGTCAAAACTTTGACTAATTTGATACAGTACTTAATTACACACATAATTTCAGCAAGCCATAACAATACAAAAATTAGGTCCGATAATATAAGGAGTAAGGAATTAGTAGACCTTTCAAAATTAGATTTACCTATTGAATACCAAAATTTTAAAACACCAAAATGTCATTAATATTAAAACTTGCAAATAATGAATGTTTATCTAATATTAGTAATTTTTAAAATTAATAACGTTTTTTTTATTGATCACATTTTAAAAATAAGACTCATGTTTAATAAATCTGTATCAAGAATTAAAGTAATTAATGCAAATGAATTTTATATATGCTTCAATTTTTAATACAAACTTATCAAATAGTATGAGTTTTTTAAAATATTCAACATACATTAAAAATATTTATATAAATCAGTAGTTCATGAACAAACGAGCTAAATTATACAGTACATGTTTAAATTTAATATATTTAATTCACCAACCAAAATCAAGTTTCGAACAAATTTTGAGCTGTTCCGATTCATATGAGCTCTAACAAAAAGAGCGTAGGATAGAGGCATTGGGGAGCAAGGGGCAACCAAGTTTGCTTAAGTGGTGTAATCCAAGCTTCAGGATTTGGCATACCTTCGTAAAGTGGTGTGGGCGTGTGGCACTATTAATGTCATGGGACTTATTGGTTGATACTCCTATCGTTTATATGTAATGTTGTTTTAGCATTTTTATTATGTTTCATAAGTCGTGTTGTTTTATAAATTTAATACATAATTAATGCTATTTTTCGAAACACACCCATATTTATTATACTCTCTTTTTCACTTCCAATACTTTTTTTTCTCTTCAATAATGATTATATAGGGGCATCATAATCAAAATACAACAAATCCTCACATCATTTAACCATTTCTTAAAACACATGCATAACTTTAAAACACACTACACATGAAACGAAGATAGAAAAAGTTATTGAACAGGCTAGCCCCCCATTCCCCGTTTCCATTCCACATGTACATGCACAGTGATAGTAGCATGTTTAGAGACAGAGATATCTTCTCTGTCTTTGCACTCCCTTTAGCTCGAATTATAAATAAAAATGTAATTTTATGCTTATTAAAAATATTAATTGATAGTATTTAATTTTTTAAAATTTATAAAAAAATGAGGTATTTTAAGAAAGTTACATTGAGAATGAAACAAAAATTAAATAAGATAACAATTTTTTAGAGATGTTTTAGGAAAGTAACATTGACAATGAAATAAAATTTAAGAAAGTTGGTTAACTTTGTTTATATTTTAAACAAAGAGAAGTATGTTTTTTTTCTTATATTTTAAGCAGGAAAGAGCATATACTAGTGTCCACAAGCACACCCTTATTTGTTCACCTACTTTCCTATTTTCATATTTTTGATATAATGAATATACACCACAAGAATAAGGCATACTACCGAGGGGCCCCGACGCCCTCGATAATTAATAAGTTACCGAGGGGCATGTCTATCGATAATTATTACCGAGGGATTAGCTACCAGTATCGTTTTCGTCGGTAAATCCCTCGAAAATTTATTAGTATTAAATTAATAATGAGTTTTTTTTTAAAAAAAATATTTTTTTTAGAGTTACCGAGGGGTTAGTACGTCGGTAATCGTAACTATAAAATACCGAGGGCATGAAAAAAACGCGCTTTATTTTTCTCATTTCCCACCGTCATATGACACATTCGTTGCTCTCCTCCTACTACATACAGCTAATTAACCCACTCACTTCACTCTCCCCACCGTAAACCCTTTCCACCGAAGCCACCACCGCCTCCCACCACGAATCCACCTCCCACCGAAGCCCACCACCGCCTCTCCCTTGTCATTCGCACAGCCACCACCGCAGCATTAATTTGCTCTCCTTCATTGTGCTCTTTCACGGTTCTAAACTACCAAGGCTCAAATTAGGTAAGCGACTCATCTTCTTCATCTTTATTCATGTTGAACAATTAATTTGATTTCATCTTTATTCATCTTTCCCCACCGCAACATTACTTTGATTTCATTAAATGTGTGTTTAATTTTCCAGTGAAGTGATTGGGTTTCGTGTGTGTGGGTTTCGTGTGTTTCGCGTGTGAGTGTGTTTGTGTTTTGTGAAACCCTTATGCATTTGTGTTTGTGTTTCGTGTGTGATTGTGTATGTGAGCAAGCACGAGAACGGTAAAATTAGTTGCTTTCAGATGGTCCTATTCTGCAAAGAAGAAAATTAGTTGCTTTCAGATCAGTTTGTTTCTATGCAACTTGCTTAGCCTTTTTATTTATGTATCATAGTTGCTTTGGTATTAGACAAAACAGCCTTCCAGAACAGTAGGGGATAAGTTTTGGTATCAAAAACCCACTTAGTTGCTTTGATAGCAGAGCAGGTCATGCTCCTCGAGAATATAGGGACATCTGTCCTGGTTTCAAAAAATCAGGTATCCATTAGACAGAAAAGACAAATTTTGGTCAAAGAGTACTTGGTAAAAAGAACTGTAGGCAGACATGTAATATAATAGATAAAAGATATCTGCACTGAGTAGTCCTCACCTCTTTGTGGAAGTGCTGGGTTTTTTTGTAATCCTATGCTAACATATGTAAAATGATGGGGTCATGACACAAATGTGCATGTATTACATATGAAAAAGTTCACATATGTCCATGTATATGCATATAAAAAACGCATGTTGGTCAAGCTCTAATATAATTTGCATAAGTTCCACTTAACATTTTCTACTAGTTACCAACTTCAGCAATAGTTATTCTCAATATATATGTGAGAGACTTGGAGTACCTTCACTTAACATTTTCTAGTTCTGTCATTCCACTCAGTTGAGCTGTTTATTTATCTTCCAATTATATTTAGTTCAGTTAATTTTCCTGTATGCAAGTTAACAATGTTAATATGAAGCCAGTTATTTTATGCAACTTGATTCTACAAGAAATATAATCATGGTGAGTGGCTTAGTTGTTTTGATCTATATCACTTCAGATAAGTAACTAAACTTTCTTCTCGTGTCAGCTTAATGATCTTCACCATTTAATGGTTGAAGCTGCAGAAATATTAAATGTTGATCCCCCCGATTTATATGTTCGTCAAAGTCCTGTGCCAAATGCATATACGTTAGCTGCTCTTTGTATAGGGGATAAGTTTGTTATCAAAAACCCACTTACCATTAAACAAGTTGCATTTTGATATTGATTCAGCAGAGATAGACCTTTCTTGAGACCATTGTACTCCTTCTTGTGTTAGATAAATGGCAGATACAACTAGACTAGTGGTTAAGATGGCTACTAGAGATTGAAAGGTGTTTCTAATTCCACAGGTACTACCAGAGATTGAAATGTAGTCATCGAATTTTAAAAGTGCAAAAATGGTTTTTAATTTTTGATTTGGCTGTGCAATGATCATTCTCTTTTACATCCTAACTAAAGTTTAGGGTCAATTTCACATGTTTTTAAACTTTTACAAAGTTCACATTTCTTTGTATACCTTTTACAATAATGAATTCTATATTTAAAATTTTAAACTAATCCTAATATAGATAATAATGCAGTATTATTATACTTACTTAGCATTATTTTTTTGTCCCTCTTGGAGTTGCTATAACGTTTTTGATTGGCTACATCGTACAACCAGACATTTTGTTCTAGCTCTAATAATTTTGCAATGATTATTCATCAGAGATATTGCTAGTTTATTATATTCACTTGCTGGTCGGTAACACTAAAAAGGGTGGTTCATTAAAATACTAGTCATGGATTGAGAAGAAGCAATTCGGTCAATTAAAATAGTTATAAGAAAGGAAAATTATATAATTCAGAATAAGATAGGGCCTTGTCTCAGGTCTAGCTTGAGAAGCTAAGAACCCCTAACCCTTAAGCCACGCAAAATAATTATTTTTTGTTCAAATTTTTTTTCTTCTTTAATATTGTATGATACATTCCATAGATAAATACATTCCATTTGCTCTTCTTGATAGTTAATCTTTATATTAATTTGTGCAGGTGTTATATAAATCAATGACTCGTTCTTGAATTTCATTATTTTGGTCCAGTAGCTTTGGGGTGATTTGTCATTTGTTGTGCATACAGGTAATATGCAATTTCTTATCATTGCTTGAGCTGTCTTGTTGTGCTTTGTATGCGGCGACTTATTTTATTATATCTAAGTCATGACTTTAATTCTCTTAATTATAATCAAAGTAATGAGCATTACCTGCTGCTTAGCAGGTGCTACAACCTTTTCTTTGTAAAATTTTATGGTAAACAAATCATTATTTGCTTTAGAAAAAAGATATTTAATTGTGATAACATCTACCAGTTTTTTGTCAATAGTTCACCAGCTGCAGCTGTATTCGTCAATAGTTCAAAGAATCTTTGGGGTTCTACTTGGTCTAACACTTGTGATAGCTAAAAAAGCATCCTATATATGAAATAAAAAATCAATTGACTTGGAAAAACATGACCAATTGGGGAGACAAACCAATACTTAAATTTGAACAATAGAAGTCAACATATGATACCAATAATTGAAATTGAAGTTATTCAAGCAACACCAAAGAATAATAATCCACTGTGAAGCGAACTAAAAAGTCAAACAGTTTAATATACAATGTATATAGCTGCTACGCCTATGAGCTTGGTCAGATCCAGTTATTCCCTGTAAGAATGAATTATCTCAAAACACAAGTTAAGCTACAAATTAATGATACCAAAGAACCGGAAGAACATCATAATAAGTCGACGCATGTGTGATGTGTGTCTATCTAGTCTAGATTTCTAGATATATTTATATAAACCTGGCTTCACTAGCTAGAATTCAAGCTTCTTGCACAATCCTAGTTGAATGTTGTTCCTTTTTATGCTCCCTGGTTTGACTTTCATGGGAGCACCAGGAGAAGTATCAAGCTGCTCTTCTAGGAGGAGGAGCGGGGAAGAAGGGGGTGGAATCTGACTATCATCCAAATCATATAAGATTTGAGCTGCTGCAGCGGCAAGAACACCTTCCTCGATCAGCATTGAAACAATAACTTGCAAGAGACACTTGTACACCAATTCAACAATGTCTTCATCTGAAAGAGACTTTGCATCATCCACGTCTTTGCGATATTGGCATGGAGTTCAAAATTAAGCCGACGAGCAACAATGAGCGTCAATTGATCAAGGTATTTCTTAAGGTTGGGTGCGCACGACATGTTGATTTTTGGACCAGGTGCAAAGGGGTCAAAAACAGCATCCTTAGGTGTATGGGGGCTACGATTGCCATTACCATTATCATTATCATTGCCATCATAATCGTTGTTGGTGCCTCCTTCGACAAGAATGAGAGGGGAATGCAAATCAATAGGAAAATCACCATTCTCTCTAACACTGTCAGGAGTGATAGGAACTACACACTTAGGTAGCAGCTGCTGCTTAGTGGAAACATCATCATCACTAATCCCATTATGTTTCTCACACACATCATCACTTGCTATAGGATCCATTAGCAACCGAAGGTATTGCAAACATACATATCATTATTATAATTTAAATGTAGGTATTGCAAACATACATATCATTATTATATTTTAAATGAAATGAAATGGAATCAGGTAGCTAATTTATTTCTTACTTGGCTACAAATCTCATTATTGAAGAATAGATCAAACAAATTTCTCAAATTGACATTAGGCACAATATACACACATGTCTATAACTTGCTTTGAAAATAACAAAAAGCTTCAAATTAAAGAGCTAAAACAAACAAACTATAATAATTAAAATAAAGAAGAGACTGAAATAAAAAATTAAAGATGATAATGAATGCATTGCATAATGAATAACAATAATAATAATAATAATAATGAAAAAGAGAAAGAGATTGAGAGGAGAGAAAAAGAGGGAGGGAGTACCTTGCCTTTTGCCCTAGAGTGGATGAGTAAGAGAGGAAAAGGGCGCCGCGGGAGAAATGGGGGATATGAGTGCCAAGAAGCGCCAAAAAACCCTCACTCGTTATATACCCTCTTTCCTCTGGTATCTTATTTTTCCTAATTTAAATTACATGTGTCGCTATTTTATTCGCTCCCGACCCCCCACTTCTTCGATATAGCGGAGGAGGAGAAGGGCCCAGGCCCAACAACAAGTGAATACTTCACTATTAATTCGGAGCTAGTGTTGCTGTGTTGGCAATTCAGGCGGGCGGGCGGGCATTGCCCATGCGCATCAAATGCCCGCTTTTTTGGCGGGCGGACATTATAATATTTTGGGCTGAAAATTCATGCCTTGCACGCCCTTATATGCGGGCATGGCATGCCTATGGGCGGCCCATTTAAATTAAAAAAATAAAAAAATCATATATACTATCTTCAAAATTCATAAAATGTAGACTAAGATTGCACAACATATAAATGTTCACACTCAAAATTCATAAAAACATAATAATAAAGTTTGATACCCGACAAAAGATGTAGGGTGACTCCTAATTATGCAGTTCCTAATTTTTATTTTTTTTAAAACTAAATAATGGGCGGCTCGTGGGTGGCCCACCGCCCTCCCAATGATGCCCGACAAAAGAAAAGGGCATGGTGGTCGAGGCCCATTCGAAAATTGGGCTAAAAAAATGATGCCCTGCCCACAAAAAATGTAGGGCGGACAGACGAGACCCATGGGCATCCGCCCTAATTGCCAGCACTATTCGGAGCATAACATAACACAACACTTTGAGTTACTTTCAATTCCATTCATCCTACATGTGGGAAATGAGTGTCAGAAAGCGCCAAAAAACCCTCACTCATTATATACCCTCTTTGCTCTGGTATTTTGTATCCCTGTTTTAAATTACACTTGTCACTATTTTAATTCGCTCCCGACCCCCCACTTCTTCGATATAGCAGAGGAGGAGGCGAGGGGGCCAAGCCCAACAACAAGTAAATGCTTCAATGTCAGTTCGAAGCACACCGTAAACACTATACTTTGAGTTGTTTTCAACATAAACACTACACAACAAGTAAATTTGATATTGAATACTCCTCCATCCCTATATTTGATCCTTTTGGAAAACTTAAAAGTCTATTAAAAAAGTTGCTTAATTTAGTTAATGATATTGGAAATGTGAATACTTGATATGTATTTTCAAAATTACCCTTATTAATATTATTGAGAATATAAAAAATGTTAAATAAAAAAATGTTTGTGAAAAGAAATAAGTAATGATTATTGAAAATTAATATGGTCTTACAAATAGAGACAAAATAAAAATGTCAAAAAAACTTATATTTAAGAACTGATGAAGTATAACATAATTAGAAAAGCCTATTTGCACCATTTGTCCAATAGTGGTTACCTAGGCCCCTATGGATTTGATCCGAGTACTAATAATCTCAAATTTGAATCCTGGGAGTACTAGGGAGGGGACTAGTAGCTAGCATCTCAGATGAATTAATCACAACCATAAAAGAAAGAGTGAAGGGACACTTTGGTCCCTCAAGTTTTTCGACAGGGACACTTTAGTCCCTCGAGAAATTTAATTCATTTTTAGTCTCCAAAGTTTTCAAAAAGTACCAATTTAGTCCCTGTCCTATTTCCGTTAGTCACTTCGTTGAGGGACTAAATTGGTACTTTTTGGAAAACAAGAGGGACTAAATTGGTACTTTTGGATATATCTTGGATACCGGTACACGTACCGTACTTCTGGATACTTATAACTGATATATTAAAGCATATATTAGTTATGAATCATACCAATAATGTAATTTTTGTCTTATAATTTATATTTTAATGATGTAATCAATCTTTTGGCCTTATATTTTGACTTATTTTAAGCATCAACCTCTAATTTTATGATATTCATGCTATTTCAATTTCACAATCTTTTATTTGTACCTTGTTTATATATATATATATATATAAAATTTGAATTTATATTGTCGTACTCATACCCTAGTTTTTTAGAAAATGTCGTACCACATACCCGATATAGTTTCTTTATCTGATACCATACCCGTATTGGTGCAACATAGTCAAATAGCATCATTTATGTTGACTTTCCACTTCAAAATCCAATTAATTGGCAGCAATAATTTAAGATATCATCTTACCAAAATTTTGAATCACCACAACCATTAAAATACCACCTATGACCTATCTTAACTTGAACTCAAAGCACAAACACATGAGAATTGATTTCTGAACGCACATGAGAATTGGCCATTGAATTCTGCTTCTTGCTTCCTTTAAAGTTTCTGCTACCTTATAAATTTCTTTGACCTCCACGGTAAGATCCTCCTGTATATTGAAACAAACATAATCAACTAAACGAATTTGGAAAGTTTCAGCGATTTCTGGTTTAAATAAGTTTTTGGTACTTGTCATTATTATTGATTTGGTATTTTGAGGGATTAAAATTGAATAAAATTTAAACAAGGGACCCAAGGAGAAATGCATAATAACTATTTAATCTATTCATTATGTTATGTGATTTGTGGTTTGTTATGAAACTCTCGCGGGGTTCAAATTTCAAGCTGGGGCTTCTGAGCATGCAAGGACATTGGACCCAAAGGGATCCGATCCACACAAAGCAGTTGTTATTGGTGACACAATTGGAGACCCTCTTAAGGACACTTCAGGTCCATCACTCAACATCCTCATTAAGCTCATGGCGGTTGAGTCACTTGTTTTTGCTCCATTTTTCGTCACACATGGTGGCTTGTTTTTTAAGATATTTTGAGAATTAAGAAGTGCTTTTTATCATTAGTCCTCTATTTTTGTTGGAGAGGAATAGGTTTTGCAATTCCCAACTTTTTTTTTTTTTTATTAATTAGTCATTCTCTAGGTAGCTCTTCATTTATAAGAACGTCAAATTTGTTACAAAAACTTTTTTATTTCGCTGCCGAAATGAGTTTTCAATTTTCCAGCTTCGAAACTCTTGATTTCTTTGAAGTTTGAAGGTTCATGGAAAATTGTGATCTTTACAAGTCATTTGAATCATTTTGTACATTTTTAAAAGTGACATGATATGAAAGTGAGTTTTATTATTGAATGATTACAATTAAAAAGTAAAATTGGATGGTTTAGAAGTGAATAATCTCACTTGGGTAGCTTGTTTCCATAAGATGTGCAAATCATCAAGGCTCACTCATGTATGGTCAAACTCATACTATATGATACATATAGAATGCGAAAAATGAAATGAGAGTTTTTTTTATGAATATTTTTATCATGCAACCAAATTTTGGATAGTTGTGCAACAATTCCTTAAATGAACCAATGGGCATTTGACATGTTAGCTAATTAATTCATGTCATTACCACATCAGATATAAATCACTGCAATGTCAGCTCATATTAGTTGATTTGTCAAACAACCATTGGTTCACTAAGGATTATTTTGCAACCATCCCAAATTTGGTTGCATGGAAGTGGTGCCTTTTTTTTTATTTAGATTTAGATCTTCAAGTTTTAACATCACTCATCATCTTCCACTTGAAATCAAAACAATTGTTTAATGAGACCATAAATGGTTACCTAACTCTTGGGATTGATTGTAGTACTACAAGACAACTCAATATCTATCTTTTATCAAATGCACATCCTCTTCACAATTCTACTAATTTCTATTTTCTATAGCAAACATATATCTACCGACACATACTTGAGCAAAAATGTTTTTCGGAATTCTAAAATTATAGAATCCGAAATACTCCCTCCATTCTTCCGACATGTTTTTAATACATTTACTCAATCCGTCTTTTATTATAAGACTTTTTGGGAGATTTCACGTTCCATTAAGAAAGTTGAATAAGTTAGTTAATTGTATTGAAAATGTGAATTTTTGATATGTATTTTTAAAATTACCTCCATTAATATTGTTGGAAATCTAAAAAGTGTAAAATAAATAGAAGTGTTTGTGGAAAAAATTAATTAATGGTCATTGAAAATTGGTATATGGTCTTATAAATAGGGACAAAATAAATATATCAAGAGAGTCTTATATTTAGAGACGGATGGAGTATATTATATCAATCAATCACATAACATATCATTTGGTTCAATTTTCATTGACTAACTAATGGTGGAATACAGTATGAAAATTTCTTTTTCTTTTTATAATTTTAATTTGGAACAATATTATTTGCAAACTTTTACTAATTTTATGGGACATAAGGAATACATATAGGAACTTGAATTGTGTTTGCAGGATAGGATAAGTTTAACTGTTTCAGTTTGGCTTAATATATTTTTTTTTTTTGATGAAAAACATATTCATGTAACAAAATTAGCTTAAAATCCTTTAGCCATAAATATTGAAGGCACTTTTTAATTTTACCCTGTTAGACCACAAAGCAGGTTGTAGTGGAAGAGTGTTGTTCTTCCTTATCCTTTGTAGGGACTAGGGAGATTTTGTCTGCAAAAGAAGAAAAGCATAAGGTACCTTGCATCTAACATTGATATACTAAAATCTTAAAAGAAATTAAAAGTGAAACAAAAATTAGAACCTACGTTTGACCACTTCTGGATTCAGGTTAGTCGAAGTTTAAGATAGAAGACACAACTAATGCATCGTTTGGTTTAATAGGAAACAAGAGGAAGAAGAACGAATAAAAGATACGCCGAATTCATCACTCTCTACCGCTGCACTTACTGTTCTTTGCTGCATGCATCCATAACATCACCTCTCATTGCAATAGGCGGTAGGAACAAGAGAGTTTTCCTACGGCGAGTGACCCATCTATTACTATAAAAAATATTACTGTATTAAAAAAAAAAAAGAGTGTTGTTTAATTAACTGTAATTATGGTGGTTGGCGTAAATTAGCCTCTTCCACCTCTATTATTCGTAAAAACAAAAAATTACAATTTTAACCGCTCAATTCCTTTTCTTTACTCATTTATCTATCTTCTATTCGTATTTGATTATTTTTTTTTCGTGATTACACTAGCTTCTTATCCCAAATTTACAAAATTAAGTAAAACAAATGAATTAACAAACATAATTAATTATTTATGACAAAAATACGATAATAAAAATACGGATAGACAGCCACGACAGTTATCGTCGAAAGTACTCATCAGAGGGAAATTAGAATAAGATGTATTTTTGAGATTATTATTTTGATTAATCGGGTAAAAAACAAAAAAAACACACACACACACAAATTGGTGGGGGTCCCGTCCAATAAATGGATTAGTGGGGTGAGCAGAAGATCCAATAACAATAGGCCCAAAAAGCTGAGTGAGTGAATGAATGAAGCCAGAAGTGTGCCACCTGACCACACTCTACTTCTTCTTCTTCTCTCTCTATCTTCGCCTTCCTTCCTCTGAATATTTTGTATCAATGGTCAGTTACGGTTGTGATGATGAGGCTATAAAATGCGATTTTATGGCCATGGTAAATGGGAAAGAATCACAGAGAGCCGAAGATCACTAATGTACTGGCCGGAAATCAGTTGAATACTCCATGAAGATAAATTATGGGAGTTGCTTGGCCATGTCCTCGGTTGGTCGAGTTACTTGTAGTGCGTAGAAGTTTCTGATTCGGTGAGAGATCGTCAAGGTGCTTGGCCTCGACAATGGGTATTGTTCTTGATCCTGAGTCAACAGGTTTATTGGCATTGAGCATTCTGTCAGACTCGGGTTGGCTCTATATCTATCTAGTCCATCACAGTAAGTTTTTACTGGCAAGTGGCAAAGAACAAATGTGATTTATAATAGTTCATACTCACAACGAGCATAATGAACTATCAGTCTCACTAGCATAGGTTAAGAAATAAGGAAAATAAAACCCTACAAGGCATTCATGATGTTTTGTCATTTTAGACTCTTGGTTGCCTTGTTCGAGAAGAGAAGTAATTTAAAAATAGCAATTTAATCCTTTATGTTTTTAACCTTTGTTAATCTTATCACTCCGTCACGAGCGACAATGTTAAACTTTTATCGCAATGTACTGATTTTGTTTGAGATTTCTTTTTTATCATTAGAATTTTCTTTTTTATCATTAGAATTTATATTTTATTGCCATAATTTGCAATTTTTTAAACGAAAAAGTCAAAAATGTGAGTGAAATTTCACCTTAAAAATGTAGAACGACATTAAAATTTTATCAATCAAAATGTCAAATAGGTTGGAAAATGCAGATTTCAATGAGAAGATGCAAATTCAGCTGATGAGAAGAAGAAACCAATGTCAAAACTAGTATATTTCGGTGAAAATTTAACATAATCATGATGTAATGATGAAATTGACAAATATCAAAAACATGACAATTCAAATTGACTTTTTTTAAATATAAATGACCAAATTGAAACCTAAAAAAACATAAAAGAAAAAAAAATTAAGCCTATCTTTCATTGTATTTCTTTTTTTTTGTTGCCTATCTGGTTCTCCAAATAGCACCTAGATACATCTGGATCCGACCCGGGTCGCGTGCCTGGTTATGGTAGGTGAATCACCCAACATGAATTTTCTGCATTCACAAGGAATCGAACCCGAGATCTTGCTTAAAGAGACGGAACCGCTTACCACTTGTCCCAACTCATGTTGGTTTTCATTGCAGTAATTCTTTAGTGGGTAATATTAAGGCTCTGTTCGGCAACACAAGCTAGAAGCTTTTTAGCTAGCTAGGAGCTTTTAGATTAAGTTAATAAGCTACTAGCTCCATTCGATGAACACAAATTAAAAGGAGCTTATAGTTTTTAAAAAAGGAGCTTGTAGCTTTTGAAAGCTAGCTTTTAGAAAGCTACTTTAAAAACTAAACTAGCTTTCAATATTCAAAATTATTTTACTACCCTTTAATTAATTATTAATTATAATTTAATAATTTTGTTATAATTAAGTAATTAACTACGTAATTAATAAATTAAAAAATGAATTTAATTAATTATAATTTAATAATTTTTATATTTTATTAATTAATTAATAAATTAACTATCTATTTAATAAATAAAGAAAAAATTTTGAAAAATTTAAAATAATAAAATGTTGCATGTCCTTTTTGGTCATTTAATAACTTTTAGCTACTTCAAAAGCTAGTTTTGCTAAGCAACACTATTTTAAATAGTCAGCTAAACAGCTATAAGCTCCCAACTACAAGCTCACAGCTCCTAGCTAGCTTAACAGCTACAAGCTAGAAGCTCACAGCTACAAGTTATAAGCTCACAGCTATAAGCTAGTTTTGTCGAACAGACCCTAAAAATACAAAAATAAAAATAAATGGTCTAAAAAAAATCACGGCGTAAATTTAGGAGAGGGAATAATTTCACTAGTAGATAAAGTTTAAGGACTAATTGAAGCAACAAAACAGTTTAGTTGTTTATTTGTAAAAGATAAAATTTAGGAAGTGTTTATGCGTTTTTTTCCCCTGAAATCAAATTATTGTTCGTACATTTCAAAAATATTATTAATGTTCCTGAAGAAAAAATTTATATTCTGTGGTAGCTCTTCTTGCTGGGACAGTGGTCCCTAGTCACCTTTGACAATCAGCCTCACGTGAAGTACGGGTCAGGTTGGGTTGGGTTTTGACGAGATTTAACACCCAACCCAACCAAAATAAATTGGGTTGGGTCGGGTTGGGTTATTCTTAATTTGAGTGTTAAAACCGACCCAACCCAACCCATGAAAATTTGGGTTGGGTTAGGTGATTGGGTTTATGTATTTTGATTTTTATAAAATAAAAACTAAAAAAATCTAAGTAAATATAAAAATAAAATTAAAAATAGAACAAAAATCACATAAATAAGTAATTAAATATTATCCAAATCAACCAAATTACATAATTATGAACCATATTATCCATAAACTATACAGTTACACAATTTTTCATCAAATTATGATAAATTAAGCATAAAATATGTTAGAAATAAATAAATAAATAAATAAAATATATTTATATTAGTGGGTTGGGTTGGGTTAATCGGTTTTTAAGATAATAAACCCGTGACCCAACCCATACTTGATTGGGTTACAAAATAAAAAACCAACCCAACCCGTTAAATCGACCCAACCCATCAAATATGGGTTGGGTTGGGTTGGGTTCATCGGGTTCGCGGGTTAATTCTGACCCACTTACACCCCTACCCTAGCCCCATCTCCTCCGTTTATGTCTAGGCTTGGTAATATCCATAATGGGTTCGGATCCGGGTCTAAAAAATGGACCTGCGGATATATTAAAACGGGTATCCGTGAGTAATACCCAGAATGGATCGAGGTTCTGGTAATGGGGTATCGGAGTCGTGGATACCTGGACTCGCAGAAAAATAATTATTATTCATTTCATTTGAAATTTAAGTATGTTTGTGTGAGAGGTTTTGTTTCTAAGTGAATATGTTTAGCCTTTATTAAATTTTTTTTGAATTGTTTAATGATATATTAAGTGTTGGACAAGTAAAAATAGGGAATTTTTATGTTTGTTAAAAAAAAATATGAAAAATTTTAATAATTTTTTTTATAAAAATATTATGTGTACCCGTTTGGATACCTAAAACCCGTTAACCCACTTGACAACGGGTACCCGTGCGGATCCAGATATGCATGAACGGAACGGATCCGGGTAATGGGATACCGGGACCCACCCGAACCCATTGCATTCCATATTTATGTCCCATAACTCTGAAGTCTCAACATTCAACTTTGTCACACTTGTCAACCATGACATCATATATTCCTTTTTTGTTAAAAGAAAAAAACATTATACATTCCTTAAAAATTCAAAAGCCGAAATATGTGATGAGTTTAATTCTGATTCATTATGTTGTATGAAACTCAAAAGGCTTGAATATGAAAATGGTCTATGTGAATATTGATTTCTTTGAAATTGGTCCTTGTAAAATTTTTCTTTTGGTTTTGGTCCCTGCACTTACGAAACGTTTTGGTTTTGGTCCCTCATATTAAATTTTGGTCCCCATAATTATGTTGGTAGTTTGTTTTGGTCCCTCTATTATTTAGATTCAATTGGTTTTGGACCCTCTAATATCATGATTTTTGAACCGGTTTTTTTATTTAATGTTAGTTTTCTGTTTACCCTTGAGAATTAATGCAAGAATATCATCCTTAATATGTCATAGAATATAATAAATTACATTTTCGGTATTTTTCATCCACATATAACATGAGGGACCAAAACCAATATATTTTATAAATGTAGGGACCAAAACCAAAAGAAAAATTTTACAGGAACCAATTTCAAAAAAGTCAATATTTATAGGGACCATTTTCATATTTAAGCCAATATTTATAGGGACCATTTTCAAAAAAGTCAATATTGTTTTATGACAAGAATGAAACTCAACAATATGATAGTAACCGTCTAATTTTATTTTGGTAAAATTTATGTTTTGGTATTTTAAATTATTTCCTTCTTTTAGTTTTTTTTAAAAAGTTATTTTAAGTTATTTATGTTTTATTTATGTTTTGGTATATGATAGTAATTTTCCAAGTGCAGGTTGTGCTCTTGGGATTTGGATTTATGAATCGAATTTAGGAATTGCAAATTGGGTCGCAAATGGGCTATCAGTCAAATTAATCAGTTGTTTTGGCCTAAAAAATAAACAAAGATCATTGACTATCGATCAAATTAATTCATGAGATTATGAGCATTGCCCAAATTAGTCCTTTTATTTGTGGACTACCAACTGAAGGACTAATTTTGAATTTCGGTAATCTCAAGGACCAATTTGACATGTGCATACAAAGTCAGCGATCAATATGACATATTACTCTTTATGAAAAAAAAAATTTATCCTTGTTTTTAACCTTAAATTTCATCCACTTCTATCTTGCTGAAAATAGTCCAACACCACCTATCTTATCCTATCACCATTATTATCATATTCAAATTCACATATGATGGTCGTTCCACGAACGTGGTGACATCCATAACCTCTACAATCTTCCAAAAAATAGTAGCAAATGTCATAATCTTGTGCTTACCTTAAGGAAAATGTTACCTTTTATCATTTTTTCCAACTTTTAATCTAATCATCAAAATTTTTAAGAGAAAATTGGTTGTTCTTTGACGGTGTAATGATTATTTTACATTGTCAGCACATAATCCACTATTAATGAGTTTATGATGGTTATTAACTTCTAACTACAATTAATGCAAATGAGCGGTGAATGTTATATCGACAGTGTAAAAAAATTTACACTGTCAATGTAGACAAATTAAACTCAATTTTCAATTATTAAATCAATAATATTATAAAAAGAGCATTGATGTGCATCAAGGGTATCCTCTAGTCGATAGCCGAAGATTAATCCCCTCCGACACGTAAAGATCTCCGAAATAGATTTAGCCTCTACCAATAAAACATTTTCCATATACACGACATGGATCGAACTCCTACATCAGAAACCCAACTATCTATAACTATGTTGTGCCTTGTTTTAAAACTAAAAAGAGAATATCAAAGCATCACCCATGAAACATAGGGAATTCACTTGAAGATGTTTTTACACCTTACCCTTAAATAAATGAAGATGTTTTTTACACTTTTCCCTTAAAGAGGTTGCTAGCATTTCTTCTGAATCTCTCCCTTTCTGAGGGCTAATGCATGATCCAAGTTTAGAACAAACAAGCACGTGCTTCAACACCCTCTATCTTTCGGTTTCCCCGAATCAATCAAAGCATGTATGTATCCACTCAACCTTTGTGCTGGTTTGGGGTTTCCGCAATTCAGGAGAACAAATGTAAATTATTAATTTAAGGATATGCTGACCCAATACAAAACGTAATTTCTTATATTATTATTTTTATATGCAAGCAATAAAATAAGATGAACATACTTTAAAAAATATGTTATTTTTTTATTTTTTTCAATGTAATTGCAAAACATAGAGTATGCAATAATTATCCAGATAATAGCTAGAACAACAGTAATATTGATATTTTATTTATATAAATGTTTTTATCCCTGAAAATTTTACAATTTTTTATTTTAATTCTTAGAATTTTTTTAGTTGGTTTTTGTCATTCAATGTTCCAAAATTTTAGTTTTAGTCCAAGTGATAAGTGATAACATAACTGACTTCCACATTTAACAAATTAAATGGCTTAATTATTTTTAAGGTGACCAATTGTGGTGTTGATATCATCCGCAACAACTAAAATTAAAATTTTGAATTTTTTTATGTGTACACCAACCGATACCAGGATCTGGTTTATCCAGAATTCGATTCATCCGCCGGTTCGATCCAACTGAGTTCGCACTAAGCGGTAGGGGTCTCTCAGCGGGAGTTGCTCTATACCCAAGGTTCGAACTCGAGACCAGTTGGTTAAGGGACCAAGTGAGCTACCATTTGACCAACTCCATATTGGTAAATTTTGAAACTTTTAACAACCAAAAGAATGGAAAAAATTTGTAGGAACCAAAACAAAAAAATTGGTAAGGGTCTGTTTGGTTTGCAAAAATATTTTCTGTTTTCATTTTCAAAATTTATTGATAATTATAATTTTGATCTCATACTTTTATTTAAATTTTGTTTAGTTATGAATGCAACTTCGCGTTTTCATTTCATTTCTTATTTTCAAAATATTATACAGCAAATAGTAAAAACAATAAAAAGTTGTTTTTCACTATTTCCTATATAAATATTTGAAAATAAAAAACATGATGAAAACAAGAGATCATATTCATAATTAATAAAAATATAAACTAAATATGGGATAATAATTATAATTATAAATAATTTTTAAAAATCAAAACTGAAAACGTTTTCACAAACCAAACCCACCCTAAGTTTTCATATGCTAAAAACATTGTTAAGCCTGGCCTTTTTTTTCAACACTCCTTGTATTAATCTCTCATCAAATTTTGCTTTTAAAGAACAATAAACAACTATTATTATTCAGTGAACAATAAGGAAATACTTAATAGTTATAAATTAGGTGTAAAAGAATGTTGCTTAAAAAAGTGATTTTTTTTCCAACACTGATGATAGCCTTCTTCTCTCTTGAAAAACTGGTTTTTTTAATAACATATGCTAAATAATCAATTAAAAGCATGATTTTATTCAGAAACTGTGTATTTATCATTTTTTATTTTTTTTTGAAAGGCTGTGTATTTATCATTCTGAAAAGTCGGAATACTTAATTTTCATATGAAAACATGCTTTTATGAACTCTTTAATATTTGACTTATTACAACACGTACATTTGGGGAAAAATAAACAAAAATAAAAATAAAATAAACTTATATCCAAAAGCCATTCAAAATCAAACACCTAACTCCCAAGTACATATATACACGTTCAAGACTCCATTCAGAAGGGGAACTAAGAAATGAAATTCATAGAGTGTATAGAATGATGTTATTAGAATCAATACCTCAATATGTTACATAATCATCACCCCAATCACATATATATAGACACTAGTCATGCACAAACTCCATCAATCATCTAAACTTATTCCTTATGAACAGAAGCAAAACAAACCAATTATAATTTCACTAGAGTTTTCCCAAACTCTAGCTATAGGAGCACACACCAACATCATAAAACAGACCGAAAAACAAAAACAAAAAACAAAAGAAATTAAGTGGAAAGGCTCTAAGCTACTCCATTAGCTAGCTCACTAGCCAGGAGCAGTGGCACATGATGAACAAATGAAGACTCACTCACTAACTTACTTGTCCCTTACGTGGAACACATTGGGGGTTTTTATGACTATATCATACATATTGATGGAGTTGAACTTGGAGAAATCCCTTGGGAGAGAGATTAGGTCAATTGAAGATTGCCTGTGGAATTGGTAGAGGTCAGGGTCTCCATCATAGTACCTCTCCCAACCTAAACCGGTTAAGATATGTTCAAGAAAAGCATAGGAATTGACTACTTCCCCTGTTGGCAAGTACACCAACACCTTTCTCTTTGAGCTACTTGACCTTCCTTGTCTTCCATCCGAAGCCTCTGCTTGAGGGTTTTCCAAGCGATACACACCATTATTCTTGAATACCCAAACACCTGACATTTTTTTTTCTTAGCTTCTTTCTTTTAATTTGGAACTATGGAATTAATATTGATCAAAGAGGGACAAACTAAGTATATAGAGAGGGATATATGAGAAATTAATTTTTGGAGGGGGGTTTTAATTTAGTTGGTTTGGTTGCTGTGTTGATGTGAGGAATGAAAGGGGTGTGAAGGTATTTATATGTGCCAAAAGAAGATAGGGGGGCAAATAAAACAAGAGGAAAATACTCCAGGCAGTGGTAGAGTTAAAAGTTTGGTTATGATATGGACATATTTCGCTTTGGCATAGAATCTAGATATTGTGGGGCCTAGGTTTTTAATATAAGGGTGGTAGGGGTACATATAATGGTGGCTGTAGGGTCCCATTTAAGGTACGAGAACCTGCCATAGGGTTAAGTTTGGGAGAATCTTTGTGGTTTAGATAAAAGTTTTGTTTAATTATAATTTTAATATGTTATATACGTAACAAACTTGACAACATCTTTTTTTTTTCTCTAACAAGAGGAGATAAAAAAAAGGAAAAAAAAATGTGTCCCCCAAAATGAATAAACAATTTTATTAATTATTCAAATTGATTATTCAAATAATATGATTTGTGGTTTAATTTGATGCAGGCCTTGCTTTTGTATAACTTTTTTAATATTGGGAATCTAATTTATATTTTAAGAAGTAAAGAAAAATGGTACCAACAACAATTACAACAAAGTCAATCAATGAAAGAGAATTGCGCCAAGGTACAACACGAGATGTCCACGTGAAGACAGTGGGGTTCCTTTAGGTGTTGTTGGCATTGTTAGCTGAAAGGAGCTGCTCTTCTCGTTTATGTTGGGTACTCATCATTGGGAATAATTGGACACCTTAAAGGCAGTTGAAGGTGGTACTTTTTTGAAGCCAAGTTTCAAATGTCTGGGTTTTTGGTTCTCAGAAAAAATATCTCGTTTCCAACATGACAAAATTAATAATTAAATTAATTAACCACAAAAATAATTGAATTAAAGATTTTCTTAGCTTCAACATTTAAAATTGAGTATAAAGATTATAAATAACATATTTACATTGCAAATTACTCCATTTTGAGAAATATTTTATCTATTTTTACTAAACTTTTTTTTTTAACACTTATCATCAATTCTAAGGGAATCGAAGTTAAAAAAAATCCTTAAATTAATTATATAGATAATAATTTATATGCATCTAAGTAGCCATGTTTAGTTTTTCCATTTGCATTAACTCTTCAATTGAAACTTTGATAATTCAACATATTAAAAGGATAAAATATATTAGAGCATACTAGTACTATTTATATATCTGTGTGTATATATATATATATATATATATATATATATATATAAAAGATTTACTTAACCTATGATAAAAAGTTAAAAATGGTGAAAAAATTTGAAAATATAAGTTTATTATCTCTCAAAATATTATGTATTTTATTTTTCAAAATAAAATTACGGTATTTAGGCTTGGGCTGTGGTTAATTTTTTTTTAATATAAATTTTATTAGGACACAATAGCTAGGTTCTATAAATTAGTCGCATGCAATTATTCTGTTAATTTTAGAGTATCGATATGGAAACTGGAAAGACATTATGGTTCATCACTTATTGGCTCTTCCTTGTTATCATAAGGTTTACGTTTTCCTAATTTATGTAGAAAATTAGAAGTACGGTTGTGGATTGTTACATAACAGCTATTATCTCCTAAGTTTTATGTATAGCCAATATGATGCTTAATTAGAGGAGTAAATGTATCTTTTGTGAGTGCGAGTATGCAAGTGTGGCTGACTAGCTAGGACAATATAATTAGAACTAATTAACCCTTCACATACATATATAGAACTATATAATGATTTTTTTTTTTTTGGGGTCAATATCAATGTTATCGATCCCCTACGAGAGATTATTTTGTCCGAATTGAAACCATTCACAGCATGATGTGTTAGCTCTCTTAGTTGAGATTTTCTACATATATAAGTCTGGAATGTGAATTCTTGTTTAAGAAAAATCAAACAATTACCACTTGAATTAAACCATTGGTTAGAGAACCTACATGAATATTGTTATGATCCTGGATTCACAGAACGTGCAAAACAAATAGGTTAAATTTGGTGAGAAGATTCTCTCAATATTACGTACCCTCCAAATTTTTTCAAGAGGCTCAAGACTGCATAGTTCTTATTATAGTTTTAGCTTTCGTTGATGCTTTCACATTAATGTTCTCAGTTTTGAGAGTAAAATTGAAGTACACTGCAATATCAAGAGTATTCTCTCTGTTGTTAAGAGAATGTTCCCTCTATTGTCTATGAATTATGAAATGTGTGTGCTTGTACGATATGATATATGATTCTCGTTGTTTGCTTTTTGAGGTTGTACTTATAGTGCTTGTATAAACGCCTTTGGGATAAATCTCCTTGCTGATCAAGTTATCTTTTCAGATAATCTTTCTTTAATCTTCTGGAATATTATGAGATCAAATTATTTTATTTCACAGATAATCTTGTACTTATCCTTAATTGTCAAGGTATAATCTTATTGAGGTATTCTTTTAGATTTATCTTTAATTGAGAATTAACTCATTATATTTTAATGTTATTTGTTGCTATAGTTAATCTTGGAAAAAAAATCTAATTGTTTTATGTAAATTACAATGTGGATATTGGTTGTTTAAGGACATTCGTCCGATTTATGGAGCTCGAAACCATTTTGGTCGTCCGCGTTACTTTCCCGACTCACTGTGAGGTCGGATCTAGGCTAAGGATTGGTGTGGGCCATATGATTAGATTACCAGTCCGGATCATATTCCCCCAAGTAATTGGTTCGAAGTATCCTTCGAACTTTAAGCTGCTTTTTGGATTTAACTAACCCGGATATTCGAGCTTATTCTAAACTTCTGATTATTGATTGGTGACTTCTAATGCCCCATATGCAGAAGGGAAGCTTCATTTTCAAAATTATTTGAAAATTTCTACTTTGGCATTTTAACTTGCATTGTCTTAGTGCAATATGGCAATAACTACAACGATTCTTGATAATTATGTTTGTGATGACTATCCTTAAGAAAGTCACTTTTGCCCTCAAGTTTAAGGTGATATTTCGGTGTCGTTGCTCTTATCCATATTTAGCTAAAATTAGAATCTCGTTTGAAACTTTCTCAAATTCGCATCATTCCCTAATTTTCACGGTTCTCGATTGCGAATCTTTTCTTCACCAACCTCCTATTCAAATTCAAGTACGGTTCTCTTCTTAACCTTGCATCTTTTCTTAATCATGTCAACTAGTTAACGCGTGTCTGGGTTTTACGGCTCTTACAAGAGCAATAGTGATAACGAGTGTGAGATTATCCCTACTTATAGCAACATGTAGATGGAAAGCTTAAACTCTTTCTACATTAAATATTTGACTAAAAAGGAACTGATGGGGCTAAAGAAGTTCGTGTTAGCTTATCTTTGAGGAGATAATCAATAATCTTTTATAATTGATGATAATCTGCCATCCATCTTCAATATTGAGTGGTTTATCTTTTGGAGATTTACTTCATGAATAAATCTTGTGACTTATCTTCATATCAAGTTTTCTTCCGAGCTTCTCCGCACATATCTGAGCTCGAAGCCTTTTGTTGTAGGTTGTTTAAGCTCGATTCAGGTTATTAGGTCCTTACCACAAATTGCAGTAGGTCTTCTGAAAGTCATCGTGAAAGGTAGGTGTTCTTAGTTCGCGACAGATCCGAAACAATAAAGATGAAATAAATATAGGAAAAATCTAACTAATACCTTAAGGGCACTTGTTAAAAGAGCAAAGCAAATGACTTTGACTTAGAAAATGACACATATAATAATTTTAGAAGTGTTGAATTTGTTTTCAATACTTATTTACTTGTTTTGTCTTTCTTAATTAGCGTTTTTAAAATAATTGTTAGCAAGACTCATAAATATATTTGTTTTAATATGGTTCGAAATGTTATCTAACAACCTTTTTACAAACATCGAAATTTCTTATCCTAACCATTACTTAACGTGCCACATTTTTCAAGTCTTTGTTTAATTTTTTCTTCTTTTTGGCACTATGAAAGACACTTTTTGTTTTTGGGTATTTACAAAGGTCAAAATTAAGTTGTTTTTTTTTTAAGAATTTTGATTTATTATATATTTTAAAATCCATTTTTTGGAGGAAACGACTAGAGAATTTATTAAAATTAACTTTTCCCGTCGTTTGGAAAATTACTTTGTTCCTTTTTTTTTTTTTACTATTTTATATTTGGTATATGTGATGAAAATGTTAATAAGTATTTTTAGAATATATTTTAATAAAAAATAATGAAAAGTTATTGAAAAGTGTAATTTTTTCAATTTTCAAGAGAAGGTTAATGATAACTTTTTTTTTTTTACCCTCATGATTACTGGATGATTGGGTGTTCTTTGAATTTTCCATCAAACCACTCAATTCTCATCAAACCCCAATGATATGAAGTCATTTCAGAAATGATTGGTCCCTTTAAGAGACCCTCAATTTCGAGGACCACAACAAGGGGTGTCATTATCATTGTCCTAGAATTATACTTTCAACTGTTACCTGAGGCAACAAGATTAGTTATTATTGTTGCTTAAAATTGCTGACTTGCCCACATGGCATCACATGGGCTTTGTAGGTTTCATGGTCCTCCACAACACCCCCCCAAAAATCTTTATCCGCCTTTGTCAAATCGATCATTAACAGACGATTCGTGTAAAGTTGACATTGGATATTGTTTGTCCCATGTTGTCTCCCCACCCAAACTAATCCACAAAATTTGTATCTCAAAAACAACTCAAATTTGCTAGATTTTGAATTGTTGTGGTTACGTATGTGTTTATCATCACAAGTGTGGACAAAATTGGACACGAGTACGGTAATAATGTTTTTACATTCTTAGAGTTGGGTATGAACAATATAATATGCTCCGATGTATAGTATCATGTTCCATAAAAAGTTCGCGGTTGCTTTTATTTGTAAATGTGTTTGAGTGCTTTTTGTGATTACCATAATAATATGGAATTTGTTATACACTAACTTAAAGACGATGGAAGATAATAATTTAATCAATAAGGCCTAACATAATTGATAGATGACTGAATTTATTCAGTATGATATCAGGGTTCGATCTCCCTAGTGGGTATGAAATATACTTTGTTGGTAGAGACAAAACTCATTTCGGTGATCTTTGCGCCTTGAAAGGGATTAATCTTCAACTATCAGTTGAAGAATACTCTTGGTATACCAAAAAAGAAGATAATAATTTAAAATATATAAAATTTATCTTAAAGATAATATATCTAATCTATTATACAGTAATATTTTTAAATCCTGGCCTCCATCCCATAAGTTATGTTTTTTAGCCATTATAGATAGATTAATAAATGAGTCAATAATGTAAGAATTTATATTTTAACTAAATTACCCTCATTTAATAATTAGAGAGAGAATAATAATAAATGTATGAAGAATATATTGAAAAGAAATAAAAAAATTAAGTAAATTGAGTAGCATTTTCCATTAGCCCTAAGAATACTACTCATTAGCCCTCAATCATCGAGTAGAGAGGCATGACAGTTTAGTTCCTTATATTCTTGCAAACTAATTTAATTAAGATGCATTAAATTGCTGCTCACTAGCAAATTTCATGGATTACTACTCCTTCCTCTCTACATACATACATACATACATACATACATACATACATATATATATATATATATATATATATATAAGACTGTTTCAATTAGGAGTTTTATTAGTTCTATTTATTATAAGTTCATAGTACAATTTTTATTAGTATTTAATTACTTTTTCCATAAATATTAATATTTACTTAACACTTTTTAGAGTGTCAATAATAACTATAAGGATAATTTTGAAAAAGGATATTAAATTTTTACATTTCTATTGCTATTAACAAATTTAACTACCTGAATGGAAGGGAAAAATCTCAAAAGGGTTTTACATAGGATAATAATTAATAAATTGAAGTACACGAGTAAGTGATAATAAGATACAAATTTTAGATCAAAATGTGATGTTAAACTCACTTATATGCTTATTAACTTCTTTTTTTTATTAGCAAATATATACCTATATATAAGAACTAGATAGTGGAAGTATCTTGATGTTTTTTATAAACACTTCAATGACATTAGTTTTTTTTTTACAAATGCTCCTGTTTACTGAATACTTTTTATATTTCAATGATAATTATAGTGTAATTTTTTTAAAAAAATACAAAACGTTTTCAATTCCAGCATTACCGACCATATTAACTAATTTCCTTAATCCATCTCGCATTCCAAGTGCTTATATAGCAATCGAGGGAGTACCTCTCAGCTAAAACCCGTTATTTCAAATCACATGCTTAGGAGGCCCCATTCATATTTCATAACAAGTTTAGATATTCAAATCCGTCCTATTGTTTGGTTTATTCATATGCTCGATCAACATCATATAGTTAGACGTGAGTGTATGTATCGTATCGATAGTGGTCCTCGATCTATCAACTTTGAAAGCTGATGAATTAAACTAAAATTGTGCTTGCCTTTGGGCAGCTAAAGGGTGAGTGTACAGTGCTGCATGTTCCTCTTTTTACTAGCAAGAAAGTCCTATGACAATGGCCAATAATAGGACTCCTTGGAGACCCCTATGTTATTGGGAAATCATTGGTGGTACCAAACCTATGTACATTATTGCTCAAACTCTAAATTTGGAAAATACCTTCCACTAGTTCTGGATTAGGACACAGAATTTTCAGATCATTTTCGCATTTCAAATTGCATATAGCAACAGAAGGCACACATATGTTAATCATGCACACCCACGTGCACCGAATCCATCATAGTTCGACCGTGGTCCTTTGCCTCATTGTAACCCATATAACTATAAGTGGCAACTTGCTCGGTTGTTTTGGACTGAAAGCGATCAAGTCCAAACAGAACCTAATCAAGAGAACGGGTATCGTCTAATAAACAAGAGAATCATTCATTTAGAAAGAAACAAATTAAAAGCCAATTAATTATTGGAAATTGAAGTAGAACCAACTTAGTAACAATCACTTATAATTGGTGAAGGTTGATATATTATCCAACATTCTTCCTTTATTTGATAGGAAATCAATAAGTAACACTATAAGTTCCAGTTGAGGTTAGCTGGTGACAATGTCAGGGGAAGTTATAAATTATTACAGTCCACAAGCATATTCGTGGCTATAAAATTACATTTTTTTTTCTAGCTTTATCTATAATTTCGCTAAACATATGATAATTATAATCACAATTTAAAACCTTGTCATGTTCATATTACATTCCCCTCTCCATTTTCCTTTTAAAACTTCTTTGTTTTTGTTTTTTTTGGAGATGATCTAGCAAGATTTCTGATGTGGCAGCCAATGTTTTAAATTGAAGTTATGTTGTCATTGCGTTTATTGTAGTTGTGAGAAAATGCAGCCATCGATTCCTTTGTGTAGATTTCCAAAATTATAATATTGTGACATCATGTGTTTGGTATAGCTGAAAAATATGTTATAATTATATTTACACAAATGATAATTTATGATTGATTATAATATGTAAAAATTATAATATGTTTATGTTGGGATATTTAAAAAAAAATGAATTTAACCAATTTCGTTTGGATTGGGTAAAAAGATTTACAAAATAAATTAGAAAAAATATATGTACATTATAAATGAATGTTAAAATAACTGTAACAACGACCAACGAGGTGTGGCATACCTGGCTCAGGATTTTATCCTCGATCCGCAAGGACACAGATTCGAATTTCACCTCGGTGGTATGAGTCTGTCGCTCCTTCAAGAGTGGTTGTTCTCCTCCGGGCAGTTTGCAGGCTATGACCTGGAGGCGGGGTTGCCCATCAGAGTCGTCAATGTGCGGCAATGACGATGAGATTTCCCTCGTAAACAAAAAAAAATAACTGTAACAGGAATGTTGAAATTATAGACGAGTAGGATGAGAAAAGTGAAATATCATGAAAAATAATTTTTCAAAAAATAATTATGAGCTCCCTTTCTCTAAATTGTTTTTTAAGATTATTACTTTCTTAAAACATAATTTTCTTTTATAATTTAATTTCGTTACCAAATAAACTTAAATTACATAAAAAAAACTTATTTTCTCTAAAAGTAAGTTAAAACAACAATTTTAATCTATACCAAATATGTTTTAAACCGGTGGATCACAATTTAAAAACCTGGTAGCAACAACTTCATCATCCGATCCCTTAATTTGTTTTTTCTTTTTTTTTTTAATCCAAATTGAATTTCCCATTATTTTATGCCAGATTTGTACAGTTGTTTGAATTTTGGAGGACAAATCCAACTCAGCAAGATTTAAGTTCCTATTCCAATTCATTTTAATGAAATAAACCAAACTTTTAATTTGATTAAGACGAAAGAACTTGGTGGGACAATAATAACAAAACTCCTTGAGGCACCTGCAAACTTTATAGATTGAGAATCATCAAATGGAAAGTAGCCTCCACTAGAATCTTCTACATATGCCCATCTCCTTTCTAGATGACAGACTGTAAAGGCTTGAAAACTATGTATCGTACTATCGTATATGAAACTTTAGCCAATTTCCTATAATATGCATCCCTTAAACTAGTTTCCTGGGTAGCAGTTTAATCAAGGGAGAATTTACTATTGGGAACATATTCTGAATTGTGGTTAAGTTGTGTTTATTACAATTATTGTTGAATATTGGAAAAAAATGTGGTTGCAATTGTGATTGCCTGATCGTGATGCTGTTGCATAAACTTCCACAACCAAGATATTGAATCGGAATCCTATTTTTCGAATTTTGAATTTATCGAATTGTATTATAAAATCATGATATTCATAATAGGCTTAATTATGTAAATGGTCCCTAAAAGTTCAAGCAGTTTTGGATTTGGTCCTTAAAACTTTATTTGACCGGGACCAATCCCTAAAAGTTCAAAATATTTGGAAAATGTCCATTCCGTCAGTTAAGTGCCACTCGGCTAACGCCCAGCCACATAGGACTGCCAAGTGGCTCGCGTGGAAGGCATGACGTGTAGTAATCATCACGTGCCTTGCACATGAGGCTGTAAAGCGGTAGTCTCTCAAACACTCTCATCCCTTCGAACAGTCACTCACACTCTCATCCCTGTCTATCTCTCCTTTGTTACTCTCTATCTAAGAACCCTAATAGAAGACTCCTGGAAAAACGAAATTACTCTTTGTTTCTGATACTCATCATTTCCTTCGAACACTCTCTCACACGCTCTTCCCTCTTGATCTGTCGATTCTCACTCTCTATTTAAGAACCCCAATATTTGAGTCATGGAAAAGTACCCTATATTTGATTCCCAATATTTGATTCTCACTCTCTATTTAAGAATCATATATCCACTTCAATCTGAATGTACGGTTAACTCCTACTTGGCTAATAAATGCCTCAAATCCACAGCCAAATGTGCAAACCACCCTTGCTCTCTGTTTATCATTCTTGAGAAACTTAATAGATCTACCATTCAACACAGAATGCTCCCTGATATCATCTTTAAACTCTTGGATGGAATGAAACTCCATGCCAGGCACAAATTTGAAATCTTTATGCAAATTTTGTCTCCTAAACACTGGATATCTTCACCTTCTAACTCCATCAGATTCAGAGTCATCTTCTGCTCCACTATCCAACTCATCACTCATGTATTCTTCTTCAAGTTCATGTGCATTGTCAACAAGATGCTCTTCTCCAATACTTGAATTTTGAGTTCTCTGATTTGCTTGAGTTCCCTTAGTTGCTTCAGTTCGTTGTGTTGTTTGAGTTCCCTGTGTTCCTTCAGTTCCCTCTCTACTCTTATCCCTTTCTCTTAGTCTGACACTGCATCTTGTGGGAGCAGCACCCTTCTTACCTTTGGCCCTTCTTATTTTCAGCTTTTCAGGCCTACCTTCTTCAGTTTGTTCAGGTTCAGATACCTCTTCAACAGGTGCTGGAACTTGCTCTTGAACAGGGGCTGCAGCTTCCTCAGGGTGTACAGGTTCTGCTACATGTCCTCCAGAATATTGCACAGCTTCATCTTGGCCAGGCTCATCAAAAATATCACCAAAGCCATCTTCAAGATCAAACTCCATTTCCTCTTCACTTTCACCGAAGTGAACTGACTTGACACTATCATCATCACTGCTTAGGATTTCAACTTCTCTGTCATCTGCACCAGTCTCAGCAGCATCAGGAACATTTGGTAATGCCTCCACAACTGTTGGCACTGACACATCATGCTCCACATAAATATCAACCTCAGCACGATGTTGGATAGCATAGTTGGCAAGCTCTGATGCGTGTGAGTCCGAGGATAGCTGTCTCAGTTTTTCTATGCTTGCCCATTTGGGTTTCCACCAAAGCTTGCCACTTTCCATATACCCTAGTGCCTTCAATAAAGATAGTGCCTCAAAATAAGACCACCTATCTTCGTCGATTCCATGAACAGCATGAACCTCACCTCCAATATAAGACACCTTCTCAGCTTTGGAAAAAGTACCCCCATGGTGCACCACAACACTGAAACTCCTCATCCCTAGATCACATGTAAAGTATATTAAGGGTTAGTGGTCCCACTGATTACCAATAGTACAATGACAAGAAATAATTAATCCAGTAATGGTCCCCCCACATGTAACAGTCATTAAACAACTACCTAAAAAAGAGAAGTTATAATGACAAAGAAAGAAAACAAACAATATTTCAATCCCTCTTTAAAACCTTAAAATAACAATAATCATCATCAGTACAAAAACCAAAACCATAAGTGCTCAAAACCCCAAACGAACAATAGAAAGAGACAAACACAACCTTACAATGCTCTCAACACTGAAACCTAATTGGCACCCACCATATTTTTTAAACTCGTTTTCAGAAAAGCTATAAATAAGCAAAACCCATCATTAACCAGACATGCAAAACACATAAGAACAACAAGGGGTTAAGAAGAAATGAACTTACCCAACACTGAAGAGCTTCACTACTTCACTAAAGAGCTTCAATACTTCATCGAATCATCAAAACAAATCGCCAAACACACACCAAAGTCTTCGAATTGACGAAATAAGTTTGCCTTTCAGTTTCGTTTTTCCATGACTCAAATACTGGGGTTCTTAAATAGAGAGTGAGAATCGACAGATCAAGAGGGAAGAGCGTGTGAGAGAGTGTTCGAAGGAAATGATGAGTATCAGAGACAAAGAGTAGTTTCGTTTTTCCAGGAGTCTTCTATTAGGGTTCTTAGATAGAGAGTAACAAAGGAGAGATAGACAGGGATGAGAGTGTGAGTGACTGTTCGAAGGGATGAGAGTGTTTGAGAGACTCCCGCTTTACAACCTCATGTGCAAGGCACGTGATGATTACTACACGTCATGCCTTCCACGCGAGCCACTTGGCAGTCCTATGTGGCTGGGCGTTAGCCAAGTGGCGCTTAACTGACGGAATGGACCTTTTCCAAATATTTTGAACTTTTAGGGATTGGTCCCGGTCAAATAAAGTTTTAAGGACCAAATCCAAAACTGCCTGAACTTTTAGGGACCATTTACATAATTAAGCCTTCATAATAATACTAAAATTACTAAAATAAGAGTCATGAGACTCATATCTGCAAAATCGCTTAACAAATAACACAAATTCAAGATAAGACTCATATTATAACTTTTAAGTTAAAATGATCGGAAGAAGAAATGAAGAAATAGGAAAAAAAATGATAGAAGAGGGATCATTTCAATTTTAATTTTTACAAGTAGGGAGTCAAATTCCAAAATTAAAGTAGCATAGGTAAAAAATTAGGTTTGGACCCATTTTGAATAATAGAATAGGTCCAGTCTAAAGTAGGTTAAAAATAGTAGTAGTCTACAAAGCCCACTTTTTAGGCCTCAAACCCCTTTTTTTTCGATGGAGTTTTATCGTAATATTTTTTTATACCCCCGAGTCGAAAAAATGCATATTTTCGAATGCTTGTTTATTAAAAACGGGGTTTTAAAGTCAGAAAATGCATTTTTCCGACTCGGAGGTATCAGAAAATATTCCGATAGAACCCCATCGAAAAAAACGGGGTTTGGGGATTAACAATGGACCTAAAATATAGAGTTTGTAGACTAAATCTCGGTTAAAAAAACAAAATAAGTCTTTTTTTTTTTTAAGGTTTTCAGAAATTGGGTTGTGTGCAACCTAACCCATATTAGTGCGATATGAATTTGGATCATTTCGTGATACGAATTGTACGATTCATGTGATACTAATTGTGATGCATGCTAACACCAATATTGTTGCTACAATTGCAGTTGTGAACCACAATTTAAATCTCGGTAGCTTATTATATAGCTATGAAGCTAATTGATATGTAAACCTTGCTTTGTTAACGTACTCTTGAGGTATGTGAGATGAGATTTATGCACGAAAAGCTTCTGTTAAAGTGGGCTTGAAGTTTTGATTATTTTCTTTTTAAAAAAGTTATTCTTTTAGGTTCTGCGATAATATATTTCTCTCTCAGATGATATATATATACTATAAGCAATAAACTGAACCTTTGCCGTCACATGGGTGAATAAGTGATTCGTCCTTTCTTTGAGGGATATGTGCCCCATAAATAAGCCACAACGTAATAATTTAAGTACAAATACCTGCTTAATTAAATTTTTTTTATCTATTCTTAATTTATTTAGTGACATAAAGCAATGATAAGATCAGAAGTCAAAAGTATACTAACAATAATGTATTCAAGAATAGAATGGCATTTGGCTCAGTGATATAGATGCAATGTACACATTACTTTAGAGAGAATGGCTAGATAAGGAATATTGTAAATTAGGTGAATAATTAGGTTTGTTTATGGTAACCAGGATTAGGACTATATTGTTGATGCAATATTCCTCTCAGAAAGAATAATAAAAATTCACAGAATTAAAGGGGAGAAGAGAAGAATCTAATACTTGAAGGTGCCAATAAGCTTACATGGTCCTTTTTTAGGTGAACCAAAGCAAATGGCTTAAACCTTTTCCTATCTCATGCGGGGGAGTTACTTATTGAAATAGGAAAAGGTTGGTGTCTTCAACTTTTCTTTCTTTTGGATTAAATAAGCTTGAGTTTTGGAATTTAACTCCCACGTATTATCCTTAGAGGAGTGCTATGCGGTATGAAATCGTGATTCACGAATTGAGCACAACCAATCAATGAGCGCGTGAGCTGTTCAAGAAATAAGAAGTTAACCAAAACGCAGTTTTATATTGAATAAAAATATAATTCGTAGTCCGCGTAAGACAGCCCAGTTGGTGGCTACATGAACACTTAGGATTTCCCCTCCTCAAGTCATGAGTTCTAATCCTAGACCTCCCATGTAAACAAAAAAAAATATAATTCTTACGTCGTTTATGAAAAATTGCTTCGTACCAAGAAGCATTCCTCTTATCCTAAAACCCTATTTTATTTTTTAATTTTATTCCAAAATTACCCCGCTTCCGTCATCTTCTTCCTCTAACCCTAAACCCCATAGACATCATCACCCCACCACCACCTCCATTCTTCAAAATCCACAAAATCTAATAAGTTTGCTCTTGTTATATATGCATTAAGAAAAAAAACATTTCAGCAAAACAAAATGAGATATGGAGAACAAGTCCTTCCATTTTCTAAGAGCTTCTTCTCCTCTTTGAGAATCGATGAGCGGGTAGTGCTCGAGAATGTGAATGGAAGGATGGAGAAGGTTCTTTTTCTTCTTAGAGGCACTGATATGTGCTTTCGTTTCTTCTTAGAGATTTGGGTTGGATCTGATTTAATGTGGTGGATGAAGGATGATTGTTGTCGTTGTTGTTCTTTTTCGAGGGAGGGGTTTGGTGACGGTGGCGATGGCGATGGCGATGGCGATGGCGATGAGGGTGGCTCTGTACAATGAGGGTTTGGGAATTTGGTTTTTTTCACTCTCTGGTGATGATGGTGGTTACTGGTTGTGGGGAAGAAGGAATAAGATGAGGGTGTGAATATCTCTGTTTGTTTGTTTGTTTTTTTTTTATTTATATCTATAGTATCTATATCTATGCTATTATATAAAACAAATTCTGTTTGTATATAATTTTGTAATTTCTCATTATACTCTCCCTAATGGGAAGAGAAGTTACTGTAAAAATAATAATAATAATAATAATAATAATAATAATAATAATAATTGTTGCATCAACAAGTAAAGGCAGTTACACATGGCAATTTCAAAAAACAAAAATAAAAAAAATGGGAAAAGAGCAATTCACACATGCTTGGATGGGTTGATTGCTTTACCACAACCAAACAAAAAGAAAAAAATGATACAAATAAAAATTGTCTTATACTATTGTCTCCTTCTCATCTTTAACATAAAAAAACATGACAAAATGAATGTCGATTTACAATTATAATATTTTATGGCAAACAACACTTTACAACGAAAACACGACAATAGGAATGCGGATCCACATGTCGAGACGCTAGTATATATAAATAAAAGTGGATACTAAAAAGAGATATGTATTATTATTTTTTTTTTTTTGGTTTACAAAGAGTTATCTTAATAATAATACATAAAAAAAAGAAAGAGATATGTATTATTATTAAGATATTATTTTTGTATTAATTTTTGTTATCAATGGCGATATACTGTATCATTTATGGATCAACCATACTATATATTTTTAATTTTAGTTTTCCATACTTATATTATTTTTTAAATAATTATGGATCAATAAGTCTCATTACAAATTTTGTGGAATGACGGATCTACAATGTTTTTTTTTAAAAAAAAAAAAGAAATATGCTTTTTAAGTTATTTCCTATTTGATTTTAAAATTGGCTCTTGTAATTACTTGTGTTTTCAAATAGCTTCTATAAGCTAATAAGTTATTTTTTCATTAATTTTTAAACTTGAAATTTATTTTGTTAATAATACAAATTCAGAAAAGTAATAGAGAGATTCTATAGGTTTTTTTCCATTGTGAATTAAATGATACCAAAATCATACATGAATTTTTAGTGTAGACGTAAATAAAAAATATAAAAAAAAGGTTACAGCCTTACAGCTGCAAAATGAAAACAAAAAATAACTTAAAAAATCATTTGCATTGTTTTGCTTAGTTTCTTTACATATAACTCCCAATCATTTACCATTGTTTTTGAAACAAAAAATTTCTAATGGGGTAATTACAATGACCTCCCATGAAGTTTGAATTATATATACCTACCTCGATATATCTTGTTTAAAAAGCTATACCACTCTCATTTCTATATGAAAGGTTAGTGTAACTTTCGATCATCTCATCTCTGGGTGAATGTAGTCTTTTAAATTTAAAGGATACTTGATGTAATTAAGCTAAATTTCAAAAGAGATTAGTGTAGTTTCCTCTATTCCTATTAATAACTATAAAATAACTATAAAAAGTGGTGGTAGCTGGCTAGTAAAAATAGTATAAGCATATCATTACTCAAAGAAATGACTATGATTATATCAAAATCAAGTATGGATATATAAACAATAACAACAAATTAAGTGTCACTAGCCTCACAATTTCACACTAGGTGGTGTCAACTACGTGGATTAAATTATAATTTCATAATGTTGTATGGTAAATCTTTACATAGACAAATCACAAACCTAGAGATTAGTAAAAAGCAAACAAATTAAAAGAGAGAGAAGCATCTAATACCTCAATAATAATATCTTTCATCAATAACAAAAATTAAGATCAGGACAGCACCAAAGTAGTAAGCCAATATTAGTGGTGAAGCATTGTAAATGAGCACATATTCCACCATATTAATAATTTATGTGATTGCTTATGATTATATTTTTATGGGGCCGTACATGTTTTCTCAGACTGTTTAGTTGTCTATGCGTGTGTTATTTAATCGATGAACTATACAAAGAAAATTCTATGATTCGAAATCTGGTATACGAACAACTAACCTTTTTAGATGGTCTAAAGAATCACGGAGGTTCTAGATTCTGGCATATATATATATATATATATATATATATATATATATATGTATATATGTATATATGTATATGTATATAATCACATTAATTTTGAAATAAGTATATGGAGCACCCAAGAGTTGACATGAGCAGTGACGGATGTTATGAAAACGAAACCCATTGGAAATCAGAATCTCTGGCCAAAATTAGCAACGCTAACCTCTTGTACAATATATGTTCAGCCGTCATAAGTAAGATACTTCTTTTTATATTTATAAGTTATATTTAACCATATCACACAAATAAAAAAAAGTGATTAATAAATTTCTTAAAACTTTAAAAAGATATTTTAACATTACAATTTTACCTTCTTAACTTGTATTAAAAATTTTACAATATATTATTTTATATTAATGAACAAATGACAAATAAGATAAAATAATAATAAATGTCTCTTAAAATATACAAAATGACCTATAAATAAAATTGGAGAATTCTTCTAAAATACGATTTATAAATAGGACTAGAGAAAATATCATATACAATTTGATTAGGGGTTATTCTATCTAGATCCGGCGTTTTAAATATTTTTAAGGATTTTCTTAACCTCGGGTTGAGGATAAGAGACTAAAAAAAATACATTTTTGTAAAAACTAAACATTTAATGATTTAAGTGATAAATAACTTAGTTTTTCTAGATTTCTTTATTACTTTTAGATTCTTATCATCAGCCCTTATTTAAACAAACCCTTATGGTTCAAACTAAAACATATGCATTTGTTAAAGAATTTGTACAAACGTACAAGCTACGTGATACACGTACAAGCTACGTGATACAGATACTTCAAGTTTACATTGAATATAAGTGAAGACAATTTAAAACTAATTATGAAGACAATTTGGGTAAATCTTTTATTAGGAGATGGGGTTATTCGGTGACGGATCATAGTTACGTATAAATCTAGGGGAATCATAAGTATAAATACTCCTTCAACTATATAAGTTACAGTATGTTGTTTAAAGTTATGTACATGAATTAAAGTATGATTTAATAATGTAAAAATTTGATATATTTAAATTAAAATAATTCATTTAATTATTGAAGATAGAATAATAATTAATTTTTGGAGACTATATCGAAATAAATAAAAATAATAATTGTAAAAAATAAAATGTAATTAATAGGAATATAATTGAAAAAGGAATTAGTGTAATAAAATTTGAATTTCTAAAATAGCATAACATGAAATAAAAGAAAAAGACTGGACAACAAAACTTATAAAACGGGTAGAGTATATTTTAATTAGAATTAATTACTTGTAATACATAATTGGGTTAATTATGTTTGAAGTTTATGGTACTTTTACCAGATACCTTTTTTTTTTCAATGTTTGACTCCCCGAATTTACTTTTGGATTTGTCATATACCCTAGCTACTACCAATTCTGAAATATTTTGTTTACATGTAACATCGGAATCCTGATCAGACGCAGGAGGTTAAGCACCTGGTATCCCGTGAGCGAAGATCCTTTTTTAAAAAAATTTAAAAAACTAAAAAACTTAATATTTTTACATTTTTAGTTAAATAAAAAAAGAAAAAAAGGGAATTGAAGAGAGAGGTCGTCTTCGTCCGTGTGATATCACGCGACACCACATGACTAACCTCCTGCGTCTGACTAGGATTCTGATGTTACATGTCATCAAAATTGGCCATAATTGGTAGTAGGGTATATGACAAACCCAGAAGTAACTTCGGGGAGTCAAACATTAAAAAAAAAAGTACAAGGGTATCTGACAAAAATACCTCAAACTTCAGGAACTTGTCACATAATTAAGCCTAATTTTATAAATTAATAATGAGAAAGTAGATGGTACATTGACAGTGTAAAGGTTTTTACACCATCCGTGCATTATTCACCATTCATGTGTTTATGATCGTTGACTTTTAGATAAAAATAATACAAATGAATGTTGAACTGATGGTGTAAAAAACTTTACACTATCAATACACATCTATTAATCTCATTAATAATTCAATGATAAGTAAAATATTTTAACTAATTTCATTCATTAAAAAGGCTTAGGGACGCAACAACCAGAAAAAAGAGAGACGGTTGCAAGCTTGACAACCGTACTAGGTCCTTTAACCAAACTTAAGAACATAACCCCTAAGCTAATGAATAGATAATTTATAACCATTTCTATATTTAAACTACAAAATCCAAAGAGCACCGCAAACAAAATGCGGTGGCGACTCCAAGGGCAATCCAGAATCCCGTTCGTGACAAAGAGCTTGTGGAAATTTCAAAAGAAGGAGACTTGCCAATTACAATCCCAACAGACACAACAATTTCATACCACCTAATGAAGGGAAGGGTTGAAATAATTTTGGGGCTACTAAGTGAGGAAGAGGAAAAGTCAATAACTACTAAGGAAACAATTTCTTTAATTGTATGTTTTTATTATAGGAAGCCTAGACACAAAGTTTTAGATTGCAGATTCAAATATCAAAATAACTACTAGGCAAATGTTGCACAAAACCAAAATCAGAACACCAGTGAGAGTTTTATTAACTCAGAAAGTATATTTTTGGCAACCAAGTCTCTTGATGAAGATCAAAACATCTGGTATCTGGATATTGATTGTGGTAACCATATGTGTGGGAAAAAGTAATTATTTTCCTCACTAGGTGAAAGTGTCAAGTCATCAGTAAAATTTGGAAATAATTCAAATATTTCAAAGTGTGGGAAAAGAGAGAATCACTATAAGACTAAAAGATGACTCTAAAAATTTTATCTCTAAGGTTTTTTATGCTCCTGTCTTCATCATAATTTATTGAGTATGAGACAAGGGTTAGAGAAAGGTTACAACATACAGATTTCCTAATGCCACTTCACTTTATTGACAAGAATGAGAGATTCATTGCAAATGTAAAGATGACACCAACCCGCCTATTCCTACTAAAAATTCAAAATTCAAAATTTGTTTGCTTGATTTCTGTGATACCAATTAATAACTGGCTTTAACATATGCGTTTTGCTCACTTTCACTTTTTTTTTATTAAATTACTTGTCAAGGAAAGAACTAGTTTCTGACTTACCGTTGGTAAATATTCCAAACTGTATTTGTGAGATTAGTGAATTGGGGAAGAAGCACATGGATGCATTTCCAGTTGGAAAATCATGGCAAGCAAGAAAATTGTTGGAGATTGTACAATCAGATCTATGCATGGTTGACACAGCAACAAATGGAGGTTGCAGATATTTTATAACTTTTATTGATGATTTTAGCAGATAAGCTTGGGTGTATTTTCTGCATCAGAAGTCAGAAGCTTGTGATGCCTTCAAGTCATTCAAGGCATTTGTGGAGAATCAAAATGGTTGCAGAATCAAAGCATTCAGAATAGATAGAGGCCAAGAATACCTTGCTTGTTTTGATTCCTTTGAGCAGCATGGGATTGAGCACCAATTGACCTCCAGATACACTCCCCAACAGAATGGAGTAACAGTAAGAAAGAATGGACAATCATGGATATGATGAGATGCATGCTGAAAACTAAACAAGTGCCTAAACAAATTTGGGCAAAAGCGGTTGCCACTATTGTGTATATTTTGAACAGTTGTCCAACAAAGAGTGTTCAAGATAAAACACCAAAAGAAGCATGAAGTGAAAAAAAAAATTTAATTCGTCACCTCAGAGTTTTTGGATGTATTGCATATGCCCACATCTCTAACCAGCTCAGAAAGAAAAAACTAGATGATAAAGGCGAGAAATGCATTTTCATTGGTTGCAGAACTAATTCAAAGGCATATAAATTGTACAATCTAGATACAAAGAAGATTATCATTAGCCGTGACTTTTTGATGAAGAAGGAATGCAGGATTAGTCCACAAAAACCCAAAAGCATCTGGTGGTGATTTCAGGATATTATGAAGAGGAGGAAGAGAGACAAGCACAACCATCACCACAACGACAAGCAGAGCATTCACAGCAACCAGAACCATCTGATAGACCTCGAAGACATCGGTAACTACCAACTAGACTTCAAGACTGTTTCTTGAGTAATGACAATGACCCATCTGATGAAGAAATTATCAATTTTGCATTATTTTCATATTGTGAGCCAGTAACTTTCGAGGAAGACTCAAATGACCAACATTGGAGAAATGCCATGGATGACGAAATTCATTCCATTGATAAAAATTGTAAAATCAAATCTCCGATTAAGGTGGATTAATTTTGATGATGACAATGTAATTAAATTATGGACTTAATTTGAAGAATGCAAGCTCAACAATAAAGAAGATCAAGTGTTTAGTTTAATTATTCATTCTCATTTATTCTTATTGTATTTTATTTTATTTATGAGAGTGGGTAGTTTAGGTTTTTATTCTCACATAAGGTCAAATGATATTCATGCATGAAAGGTTGAGATTAAAACCAATCAGACTTGAGAAGAGAATTGAAAACAATGTTAGAAAAACTTAATTTTTCCAACATTGAGCAATTCACTCGAGTGATTCTCAATTCACTCGAGTGATTTATGAATTTTCAGTAATATAGCCGTTGGATAATGTAAAAAGGCAACACTATCAGAGTTGACTAAAACACTCGAGTGTTTTCAAAAAGACTCGAGTGATTTAGGTCTGTCAGCAAATTTTTTAAACGTTAGAAGAGGACAAAAAGGGAGAATAACTTGGTTTTTGCTTCCCTTTTGTCCCATCACTTATATTCTGAACAGTGGCCATTATCCAAGTGGAACAAGCTCACATTCTATCATTGATTCTCTCTCTCTCAAGTGTTAAAATCATTTTCTATCTCTAAACTCAACCAAGCATTCATCTTTATTATTTGTCTTAGTGAGTTAAGAGAGTGTGCTTCAATTGTAAGAGAATTATTTGTTGTAAAATTCTCAAACACTCAAACACTTTAGCTTGTTTAGAAAGTCTTGGTGAGGTATCCAAGTACTTGGTGAGGTATCCAAGTTCTCAAGTCTTGGGAGGTTCTCAAGCACAAAGACTAAGAGGATTCTTAGCTTGGTGGGCTCTTGGAGGTTCCAAGGAGCTTAAGAAGAAGGGACTCTTCATCACCAAATCAAGTTGGGGTAGAAATTTCAAGAGTTTGGTACACTCTTGAAAAGGGTTAGGATTGAGTGAGGAATCTCAATTTATCCTTGTAATTTCTAACAATTTGATCACTAGTAGAAACTCCTAAGTTGATTAGGGGGACTGGATTAGCACTCTAGATTGAGTGTGAACCAGGATAAAATTGGTGTTGTCTTTCTTTTATAGCTTTCTTAGTTTTCAAGTAAAACCAAACCCTAAGTTCTCTAGAAAGGGGCTTTTATAATTCTAGTAGCTATTGGTTGCAATTAACTTGTTTTCAACTTGTTTTAACTTAGTTTAATTGCCCTCTACTTTGATTTATATCTGCCCTGGATTAGTCTTTAAGAAATTGAATCATTTTGCTAAATTTCTCTGAAACTGCTCCTTTCTGTTCTGCATAAAACACTCGAGTGTTTTTCAATTCACTCGAGTATTTCGTAGCATTTCACTCGAGTGTTCTTCATTTTCACGCGAGTGTTTTTCAGGTTTTCTGAAAAACACGCGAGTGTTTTTAAATTCACTCGAGTAAATTGACCAGTTTCAGAAAAACAAGCTTTTGATCAATTATCTTTTAATTGAACCGAAAATTAGTCACTGTTGCTTCCATATTACTATTCACCCCCCCTCTAGTAATTGCTAAGCCCGCTTGTTGGTTTCCAACAAGTGGTATCAGAGCTCGGTCGAAAGATCGAGCGTAAAAGCTTTTTCGAAAAAGATCCTTTTGGAAACAAATGGGCTCTAGCAATCAACAAGAAGGGTCTATGTCTCTTAACCGACCTCCATTCTTCAATGGTGAAGATTATTCTTATTGGAAGGTTAGGATGAGAGTGTTTGTAGAAGCAATAGACACCGATATTTGGGATGCAATTGAAAAAGGTCCTTATATTCCTAGAAGAGTGATTAATGGTGAAGCCATTGTTATTCCTAGGACAAGTTGGAATGAAGATGATAAAAAGAAAGTTTCATATGATTTAAAAGCTAAAAATATCATCTTCTCCGCTTTGTCCAAAAATGAATTTCATAGGATTTCACAATGTCAATCGGCTAAAGAAATGTGGGATACCTTGCAAATCACTCATGAGGGAACTAGTGAAGTTAGAGACTCAAGATTAAATGCTTTAACACATGAATATGAGCTCTTTCATATGTTCCCTAATGAGTCTATCAATGATATGCAAACAAGGTTCACACATATCGTTAACCAATTGATTGGCTTAGGAAAGGAATTTAGAGATGGTGAAACTACTAATAAAGTCTTGAGATGTCTTGATAGGAGATGGCAACCTAAGGTGACCGCCATCAAGGAAGCTAAGGATGTAAAATCTATGGACTTGACCACCTTGTTTGGAAAGCTCCAAGAACATGAGATGGAACTATCAAGACTTCACTTAAATGAAGACTCGGACAAGAAAAAGAAGAGCATCTCTCTAAAAGCCTCAACCAAAATGTCAAAAGAGGATGAAGATGAATCTTCAAGTGAAAGCTCCGATCATGCTCTAAATGAGGAAGAGATTGGTTTATTTGCCAAGAGGTTCAACAAATTCCTCAAAGGCAAAAAGGGTAGTTCATCATTCTCTAAGGACAAGAGACCTCAAGACAAAAGAATCAAGGATAGCAAGCCAAGAAACAAAAGCTCAAGTGAGAGCGTGAAATGTCATGAGTGTGGTGGGGTAGGACACATAAAAATGGAATGTCCCACCCACTTGAGAAAGAATGAGAAGAAGGCCCATGATGGGAAGGGAAAGAGAGCTTACATTGTTTGGGATGAACCGGAAAAGGATTCCAAGTCATCCTCAAGTAGTTCGGATGATGAGGAAGCCAAGCTATGCCTCATGGCCAAGAATGACAATGAAGCCTCCTCAAGTAGTGAAAGAAATGACAATGAGAGTGAGGATGAGGTATCATCTAACTATTCTTACACCTCCTCTCATACTATTTCTTATGATGATTTGCTAAATGAATATAATGAGATGCTAACACAATTTGAAAGACTTGCTAAAGTTAACAAGGAAAAAGGAAAGAAGCTTTTGGAGTATCAAAAGGAAATCAATGAATTAGAAAAATCTATTAATGATTTGAAACTCCAAAATGCATCCTTGGAACTTGCTAACTCTAGTCATGTTTGTGAGAATGCAAATCAATCATATATCATCACTCATTGTGAAAAGTGTTGTGTGCTTGAAAATGAAGTTAATGATTTGAAAATCAAACTCAACACTTTTAACAAAAGTGATAGAAACCTAGATCGGTTAATTGGTTCTCTTAGACACAATTCAAACAAAACCGGTCTAGGATATGTCCACAAGAAAAAGAAAAATAAAGAGGTTGGTTCATTCTCAAAAATTGATTTTACAAAGAAACCAACTTGCTTTTATTGTGGAAAATTTGGACATGCAAACAATAAGTGCCATATCAAAAATTTTGGAATTCAAAATGGTACTTATGTTTGGATTAAGAAGGAAGAATCATCCAAGACTAACAAAAAGGGACCCAACATAATTTGGGTACCCAAAATGAGTAAGTGATTGTGTCTTGTAGGTGTGCCTTAGAACCGGAAAGCAACTTTGGATACTTGATAGTGGATGTTCTAGGCACATGACGGGAGATAAGCGACACTTCATTGAGCTTACTCCTAAGGAAAAGGGATATGTCACATATGGAGACAACAACAAAGGCAAAATACTTGGTATAGGTAAAATTGGTAATTCTTCCAACTTGATAATGTACTTTATGTTCAAGGATTAGAACATAATCTTTTGAGCATTAGTCAATTATGTGATATTGGTAACCATGTATTATTTACCTCTACTCATTGTCTCATAAAAAGTGACAAAGATGAATCTATCAAATTTGTTGGAAAAAGGTCTAATAACACTTACATGGTTGAATTGAATAATATCACTTCTTTAGTTTCAAAATGTTTAATTAGCAAAGAAAGTGATACTTGGTTATGGCATCGTAGGACCGCTCACATTAATGTAAATCAACTTAAGAAACTTCAATCCAAAGACTTAGTAGTTGGGTTACCAAAGCTCAATTTTCAAATTAAAGGTGATCGCACTCCTTGCAAGAAGTGCAAACAAACTAAAAATCATTTTGGTTCCAAAAATTATGTGTCCACAACAAGACCATTGGAAATGCTTCACATGGACTTGTTTGGACCCTCTCAAGTAAAAAACTTTGGTGGCAACTACTATGCCTTGGTGATTGTTGATGATTTTACAAGATTTACATGGACATTGTTTTTAAGTGCTAAGAGTGAGACCTACAAGTCTTTTAAACGCCACATTAAACTTGCACAAAACCAAGTAAATCAAAAAGTGATTATTATTCGAACCGACCATGGAGGTGAATTTGAAAACTATAAATTTGATAGATTTTGTGATAAGCATGGAATTGAGCACCAATATTCGGCACCTAGAACTCCACAACAAAATGGAGTTGTTGAGAGGAAAAATAGGGTGCTAGAGGAACTTGCTAGAACCATGTTAAATGATTCTCAAGTACCTCAATACTTTTGGGCCGATGCCGTTAATACGGCTTGTTATGTAATGAATAGAATTTTAATTAGGCCCATGATAAAGAAAACCCCCTATGAGCTTTACAAAGGTAGAAAACCCAATATATCCCATTTCCATGTTTTTGGATGCAAAGTGTACATTTTAAACAATGGAAAAGATCAACTTGGAAAATTTGATTCTAAATCGGATGAGGGAATATTTTTGGGTTACTCTTCTCATAGCAAAGCTTTTAGAGTTTATAATAAACGAACTATGACTATTGAAGAATCTATTCACATTGTTTTTAATGAGTCTTCAAAAGAAGATAGTGTTTTATGTGATGGTAGTGATGATGGACTTGAGATTTCAAATGTTGACAAAGAGATGGAAAAATCAAAGGATGAAGGAGAAGTCAAAGATGAACTTGATCCGGCTTGGAAAACGGTGAAAGCTCACCCTATTGACAATGTCATAGGAGATCTTTCAAAGGGAGTATTAACTCGTAGGTCAATTCAAAACATTTGTCATTTTGTTTCCTTTGTTTCTCAAATCGAACCAAATTCAATTAAAGAAGCAATTAAGGATGAACATTGGGTTATGGCCATGCAAGAAGAGCTAAATCAATTTGTTAGAAATGATGTTTGGGAATTAGTGCCTATACCCGATGATCATACCATAATTGGTTTAAAATGGATTTATAGAAATAAACTTGATGAATCCGGTTTGATTATAAGAAACAAAGCGAGACTTGTTGCCCAAGGGTACAACCAAGAGGAAGGTGTTGATTATGATGAGACCTTTGCTCCGGTTGCACGTCTTGAGGCAATCCGAATCTTGCTTGCCTTTGCATCAATTATGAATTTTACTCTTTATCAAATGGATGTCAAGAGTGCTTTCTTGAATGGTTTCATAAATGAAGAAGTGTATGTTAAGCAACCACCCGGTTTTGAAAGTCATGAGTTTCCAAACCATGTTTATAAGTTGAAAAAGGCACTCTATGGCTTAAAACAAGCTCCTAGAGCTTGGTATGATCGATTAAGTACCTTTTTATTAGAAAATGACTTTCAAAGGGGAAAGGTTGATAATACCCTATTCATCTATAAAACCAAAGAGGACATTTTGTTAGTGCAAATATATGTAGATGATATTATCTTTGGTGCCACTAACGTGTCCTTGTGTAGAAAGTTCTCTAATTTGATGAAAAAGGAATTTGAAATGTCCATGATGGGGGAGCTCAAGTTCTTCCTAGGACTTCAAATCAAGCAGTCAAGGAGGGGATTTTTGTGCATCAAGGAAAATATTGCAAGGAGCTCCTTGGAAAATTCGGAATGGACAAATGCAAAGAAGCATACACTCCCATGAGCACATCATGCTACCTAGACAAGGATGACATAGGTAAACTGGTTGATGTTAGTAAATATAGGGGCATGATAGGTAGTCTTCTATATCTTACCGCATCTAGACCGGATATTATGTTTAGTGTATGCATGTGTGCCCGTTTTCAAGCTAATCCTAAAGAATCACACCTATCCGCGGTTAAACATATTTTTAAATATCTTAAAGGAACAATTAACACCGGATTATGGTATCCTAGGGATGCTAGTCTTAGTTTAGTTGGATATTCGGATTCCGACTTTGCGGGATGCAAGCTTGATCGCAAAAGCACTAGTGGTACTTGCCATTTATTGGGAAGTTCATTAGTGTCATGGTTTTCTAAAAAGCAAGCTTGTGTTGCTCTTTCCACCGCCGAAGCGGACTATATCGCCGTCGGTAGTTGTTGTGCTCAACTCTTGTGGATGAAACAACAATTAGCGGATTTTGGTTTAAAATTAGAAAGTGTTCCCATAAAATGCGATAACACGAGTGCCATTAATCTAACTAAGAATCCGGTGTATCACTCAAGGACTAAACACATTGAAATTAGACATCATTTCCTAAGGGATCATGTTCAAAAGGGTGATTGCACAATTGAATTTGTAAGTACCACAAATCAATTAGCGGACATTTTTACAAAACCTTTGCCAAGGGATACCTTCTATCATATAAGAAGGGAACTTGGTATTTTAGAGGAGTCAAGTATAAACTAATTGATTTGTGCCATTTGAAAATCACCAAGTGTGTCTAACTTTAGTGTGTGGTGATACTTGTTTGTAATTACCTTGAAGATGTTATAAATTTGTGTCTTTAATTGTGTGTGATCATGTCTCCTATCTATTGGGTTCATTAAATGTGTTTGATTTTGTGCTTTTGTGTTTCAAAACTGAGTTTTTCTGCATATCTGATAAAAACACTCGAGTGTTTCGTAAATCACTCGAGTGATTTTAATTCAAAATTAAATCAGTTTTAATTGGAAAAGTTTTTGAGCAGGTCTGATGCAAAACACGCGAGTCTTTTGGGCCAACACTCGAGTGAATCCCATTTCACTCGAGTGAATTCAAAGTTTCTGAAAATATATCTTTCGGCCAACACGCGAGTGAATTATATTTCACGCGAGTGTTCTTCAGAATTTCTGAAAAACACGCGAGTGATTTAAAATTCACTCGAGTAATTTCCTCAGATATAGCCTGCTGCTGCGATTTTCTAAACTTAGTTATCAGTCATATTTCAACTCTATTTCATCTTCTAAACTCATTTCTACTCCTATTTCACATCAAATTCAAGTTTTTGAGCATCAAATTCATCATTCCCTTTCCAAAACCCTAACTCCCCAAAACCCCAATTTCTCAAAATTTCTTCTAGTTTTGCACTAGATTTTATGCTTTATGACTTTATTTCGTTATTTTGAGACTTTTGTTAATTTTGTTGGGAGTTGGATGTACCTATCTTCAAACTCATGTTTTATGGTTTGTGTATGGTGGATTAATGATGTTTGTGCATTAATCATGTTTTCTTCATGGTTTTCATGTTCTTTAAAGTTTTTTTTATCGCTTCATAGTCATATTTTGATTCTTATTTACTCTTAAGGGAAAGTTTTCTTATTGGTATCCTTCATTCTCCACTTTTGTTTCCAAAATGTTATATTTTTGATCATGACAAAAAGGGGGAGAAAGGAGATTAAAGAGCAAAGAGCATATTTTTTATTTTTTCCGCTTTCTTACTTTCACTCTGATGATATATGCTCTTGCTCTGATACCAATGAGCACTTGATTATGATTATTATTGTATTACGTTGTGCTTGGCATTTTCTGGATTGTACAGGTTAAAAAGGTTCCTAGATTGAGGGGGAGCTCTCAAGTGCTAGAGGTTTAATTATTTTGTCATCATAAAAAAGGGGGAGATTGTAAAATCAAATCTCTGATTAAGGTGGATTAATTTTGATGATGACAATGTAATTAAATTATGGACTTAATTTGAAGAATGCAAGCCCAACAATAAAGAAGATCAAGTGTTTAGTTTAACTATTCATTCTCATTTATTCTTATTGTATTTTATTTTATTTATGAGAGTGGGTAGTTTAGGTTTTTATTCTCACATAAGGTCAAATGATATTCATGCATGAAAGGTTGAGATTAAAACCAATCAGACTTGAGAAGAGAATTGAAAACAATGTTAGAAAAACTTAATTTTTCCAACATTGAGCAATTCACTCGAGTGATTCGCAATTCACTCGAGTGATTCTCAATTCACTCGAGTGATTTATGAATTTTCAGTAATATAGCCGTTGGATAAAGTAAAAAGGCAACACTATCAGACTTGACTAAAACACTCGAGTGTTTTCAAAAAGACTCGAGTGATTTAGGTCTGTCAGCAAATTTTTTAAACGTTAGAAGAGGACAAAAAGGGAGAATAACTTGGTTTTTGCTTCCCTTTTGTCCCCTCACTTATATTCTGAATAGTGACCATTATCCAAGTGGAACAAGCTCACATTCTATCATTGATTCTCTCTTTCTCAAGTGTTAAAATCATTTTCTCTCTCTAAACTCAACCAAGCATTCATCTTTATTATTTGTCTTAGTGAGTTAAGAGAGTGTGCTTCAATTGTAAGAGAATTATTTGTTGTAAAATTCTCAAACACTCAAACACTTTAGCTTGTTTAGAAAATCTTGGTGAGGTATCCAAGTACTTGGTGAGGTATCCAAGTTCTCAAGTCTTGGGAGGTTCTCAAGCACAAAGACTAAGAGGATTCTTAGCTTGGTGGGCTCTTGGAGGTTCCAAGGAGCTTAAGAAGAAGGGACTCTTCATCACCAAATCAAGTTGGGGTAGAAATTTCAAGAGTTTGGTACACTCTTGAAAAGGGTTAGGATTGAGTGAGGAATCTCAATTTATCCTTGTAATTTCTAACAATTTGATCACTAGTAGAAACTCCTAAGTTGATTAGGGGGACTGGATTAGCACTCTAGATTGAGTGTGAACCAGGATAAAATTGGTGTTGTCTCTCTTTTATAGCTTTCTTAGTTTTCAAGTAAAATCAAACCCTAAGTTCTCTAGAAAGGGGATTTTATAATTCTAGTAGCTATTGGTTGCAATTAACTTGTTTTCAACTTGTTTTAACTTAGTTTAATTGCCCTCTACTTTGATTTATATCTGCCCTGGATTAGTCTTTAAGAAATTGAATCATTTTGCTAAATTTCTCTGAAACTGCTCCTTTCTGTTCTGCATAAAACACTCTAGTGTTTTTCAATTCACTCGAGTATTTCATAGCATTTCACTCGAGTGTTCTTCATTTTCACGCGAGTGTTTTTCAGGTTTTCTGAAAAACACGCGAGTGTTTTTAAATTCACTCGAGTAAATTGCCCAGTTTCAGAAAAACAAGCTTTTGATCAATTATCTTTTAATTGCACCGAAAATTAGTCACTGTTGCTTCCATATTACTATTCACCCCCCTCTAGTAATTGCTAAGCCCGCTTGTTGGTTTCCAACAAGAAAAATGACACATGGGAACTGCCTGCAAATAAGAAGTCAATTGGAGTGAAGTAGATGTACAAGCCCAATGGTGATGTTGATCGATTCAAAGAAGATTGGTTGCAAAAGGATATAAGCAAAAATCAGGTAGCGATTACTTTGAAGTGTTTGCTCATGTTACAAGAGTAGATACAATCTGTATGATTATCTCACTTACTGCTAAAAAGAAATGGAAAATATATCAAATGGATGTTAAGTCTGCTTTCCTGAATGGTACTTTGGAAGTAGAAGAAGTATATGTTAAACAACCTTCAGGATATGTGGTCAAAGGAAAAAGAAAACAAAGTGTATAGATTGAAGAAAGCATTGTATAGACTGAAGCAAGCACCGAGTTCTTGATACAAGAAGATTGATTCCTACTTTGTGAAGCATGTCTTTAAAAGATGTCCTTTTGAGCACACTTTGTATATTAAATTTATTGATCCTAGAGATATACTCATTGTGTGCTTATATGTTGACGATCTAATTTTTACTGGCAATAACCCAAATATAATTGCAGCATTCAAGGAGGCTATGGTGAGATATTTAAAATGACATATTTGAGCTTGATGTCTTATTTTCTAGGCATTGAAGTTGTTCAACAAGATGATGAAATTTTCATTTCTCAAAGAAAATATGCAAGTGATATTTTGAAGAAATTCAAAATGGAGAATTCAAAGTCAATCTCTACTCCAATTGAGGAGAAGCAGAAATTCAAGAGACAAAACAAAGGAGGCCATGTTGATCCAACTCATCACTACAAGAGTTTGATTGGAAGCTTGAGATATTTGACAACCACAAGACCAGATATTGTGTTTGGAGTTGAATTACTCAACAAATTTATGGAAGAACCTCATGTTTGTCATTTGCAAGGAGCAAAAAGAATTCTTAGATACATCAAAGATACCCTGAGTGATGGAATGGAATTTTTTGTGCAGAAACTAATGATGTGAAGTTTGTTGGATATACAAACAGTGAATGGGTCGGTGACATTGAAACAAGAAAAAGCTCGTCAAGGTACGCATTTCATCTTGGAACAGGCGCAATATGTTGGTCCTTGAAGAAACAACCCATTGTTGCATTCTCCACAGCTGAAGCAGAATATATAGTGTTGAGTATGGCTCATAGGTGCTACAATAGGGCAAAGGGTCACGTATGGGCCACGAAGGTACGGGTTATGGGCCTTAGTGTAATCTGTTTTCTACTATATATGCTTGTACTCTGTAACCCTAATTAGCACAAGAAATAATACGGAACTATAGTTGCTCTATAGTAGCAGACGTAGGCATTATTGACCAAATTGCGTGACCAATTCTGTGTGTTCTCTCTCTCTCTCTCTCTTTCTCTTCTGTTTTTATTATTGCTGATACAACAATTGGTATCAGATGGCGCTTAATCCTAGTGCGAAATTCGAAGTCACCCGGTTCGATGGAACAGGTAATTTCGGGTTGTGGCAGCGGAGGGTTAAGGATCTGTTGGCACAGCAAGGTTTACAGAAGGCGTTGCGTGATGAGAAGCCAGCAGACATCGCGGCCGCTGATTGGAGCGAGATGCAAGAGAAGGCCACAGGTTTGATAAGACTTTGCGTTTCGGATGACGTGATGAATCATATTCTGGACCTTACAACTCCGAAGCAGAAAAGGCAAAGGCAGTAGTTCAGCAAACGTAGCACAGTCGGATGGTTCTTGCAATGAGGAGGATCTGCTTTGTTTTTCATCTACGAAGTGCACTGATGCATGGATTCTGGACTCAGGTTGTTCCTATCATATGACGCCGCACCGGGAGTGGTTCAGCTCATTTAAATCAGGCGATTTTGGTGTTGTCTATCTAGGCGATGATAAAACCTGTATCATCAAGGGAATGGGACAAATCAAAATTGCATTAGATGATGGTGGCGTGCGCATGTTGAGTCAGGTGCAGTATGTTCCAGAATTGAGGAAGAATTTGATTTCTCTGGACACTATTCAGGAGAATGGTTATTCATTCAAGTCTGATGGAGATAAAGACATCATTAGTGTCAGCAAGGGTGCAATGGTAGTGATGAGAGCAAGGAGAACTGCTAGAAACATCTACAAGCTGTTGGGAGGCATAGTTATGGGTGATGCAGCATCTGTTGAATCTGATGATGATGCAACCAAACTGTGGCATATGCGTTTGGGACATCTCAGTGAACGTGGGATGATGGAACTACATAAGCGGAATTTGCTGAAGGGTGTTCGCAGTTGCAGAATTGGGTTGTGCAAGTATTGTGTTCTTGGGAAACAGTGTAGAGTTTGTTTCAAGACCGGGAAGCACAAGACCAAGGGAATCTTAGACTATGTCCATTCTGATGTTTGGGGGCCTACAAAGGAGCTCTCCCTTGGAGGTTTCAGGTATTTTGTGACATTCACTGATGATTTTTCTCGCAAGGTCTGGGTCTATTTTATGAAACATAAATCTGAGGTCTTTGCCAAGTTTAAACTGTGGAAGGCAGAGGTAGAGAACCAGACAAGGAGAAAATTGAAATACCTCAGGTCTGATAATGGAACTGAATACACTGACAAGAAATTCATGCATTTCTATGAGGAGAATGGGATACATAGGCACTTTTCTGTGAAGAAGACTCCATAGCAGAATGGAGTTGCAGAGAGGATGAACAGGTCTCTAACAGAGAAGGCAAGGTGTCTTCGGTTGAATGTTGGTCTTTCAAAAGGATTCTGGACAGCAGCAATCAGTATGGCATGCTATCTGGTCAACAGATCACCACGAGCTTCTTTGGATGAAAAAGTCGCAGAGGAGGTATGGACAGGTAACCCCATTGATCTGAGTAATTTGAGGATTTTTGGGTGTTCTGCATATGTGCACATTTCCAGTGAGGATCGGTCTAAACTTGATGCCAAGTCAAAACAATGCATCTTTATTGGTTACAATAAAGGTGTAAAGGGGTACAAGTTGTGGGATCCGGTTCAGAAGAAGGTGGTTATTAGCAGAGATGTTGTTTTTGATGAGCAGACCATGTTGAAACAGTCAGAGGTGACAGTTGTTCCAGATACTGAGTTTGAAAATTCTAGTCAGGACAAGATTCAGGTGGACATAGAGAAGACACCAGAGATTCCTAGGCAGATTGTAGCTCCACAACAACAGGAATCAGATTCAGATTCAGATGGAAGAAATGACTATTCCCTTGTGCGTGATAGGGAGCCTCGTCACAGTGTACCTCCAGTGAGATATGGGTTTGAAGAGTTAGCTGCTTATGCTCTTCTTACCAGCTCAGGAGACCCCTCTACCTTTCGAGAGGCTATGGCTAGCCAGGAGAAAGATGAGTGGATGGGTGCTATGGTGGAGGAGATGGAGTCTTTGAAGAAGAATCAGACATGGGAACTTGTTAGGTTGCCAAAATGGAAGAAAGCTATTGGTTGCAAGTGGGTATGCAAGAAAAAGCCAGAAAGTTTCAAGGCTCGCCTAGTTGCAAAGGGGTATTCACAGCAGAAGGGGATTGACTATGAGGAGATCTTCAGTCCAGTGGTGAGACACACTTCTATCAGGGTAGTTCTAGCCTTGGTAGCCAGCAGGGATATGCATTTAGAACAGATGGATGTGAAAACAGCCTTCCTCCATGGTAATTTAGAGCAACAAATCTACATGGAGCAGCCTGAGGGATTCAGTGAACCTGAACAGGAGAGACTTGTTTGCAAGTTGAAGAGGTCTTTGTATGGTTTGAAGCAAGCTCCAAGGCAATGGTACAAGCGCTTTGATTCATACATGCTCCAGATTGGCTATAAAAGGTGTGTTTATGACTGCTGTGTTTATATGAGGAGTCTTGATGATGGTTCTTCTATTTTCTTGTTACTTTATGTTGATGACATGTTGATTGCTGCCAATCATTTACATGATGTAAATGAGTTGAAGACCAAGTTGGGTAAGGAGTTTGATATGAAGGATTTGGGTGCTACAAAGAAGATTCTTGGGATGGAAATTCACAGGGACAGAGGTGCTAGAAGACTATGGTTGTCTTAGAAAAACTATGTTAAAGGTGTTTTGAGCAGATTTGACATGAGTAGAGCAAAGCCTGTGAGTACTCCATTGGCGAATCATTTTAAACTCTTTTTGGAACAATGTCCGAAGACAGATTCAGAGGTTGCAGCTATGTCTAAGATTCCTTATGCCAGTGCAGTTGGTTGTTTGATGTATGCTATGGTTTGCACTAGACCGGATTTGGCACAAGCAGTCAGTCAAGTGAGCAAGTTCATGTCCAAGCCAGGCAAGCAACATTGGGAAGCAGTCAAATGGATCCTAAGGTACTTAAAGGGTACACCGGATCTCGGTATCATGTTCAGCAAGGAGCAGAGTGTTCTCTCAGTTGTAGGATATGTGGATTCTGACTATGCGGGTGACCTTGATGATAGGAGTTCTACAATAGGATATGGCTTTACTCTTGCAGGTGGACCTATATGTTGGAAGTCAGCAATCTAAGATGTAGTAGCTATGTCCACAACTGAGGCAGAATACATGGCAGTAGCTGAAGCTGCCAAGGAAACATTGTGGCTTACTGGGTTAGTGAAAGAGTTGGGTGTTGAGCAAGGTGGAGTTCAGTTGCATTGTGATAATCAGAGTGCTATCTATTTGGCAAACAACCAGGTGTATCATGCTAGAACCAAGCATATTGATGTGAGGTACCACAAGATCAGGGAGTTGTTGCCATCCAAACAGATATTCCTTCAGAAGATTCACACTTCAGAAAATGCAGCTGATATGTTGACCAAGCCAGTCACCAGTGACAAGTTCAAACATTGTTTGGACTTGTTACATATTTCTCAGCATTAAGTAGAAACCACACACCCTAATTGCCAGGAAAGATTGTGCACAGAGGATCTTCACAGGGGTCTGATATTCGCCAAGGTGGAGATTGTTGAGTATGACTCATAGGTGCTACAATAGGGCAAAGGGTCACGTATGGGCCACGAAGGTACGGGTTATGGGCCTTAGTGTAATTTGTTTTCTACTATATATGCTTGTACTCTGTAATCCTAATTAGCACAAGAAATAATACGGAACTATAGCTGCTCTATAGTCGCAGACGTAGGCATTATTGGCCGAACTGCGTGACCAATTCTATGTGTTCTCTCTCTCTCTTTCTCTTTTGTTTCTATTATTGCTGATACAACATATAGCAACAATCAGTTGTGCCACACAAGTAGTATGGCTAAGAAGAAATTTTGAGGTGTTGCATTAGAAGCAAAGCACTCCTACATAAATATTTTGTGACATGTCAGCTATTTCACTTTCCAAAAATCCAGTGTTTCGTGGACGGTCCAAGCATATTGATATCAGTTTTCACAAAATCCGAGAATGGGTGGATGAGAAAGAAGTGATAATCAATTATTGTCACAATGAAGAACAAATTGCATATATTTTTACAAAGCCATTGAAAATTGAATTGTTCTACAAGATGAGGAAGATACTTGGAATGAAAAAAAATAATAATAAGTTTGGTTTACGGAGGCATGATGAATAACTGAATCAAGCATGTGCCAAGAGAGAAATGACAGGAATACTCATGGATCATAATTAATCCTTTTTTGTTTTTCTTAAGCTTTAATAATTGATTCGATGTCATAGCTTTTGCTTTTCACTTTAATTATTCTGTTTAAGATCATATCGATAAGGTTTTAATGTTTGTTGTTGCCTATTACTCGTGTATTTCTTCTGTATATGTGAATGAACGTAAGTATCAGAGAACATGAGTAATGAGTGAATGAATGTGATATGCTCAATTCCTCCGGTTCCTTCCTCAGTCCATAAATTATCATTTGTGTGCAAGAGAAAATACTAATTAATGAGCTTATATTTGTGAGGAAAAATATTCAGAATTGTGAGAGAGAAATAAACACTTTAATTTGTGAGCATCATTAACTTCTGATATTATTACTGATACACTTTTAAATGCATTCATGTCAAAATTCTAAATGTAAATGGATGTACTCATTTTCTGGGTTGAAGTATTACTTTAGAGCTTCCACCTCAAATGATACAAGATAAGTTAACATTGCAAAGAGTTTCCTCCATAATCAAACTATCATATTGTACTTTCAGTTATATAGATGCAAGATACCTATATATAGACCCAATTTTAATTACTAGGCATGATTAGGCCTCAAGTTATTATTTACTAGTTTTAAGCCTGTGCATTGCACGGGATGTTTGTTTATTTGCCTGTTGTAGGCTAATTATTATGGGATAATTTAAGTAAATAATAATTGTAAATCATTTTGCATTTTTGAATTGAATTAGTATCAACTTATTTATAAACAAAAAATTATTTGATGAAATTCAAATTATCAAATTCTTGAAAACGTGCCAATATTATATAATGTATCGTTCTTTTATTGTCTTATGGTGTCAATCTCCTACATTTATTATTCTATTTTTAATTTGAGAAATACAATACTAATACTTTATACACACACACATATTAATCTTTTAATCCTATTATAGAGGTTTCAAGCGGTCATGCATTGAATCTATGCCTCTTCCATGCGAAAATATTTTTTCATTTAAAAAAAACACTTGCAATAATTATATAGATAAATTAAAAATAAAAGCATCTGTAAAATATGAACATACATAGTGATTCAATAAAAAAAATTTACTTAATTAAAAAATAAAAGCAACCGTAAAGATTTGATAGAAAATTATACTCATTAAAATTGACTTGTTACAATTGAGTTGCTATAATGTTATTATTAAGTGGTCAGCGTATTGATGGTTGTTAGTCAATAGATCTGGCAAAGCCCATCATGTGACACAACCGAGTTGATTGCATATCTCGTATCCTTACCTGATTTCAACATGGCATCATTTCTTCACATCATAATAAGATAATTAAATTTTTTTAAAAAAAAAAATCAATCTTTATCCTCGCAATTTTAAAACATAACTACCACTACTACAAATTCTCCACCAACCATTAGTTATAAGTTTAAACTACAATCATTAGTTATATTTATGTTACCAAGCGTGTTTTTAACTTATTAGTCTAATATGACTCAAATTTAAAACCCGGCGAATATTTTTTTTGGGTAATCCATATATATCTTTACGAAAAGTGAATAGCTGGGGCATTTTTGTATCGTTTTCCTTTTACTAATGAATGTTGAAAGAATTGGGAAAAACAAAATGAAAGGGTGAAAGGGAAAAAGGATTGGAAGGGGAAAGAACAGCTACCTCAATAGGCTGTGCTTTAAGGAAATGACAAATCGGTGTAGCTACGGAAGGGAAATGGTTGCGTGCTCACAGACATGTAATGAGGTTTTGAGATTGTCAATGGAGTTTCAGGGTAATGTTTTTTTGAGTGACCTTTATGGTAATAATGGTTTAAAAAGTGTACTTTGTGAATTTTTAAAAGAATTTTTTTAATATGTATTTTATGACATACCCTAAGATTTTTAAAAGGCTGCATTTTATGATATACCCTAGGATTTTTTTTAAAAGTCTTATTATCTTATCTTAATGGATGTTCATGTCCAAAAGTCTTAAAAATGTTGAGCCCAATATAGCAGAATGAATTTTACCAAAACGAAAGAAACTTTATCCCATACAGTAAAAGATTAAAGAAGAAAAATTGAGGAAGATCACGCAACATCAAAGAACCTCTCATATAATGAATTTAAAGTGAAGAAGAGAAAAAAATGAGGTGAGTAACTTAGAAAACAAAAAGGCATTTTACAATAATCTAATATTAGTGTTATATACCTTTTGAAAAATATACCACCAACTCACAATGTCATCTTTGCACCAAAACATATATACTTTGTCAATATGTTACAGCATAATCACTTTATTAAGCCATATTATGATAACAGTACACTGGATCAAACAAATCCCAATAAACCAAGTGTAAAAAATGTTGAAAATGTACATTGAATCAAATCAAACTTCCGACCGAAGGGTTCTTCAAACTTGTTTGCAACATATCTTGATATATAAAAAATCCAGTGGAAAAAAATAGGAAAAAAAAAAAGCAATAAGTTCAAACTGAAAAATACCCAATTGTTTTAAAAAAGGGAAAGAAGAGGTATATGAATATCGAACTCCTCGTTGACCATCGTTGTAGAACCGTGGAGTGTGATGATGATAACTTTCCACATAGTAAGTGAAAGCCAATTACTAACTCACTAACTCTTAGATATACCTGGGGAAAAATTATTAGTTGGTCCTGGACCATGGTGGTCCGGACTCATCTCAACCGTTCAACATGTTAAAAAATTTTAAAAATAAATAATAAAGGGTGGTGATTGTCCTGAACCATGAAGTCCTGGACCACCTAATAATTTCTCTATACCTGGGAATGCAAAACTCTTTGAGAGAATGACTTATCTACATCCAATGATTCGAAGTAAACCTCCACCATATGACTTGGTTCAAGACCAATTTTCTTCCGTAATTTCTGTATTATGTTAACAACCAGTAGGGAGACAAATACATAATAGTTGAATAAATTGAACTTATTTTAATCCTAGAAAATTCACAAAACTAAAAGTAACTAAATTCAAAAATTACCAATCACATAAACAAAACCCCATAGTAGAAATTGACATAACCAAAAATCACAAAAATCAAGCAGATTAAATACACATATACAGGAGGGAGTGAATAGACAAACACATAATGATAAACAGGGGGAAATTAAGCAAGTAATATACTACCTCCCGAATTAACTAAAAACCATAATCAAATATGCAACTCTTAAAATTGGAAAATATTATGAGCACAAAATAAAAATTAAACAAGTTATACAGAAAAACTCCAGGGATAAACCTCATACTTATTGCATGCTCAATAAGGTATTTCGACAAGCACCAGGCATGCACAGTTAAAAACTTAATAAGTTCATAAAATTAAATTCATTAAAATAAAAAACGACTATGAATCAAAAACTAGAAAGGAAAAACGGAAACCAACGTGGGGTTGGTCAAGTGGTAGCTCACTTGGTCCCTTAACCAACTGGTCTCGAGTTCGAGCCTTGGGTATGGAGCAACCTCCGCTGGGAGACCCTTACCGTTTATTGCGAGCTCAATTTGGTCGGACCGGATGAGTCGGATTCTGGGTAAACCAGATCCGGGTACCGGTTGGTGTACACAAAAAAAGAGGAAAAACTGAAGTATGAAAATTGACAACATTGACATCCTTAAAATAATCAAAAAACATGGTTTAAAGAATTGAAAGAATTGGTACCATGGCATAGAGATTAGAAAAGTCATTGACGAAAGCAGGAGTCTTGGTGAAGCGTTGTTGAAAAGCATCGCTGTGATTATGAGCAAGGTTGGTGGAGATGATGAGAACAGATCTTCGAACAGGAGGAGAATAGAGAAAATGGAACTGCAAGTGGTTTTGCCATAGCAAATGCTCCCAAAATACAAAGTGGTTGACATTAACAGTTGGAACAGATTTTTTTTATAAAGTGGTAAGTGGTAACCACCACTGTCATGTGGATACTTTTAATTGTCAAGGAATTCTCAACTATTAATAAAGAAACATGATTTCAAAATGGAGCATTGTGGATGCTCCATTAGAACAACAATTTATAATAAAAAGAAAGATAATAAAAAGAAAGATTCGCATGATGACATTCTAGGAGGAATGAGCAGGGAGGAGCTTAAGAAAGAACGGGGACAAGTAATCGACGTAAAACTCTTTAGCCGGGTTTCATAGTGTGGTTGATAAGACATCACACCAGAAGCAATGGAGCACGAGTAATTAAGGTACAGAACAAGTTTTATTCTATATCAAACCGTGAGGTTTTTTGGTAAATTGCCGTGCACACTTTTTTGTCATCATTTAATTTAAGGAACGAAAAAAACCAGACTTTGGTATTGTAACATTAGATTATGTTTGTCTTGTACTGAGGTTGATTGGAGGATCAAACAAGGTACAGCTTTTTTTTTTTTTTTGTTCCCGTACCTCATTTTTTTTCGTCTCGTTTCAATATAAATGACAAAATCCTTTGGGACAAAATCGGGGAATACTGTTTTATATGTGAACTTTTCACAAAAGCAAAAATAAGGGTCAAAGAGCAAAGGAAGAAAAATTGTAGCATCTTTAGTGTAAAAGGGGAATGAGAAAGAGATGTGTCAGGATGACACCAGCAATGACAAAAGAAAAACCATGTCACAGGATGAAGAACTCTTTCCATTAGTGGTCAGTTTGCAGTATTATCGGCACTCGATCCAAGCAAGTCATCTTCATAGGAAACAGGTATCCTTAATCTCTCATGAACAGAGACACGTTTTTCTTCAGAACCTGATGGTTCATGTTGATCTTGCTTTTGGTATTCAGGTAAACTGTCTGGAACATGGCGGCCAACAAATGTAAAGGTCATCATCCCTGGAGAAGAATCCTCTTTCTTTTGGACGGGTGCTTGTTTAACATTTGGGTGCCTGAATTGCTTCTGCATTATTATAAACAAGAAAAGAAACTGATTATTAAAAAGCAAACGATGATCTATTGGTTATTAATGATTATTCATAACCACGAATTTAAGAACAAAGGAACACATAAAAAACCACACATACTATGCTTGATGTTAAAAGGCTGACCGAAGCAATCTAGTAACCCGGTGCAAAAAAAATGATAGTAACAAACACAAGAATCTCCCCTAACTATTTGCCTGCTATCTAAAAAATCAGAAAATCATGAAAGACAACAACAATTTCCTGGAATAGTTCTTATGCTCACATGAGAAGCCATATAAGTAACCAAAATAATCAGTTATCCCTGCAAGGTGTGGATTTTTCATGTTCTAATAAGCTAATAGGCCTATACGAAGTGATGAGGTTTTAGAGCAAAAAACTAATTTTGACAGGTAAACTACCTTTTCTATAACCATTAGGGTATGTTTGGATGAAGAGATTTGGAGGAAAGCGAACGTCAAAATTCTGCTTCTAAATTAAGAGCATTACAAAAATGAATGAGGAATGATTGGAAAATTTGTCAATTTTTCCCTTTCATTTTAAAAACTCTCCAATAAGGAGAATGTTTACTCAAAATGAAAAATTAACCCTGCCACAGAGCCCTTCCATCCAAACATGCCCATAATGAAATTAGAAGATAAGCCTTAGAAAACAGGAGAATCTATCCCTTCCTTATTTATTTAGAAACAAAATCACTTCTTGCTCTAAAGATGCAGTGAGCTGATAAAAAAAAAATCAAATCTCACTTTTTTAAAAAAATTGGCAATTTAGTGTAGTGGTCACCAATCTCGCCACTACCTATGAGAGCGCATGAGGTCCTGAATTCTACCTAGTACCTACCCAATAACTTTCTTTGGTAATTGTTTCCCTCTTGATAAGAAGGGAAGTAGGGAACCCATTACAGTATTCCTCAGAGTATAGTGGATATTTAGGTGCAGTTTTCATTGAAGAGAAAAACTTAGAAACACTTCCCTCCTCACTGAATATTGTAGAGATATCAGTATAGTGAAAGATTTATACAAGTAAACCTCTCACTGAATAAACTGAAAAGGGAACAAAGAAAAGATAGAGTTAGCAGTCAAGGGTCTGCTATCCTCCTATCCACAATCTGAGTTCTTCTCCTTAGAAAATTCCCTCCTGCCAGCCACCTTATCCCTCATTTCCACTCTTCCCTAGAATACACATTCGTACTACAGGCTCGAACAATTTCTTACCCATTTCTCACATCCTAATAGTCAGTAAATGCATCCAAAATCATACATCAACACTATGATTGAATTCAAGGAGCACAAATATAAAAAGAAAACATGCAAGAAATAAAAATGTAAAAGTTTATCACACACCTCGAACTCCTTTGCTTTTTTCATTATCTCTTTGTCTGCCAGTGGTTCTCGAACTTTAATGATGTTCCACAATACACCGCCCCCTGTCCGGAAGCGCTTACCATCAGCAGTCTGCTGGCCTCCACATGCCTGTATTGCATCCACCTGTGATATACAATCTTTATCATACAAGTTTATGATGTATCAAGTTGGACAAATTAGAAAAGAGCACTAAAGTGAAAAATATAAAAGCACACCATTCATTCTGAAACTCAATTTAGCAATATCTAATTTTTACAATATAAGGAACAATGGACATCATCTCCTGTAACTACAAGAAGAGTATATGCTACATATAATAAATATAAATATAGTAGTGAAATCACTAATCAAATGAAAAGGAAGAAACAGAGAACTGATATGTTCATACTTCATAGGCCAAAATATTTCAAATTTTCAGCCAACAAGTCCTCACTGTTTGATCATACAAATGCAGAAATCACGGAACAGTATAAGGCTGCATAATCCAGGTACAAGATACCCAAAAACCACTGGTGTTTCCAACCAATGCAAAGCATGTTTAAACTAAAATCATGTCTTTGTACTACCATTAATAGTTCCCTTAGCTTTTTAGCTACTCAGCAATATGAAATAAGAAACTATCAAAAGTATGTTACAATTTTAGGTCATGTCATAAGTGAAACGAAATTGAGATAATCTTAAATATAATAGTATGATATGTATCAAGAGAAATCAACTTTTGGCTCCGACTTTGCCGGCTGCTCCATTTTGGAGAGCAAAATGAAAGAAAAAAATAGATATCAACCTTCACAACAATTAATTAACGAAGTAGTTCGTCAGCCAGGAACATCAAAGCTCAAGCAGAGGATTGGAGGGAGCAAACTAGCTTCTGGAATAAAAATCTGCAAGGTTAGGGACAAATTGTACACATCAGAATTATGATTCGTTGTATGGTGTTTGAAAAAGTGGATAAGCATAGTCAGCTCAAGGCCATTCTAAATCAGGTAGAATCTGAATTCTCACCTATCCTTCCAACAGAGGAGAAAGTTATGTCTTCTACTCTTCTCGGAAACAAAGTCATACCCCATTTGATACAAGGGAAAATATTAAAAGAAAAAAAATATCAGAAAAAGAACAATTTATTTCAAAAAAAATAAAATGCACATTCCGATGAGAGATGAAAACGAGAGAGAGGCTAGGGAGTCAGTGACAAGCAAAGATCAGGAACATCCAGAAACTACCCAAAGGACCATCAATAACAAAACCCAACAACATTTATAAGGTTTGAATTAAGGTTGAGGAAACCAACCAAGAGCTGTTCAAGTGGCTGATATAAGATAAATCAGAAAATAAAGATAATTCTAGCAACTGTGCACGATGCAAAGAACCATTACCCGGTGGAATCCCACCAAATACGACAGGAATTTGAATCACAATTAGAATAAGAAAGAGTAAGACAAGATGCATAGGTGATGGAAAGTCAGCTCATTTGAATACAACAATATCATTAGAAGTATATCCTCGAGCAGCTTTTTACCAAGGAAAATCAAGAGGATGAATTGTAGTCTGTAGACCTTGTGAGCAGGCAGATATTGACTTCAACTATACAGATATCAAGGTTTCAATACAATAGAGGTTTCATATTAAATAATAAACACTACATTATCAACAATATCATGCAATTCACATGATTGATAATTTTTAGGTGGTTCCATATTTATATTTATTTTGTGATTGTGCTAAAATTAGAATTCTTTAGGTGGTTCTTAAACTGTTTTCAAGCTTCCAAGTGGCCACAGTATTACATAGAAAAATGTATAGAATATCTAATAAAGGAAGTAAGCTTTCAATATGGAATCAATGTCGCAGAGCATGATAGGATGCCTATACCTCTTTGATGATATCGCTTAATGCAGAAACCCCGAGGCAACCAATAGCTGTGTATACCATGTATGTTTTTTTTCTCTTTCAGACGCCGACATGTATCTAAGACAAACCTGAATAAAGAATATCATTTGTTAGAAATTCATGCATTCATGTGAATGAAATGACTGCTAAAATCATGTATTCATGTGAATGAAATGGCTTCCAAACAGATATTACATAGTGTTGTTAGAATAAGGGAAACAAGAAATGCAAAGCCCCCTTGAATAGTTAATAGCTTAATAGCATAATTCTCCAGGGTCAGAAGGGCAATTGAGTTTACTTACTGGTCGGATTAAGAAATCATTAAATAGGGAATTGGCACAATTTGATTTTATTTGATTTAGAAATCAAGTCCCATGTTCAGAACACCTTAATTCATATTTTCTAACATTTTTACTCTAGTAACCTAACTACGAATTAGGATTTTCAATAGCGGACATAGCAGCTGCTAAATAGCACCATATGGCAGGGCTATCGGCAACTACTGAATGCTTGTGGCAAAGTGCTTCTCCATTGTGGCATGGAGCACAGAAATAGTGGTATGCAATACCCGCACTGCAATAGAAGGATGCAATAGTTCAGCTATTCAGCCTATTCTACAAGCAACCAAATTATTTGTTTTAACCTTATTGAGATGTGCCAAATTAGGGAGTTTTAGACTTTTAAGGCTGCTAACACCCACAAACTAATTTAGGGATCAGAAATCACTTCAGCAGTGCATCACATGCTGCAGCTGTCAGTGTATCCTCCTCTATGTGTGAGTCATTTATAAAGTAATAACTACTGAATAAAAAATTTAGTTCATTTACACCACCATGCTCATACTGAGTTTGAAAAGTCATAGGATTAACAATTATGTGGAATTTTCTTAAGTTTCTACATAGTTATAGCACTATGTGCTTGGCAGTCACTATGCTGTGACTGCTATGCGCCTCATTCCACCATTAACCACTTTGCTTAGAGTGCATAAAATGGGTAAACAATAAGGGGAAAACCATCAATTCAAATAATAAAAACTAAAATCCACTCAAGTCCAACCAAATCAAATGCCAATTTCTACACCCAAACAACTTGAATAAAAATAATTTCAGAATCAAATCAATTCCTATTTCATGACTCTTTAAACAGAGAATTTAATCCATCTAACAAATCAAATCCGAAACTTGGATTTATAAACCTACTCTAATAGTTCAGGGACTAACTAATAAGCTCATACATTATCCTGGTTTACCGCATACCCAATTCATTGTTCTACATAATATCGTTCCTCCATTGATCAAGAATTTCACTTTTTTGGGAAGTATCATGGTCATCCAATTAGAAAGGGTTTCTATTTTTTTTTTTTTTTTAAATGAAAAACTTGAAGACCTACTGATTCTAACACCTAATTACATAGTGGATCATTTGGACCTTTAAATTCATAGATGCGGATCTCGAACCTACGAATGCAATACCAGTGCTGCCTGCATTCTTCGCAACTAAGGCATACAGGCTACACTACAGTAAGCCTGGTCTCTGGAGTAAACAAATCCAATAACCCTACATTTTGGTTCAATAAAATAGGTAGAACCAAATACAACATAACCGAAACATCTCATTCTTGCATCACACCAACTGCTAAAGGTTAGAGGGCTTCCTTAAGTCCGAATTCCAAAATAACTCAATACCAATATATTACAAGTAATTCTTCATGTTTGCTTACATAACTAATTCAAAGCAAATGATAAATAATCGCATTCAAACTTCCAGAGTCACTAAATCAAAGAGACCAAAACAATTTGAAATAAGAAACAAATAAATAAAAAATGATGAGTATTAACTATTAACCTGTCTATGTTGATAGGGCCATTGGGTCCAGAACCCTTATTCCTTTTCTTCTTCTTCTTATTCCTTTTCTTCTTCTTGTTATTACTCTCAGGTTTCTTACCCGCCTCATCGATATTAATTTCATTACATTCAGCAGAGGCGGTGGTTTGTGACGAAACATTTACGGAATCATGATCCTCAACCAATTCTCCTGCTTCCACATCAATCATCTCAACATCATCGTTATCATCAAAATCAACATCTTCTTCTTCTTCTTCGAGGATGGCTTCTAGAATATTCTCACAAGCACTCTCCATAACTCACTCACTTACTCTCTCATGCCCTAACCCTACTGTAGTGTCAAGAAGAATATATAATACAGTATATATACCGCACCCACATGAGTAAGCTTCCCCTCATCTTCTACTCCGACAGGTGTACCTTCAAGCCTAAGAATGAATACACACACTAACAAAATACCTTGCATAATCGTAAGTATGGAATATGAGATGCAGACAAATGTTAATATTAGAATCAGAACATTAGATAAAATGTCTCTAGTTCTTAAAAAGCATTGCAATAGCACATGATATTTCATGAGGCACTAAATTATACCAAGTATGAAATGAACACTCATGGTTTATAAAGTAAATGCCAATTCAGCCTACGGAACTTCTAATTATAGTGTGAATATCATCATCCTCTTTCTAATTATGCTGCTTTGATTTGAATGACTCTCAAAGAGAAGCAAACACTGTAAATTGGAATAATTTTTTTTTTTTGAGTAATATGTTAGATTAGTCCCTGACTTTGTAAGGGTAGGTCAAGTTAGTCCCTGACTTTATCGAAATAGCAATTTAGTCCCTGAGATAGGAGAATGTCGATCAAGTTAGTCACTGCCGTCATTATAGCAGAGATGTATTTGCTTTAAAATGGGATAAAGACGTATGTGAATTAAAATGAAATCTCATGGACAAAATTGCTATTTCGATAAAATCAATGACTAACTTGACTGATGCTTACAAAGTCAGGGACTAATCTGACATATTACACAATTTTTTTTTTAAAAAAAAAGGTGAAATTAGAGATTAAGAATCAATGAACATGAGTAAAACCCTAATCCCAACTACATAACTAGTATCGAATTTCTAGAACCTAACCTACAAAAATTGATTGAGAAATGAAGAGAAAGCTAATAAGGTTAGCTACCTTGGAATAGAGGAAGAAAGCGAAAGCCAGGTCGGCGTGTACACGAAAGGGTTTGGAAGATACGGGAAGAATGAGTTACGAGTGACGCCGCCGTGAGAGTACGTGAAAGGTTTAGCCTTTGAGTCGCTGTCGCTAAGTGACGCTGCCTTCGCCGAGTGAGTGAACAGAGATCGTGATGTAAGATCAGAGAGAGTGAAGGAGTGAGTGAGTGAGCATTGAGAGAAGTTGTTTATTTATTATTATTATTTTGAATATTTCTACCATGCAACCAAATTTTGGATGGTTACACAACAATCCTTTAAATGAACCAATGATTGTTTGACACGTCAACTAATGAAATTCTAAGTTACTGCCATGTCAGCTCAGATTAGCTGAGTTGTCAAACAAACATTGGTCCACTAAGGGATTGTTTTGCAACCATCCAAAATTTGGTTGCATAGAAGTAATACCCTAATTTTTTTTTTTGTTTCTTTTTCTCTTTTCACTTATGCTTTGTTTGTTTGGGTAGATTTTGAGAGGAAAGATTTTGGAAGAAAAGAAATTGGGGTGATTTGTTAAAAGTACCTTGTTTGGTAGAGAAGAAAAAAGGGAAGAAGAGAAAACTTTTGCGTGGGTCCCACCTCAAAATAAAATCTCTCCACTTTTGGAGAGAAAAGAGAGATAAAAAGTTGGAAATCAATGAAATACCAATATTATCCTTCTAATACATGGAAAGACTTTTGTCTTTTTAAACGTATTTGTCTTCTCACAAATTTACTATTTTCTCTCTACAACTTTTCACTTCAACCAAACAAAAGGAAAGAAAACTCAATTTTTCTCTCTTCTCAATTTTTTCACATTTTCTCTCATACCAAACAACCATAAAATCTATTCATTTTCTCATCATAATCTATCTTCCTTATTTCTCTCTTCCCATTTTCTTTCCTACGACCAAACAAAGCCTTAGTTCACGCTAGGATCCTTCTAATCTCAGCTAATTTTACTTAGGACCAGTGACCACGGATTAATGGTTAATTTTTGAACCACGCCTGATATATCGTAATGTATTTTTCTAGAAAATCGTGGCTTATAAGTTCCCCGCAGTTTGTAAATTGTGGCTTAAAAGGAATAGGTCAAGGTTAACTTCTTTACAAGTATAAAAATGAAAAATATTCGTATTGTTATCCACAAGTGTAAAATCGTGATCTATTTTGTGTTCTTACCACGGTTTTTTAAGCGAAAAAAAAATAAGTGTGGTCTAAAGCTAAAAATGCTATAGTGTATCATGAGCAAGTTTATTGTGTAAAAAATAAACTGATTTGTACAACAAATTCGTGACATTGTAGGATAAACACCAACACCACATACATAGGGAGCACAATTTTATTTGCATTCTAAAATGACTTGAAGCGAGAGAAAATAAGAAAAAAAAAACGAATATGTAAGAGCAGAGAAATTCGATGTTCATGTTATATTTTGTTGTACAAGTAACAATGATCATTGAGTACTCTCACATCAACTCAATGATTGAAGCATGAAAATATCAATTTCTTTTTTCTTTTTCTATATTAGAATCACACAAAAATTCAAACAGATCCAGAGTTATGATGTCATTTACAAAACATTTAATTTCTAATAACAACAAACCCTATTTCAAGATCTCCTCCTATACTGCTTTCTTATGTATATATATATGTCTTATATATATTTTCTGTTTTCTCTGTCATTTTAAAAAGTAACCAAGAGGGAAGCGAAGCTCATTACTGCTACTGCTCCAACCAAACCAATCTTAATGCTTGAGGAGCTGCTGCTAGGAGCTTGTGCATCTGCAGCACCATCAGCAGCACCTGCGGGGCCCGGAGCCTCGGCAACAGATGGGCTTAGTGATGGGGTTGCTGCTTCAGGGGCATCAGCTTCCCCAGGGGAGTCGGCGGTGGCGCTCTCATCATCCGAAGAAGAAGGCGATGGTGATGGCGCCGTCACCTTCCTGGAAGAAGCTGGTGCCTTTGCGGTCTTCGAAGACACTGGAGCCTTTGCGACAACCGCAGCGGCTACTGGTGCCTTCGCAGACTGCGCTTTCGTGGAATCGGCGCCAGGGAAAACAATCAGTTTGGAGATTTGGAGAATGGAGATGTTGTAGGGTTGAGCAGTGACGGTCTTCACGAGCTCAGCGTCGGCATGAGCGCCTTTCACGGCCGAGCCAAAGCCGATGTTACCCTCGCCGACGAGCTCAACCTTGATGAACCCTTGCTGATTCACTGCAAGACCCGAGCTTTGATACAGAGTGGTCAATTGTTCTTTGCCTCCAATAGCCTCTGTCAGCTTCTTCTGGTCGAAGTAGTCGAGGACGACGTGGGTGCTGATGATGGCCTTGATGGCATCTTGGGACTTGCCGGAGAGGGAAGAGGCGGCGTCGTTGTCGACGGCGAGGACGGTGATGGTGTTTCGGCTGTTGATTTGGGCTGCAAGGTTGGTTTGTGTGAGGTAATTATTGAATGTGGATAACTCTGGGTATTTTTTTAGAAGTTTGGTAATATCAAAGGCATGAACGGCACAAGAGAATGCAAGCAAAAGAGAAAAGCAGAGAAGAGAAGAATTCTTGAAACTCATCTTTGCACAAGTTTTTTTTTTTATTCTCTTCTCTTCTCTACGGTTTAAATTTTATTTATTTTTTTTACCTTTTGGATTTTATGTCCGAAACAGGCCTGAAGAAAATGGGATGATTGAGGGGGTTTATATACATTACGTGCTACGTAGAATCGAATGTTTAGTGGTTTGTGTTCAAAAACGATTTTCTAAATTGGTAACTTTTGAAGGAAGTTATGGATGGTTATGCATGGTTTGCTTAATGAAGTAAATGGAAGATGGTGGTGACGTGATGCATGTGTGTGGTTTCTTTCTAGTAGGAGTTTTGCTAAATTTACATGTTACTCTTGTATGCCACACAATTCACCAACAGGTAATACTATTCTGTTGCGATTGTTGCTCTAATCTAATCCAAAATCGTGGGACTGAGGGCACGCACTTGGTAAAACGTACACAACCGTTAAATAGGCGAGGCTATGTATAGAAAATCCCATGACGATAATTTAAACATTAATTTAAATGCCATGTCGGAAAGTAACTAGTAAAGTTGTTATTACTATGGTGTGGGAGCGAGTTAAGTTTATTGGCTAAGTTGGCTAAGTAAGCTATTGCCTCCTTTTCACAATGTTATTAAAATTTTGAGAAGTGAATAAAAATAAAGAAATGTATCATGAATATTAATATATTGTTTATCAAAGTAATAATTTAATATATATTTTTTTTATAAGTAATGATATATAGGCTTACAAAATCAATTTACATCACAAGAAAGTGACATGTGTCACTTGTAGTAAGCAAATGACACATGACTCTCTTTGTGATATAAATTGATTTGTAGGCTAATTTTGTAGGTCTATAAATCATTTTTATTCTTTGATTGGCCAATTATAAAATAAAATATATAATTTCAATTTTTTTATTCACTATTATAATTTCAATTTTAAACAAAATTTTCTTTGTTTTTTTTACTATTACTATGGGACGGAGAGAGAAGCCTAACCCTGAAGAAGGGCCTTAAGAGCTACCTTCCGGGGCTCAAAAATTTTAAGGGTAAATAAAAAAAAAATTAATAGCATCCTTATTTTTGGAAAAAAAAAATCTACTAGTTGCAAGTTTTTTCTTTTTCTCGATTATCAATGGGCCTTAGTATAATATCCTAATTTGTTTTTTTAACTTGCTCACTTGGTATATAAATAAATGAACTAATAAACTTTATTTTTCAACCCAACATGAAAAGGCTTTTTTATTACTTGTTTACTTGATAATCTTTTATTTTATTTTAGGGCTAAATTACTCATTTGGTCTCTTACCTTATTTTTCAATTTTAAATTGGTTCCTTATGTTTTTTTCGCTATTAATTTAGTCCCAAACTCACTATTCATCCTACGTGCCAATATCATATTGGTCCACGTATATATTGTTGAGTAGGATACCAAAGGTAATGTTGTTCTTATATATATATATATATGCTATCTATCATGTAAGACCCAAGCTTTTGAAGGCGAGAAGTGGTTGTCGGTGCAAGAGGCACAAACAAGGAGCGATTCTTGACAAATTTCAAAGGGAGGAATGCATGAATGAATCGTTAAAACGCCGAAATGGAAGAAAGACTTAAATGAATTGATTAGTATTTATCAATATCAACAAAATGCATATTCTTTTCGATAACACATCACTTAAAAACTCCATAATTAAACATGCTTGATTTGGAATAATTATCGAATGAATGACCCATCGAAAGTTTCTCCACGAAAACACAAAAAATAAATAAATAAATAACCATGTTGATATGTGAAGAAAGTTGTCAGTTGATATGGTTATCAAGGAAGTTACATTTTTTTCTCATCCCTTAGCTCACATAGGGTTCAAACACAACCTTTGGTTAGTCAAAAGAATTTATCACTAGACTAAGTTATAGCTGATGGTAAGAGTACAGAATTCTTTAAATTTTTTTTGTCATTTCTTCTTTTTTTTTTTATTAGAGTTCTTTAATTTTCTTAGAACAGCAAGCAATGGAATCTTGGCGTACCACTCTCACTTTCCAAAAATCACATTAGAACATTTGTGCTACATACCGTATACTTTGGTTTGGTAGGAAGATTTTGGTTCCATATTCATAATCATAACTGAGTAAACATGAATCTAACCCGTCAAAATGCACGTTGAAGGAGAAAATACTATAAACAACTTCGTTTGGAACGTGATTCTGTCCCTCTCCAACACTATTCCAAACACACACTTAACCAATAATACATGCCACAATAACAAAAAGATATTCATAGAAACATCAGCATTCTTAAGAAAAACACTTTCGCACTGAAAAGTGTTCACTATATATCTGTAGCAATTTCAACTGAATTAGCATCAATGAAACCTGAGTCTAGAGTAAAACAAAATCTACTGGTATTCATCCCAGACAATTGACATGCAAAATGGCTGTTCCAATTTTCAGCTCTCAAACACATCTAGTTAAGAAACTATAAACAGGTTTTCATTGTAAGATTTCTACCAATAGAACAAATTATCTTGCTTCACTTCATGTCATGCCAAAAATACACTGGTTGAACTAAAGTCAATCAAGTTGATATTTCATCAACGATATCTGAGATAACCTTCTCCATGTCCAGATCCTTCATAGGTTTAAACGGACGCTTCATGTCCTGAAACAAAAAAAAAAAAGTTTGAAAACCAATGTTGTGATTCAAAGGACAGATATAAGGAAATTATAGGTTTTTGTTTTATGAGAACAGAATGGTATCGAGGTCGATAGTTAAAAACAAATCCCAAATACAGCATGCAAAAATGAATTAACAACTACTCGGATAACAATTTAACAAAACTTCCATAAATTCATGATTGATAACAATGGGGCAGGAAGTTTACCAAGAGGCTAATGAACGTCTTGCCCCCTTCTTCCCTTATTTCAAAGCAACCTCTCCTTGGCTGTACATACAAAAAGGGTAAAAGTTAGATCAATGCATTGGTTGACATCAGCTTACTGTGTTGAATATTGAATGATGAGTGGAGGAATGCAATGAAATGGGATGGAATAGAATGAAACAAAGTTATCATATTATGATGAAGCGGAATGGAACAGATAATAAAGTTGGTTCCAACACAATTCATTTCATCATGTTTCATTTCAATCCATCTTATTTTAATCGGTCTAGTGGAACCTAACATCATTCCAATCCACTCTATTCCATTAATCGAACCACAACAAATTTTTTGTTTCAGGGCATGAAGCATCCGTTTATGCCAATGAATCCCACTGTTCAGGAATTTTAAAATGGTACAAAACCACACATGCACAAAACAATAGTAATTAGTAAGTTATCCGACTCAATTTTGAATCAGGAAACTTGTCCAGGTCAAGTCTCAACTAAAATGCCAAAGGACATTAACCTTCAAGCATTGATGATCCCCTTTGCTTAAAACAAAGATACATTATAACTCTCACATGGATAGAAAGACTACCAAAAAAAAGCTGCATTTTCAAATTAACAGAAAAGAAAAACAAAATGATCATTAGCCTTACAAAATGTCCAGGTTCAGTAAAAATGTAAAATACAGTAAATAATATTTGTTCTCTTAGCAATAGCATACCTTATCAGGGTTCACTATCACAGTGACTCCTTCAGCTCTCTTCTCGAGACCTTCTTTGACTTGATTGGCTCTGGTCTTGAATGAGTTGCATTGCTTACTAAAGCAAAGCCAAAAAAACAAAACAAAAGCAGTTAGAACACACAAGAAAGGGAAAAAAATTAATGCAACTAGCCATACCAAATGGACACCTAGTATCCACAAACACAAATGCTTGTTACATACTCCCTTCCATCTCTAATATAAGGAAAAAAATCTATCTTGTTCTCAAATATCAGAAAAAGTTAACTAATTTTCTATTCTCAATACCATCATTCTAAAAATATCCTTATAAAGTGATTAACTCATCTAATTTTTGTTTTATTCTCAATGCAACGTTTTTCAAGTAGCTCTATTTTTTCATGAATTTGAAAAAATTAAATATATTCAACTAACTTCCTCAATAAATGTGAAACAAATTTCTTTTTCTTGTAATAGAAACAAAAAGGAGTACCAATAATCATTAAAGAAAAGCAAACAAAATGGAAATGGAAAAACTTCCAATATCAAAAGTAACCAAGACATTAACAAGTACCAAATCCCAACCTCACTACCCACAAATTCAAGCCTTTACTGATTACAAGCTTACAGCTCTAGGGTTTGGTTCCAACCACACATTCTAACACAAACAAAAGAGGCATCTTTCTTTTCATTATGCATATTTCAAAGGTTCAAATTAGTATGAATGTAAAAATGAAATAAAACCCTATATCAAATGTACTATCAAAATGACCCTAAAAATTTACCAATAACTTCTTGATTCTTTTTTTCTTAATAAAAAAACCCAAAAAGATTCTTGAACATCTATTTTCATACTATAACAAAATTATTATAAATAATAAATAAATACAGAAATAACAATTCTTCATAAACAAAAGGAGCCAACTTTTATTTCCTACAACATTTTCTTTCTTAAAAAAAATAAAAAAAATAAAAAGAAGAAAAAAGTAAAACATACCAATGCTCAATGATGATAGTCTTAGAACCTTCTTCATCATTAGCAGCATCAGAATCTCCTTCATTCTCAGACACAGCATCTTCTTCAGCACTGTTCTCACTCTCCTCCTCCTCCTCCTCCTTCTTCTTCCCCTTACCCTTCGCCTTCTTTGCTTTCTTCTTCGCCGGAACGGAGTCTTCTCCAGCTTCACTCTCTTTCTTCTGCTTACCCTTCGCTTTCTTGGTTTTCTTCTCAGCCGGAACAACAGCAGGGGAAGGGTTCGAGGCGGCGGCGGCGAGCTTCGCCGATGAACGAGTTACCCTCGCCGGAAGGGGAGGAGCGGCAGCAGCCACCACTTCCTTTTCCGCCTTGCGTTTCCGTGGTGCCATTTTGGGGGTAAAATGGTAAAATCGCAGAGAGAAAAGAAAGAATGTTTTTGGTTCCGTTCTGCGATGAAAATGAAAACTGAAAAGAAACGAAAGCGTTTGAAAGCTGTCACTGGCTAGTAGTGGATATTATATTTATTTGATTTTTTAATTAAATGGGTGTCTTTTCGATTTTGGTTTTTTTTCCCGGGCGTTGAAATTTGAAAGAACGGTGTAGATTAGAAGAGGGTGAGATGGACGGTCCGGATGAGTGGGTACGGAAAATGAGTTTGCAGAGTGGTGGGAGAAGAATGGAAAGGAGTGTCGTGTCATTGCAATTTTGGGCGGGAGCGGGATTGACTGGAAGGGTTTAGATTTAGACCAAAGGGCAAAAACTCAAATCCAGTTGTCCGTCTGCAAAATAATAATGTCATGCATTTTATTTTATTTTTTATTTTTATTTTTATTTTTTAGTTTTTAGGTGAGTTGATACTCTCTCACTCTTTATTATATGTCATTTATAATAAGATTTTTTTTTTCTAATTATAAGTTAGTACTTTATATTTTTTATGTATCATTTAATTTTTTTTTATTTTTTTGTTTTTATTACATGTTTTGACTATTTATATATTTATTTTTTTCATTAATAATAAATATAAATTTTTCAAGGATCCGAGGGAATATTGTCTTATACTTTAACACTTTTACAAAAGTTAAGAACTCTAATCAATTTTTTACCATATTCTCAAACTCAACTTTTATTTTTAAATGAGATCCACAACCTACTCCACACTATTATATTTTACAATATATATCTTACCTTATATATATCAATTATATTTAAATTGTAAACACTAGTTTAGTTTTTTTATATAAATAAATAATTTTAGTAACCAGAATTTTATTAACAATAATTTTGTTTTAATATTATTTTTATAAGAATTCAGGTAACAATTATCTTCTATTCACTCAATTAACCAATCGCATCTCACACACAATCAACCTTTCTGCCACCCTTGGCCACCCCTGAAGTTCGTATCTTCTATCTTCTATCTCCTTTCTTCATTCTCCTTCCCAATCTTGCTTCTTCTCTCAATCTCACATATCTCCTTTTCTCCCTTCTCACAAGATTATCAATCTTCATCATTACCATTCCCTACCGATCCTAATCTCTTTTACCTCACTCTCTCAATTCCTCCCCAATCACCACCGATCCTTAATCTTCTTCCCTTACTTTCTTATTCTCCATCATCACCACCAATCATCTTTGTTCCTCACTCAACCCCAACCATTTCACTCACCACCTCATCCCACTACAATCTATTAATTTTGATTCATCCCCATTATCAATTGCATGTAAGATTAAAACTCTCATTTGACAAATTGGAGTTCCATTTGTTGGAGCTGGAGTTAAGTAAACATGCATTTAGCCTTGTTGTAACTTTCATAACCTCCCAAACATCTCATTTCATCTCATTTCGCCAATTGCATCTCGTTTCCAAGAGTCGGTACGTGTTGCATACCGAAGGATGCGAATTGTGTTTGGCCTCCTGGGTGAGATGAGGCTTGATTATCATCTAAGATCAATTCTTCTTGTTGTAGAATTTCTAGGGGTGGTGGTTGCAGATGTGTCTTTGATTTCAAGTTTGCATGTTGCCAATAGTGAGTAGGACATGGTGGGTGCCAATTGTTCACCTAGGAAAGACAGATGGGTTGACTGGGAGTGACATGAATGTTGACTGGACAACCGAATTGGGATTTGGGACCGACCTTGATTGCCCCCAAGTGGGATCCTTGCGCGTTCTTCGATGCTCAAGTCAGATATAAATACGTAATGAGGGCAACATATTATGTAACGATATTAAAGGGGGTCATAAAGTAAAGTAGAAAAGAGATAGAGAGAAGAAGTAGTATGCAGATAGTAGAGAGTAGAGGGAGTTGGTGAATGGTGAATTTGAGCTTACCAATCATATGAATTTTAAGGGGTATTTATAGGTGGACTTTGGGTAGCTCTTTGGGCTTGAGCCATTGTTACTAGTCATCTCAATCTTTGAGGAGCGTAGATCATCTTGTTAGGCGACAGAAAGGGCATGCAATATTATTGATTGATGGACAAGGAGAAGTGAAGTTTACTCAAATACGATTGATCAGAGCTTCGATCGACTTGGAATTCGTCTGATCGGCCTTGGGTCTGTGCTTGAGGTGTGACCACGCCCCTTGTGCGGGATGATCAAGATACCAGGTGGCCGTACGTATAGATCGGCCATCCCTTGCCTGGAGTGTGATTGAGCCCTTCACGTGGGACTACGAAGACATCAAGTGACCACACGGTAAGATTAGCCGTCATCCTTTGTGTGGACATTTGACCGTTCGATCGGTCGTAACCATTCCTAAGAGTTGACTATCCTTAATTGTTGACCATGACCAACCGTGATCACGAATGGTCGCAACCTTTTGCCACTTGGGTGATGAGAAGGATAAGGCCTGTCCTTAGAACAATTTCTTTATTACTTTCCATAAAATTTTCACTTTTATCCCAAACTCGCTTACATGTTTATAAAAGAAGTTAATGTCACGAGCTCAATACATTTTAAGATAATATGACAATTCAATGTCAAAATTGTGAACTTGTATAGCAAAAAATTAAACAGACTCTACTTCTTTGGTCCCTTAAGTTACTTCTTTGTTTCAAAATGGTCCCTCAAGTTTTTTTGTTCGAAAGTAGTCGCTTAAGTTTACTTTCGTTAGCACAATTTATTCTTCTGTCAATTTCTCTCTTCTAACCTTCTTCTCCGGTAGGTTTCCAGAGTTCCAAAATGGGATTTCTGTCTAAGTACTAGTAGAGGACAAATTAAACATATATGCAAGTTTAAAAAAGTGATTAAGATGTTTTTATAGATATTGATTAAAGTGGGTGTTGATGGTTAGCGGTGGTGACGGGGAAAAAAGGAAAAAAAAAGATGATGAAGAGAAAGAAAAAGAATAGTGGAGGAAATGAAGAAAAATAAAGGTAAAATGATGTGATGGTGAGTGATAAACATCGAGAAAGAAAGATGAGGTAGAAGAAGCAAAAAACTAGAAAAAATGATCTTTTGGCTGAAAACTTGCTAGAGAAGATAAAAGGGTGGATTGGGAGAAAGAAAAAATTAGTATTTTAATGAATTTAACGAAAAAATAGACGAAGAGACCAACGGTATTAACGAAAACAAACTTGAGAAACCACTTTCGGATAAAAAAAACTTGATGAACCACTTTGAAATAAAGAAATAACTTGGAGAGGAAAGAAACAGTTGCCAAAAATGAAGCAAAATTGGCTGCATAACTACCGAACCATTCACCAAAATAATTTAATGCATTGCTTCAGAAAAATTTCAATGCAATGCCAGTCATAAGTAACAGGTTGTTAACTGTCAGAGTCAAACAAGACCAAATCTTATCCCTCCCTCTCTGGTCTCTACCAAGGATACTAAAACTTTTCATCTTTCAGGAACATCTATGATGTTACAAATATTAAAACAAAAAAGAGAGAAAGAAATATTATAGGAACAGCAAATTATACAACCAGACAAGCTCATCAGTTTTGTGAAACCCCGGCAAGAATATAGTTTTTGACTGAATCAGCTTCTTTGTCTTCCTATCTAGTTGCCTTAGGGCACTTCTCTAAACAAAACAGTATGTGCAAGACTGTGAGGCTGGGGATCACATGGCGTCGATTCACCAAAGAATGATAACGAGGCGAATACTTTAGAATATTGTCGAATTAGAGAAGAGTTTCATCAAATTATCCTGAGTTTCTGGGTAAAACTTTCGGGCAAATAGATAACAAGATCGTTTCGAACCATTCAACACGCAAGGCGTAATCGTCACTGTTTTCTGCAAGGCATATGAAAAATGAAAACCAGTAACAATGCATTCATTCAATAGATACAAAAGCAATATCACACAATATGGACTAACTTTGAAAATAAATCGGAGGGATGAGGTTTATACCTTTGCATCACTAGTATAATGCGGACATTCATCAATGTACTGCAGTGGATGAAATTATGTCATCTCATTAGGTAAAGTGAAGATAAAAGCTGTTTTAGAAACTTGCTAAGTAACAATCCAAAGCTATTAACGTTCATGGGGGAATGTATTATGCAGAGAACACTAACACAAATTGCTAATGTGAAATGTAAAAATATATATAAAAAAAGGACACAAAAAAAAAGTTGATTAAGAATAATCAGCAATTACTGGAGCAAGTAGCTTGGTCTGCCAAAAGAATTTAAGCTTTTCATAAGGAGACAGTACTAATGGCTTTGGGAAGAGTAATTCATTGAACACCAAACCCCTTAAGGGCATCAAGAAAAAAAAAATCCTGTGATGATTCAACATGAAGAACACAAACAACTGAAGGGAAAGACAGTAAAATTTGTTACATACCACTATGTTTTTCATGAGTCGATAAGTAATATCCCGAGCCCTAAATGACTTCGGATGCCATTTTCTCTCAGACCAATCAACATATGTTACCGACCAATTTGCGATTCCACCAGGATCAAGCATCTAAAAATATACCAAATGAGTTAATAGGGAGGGAGAGAGAGAGAGAGAGAGAGAGAGAGAGAGAGAGAGAGAGAGAGAGAGATGGCTATAATTGCAATTTAAAGGAGAACAAATTGGTTTACTAACAGTGAAAAAGGTCGGCAAGTAATGCTCATCAGCATAGCAGTTGCGATTGCCCTCCATATTTGGCTGGGAAGTTAAAAACATGAACAGTAAGAATATTGTTAGTGAGGCTATCTTTACAGATTCCTTTCTTCTCAACAGCTAAAAATAGTATTAACAGCAAACAATGTAGATACCAAGTTTGGAAAGAAATAAAGAAGCAATTATTGAAAGATGCTTTTGTGACTTGGTCGGCAAAAATAAAAATGAAAATCAACAGTTAGAAATTTATTGAGCCCATACAAGCTGCAGCAAGTAAACTAGTGACAATGAATCAGAATATTAAAAAAAATGATTACTGTATCACATTTTAATATATTCATATCTTCATAGCCAAGAAGAAAGAGAATTATGTTTGAGAGGATAAACAATCAAATCTAATCAAAAGAAAACCAGAAGAACAAAGGACCTGAAATCTATATGCTATTGCTAGATATGAAATAGTGCATGCTACAGAGAATTAGGTCCTGGAAATCTGTCAAAATTCATCTTTATAATTTTCAAGTAAACTTTATTGGGTGGACAGGCTACAGACTTGCTATATCATGCTATAACATATTAAGTTAAGGTTTTTTAATAAGTAAAAATAGAGTTTCTAAGGATTAGGGTAGTCCATAAATCACCTACTCCTATTTTCATTAAGAAATATATGTTTACCTACAGTAACATTCTAAACATAGATGGTAGGAATAATCTGTAAAGGATCAAACATTCTATCTAGTAAGCAAACGAAAAGCAGAAGTGGTTCTTAGTAACATAGTACCCTGCAATGATACTTGAATTTTCTAAAGTAAAGACTGTCTGCCATAATGATTACAGCATGCTGTCGCTTCATTGTGAACCACTGCAATACAAACAAGATCCAAATCAGTGGCATGTCAAAAAACGATTCTATTGATTTCTTATGTTTCTACATTTGAAATATAAAAGCTATATTTAATCAAAATCATGAATGTAAACATGTAATGATGGTTCTGCATTTTACAGGGAAGATGAATGCCCAAAAAACAGAATACTCTGCAAGTCAGTCATGAAATCAAAAAATTCTGCCAGGTGAAAGTATCACATTAAGAATGCAATTCAACCTCTTAAAATAACTGGAAGACAGTCAAGTAGTCAACTATTAGATTTGACAACAGACAATCCAACAACAACAAAAACAATAATTATCATAACACAATGAATTGGTGAAATGGTGAAAGAAATGAGCTAGTGTTTTGCTGGCTTCACAGTGATTTTCATGCGCTAGATTGCTTGTTATAGAAAGGACAACAAAATTTGATGATAGGGAGGCAATTAGATTCCTCGGGACATTTTTTATGCTACAAAGATGAAAATACCCGCTTTATAATTGAAATTGATGATGTTTCTTTTACACCAAATTAGCCATGCTATTCAAAGTGAAAGAAATTGAAAAAAGTCAAGAGTGAACTTGATGAAACACTGCAACTGAGGGGATACTCGACTTTTCTAGTAAAGGTAGACATCAACATCCATAGAAATTATACCTGTGAACCCTTTCGGAAATCCGAAATTTCTACTTCAGGCAACATATGCTCTATATACCTGCCATTTCCATGAGGACCAGTATCCACATAGCTGTGTTGTTTTTTCAAAAAAAAAAAAAAAAAAAAAAAATCAAGGTGAGGTAAGAGGCAGATTAGCCCAGAATTTCTTCAACAGTTTTCTAGAAGGTTATTTTGTAAATGTTTACCTGTCAATGAAGCTGACATTTGTTAATAACAAATAGTTGTACACAAAATCGAAGCGGCGCACAGGTATACAACTGAAACAAAATTTATGATACAATTTACTATATTAAATTCCATAAACCACACATGACTTAACAGCAAAAACAAGAACCAGATAATAAAAATACCTTTCAGACAGCAAAACGAAATGTTCGTTATCAGGGTCTAAAAGTGCACTTGCCAAAAGTCTCCTTTCTGCCTCAACCATAGAAACTCTCCCCCATTCTACCTGAAAAAAATTTAAAATCAATTGGTACTAAGAAATAGAAGGCGGGGCGTGGCTGCTAAGGCTTCGATACCAACTTCAGAAGATTGACAGGCATGAGTATGATTTGTGAAATGCTTAAGTGAGAGATACATGTAGCAGCTGATATTTTATATACACTTGATAATAAATGCACACCTATTTACAAAAAATAATTTGAGAAATTCTTAAGCAACATGAGCTAATTCCTAAGCATAAATAACTCTACCTATTTCCGAGGATAAGGCTTTGTTTGGTTGCACGAAAGAAAATGGGAAGAGAGAAATAGGGAAGGGAGATTATAGTGAGAAAATGAGTAGATTTTATAGTTGTTTGGTATGAGAGAAAATGTGAAGAAATAAGGGAGAAAGAAAACTTGAGTTTTCTCTCTTTTTGTTTGGTTGGAGAGAAAAGTGAGAAGAAAGAAAACCATAAATTTATCAAAAGACAAATATACCCTTATTTTGTGCATTGGCCCACCTATATGTGTATGATGAAAGAGGAGAAAAGAAAAAATGACAATTCTTTTTTTGCATTGGCCCACCTCTTTTTCACTTTTCTTCCCATAATCTCTCCTAAGTTGAAGAGAAAATAAATTTTGGTGGGTCCTACCAAGTTTTTCTCCTCTCCTCATTTTCTTTGCATAACCAAACAAAAGAAAATGTATGTTTTCTTCTTATTTTCTCTCCTCTCAAAATCTCTCCTCCCAAAATACCCTGAACCAAACAAAGTGTAAGAGTTCCTATCCTCTTCGATACTCCCTACAGTTTTAATCCATGTGAGAACGATACAACACTCACAAATCACGACTAATCTTTCTTGAAATAGCACAAAGCATGCACAACACTGATAATTCAGATGCTATTCTCTGTGGTTTAAGTTTTATATGATCATTCATTTCCCAAAGTGAGTGTTAATATTGGGTATCAGTAGGGAATCTGTTTAGTCACATTAACATAGCTAATAAGTTTCTTTGTTTTGATACACAGTTTTGATGAAATTTAATGAATGATAGACCATATATCATCTTGGTAGAAACAAGGCGAATATTACTTTTGAACTACGAAAACTGTATAGGATTTTACATGATATAGAAAAGGGTCTTACCTATTATCACTTGCCTAAACTAGGGCTAAAAATCATTGTTCTAATAAATATACAATCCTACAATAATTAATACTTTTAATACATGCTAGTAAATAACAATCTTATTAATGCAAGGAACTTAATATTGTGCCACAAATATATTTTCCCCTCATGCTTAAGTTTAATGTGCTTATCATGCATAGAGTTTCTTCAGTACCAATAAATTCGCAAAATATGGACCTCTACACAACCACAAAAAATTAAAATCTACCCTGTTAACCAATGAGAATGCTTTGAAAATAAATTTGATCATATAAAATCACAAGATAAATGATGAGACATTTGTGTGATAATCACAAGATAAATAGCTTATATATATATATATATATATATATATATATATATATATATTCTCAAAATATGTGCTATACCACATACCGGTTCACTGTGAATGTCTCGGTCAGCAAAGTAGTGGCTGACATGTACGGGCTTTACCCTTGATGCATGTACATAAATAGAGAATTTTCCCTCATGGCCCTGCATTTTGATACAAGTAGAGTACAAATAATAGCAAGTAAGCATATCTCAATCAAATTCAAAGGAAAAGGAATTGCAATTGCCAATGATATTTTATTAAAAACAAAAATTATATTGACATCTACTCAAAATAAATACATCTTAACAAAGTAGTGATTGTAAACTTAAGTTCCACAAATACACTGCTTTGATGTATCCACTTTATAAAATAGTATTTCTTGACAAATTTCACTGTTTGGTGTTTTGATGTTAAGTACAAATTAACTTGCTTGGTATTGTTGCCCCCTGCAAGGCTGATATGATGAAATGAAAGAGAGGGTGATCCAAAACAAAAGTTTTATAAATGAAGACACTTTTGGGGTACTCAAATTCAGATGATGCACTTAAAAAATGTTCATGTTTATCACTCTTCTTGAGAAAATATACTAAGCAGCCGCTAAAAAACTAAATTTTATCCCATTAGCAAATTTCCCAGAGGTGGGACACCTCATTGTATTCCTAAAGTCTCATGACCCTCAAAATATTTGCACCACAAGCATATCTTAAAAATTAAACTTAAGTTCATGCTACCATGAATCCACAAGAAGAGCAGTAATGTATGTTATTTTACCACTGTTCAAGATTTAGACTTATGTTTTACAAAATTAAAAGAGATTTTAGTTATAACTTTATTTTCTATTAAAGTTCAACTAAACCAACATATTCATCACAGTTGTTATAACATCATGGCTAACATGAGAAACGAGAAGCCACTGATTTTGCATCCACACAGTCACATATAGGAGTACAATAAAGAGTCCCGAATTCTTGCTCCCTAAGAATGAAATGTTCCCTACTTTTCCAAATGCTTATCAAATGAATGGTTTGATAGTTATCTCTTAAATTTCGCCACTTATTCATCCGTAGAATAAAATAATAATAACTATAAGTCTATAACTGAAACATGATAAAATGACTCAAACTAGTACTCTAGAGACATTTTTTTTAGCCATATATGCAGAAGACTGCAGTGAAGAACCCAAAGATACAATACAAGTAGGAATAAATTCTGAATAAATCAAAGGAAAAAAATGAAAAATAAGATATAATCCATACTTGTAAAAACAGATTCAAAAGCAAAGTTTAAGGGATACAGATGTGATACAAAATGTAATTACTTAGATGGCCAATGTAACTCGGCAGGGAAAATTGTATTATTTGGATGAAATTGGTTCTTAAAAATCCTAGTTCTATCAAGGGTTCTCTTGCCTCAATTTCATTCATATTGAACCATGACATTACAATGCCAGTATTCTACTATTTAAACAATGACAAGTTAACTAATTACTTAACTAATACTCTTATTTGTATCAAATTGCCGTACCTGAAAGAACATGTGCCAGAGCTTCTCGAAAGGCAACGACCCCGGAGTCAAAAACAAAAAAGCAATTTTAGGGATCTTGGTTTGAACAGGATAAAACTTCAGAATTTCATTAACAACAATCCGAGATTGAAGTTCTTCTTCACGTAATGCCCGAGAAAACACAGGTTCAGGCAGATCATATTTACTAGAACTAGTACTAGTAGGAATAGTACTAGTACTAATACTAGTACTAGTACCACAACCCTGGGAGGAAAAGAAAGAGCATGTTGAAGGAGGGCTATCTGGCGGGAACATATAGGCAGCAATCAGGAAAATGAACACTATAAAAAGTAAAACGATAATCCATGTAGGCCTCCTTAAATGTGATCGGTTTCTTGACCCAACCATGATTAGAAGATTGTCTATGATTTGTGGCCATGCAAGTTCTTTCTTCATTTAAGTTCAAGATACCTCAACCGCTTCCCCATGCATCTATCATCTATCATCTACCAACATGCTGATGTTTCCCTGTCACTACTCACTATACATAGAAAAGAAACAAAGCAAAAAATAAGTACTTGAAACCAAAAAAGATGAAAGACAAGCATAAATAGAAGCTTCAGGAACATATCTGGAAATCTCAAAACAAGAGCATATTAAGAGCTGCTTGTTTAAGCTTTTTTCTGTAAAAAAATACGCTTCCGATATTAGAAAGAAATTGAGTTGTGAGCGCCAATCAATTTAGTTCCTAAGATTTTCGAAATTTCAAATTGGTCCCTAAGATTGGAAAACGTGAGTCACATTAGTCCTAACGTTAATGACCATTAGTGGTGGTCCTTAACGTGGACTAACGGAACGTTCTTAAACAAAGACCGTAGACTATCTGTCAAATTAATCTCTGAGATTGTGAGCATCGGTCAAATTAGCCCCTGAATTTGAAACCACTAATGACAGGGAGTAATGTGACTCACATTTTGTTATCTCGGGGACTAATTTAGAATTTCAATAATCTCATAGACTAATTTGACAGGTGCCCACGAATTCAGGAACCAATACGACATATTACTCAAAAGAAATTACTTACTTGTTACATTTCTCTGAGTATTCTAGTGAGCTTTACTAAAAATGATCATGTCAAGAAAAGTACCTAAAATTCACCTTTTAGGAGAAGCTAAAACATTTGGAGAATCACTTCTGACATTTATATGCTGATTATGTTGAGCTGTACTCCAAACATTTTTTTAGAAGGAAAACTAAAATTCAGCTTTTCACAAAAAATCTACAGAATCACTTTTTTTTTAATAATCCAAAACAAACAGGCCCTTAATGTCACTCATTATAACATGATTCAGATTTTATCCTTGAACACTACCTCAAAACCTAACTATGTTAGAACAGCAAGATCCGTGAACAGAACAGAGAATATAAAAAAATTAAAAAAAAGGAACTAATTAAATAAATGATTTGGATCTTTGGTTGATAGTGTCATGTAATAAACAGTTGCATAAATATTCTAGGTGAGTAGGGTCCTACAACACAGACACACACAAATATATATATTTAAAAAGTGAGTATTTCTCAGTAATAATGCCAGCCACGTTGTTAATTAGGAAGTGAGGAAGCAGATCAAATAAATAATATTGCAATGAATCAAAGAAATCAAATAATAGTGTTAATAATGATACCTGTGATCTAGTAAAGGGAATCTAAGAGGGCTTGTCAACAATTTGAAATGGAAGTAAGCGCAAAGGTAGAGAAGAATGAGAGTGAGGAGAAAATGCAGTGACGACTGAGGCAGAAGAGAAAGAGTGTGTGCGGATTCAAAGGAGAGAGACAGAGAGACTGAGAGAGAGAGAGAGAGAGAGAGTAATACTAAAATGAAAATAAGCAATTTTGACGCAAACATAAGCGATTAGGCATAGAGATTAATTTATTACTATAATAACAAAACTCTAATTTGGATATTCTCCTAAATATGATAAATTTATTTGACTAAAATTTACACCCATTAAAATGTTTTTTTTTAAGGGACATTAAAATGTTACTCTTTTTTTTTTTTTTTTGATAATCTAATCTTACTCTTTAAAGTTTAGGATATAAGAAAAAAAATTATGTTTATTAAAGAAGTTAGTTATTTGTATTTAATTTTTTCAAATTTATAAAAATAAAGGTATTTTAAGAAAGTAGTATTGTAAATTCAACAAAAATTAAATAAGATAATAATTTCCTAAGCATATTTTAGAATAGTATTGGGAATGAAACAAAATTTAAAAAGATTAATTACTTTTTTTTTTTTGCTTTCGCAGGTGGTGTTTGAGTTTTCGCACTTTGGCGGCCCAACTAAATCCACCCCGACCCTACGGAACTCCAGTTTGTGGGCAGAGGTCTCCCAACGCGTGTCTCTTCGTTCAAAAGATTAATTACTTTTACTTATATTTTAAACCAAAATAATTTTTCCCTCCGGTCTCATTTTTAAACAAAAATAACTAACTTCACAGTTATTAAGGAAGTTAATAACTAACTTCGCACTTATTAAAACCAACGTGAGGTTGGTCAAGGGTAGCTCACTTGATCCCTTAACCAACTGGTTTCGAGTTCGAGCCTTGGATATGGAGCAACCTCCGCTAAGAGACCCCTACCGCTTAATGCGATTTCCGTTGGATCGAACCGGATGAGTCGGATTTTGAATAAACTAGATGGTGGTACCGGTGGGTGTACACCAAAAAAAAGTAAAATTGTATTTAAAATTTGCTTAAATGTTTAAAGAATAAAAATATATCTAAATTTATATTTATATAAAAGATTTGTTATACTTTATTTTTAAGACGATATTTAAGAAATTAGAAGTGTAAAATTTGTACAGAGAATTATGCATAAAAAAATATAAAAAGTCAAATTTGTAATTTTTCAATATTAACTTCATATTTTTAGATTTTTTTAACATTGTTCTGAAATGCAATGTATAGCAAAAATAAGTACTACCTTCGGCCTTTATTATAAGTCCATTTGACTAATTTTCACACCTTTTAAGAAAGTTAGTGAATATTGTTAGTGGTATTGAAAATGTAAATATTTGGTATACTTTCCCCTATAATTATTATTATAAATCATAAAAGTGTTGAGTAAATAAGAGTGTTTATGAAAAAGAAGTAATTAATGCTATTGAAAATTGAAAATATGATTTATATTAAAAAAAATTATTCAAAATGAGATTATATATAAAAGCGGAAGAAGTACATTACGCAGTATGATAATTGCAAATTTTAGTAATAATTTGGGTGTGTTTGAGTTGTAGCAATGTGCTGGATGAGTAGTAATGGTGGGCTGGTGGCAGAGAATTGTCAAAAGAATCTGTTGCAAGTGGAGAGAGAGGAGAGGTGAGGTGACCGTAGATCTCGGAATAGTTGCCACGTCATTCACGACAGTGTATTTTCCTCTAATCTCCATGGTTTTCTACATCCCGTCGTTGTCGCGTTAATCGATGTTGTCATGTCTCCACAACACTGCATTTTCTATTCTCTATGTTTTCTTACCTTGTCTTTTTTTTTTTTTTTAAAAAAAAAACCCTAACAAATGTCGGGTTAAGAAATTAATTGTGGATAGAAATGGTTAGAAAGTGTGATTTTTTTTTTCATGTTTTTGAAAAAAATTTAAATTATTATAAATGTTTATCTTTGTCTTTAAGAGTTGTTCATCCTATTTTACATTTATTTGAAAGTGAAGAATAATTATAAGTTTTAACAAATTTGTATTACAAGAATTTGCAATCATTATTCTTATTAATTATTACAATTAAATATTTATTTTAAATAAATTAATTAATTTTATCGTTTGAATTTTTATTAATTATAGCCGTTATATTTGCCTTGGTCTTAATTTTACCGTTTCATATTGAAAGAATATTTGGTGAAAAAAAAATCATTTTGTTGTTACTAATGTATTTATTGTTGTGATTATTGTGCATTGAAATATAATTATATCTTTTGGTTTTGAAACGTTTGCAATTTGGAACATTTGAATTTATGTGTACAACTACTTTAAAAATATAAGTGTTTTTGAAGCAGAGAGTTATGGCGTTGCACATTTTAGTGTTACTTGAATAATTTAAAAAGTGATATTATTTATTTGTGGGTATTTGATGATATGATATTCGTAAGTTTCATAATCATATTGAGAAGAATTATAATTTGGTTGATTTGTGAGGATCATCATATATGAAAAGTAGAATAATTATCATGCATTTCAATGCATATGTATCAAGAGGAAAATCCTCTTATGCACAAGTTAATCTTGGTGTAGAGAGATGATATAATCATGGCATAAGTTTATGACATGGATAATATAATGCGAATAAGTGAGTAATACATTCTTATGAGCTTACCTCCTATAACAAAGGGAGTTAACAATATGAGAAAACCATTGTATTTAATACAATGATGTTAATTGTGTTGTAAATTAAAATGAGACATATCCGGATATGAGCAAGAATTATGTGAATTAAAAATCATATAAAAATCAAAAGGGATCTGATCAATAAAGTTGAAATACATAACATCGAGGGGAAGAGGATTAAGCTAATTTGTCAACGACCGTGATGGGAACCCAACATTTGTGATTGGAGATCCCATGAAGAAGGTTCATATGGGTAATAACAAGTCACTTGTCGATTATTCTAGCACAATTAATTTCCCTTCCTATGATGTAATGGTATGTGCTAGACTGCATTCAAGAGAGGGTGAGCAAAAAGCTCTTAATGAATATTTCATATCCTTTAGGGAGGTGTATGAAGTGCAACATACACTTGATAAAAATATCATCTATATGAGCGTCGGAGTGGGGCCGCTCCTATGTTATCGATGGCACGATTTCTAGAGCACTCATGAACACCAGGCACGCACGTGACCATAATAGCGCAATCCAGCGGCACGCACGTGACCATAATAGCGCAATCCAGCGATAACAACAGGAATTGTGGAGTGTAGTGTCACTGGTAGTATTCCTACATACTTCAGAGTGTTATTGGTTCATAGAGCTTGCTCCACCAATGCACCGCATATTATATTCTATCAGTCTAGATTTGGTTCATAGCCCAAAATAAAGGCACCATATTTAATTCATTACACTCATAATGTTAACACGGGAATTTTCTAAAAATTATCTTGAAACATTTTTGAAACAAGTGGATTGTTGTAAAAATAGTATTTTATTATTTCAAAAATATTTATTTTAAATTGAATTTATTAATCATTAATTTGAGTGGTGGTTACAAAACTTTATTTTTATTAATGTGGGTGTTTATTTTTATTAATTCTTATTATTAATATTATATTAATAATTCTTTCTAATGTTTGTTTCAGTTGGACAGTTGGAACATTTTAGCATGATATACCAGATTATTATAGACAAAAATACCCTTATACATTAAAAAAAATAAGTTTTAAAGATAGGGACATTTTAATAATTTTATTATTGAAAGTTAAAAAAATTAAAAAAATTCCAGAAATCCAATTTTCTCTCTCCTTTCTCTCTCCACAAAACCTAATCTTCTCACTCTTCTAAACCATCATCGCCCCGCCCCACCGTCGACGGCATCGCCCAACTCCGGTCCAACTTCCCATCACCCCTGCAACCCCTCTTCTTCGCCCCTGCACTCAGTCCTCCGTTCGTGTCACCTTCTTCTACCTGCAAGCCCTATCGCTGCCCTCACCCCTCTTGCTCCCTCTTTGAACTCGATCCCAATCACTGATATAGAAAAGCTTTCCAAGACAAGGAGTGGTGGGGCGACGATAGCTCTAGCATGAGTGGGTTTCTAATTGAACCAAGAATGGAGTGGGTGTGGGAAGGTTGGGTTCTGGTGCGACGGTGGTGGGGCGACGACGACTGTAGCAGATTTGTCAAAGGAGGGAGACGGTGAAATTAGGAATGGTTTTGGGGTTATTTCTTTTTTCTTTTAATTTTAGAAAAGGAAATTATGTAAATATCCTTCGGTCATTAAAATTTGTTTCACAAAATACATTAATTACATTAGGGTATTTTTGTCTATAATAATTTGATACACCGTGCTAAAATGTTCCAACTGAAAAACCACTTTAAGCATGTTAGCAAACCCCATATATATATATATATATATATAGTAGTTGTTACATTTGTAGTATTTATAGTAGTTATTATAATTTAATTAATGCCTTTTAAAAAATTCAACGGCAAAATCTTTTTTGGTTGTGTCTTTAGAGCTATATAATAGGTGTTGTGGTTCATACAAATTAGAAGTGAAGTTGATGATATGTTTTGTTCTTGCTCTCAAGTATGTATAAGAATACTTAGTGATATTGGGGAATAGAGAATAAGTGTAACATATGTTTATTGATATTTTTTTTAAATCTTGGGTTAGATCAGAAACAATGGTACTATAAGTTCTTATAGCTTATATTTGTGTTAGAGACAATCATAGAAGAGTCAGTTGAATCTTGGGGATCATCGCGGTGCGCGAATAGATAATAATGACAACGTCTATCGACGTGCCTCATACTATAAACTATATGGAAGTGATAATCACAACATCAACAATCTTTACAAGGAAGCTAATAAGTTCAGGAGTTTTTGGAAGCTGAAGTCAACAACCGAGAATGCCTTCATCATACAAATTAGTATTGTATTTTATTTATTTTTATTTTCTAATGCAATATCGAATTATTTCCAACATTTTTTTTGTTTAGCAACACCTGCAAGGCAACAAGTGAACTCTCTTTTGTAAATATTTTCAGTGTTCTTGTATCGTTTGTAACTTTGACCACATCTAACCGAAAAACCACAACTCTTTGCAAATAAAGAGTAATATAAAACATGTAAGCATATGTATCATTGTTAAACAATTTCTTTTTCTTTTTGTTCGAATTCCTTGCGGAACCACCGGTATCTCCAAGAGCACCTTTAATATCAGGGAATCCTTGAGACTAATCCGGAGTGAGCTGCGTGACTGGCTCTCCCAGCGTGATGTTTTTAGTGGGAATCGAATCCGGGACTACTAGCACCCTTGTCCCATTCCCAAGATTTCAGTTGGGGTCTTACACCAACTGAACCAAACATTGACATTTTCACCTTAAGGCAAAGGTTCACTTAAAATTTCTTCAATTTCATCATCTTCAGGAATCTCTCAAATTTCATCATCTTCAAACGTGAATCATTATTTCTAAGTATTACTACAGCCAATTACCAATTCCTGCGTATGACAATATGCCCGTAAAAATTTAGAGAAAATCCCAATCTAAAAATATACTAATAAAATTAAATTAAAACATATAAATACCAATTCCATCTTTCACAAGTATGTCTACAAACAATTTCAAAGGAAAAAATGATCGAAAGTCTATCAGACATAGCATCTAAAATTTCATAACTACATCCGTTAGTTAGAGTTTTTATTTTTCAATGCTAATTACATTAATTCATATATAGGTTCAGATAGGTTCAAAAATTGAAAAATGTTGCTAAAATTGTAGGTTGATTGAGAATATCATGACTCAACTAGAACTAGAGTTTGTTGCGTAGAAAATTCGAAAAGAATAATAAAATAAAAAAACAAATAAGTAAACATGCAATTGAACAACTATATCAATAGTGTTCACCCTCAACCCTTCTTCTTGTTGTTTACGGATCCATTGGTACATTTTCTTCTGCAAAGCAGTGTCATTCTACCCCAAAATGATGACAAGAAACTCAATCAACTAAGATTGTACTAAATCATTACGTACACCACACTTGTGACTTGGGTATGGAGCAACCCCGCTGGGAGACCCCTACCGCTTAGTGCGAGCTCAATTGGGTCGGATCAGATTAGTCGGATTCTGTATAAACCAGATCCGGGTACCGGTTGGTGTAAAAAAAAAAATAGATACGCCACACTTGTAAAAAATAGAAGTGACAGTTGCCTATAAGATTGATTTTCATTGCCCATATGCTGGAAATTAAACTCTCCCCAGGCGGAGGAAGATTTGTCTTGGAGGAACATTTTCATTTTCTAATTGAAACAAGAATCATGAAGTAAGTACAATAATTTGAAAGCCTAAAGAGGAATTGGAGTAAATAGAATGAGTGTTGGCTTACTGAACACTGACAAAAGATTTCCCTAAACACATTAACACTCTCAACATGAAAGCCATATTAGAAATATTGAAAAAATAGTAAACTATTCCAAAACCAACCTATGGACATGTAATTCTGCCTCATCATCTTCAATTTCATTACCATTGATGGAAACTTCAAAGTGCTGCAGGCTTTGTTCAAAAATCTCCATCTTTGAGCAAATCTTCCTGCTACTCGCCACTTGGCAATTAAGCAAGTCATTTAAACAGGAAGGAAAGCCATGAAAGCAAAATAATTTAAATGATCTGTATATTATCCTCTATTTGATTGTCAAAACATTAATGCCAAAGCCACTGCAAGATTTTCCAAATAGACATCAATATTGGAACTTTGGTTATAAATTCTCATGCAATAACCCTAAAAGTTTGTTGTGAAAAATTATTTTATAAGCTAGAGTTCAATCTACTTTGGTCAAAGAGTTTAGAAGGTAGAGTTTCTCAGAAACCTCTCAAACAGAATAAACATGCTAAGATACAACTACCTAAAACCACTGATTAGGAAGCCGAAGGAGAAATCAAGGGCTGGTGAAAAAAAAAAAAGCATATAACTGCTATTATCAAGGGCTGGTGAAATTATATATGTTCTGAATAGTTTCCCACCTAATCATAAACGAATAAGGAGAAAGAAGCACATAATAAGCTTATAATAAATTTGAAAATATTCAACCAATCACCAAGGAAAATAAATAAATTTTGGCTCATTTTATCAATGATAAAAGATTGTTACAAAAAATTGTTAGTGAAATCAAAGAAATAAATACAAGTAGGAGACCATTCAATCCTTGTCTGCTTGATCTAATCTGCTAACCCTCTCAAGCAGATTATTCATCGTAATACCAAATGCATCCTGAAACTTATCCAGCTCAGCATTGTGATCTCCATATGCTAGCCCAGGCAATAGTTCATATACAATAAACCTCCTCATGTTTTCCCTCTCTCTTGAAGAAACATTGGCAACCCTCTCCACCACATTCACATTCATTTGTTTCACCTCTTTTTTATCTAGAAATACTGAGTACTTGTCATGGTCCTCAGGTAAATGCCAAGGATATTGGTAATAAGCTGTGAATGGATCAAAAAGCACTGGTATGCAACCTGATATAAGGGAATCAAAAACAGATTTCCTTGTTGGACTATCCCCTGGAGGCTGCATGCAGAACTCAGACTCCATAAAAAGTTGTGTAATTGACTCTGGCTCATCACACTTAGTAGAACTGCAATTCAGAAAATGGCACTTACCATTGCTTTTTGAAGTGCATTGGTCTATTAATATTGACCTTATGTTGTCCTTTGCTTCAGGTCGCGCCCCTCCGGCAAAACTGACAAGGTTCTTGCGATTCGATCTAATGATTTTCAGTTGCCATGCAATTATGTCATTGTCTGAATGTGGATGGAAATAAGTTGGATGAGGAATTCCAATGTCATTCACATGCCATGGCTGTCTTTCGATCAAGAGCTTCATTGGATTTTGCATTTTATCAAGCTCTAATAATCTACTATAACGCAGTCTTACCCATGATTAAAGACTGTTTTCCAGGATTTATCTGCAAAACAAATTTATATGTCTGGCTTCCTGCTTTTGCCAAGGATATATATATATATATATATATATATATATATATATATATATATATATGAGAACGCATTGTTTTGAACACGGAGCCTAGTATAATAACTTATCAAAGTTCAATTTTACAAAACATCAAAAAGATTATACTTTTAAATTGCTGCTAATAAATCCAAATACAAAATATTAATCCATTCCTGCTTCATCTTGGTAGAAAACAATAAAAATTATATCATTACATGATCGAACTACAGCAAAGGGCAGATACAATAGAAAGGAGAAAAACTAGTTTGAAACATAACTTACACTATAGTCAAAGTTGAATTAAAACCAAGCATAAACTCTAGAGTCTAGAGCATACTGTCTGTTTTTGCGGGGAGGCGACGGAAGAAATTGATTGGTGCAGATGGGAGCCTGTGGCGAAACCTTGGATGCCTCATGACATAGAACCCTGCCAAACCCGCAATTGCTTGAAAAGGAGTAATATAAAGAACCAATGCAGATATTAGACAGAAGGTAATGAAGAGAGCGGTAGCACGTGGGTCTCTCCAGCTTAACAGTGCTTGAATCCTCTCCCCCTGGCTCGCTAAATCACCAACCACACTTTGAATTCTTCCTGCCACGCTCCTTAAACGATCATACCTCATTCTCACTATGTCCGGGTTTCTGCTCGTAGGGAATGTGTCAAACTCCTCATCCAACTCATCTGGTTGCACTGCATCCGCTTGTGATATTCTTGTATTCATGTGAGGAGGGTACCTTGGTCGGTACCTAAAGTTCCATACACCTATTAAAACCATGTAGAGAAAAACTGTAGGCAAAATCAGCTCCGGGAAGCAAATTAGCATGAGGAACAACACATGAACCAACACTGTTGTAATAGGATTCCTCCACATGCAGATATCACCAAACCACTTCCCAACTGCGAATACGCCTGAAAAGAGTGTCATCAGCCGGAAGAAATTCGCCTTGCTTCGCCGCATGCTCCACAGGTGTGAGTCCACATCAGACATGTATTCCACCACCTCCTTACGAAGTGGTGGCTCTGCTCGGCCTAATCGTGCAGCTACTATGTTCACCGCTTGGTGACGTAGCATATCAAGCTGCATGACTGAGAAGGGCCTAATGTAGTGCATTTTCGGCAGCAATGGTTTTGAGTATAGATAAATCATGTTTGCAAAAGAAGTGCATGAAAACCTTATTGCCAAGTGAAGTTCCCCCATCTTCTTAACTCCGGTTGGGTGAAGTACTAGCAATGGATAAGAGTGAGTGTAAATCCTACCTGTTTCCAAAGTTGAGATACGAATTCTGACCTTGCCGATTTTCAAGTCTTTTGAACCCTTTTCTCCAATATGGCTATTATCAAACACACCAACTGTTAGCACAGTGGCCTGATCAAAAACCTCCCAAGTGTATTGCTCATTGTATTTTGGACAAAGATTATCAACCATAGTCCTTGTTCGGATCCATTTATGACCATATTTTGCTACACAGTATGTATCAGAAGTGCCCCTTCCTTCCCTTGTTTTCATTGGATGGAGTCCTACAGCTTTCAGCACTCCTAGCTCTAAAATCCCAATTGGTGGCCTCCATAGCTGCTTTGCCGTGGGACGAAGATCGCTGCTGTAATGGGTTGATTCATCAAGAACATGATATCCTCCATCTAAACATAGTCGCAGGTGAATTCTGCTAGAGAATTTTTCTTTCTTCAGCTGATCAACATCAATAGCCACTGGCTTTTCAAGGTTGAACCATCTAGAGTGAATCATTCTATCATCAGCGCGCCTGTCCACAGCATTGAGTGGTATGATGACCCTTCCAATTATCTCATCTTTTCCAGCACCAATCCTATCTTCAACTGTTAGGACTAGATGGTCTTCAAAAGGTTCAGCAGCAACAAACAACAGGTCCTCATTCCAGAGAGGGCTCAGATTTCTGGCTGGAACTGTCTTTGTTTTGAGCACTTGGTTTCCTATTTGCGCCTTCACATAGGCATCTGGGAAACGGTTTTTATCCGTAGGAACCAAGTCTTGTGCCTCGACAATATTAACACGCACATACCACAACCTCGGTGCATGATAGACCTTTGAACGAATCATTGTGGATGCAGCAGGTGAGCTGTCAACAGGTGTAGCCGCATCTGAATGCCATGCATCAGAAAAAGCCTCATCTGCTTGTGTACCAATCCATACAGCGAGCATTAGCTCACCTTTTATCTTCTCCCCCTTCTTATCCTCGAGACGGTACCACTCTGGCGCCAAAGGACTATCTGGTGGCACTCTCATAGGAACCTCATTGATGTCGAACCTCACAAGGCCTACAAAGTCATCTTTCACAAGATCCTTGTCCTTGATCTTAACTTCTAGTATAGATGCTTGCATCCGCTCTTTTGAAAAGGCAAACACTTGATTCCACTCTGGATGCTGATTCTTATCAAAGTGTCTAGTGATACCTTTGTAGTTTCCAATTCTTACCTCAACAAATGGATCAAGACTCCCAGTAAGATCCATAGCAGGAAGTTCACGAGCCTTAACAACCCGAACATACAGAAAATACATCCTTTCCACCAGGTCATAAGTACTCGAGGTCTTGTCTTTATGAATAATACGACCCCCTACAACTCTTCCCCCTCCGAGAAATGGGCTTGTTTCTTTGAGTGCATAATCAACCGGTTGCGCTGATGAAACAGAATGCATTCGTACTAGCTTCAGAGGTTGGGGTCCACCAGATACTATTTCATCTGCTTCATACTTTGGTACATAATGAGTATCTGCAAAGCTAGGGGAAAGGTGTTGGTGTTGGTGTTGATGTTGCTGCTGCTGGTGATGGTTTGTGTTAGGGAGATGATGAAATGTGTGTCTTGCCCACTCAACCTTTCCATTAGACAAAGGGTTAGCCATTGCATTGCCAGCTGCATTAACTTCTATCTGTGCTAAGCTGGGATTATTTGTTGGCATGGACTCAACGACCGGAGCTGGAATTGAGGATTTTATGGTTGTGTCATCAGTAATGTACACTTTAAGGCCGATCTCTCCTCTCACACGAGAGAAAATACCGCGCTTTTCCAATGGATAGTGCAGGACAACAGCATCAGAGTAAGGGACAAAAGAAGTTCCCGTGAGGCTAACCTTGCCAAGAAATGAACTGGAGTTAGTAGCTCTTGTATAGCAGTGGACATAAGCATCAAGAATGAGATAGTGAAGATTTGTAGGATCAGATATATTGAAATAAAAACTCTCATTCCAAACGGGATTGAGATCCCTTTCCTTGATTGTGGTACGGTACTTCTGGCCATCAAAGAAAAGTTCCACAAAGGAACTGGATGAACCCTGTCCATCTTTAGGTAGTAGATTGTGAGCACTAACCACATCCACCCCTAACTTGAAGTTGTTCATTATCAAATGTTGCAGTCAGGTTTGTGTTTCCTAAGGAAAGTTTATGTAGTGAGAACTGCAAGATATGTATGGATACCTGCAAAGAGAGTAAAATGATTTTTAACAAACAATTGAAAATTTTAATTATGGGATAAATATAATTGACTGTATGTTTACAAATCTTATGTTATTCACTAGATGCATGCTTATAAATAAACAAGGTATTTACACACAGTCGAAGATCTAAATATTTGATAATGATTTAATTAACCTCAGACCAGCAAAGTATGAAGTGTGTCAAATACTATACAAATGCAGGGTTGATAAACATCCATACATCTAAGCAAAAATAGGCCAGAAAGATGCAGCAATTTCATAACCAAAATGATTGCATCAAAGTACAAAAAATTAATATATTTCTCATGACACAAAAAGAATTGTGCAACTACAAGCATATACAAGTATGCATATTTCCATAATATATTTCCATAATTGATCCATTCAACATTTCAACTTCACTTTCAAGAATAAGACAATGAAACTGAGATATGAACACCAAACAAAAGGAAATGTTTTCCGGATTGACCAGCTTCACTTTCAAAGTAAGGACCAAGCAAAAATCTGAAGACCAATAAATGAATCAAGAGGTAAGCAGCTATTGTGAACCAGTGTACTAGATCTTCATCTTGGTACTAAAGATATAGGCATTAAAAAGTCATTAGTCACAGGATGTCAGAGTGCCTAGTTAATTATATCATTTTTGAAGAAAAAAATCACCCAATTCATGTTGGGTAAATTGCACTTGCATTGACAAGGTGGTGCAGGAAAACAAAAGGAAAATCAATAAATTGACAAGTGAATAAGCTAATGTTTTCTAAAAAAAAAAAAAAAGACATGCACAGCCAACATACTTAGTATGTGTTTGGTTTAGCGGTCACCGACCGCAAACATGGAAGTTGCAGAGAGCCAGCTTCCGGCCAAACGCGCGTTGGGAGCCCTAAACGCGAAACCAAACAGGTCTTTATACCGATAGAGTGATAGGTAAGATAAGCCATTAAACCTTCTATTGGTTAATGATACCCTAAGAATGTCTACACCCTTATAATATTTTGTTCTCCATATCAAATTGAAAGATCTTCTGATAGTTCCACGGCAGAAATTAAAACTAGGTAGTAGGTACATATTTTATTACACAACAAAAATTAAGGCAGTCATACACTGAATATTACGATGCATGATAAATAATTTATTAATCTGGGGAAATAATATGCAATAGCAACTGTTATATAAGGAAAAAAATCATAACCAGTGGAGGCTGGCACAAGTGGAAGGGGCTTGTGTCCCTTAAGCATGTGGTTGCGGGTTCGAGTCGTTCCCGAGACGCATGTGAATGAAGCAAGCCTTACTGGGAGCATCGCCCCCGAAAGGGCCCGACCGTTTCAGTAGAAACAAAAAAAAGACTCACCTTCAAGAGCAGGATTTTGTGGGATCCTTGCCTGTCCTTTTCAGTGGGCAACAACTTAATGAAAATCAGCTAGAAATAAAAAGTAGAGTTGGTGAGTAATGAGTACCAAAACCAAACAAATACGATGATATATTGGCTTCACAGCAGAAAGCAAAAAATAGAGTCAACAGTTTCCTCTACACAGAGAGGGGTAATGTGGAAAACTACCTCGTAAAATTATTTATTTACACGCATATAAAGACTGAACATGTGAGTGTCACACATTTTCAGCTCAAAGTTAGTGATCCATTAAACGCGGCACACACACATGAGCTTTGTGCAGGTAAATGGACTCATCCCAACACATTTAAAAATTGTGACTAAACAATAAAATGGCCAAAGGGAAATAATAAAAGGAAAGAATTAAATGCTCTCTAGAGCTACTCGTGAAGCATGAGATTGGAAACTTAAAATGGTAAGGAAAAAAAAAAGCAAAGAAAAAAGATTAGGGTAGTATGAAGTATGAAATGGTGTTAGCTGTTGCTTCTTATTAAAGCAAAAGAGGTTTGTGAATAATATCTCATTATAAGAGTATTCATTTATTGAAGGGGGCAAGTGCAACGTGCAAGAAAGGTGACACAGTTAGAAGCCACAGGGAAGAATTACCTAACAACTAACGAGGGTGATGCGTTGGTGAGCACCACAAATCACAATGCCATTACTCTCTCTACTGCATGATGCTACTGAATAATGCAGACAAGACTACTGCACTACTGTCTCCAATGCTGAGTGTATGTATGTACTGTAGTATAAGACAAAGGCTCTCTGTGCTTCACTTCTGACAACTCCTTCCTTTTGCTTTTTTTTGCTACCATGTGGGCGACTTCATCTTAAGTATATCAGATTATGATACCTTGGCATCACATGAGTTAATGAGTGCGTGTGTGTGAGGGAGGAAGTGTGAATATACGAGGGAGAAGAATAAAGAGAAGAAGGAAAAGAAGAAAAAGAAGGAGAAGAAGAAGATTGGAGGGGGGTGGGGGTGTTTGAAGAAAAAAGAAGAAAAAAAAAGAAAAAAGAAGATGAAGGGGATATTTAAAAAAAAATGAATTAAAGGAGGTAAAAAACACAAAAAGGGGTTAGAAAATCAAAGTCCTAGGATAATTAATTGGTGTACGGGCCATGGGGCCATAATCAGCATGGGGTTTCCCTTTCATTTTGGGCTTTATCATAATGACGGGGTTTGCTTGCATCCATTGACTTTGCCAAAGTCATTGCCTGCATTTATTTTGGGTATTTTTTTTTTTTTATGCTGATTTATTTTGGGTATTTAATCGCGTATGCAACCAACACGGGGAGAGCTTTGACATATCCTAAACCCATGTCTTTTTTTTGTGTACACCAAGGGGTAACCCCCAGCCGACAGCCGAAGACTAATCCCCTCCGAGGCATAGAGATCATCGAAGTGGATTTTGCCTCTATCAACAAAGCTTTTTTCATGCCCACGGCAGGGATCGAACCCCTGACATCCTGACATCATGCTTAAGGAACCCAGCTATCTACCAACTATGCTGGGCTTTGTTGGTAATCCCATGTCTTTATCTTCCCCTTTCATAGATACTGACTGAAATCATTATGGCCTTTTCATTATTATTATTATTATTATTATTATTATTATTAATTATGCAGGCTTCAGTGTATGTAAGGATGGTGTCCCATCCCATGGATGTAACACATTAGAATAGAAGAATGTCATCCATGCAGCCACGTGAAAGGTGACATAAATCAGAGCATGAATCTGGCTGCTACTATGCATCTACTCTAGCTAGCTTCTATCAAACGGTTGTGTTTATCACATTATTTCAGTTAACTCCACACACTTCACTTAAAAACCATAGGCATAAGCATTTATTACATTTAAATTTTAAGTATCCTTGCTGATAATATTTTTTTTTAAAGTATTCTCTGTATACTTTTAATTTGTACATATTCAATAAGTACTATTTTATCAAAGGCTAATTTAAGTTTTTTAATTGCCGAACTTAGTTTTTGAAATTTCTTCGATGCTTTGGGTCTCTAACTTTGTTCAATTTTTAAAAATGATCACTTCGTCACTTAAATGACGATATGACAAACAACATGTCACGTCACTTTTGTAACATCGATAAGTGACATGTTATGTAGTGCCACGTAATACGACATGATTTTTTATTAAAAAATCAATTCTTTTAAAAATTATTAAAAGATTCGATTTTCTTTAAAAAAATGATTTTTAACTATTCCAAATAAATTTGAATTTTTTTAATTTAAAAATTCACGTAGCATCATCTAACACGTTATCTATCGATGGGCTTAGTGAATGTGACGTGGCATGTCATCCATAATATCATCACTTAAACGATGAAATAATCATTTCCAAAATTTGGGTAAAGTTCAAGAATCTAAAACATAAAAAATAAATAAATAAATGAATAAAATAAAATAAAATAAAAATTTAAAAACCAATTCCAAACAAGCAATTAAACTCAGGGAGTGAAAACTTAAATAAACTTTTATCAAATCTAGCTTGCATTACAATTAAAAAAAAAAAAAAAAAAAAAAAAACCTTGCCGATGCTACAAACAAGACTACTTTCAATGTCAATTAACTAACTATCCGATCTTGATACCATTTATGTCTAAGTTGTCTAGCTTCTTTGGTCTCTTGTAATTCCTTAACAAGAGTGAGGAGCAAACAACAGTGACAGAAGAGGCAGCCATTGCAGCTCCAGCAATCCACGGTGGTAACCTGAACCTAGTGGATGGGTAAAGGACCCCTGCAGCAATTGGAATGGCTAGTAGATTATAACCAAGGGCCCAAATGTAGTTTAGCCTAATACGTGAGAAAGTTTTCTTAGCTAGATCAATGGCAATAATTATATCCTCCAAGTTGCTCTTCATTAGAACTATGTCAGCTGCCTCAATAGCTATGTCAGTGCCAGCACCTATTGCCATTCCAACATCAGCTGCAACAAGTGCTGGTGAGTCATTTATGCCATCTCCAACCATTGCCACAGTGAACCCTGAACTCTGTCAATGCATCAATTTATTGTTAAAACAAAATTGGCCAAGGTTCTTCTGCCTGTAATCTTAGATAATTTAGTTGATACTATATGAATATGATGGAACTAAGTTCTATTTGTAAAAAAGGAGATAATTTCAATAATCGATTATACATGTGTAATTGTCTAATTGATTATTACCAGAGAAGAAATATTTTCATATTTTTTTTCACCCCTTTTTACACCTATTTTATAATTATTCATCATCTGTTCATTGTTATTTTCAAAGCAAAATCTTTTTAATCAACAATTATAAACTAGGTGTAAAAAAGGATGTGGGAGAAAAATGTAATGAGATAAAATTTTTTCCCTTATTATTATAATCCATTATAATAAAATCAATTTATGTTTACCAATGTTCAGTAAGAGTGATTTTAAGATAAACTATTTCATTTAGGATATGACCGTACAAAAACTGGTATGATATTTAGTATTTGTTTAGATTAAGAATATTTGTTTGGTAGTTACTTTGGAATGAGTGAAACAAAAAACAAATGTGATTGCCTTCAAAATAATCACTCTTTCTCAATTAAACTTTTAATTTCTAGCTTTTCTGAAAACTGTTTTTCCTTATAAAAAAAAAAAACATATTTTTCACCTATTAGATAGATTTGTCAATCATGTCATAAAAATGAGAGGTAATGCTGAACAACTTGGATGATAGTTAAGAAATCAATTTTGAACCATGATTTTGTATGTACCTGCAAATCTTTTACTTTAGTTGCTTTAGCCTCAGGCTGGGCTTCTGCAATGACAGTTTCAATACCAGCTTGTCTAGCTATGGAATTAGCAGTTCCCCAGTTATCACCTGTCACCATGATGCTCCTGACTTTCATGGAGTTCAGAATTGTTATAATTTCTTTGGCATCAGGTTTTAATGGATCAGATACAGCCAAAACTCCAGCTATTTCTCCATCCATGGATACTAAAATCCCAGTTTGAGCCAAGTTTTCAGCTTCTGCCAGTATTTCTTCAGCACCTACTGAAATCTCTATGTTATTATCCAGCATCAATTTTTTGTTCCCAATCATTATTTCCTTGTTTTTAACAATTGCTTTCACTCCATGACCTGAAACAGAAACAAAGTGGCTGGCTTCTGGCAAGGGATGATTCTGTTCATCTTCTATGCTCTTCTTGGCATGCTCAACAATAGCCTTGGCTATTGGATGCTCACTGTTCACCTAATGTAGATATGATTATAACACTAAGTTCCATTATTTGTATAACTTTTTTGAAGCAACATGTCAGCAGAGCATAATACTAAACAGTGGAGTATTTGTCATGTTATTCAGAGTTAGATAGTTAATTAAGGAAAACAATGAGTTAACAAACTTATATTATATCCCTCTGCTGTTATCTTTGAAATAGGAAGGCTTGCCTCTGCTGCAGCAACAAATTCATAGAAATCTTCAAGTGAGATCTTTCTGAAGAGCTTTGTGGTAACAACCACTGGCTTCCCAACTGTTAGAGTTCCTGTCTTATCAAATACAATGCAATTCACCTACAAAATTGTAAGCTATCAGTGAGTTTCTTATTGCTCAGACTGAAGAGACTAGAAAACAAATGTTAATAGCACTCTCTCACCTTATGTGCACTTTCTAAGGCTTTCCCTCCTTTGATCAACACACCTTGAGTTGCACCAACTCCAGTACCAACCATCACAGCTGTAGGAGTGGCCAGGCCTAGAGCACAAGGGCAGGCTATGACCATGACTGAAATCCCAAACTGAAGTGCAAGCTCAAACCTGTTCATAGAGGATGGTATCCATGGTTTTGGGTATGCTTGTAATTGTCCAGCTAAAAACCATGAAAGCCAAGTTGAAAGAGACAGAAAAATGACCTGCACATAAAGGCATTGGTAAGCAATGATATACTAACATTCATCTAAATATAAGAGTAAAGATTCAAATTGGTCCCTCTAAACACTGATATTTTTGGTCCCAAAGAAATTAATCATTTAGTCCTGAAGATTACACTTTAGTCTTTCCGTCATTTATTGAGCATAATTAAACCCTAATAAGCGAATCACGTACCGACTTAGTCCCTAACAAAATCATTAGTGAACCACCCTGAAAACGTTGACTCTAGCTCAACTGAAAAATCAGAAAGAGTAGTTAGCATTATAGATGATGCTTACCAGAGGAACAAAATATTTGGAAATTTGGTCTGCCAGTTTCTGGACTGGTGCTTTAGCCATCTGAGCAGACTCAACAAGTCTAACAATCTGAGATAGTGCACTCTCTGATCCAACTCTTGTTACCTTGACATGCAAAACCCCATTCTCATTTACAGTCCCTCCGATCACCATATCACCTTTCCTCTTAGCCACAGGCCTAGCTTCTCCAGTTATCATGCTCTCATTTACATGGCTTTGTCCCCATATGACAAAACCATCTGATGCTACTTTTGCACCAGGAATAATTTTGATCACATCATTCTTTTGTATCAACCTGCTATCGATTTGTTGTTCACTAATGATATTTCCTTCATCATCTTGAGTCAAAAGGGTTGCGGTATCAGGGGTCAAGTCCATAAGCTTGGCAATGGCTTGTGATGTCTTCCCTTTTGCCAACACCTCCAAGTACTTCCCAAGCAGAATAAATGAAATTAGCATAGAACTAGTCTCAAAAAAATCATTGCCTTCAAAATCTTTAGAAAAAGCTGCTCTTGCAACAACATAAACAGAATAGAAGTATGCAGCATTTGTTCCTAAAGCAATCAACACATCCATGTTAGCAGAACCTTTTCTCAATGCTTTATATGATCCATTGTAGAATCTCCTGCCTATGATAAACTGCACTGGTGTAGCAAATTCCCATCTCAAGAGCAATCCAATGTTCAACATATTAACAATTTTCATTTCTAGAACATGTTTAACTCCAGGTATATACATAAGGACCATGGATGTCAAAAAAACAGGAATTGTGAAAGCCAAACTCCATATGAAGAATTTGAAGTATTTTTTAATTTCTTCTTGTCTAAGTGTTTCTCTTCCTCCTTCATTTGGAAATATCACTGCTCTAAAACACCCTGATCCTGTAGATTCAATAACTTGAATAAAGGTTCTAGGTCCAGTGATATATGGTTTATAAGCTATGGTAATTTTGTTAATGTCTGGATATATGTCTATGGTTTCAACACCTGGCAATGCCTTGAAAGATTTTTCAATGGCACTCATTGATTGCTCATTTTTAATGCCATCAATTTTAAACTCTATCTTGCTTATATGTTCCCCAGTGCTTATTAGTATGGCTTCAAACCCAATATCTTCAATAGTTTCCATTAGCTGATTGTAGCTCACAATGTTAGGGTCATAACGGATTTCTGCTTCTTCAGTTGCTAAAGCCACACTTGCTTTGTGCACCCCATGAAGGGTTTGGAGAGCTGATTCAACAGTGGAGGAGCAAGAAGTACATGTCATGCCCTTAATGTGTATTCTACATATTTGGGATGAGGTGTCAATCGATTCTTCATCAATGATCTTGGCTTCAAATCCAGCATCTTCAATTGCCTCACATATTTTCTCCTTCTGCATGGTTTATTATTTTACAATACAAAGTATCAGTACATTTGGTATATAGGCCTTACTTTTTGGGGCCTAATTAGTCCACCCCGATTTTTGTAACTGAGCGAGACTTTGACTCTATGGTACGAGATCTCTCCAGAGATTATTGCCTCAGGTAGAAGTCGAACCTTTGGTTCCACACTCCCTCAGCATCTCAGCCAGTTAACCAATAGGGCCAACCCTCTTGTACGGTGTAAAATGTTTTATGTGAAGTGCTTACCTTTTTTTTTTTTTGTTTAATGTGAAGTGCTTACTGAAAATGAAATTAATAAAATTATTGGCAACGAAAACAAAGTGGAGCATATCATTAGTAAGTGCTACATGAACAGCCACTAACATTAATCAGCCAAAGAACTTGTCGTGTCCATGTTTGTAGCAATTGAACACTACCAAAACACTGTTCCTAGTCCTTATCGATTCACAATAATTTCGCTAAAAAAAAAAATTAAAAGTATCATTTTATAGTATTATTGTAAGGAGTAATGTAAATAATGTAAAGAAAAACAAAATTAGAAAAGCAAAGAAAGCACTGCATAACATATTTGACGATTTCTATCACCAACTATGCATATATATGTGTAACAAATTAAAGACGCAACATGTATTATATTTTATATAGAAAATTATAATGTATAATAAGCAATAATGAATCTCAAGTTAGCCATACGGGCACGTAACTATAAAGATTTATAAATATATACAACGTAATAAAATTGTTAAGACGAAAATTCGTCTTCTAAAAAAATAAATCGTCTTTTTTTTTTTACACCAAGGGTATCCTTCAGCCGACAGCTAAAAAATAATCCCCTACTACTCAGGAAAGCGTTATACGACATATCAAAAGTTCAATTTACGCTCTTATAAACAAGTTCAGTTCTTAAAACACCCTATTCTTCAAGTTTTTTTTTTTACATGATCTTCAAACAAACACATGGTGCGGTAGGTGGAACACTCGATTCAAATCCTTTTCATCTTAAATCTTTCATGGCAAACACAATCAATTGCCAATATTTTTTATAGTACGGTAGCTTTTATTAATGTTGCCTATCCGCTCTCATTTGAAAAAATGTTGCACTTTCATTCATCTTTACAATCATAAAGGGATCGATACCTAATTATGAGGATCCACGAATCATATTTATATGCATAAAATATGTTCAATGATCACCAGGGACACACAAAATTTAATACTTATATATTCCTTTCGTTCTTATTTATAAGACTCTTTTAGGGTTTTTCAGGATAAATTTGTTAGGGACATTGGAAATGTGAAAATTTGATATACTTTTTCAAAACCACCCTTATAATTATTATTAGAACTCTAAAAAGTATTGACTTTATAGGAGTGTTAGTGGAAAAAAGTAATTAAATGTTATTGAAAATTGAAAAGGGGTCTTATAAATAGGACCAAAATAAAAACCCCAAAATGGTCTTATAAATAGGACCGAAGGGAGTACAAGACTATACTGGTAGATTTTACATCCATTAAGAAAGATCATGAATTTAGTTAATGATATTGGAAACGTTGAATATTTGATATATATTTTCAAAATTACCCCTATTAATATTATTGAGAATCTAAAAAGTGTTAAATAAATAGAAGTGTTTGTGGAAAGAAATAGTTAATGATTTTTGAAAATTGGTATATGATCTTATAAATAAGAACAAAATAAAAGTTGTCGAGAGTCTTATATTACGAAGGTAGAAATAATTAAAAAAACCTATCAGATGCAGCATCACCGAATAATAATGTCTAGCACTTTGATGTTGAAAAAAAAAAGTTTTCCTACTTGAATCAATAGTTTTGCTAATTAATTATTCTCTTTGTTTCACAATAATGATAAAAGAATACATTTATCTATCACATCAATCAATTATCAATTACAACTAATTTAAATATATTTTGATTTGATCAACCTATCACAATTCAAATATTATAATTTTCAAGTTTTTACATTAATTATTTAACTTTGATTTGAGAGAAAAAAAATTTATCATTATCTTCTGGAGTGGAGGGAGCATCTTAAAAGTAAGTAACCAAAATCAACAAAGTAAAGAACATTAAAAATCAAATACTACTCCCTCCGGTCCTATATATAGGTCACATTCTAGAAAGTTTTTTTGGTCCTAATTATAAGTCACTTCATATTTTCTATGCATCATTTATTGATTTTTCTCTTTTTTGCCTTTATTAAATGCTTTGACTATCTATGTGTTTTTTGTTGTTCACTAATGAGTGCGAATTTTTCAAGAAAAATTAAGGAGGTAAAATTGTAATGTTACAATATATTCTCATAGAATTCATAAAACCAACCACTTTCCTTAGTATGTGTAATTCAGTTAAGTATGTCATATAACAAGTACCGGAGGGAGTAATAAAACTGAATGAATTAAAAGACTTACGTTAACCATAGAAGGGTAGTATAGAACCTGGGCTTTATCATTCAAGACATCAACAATAGCCTCTCTAATCCCAGGTAAGCGCTTTATTGCTTTCTCCACGGATCCAGCACAAGCAGCACACGTCATTCCCACTACATTAAAAACAACTTTGGACTCTGTTCCTAATAATAATTCCACCTCCTTCTTTGTGCCTTTTGATGGGTACCTAGTCATGGATGGATAGTGTGGTTGAGGTGATAGGTTCCCACAACACTGAAACCTGTTGATGCATTCCCATGCCTCTAACTTGCTTCTTCCACCCATTCACTTCTTCGCTTACTTTACTGCTTATTTTTATGATGAACTACTGTTTTCAACTTTACTATACTTTGTGATCAATGATCATTGATGAGATTATATGGTTTCTCTCGTTGCTGGTGGCTGGTTATTATATATAGAATACAATGACAAACGAAACTAACGTGACTCATCATGAGGGAATTGGGGGAAGTGTGGGGACACAAATGAAATGAAATTAAGTTGAGTTAGTCATGATTCCTATACTAATACGCTTCATTAAACTTTATGGAGTCATTCTTTTTAATGGCATTATTAAAACAACTTTTTAAGAAAACTAAATTATAGATGACAACTTGTATATAAAATGCGTAAATGTTATCGAAAATTGTGATATTGTAGCTGAAAGTTTAGAATTGAAAAAAAAAACTTTCTTCGATCTTAATTATAGGTCACATTTTAGAAGATTTTCTTTTTTGTTTTAATTATAAGTCATTTTATATTTCTTATGCATCATTTATTATTTTTTTTTTTTTGTTCTTATTAAATGTTTTGACTATTTATGTGTTTTTTGTTGTTCATTAAAGAGTATGAATTTTCCAATAAAAGTTGAGAGGGTAAAATTGTAATGTTACAATATATTCTTATATAATTCATAAAACTAATCACGTTCCTTAGTATGTGTAATTCAGTTAAGTATATCCTATAATAAGGATCAGAAGTAATAAAGGGCAAAATTGAGATATAATTTATTAAAAGCTCTTTAATTTTTTTAAAGCTATTTCATGTAACTTTCGGAAAACTAACCTTCATAGAACTACAAGCTTCCTTTTTTTAAAAAAAAGTTATAAGCTTATTTTATTGTTTATTCACCAAACAACTCGTAACTTATTAACCGAGTCAATAAGTTAAAGGATCTGTTCGACAAAACTAACTTAGAGTAAATGTGAGTTTATAACTGATAGCTGTGAGTTTGTAGCTGATAGTTGTGAACCTAGTTGAAAGTCGTAGGATTATAGCTTAAAGCTTATAACTGTAAATTGAACTTATTGAAGTAGAGATGTTTGACAAAACTAGCAGTACAACAAGCTAAAATTTATTAAATGACTTAAAACAATATAATTTGGCCAAAATATATGATAATACTCCCTCCATCCTTAAATATGAGGCCCTTATGACACTTTTATTTTGTCCCTATTTATAATATCCTTTGCCAATTTTCAATGATCATTAATTACTTTTTTCCACAAACACCCCTATTTATTTAACTCTTTTTATATTACAATAATATTAATAGGGGTAATTTTGAAATTACATATCAAAAGTTAACATTTTCAATACAATTAACTAAATTATTTCACTTTCTTAATGGACGTAAAATCCCCCAAAGGGGTCTTATATTTAGGGACGGAGGGAGTAATTAGGAAAAAAATAAAGGATAAAATTGAGATATAATTTATTGAAAGTTCTTTCATTTTTTTGAAAGCTACTTCACATACCTTTCTGAAAGCTAACTTTCAAAAACTATAAGCTTACTTTTTAAAGCTATAAACTTCTTTTATTATTATTTTTTTGGCTTATTGACCGATTCAATAAATTAAAAGCTACCAGATAAACTATAAATTTGTCTTACCAAACATAGTGAAAAGCTATAAGACAACCTATATATGCATAACCTAAATCTAGCTTTCATTTAGACTTTTTTTTTTAATATTAGTTTTTATTTTAAATTTTAATTGATTTCGTTTTCACAATTATTTTTATTTAACATTTTTTAAAAATTCAATGATAATTACATGTGTAATTTTTTTTTAAAAAAAGTTAAATATTATCACTTTCAACATCGTTAATAATATTAATTAATTTATTTAATTCTTGTAAAGTATTTTAATAATAACTTATATTAAGGATAAGAGGTAATAACTCTATAACAATACGTGCGTAAACCAATCGGTGAATGGTTGTTCTAGCTTAATCAAAAGACTCAAGTTTATTATCAATTTCAATATTATTAATAATAATTATTAATAATAATTATTAAATTTTTTAATTTATGTGAAATTTTTAAATAAAAACTTACGTTAAAGATTAAAAGTAATAACTTTGTAAACAAGTGCATAGATCAAATGGTGAATAATTGTTATAAAATCAGAAGTTTTGAATTTAAATAGTATTGTCTTTGGTGGATGCATAATACATCATACAAGACAACAAAATAATACAATAACTTAGTCTTGCTAAGGATTCTGCTGTTGTTTTTCCTATTGTTTTTGAAGTTGGTACAAGCTAAGGGAATGTATGTTCTCCTGTTTTATTAGAAAAATAAAATTAAGCTTATGGACTTTTGCTTGGTCACAAAATAAGGTTCTACCGTACCCCAGATAGTACTAGGTTCGGTATGGGAGATACAATTTTATGTCGATTGTTGTTTTATTTGTGGAAAATTCTTTGATACTCTTTTGGTAACTATTTTAATATTGAAAATATTTTTTCTTCCACCGACGGGGTTGGCTTAAGTGATGGGATTCTGCCAATTTGAAAACTTGGAAATGAAGCCTGAACCCGATAAGTCTCAGGTTAAAATTTTTTTTCCTCCAACATTGAATATTACACGAAAGTTTTTCATTCGCTTTTTTCTCCTTTCTTCCCGTTCTTAGGTTGGCCTACCTAGTTAGGGGAAGGACACAACAAACAAGATGGTGTTCTATACTATTTCTATAAATTTAAAATATTAAAAAAATATTTTTTTATTTAAAATATTAAAAAATTTAATTAATTTTTTTTAAATTTTATAAAGTATTCATAAAATGTGATTATCTCATTTTCTTTTTTTTTTATTTTCAACGTTACTTTACTAAAATATCTTTATTTTTTATAAATTTAAGAAAGTTAAATAAAATTAACTAATTTCTTCAGTAAACGTGAAATTTCTTATATTTTAAATTGTAAGAAGTACTTGTGAGGACGGAACCGTTAGAAGCAGAGCTAATAACGATGTTTGCTAATTGCAGTATTTCTGTTTTATGTGATTTTAATTTTGCCCTTAAAGCATTATGATTGTTACGTTAAAAATGGTAGTTCATCCTTTACACATAACTAATTTAAATACTACAACTATTGAATTTGACATACAAGGCAACCGAAAGCCAAATGAAAGGGAGGGAATTCTGATATAGAGTTTAAAATGCTTTGCAGTCACGTGATTTGTTTTTTTTCATATTCTTAAATTAATTCTTGTCTTCTTATTTTCACAAATACTATCATTTATTGCTCCCAAAGGCTGTGTTGCATGCCATCCTTGTAATTTGTTAGAATGCCATGAGGCATGAGCCATGTTTGCTACGTACTTTGCTACCACAATTCAACCTTTCAATTTGAGCCATCAACTATGTTTGCTACAATATCTAATCCCTGCTTTCCTTTGAATCAAGAAAAACTAATAAGAATACTTCGAAACTTTTATGGTATGAGAACAAAAGTTGGTGGGATATTGTTTCCATGTTCAATCCGCTCAAGGAGATTATCCTTGTGATACTATAATTAATTAAATAAAATTCTAAAATCGCATGCATTTAGAAATACAAACCCTTTTTTTTAAAAAAAAAAAAATAGGGTTATTTGCCAAAAAAATCCTTATCACACATAAACATAAAACATAACTAAACCTATTTTTTTAATTTAATAAATTGTTATAATTGATTGATAAAAACTGTGAATAGCCTTTTTAAAATGCAAATAGCACCACCATACTTTTGATTCGTGCGATCTTTTGGAAACATTTACTTTAATAGTCCGGTACCATCATCATGGTGACTAAGTAACAAGTTGAAATATTTATGCGATGAGAGAAAGATTGACTCTGCTTATTTAATTTTCATGATGTCCAGATCATGATTTATATTGACAATGAGATTAGCATCATTAGAAAGTGCCAAGACTTTTTAATTCTCGGATAAACTAAAAACCATTTTTAATTATGATTTGAATTTTTTTTTAATTAGTTGTGCGGCTGAATTGTAGAATTTTATTTTCTTATTTTTAATTTTTTATAGAAAATCCTTACACCTTAGTGTGAGAGTAATTCACTCAATCACAAAATTATTCCCTTAGGTGTCATAGGCTTTCACTTTCAAACCCTCAGTTTAGTGTACAACGATCAAATTAATTATTGAAATTATCAAAATTTTAAATTAATTCTTAGAATAGCAAAATGTGAGTCAAGTTAATCTTTATTGTTGGTAATTCTTAACGATCAACCCACATTGACTAATGGGTAGCATGACATCGTTTTGGTCATTAAAATAAAACAATTTTAAGAAGCAATTTATATAAGGGTGTTACTATTATGCAATCAAAAATTGAATGATTGTTATGCAACCCATTGTTAAACCAATAAAACCTTGCCACTTAAGACATGTATGTCTCATCATTACTTAAATTAGTCAAAATTAAGTTTTGCAATTTAGTCCACATAAAAATTAAATTAAGTTGTGCTCATTAGAATCACCACCAGCATACTTTGATTTTTTTTAATAATGTTTTTTAAAATTAAAACTTATAATTTATCCATAGGTACAAAGGACTAAAATTTTAATTTACTATTTAAGTTGGACCAAATTGCAAAAAATTAAATTTGACTACTTCAAATGATGACATGGCACAGGTAAATTAAATGACAACTTTCTATTGGTTTAAGAGAAGGTTGCATGACAACACTCCAATTTTGGATTGCATATTAGAAATCTCCTTTATAACCTCATCCGACTTTTAATCTCATGAACGAATCTGACTTCTTTTTTTTTCACCAATATCATAAACTTATACCCTTCGTGACCCTCTACTTTTGATTATGTTTCGTCTCAACTCATACCCTCCCTCCATGGTTTTTCAAGGATGAATCAATTAATGTCTAACATAGATGATAGACCTTTTTCTATTTTGTATACTTAATAACTAACATCATCACATCACTTATTACATGCAAAAAACTGCCAAAATGTGGCAATATTTACAGCTTCATGGTGTGGAACAATTTTTCATAGGAGCAAGTCACTCCTAGTCCTAGTATCCCTTTAATTGTCATGCATCATATCACTCGATGATTCAATCTTTATGCCTCCTATGTCAAGGTTGTCCAGCTTTCTAGGTCTCTTGTAATATTTCAGCAAAAGAGAACAGCAAACAACACTAACAGAAGAGGCAGCCATAGCAGCCCCTGCAATCCAGGGCGGTAACCGGAAACCTGTAGAAGGGAAAAGAGCTCCAGCAGCTATTGGGATGCCAAGCAGGTTATAACCCAATGCCCAAACGTAATTAAGGCGTATACGCGAAAATGTTTTTCTGGAAAGGTCAATGGCAGTTATGACATCCTCCAAGTTACTCTTCATGAGGACAATATCAGCTGCCTCAATAGCAATGTCTGTACCAGCACCAATTGCCATTCCTACGTCAGCTGCAACAAGCGCAGGTGAATCGTTGATACCATCCCCCACCATAGCCACCGTGTATCCAGAGGCCTGAAAATGAAAAAAGGCACACAATATGTTAGAACAGCTTTGGAAATTAGAAGTGAGATTCAAGCTGGTTGAGATGACTTCATGTAGAAGTTAGACTCAAGCCAAGTTATGATGAATTGAAGTTCAAGGTATAAAGACCAACAATAAAATCAGTGAGTTTCGGCAGAATTGCAGAAAGCCAGGACTCATAAGTGCATCCTTTTGAAGCTATGCAGAAGAAATATGAAGCAACAATATGTTCAATTTCAAAGCTTCAAGCTATCAAGTGGAATAGTATCATGATTATCATCTCGTAAATAAATAACTTTTTTCTTGAATTTAAGCTGAAACAATGAAGTTGAGATCATAAGTACCTGCAAGTCTTTCACGTGCTTTGCTTTCTGCTCCGGTTTGGCCTCAGCAATAACAGATTCAATTCCAACTTGCCTCGCAATAGAATTAGCAGTTCCCAAGTTGTCCCCAGTCACCATGATGCTCTTAATGTTCATAGACTTGAGAATGGAAATGATTTCTCGAGCACCTGGTTTCAATGGATCAGATACTGCTAAAACCCCTGCCACTTCCCCATTTATAGATACTAAAATTCCAGTTTGAGCCATGCCTTCGGCTTCAGCCAGCATATCTTCAGCATCAACAGGAATTGCAACACTATGGTTAGCAAACAAGCTCTTATTACCAATAAGTATTTCCTTGTTCCGAACAATGGCCTTTACTCCATGTCCAGTAATGGATTCAAAATTCCGTGCTTCGGGCCAGGCAGGATTCTCTTCATCTCTAAACTTTTTGGCATACTCAACAATGGCCTTAGCCAGTGGATGCTCGCTATTCACCTGACATAGGCAAGTTATTGGCAATTATCTATGATATGCATATGAATCTCCAATTTCAAATCCATGATTTGTAAAAGCACGTGAGCAGTTAACAAAAAATAAAAAATAAAAACTGAAATTGTAGCCGCAAAAAGTTCTCCAGAAGCAACTCTAGTTTTCAATGACTAATACTGAGGCTAAGTATAACAAAGGCTGAGGGAGGGGAAGATGCCTACCTCAGCTGCAGCCACAAGTTCATAGAATTCCTGCTGCACCATATTTATCAAAAGTTTCATATTTACTACCACAGGTTTCCCAATAGTGAGTGTACCTGTCTTGTCAAAGACAATGCATTTCACCTACAAAACAAGCATTAACATATTCAAAATCATCAAATGTGATGTCTCAGTAAACCATGATTTTTTATGCTGCAACATATAATTAAGGATCACTTTTTGTATAGGCATATAATTAAGGACCTGCTTCTCTATTTTAGCATCAAGTTAAATAGATAGATAGGAACGAAGCACAAGCAAAATATAATAAATATTGGTCTCCATGAATACTATTTCCCTTCACCCAACATAACAAACTGCAATTGATGGCAAAAACATTAACAAAGTAACTAGGAATGATAAAAAACTGAACATGGTAGAAACATCAGGAATTCTAAAATCTATTTGATGGTAGAAGCCAGAATAAATAGCAAACATGGCCTTGAAGGACCACTTAATATGTCTTCCATTGCTTAGTTTCTTACTCTCTTTTTTGGAATCATTATACAATCTTAAAAGTCTACTAACAATTAACAAACTAAATCCAGTATTCAAGGAGTTAGTCTAATGTCAAATGCTGACCTTATGTGCACTCTCTAATGCTTGCCCTCCTTTGATCAGTACACCCTTAGATGCACCAACTCCGGTGCCAACCATAACGGCAGTTGGCGTTGCTAAACCCAAAGCACAAGGGCAGGCTATGACCATGACAGAGATTCCAAACTGCAAAGCAAGCTCAAAGCTGTCCATAGAAGATGGTATCCAAGACTTGGGGTATGCATGAAGTTTTCCAGCTAAAAACCAGCCAAACCAAGTTGCAAATGAGGTTAAGATGACCTGCGCAGAAAGGTATCCCTTTAAAGTAAGCCCTCTTTAAAAATAAGGATTTAATTTCTAAAAGGAAGAAATAAGAATCAAGAAAAGAAATAGGTTATAGAATTCATATCATATTTAATTACCAGAGGCACAAAGTATTTTGAAATGCGGTCAGCAAACTTCTGCACGGGAGCCTTGGCCATTTGTGCTGACTCAACAAGTCGAACAATCTGTGAAAGAGCACTTTCTGATCCGACCCGTGTTGCCTTAATATGCAACACTCCATTCTCATTCACAGTTCCACCAATAACAGTGTCACCTTTCCTCTTTGCCACAGGACGTGCCTCGCCTGTTATCATGCTCTCATTCACATGACTTTGGCCCCATATAACAAATCCATCAGAAGCAACTTTTGCACCAGGAATAATTTTAATTACATCATTCCTTTGAACCAATCGGCTGTCAATTTCTTCTTCACTAATAACATTTCCTTCATGGTCCAGGGTTAGCAACATAGCAGTGTCCGGGGTCAAGTTCATGAGCTTGGCAATTGCATTGGATGTCTTCCCCTTGGCTAAAATTTCAAGATACTTTCCAAGCAGAATAAATGAAATAAGCATTGCACTAGTCTCAAAAAAATCAGTACCCATGAAAGTCATGGAGGTTGCAGCTCTTAGGACAGAGTATACTGAATAGAAATAAGCTGCATTTGTTCCCAAGGCAATCAAAACATCCATGTTGGCAGAGCCACGACGCAATGATTTGTAAGAACCAGAGTAAAACCGCCGACCTATAATGAATTGTACCGGTGTGGCCAGCACCCATCTTGCAACCTCTCCCACTGTAAGCATGTTAACAACTTTGGTATCAAGTAAATGGTTGATTCCAGGGATATACATCAGCACCATAGAGGTAAGAAAGACAGGAACAGTAAACACCAAACTCCATAAGAAAGATTTATAATATTGGTTAATTTCCTGCCTTCTATGAGCATCCCTTTCTCCTCCTTCTGGAGGAAATATTTTCGCCTTGAAATGCCCCGACTCAGTTTCCTCAATCACCTTAATGAAATCCCTGGGTCCTGTCACATCTGCTTTATAAGAAAGTGATATCTTGTTCAGTTCTGGACGTAACTCTACACCTAGGACCCCAGGGAGTGCCTCAACAGATTCTTTCATCAGTGTCATTGCATGATCAGTGAGGGCACCTTCAACCAGCAGGTCTATCTTGCTCAAGTCTTCACCTGAACTAATGAGTGAAGCTTCAAATCCAGTGTCTTGCACAGCTTCCAAAATCTGGTTGTAGCTAACAACATTTGGATTATAGTGAACTTGAGCTTCTTCGGTTGCCAAGGCAACTTGAGCTTCGACCACACCTTGCATGGCTTGGAGAGCGGATTCAACGGTAGAGGAGCATGAAGTGCAAGTCATTCCTTTGATCTGTATTCTGCATACTTGAATAGATTTATCACTCACCTCATCTGTCACTGTCAGTAAAGTGGCTTCAAACCCAGCGTCTTCAATTGCCTCGCGAATGGTTTCTTCCTAACAAGAATTTTTTTTTTTAAAAAAAATTGATTAGCATTGGAAACAATGAATAAAGGAATAAATGCAATAATGATAGATATAACAAGGATTTAAATCTAGAAATGCTATGGCAATAGAGGTTGCAATGTTATGGTTTTGGTCTCAAAGGTAAGAAAAAATTAACCACTTTTTATTCTCAATACAATTATTTTTAAAACGTTTCTAGAAAATAGTGATCTCATTTAATTTTTATTTCATTTTCAATACAACTTTCCAAAAGTAATAATATTTTTATGATTTTGAAAAAAATAAACACATTCAATCAACTTTCTTAATAAGTATGATTTCGGTTATTTTTTTATAATAGGAACCGAAGGGAGCACAATAAAATTTATATTATCCTCATGTTACATTAATTATCAATTTATCATGCATTTTACATCTTTATATCTTTCAAAACATTGAAAAGTAAGGTTAAAGTTGAAAAAAAAAAATTAATGCACCACAAATTTCAAAAGTACTAATTTGAAAGAGGTTAAAAAAAGCTAAAAAAATGCTCGCGTAAGACAACCCAGTTAGTGGCTGCAGGGACACTCAGGATTTCCCCCTCTCTCAGGTCATGGGTTCTAGTCTCAGACCTCCCATATAAACAAAAAAAAAGCTAAAGTGATATATAAATTGGAATGGAGGAGTACGTAGTAGTATTAAACATAGTTACATGATACGCGATACTGGCAGGTTAAATGAATAAACCATCTAACCATGATATTAAACATTAGCTTGAGCTATTATTGAATAAATAAAGAGATAAAAGTACTTACGGAAACGAAGGAGGGGTAAAAGATGACATGGGAGCGGTTGTTGAGGACATCAACAGCGGCTTGACGAATCCCAGGAAGGCGCTTAATGGATTTCTCGACGGAACCGGCGCAGGCAGCGCAAGTCATCCCCACCACAGAGAACACCGCGCTGCTCTCCGAGACACCGGTCGGTTGGGCGTTGTTGGGGTATGTTGGCATGGAAGGGTAATGAGGTTGCGGCGATAAGGGACTCCATTCTCCTCCCAATCCATCTTTGCTGCTTCGGAAGCAAGCTAACAACCTGTTGCTCCCATTCATCTTCTCATATGCATGCCAAAGACACGAGAGATCAAAATTATATTGAATTGAAAAGCCAAGCGAAAAAACAAAAAAAAAAAACAAAGAGAGAAAGAAAACACGCGTTTGGTATTTGTAATTTGTTACATGTAACTGAAGGATGATATGAAGAATGAATAAAAGTCAAACTTGTTTTACTGGATTCTTGTCTATCTTAAACTAATTAACAAACCAAAGTCAAAATATGATCATTCATCGCATTCATCCAACGGTGGTGACAGTTGTGTGCGCTTTTGACTTTATCACGCAACCACAATAACAAAAATACGTAGTTACATGATACGCGGTATCGGTTCTGGTGCATGTATATTGTTCGCATCGATTCGTCACTTTTTACGTTATTTTTTTATTATAAGATTTTTTTATAACAAATCCGATAAGTGATGTGATGCGTAGATTAAACGAGTGAATTATGTAACTATGAAAAATAATGCAGCTCCTTTACATACGTACTTACTTGGCCTTAACGTTACGCAACAATCCTGCCACCTTCCATCCCTATTAAACCAACTAACCCGATTATTAAACTTTTTTCTTTTACTTATATTTTTCAAGAGTTTTAATAATGATTATATGAATAATTTATATATTATATATATATATATCATTGACAATATTAATTAAATTTTTAATTTGAATGAAATTTTACTATAAATTAAAAAACGAAGGAGCACATAGCATATTCACAATGCCCAACTAGTAGAATGTGTGAAAGTGTGCGATTGTACATGGTTTTTAAGAAACCTCATATTTTTATATAGGAGCTTTCTCTTATTTTATTTCAAGGAAAGATAAAAGATAATATTTTGGGCGTACTTTTGTAACCAAAAAAATGAAAAAAAAAATAAAATACCATAAAAAAATAATGTTAAAAAATAAACATTTTGTCAGTGCACCATCTAAGTTAAGATACTATAAAAAAAAATAAAAACATTTTGTAACAAAAATTATTTATAAAAAATAATATTTATTGATAGGTACCATTAAGTTGAGAGTAATTTATTTTTTTGAGTAATATATAAATATGATAGGTTAGAAATATTTACTATACAAATGAATTTACAATCAAGGATTGTTTAACTAATTTAACTAATATGGTAATATAAAGATAAACTTGTGAATCAGTATCTTGTATGTGTTATTTGTATACAGTGTGCATGTGGTGCTTATACAATTTTTATGTGGTGCTTGGTGCGGTGCTTTGAGCATCTCCAAGAGACCATGACGGGTTGGAGCTAACCTACATGGCAGCTCTTGCAAGAGGTTGTCTCTTGCTGGAGAAGCGTTTCTTGAGGGCTTGGGGTGGGCCCTCCATCGTACGGAGGACAGAGATAAAGTTAAAAAAAAAATCATCTTCTTCCTCCTCTGTGGTTCATCAAGCCAGACAGCAAAACATTCAGCACAAAACAGACATTCATTCATTTACATTTGGAAATGAATTGGAGCCCAGAACAGAGAAAAAAAATCAATTTTATTTACATATTTGAAAATTAAGAAGAGAAGAAGGAAAAGGGATTATGCAAACCCTAGAATCCCAATTCGTGAATCGAACTTAAAATTGATGCTGGGGGAGGCGAAATCCACCACATGCAGAGCCATTTTGATGGATTTGAGGCGTTTGACTGCTCGATTTTGTGGATTTGAAGGACCACCGTGATAGGAGAAAAAGTGGTGGCCATGGAGGAAGAACGGTGAGAAGGCCGTGAGTCGCGGATCGGAGAAGAATAGTGGTGATGGTGGCACTCGCGGATCGAAGAAGAATCGTGGTGATGTTGTGACACTGTCGCTGGCGGAGAAGAAGAGTGGTGATGGTGTGAGGCTGAGGGCTTGGCTAGCGCTTGCGGAGAAGAAGAGTGGTGATGATGTGAGGTTGAGTGAGGATGGTGTGTGGCCGTGAGTGGTGAGGCTGAGTGGTGAGTGGCAAGGCTGAGTGGTGAGTAGTGAGGGAGAGAAGAAGACGAAGAAGAAGAGTCTGGGCCGCTGGGTGGGGGTCAGCCAAAATGAGGGAGTTTTAATTTGCTTCTACTATCAATTGATAATAATGGTAGATGATAGTAGAAGATAGTAGAAATAATTAATAATAGAAGTAGTCACTAGAAGAGAGTAGAAGAATTAATAATTAATAATTAATAATAGTAGTAGTAAAAGTAAAAGATAGTAGAAGCAGTAGAATACAGTCGTTTGAGTGCTCATAAAATGACCGTTTGGAATGAAATAGCCGTTGCAAATTATTTGTATAAATATGCATGTATTGTATCAAAATTTCACAACCAAAATTTTATTCTTCTTCTTACTCAAATGGATCCCAATCAAAATCATTATTCTGATTTTTCTGAATAATTACATAAGGTGGTAATTTCGATTATTCTGATGTTGGTAACGATACGGTGAAAGAATCTAATAACGCTCGTGACCCTGATATTCAAGATTACCTGCAAAGGAGATTTGCTATTCGTGATAGAGTAACCCATCACCAACTTCAAGCCGATTTAGTGAAACATGTTTGGGAGCACCACAGGCGTATGAACGACCAAAATTGAAATTCATTATATGTAATTTTATTTATTTTTCATTTTAATTAATGTATTTTTTAATTATTTTTTATGTATTTTAGTAATTTTAAATCATTGTTGTTGAATTATTGGTATTAATTGAATTACATTTTAATTTTTATTATAATATATAATATTTAAATAATATGTAAAAAATAACGTGGGATAGGATGTGGGGTCTATTCAAGAACCATGGTTGGGTTATTGGGGTTGGAGCAAATTTGGAGTTGGGTTCCTTAGGATACGAGGAAGTGTGAGATAATATAAAAAATGATGTGGGGACCACCCAAGAACTAAAAGTGAGTTATTGGGTTGGAGATGCTCTTATGAGACTTTTGGATGATGCATGTGATGACAGTTTTCAAATTTAATTAAATTTTATTTAACGAAAATATTTTTAAAAAATTGTGGCTTTCAATTATCAAAGACTTTAAACAAACGGTTCAATTTCCTAAGAATTGTTAAGACACTAAAAAAACAAACTATTTATTTTAATACGATCTACAAAATATTTGAGATGATTGTGCTTCATAGTATTCAAATAAGTTTATTTATCAAACACCACTAAATAACTTTTTCTTCGTAAAAAAATCTACTTAACCTACTGAGGAAATTAAAACGGGTGATACTACGACACCTTTAATAAAGTATTAGAATATTAGATTAGAGTAGATGCCAATAGCTTTAGATTTTGCTTTTATTTGATGCTTTAAAGATCTTTAATTTGTTCGAATGTTCTTTTTTCTCCAAATATGATTCAGACTTATTCTCAGCTATAGAGAAAGGACCGTGTAACTCGAACCAGATGCTTGACATTTTCAAAGCATACGACAGCATAGCTCCACAAAGTTATGACTTGTGCATAGGATGGATTTTGGTTAATACTGCCCATTTGTTAATCTCATAACCATCTTTCTACGCAGATCACTATGTCAGTGAAAAAAGGACTGAGAGATAAAAAAAGGTAGAAATTGAATATAGACGTGATACTATAAAAAAAAATAAACTTCTATACATTTGACTATTTGAGGCATTGAAATTTGACTTTGAGGAAATCCAATTCCCTCAATTTTTTGCTCTGCAAATGACACCACCTATTATGTGTTTGGTTTCACGTTGATACTCCTGAAACGCAGAAGCTTGTGTCTTGTAGCTTTGGCCAAACGCGCGTTTGGAGGCTTCCCAACGCGGAATCAAACACACCTTTAGTAATTAACTAGTTTTTAATTCGTGCATTGCGCGGGTCTATACGTGTCTTGCTTTTGTTTTTAGTTAATAGTTAAATACTAGTATTTATCCCGTGCAATGCATGGGTTATAAATTTTTTATTTACCAACGATTAAAGTTTAAATATTTTGCATGTCAGAAATATTTTTAAAATTATATGAGTTAGGATTTATTGTTTAAAATTGTTAAAAAAAATAGAAAATTTAGAAATGCAAAGATTATTTTTGAATTTAGCTTTTTATTTTTATAAAGGAAGTACATGTATCATGTATGCGCGAAGCTAAATTTTTTCTCCTACAATAAATTAGTAAATTAGTGCAATAGAATATGTGCATTAGTTTATGTGTATTAATAAAGTGTATTAGTTGGACCAACATGGATTGGGACGAGTGGTAAGCGGCTCGGTCTCGCTTAAGCAAGGTCTCGAATTCGAGTCCTTGTGAATAAATGCATTGAGAAAACAATCAATTACTTTTTAAAATATTAAACTTTTAGTTTTTCAAGACAAATTTTTTATTTTTAAGGTTGTGGTTAAGAATATCCATTATTTTTTTTATGAATGATAGAATAACTATTACTTTTTCATTATATCTTTCTATGGTTGAAGCAGTGCAAAATGTACCGAAGCATAACACTGCTACATGATATATTATTATTATTATTATTATAACACAGTAAAATGTAAGTTAAAAAAAACAGTGTAAATTGTATCGAAACATTACATTGTTACATGATATTATATTATTTTTATTATTACTATTTTTCTTGTAAAAGTTAAAATTGAAAAAAAAAAAAGTTGCAAGAAAAATGTCACACTTATATATAGGGTTCTAAATTGTACGTCCAGGAACATTAGTATTATTATGAAAGAGTGTTTTAGTTTTTTTTTATACAGGTGTTTTTTTCTGAATTATAGAATAACTGATAATTTTTTGTTATATCTTTCTCTGGTTGACAGTGCAAAATGTACCGAAGCATTACATTGTTACACGATATTATATTATTATTATTTTAATATAACATTGTAAAATGTACCAAAGCATTACACTGTTACATGATATTATATTATTATTATTGTTATTATTTTTCTTGTAAAAGTTAAAATGAAAAAAAAAAGTTGCAAGAAAAATATGTCACAATTATATATAGGGTTCTAAATTGTACGTTCAGGAACATTAGTATTATTATGAAAGAGTGTTCCATATATTTTTTTTGTACAGGTGCTTTATTATTGTTTTGAAATTTATTTATTTTAAATGGTATTTAATAATACTATTGTGAAAGAGTGTTTTATAAGATTAACGGTTTGCTAAAGATACACTTTTTTAAGTTTTATATATATATATATATATATATATATATAGTTATGAAGATACATCTTTTCAAGTTTTTTTTGTTCAAAAGACATAAATTTTTTTAAAAAAAATTATTTGTTTAAAAGACACATCTTTTCAAGATATTTTTAGTAATTTTTTTAAATAATAAATATCATGGACATATGGCGTATCTCACATGTTCCCATTTTTCTAACGTTTGCTGTGAGAGCTTCATTTTGTGAGGAGCTCTCTCAAACCAGCATTTAGACTCTAAAATATACTATATTGTAGTTCTGATTACTTGCAGTGACACCTTGTAGTTGGAATTGTTGGCAGCACTTTTGAGGTTGAAGATAAGAAAGAAACAAAGGAAATAATGTATTTCTACAGTTCAAGCACGGGTTTTTAGTGCACATACAGCATTTTCGAACTTGAAGTTAAGAAAGGGACAAATGATAAGATGTATTTCTAAAGTTGTAGCAAAATGTGTTCAATATAAATAACATGTTCAATAATATTGTTATGTTGACAATATGTTCAATGATTAAGTTGTTCTTTTTTTCATGCTTTCACACAAGAGTGAATTTTGAGTTTAGTTCAAAAGATGCATCTTTTCATTTGAATTCAGCAGGTACATATCCAAACTATGTGTCCCTTTCATTTAAAAGCAACAGATGTATCTTTTGATTTCTATTCAGCAGATGCATCTCTTCATAATAAAATAATTTTTCTTTAATTTTTTAAATAAAAGATAAGGACACGTGACATGCCTGATCAATGAGTATTTTCCCAACTTTAATTCTGAGAGCTCCATTTCGTTAGGAGCTCTCTGGTTGCAGTATTTGGTCTCGCAAATATATAATAGAGTTTGATGGCCGAGAGAGTAATGTTTTTAATATTTGGGCCTCATCATCTAATTTAAATTGAAAGGTTATTTTTCTTTCTACTTTCGGAAATTCATATCTTACTTTAATGTTTTTAAAAAATTATTTTTTGGGATGTAATTAAGGTTCACGACTTGTTCAAAAGTTTGGAATCTGACTACAACTAAGACCTAAGATCATAAGTACCGTCCATACCCATGCACAAAATAAACACAAGAGATGATAGGGTGTGTGACTTAATTATGATGAAGGAAAATATAAGATGGTGAGTGAGTTATATTGTGGGAGATATAAATGTGAGGTGAAGTAGGGAAGGAAAGAAAAACATGATATTAGACAATTTCTTAAATATTGACTATACGGCATAGCGCTATCTTGGATTTTAGAAAACATAAAAGAGAAGGAAGAAGGGGTGAGTGAGAGTAAGAGTGAGAGTGAGAGTGAGAGTGAAGGAAAGTAAGATTATTGGAGTCGAAATGAAAGAGAGTGAACATATTGGAGTTAATTAGTTGGAGAAAGAGTGAGAATATGTTAGTTGAAGTGATGGGGTATATATGGAGTGTTACCGTGTTTATTTTGATAAAGGGTTTTTTTTTGAATTTTCAAGTGGATTGTGGGGTTGCAATGTTTCAATGTGGGATACGGTAGTAAAATCACTTTTCTAATAAACTTCATATTATAAACCTATGTAAAAGCTTGTCACACTATAAGTCTTTTAAATAGGTTAATAAACCAACAAACATGCCTTTACATAGGCCACAAAGTTTTAATAAATATAAAAAGTTTATATTTCCTTGCGGGACTTGTTTACTACAAGCAATAAAATTTACTATTTAAGAAGATTCTATATTCAATGACAAGCAATACATTTCATTCTATATTCAATAGCATGCAATACATTTCAAATTTACTAAAACATTAAATAAAATAGCATGAAATGGGTGGTGGGGCTATAATTAACCTAGAGTTAATAATCACTTTGGTCCTCAAAGGAAACAGTGGTCATCAATTTAATCCTCAATAGATTTTTGGCATCTAATAAGTCCCTAAAAGGACCAATGTGGTACCATATTAATCTTTTGAGAACTAAATTGATACAAAAAGTATTTTGGGATTAAATTGATGACCAATGTATCTTTCGAGGACCAAAGTGACTATTAACTCAATCAACATAAGATCTTGATCATTTTCATAAGCATTTTCACAAATACCTTATGTGCTTGTTATCAATAACTACTGGGGTTGGTTGTTGGGGTGGTGGTTGTTGGAGTTTCTACCGTGGTGGCTTATAGACGTTGCAGTTGAATGGGTCGGGTGTGGGTGGCTAAGCTAGGTGGTTTTCGTGGTCAGGTCTCAGGTGGGTCAGGTGTTGTCTTGGTCCAAGTCCTTTATGTTTTTCGCATTGTCACCTTACCAATTACCATCACTTGAAAATAACAAGATTACCATAGAAACTTGTCTGAATCCACTACTTTAAACACATCATTAAAAAGACATAGTTTCCTAGGAACCTTAGTCCTTTTCCCCCTTAAACAGGTCCTTAATCTTGTTTTTGAATTTTTTTTCAAAAAATTCAATTTGGACCTTTCATCATAACAATGTTAGTTTTATCCTGAATAATCATACCCATCATCGGAAACCATAAAATATTGTCGGAATCTTGAATTCGCTAGATTCTTTGTTTTCTTTCTTGAAACCTTCACCTTCTTCTTCATTCTTCTTCCATATGGTTGTCATATTCTCCCTTAAAAGCCAACTACCACTGTGAGTTCCAATGGCACATTACTCGCAGCAAAACACACCTTCACAAAATCACAAACCACCACCATGAAACCCATTCCATCATCAAGAGAAGAGTCGCCACCACCATGAGTCGAATCACCAAGCCACCATCGTGTCATTTGTCGTTGCATTCGCAATCGTGGCTAGCATATTTGCACTGTTTCATGATGCTCAAGCATGAACTACCTCTTTTCCGAGACTAACACCATTAATATCAAATCAACACCCCTACGCTCATCCTAGAATATGACTAGTGGCCAAGGTTTGAAGCAAGCTCCACTAGACCAAAAATTAAGAATAAGATGAATGTTTGAAGATATAGAATAAAGAATGAGGTGAATTTTTCTAGATTGCAACTACATTTTCCAGTTTCTAAGTATGAGTGAGAATATTCTGGATTATTCCAAGTAAAACTATTACTGTTATAATGGAATGATCAGATTAAATTTAAAAAAAAATAAAAGACCAAAATAACTAAAAATATTTAAGAACCAATGTTAATTTTTAAAAAATTCCCTTTAATTTTTAAAATAAGATAAAAAATAAAATACAATTAAACCTTAATAAAATCCACAGTATGGTGCTTGCATTTCATAAATAAAATGTACAATATAGCTCGTATTTGGTGTAACTGGTAAAATTATAATTTGTTTATGTTTGAATTTCTTAGCTGAAAAAGAATTTAAACTAATTTCTTTTGTTTGGATAACGTAAAAAAACATTATTATCAATGAGTACAAAACAAAAAAGGACATAAAATGATAATGGATAATTAATGTATTGGAATGATAAAAATAAAATAAAAAAATTACTCGAATCTAAAAAAATAATATACTGTTAAAAACAAACAAACAAATTAAATTATAATTATTTTTTAAAAATAAATTAAAAACAGAGTTTTAAGCAAAACTAGTAAGTAGACCCGTCCTAAGGACGGGTTGTAATAAATGGTTTTTTCAAATTAAATTTAAGCAACAAAAATTCAATAGATAAATTGATTCAGAATATAAGTGATTCAATATAGCTACTCAGAAATCCTGGTTTAAAAATTTTGGATATTAATGAAACCAAATATTTTTAAACATTGATTCAAGATATTAATAATTGCAATGAAATTGGTTTAAAGTTAAAGCAATATAAGGTATATAAATCTGGAGCAATCGGTGAAGCTGGAGTAACTAAAACATGGAGCTTTCGAATGTCTGCAATAGTTAAGTACCATTGCAAATATAGATATTCACACATGTAATTGCCTATTACTAAGGAATTTGGCTAAGAAACCTGAAAACTTCGGTTTCAATGTTAGAAAACAAAACACAACATTCAGTTACATGAGTGCAGCTAGATCTATATTTATGGATCACAATTTATATAGATTTAAGTCCTTACAAAAGATTGCATCATATGGATTTCATGATATCAAACTCTTTCTCAAAAAATAGATATATATATTATAAACACCCAAAGTAAACTACTGAAACTTTGTTTGATCAGATGGAGTCCTTCATATGTGCCTTGCCGACCTGTATATATAAATAAATTGTAATTAGAAGCTATGTATAAAATTCAGAAAAAAAAATGTTAAGAAATAGAATAAGTAAGAGATGAATACTTGTGAGGTACTTCAACTGGGTTTTTCAATTTTAATCATTGAGACTGTCTTAGTTGTGGAGAACTGTGAAGTCTCAAATTGAGATAAACCTCTAATTTATTCTTCTTCATCCTGAAACACCTTTTGTTTTTTGGACTTTGGTGTGGGAGTTGAGAAGCCATTAACTTTCTGCCCATCCAAAGGAGAATTCTGAACCTGTAACATGGGAAGTATAAAAAAAATATATTATTTCTTAAAGAACCAGTTTAAAGGAATAGACCACAAAGATATTATGCTTTAGTCCTAAATTATAGACATTGTTATCAAATACCTTCAAAGACAACAATAATTGAGTGTATGATAAATTATTATATGAGTGACAGGTTGTATCTTGCGTGGCTGATGGACCTATATTGCTAGACGAAAAGTGTATTGCAGCATCAGTCTTTTGAGGGACACCTTCAATGCAAGGAATGACACTATGAGAGCGTCGCTGAAAAGGAAAGATATACATGAGTAAGCAAAATTCATATTAAATGTGTATATAGCAATTGCAAATTTATTGACAATGTAGAACTTAAATCTCCAACATATGCATTTTAAACTCTTGCACCATTCTCTGATCATTGCTAATGGAAAGTATTCCATAATTGTTTCTCTGTTTTTCTATGTTGAATTGTGGATGCACATTGACCACAAAATGAAATTCCTCATCTATCAAAGCATACAGCAGATCAGGGAAAGCAAAATTGTCATCTTCTCCACCAGCCTGAAAAGAAATGTGAATACATTATTGAATATATACATTGTAGCAGTTTGAATGAGAAGAGTAATTTACAATAATAATTTAGGATAGTAAAAGGAAAAAATGGTAACAATGAATTAAAAATTAAATTCATACCATTGTCATTTCTTTTCTTAGTTCTGCACAAGTTTTTTGAAATAGTTTAAATGCCTGAGCATCAAAAAGTACAAAAATTGCCTCACCAGTGTCATCCTTTACATTCAGTTCTATTTTGTACCTGCACACAGGATGGTCAGTAAAGATATTTATCAAAAAAGCTAAATGTCTGATTTGAGCATTTATTACATACTTTGGGATTACACATTTAGGTTCGGCCTTGCAGCCTTTGCAATATAACTGATTAGTGTCAGGGTTCTTGATAACTGTCTTTTTGCATTGAGTGCAGCCACGATACCACCAATTATTGTCCTCGATAATGTCAATAACAGTTGCAACAGTGCGATAATTTCCAGCCTAATATTCCATGATATAATTAGTTGCATCACATCATGAGTAATGTGGTTTCGGTTAAAAAACTATTCTGATCAATAATTTACTTGCACTGAATTTCTAATTTGGATAATCAGATACCTCTTTCTCATCTCGAATTTCTTGAACAGTTTTGCAATAAAGAGGGTTGGATAGAGCAAGTTGAATGTCAACAGAGGTTTCAGACTGTGCTTGAGAAGGAGCTTGTGTGAGCATTGGAAGCTGTTCACCTCTATAAGAAATGGATTTGATATGTTTTGGTTAGAAATTTTACTATTCAGAAATGTAAAGGCTGTAACTTAGGAAAATGCAGAATGAGTTCAATTTTTCTTACGCCTCAATAAGCTGACTGACTTGAGGGATTTGAGGATTTAGCATCACTTTGGTTGTATCCCAAGATGGAACCAATGATCTTACCCCTGAATTTGCAAAATATGTGTGAAAGAATTGCAATTACCAAAAAGGGAAATATTTATGTGAAAGGTTGTTTTAATAAATTCATGCTTAATAGTGTTTGCATATAATTAAAGTGGTTGTGAGTGTGATTCAAAAGATATTTAAAATGTAAATTCTAAACATTTATACCATCATAAATTTGGATTCTTGCAAGGTGTAGCGCAACAATCTTAACTTCTTCTCCTTGGCTAAGAAAGTTATACATCTCAATTGCTTTGTCTTGAAATAAGCTAACCTTTATGGACTGGTTGCTATTTAGAATCAAAACCATGTTTAAATTACAGGTAAAAAGTGAAGAACTTAAAGGATTTTGTTATAAAAGAATATTGAAAACGAAATTTCACCTTAGGTCAGTGATTTTGAACGTCAGCCTTTTATGTGAATCACCTTGATTTTGGTATTCAGTAAGCGACCCATACTCAGATACTACTCCAATTGCATCTGCATAAATATCAGGTAATACAAAAAAATGTGTTGATCACCAGGTGCCATTTTATGGAGGAAAAAATTAATTTTAAGTAAAGTATCATTGTGTTAAGAAGTGCAATACCTATTAAGTATTCAGTATAGCTACTCAGAGTCAGCAGGGGAATGAAATCAAAGGCATGGAAAGGGATGTCAGCTTCACACATTTCTATTATGGTTGCAAAGTTAATAGTGATTTTGAAAGGGTGTTTTGAAGTCTTGTATTCTTTGTTATTATCATCCACAACAAATTTTGAGAACTCATAGCACATTCCATCAATGAGTATCTTCTGATGCTTATGTATAATCATTTCTTGATAAATACTTGCTTGAATCTTCTCTGACTATAGACAGTAAAAATAAGAAGATAGTCATACATTAACCACCAAATTTATCAACATAATCAACATAATGAACAAATCACACAAAGTAAGTAATATTAGTCTACTTACATTTTCATCAATGAGCAGCATATGGAAAGAGAATACAGTTTCATTCTCTCTTTTCCTGAACCAAATCCTAGAAACTCTAGCCTTGAGTACTTTAGTCTCTCTTCCCTTTTTCAATTCCTTCAGTGACACTATTCCCAATCTGACAATATGTGGTAAAAAAAAGTTAATGCATGCAACTTCCTGGTGTCTTTTTTTTCAAGGCTTAATGATTTAAAAAAGTTACTATCAAAGGCCTTAGAGTAGCCATACCTGTTATTATAAAATAGTAAGCAATACTCTTCAATAATAAATTTGGACTTAAGCAAAACTTTCTTTGAGATCAACTCTTGAATGTTGGATGGAAGAGGATTCGATTATTTTTTTCACATAAATCAACATAAGATTCTAAAAGTAAAGGTTAAAATTTCGCAGAGTTCAAGAGATAGCAGTCTTCATCAATTTTCTAATCAAGAATTCAAGTTAATATATTTATATAATGAGGTTTGAACATGTAAGAGACTGTTTTGTATGACAATATTAAGTTTAGTAACCTGCGTAAATAATTATCAGTATTCATAAATCAAGAGTCAACACTAAAAGCAACACAACAAAAAAAACCAGAGATAATCCAAAATTCCTTAGCTGCAAAATATCAACATCCAAAACTTTAAAATAGATCAACATTATTGTGGGAATGTTATTAACTTTGTACTTGTCGGTGAGATGCCCTTTTACTCCTTCCAAGTTCAAGATTCATTGTCGGAAACGTCCAACTGTGATGAAGGCAATATAATGCGTACAAGCAAAGGAAAGAAAGTAATTGGTGGTTCAGAGAGCTGTAGCTTTCATGCACATAACACAAAAGCTCCACTTTTAAGCTTTTGGCTGTGGTTTGAAGAGAGACAACATTAATGTAGTACTTGTAACTTTTGGCTCCAAGAACTGAATAAAATATTGTTACTAGTAGGTTTAGCTGTCAGAGATATTTTCACCTTTTGAGTGATGATAGTGAAACGTGTGGTGGAACTCATAGGATAGTGAGAGAGAGTGTGAAATATAAGCTACTAAATTAAATGAGTGGACAACAAAATTTACAAAGCAAAAATAAGTTTGTGGTTCAAAAAATTAATTCAAAAATTAAAAAAATTATTAGAAAATAATGAAAAAATTGTTTTAATTAATTGTTCTTCCTCCATCCCAAAATATAAAGCACTCTGTACACTTTTATTATGCCCCTATTTATTTAGCCCCATACCAAATGCAAAAATCATTAATTACTTTTTCCAAAAAAGACCTACTTTATAAAATTTATTGAGATTCTCAAAAATCTTAATAGAATTATTAACAAAGGTAACACCCCTACTAATATTAATCATTTCTTAGCCTCAACAGTTAGATTTTATAATGAAGAGGTTTACGGTGGTAACTTAATAATTAATCTTATTACGTTTCTGATTTATTAACAGCTGAGAGCAAAAGATACGTTTTTGATTTTATAATTAATCTTATACACAACCATACATGTATCAACAAAAAGGCCTTGCCAATAAAGGCCTTGTGAGTCGTGAGTTTGCTCTCATTTTTGGTCAATACTAACAGACTGCCATTGCATATAGTCAGTGCTATAACAGTTACATGAGAAAGATCATCTTGCAATATTGGACTAAAATTTAGAGACCCAAAAACAAAAAAAAAATTAGAAACATAACTGAACAACACATTTATAAATGGTTTAATCTTACATCATAGTTCCATAATTAGATATGTAGTAGCAGAAGAACACAAAATACAAAAGCCAAATTAATAATTGCCAGATTACAACAACCACACATCTTAGTAAATTTCAGGCCTCTTGCTTTTCCTTAAGCATTGTTTTGAATGTATTCAAACCTTGAATTCCCCATATAGTTGAGGTGAACTTCAGCCCTGTCCTGAATACCTTCAGCATGCCTGAATTCTTACCATCCATCATTGATCCTCCCTATGGGTAGCACCATTCCTTGAAAGTAGTAGAGGACATATCTTGTTCCATGTCTATTATAAACATTCCAATGGACTCCTAACTCATTGCCATACAGAACTATGAAGTCCTCCTCCTCATCAACATAAGGCTGAATAAAAATGCAAACGAAAATGATTATCTATAAATAAATATGAAAACAAAAGGATAAACTTGAATATCACATACATTTTCAGCCTTGTTCAGCAGCACAAGTTCATACTGCACTCTCTTGTCTTCTGGTCCATCAGAGTGGGTTGATGTTGCCATGGTGAAAGAAACTAATGCTGCAAAGAAGAAAAAAAATTCACCAAGAAGAAACAGAGCCTTTCTGAGAGAAGATAATAATACTATGAAAGAAAGCAAGAGAAGATGAGGAAGTGTGTTTGTTAGCTGCCTATTTATAGCCAAAGAAAGGACCAAATGTGAAACATATACGAAATATGTTATGCTACTATTAATATTTGTTGGCTGTTTTGGTTGGTATTGTAATTAAAGAGAGCAGTTTCAAAGGCATTGGAACTCATGAATGAAAAGAAAATTCGATGCATGCATTAAGTGTGTCAGTGTGTGAGAAGTCATGTGTGAAAATGAGAGAGACGGATGCAACTTCGAGCTAAAGTCCAAAAACAGGAAATGTAGTCTTTGAATGCATCAATATAAAGTTGTTTATATCTTTAGGCATGTACTTCCTTTATTTACTTTTCAGCTGACATGCAACAATTTTATCATATAAAAAATTAAACAGAGGTAGTAAATGTGCAATGACAACGTGCCAGTTATATCTAGTGGAATAAACAACAATGCATTCAAGAACATGCAATAGATAGAAAAAGACAAAAATTAGGAAACAAAAATGACCATCACACGTTGTATTTTTGCTGAAGGATCGTGACAAAATGATAACCATCACGTATTGGTTACTACATTTATAAATCAGTCAAAAAAACACTTGAAAGTAGTCCACCATTCATTCGTGTAGTGAAACTTTAATTTCTCATAAGGCTTAAAAGACTTTGCTTCAAAATCTTGGTTTATTGTATATCTACGACTACAATAATGTAGACTTTGTTTTAAAGTCAGAATTTCTAATTTTTTTATAGCTTGTTTTTTCTTAAACTCCTAGCCAATTTTTTTAAAATAAAAAAATGCCCTTGCTTAATAAAAAACAAAAATCTACTCAATTCCAAAATCAGTTTAGCACATTAAGCAATATAGAATATACATTTGTGATGAGACTATCATCAATGTGATGAGACTTTCTCCATAACAGCTAAACAACAAAGACAAAATCCTCATTGTTGTTTACTAATTTCAACCAAGTTAAAAGAAAAACGAATATAAATGGGAAAAAAAACACACAGGAATAAAGAAAAATAAGGAATAGAAACATTCTAATAGAACTAAGATGTGTGTGCAAAGGATAGAGGTAAAAAACTAATCTAATCAATCTAAAATTAGTATTCAGACCAATAACGACCTTCCCTTGGATTTGGTAATCGAAATAGTTTGTTAAGTACATCTTATATTACTTTTTTTTAATCATTCACATTTAGCAAAAGCTATATTGTAACATCATCTGCAACCAATAAATATTACTTATTATTTAAAACGTATAAACACTCTAATATTCTCATCCCATTTTGCATTTATTCCGTATTCATATTATTTTATATTAAATACTACAATGGTAAGAACTACGTTAATCAATTCAAGATTTATATTAAAATGGATTCACTTTTAACTTGGAAAAAAAAGGTTACAATTGGGCTATGTTATTGCACTTAAAATGAGCCCGTTACATATAGGAAAGCTTAATAGCTGGGCTAAGTGACGAAAATGGCCAACAAAGCGTTTAGGTTAGCAATTAAATTTTAAATATTAACAATTAAATTTGTTTTGTTTAGGTTAAATATTATCAATTTTTAATGTTATCAATTTTTTAACTTTAAATATTATCAATTTTTTAATGTTAACAATTAAATTTGTTTTGTTTAGGTTGTGGATCCAGCAACTACCTCATTGTTGCCACCAAAAGAAAAAGCAAAAACAAAAGGACGTACAAGCGATCATGAGAGATCAACAAAGCGTGATCCATCGGGATGGGAATATGCTGAGAAAGAATCAAAAAAGGCTTCAAAAAAAGCTTCTCAACAAAGCTCTCAACAATCCCCCAAAAACCATCCCAAAGCTTCCCAAAATTCCTCCAATAATCCTCCAAAAGCACCTCCAATGCAAAGCTCTCAAAAATCCTCCAAAAGTAGCCCTCAACAAGCAAAAGTGAGATCTCAGTACTTAGAACAATTTCCCTCCTTCATGCAACAATATATTGATCAAATTATTGATGTGAGATCAGATGGGAATTGTGGTTTTAGATCGATTAGCTTGTATGCGTACAAGTGTGAGGAATCCTATATGCTTGTCCGGAATGATCTTATACATGAGATGAAGCAACACAAGGAAATGTACCTTGAGCTGATTGGGACCAAAGATTATGACGTTGTGTTCAAATCACTACATGTGGGCAACATTGGCACTGTTCCTGAAGATAAATGGTTGACTCTTCCAGAATTGGGGCATGTCATTGCTAACAGGTAGAACGTGTCTCATCTTTTAAGTTGTATCATCATACGAGATATTGTTTTACAATTTTACCGTCTACTAACTTGATGCATGGAATTGCTAACAGGTACAATGTGGTCCTTGTTTCGATGGCTCGTGATCTGAGAGCTTGTGTTACGTTTTTACCGTACACTAAATCACCTCCCATGCATGCAAAACTTTGGGTTATCGGGAATGTCAAGATGTGCTGTTTGTTGGACCCTAAAAGTAAGCCAAATCATTGGGTTCAAGTATTTTTGAAGGAAGGATCACCATTACCATCTATTGATCCTTCTTGGAAATATCATTACGATGAATCTGGGGCTCCGTGGGGTACCATATTTAACGATCGCTTTGCATTATTTAAAGATTTATTACCTCCTTCAACGGGGGACGGTGTTGTACATGATCTTTCTGATGATTGATATTTAATTTTTATTAAATTTGTCGAATTTTAGTTATTATAATTTAATTTTTATTATTGTTTGAATGATTTTAGTTTAATTATATAATATTAATCACAATATATTAAATGGTTTTTTTGTTCAAACATTAACATTTAAAACATAAATAAAATAAATCAAATTTATAAAACATAATAAAATAAAATCACCACAAATTTATAAAACATAATAAAATAAAATCACCACTAATTTATAAAACATAAATTTAAATAAATCGAAAGTCAGAAAACGGCGAGAGACAACTCCTACTCTCGCCGTTGTCTACCCCTAACCCTTCCCCTACTAACCCTACCCCTTCCGCTACCCCTAGTCGTCTGCACTACATGTGTCATCTCTTCTGTGAGAGGTGTCACAGCCAACTCATGGACCCTCCTCACCACCTCCAGATAAGATTCCGGAAGCTGCGACGACAACAACGGCTCCAAGCGCTGCGATTGTTCAGCAAATCTCCGTCGAGCTCGAGCCTACAAATGTAAGAAAACATAAATAAGTAAATAAAATGAAAATTTAATATAAGATTAATATAGCTGACAAGTAATGAATGAACTAACCAGCAAGGTAACTTCAGGACGATCCACCCTGATCGAGGTGCGTAGGGGAAAAGGGTGGGAAAATCTATGTACCCAATCATAATAGCGAGGATCACATTCACCATCGTAGGTGACGTGACCTCCTCTCGTATCATCGTCCAGAATATAGAGGTGCCACTCCGCAAAACTCTGATCAATGGCTGAGGGGAGGGGTCTTCCCACAGGTGGATTCAAGGGAATCCTCTGAACGTATCCAAACTGACGCAACACCCTGTCAGGCAGATAAGCCCTACGCATCATGCCACAGCGGAGAAATCCGGAGTAGAAAGCTACCTGCTGGAATGGTCGGACATCTCGGTGCTCGGGGTCATACGGCTGCCACACAACCTGATCAACAGTGAGCCTCTCTAGAAACATGCGATACGTGAGCTCCGAGTGTCGCACGGACTGCTGAGGACTCCACCTGAAGACCCGAGGCATGGTCTCATCATAATCACTAGACAGTATAGCACATGGACCAATTGTTGGAAAATGGTCCAGTATCCATGCCTGCAAATAAACCATCAATTAATTAATTTAAATAAAGAATTTAAAAAAACATTATGAATTTAAATAAAATGATGAATATTATTATGAATCAAACATTATGAATTCGTATTTGTTTACCTGTAGCAAAGACATGTATCCGGCCAAGGAAACCTTATTCGCCTTGCTGGCGAATGACAGGTGATCATATAAATATGTCAGTGCACTAGCCCCCCAGGCATATTCATCAACCGCAGTGAGGTCCTCCAAAGCGTACAGCAGGTGACAGCCAACAGAGTTGTTCGTCTTGTCTGTGAACAATGTGCTACCCACCAGGTAAAGCAGATAACATCTGGCAGCAATATCGAATCGTCTGATCCCAATTGATCTGTTGTACACCTCCTTGAGCTTGGTAAACCTTATAGCACCTGTCTTAATCTCCATCGCCTCTCTGGTCGCCTCAGCCTGACCCATACCAAGCAGCTCAGTCATCAGCAAAACTGCCTCCGCCTGGTTGGGTTTATCCCAACCAATCAAATGCCCAACCACCGGGATATGGAGGATACATGACACGTCGTCCAGTGTGATAGTCATCTCCCCACATGGGAGATGAAACGTGTTGGTATCCTCATACCATCTATCGACGAATGCCCCGATCAATCGCCTGTCGACTACAGTGTAAGATGAAGCGATCAACGGGGCCAAGCCGGATGCCTCGACGATTTCCCGCACTTGTTGTGGCACGACATCTAACAACGGAAAATCAAATGCGTGGTTGTGGCATCGGTTTAAGGTACGCTCCTGCACATTTTAAATTAAGAGAAATTAGTAAAACAAATAAATATCAATTAATTAAAGAAATAGATAATTAAATTTAAATTATTTTTTGGTCTCGTTACAAATACTTACCCGTCCTTGCCATATAAGCTTCGCCTGATGCTCGTCGTATGACCTCAACAGTGAAGTATCCTGATGATCCTCATAGAGGGTCTCCGTCTCTGTATCATCGCCACCATCATCATCACCATCTGAAGAAGAGGGATCAGAAGAGGGATCAGGAGCGGCATGGGAAGGTCCTCCTTGCTCCATCCGTCGCCGTCTACCCGACGCTGTCAAATACTCTCCCATCATGGGCATGTCATCGTCATCCCCGTTGCCAATGACGGTTGCGTTCTTCATCCTCGGCATCTGAAATTGCAAAATACAATGTCAAAATAATAAATTTTAAAATGCAATAAAACAAATAATAATCAAGAAAAACAATAACATAAAAATTACAATTAAATAATAATCAAGAAAACCAATAAAATAAAAATTAAAAGTTAAAATTAAATTATGATAAAATAGAATAAATAAATATTAAAAATAAAAATAAAATAAAAAATATTAGCAATAAATAAAAAAATAAAACAAATAAATTAAAAAACATAAAAAAATAAAAAAAAGTTAAAATCAAATAAAATAAATAAAATAAAATAAAATAAATAAAATTAAAATCAAATAACCCAAAGCATAATATTTAATTTTTTAAATTAACTAATATTTATCATATTCCTTATTCAATAATATAAACATTATAATCATCTTAATCTATTCTAATCTCAACATCATAACATAAACAAATTCAAATCTCCTATATATGAGAGAGAATTGATATAGTCAAATATATCATAATACGTATGGATGGATTTAAATTAATTCAAAGTTATTATTAATTATTTAAATTAACTAATATTTATCCTATTTCTTTTTTTTCCTCTAAATCTTATCTGATCTCAACATCATAACAAAAACAAATTCAAATCTCATTGATTTGTATTGTCCTTAAGTTGATGTTCTATGATCTATTCATAAAAGATTAATAATTTTAGAAAATATATATATACACACACGTCTATTTTTAAAATTATATATTTTGGGAAAATATAAAATAAATTTTTTATATATAACTTTAAATAATTATTTTTATAAATATTAATATTATAAAAAAAAAACACCCTCGCTGGGGGTGCAGCGAGAGCATGATTTTGTTCCCTCGCTGCACCCCCAGCGAGTGAACAAAATCATGCTCTCGCTGCACCCCAGCGAGGGTGTTATTTTTCTGGAAAAATAATACCCTCGCTGAGCCCTAAGCGAGGGATCCCTAAATCGCTTTTGCAGCAGAACACTGAACCAGACTCGATTTTCATTAAAAAAAACCAATCAAGATTTCTAAACACATTCTGACAAGAACCTATAACTATTAAATCAAGATTAATAAACACATTCTACAATTTAATGAATAAAACGAAAATTAAAAAAAGAAACAGAGAGCAGAACGAAAGAGGGGAACTAACGGTTGTGCTTGGAGGTTGGCTTTGCTTTGGCTTTGTGTCTTGTGGCCGCTGTGTTGGAGGTTGCCACTGGCTTTGGCTTGGAGGTTCGCCGCTTCAGAAACGAGCAGGAGGTGAAGACAATGAAGGAGGAGGACAGGAGGTGGGGAGGTACGGTGGAGGGAGGAGAAGTTGTTTTTTGGAGCAGTAAAAAGGGTATGAGAGATGTAGTTTGTGAAAAGGTATGAGAGATGTAATTTGAAATTCAAATTTCAAAATGAGTTGAAGAAGGAGAGGGATAAGAAAGGAATAAGAAAAGGTTATTTTAGGATTATGGAAAATTTGTAAGGTTATTTTGGGATATTAATTTAAATAAGGGGGTTAATTAAGTAACCAGGAGGGTCAAAAAAGTAGGCCCCAAAATATTATATATGAGAAGCCCAACAACAATTAACTTCCGGTGGCCTATTTATCTTCCAAGAAGTGGCAAAGAAATTTCAAGATGTTATCAAACCAATGTGAAAAGACGTTACTTTCTGCATACCTCTGTAAAAGTAATATAACATCACTTCTCAGCTGCCCATCTTCTCCGTTTTTATAATTGCACTATTTTTCACTATTCATTAATCTTCATTGCAGAAACTACAACCGTGCACTGGAATTGCTCTTCCAACACTGATAAGGTAAACTTCCTCTACCACTACACTTCTCCATTATTGGTTAGAAACTATTATTGTTCATACTTCCACTTATTTGCTTCTTCTACTATTCCAGAGTCAATATAAATGGTAGTTCACACTCAATATTGATAATGGCTTTGTCATTAGAAAGATTTGCATATTTTCTTCTGCCAAAATGAAAAAACATTTTCTTAATCTTACATTTTCAATACAAAACATGTATTAATAACAATATTATATGGAAAAAAATGGTTATATGTAGAAATTATGTCCAATATTTTCGTTGCTTTCTTGCATCTGACTAATATGATCAACACTATATTTATTTTTTACCTATTACTGTGCTCTTCCATATGTAAGTTCTCCTTCACTTCAGTAACTTCACTTCATTTCTATCTGCACAATCAGAATCGCGTTATACTTTACCAAAATTTACTGGAGTTAAATTTATGTAATATGCAACTTATTTCAATGTCATGAATAAAAATGTTGTCATCTATGAATACAAAACAACGATTAATTAGTTCTTTTTTTGACAGACACATATTTCCTAAAATCACTTAGGAAAACCACAATGACAGGATTTTCTTTCTATTACCACAGATCAGAGGTATACCCTGCTAATCGATGTTATAAAATCTCATAGCATCATCATTTTTTGTAGTGCTTAATGTATAAACATTCTTTGAGCCACAGGGTCGAAAAATTCTGTCCAGCACTACATCTGAGTTCATTGGCTACATACCTTGCAAAACTATCACAGTCAAATATCCAGTTGGAAATACCCACAAATTAAGACTTCAAGGGAGACCTAATAATCGAATACTAACAATAACACAAGGGTTGAACACAATGATGGATTTTTATGACTTGACAGGACATATCCTCTTCAATTTCTTGCAATCTGACAAAGGCACATTCCAAATGCTGATAACAAAACCACACGGAATTGAAATGAGATACCCTCTACCAATAAGGGAAACAATTTTGACTGAATGCAGATGTGCCTATTGTTTCCTTGGTATGAAATTTATCCTTAAGCAAATCCTAAATATCATGCAAGATTAACTTATTCTAACTTTTCTTTATATTTCAGGAAATCGACGTGTGCAAACCAACATTCCAGCAAATCCTCCAGCGACTATCGAACAACCAATTGCAGCCAATGTGCAAGCAAATCTGCCTTCACATTTTGATTTTGAAGCTGAGAAAACATTGACACACTATTAATGCGAAAAGGGAGTTTTGGTATCCAGAATTAAAGATCATTACAAAATTATGCATATTACATAAATACTCTATTATAATTGAAATACTTATCTATTTTTCATTAATATTGTAGTCATTGCCATATAAATTTGTGGCAGCAGCTTTTCAAAACAAAAGATTGTACTATAATCTTATTGATGAGCAAGGGACATCATACAAATGCAAGATGCTGCACTCTCAAAGAAGCGCAAATGAAGCCTATCTTTCGGATGGTTGGCGTAAATTATGCAGGGAACATGATTTAAAAGGAGGAGAGCGCATCAAATTGGGTGTAAATCTTTCCACAATGGAAAATATTTATTACATTGGTACAAATATCTTATTTTCTTATTTTTTAGTTATATTTAACTTACATTACATGCTTATCCTTATTTGATGTTCAATGAAATATGTATTTGCAGTTGAATACCAAATTAAACATATAAAAATATGCTAAACTTTACTATATTTTCTTTATTTTGCATGCAACCAAATAGGACCGCATTGATGCAGTGTCCCCTTTCAAAACCAAAGGCAGTCTACTATCAGGTAATTTTTCATTAAGTTGGTCCAACTTTACCAAACTATAATCTACAGCAAATAACATTAACAATTGCATGCTACAATTCCTGAACATCGTTTATTGTAAAAACTGCAGGATATGCAATCTAAGGAAGATATGGACGACCCAAATCATGAATCTGGAAATTTTGTTGATGCTGCATATGCTTGCTAATTTTGTTAATTTCTTTGTTAAATTTCATATTAATCTAATGTCACCTACATCCCAGAACTAACTACCCTCCGTTTTCTTAGTTCATTAGTTAATCAGGCTATCACATTATGTCAGTTGGTTTGAAACTATGTCTAACTTTAATTCAAGAATGCGGTGTAATTATATGTTTGCTTTCGTCAATTTTCATTTGCCAATTAAATTTAATTCCTACCAATTAAATTAAATCTTGCCAACTTAATTATACTCTTAAACACTGGAAAATTCTAAAATAAATTTATTGCTTACCGCGTTGGCCCCGTGCGTGGCACGGGTTGGTTTCTAGTAAAGCTTAAAAGACTTTGCTTCAAAATCTTGGCTTATTGTATATGTAGGACCATAATACAGTAGACTTTGTTTTAAAGTCTAGATTTCTAAATTTTTTTATAGCTTCTTTTTTCTTAAACTCCTAGCCAATTTTTTTTTAAAAAAGATCCCCTTGCTTAATTAAAAACAAAAATCTACTCATTTCCAATATCAGTTTAGCACATTAGGCAATATAGAATATACATTTGTGATGAGACTATCATTACTGTGATGAGACTTTCTCTATAACGGCTAAACAGCACAGACAAAATCCTCATTGTTATCTACTAATTTCAGCCAAGTGAAAAGAAAAAGGCATATAAATGGGAAAAAAACACACAGGAACAAAGGAAAGTAAGGAATAGAAACATAATCGTAGAACTAAGATGCGTATGCATAGGATAGAGGTAAAAAACTAATCTATTCAATCTAAAATTAGTATTCAGACCAATAACGACCTTCCCTTGGATTTGGTAATCGAAAATAGTTTGTTAAGTAAAGAATGCAACACTACATTTGCAAGGACATGACAATTATCAAAATTAATTGACCACTATCTCAGTACACTCACTGTTAGCATTTCCTTGAAGAACAAAACCAATTCCTTCAAAAGCTTTAGTGAATGCCTTTGACTGTGTATAACTGGAAAAAAACTGCTCCTAAAATCTAAAAGCAAAAATAAAATGCATGTTAGGTTATTGGCTTAACTAAAAAGAAAATGCATGTTCAGTTATTGGATTTAACTAAAAAAATACATGTTAACTATCAAGCAGTAAATAACTAATGGAAGAAGACTAAAAAGAATTTGCATCTCAATATTTTACCTCTGAACAAACACCTTTCCTCCATTCCTCTAGTATAATTTCCTATGATTCCAATAAAACAACACTGTCTCAATGGGTTCAACCCTAAACCCTCTAGTATAAAGAACTTGCATAACTTAAAATGTGTGCAAATGTCAACTGAATCCCCAAAGTCATTCCAATATCAGACAGTAGATGAACAGACAACTTTTCTTTAAAGACTGAATTTCTATATTTTTTTATAGCTTCTGCTGTTCCTTAAAATCCTAGACATGATTCTTTTAAAAGTAAATTCACTTCTCTTAATGCAAAAGAAAAATCTACTCATTTCTATAATCAGAATAGCACAAACATGATCATAGAAGTAAGATGTGTGTGCCAAAGATAGAAGTATAACAACTAATCCATTTAATCCTTAATTAGTATTCAGACCAACAACAATATACTCACCCTTCGCATTTCCCTGAATAGCAAAACCAATTGCTTTAAAAGCTTTAATGAATGCTTTTGACTGAATAGAACTGAAATAAAACTGCTCCTGAAATCGAAAATCAAAAATAAAATGCAACTTCGGTTATTGGCTTTAACCAAAAGAAAATGCATGTTAAGTTATTAAATTTAACAGGCTTAAAAAATGCATGTTAACTATTACGGGGAGTAAGTAAGAACTGCAAAAAGACTAAAAATAAATTGCACTTCAATATTTCACCTATGAACGACGAATTTTTCTCTCATTCCTGAGGCATCTAAAGCCTATATTGAATTTGCTCAATACACGAGTATAAATGACGATAAAAAAACACACAGGAAAAAATATAAGTAAGGAATAGAAACATGATCATAGAAGTAAGATGTGTGTGCCAAAGATAGAAGTAGAACAACTAATCCATTCAATCCTTAATTAGTATTCAGACCAACAACAATATACTCACCCTTAGCATTTCCCTGAAGAGAAAAACCAATTGCTTTAAAAGCTTCAGTGAATGCTTTTGACTGAGTAGAACTGAAATAAAACTGCTCCTGAAATCGAAAATCAAAAATAAAATGCATCTTGGGTTATTCGCTTTAACCAAAAGAAAATGCATGTTAAGTTATTCAATTTAACAGGCTTAAAAAATGCATGTTAACTATTAAGGAGTAAGTAAAACCTGGAAAAAGACTAAAAAGAAATTGCACTTCAATATTTTACCTGTGAACAACGAATTTTTCTCTTATTCCTTATGCATCTAAAGCCTATACTGAATTTGCTCAATACATGACCTGAAGTATAAATAGACAGTCATCAACCTAAAGTGTCTTAATTCATACTTGACACCTCGATAGGTAATAATACTAAACATGGACCAACTAAAAAATTCAATAGATAACTTGACCTGCAAAAATCAAATTTGACCTGCAATTTCATCAAGATGTGGCTGTCCCAGAAGATGCTCACAGTTCCAAATTCAACATCTTGATGTACAATTGATCCACAAAATATATATTTTGGTTCAAGACACATACTTAGGATATCTGCAAACTCAATAAAATATGAAGTGAGTATATATCCAACAAAGCTACATAATTTAATGGATACACCACTATCAAATAAAGACTTATCATGCATTGCTTCCCTTTTATTCCCTCTTCGAATGTACATTAAGTCCCAAAAAATAAGTCAGCCAATTGCCAACTTACAAAAAAGTGATAGTATTTTTACATGATGTTTTGAAAAACCTCCTTGTATGCCACATTTTGAGTGGTAGTACAGGGAGATTTTTCTTTATCCAAAATGACAAACTTCAAACCCTTCTTCGACTTCACCCTCGATACAGCCACATACAATTGTCCATGACTAAACACAGGCCTGGGGAGATAGACAGTGACATTGGAGAGTGATTGACTTGAATCTTATTTATGGTCATGCAAAACGACACAGTTATTGGAAATTGTCTACGCTGAAGTCTAAATGGTAATCGGGATTCTGATGGACTCATATTCATTCGACTTAGCAAAACAGTATTGCCAACACTTCCCCCAGAGATAACTTTTGCACCAATAACATGGTCGGCTAAGTGAGTCACAATCAGTCGGGTGCCATTACATAAACCAACAGCTTGATCAATATTTCTAAGAAGCATGATTGGCGCCCCAACTTTTAAATTTAGTTCATGATTTGGAAGGCCAGAAATTTTAATATCATTAAGCATTGCTGGAGTAATGCATTGAGCTGAAATATCAAAATGCTCACCACTAAATGCAGTTGAGTCAGAGCTTAGAAAGGTCTTGTAATCTCCAGGAAGCTTGTCCATTATATAGCTATTAACCTCGTCCACAATGTCAAGAGTCGGTGTTAAAATAGCTCTGTCCTTAAGATATTGAGGATCTGAATAATGCATCTGAAAATCTGGGTATGTTTGCTGGAAAATTGCCTCCAGCGGATGATCAAACTGAGTTATAATCAGATCAGGGGGGATATCTATTTCTGCCTCCCCATCATTGGCTTCTCCAACATTTCCATCACTAATATCGAGCATCCATTTTGAGAATTCCCTCAATTCAGCCACCTCAGCTTCATTTCCTACCATTTACAATCTCATATTTCTTGTCAATTTCAGAACCTCACAATGAAACCAAAGAGTTGATGAATTAATGTTATTGAAAACAATATCCAATCTTTTGCCACCAGGAATAACGGGCAGAATTTGCCGAAAGTCACCTCCAAGCACAACAGTCTTGCCTCCAAAAGGAACAAACTCGGACTGCGGTTGAGTTTCTGCCAATAGATCTCTCATTGTCCTATCCAATGCCTCAAAACAAAATTTTCTGACCATGGGAGCTTCATCCCATATTATGAGGGAAGATGCAATTATCAGCTCAGCAACCAATGAACCCTTTTTAATATTACATGTGGAGTCTTCCGTTATCGCAATTGGAATGTGGAACCGAGAATGTGCAGTTCTTGCAGCTGGTAGGAGAGTTGCAGCTATGCCACTCGATGCAACTGTGAGAACAATCTTTCCTTGAGATCTGAGTTTGGCACTCAATGCCCTCCACAAGTAAGTTTTTCTAGTCCCTCCATATCCATTGAGAAAGAAAAAACCACCTACAGAATTATCCATGCATCATATTGTTATTAAAAGTGGAGTGGCACAATGTAGTAATAGATCCTCATTTTGGAAATTCAGAATGAATTATTCAAAGTAAGTGGAAATATAAGTTAACTGCAGAAATGCTTTATACACCAAAGGTGAGTAGATTTATACATTCACCTGTGTCTTGCTCAACAAAATTCATGATTTTATTAAATGCTCTTTTCTGTTCTTCATTCATGTCTTTGAATAGCTCTAAAAACTCGCTCTCCAATAGTGCCTTGTCAAAATTCAATTGCTCTGCAATTAGTGAATTTCTAACCGACCTTTTAGCACATAATCAACTTGAGGCATGGATGGAAAATCTCTTAAAGACTTGCCATTTCTGATTAAACACTTTTCAATTTCCAACAAACCTAACGCCTGAATTTGAGCGTCACTAAATTGAATGGCTGGCAAAGAATGTATATATTACTTAATGTTAAACAATGATATTCAATAATCAAATTCAAAATGATGTTAAACAATAATAATTAATATATTGGTATTGAAAATTAATATTCACATACCATGTCCTGAAATTAACCTTCTATGAGAGTAAGTCAAATCCTCTGATATAAATCTCCAAGTTGCTTGCCAAACAACCTCTGGTCGAGCAACGCTACATGAAATCAAAATACTTACAAACAAACTTCTCAATTGATGCCCTATTGCCCAGTCCTTGGCCTCTGTGATTGCATCAATAAATTCAGCATCATCATCAAGCAATCCAAGTTTATAACATGCATCTCTAAAAGTATGATACTCAATACCATCAATAGTTATAATTTCAGCATAGCTCTCAGGGCCCTTGACTCTATTAATTAAAAGACTTAGATAGTAGAGTTCACCAGCACTCGGAGGGACAAAAGTAAGGCGACCTATACACAAACCCTTTTTCCGCAATTGCCAACAACGGTCTTTTGGTTTATACACAAACTGTCCAGGAAATTCCAAGTAAGTCAAGTTTTTTGCCAAATCATACTGTTGATTTGCTTCCATCCACGCCATAAACATCGATTTATGATTAGCTGGATTTGCAACCACTTCCTCTAAATTATCATCATCCTTATACAATACACTTTGTTCACCAGGAAGATGAAATTTCAATCTTTCAACTGAAGGAAACCTATAGTTGATTTCAAATGAAAAAAATTCTCCACACGGCCTCGCATGGAGAAATGTAGCGGCAGTCGTAATAGTATTTTATCTCATCAATGACCGTTGATGGATCACCACTTGATTGGCTGTATAAGGCAACCGTGACTCTATCACTTCCCTTACTGATGTACTTGAATAAGTACTTGATACTACGATTTTGATTGCACCATTCAGTGTTGATATGAGACCGGAACATGCGTAAAAGCATTCGATTGTGTGCAACAACGTTTCGATTATCCAGCTGACACCCACCCTTCATGAATACTGTACCATCATCCCTTCTCATTAAGATTGGATATCCATCTTCATTGATTCTTGTGAAAGGCTCGAAGTCTTTTGGATAGTACTTTGAACATCGACCGTCAATCATGCATGGCGATTTCTTATTTGCAACTCCGCATGGTCCATGTACCATAAACTCTTTCACCAATTCATGCATTTCAGGATCATCCTTCTCATTTGGTATCTCAGCACTGATAATTTTGTCAATGTCATCGGGATGTGGATGCTTATATTGCGGAAGTAGGAATAAAAGGATGTGAGCATGTGACAATCCCTTTTTATGAAACTCGATTGTATAAACAGCTGCAGAAGATAGCAAAGAGTAATATTCAAATCAGTCGCTAAAAAAGAGAGTAACAACATGGACAGATTAATACTTCAAAACAACACTCATAAATGCAAAAAATAAATGACTTGGTTAACTGACAATAAATTCAGCTTGCCTGCTTTTAAACGTCCAAAAATGTGTCCTTTCTTGAGAACTGTCATAAGTTGTTTGAGCTTCATTTTGAATATTCGAACAGCAATATCAGGCCTATCCTCAAGCTTTAACCCACGACTTGATGTGTATCGAGTGTACTCAGACCATTTGGGGTTGCACGTAAAAGTCAAGAATATATCAGGATACCCTGCCCATTTACAAATGGCCATTGCATCCTGATAGTTTTGCATTAGGTATCGTGCACCTCCCGTAAAGCTTGATGGTAAAACAGTCCTTTTCCCAACTGATGCTCCATCTCTTTCTCCCTGGAGCACAGCGTCACTCAGGCCTTTATATAAATCTTGTCGAAGTTTCGGCTGATGGTATCTAATAAAATTAAGTCTCCAAGCTTCCACCATACAATACGCATCAACTACAAACTGTTGTAGTAGCCTTCGAGCATATAATAACACTGCATACTCCACATTCCTATCATGAAGCCTATATGCAAAATTTTCTTGCAAAGTCAACTTTCCATTCCTCCTAACATCAGGATCAAACATTTCTGTGTGTGGTGTGTCATCACAATATCCATCCTCACCAAATATAAAACACAACGGATACCCCATTGGAACATATAAAGGATGAAGCTCATTAATCCTTTGCAACAACCCACTCTGTGTTTCCACAATAATGTCCCGATCACCATTATCCACATCAACATCTCCCGGAACCAATGCAGCAATTTCATCGCATGTAGGGAGGTTATAAAGCCTTGAATCTTTATTTCTCTTTCTCAACAGCCGCAATTTCAAGTTTGGAACCTCTTGACCAGCAAGTCTATCTCTTGTCATTCTGAACACTTTTGCAATTGGATTGTACTGATCAATTAACTTTTGTAATTTCTCAACTATTTCAGGATCAAGAGTTGCGGAAGTTTCACACGTACGACCCTTAGAATTTAAACAAAAGCAGTATTTCCAAAATTATACAATCAAACGAACGATCCAGCAAATGCACGATAAGAGGATTAGCAACTACCTCAAAGCATGCAAGCGGTTTTGGACCTCATTTTGAGTATCATGGATGTACAACTGAGCGAATCACACGTACGACCCCTAGAATTTAAACAAAAGCAGTATTTTCAAAATTATACAATCAAACGAACGATCCAGCAAATGCACGATAAGAGGATTAGCAACTACCTCAAAGCATGCAAGCGGTTTTGGACCTCATTTTGAGTATCATGGATGTACAACTGAGCGAATCTTGGTGTTTGACCTTCAGGAGGTAGAAGACTACCAATCCTATGATGATTCTGCCCAGACAATCGATAAACATAGCGGCCATTACCATCATTTATACTTCTGTCAATCTTACCCCCATCGATGTGAAAGAAAACATCATGTTATAGGCCCTAATATTTTCTTGAAAGTTCCTGGATTGAGGATCTTCTTTATCCATGAATAATTTCAAAAGCTCATCAGGCGGTTTTGTCATAAGTGGCAATTTTATTTTCCCTTTTGCACAACATTTAGTATAGATTGGGCGATCATTCTTCCTTCCCCGATGTATTCTCTCCAATAGCCAAAACTTTGCTCCACAATGTTGGCAAGAATGAACAGGATCACCAACATCATCATACCCATCATTTATTGCACCTGAGCATGACATTCCAACCTCTTCAAAATCTTCAAACTCTTGTTCATCATCCTCACAATATTCAAGACCAACATCTATCAAAATGCATCATATGAAATTCATTGGTAAGCATTTCTTTTAAAAACAAAAAGATTTTAAATATTGAAAGCATGATGAGAATTCCTACCTGTCTCGGACTCTGTGTCATTGTTTTGCAATTGATCAGATGAATTATGCCTTCCAAATACAGCCGACAAATCTCTCACACTTGTTGTTTGATCAACAAATTTAAATCTCTTTTCCCTAACAACACCCTTCATAGGATTACTTCGAGAATCCAATTCGAACACATCAGATCGAGGAGTGTAGGTTTGGGATGTTTCAATCTGATCATCCGTAGCACATAAGTCTTTGGAAACATTAGCAACACGAAATCCAGAATCAGCTGTACACAACTGTGTCAATACCATATCATTAGAGGGAGGATTCATAACCAAAGTAGTAATGTTTGGATTCAGAGCTTTAGGATTTGACAAAGCTGGGATTCCACAATGGTTTGGCAAATTGGAACCAAGCAAACAATTACTAAAACGATGTTCAGCTTTCCCACAATATCGCAACACATTGCCAACCCCAATTTGGCGATGGTCTACACTGTAACAACCAGGACTTAAAAAACCAGAATTAACTGAAATTGGAGCTTCACTTGATTTAGGTCTCTGCCACAAATTGATCACATGCACTCCAGGTCGCAGAGATCTTGGATTGGAATTACATGTCCAAGACTTTGCATATTGGAAGGAAACATAAGTGCATGTGGTAATTTCAAGTGTGCATACTACATCCATCTCGCCATTGAAAATTGACTACACAGAATATACATTAAATGTAGTCAATTAAACCAATCTCATACCAAACACCCTTTTCCGGTTCTTTTGGGAAACACCCTTTTCAGGACTTTGTCCTCCTGACCCAAACACTGCAGCTCTATACTTCTTAGCAGGATAATGCACAAATTGGTCGGGTAATCGCGGTGTCGGTGACAAATATGTTATGTCAGACAAGTGCTTCCTTTTTGCCCTTTTCATGTTATCCAAGCTGTTCCCTGACACATGTTTCCTTTCTTGCATACTGGTATTTTCATGTCTATCCGCCTGCCACATACTCACTGCTTGACATCCTAGTTCAAGCAAAATGTTTAAATGAAATAGTTTAGCATTCATGCAACCCAAGCGCATGAAAATACGTCTATACAATCAACAAAAAGCAAAGCAAAATTAGCATAACTATCTTACTTGGCTGGTTTTGGTCATCGCTTATTGACGGACCCAGCCTTTGACGCTTTTGTGAGGAGCTTTTGAAATCTCCATCTTTTACCTCCATCAATTTAATATTTGGAGAAGGAAGCTGCTGAGTCTTGTCATCATGAGGCCCTGAAGTAACTTTATATATGAATTCATTTTTAGATAAACCTAAAACAAAAACAAATCATTCTGACTTCATCAATCCTAAATTGACGTTTCATACATTCTAAACAGAGGACAATATGACCATAAATTCAAAAAAAGGAAAACAATATTAGCTAACTGCATTACTTGCTGAGTTTTTGTCACGACTTATTGCCAAGCTCACTCTTTGGCGCTTATGTGAGGAACGATTGCAATCTCCATTCCTTGCCTCCATCAGTTTCATATTTGGAATAGATTTTTCCTGAGTCTTGGCATCACAACACCCTGAGGTAAATTTTTACACACACATTCATTTTAGATCAAAGATTAAATTATAAACACATGATTACCTACATTTTAAGACCCTGAGTCTTGGCATCATAAGACCCTGAGGTAAATTTGTACACACACATTCATTTTAGATCAAATATTAAACCAATAACACATGATCACCTTCTTGCAGTGTTCACCACGTCATCACACTATCAAATTCACAAACAATCAATTAATTAAACTCATCTACATGAAAGTCCAGCATCCAAATAACATATCCAAATATACAAACAACGTATCTAAATATGTTAGCAGTTATTACTCACTCCATTCAGGAACTCACACCATTCAGGCTACTCTACAATCCACAATTAAATTACTGGTTCACATATCTATAAATTACAATCTTACTACTATTACGGATTTTAATTATAGCACCCTATCAAACCACCTCAAGCTGAAGTAATTGCTAAACAATATCAGTCACATAAACCAGCTAGGCAATCATGAGAAGGAGTCGTTCATCAATTTCTTGAGTCACCAAAACCATAATGCAAAGAAGTAGACTGATATTTTCACAAAACAGTGATAAAACCTGACAATTTCTAAAATAATGAAAGAGTAAACACTTACTACCAAAACCAGCTATGAGTTCGTTGAAATTTACCTACAGCCCTCATCCTTTTCTAGCAAGTTGATTACTCCCCACTCCATTGCCGAATCCAAGTCCCTCCTCACTAACAGAAAATAAAAATTTATGGTCAAAAGCTAACAATGAAAGTGAATTCATCTTGCTCCACCATTCCTACTGCAATGGTTAGAAAACCCAAATCCCCAATTGATCAAGCAAAAGTAGGAAGTAACGAAAAAGAAAAGCAAAGCAATACACCCAAACTTTGGGTCCTTCAAACCCATCGCTTCACACTCATAATCCACAAACATCAACATGCAATGAGCTTTATGGAAATGAAATTAGAACAACATGGGTAGCTCACCTCAAAGAGCTGATCGAAAGAAAAAAAAGGCACCTCCAATACCAATAGCGCCTGAAAATGAAGTGGATGATGACCTCACAAATAAGATATGTCACACAATGGGGATGTCAGCAAAAAAAAAGGAACAGTGCGGACAGAAATATGAAAGTCGAATAAAAGAGTAAGAGCGTAAGAAAGGAGGGAAAGAAAAAGGCGCCCAGCTTTCAGACAGGAACAGAAGCTTCTTCTAGAAGAATACGGAACGAGCCAAGCTGAAGGTTACGGGCCAAGCTTCTTATCTACGCCATTTAATGCCAGTTAATAATAAATATTATTTAGATTTATTGTTTCATGGGAATTAAATATTCACATTTAATAGGTTATGGGAATATTCTGGATTATTTCAAGTAAAACTATTACTGTTATAATGGAATGATCAAATTAAATTAAAAAAAATAAAAAACCAAAATAACTAAAAAAATTAAGTTTTTATTTTGCCACCCCAGTGTCTATGGATGCCACCCCAATTCTTAAAATAATACCCATTATGCCCTTTTAAAAAAACAAGAATTTTACACGGGTCGTAGGGGGTACTTACGACCTGCAGGTCGTAGCACCCCCTTACGACCCTTTAAAAAACTAAGTTTTGACACGGGTCGTAAGCAGGTGCTACGACCTCAGGTCGTAACACCCTATTACGACCTGTCTTAAAACATGGTTTTTTAAACGGCCGTCAGCAAGTGTTACGACCTGTAGGTCGTCAGCAGGTGTTACGACCTGCAGGTCGTCAGCAGGTGTTACGACCTGTCAGATTCCAAAGAGGGAAACTTCAAGTTTTATTTCACCAATAGCCAAGAACTGGATCCAAGTGCTTGTGGTAATATTGCGGCTGATGCATGGCTTAGGATCACCCAGGCTACATATAAGTTTGTGTTCTATTGGTTTACAGGGAGTGCAGTTCCTCAATGGTCGTAAAAAAAAACAAAAAGGGCCAGGTCGTAACACCTGCTGACGACCTACAGGTCGTAACACTTGCTGACGACCTGCAGGTCGTAACACCTGCTGACGGTCGTTTAAAAAACCATGTTTTAAGACAGGTCGTAATAGGGTGTTATGACCTGAGGTCGTAGCACCTGCTTACGACCCGTGTCAAAACTTAGTTTTTTAAAGGGTCGTAAGGGGGTGCTACGACCTGCAGGTCGTAAGTACCCCCTACGACCCGTGTAAAATTCTTGTTTTTTTAAAAGGGCATAATGGGTATTATTTTAAGAATTGGGGTGGCATCCATAGACACTGGGGTGGCAAAATAAAAGCCCAAAAAATTTAAGAACCAAAGTTAATTTTTAAAAATTCCCTTAAAAAAAGTTAATTTTTAAAATAAGATAAAAAATTAAATACAATTAAACCTTAATAAAATCCACAGTATGGTGCTTGCATTTCATAAATAAAATGTACAATATAGCGCGTATTTGGTGTAACTGGTAAAATTATAATCTGTTTATGTTTGAATTTCTTAGCTGAAACATAATTTAAACTAATTTCTTTTGTTTGGATAAGGTAAAAAAACATTATTATCAATGAGTACTTTATAAAAAAGGACATAAAATGATAATGAATAATTAATGTATTGGAATGATAAAAATAAAATAAAATAATTCCACGAATCTAAAAAAATAATATACCGTTAAAAACAAACAAACAAATTAAATTATAAAACCCCGAGCGTGTGGTTCAGTGGTAGGGATTGATCCACGCTTAAGCAAGGTCAAATGTTCGAATCCTGCCTTGTGCATGCAGCAGCGTTAAATCTCGGGGCCAGCTGTCCCACCCATTAGAGGTGCCTACAAGCCAGCGAGGAGATTAATCACTGCGGTCGGCGGTGGACACTCCGGTCATGGACCCAAAAAAAATAAAAAATTAAATTATAATTATTTTTTAAAAATAAATTAAATACAGAGTTTTAAGCAAAATCAAACACACCAAATGCTAACAAAGCTATATTTAACATTCTCTATACATATAAACTATAAGATTAGCAAGTCGAAAAAGCTATGTCCCATCAAGCTCGAGAAGGGAAGTTAACAAGTGAGGAAGGAGACCTGGTGGACCGAAGTAAGAAGAAAGTTAAAGAAGGAGGAGCAGACTTCACGGGGGGTTCGTCTATGCCAGTATCATATGCAGATTTGTTTGAAGGGGATATGGGCAAGGATAACAGAAACAACAAGAGGTCCTATGCCAACTCAGTGCTGGGAAGAAATGATGAAGACTCAGATGAAGAAAGGGCATGAGCAAGAGAGGAGCAGAGAAGATTTGAGGAAGCTATTATGAGAGAGCACTATGGGGATGAAGATGAAGAAGATCAGGAGCCAGGATTCAAAGTCATTGAGAAAAAACATGGTGATTATGAATGCCCTGAGTTTGTTCTTAACACCAAAGAGCAGAAGCGGATCTGTGAACCATGGCGAAATGGTGTCATTGTGAAATTGTTGGGTCGTAAAATAGGCTACAAGGCCTTGGAAGCTAGGCTGAAACAAATGTGGGTTCGGAAAGGCATCATAACTATCATTGATCTTGAAAACGACTACTTTCTGGTCAAGTTTTCCAATGAAGAAGATCTGACGAAGGCATACATGGATGGGCCTTGGCTCATATATGATCACTATCTTACAGTGAGAAGGTGGACCCCAAACTTTATCCCTTTCAAAGAAACTATTGAAACAGCAGCAGTGTGGGTGAGATTTTCTGGTCTTCCAATTGAATACTATGATGCAAATGTTCTGACCTATATTGGAAACCGGATTGGTAAGACAGTGAGAGTGGACAAAACAACTTATCTTCAAGAGAGGGGAAAGTATGCAAGGTTATGTGTTGAAGTTGATCTCACAAAACCTCTGTTGGGAATGTTTCAAATAGAAGGCAAGTGCTACAGAGTGGAGTACGAAGGCTTGCATCTTCGGCAGATTCGGTCATTATGTGGAGGTTTGCTCTAAGAATCTGTCCCGAAACATAGTGCCTGAAGGAACGGAGAGCCCAGAGAGTGAGAGCACTAAGAGCAGGGAGGCAAGTAGCCTGGAAGCTGGTCCATGGACTGTAGTTCAAAAAACCAGAAGACCAAGGAAGAAAGAGGCGCGTGAGAAGGGTGGTAGAGAAGAGGAGGCGCGTGTCGCAAAAGGAAAGAGTCATGATGATGGTGTGTCAGGAAAAGCAGGGGGCTCCAGGTTCAATGCCTTGCAAAATCAGGAGGAGGAGGAGGCTGATGAACAGAGGGAAAGAGACGTTGAACAGACAGAGGAGAGAGAGGTGGCAGTACTAAGCAAACACCCATCGGGCAAAAACCAAGCAGAACACAATGGACAACAAAAAGAGGACAAGTTAGGCACGAGAACTAAGGAGACCAGAGACAACAAAGACAACAAAAAGGAAAGAGCTGCAGGCTTGGAAGGAGAGACATCTAAAGGGAAGGGGTCAGTTACTAAAAGGGTGGATTTATCAGGATGTGCGGATGTCAGTGTTGGAGCCCAAGCTGCATTGGGTAAAGGGAGTCTTGGAGGTCAACGAAGGGAGTATGGGAGCAAGAATGTGACTCAAAGTGGAAAAAGTAAAGGGGATAACAAGGAAGTTGTGGATTTGACAAAGGTTGAGAGTGGGCCTCCAAAAATAATCAAAGAGAAAAGTGACACAAGTAGGCTCATTCCTAACACCATGATGGATACTGTGAACCAACAAATAGAGTCACCAGATCCAGGAAATGGGGAAGTGGATATGATATTTGAAGACTGCAATGCAATAGATTGGGCCACACCCACTATGCAAAGCGAAGATGAAAATCAAACTCATGGCAATCAATATGAAGATAGTGATATGGAATTTGTTCCAGACACCTTGGAGGCCCATTTGTAAAATAATGGGATCAGAATGTCTTTTGATTAAGTGTTATCCTGATGAATAGTAAAAATATATTACTTTGGAATTGTAGAGGAGCGGCTAGTCCCTCCTTTTTACGGTATTGTAAAGAGTATGTTTCTAATTATCACCCTGATATCTTGGTTATAATGGAAACTAGAATGGATCCTGCAAAGCTTGTCAACACTTTTATGATGATGGGGTTTGATGGTTTTCTTCATTCGACTGGCCGTGGTTACGCTGGGGGGATAGCGGTGGGGTGGAAAAAAACTATCCTTTCTCTAACCATGATCCACACTGATTTGCAATACATCCACATTAGAGTGGATTATAACAATGCCCAACCTTGGTATTTCACACCGGTATATGCAAGCCCTAATGATGAGTTGCGGACTACTCTGTGGGCCAATCTAATTGATCTTGCGTCCAATATTAATGGGCCTTGGCTGGTGGCTGGTGACTTAAATGACATTGTTGGACAACATGAAAAGAAAGGTGGTGCTCCAGTTAATATAAGAAAATGTGGCATTTTTGTTGACCGAGTTAATGCTTGTAACTTGATTGATTTGGGTGCTATAGGTCCAAAATTTACTTGGAGAGGCCCAAAATATCAGGGAATGAACAGAATCTTTGAGAGGCTTGATAGAGCCTTATCCAATGATGAATGGAGATTGCATTTTGAAGAAGCGGAAGTCAAAGTGCTCCCGAGAGTTAAGTTCTCAGACCACCATCCTATTCTTATTACTATGGCAGGAAATAATAGAAGCCAAAATAAAAGACCATACCATTTTGAAAGTGCTTGGCTAACTCATGCAAGTTTCATGCAAACAGTGAAACAGTACTGGGGAGGCCATGATTCTGTGCCTGTGAAAACTGCTAGGCTGGAGCAAGCCTTGGTTAAGTGGAACAAGGAGACATTTGGGCATATAAGGCAAAGAAAGAAAAGGATTCTCGCGAGACTAGCTGGGATCCAAAGACATCAACAGAGATGCTACTACTCTAATAACTTTCTTTTGAGGCTGGAAGAGGAGCTTCAACAGGATCTGGACACAACTCTATACCAAGAGGAACTTCTATGGTTCCAAAAATCCAGAGGAAAATGGCTGCTTGATGGGGACCGAAACACACGATATTATCATCTCAAAGCTGTGACTCGGCGGAGGAGAAATAAAATCCGCATGCTTAGAAGTCATGCGGGTGACTGGATGGAAGATGAAGCCCAGATCTCTAGTCATGTGAGAGGTTTTTTTCACCAAATCTTTAAAGAGGAAGACCGGCAAGGTGTGTGGTGCCAATCAAAATTCTCTTACCCTCAAATTGATGTGGATGTGCTGCGCACAATGAACCATGACATTTCCAATGAGGAAGTCAAGACTGCAATCTTTTCTATGGCTCCATGGAAAGCTCCTGGGCCTGATGGTAACCCAGCCGGATTTTACCAAGCCACTTGGGAGGTTGTTGGTAGCTCTATGTGTGACTATGCGCGGAGACTATGGCACAATCCTGAGGAGATTAAAGAAATAAATGATACTGACATTTGTCTAATTCCCAAGGTGGATAGAGTGGAGTTTGTAAACCAGTTTAGACCAATATCTCTTTGCAATATTAGTTACAAGATGATGACCAAGGTTGTGGTTAACAGATTGAAGCAGATTATTCCTGTGGTTGTCTCCCCTTATCAAACTGGTTTCATCCCGGGTCGCAACATTCATGAGAATATCCTGGTTGCCCAAGAGATGGTGCATGGTATGCAGCGTATTAGGGGAAAGAAAGGCTATCTTGCTATCAAAGTGGACATTGCAAAAGCTTATGATAGAATTCGCTGGACTTTCATTCGGAATATTCTTAATGAGATTGGCCTCCCAAGCAGTATGGTTCACTTCATTATGTGCGCCATAACAACAGCCCGTGCTAGCATCCTGTGGAATGGGGAAAGGTTGGCTGCTTTTGACCTGGAAAGAGGGATTCGTCAAGGCGATCCAATCTCGCCTTACATTTTTGTTATCTGTATTGACAAACTTTCCCACATGATAATGGAAGAGGTCGATAATGGAGAGTGGAAGCCAATGCGTGCTGGAAGAAGGGGTCCCCATGTCTCTCATCTTATGTTTGCGGACGACCTTTTGCTTTTTGGTCAAGCAAGTGAAAAGCAATTGGCAGTCTTGCAAAAAGTTCTTCATAATTATAGCTCCTTAGCGGGTCATGATGTAAGCAAGGAAAAGACTTCCATCCTCTTCTCAAAGAATACTGATAGAGGTATGCGTCAAAAGATTATAAGAGCTTCGGGCTTTCGGGAAGCAACTTGTCTTGGGAAGTATCTTGGTGTCCCTCTCACGGGTCGAGCCCCCCGCAAAGGTGATTTCCAATACCTTGTGGACAGTATACGAACCAAACTCTCGGGTTGGAAAACCAAGCAACTATCGTTTGCTGGGAGGGTCACGTTATCCAAGGCTGTTCTGGACGCTGTCCCCCTGTACCCAATGATGTCTACTTTCATTCCTAGGAGTATCTTGGAAACTATTCAGCAACTGCAAAGGGGCTTCATCTGGGGAGATGATGAGAGTAGCAAAAAAGCTCACCTTGTCAAGTGGCAAACTCTAATGAAACCCAAGCACCTCGGTGGCCTTGGATTGAGAAATATCAAAGCCACAAATGATGCTTGCCTCATGAAGTTGGGATGGAGAATAAGAGAGAATAGACAGGATCTATGGATCCAAGTCCTCAAAGGGAAATATGGGGGCAGAACCAATTCTAAGAGTGAGCTAAGTGTTAAGGTGGCAGATTCCAATCTGTGGAAGAACATTGCTCGAATTTGGCCTTTGCTCTATGAAAACGAGTCCTGGCAAATTGGTAATGGAGAGACGATTCATCTCTGGGATGATGCTTGGATCCCTGGTCAAGGTCGTTTAAAAGACTGTATTGAAGATATTCCTCCCAGTACGCGTCTTTGGAAGGTTAAGGATCTGCTGGATGGTGATGGTGAGTGGGACTGGGTTAAGGTGCGTGGAATCCTGCCTCTTGAGATAGTTGAGAAGATGTATGCAGTCCCTCCTCCAATGCTTGATGGAGCTGAAGACAAGTGTCAATGGCCAAGTGATAATCATGGACGGTTCTCTATTGCCAGTGCTTATGAAATTATAAATGAGTGGCATGATCTCAACGGAGATGACAAATGGAGAAAAGTTTGGAAGCTTTAAGGACCCCAAAGAACTAGAATGTTTGTTTGGATGATGATGCATGGAAGACTTCTCACAAATGATCGCCTAAGCCAATGGGGACTGACTAACCCTTACTGTAAATGGTGTCCAGCAACTATGGAAAGCATCCTGCATGTAGTGAGGGATTGTCAACATGCCAGCATCATCTGGGAAAAGCTAGTCTCGCCGAATCATAAATTTGAATTCTTCACATGTTCAATGGAAGATTGGCTTACCTTTAATCTATGCACTGAGATTGGTAGAGGGAGTGAACTCAAATGGTCTGCTGTTTGGGCTACAACTTGCTTCATGCTTTGGAAATGGAGGAACTCTGGGGTTCATGACAATGATTTTGTCCGCCCTTTTCAACCCTGGAGACTGATTAGGCATTATGCTATGGATTATAGAAGATTTGGCCAAGAGGCTCTGATGAAGCCCCATAGAACCAAGATTGTTTCGCATGTTCGCTGGATGGCCCTGCCTAGAGGATGGGTGTGCTTAAATACGGATGGAGCAAGCTCATCAGGGGATAGTAATGCGAGGTGTGCTGGGCTTATTCGGGATGAGGAAGGAAGGTGGCTATCAGGCTTCACAAAGAATCTAGGCAAAGCTTCTGCTTCTGTGGCTGAATTCTGGGGTTGCTGGGAAGGATTGAAGCTGGCTTGGAGCATGGGGTTTAGGAAAGTGATTTTCCAGACTGATTCCATGACAGTAGTTAAAGCTATTCAGAGCATGGAAGATAGTCCTTATATGGCTCAAAATATTGTAGTTCGAATAACTAGACTCTTAAGTAAGGAGTGGGATGTTCAAGTAAACCATGTTTTTAGAGAGGCAAACAATAGTGCTGATTATCTTGCCTCTATTAGTTTGCACTCTGATAGGAAGACTGTGATTCATAGTAGCCCTCCCATGCATGCTGGGTACTGGCTGTCAAAGGATTTAGTTGGTCCTCCAACTCCTAGACTTATTGCTTTGTAATCTCTTGGGCCTCTGGCCCCGTCAATTACCAAAAAAAAAAAAAAAACACACCAAATGCTAGCGTGGGATGCTCGACGATAAGGGGAAGCTCGATTGCCAACGTGGCATCGCCAAAACCCAATAATTCAATTTCACCGGGACCCACTCGATTTTCATCACACGTGGAAGGTAAGTAACTCGTTCACGATTTCTTCTTTATCGAGCGAGACTCCGTCACCATTCACCATGGCTGCTTCAGCTTCTCTCTTCCTCTCACCTTCCTCGTTCAGAGTCCATGATCCCAAATCCATCATCTCTCTTCGCTCCTCCTCAGCTTTGAAGTTCCCTCCTCTCAATCAACGCTTCACTGTTTCTGCTTCGGTTTCGGTCTCGGTCTCCGACTCCAACACCGACTTGCGAACTGCTCTTGTGGCTTCCATTCTTTCAAAGGTAGGTAAACCATGCCTTTATCTGTTGGGCCTTGTTTGGATGTTCACAGAAAATTTAGAAAAAGAAAATGGGGAACAAAAAAATATACTCCCTTCGGTCTCTTGTATAAGCACATTTCGACCAAATTTTTTTTGTCTAAATACAAGCACTTTTTCTAAAATTTTACAAAACTAACCTTATTTAATATACTCTATCATGTTTGTGGGAAAAAGAAACATCAATTAATGACCGGAAGATCAAAAAGATATATTGGTAAATATACACTTAAAATTTACAATTTCAATATAAATAACTAACTTACCTGCTTTTCTTAGAAGGAGTGAAATTGGTCGAATGATGCTTATATTAGGGACGGGAGGGAGTATATTACAGTTCTAAGTTGTAATTACAAATTATTTTCCTTCTCTACCTTATTTAGACCGGCAATTATACTCATGCCCGTATTCATGTTACTTAGTGCATATTGTATTCCTTTGGAATTGATTCTGGTAAACAGAATCATATTTATATGATTCACGGTTGCTTCACATTCAACTTATTGATTTTCCATCGTGAAACCAAACATGCACCGAGACTCGAGCAGATGCAATGGAAAGAATAAAAAAATATATATTTATATGCTGCATTATGACTATAACGTGATGGTTAGTGGTTATTATCTAATTTGGACTTGGTCCATGTTTTCAGTACGGTTGAATCTCTCATTGATCTCAGTATTAGCTTTAAAGTTCAAATTGCAAGCTTATGGTAATGCTTTTGCTGAAACAAGTTAAGTTTTTAGTTTTTTAAATAAAAGGTAGTAGTGTATAATCCTAGCATGATTTCCACTTTCTCCACATTAATATCCAATATTTTTTTACACGTCTCTTTTGGAAGTCCAAAGATCCTTTAAGGTCAAAGATTTTGCTTTTCCTCCTGTATAATGTGTGGTTCACATTTGGAATTCAGGGCTCTCTTTTTGTTTTCCTTTTATTTTTTTGGAACGGTTTGTTTGGGATCTTTGCACAGTCTTGGATTTGCCTTAAGGATTTTCATCAATTTCTCCCTGCTAAATTTAGAGGTTTTTGCTGTCATAAAGAATGCAATAGCTCTTTGGCAGTTGAATATTCAATGACTCTTTCTTGACCCTAGACATTGTTTGGTATTCGGTTACTCTCTTCATATCTCTTTGTGCTCTGTCCATGGGCTTTTGAGTAGGGTTTCATTGTTGGGAATGTAGAGGGATTGATATGCTTTGTTACATGTTTGTGAGAATGTCTTATCCTCTTCCTTTGTACTTTTCCCTTCTCTTCTCTTTTTATAATATTTCTTTTATCTAAAAAAAAATCCTATTTTATTGTATGGTACAAGTATATGTATCTCATCTTACTTAATCTTTGGTATATTAAGATCAGTTAATAGATTCAAGTTATTCTATCTTCCAAGAGTCAGAATTTGGTCCTTTTACTGTTACATATGCTGTAGTAAGACATGGTTTGGTTCAAGTAGAAGACTCAGATAGTCAGATTGAAACTGAGAAGTGTGTCACAGTGCTTAATTCCTGAGTCCTGACATAATATTTGTTACTAAATGTATCTTCAGTAATTGAATATATGGTTTGAGACATGTTACTGATATCCGGATCTCGAGTTTCTTATGTACCAATCCATCGTGAATTTGCTTATGATTAAGGAAGACAGTACTCAGTACTCGGTAATGTATGAAAACGAAAAGATTTGAAGAGCAAAAGAATGAATTGTAAAGCTAATAATGTTTTTTATAATAGATTTTAGATTAAGGTTTATGAGTTGTGATTGTTATCATCATTTTTCAGCATTTAGGTAGTTGTAAATTGCAGGATGTCAAATTAAAGCATTGGTCAAATACCCGATTCTTTTAATGTTTAATTTATGGTTTTTTTTTTTTTAAAAAAAAAAAATAAAATAAAATAAAATTTGTGTACTAAAAAAAAATTGAATTCTTATTTTTTAATTAGGTGGTGCAAACAGATGGAGGAGTTTTACTGAAAAAGGAAGAACATAAAGAGGTGGCTGAAGTGGCTCAGGAATTGCAGAAGTATTGTGTGAATGAGCCCGTGAAATGCCCTTTAATATTTGGAGGTGAATGCTGCTCAACATTGTTTATATTGTGTAAAGAGCCCACAACAGCATTTCTTCATATTTAATTTCCTGGTTCTTTTGAACCTTACCAAATAAACCTTATATTCTGTGCTTTATCTTTGTCCATACTTTTTTTTTTTTGAGGAATCTTCATCCATACTTTAAGTGCATTAGATAAAATTGACTCCACTTTCAACTCCTATTCACAATTTATGTGCATTTTCTTAATATTATTTAATGATTTAGTCAGTGATATGAGAATCATTCAATTCTTGATATACTCATTCATTCCTATTCATTATATTGATGAAAGTGCTTTGCAGAGTGGGATGTGGTGTACTGTTCACAGCCAACATCACCTGGAGGTGGCTATAGAAGTGCATTTGGTCGCCTTTTCTTTAAAACAAAGCAAATGATTCAGGTTGTTGAAGCTCCTGATATTGTGAGAAACAAGGTCGCATTTACGGCTTTAGGTTTTATGGATGGAGAGGTCTCTCTGAGGGGTATGTCATTTAATTCTTTGAAATGATATGTGTAACTTCTGCATTCTGATAGCAGCATATCCAAGAAATGCCATGAATACAAAAACTAAATTTACAAGTTTTTTAAACTTCAAACAAATTAGTGAATAATTTATCGGATGATTTAAAATTCTTCTTTTATCAAAAGGGAAGCAAAAGTGAAAAGGAGTGACTTAGGTTAGATATTTTCTGCTCAGTATGAAATCTGATTTTATTAACCATTAAACTTAACTGCTGATTTCGTGTATACAAACTTGAAACAGGAAAACTCAAAGCTCTAGATAGTGAATGGATTCAAGTTGTATTTGAAGCACCCGAATTGAAGCTAGGATCTTGGGAGGTTCAATATGGAGGTCAGAGCGAGGTTAAACTCCGAATTACATATGTAGATGAGAAAATCAGGTTAGGATTGGGTTCCAGAGGTTCCCTGTTTGTTTTTCAACGAAGATGAAACTGAAATGCAATCTTCATTCAGTAAAAAAACTGAGGAGTTTGTAACTTTTTTACTCTGTACAATTTCTTGTATAATATTTATCAATCTATATCAGTAAGTACTTAAAAGGATAAAAATTTTCTAGATCTCATCAGTTCCTTGGCTGCAGAGTTTCCCCGGAAATGGACTAGGTTGTTAGAAGATACAATAGTGTAATTAACTTGTCATGTCTTGACACTTCCTGAAATCAAACATATTTCATATATGATAGTGATGAAAAGATTATTTAATTATTTGAGTATTCAGACACTTTGTGAATGTTATGTTTTATTTTGTTTCAAGTAATTATTAAATACATTTCTGCATACAAGTTCAACTTCTAACAAGGCAATATAGATCTGGAATGAATGAATTATAGTAGTGCGGTACTTCTTGTGGAAAGATTATAGATTATTGGTTGAACTTGAATTCCTTCTCTTGGATTATCATCATTAGGCTCACCTAGATTGGCCAGATATTGATTGAATTCCTGAATCTTATCTCAATGAGACTAGCTTGCCACCTGCTCAAGTTTCTCTGTTAGCTAGCGAAATTGCCACTCAGCTGTTGGACAAACATCATAAGAAGCACTGTGTCATTTCCCATCTCCCTTTTAGCTCTTTCATGCGATAATATGGTGACAAGTTGAAAAGGTTTTCCACCTACTTCCGGTCTCCTTCGTCCAAAGTGAAGAAAGGAAAATGTTAGATTAACATTAGTACTCGATAACTTGCAGATAACTTCAGAGTTGCCGAGAGTTCCTCAGTTTTTATTTATTTATTATTTATCAATCTATATCCAAAAATGATTTAAAGACCTACAAAATTAGCCGACAAATCAACCTACACTACAAAGAAAATGACATGTGTCACTTGCTTACAATTGATTGGCTAACATGTGACATGTCACTTTCTTATGATATAGGTTGATATATCATTACTCATATATATATATATATATATATATATATATATATATATATATATATATATATATGGGGCCCTGTATGGGGATTGCTAACCTATGTAAAATGAGTTTTTAGTTGGTACACTTTAGCATAGTGTACCAGCTTTTAGTAGACAAAAAGACCATCACATTTTAAAAAGACATAGTTTTAAACACAAGGATATTTTAATAATTTCCTTTTTAGTAGACAGAATTAAAAAAAAATCTGAAACCCTCACCCACCCAAACCCTGTCTCCCCTCTCTCTCATCCCTCATTTCTCAATACACGTTCTCTCTCATTTCTCTCACTCTAAACTACTCCTTCTCTCTTCTCTTCTCCACCCGCCGCCGCCGTTGCCGTCAGCCGCCCCAACGCCAACAGCAGCCACGACCCGTAGGCCCACCCTCAACCAACACCGTGACTCGCGAGCAGCCCTGCGACCCGAAGCCCCACCACGACAGCCACCACCACTGCGACCCGAAGCCCCACCACCTACTTATAACGTTGCTTCTGCTGCTTCAGCTTTTAATTTTAGGGTTTCGAATTCTGATTTCTCTGTTTCCATACTTTTTTGTTTGCATTTTTGAGTTCTAGGGTTTCAAAATTGATTCAATCGCTGGTTATAGGTCCTATATTATAATAGACACCGCTTGCAACTCAAGGTGTGGCATAATTGCCTTCTGAAAATAGGAATAGTCAGTGTCTGCTGAAACTTGTGTATGTAACATATTTTCATTGGTATATTGTAAACACTTTTTATCTGGTTTAAAGTATTAAAACAGTATGGATTTTCTGGCAGTTATCAGTTCTTTCCTTTTTTTTTTAATATTCACATTGTGTTTGCAAGAGATTGTTGGTGTGAAGTGGAAGAGGGCCTTCCTTGCATTTCATTGAAGAAATTGACACTGACTTTATGCATTAAAAGGTAATGCCATTCCTACGATATCTTGGATATTAAGGAATGAGGGTTGTTTGTCTGTGAGAGATAATGCGTATAAGCCAGAATTATATTGCTGGCATGGACTGTTGTTTTAGTGTTAATTAGCTATTTTTCTTTTTTTTTTTTGAGGAATTGACCCTAACCTTTTTTTATTTACCATGGCCATAATCTCTTCTGTAAATCACAATGACCAGCTCTTCAAGGAAATTCGCATTCTATTTTTTCCAAAAATCAAATGAGAAGCAATTTATTTGAATTTTGTACAAGAACTTTTTACACAAAGGGTGAATGTTGAAAGTTCTTATATATAAGTGAGTTGAATTGGCAAGAGGTATTTTATTAGTATATAGGACCATGCTAGAAGATTATTGCGGGTTCTCTGATGACTAATCTTTTAATTGTGAACCCTCGTCTGTGATTAGGGCAATAACTCGTTATATCTATGATAGGTGTTTGAAACGATGAGAATATCTATTGCTATGACTGTATTTAAAACAGAGGATACTTTATATCTAGCTGATAATTTGTGATGCATTAAGTTTTGCTGCATTTGAATTAGATTCTGTGCACCACTTGTAGAACTAACTTTGATTGGTAGGACTCTGTTTTTTTAATTAGACTTATATAACAATCTTACAGGTCAGGATAAAATCCACTCATAATAATCACTAGATTTGAAGAACGTCCCTCTAAAGCCTGAACTCTGATCACACATCTAATAATTTCTCTGTTTCAGGAGAAATGTGAAAAGTGCACCTATCTGCTAAAGCTTAATCATATATGTAACTGCAAGAGTGCAAGTTGCCTCTCTCTCTAATCCACCCTTTCCCCCTGAACAACCCTGCCGTGCAGATACGGTGATATCATATTATCAATCTTTTGCTTGATCACTGATTCATAAAATTAATCAACTATCCTAATGTGGTGGATTTGCTCAGGGGATGCGGAAATAGTCCTTCGAGATCCATTATGTGTTCTAGGCTCTTGTTCTTCTTAGCATCTATTGTTTGGTACAAATTTTTTGGTTCTTAAAAAGAAACAAGTTGAGTAGATTCAATTGCCCGAAATGAATTTCTAGATCTCTTGACTTATCAAAATGTTACGCTTGTAAAAAGAATTTAATTTGTTGTTGATTATAGAATTTCATTCTGTATTAATACAATTTATATTTATAAAAAGAAAATTATTCGTCTCTATTATAAAATGTTAGTTTCTAGCACTACAAAATATTTTATCCAATCATCCAGGGTGAGAAAGAGGAGTACTGTGCTCGTGTGTTAGTTTCTATTATAATATAGCACTAATAATGCTCTAGAGATCAAAATACTCACAAATATGTCTACTTCCTACTGTATTAAAGGTTTAAAATAGAACTATAAAAGGGCACTGTTACATTAAACAGCATCCAGCCTTGGAGAATGAAATAAAATCATTGGCCTAGCTCAATTGAAATTTGAAGTACTGTGCTCATATGTTTACAAGCTCTAGAGTAATGAAATAATTTGTTTAAGCTTCAAACACGTTGGCTACTTGAAACAATGGAGAGCAGGTGGGAGAGAAACAAAAAGTCTTGATCACCTTCTCAAAGATGCACAATATCAAATGTCAAATTCCGAAGCCTGTTAGAGCACCTCGGATTCTTAGTTTGTATTTGTATTTATAAAGATCATAATTAAGACAAAAGTTGTTATCCTATACATTCAAGCTAGGCATTACAGCCACACATTGCATCAAAGTTCAAAAGAAAAATACAAGTAGCATCAAAGTTCAAAAGAAAAATATAAGTAAATGTATACAAAAATTCAGTCTTCGCTCTTTCAACTTCGTCTCACGCCAATTGAATTTATCCTTCAATGCAATTTTTTCCAACCCTTTGTCATCCTATTAAATCACAAGAAAAGACAATGCTTAAGTTCTAACACAGTACTTAAAGACAGAGTAATATGGACACATCAACATCACATAAGCTAATACATTGTTACCTGAAAGCCAGAGAAAGAATCATCTCAGAATTTGACATATGAAAGAACAAGATTTTTTCACCTAAATAATAAAGTTACATCTCTTGTGCATAACAGATCCTAATCTTATGCTGAAAGTGGAAAACTAACAATATAAACAATTTATATTCACATTCCATGGTTTAAACTATAGAAGCATACGACTAAAAAAAACTAGAGAACCATAACACACTGCATAAATCATGAGAAAACAAATATTGGTTCTAATACCTAACCTAGTGGCATTCCTTTCACTACTTATACATGAAACCATGCAGTAAGAAATTCATGACTCACATTTTAACTCATATTTGGCATATCATATATGCTCACAATAATTAAATGCTTTAACAGTTATGGCATTAATCAAATACATCAAAGACAAAAAATTGCACCATCAGAAAACACTTTCTAATGCTAATTCATCAAAGGCTATCTATGCACATTTTTGGACCTGCGCACCAGTTAATAAATGAATACACAAATCTTTTTGATTTTGATTATATCCAAAGCCAGTATCTCAACTTTATCAGTTCCTCACCATACTTCTCCAACTTAAGCATATAAAAAATTAGAAATGTAGAGCACCAAACTCCTGATACAGCCAAACTAAAATCAATTGTGGTGATGTATGCAGACCTGTGCAGAACCAGGAAAACAAAAATATAACAGCAGCATACAAATTGAACAAATCACTCCAAGATGCACAATCATACTCGTTAAACAGCTCCGGTTTATTAAATATTTTGACTACATGTATAAAACTGTGGTTTATTCTCCTTCTAGCCACGGTTTTTGTGCATTGAAAAAAAGAGGTGTGGTCTAAAGTAAAAAATGGTGTAGTGTACATAAAAATAGAGAAAGAGAGTTCATTGAAAGAAAGGGGTCTAGAAAAATGAACATTAAAATGGCTATGATGGAGCACCGAGACAGAAGAAATGATCTGATCTTCTTATTGTGATTTCTCTAACAAAAAAATCCATGAATCAGAATCCTAGTACAAATAGATAGATACTACATGTTTGGAAATAATTTTGGCGGAGTAAATAATTGAGACTCAAATTCTAATTATACGTTGTTTTGAATACAAAATAAACTAATTAATCACTAACTTCACTACAATTGAAAAATCACTAGATCTTGAAAGATTGACTGTAATTAGAGACTACTGCAAACAAATTTCAGAATCAAACTGATGTACCAAATGGTGCTACCTCCACACACCATCTATTACAAATTAGTTTTCACTATGCCAACTAGCTCTCTACCAATATAAAGAGTGTCACAACTCACACTAGCACATAAAGTATATATGTCAAAACTACATGTGGTAGATTCTCAATTATCGAAAATCTAAAACAGAAAATTGTATGTGACACACTTTACTAAAAAACGAAACTAGACTTTAATTTATTGTCTAGTCTATGGAGCGACACAAAGGGCATGTGCTATGTTTGTTATCAAACCATTTTGTATGGGACCAGGAACTAATACTCACCCAACCATCTATTATAAATTACGCTGGTGGGTCGTTGCCGTCGGGTCGCGGTGTCGGTGGGTCGTTCCCGTTGGGGTAGCGGGTCGCGGTGCAGGTGGGTCGCACGCTGGTGGCAGTGTTGTGGTGGGGCTGCTCGCGGGTGGTGGGGCTTCGGGTCGCAGGGCTGCTCGCGAGTCACGGTGTTGGTTGAGGGTGGGCCTACGGGTCGTGGCTGCTGTTGGCGTTGGGGCGGCTGACGGCAACGGCGGCGGCGGGTGGAGAAGAGAAGAGAGAAGGAGTAGTTTAGAGCGAGAGAGATGAGAGAGAACGTGTATTGAGAAATAAGGGATGAGAGAGATATTCGTGTAATAATTTGGAGTCTGTAGCTTTTAGATTAACAGTTTCTTGATTGAAAATAAATAATGTAATCGAGTAGAGCGAATCACATTTTAGACTTTGGAGAAATTTTTAATGAGATTAATAAGTATGTGTTGATGGTGTAAAGTTTTTTACACTATCAATCCATTATTCACCATTCATTTGGATTACTTTTATTTAAAAGTAAACGATCATAAATACATAAATAATGGATGATGTTTTGTTAGTGTAAAAAACTTTTACATTGCCAATACACCGTATGTTTTCTCATTTTTAATTAACCGAGTCGACAATCAGGGATGTCTCTAGGATAATGAACTTGCCCTCGATACAATTTGGAGAGTTTATATTATGTTATAGATAATTGTTAATTTTACTCATATTCGTATTTATATGTTATTTTTGCTATTAATGTATAAAGATTTGACAAAATTATAACTTTGGTTGTTGATATTGTAAGATGGTTTTACTTTTGCCTTGTGATTTTAAAAATTCCTCTTAAGTTCCTGTGATTGTGAAATGTTACCCATGTTACTTCCTATGAAGTGATTTCGTTTTAATCTTTAATTTATAAACATTTAATTCAATTTGATCCCTAAGATTACTAAATTGATCTCAGTTAGATCTTTAAGATGCTTGCTAACAACTCAGGTGGGACTAAGGTGAGTAAAGTTTTACAATCTTAGGGCTAAAAAGAAATGACTATTGCTTTTTGGCCCCTACAAGTGACTTTTTTGCCTCCATTTTTAATTTTTATGGACCAAAACACCTTTTTGTATGTTATTATTTTCGACTTTGGAAAGTCAGAAATTTTTTCCAACTCTGAAGAGTCAGAAATTTTTCAACTTTGGAGAGTCGAAAAAAATTTCCGATTGTGGAAAGTCGGAAACTTTTTTTCCAAAGAAAACGTACAAAACAATGAACCAAAGTTACTATCATTTGCAAACATAAACAATACTACGTTAAAAAGGCATCCTCTAAACATTTAAGAGTTTTGAATTACGGCCCCAAATCCGAGATTTTGGCTCCCATTTCATTTTTTCATGAAAAAAAATGCCCTTCACCATGTTAATTTTTCCGTTTCCCAACCATCGGAATTTTTACGGTTTCTTATTCACGGATTTTTTCCGTTTTCTAGCTCACTGAAATTTTCCGTCTATGTGTAGACGGAAGTTAAGAGCCATTATATCTTGTTCCAAGCAAAAGTTCAGTACTAAAACAAAGTTACTTTCAGTTGAGGATGACTGCCAAGAGTTGTGAGGACTACCAAAAAGGGAGTCCTTGCATTACAATAATATCATAAAAAATTAACCTGCCATTACAATTTTACAGGTATACTGAAACCCACTCAAGCACCCATGCCCCAATAAATAATATTTCGTGATTTGCAATTGCAACTTCAATGCAGAACCAGTGAAATAAGGCACAAGAAATAACAGAAATCACTGGCCACCATAATAAGGAGGAGCATTGTTTACGGGTCCAGATGGTGGTGGTCTTGGTCTTGCATACTCTGCGAATATGACCCATCCATCCAAAAACTTGAGTACTTTGCCCTTGACGATAGACCTTTTCTTTTTGAATCCCACTAGTGACTTTTTGGCCCCCATTTTGCTTTTTAATGGACTATTATGACCTTGAGTGTTTTTTAACTTCCGACTCCAAAAAGTCGGAAAAGTCATCCCGATTTTAGTTAGGCGGAAACAAAATTATCACTTCAAATCCGCCTCACGAAAATCGGGATGACTTTTTCGACTTTTTGGAGTCGGAAGTTAAAAAACACTCAAGGTCATAATAGTCTATTAAAAAGTAAAAGGGGGCCAAAAAGTCACTAGTGGGGTTCAAAAATATATTGGTTTGGACCCTTTAACAGGTCACTCATGTTGGATCTGGGCCCATGTTTCAGGTCCAGAATAAATGTTGAAAATTCTCTACCCGGTTAATTGATTAGTTCTTGCATTCTATTTTCATTTTCATCCATAATATTTTTCTGCCTTTTTCTGGTTTCCAACTTTCCATTACTAAATTTCTCTCCACCATGGGCACAGCACTCTATCTTTCTGCCACTTTTAATTCCAATCCTGCTCAAGGTTATTCACTTATTCTGTTCCCACCCACTAATTTTTTCATCGCATTATTGAAAAATTCCACTCTGCTTCTCTTAAATCCCTCTGCTTCTTTCTACCCTTAAACTTTCAGGTAAAAAATTCAAGTACGCTGCTCAATCTGTGGTAATCATCTCCCACCCTACCATAAAATATATCTCTCACATTAGAACTTCACTTCAATTTCATTTTCAAGATTGCATGTTATTTTTAAAATTTTACTACGCCCTCCTGTCACTAATATAAGCACCATTTGACCAAAATTTTTTGGTCCTGAATATAAGCACCTGTTCTAAAATTTTATAAAACTAACCTTATTTAATATACTCACTCTATTATGTTTGTGGGAAAAAGAAACACCAATTAATGACTAGAAGATCAAAAGGATAGATTGGTAAATATATATTTAAAATTTACAATTCCAATACAAATAACTAACTTACTTAATTTCCTTTGAAATTGGTGAAATGATGCTTATATTAGGGACCGGTGGGAGTACTATCTGTTTCAAATGCTTATGTTGTGTCCTATAACAACAATGAGTTAAATGGTTAGTATTTACTCTTTTTTTTTTTTTTTAAAAAAAAAAATTTTGATTGGTTATTTGAGTTTGCATAGAGAGCACTTCCTATACGTATATTATCAGTGGGGAAGAAGCGATCACAAGGATTACAACTCATGGTTGATGAGTATGTTGAAAAGCTCAAGCTTTATTGCACTGTTGAGGATGTTCTAATAAGATCAAATCCCAGAAATGCACGGTGAATTCACTTCACTCTTTGAGAATTTCAATTTTATTGAGCTTCGAATTTTAGCTAGTTTCACTTTCAATGTCGCTTGTAATGCAAGTCCAATAAGAAATGATATATCATCCTCGTAAAACATCATACAAAATGTGACATGTGTCACAGAGTGGTACTTTTCTCATTAATGATGGTTTACAAGTGACCCGTGTCACCTTATTGTGGTTAGAGGATTTGTTGGCTGGTTTATTTAGGAGGATGTATCATTTCTTAATTCTGATAAATGTATTGTATCATCTTACAAAGGGCAAACATGTAGTAATACACTGTGCACAAGAACTGGCATTTTTCATATTGAAGGGAAATGGTTGATCAATAACGATCATTTGTTTGCAATGTAGTGACCAAAGGGCTCAGGTTGACGACGAAGACATGGCAGTGATGAACCTTATCAGGTCTGATGATTGGGTAAAATAACAAATAATATTGTCGTTGTTGTTAGTAGTTTGTAGTGGAGATGAGATAAGTATTAAAATGAAGGAATTGCTTTCGTTGTTCACAATACCGCTTGTTTACAATGCCTTCCGTTTGTTGTGCACGTTAATTCTGAAGTTTATGAATTGTTTGCCTTTTTCTTCTTCATACCCCACTTATATGTAGGCAAACACACAGATCTAAATTCTAAACTATGCTGTGTACTTCTAATAATTGTGTAATGTGACTCGATATATTTGTATACTCCTTTTGCTCAGCGTCTTGTGCTGATGACAAAACAGAGTCAAACTATGCCTGAGGTGATGTTAGAGTCTATTCTGTTTTGTGCTTTGGTTGCTAACGGACTTTATGCCCTTGTCTATGTTATTGGAAATAGGATTAAGTTTGTTTTTGTTCTAGGAATTTCACTTATGGATTACACCCACTTTCAAACACACAACACAACCATTATATTAAACCATGAAGATCTTGTTGCATTTGAATGTAATATGTTTTAATTACTTTTATTGACATGGTTTCAAATTTGGCATACATCGTAATAACTTCACCTTTTCCAGTATCCACTTGAAGTCTTTGCTTAGATGTCATAACTACTTCCAACTTGTATTTTCCAAGATATAATGTGGTAGTTACAGATTTATAGATCTTTGTTTTATCTGCTAGAGTTGGCCCTTTCTTTCCCTCCTACCTAAGTGTTTCACTTTGTCCCTGCACTTATAGGTTGTGATGTTGGATGAACGTGGACAAGATATAGGATCTGAGAAAATGGCAGAGTTGGTGGGTGATGCTGGAAATACTGTAAGAACATCTTGTTAATGATCTCTTCTCTTCCATATATGGAAATTCTTCATGTAAGGTCATGAGTATTGAGAATTGGTACTGTGCTGAAAGAGGGCAAGTTGTTTATCGTCTAATAGACCTTTGACATCCTCTCTAAATTAAGATTGCAAACCTCAGTTCTATTCAAATTGAGAGGTTATCAAATACTATCAATTCATGTCTCTCACCTTTGCAGTGCTTCTATCAATCAAGATGCTTGTTAATGTTAAAAGATAACCAGTCTTTTTGATTTCTGCTCTCTCCTAGGGTGCTTCAAGATTATCTTTCTGTATTGGCGGACCCTATGGTCATGGGAGAAAAATGCGTGAACGTGCTAACATATCAATTAAGTTATCTTCATTGGTCTTAAATCATCAGATAGCATTACTTGTGCTCATGGAACAGCTTTACAGGTAACAGCATTTTAGTCTCTTATTCTGTTGAACTTTTCATGTTGCCTTTTACAAATGAAGTTAGGAAGTTGCAGGGAGTGGGGTGGGGTGGGGTGGCCGTGGGAATGAAGGTAGTGGGAAGGTTTGGGAATGAGGGAGGGGTTTTCTATGCATGTCTATCACTAAACACCACGACATGCCTATAAAAGGAAACCACCAACATTCAAGACATGCCAAATTCATATGCTTTATCTTTGAGTGCACACAAAGATAAAAACATACTATCACTTTGTGAACACCATTGTATCATTTGGCTTGAGTTTTGAGAGTGCTAGCCATACTCTAGGGTCTTTATTGTATCATGTAGGAAATTCACCACTAATCCAAATTGCACCCCCAAGTTTACGAATTAAGCCTAAAGATTGGAAAGGTTTGAAGGAGGCAACTTCCTAAGATGGGAAAAGAAGATAAAATTTTCTCCTCCTTGTTAAGAAAAAGAACTTCAACTCTAAAAAAACAACATAACATGGATATGGATGAAACCATCATTGCCTCCTCAATCATAGACAAACTTCCTCCTTCATGGCAAGACTTTAGAAATTGTCTCAAACATAGAATTGATGATATCTCTCTTGAGCAATAGGGGAATCATCTTCGCTTAGAAAAGGAGTACAGAAAACAAGATGAAACAAAGGACACTAATGCTCTAGTCTCTAGAGATAATACATGTAGTGGAGAAAGGGGAGTCTCTCAATATCTTTAAGAAAAGAGGGAACGATCAAGATGAATCTCATGCACAAGATGACCACGAGAACAAGAAACGAAATGGAAGTTGTTACTTTTGTGGGTAGTTTGGCAATTGCCATTTCTACAAGAAGAACAAAAAGATTTCTTCTTTAAAGGATAATCTTGTATTCTTGTGGCTTGATAAGTTTGGGTATAGGCCTACAGATTGGTGGTTTGAATGGTTCTTTGAAGGGTATAAGAGAAAAGCTAAGAAGAAAAGTTGTGCACAATGTCTTGAAGGCGTGGGTAACACTATCGTTTAGGTTTAATTCGTCACCCATTCTAAAACTTGGGTGTGCAATTTGGGTTATTGGCAAATTTCCTGTACAATGAAGACCCTTGACTATGGTTTGCACTCCTAAAACTCAAGTCAAAATGATACAATGGCTTTTACAGAGTGATAGTTTCCTTCTATCTTTGTATACACAATAATAAAAGCAAGTGAATCTGGCATGTCTTGAATGTTGGTTGAAATTCAATTTTATATGACATGTTAAGAGACTTCATCTTTTACGTATAAAAGGTTTCATGAATCAAAACAACTCTTCTTTAATACATGATATCCATGACCCAACACTTCCTTTTACCAAAGGTGAATAACTACCTTGGCGTCCCTTCATAGAAATTCTTAATTCAAAGGACATGATCAAGGCAAATCCTCTCATAAAACCCTCTTTCCAAAGAGGTGGCTCGAACCCCTGACATTAAAGGTAAATTCTGTCTGGGTTGCAATCCCTTTCCTCTATGACGGACCAGTCAACCACTGTTGGGGACAAACTACAACGGAACTTTCACAAGATTTACTTGTATGGATGTTTAAAACTCAGCTTACATTGGATATTATTTTCCATGTAATGACTGGCCAAAACAAATTACAGCCTAAAATCTCCAAGAATTGTTACTTGTTCATGTTTTTGATGTTGTATTATTTACTTGTAAGTGGCATAACACACTTTTTAATCTCTGATTTGTAGGTCATGGACAATTTTAAGAGGACAAAAGTACCATCATTAAATATCCTATCTCATTTTGTTTATTTTTCACATATGTATTTTGTGATCTGTCCAATTTTTCTTTGGACCCTTGCCTCTTTTGAATTTTGAGGTGACTGGCTGAGATGTCTTCTTATGAATAATTGAACTCGATTAATTCAGTTTACACATGACGTAATGTCAAAAGGCCCATTTCTTCTTTGACAGGAGCAAGACTCTGAGGGAAAATTATTAGTCCTTGATCATATGGTCCAGAACACATCTCATCCGTGCATAATTTATTTTTTAGTCAAAAAAATTTAAAAAAATAAATAGCAGATGGTGATGATGTTCCCGGACCACCTAATAATTGCTTGACTATGAGAGTATGTCTGGTTTGGAAAATGGCGAGGTGGTTTCATTGTTCTTTACTTGTTTTGTTCCACTATTACTGGAATGAAGGGCATTTTCATGTTGCGTGTTTGTATCTTTAACGTTTGTTTACTGCCAGATTGGGACAACATTTTGGCATAATGAATTCTGTGCCAACTATATTGTCTACGTACTTGTCTTTAGTAGTATTAAATTTGAAGCATATGAAGCCTGTATCTCATATCAGAAGTAAGGGATTTTAATTGTTTAGATAGCTCTGTGCTCTTTTACTTCCATGCTAATAGAGCTTAAGGCTAATAATTTTACTCCTTAGATGAGAGACTCGACTTGCATACCTTGCAATCGAGTCATGACTTGCACCAGCAGTTGTGTAATTTAACTCTGAAGGTGGATCCAATGGCCAGTAGGATTGGATTAAAATTCCATTTTGGCACGGTTGGTGTGAGGCTGTGTTACTTAAGCAAGTGGTTGGGGGATCGATCCTCAACTCTTGCTAATGTAAAGAATTTCAGTTGGGAGGATCACCCGAAAGAGCTGAACTGTACCCAAAAGATTAGTTACCGTGTTTGCATTGGTGGATCTAAGAAAACAAAAAAAAGCTCGATGTGCAAATTTTGAAAACTATTGTTGGCAACATGAAAGCAGCGACGAAACATTCAGAATGCCATTTTTCTATTGAGATCAGCAACCAACTGAAGTTGTTTGAAATAGTACAAGTGTTAAATCAGATGAACATGTTTTGTGAAATATTCTCAAAGTCGCCTTATTATAGTGTTACATGTAACATGTTACTTATAAAAGGTAAAAAATTCTCATTTGATCCTTCTATAACTCACTATAAAACAAATATTAATTTAAAGAAATAATTTCATATTTTCTTAATTCTGCGAACAAAAATGATTTCCGTAGATAACTAGATTATAATTATCTTGAAATCAGGTTTTAACAAATATATCAGAAATATTTTTTTAAGTATAATATAATATATTTTTGAATTAATCTAAACACTAGTAGTAAATTGTATCTATTAGAAATTTTTGTCAGTTACCTCCGTAGGAATTGCATTATTTGGTCCACAAAATAAGAATTTATTTTCCTCTTTTAAATTTAGGGTTTGTTTTCACCGTGGATAAGAGATTTAAATAAAATAAATATTCATGAGAAAACTAAATTCAAAGTTCTTGAAGAAATAAATTAATATTTTTCCAATGTGAATTTTCTCTTTTAAGATTCTTATTTTTTAGGATTCTTGCAACTCGGCCATTTTCTCTTTTAAGATTTTTGTTCTTGACCCAAGTTAAGAAGGTTCTTAAAATTTAATCATACACTTATTTTTCACTTCATAAAAGATTTATCCTATCCTTTGACATAACGATTCTTTCACCTATATTTTTTCTTTGGCTCTTTCAAATTCATATGTCAATTCGAAATCAAATATATAGACTATAGTGTTATTTTCTTTTGGTCCAAATTTGTTTTGGTTCTCGATTTTGATTCAAGTTTTGATAATCTTTTAAGTGCAGAAGGAACTAGAAATTTCACTCAAGAATCTTGATTCCTAGTTACACAACAATACCTGCTGAAGAATTGCTATATATATATCATTTACTCCGTCCGGTCTTATTTTATAAGACCCTTTCACTCCATCAAGAAAAGTGGATAAATTTGTCAGTGACATTGGAAATGTGAAAATTTGATATACTTTTTCAAAACTACCTCTATAATTATTACTGGAACTCTAAAAAGTGTTGACTTCATAGGGGTATTTGTGGAAAGAAGTATTTAAATACTATTGAAAATTAAAAAATGGTCTTATTAATAGAACCAAAACAAAAACCCCAAAATGATCTTATAAATAGTACGAGAAGAGAAGTACAATTTTGTGATATTGTTCAAGTTAGTAAGCATCCAAAATTCCAACCATCGTGGGTTGGTCAAGTGATAGCTCACTTGGTCCTTTAATCAACTGGTCTCGAGTTCGAGCCTCGGATATGAAGCAACCTCCGCCGGGAGACCCTTACGCTTAATGTGAACTCAATTGGGTGGAACCGGATGAGTCGAATTCTGGGTAAACCAGATCCGGGCACTGATTGGTTTACATCAAAATTCCAAAGTAAACCAGAATATGACTTTAATCCTTTTCTTTTATCTAAAGCCTACAGTACTTACCTTGATCTTCCTGTCTGAAAAATTGACCTTTTAATTTGATGACACGATACCGCTCATTAATGAACAGACGCGGGTTAGGAAGATTCAGTAACCCACCCAACTCACATCACATGCTTTGTTTTCCCTCACCAAAAGAAAAGAAAACTTTGATGGAGTGGCACCAAAGTATTTGTCATCTCTGCATTGCGAATTTCAAAGTGTTTCGCACGTTGCGCTGCCACGTGTCCAAAATAAAAAATTAGAAACGAAACCCCCAAACAACAAACCCCAGTTTTCGAAGCCTTTGATCTCGATGCTTCCTTTCCCACTAACACCATCATCATAACGATAATCCCTTTCACTCTTCTCTCCTTCGCGCCGCTTCGTAATTCGCCATTCCCTCACTCGCCTTCACGCACTTCCTTGCCTTCTCTTTTTTCCTCTCCGAGATAGTATAGATCTGAAGCTGTGAAAAGGTTTTCGAAATCAGATCGAAGAAGTACGTTTCCTTTTTTGTTTTTCGTCATTTTCTCATTTCTTGATTTTCATTTTTTATTTTTCTTTTTTCTTTTTTTTTTAATTATCGGAGACTCTCGCTATCTCGAAGGTTCTTCGCTTTTCATTGAATTAAGGCAATTAAGCTCCATGACTTTAATTGCTTAATGAATTGAAATGAATTCTTGATTTAACGCACATTCAATGAAGTCACTGAAAAAAGAAAATGATGCTTAAGATTTTAGAAATGTGGCTTTGAGTAGAGTACTAATTAGGATTATTTACGTTTTTACCAAAGCAATTTATTATTTTATTTATACTGTGTGTGTTTTAATTGAGAATGCTCTATTTTTTTTTTTTTTTTTTTTTTTGAGAGTTTTGTTAGTTCGGTTACGGATTACTGATTCGGCCTATGACTTGTGGCGTTTTTAAGGAGGCGAAATAGAGAGGGATCGAGTGATGGCTGATGAGAAAGTAGTTGAGGGGAGCGAAAAGAAAGAGACGAGTACCGCTGCTACTAATGAGAACGGAGGAGAGAAGAAGAAGAAGGAGGAGGAGGGGAAGAAGGGGATTATTTCGCGGATTTGGAACGTGATATTTAGGTCAAATCGCGATGATTTTGAAAAGAGACTACAGTATATTTCTAAAGAAGAGGCTACGGTTATGACTAGAATGAGCCGGAGGTCACACTCGTGGAGGCGAAAGTCTCGCCAGATTATTATATTTTCTGTGATATTTGAGGTACGGTTCATTGAAAGATGGATATGCATTCTATTTTCTGGTTGTTGAATCCTTTAAACATGTTATTTTATTGGTTTCTGCAAACAGGTTTTATTTTCTGTGTTCATTTGACACTTTGAATATTCACTGGAATTACTAAAATATTAAAGTTCTTCTCTACGTTATCTCTTATCTGTATCTTACTATGAGTAAGTTTTTTTTTTTGTTGTTGCGTCGTCATTGTTGTAAAAAGTTCAAGGTTTTTGCTTAAAATTGTTTCTACTTTCAGGTCATTGCTGTAGTTTATGCTATTATGACAACTAGATCAACGGAAATGAATTGGAAAATGCGGGCTATCCGGGTTTTGCCGATGTTTCTTTTGCCTGTCTTATCGTCTGCTGCTTATTCAACATTTGTCAGCTACATAAGGTTTTGTAAGTGTCAAAAGTTTACGGTTAACAATACATGCTTGTGGATGCTAGTGTGTCATGTATTTTTTTTACTTGTTTTTTGTTTTCTAAATCAGAGCACCATATATATTCGTTATGTCTAATTGAGTTGAGGTTATTTAGGTGTTACTGAATCAGTTCTAGGGGAGTAGAACCTTGTATTTTATTTTTGTTCCCATTGTTATTCTGAAATTTTATGTGTCGATAGTTTTAGTGCTCCTGTTCATGATACAGTTTACAATTGCCTTGAAGAACGTAGTGGCTGTGGAAAGTTTGTAGTTTAGTATGCTGATAGATGAATGCTTTTTGTGAAGGAACTTTCTCCATACATCAAATTGATAGCCTCGGTTTAGTCTTGCAGTAAATGCCGATAAAACGCTTGGTCTTTTAATTTAAGTCTTTACATTTACTAGACGTTATGCAATCTTGCATAAATACCTTGAATGAAACTTCTGTATATAGAAAATTGAGCTTGAAGGAGCAGCATATGATATTCAGTTCAGTTAAAAAATTGGTACCATCAATTATAGATTATAAAATGTATGCTATGTTTGTAAAATCGGATTCCAATTTAATGACACATTTTTTGGACTGGAAACTTATGTTTAGAATTTGATATGCCAAGTGTAAATAGTATTAGTTGGATTTTAAATATGTGTGATTTTATAGGTGATCGCAAGGACCAGAAAATTCTTGAAAAGCTTAGAGCTGAAAGGCAGGCCAAAATTGATGAGCTCAAAGAGAAGACAAATTATTACACTACTCAACAACTCATTCAGGTATTGTTTGAAGCAAGGCTTGTAATGTGGCTTTCAATTTCAACTTTGTTCCATGTTGATGTCAAAATATATTAGGGGTTGCATTGATCTGTTTATGTTCCTCAGTATCACAATCTCAAGGCTGCAGAATTAGTGTCTTGTATAAGGAAGATCTTATAGTATAAGTAAATACTTGTTGGAATATGCTGCAAATTTCTAGAAGAATCCTCATAAGCACCAACTAGAAGCATGAGAAATCTAAGGTAGAAGTTTCTAGTACCTTGACTACTATGAGTGCAGATGAAACATGTAGAATAATATAGTAAAATACATGTCGATGGAAACTTGTGGAAGTTTCCACCACCGACTACAACTCTTGTAAATAGACAATTAGGAAGCTATTGTAATGTGTGGTTCAATGGAGGGTGCTCGATGAATTTATTTACTTTGTATTCAAGTTGTACCCTCCAACCCACCAAAGTTACTCCTCAAATTCAATATATGCTATTTTCTTCTATGAATTATCTCCTCCAATATCCAACTTATATTTCTATGCACCAACTATAATTTCTATCTACTATTAAAAACCAACAATACTGTTAGGTTTTGTTAGGTGTTTGGTGCATCTGTGTCATCAATAGTGTAGTCAGAACTGGTCAAACATTTGATCCCATAATAATTGCTTCCCCACCACTTGAAAACACCTGATAGGGAAAAGAAAATTGACCTCCTTCATTGCTCCAAGGTGAAGCCTTCCGTGGCAGCCACCAATACCATCACTTCTGCCACCAACGTGCAAATGCCACCACTACCACAAGTACTAGATTGTAGATTCAACATACTAGACTGGGGCATTCAAGAAAACAAGCACCTGAAGGGGTATTTATAACCCGAGTAATAATCAAACGCTAACTTCCTAAATTAAATCATTGAAATAAGAGAAATCCCAAAACAGACAATAATAAAAATTATCCCGGGAAATCACAGAGTTACTAATCATTCTACCACTTCCACTTTCTCTGTAAGTGCCCATTTTCATCTTGTATTTCTTGACATCCGAGTCTCATTCTTCAATTCACTAACCAATCTTCACTCTCTGATTTGTTGTTGAATCTGACTTTTTACTCTGTTTAGTTTTTGACTTTCCCAATTTCGTTTCTCTTTCAGCTATTTTTATTCAACATTTGGGTTTGTAAAAGTTTATTCAATCCTTTTGGTTATTTTTATTCTGCTGTTGGGTTAGTGAAGGTTATTTTTCATGTCTGTACTCGAGATTAAAGTAATTGTCATCTTTGTTAGTTATTAGCATAAAGAAGGGTATTTTTGTCTGAATAAGTATTATTTATACTGTCAAATTATATTTGTGTGACATCTAACATCTAATAGTATAACATTATCAGTTTGCTTATACAACAGTGCACCAAACTCTGATGGTATGAGAGCTTATTAGCCTCTTTAATGTATCAGACATTATCCAGCTACAATTATTTAAAAACAACTTATTTGACATATGTTTGCAACTGCTTTCATATTATTGTGTATTATACTTATAGCCTGTGTGACCTATGCAGAGATATGACACCGACCCGGCAGCAAAGGCAGCTGCTGCTACTGTTTTGGCATCCAAGTTGGGGGCCGATTCAGGTTTGAAAGTGTATGTTGGTGATGAATCGAATCCTGGTGCTCCAACAGGGAAGAGCAATGACGCCGAACTTGGGAAGTCTACTGGACTTCGGAATCGCAAACAGGTGCAATCCCAGTCTAGATCCACTACTCCAGGGACGGCTACCCCAAATCATTCTGATCAACAACAATTAGTTGGTTCTGGGGGAATTGCTCAAACTCAGACTTCTGAGCATAATCAACTTGTAGTTGTTGAACATCACCAACCTCAAAGTTCAACAGCAAATGATGGAGGATGGATTGCTCGAATCGCTGCATTGCTTGTGGGTGAGGATCCAGCGCAGTCATTTGCACTCATATGTGGTAACTGCCATATGCATAATGGTGAGTGGATTGGGTTTGATGTTTTAGAATCTTGTCCTCTGGCATATATTTCGGTATAACTATATATGTTGACTGGACCTATGTGTTTTTATCTACTTATTATCTTCAGGTCTTTCGCGGAAGGAAGATTATCCATTTATCACTTACTACTGCCCACACTGTCATGCCCTGAACAAACCAAAGCAGTTGGATGAGCTTATCACTGGTTCTAATTCCCCAAATACAGAGGTTGCTGAGGTAGTTAAAAATGCTTCTGCTTCTGCAATTGATAGCATTATCAAAAGCAATAATCCCATAAGTACTAGCCCCGAGATCGAGGAAGTATCTGAAAGGGCTAGTTTGGGGGAGAAATCTAGTTAAAAAGACAGCCTCATTTAGTTATAAGACACCCTTGCGTCAGGACACAAGCGAACTTTGCAATTGCTGCTTTCCCTTGTTGGATTTGTAACAGGAAGAGTCTAAGTGTTGATATATTAATTTGAAGCTTCTTGTGATTTATAAAATACATAGATTACATCTATGGCTTGTGAGTTAAGCCAATTTATATGTAAAATACATAGATTACATGTATGGCTTTGTGAGTTAAGCCAATTTTGGCATTTTCTTTTTATTTGTTTTCACAATTATAGGGTTAGGACAGTCTATTATTTTTAAACTCGGACTAAGAAACTTCTAAAACAATTTATATTGATTTTGCTTAAGGTGGTGTGTTTATTTAAGGGATTATTTTTGAGCTTTACTTTTTCAACCCCGTTGGTTACTCACCGGCCCCCATTTTTTCCGCCTTATACAAGGTGGAAGTATATTTTTCCGCCTTATACAAGGCGGTGGTGTAAAATTATCATATTTTTTTCGCCTTATACAAAGCGGACGCAAAATTACCAATTTTCCGCCTAGAAAGAGGCGGAAAAAATTGATAATTTACACTACCGCCTTGTATAAGGCGGAAAAATGCACTACCGCCTTGTATAAGGCGGAAAAAATGGGGGCCGGTGAGTAAACAACGGGTTCAAAAAGTAAAACACTTATTTTTAACGTTCCCATTCCTAGAATGTGATGTGATATTCGGGTAAGTTACATTGCCGTTTTTGTTTATTTTTAGTTGATTTAAGACGCTTCTAAGGAACAAAAATGATTTAGAGACCTACAAACTTATATATACATAAGATTATGACACTTGTTATTTTCAAGTTAAAAAAAATTAAATAAAAGAACTTAAATGACAAATGTCAAGATCCTAATATGTAGGTTTATGAGTAGGTCTCTTTACGTAGGTCTTTCAATCATTTTTTTTAGGAATGATTGATGGTTCAAAAATATCAATGACTAAAAATTAACGAGTAGAACGGGAAAAACACATTCCCATCTTGTATAAAAAATTAAGATTAGCGTGGGAATCTAACATTCCAATTTCCAATATGAAAAGATGAGAATTCAACATTCCCAATCTTCTTCACATTTTTACACCTATGAATGTTTATTTTATACATATTTCATTTGAAAACTTCTATTAAACATGGGAATGTCATATACTAAAGTGAGATATCTGAAATATCAAAGCATCTCTTGGACCAAACACATCTAAGGGATTTTAATGGACTAAACTTTCACTTTAATCCCTGAATTTACACGGCACTTTCATTTTAGTCCTTGAAATTAACAAAATTGCTTTTAAGTCCCTGACTTTGTAAAAAGTCATTCACTTTAGTCCCTGAAATTAACAAAATTGCTTTTAGGTCCCTGACTTTGTAAAAAATCATTCACTTTAGTCTCTGAAATTAACAAAATTGCTTTTAGGTCCCTGATTCCCTGATTTTGTAAAAAGTAATTCACTTTAGTCCTTGCCTTTAACCCCCATCAACGTACCTTAACAGAATGATGATGTGGCTGTTTGGGGGCATTAAACCACATCATTTTTGCACAAGAGGCCAAAATGTGGGCAAAACACAACCAAAAACTAATTTCTTCATCTTTTAAATCCTAAAGCTGATGGTGAAGATGGTCCAGAGGAGTTTTTAGGTTCTTTAAAACCATGTGTGGGCATAAACACCATTGACGATGCCTCTGTATTAGATGGGACTGGTGCAGTTGATCTTGGGACCGGTGCAGCTGATCTTGCCCTGAGAGATAGTTTAGCCCTAACACTAGATGATGCAGCAACTTCATTTGGAGATTCTGGTTGGGAGAAATCTTGTGATGGTTGTGTTTGTGACATATCTATTGCATCTGAATGAGGAGCAACAACATTAGTAGTTGCAGGTGCAGGTGCACTAGCATCATTAGCAACTACATTAGGATTAGAAGCAACATCTGCCTCTTGTGCAAAAATGATGTGGTTTAATGCCCCCAAACAGCCACATCATCATTCTGTTAACGTACGTTGATGGAGGTTAGGGGCAAGGATTAAAGCGAATGACTTTTTATAAAGTTAGGGACCTAAAAACAATTTTGTTAATTTCAGGGACTAAAGTGAATGACTTTTTACAAAGTCAGGGACCTAAAAGCAATTTTGTTAATTTCAGAGAGTAGAGTGAAAGTGCTGTGTAAATTCAGGGACTAAAGTGACAGTTTAGTCGATTTTAATGTATCAATAGATTTGAACCAATTTCATGGATGCTCAATTGCTCATTGTACTTGACCGTCAACAAATTACTCCATCTTATCTTTATTATAAGATACACCCTCCGTTTATATCTTTTAAGTTATACTTAACTGAAATACACGGACCAAATTAGATTGTTAAGTCTTAATTTTTAACAAAAAAAAATAATCTATCAATTTAATATTTTTACCCATTTTACTTGCATTACTCATTTTATTAAAAATTGATACTTAGTTAATTAGAATATTCATTTAATAGGAGTAGTTTTGGGGAAAAAAAAAAAGAATTGAATACCTCTTTAAAAATTTACTAACCTACATATATGTCGACTTGTGATGGTTGTATGGCTTTGTTGATGACAAGAGCAAGGATGGGATGCGAACTTCATGGTTTTGTGGTATTTGGGTCTTAGTGATGGATATATGAACGGAGATGGCAATTGGAGTTCTACCGATGAAGCCGTAGGAATATGTGTCAAGCTCCATCAATAGAATGATAATAAGGGTATCCTCAACAGAGTCTTAACTTAAGACTCACCAAACTCTAACACATCAGCATTACATCATCATTTTGCTATCAGACTCAACTTCAGATTTTTCATATCTTAACACAAGACTTACCAAACATGCATCAGCATTACATCATCATGTAATTTTATGCACAATTTTATTTTAATAATTCATTTGTAATACAATTTCAATAATATTAACTAGGAAAATTGTCTGTGCGATACACAGGTCTTAAATTTTGCTATCCTTTATTTTTTTGAAGGGCTTTCCATTTGTTAAAACATTAAACATTAATTTTATTTACATGTGAATTTTTTTAGCGGACAATAAATCTATCATTTTTTGGAATTATATTTTATATGGTATTTTTTAATTATTACAAATTTACTTTGAAATTTATTTTTTTATGATCAGACAAATTTATGTAATCAAATCGGAATACAATACTTATAATTAGATAAAATGCGATAAAGATTCTGAAAAATATTTATAATATGTGAAACAATCATGTATACTTTAAAAATAGTTATGAATAACCGTTATTATTTTTTTTTCGTGTTTTTTTGGTGGGACAATTATATAATATAAAATTGGTATAATATATAATACACAAACTTCTATCTATATATTAAGCCAAATGTAAATATTTAAATATGTCTTTTGTCACACACTTATCATTATCAAGAAAAAATCATAGTTATTTGACACATGTTGAAATGAAAAAATATATTTGTAATGACCAATAAAAACATGTTGAATTGAAAATTAAAAATGTAAATAAACAAAACAAAAACCAATTGTACTTCCAACTTCTAAACTTTGGACACGGCTTAAGAACATCTATTTGGAAAGAACCATGAACAAACTTATATATGAGAAGCAAAATACTTAAAAGAGAAAAAGATCTTTATCCTTACATCACCGGTGAGAACACGTTACCTTTAGTTGCCTCAAGCATTTTGAAGGCAACCACCTTCATTAAATGTTTGTCTCCTTAATATTTCTTATTTTTGTGATTTTCTACCGTCCTTGTGGTCGAGAGTATTTCCTCAATCGTTAAATGGGACGAAGGCTGGGAGTATTCCCTCAATCCTAAATCTAAAATCTTTATGAGAAATTTATATCCATCATGAAGGTAGGTTAATTTTGTTGGTAACATTGAAATTGTACAAATTTAATATACTTATTTGGAACTACCTCTAAAGATATTATTGACATTTTATAAGCGTTTGGGGGAAAGTTAATTAAACGTTTTTTTACTCTAAAGAAGTTTTTTTTTAAGCGCTTTTTCGATAAGGTAATTAAGTTTTATTAGAAATTAAAATGAGTTTATACAAATTTGGAAAAATAAAACTATAGATACAGATCGATAAATATATATGGATTAAATGATAATTTCTTACTTTAATATTTTGAATGAAACTTTTTAGTTGAAATTTCACACACATTGACAATTTTTTGCTAAATATTTTGGATATATATATTTTTATTAGACTTTTTTTACTATTTTTTTACCTATATTTTTTTTATATTTTTATTAGTCTTGTTTAATGATATTGTGTAGTGCATTAGATATATATATATATATATATAGAAAATATTATTTTTTAAAAATAATTTTTTATTTAGATTTAATATTTTTTTACCTTTAACTAACGGGGTTTGATTCAGTTGGTGTAAGACCTCAACTGAAATCTTGGGAATGAGACATGGATGCTAGTAGCCTCGTGTTCGATTCCCACTAAAAACATCCAGTCACGCAGCTCACTCCGGATTAGTCTCAAGGACTCCCTGGTATTAAGGTGCTCTTGGGGATACCGGTGGTTCCGCAAGGAATACACAAAAAAAAAAAAAATTACCCTTAATATTGATTGTAGCATTTTTTATAAATGTGTACTAAAGAATACAATAATATATAGCAAAATATTTATTAAAAACTTTTTTAAGCAAATTTTGGAATGTGGTAATAATTAAGTTTTATTATAAATTGAAATGAGCTCATGCAAATTAAACAACAACTATGAATATAGATTCATTAACGAAAAAATTATAGATATAGATAGATAGATAAAGATGAATAATTAAAATGTTAATTTTTTATGTTAATATTTTGAATAAAACTTTTTAGTTGAAATTTCACATAATTGATACTTTCTTGCTAAAATATTTCGGATGTATATATTTTTATTAGACTTTTCTTTTATTATTTTGTTTAATTTATATTTTACTATCATTTTTATTAGTTTTGTTTAACGATATTATGTAATGCATTATATATAAAGTATCTTTGTTTAAAAATGATTTTTTATCTAAATTTAAGATTTTTTACCCTTAATATTGATTGATCGCATTTATTATAAATATGTAGTGAAAAATACAATTATATATATATATATATATATATATATATATATATATATAGAGAGAGAGAGAGAGAGATGAAAAGATTAGAAATGTTATGGACGGATGTGATTTACTATGACTGCGATTAGAAAAGAAATTAGGAGGGAAAAAATATCATTTGGAGGGAAAGTAAGATTAACCCTCAACTTCTCCTATTTTATAATATGTTGATGATTATGTTGATGATGACTATTATTAATTATTAATATTGTGTTTCTAAGAAAACATGATCGGCGATTATGATTTAATCTAATAAAATATGATGGACGACTAAGATTAAAAGATACAAAACGAACGGTTATGATTTAATCTAATAAAATATGATGGACGACTAAGATTAAAAGATACAAAACACACACTTAATGATAGATTTGTGAGAGAAATACACCATTAGGAGGGAAAATGAGTGTTTTAGGAGGAAAATCTTTTTTACCCTTCTACTTCTCCAATTTTAATATACGTTGATTACATAGAATTTATAAAAATAATCCCAAATAATATTTAATTATTAAAATTAAATAAAATTTAACATTACAATAATTAATGGTACCTACTAAAATTTATAAAGTACATAAAAAAATTACAATATAATTCAAATTTTTATAATTATTATTTATTTGAATATAAAATATGTATTTTTATTTATTTATTTATTCATTTTTCTATAACAAGACAATATATTTAAAAATAAAAGAGAAAAAGTATATATTTAAAAATATTATTTTTATTTTTAAAAAATAATATTATTATTTATTAATAATTTATTTTTATTATTATTTATTTATTGTTAATAATATTTATTATTATTATTATTATTTTTTATTAGGGTATTATAAAGTAAAAAATGAAGAAGAAGACAAAAACGAGTCTCACAAGAGTCTTAGGTTGAGTTTGTTAATTTACAGACTCAACTTAAGACTCTCCACCAGATTTTGAAGATTAGCAGAGTTTTAAGAGAACATGAAAGAAAATTTGAACTTAAGACTCTCCACCAGATTCTCTCGAGACTCTGCTGTGGATGCCCTAAGTTAAATATTATAGGTAAAACTAACATTGTTATGACGGAATGTCCAAATTAAAATTTTGAAAAGAAAAGTAAATGACCAAAATAAGTAATAAAAAAACAGATTAAAGACGTGAATCTTAAAAATAAAATAAAATACCAAATAATATAATTAAGCCTTAAAATAAAAATAATTAATGTTATTAAAAATTAAAATTTATAAAAAAATAAAATTCAAAATGTAATTGTATTTATTAACTGAAAAATAATTCCGCCAGCTACTAGCTTTGTGTGAAATTATTAATTAATTTTGAATCATGTGATTTTTTTGTTTGCACCCTGGTATTTGGTTCACTGAGTCGACTAATCCAGTTTGAAGGGGGTCCGGGAGTTAAGGTTTTATTCCGAGGGATCGTGATTCGTCCTATCAAGTGCAGCCCTTGGTACCACTGCATCAACAACTCGTTGGCTAGATCATGTGATTTAACGTTTACAATTTATTTTTTAGTTAAATTTTTTTTTAAAAAAAAATAACAGATGATTATCATGGATCATATTTTCCCTTATTAACAGATCATTATCATGGATCATATTTCTCTTCCCTTATTAACAATTGCTCTAGCTTTGTGGTGTAGTTTCTGTCTGCCTCTGCTACCCTCCCATCTGACAGTCAGTCACAGCCCACAGGAGGGAATAGTATGACTCAAACTTGACCCATCCATACCAAACAAAAGCAATTCCCACCTTTCCATCACCACCACCCCTTTCTCTCTCTTTTCACTATCTCTGTCACTCTCTCTACCCTCTTTTCACCTTTCTACCCTTCCCTCCATTTTTTTTCTTTCTTTCTCTTCTCCTCCTTCCTCTGTAAAAAGGTAAAAAATTCTACAGAACCTCAAATAATCACTTTTCTGTAATTAATAATTCTGGCTCAATATTAACACTCACAAATATTATTATTATTAATAATTAATAATAATAAAATAAAAATCATTTCTTTTTTATATAATTGTATTATTTCATTTTGTTTTCGTTGTTATTTTTCCCAAAATCAAAAGTGATTCTCGATCTTCCTGTTGAAAATTGAAATCTTCTTCTCTTTTTCTCTCTCAGGTAAAAATCTCTCTCTGCGATGATGATTCCTCTGTCGTATGATCAAAATTCAACATTTTTTTTTTCTAATTTATTTTCGTTTGCAACTTTCACATTTCATTGTGGCTTTGTATTTTTTTTTCTTCAAATTTCTAGGGTTCTCTTCATATTCCGTTTTGATTCTTTATGATTTTATTTAATCTAATTCGTGCTTGTTCTAAAAAATGATTACTTGAAAGTGTAACTTCTGACTGATCACTGCTTCTGATAAAAATTTCTGGGAAAATTTGTGTATATTCATTTCTTAATGATATTGAAATAAATTAAACAAAAAAGAGTGTAATTTTGTTGAAAGCATTTTTCACTATCATTGAAAATGGTACTTCCAATGTGTAATTTTGTGAAACTTCCTTTGCTGCTGTTTGTATTTTTTGAGTTACATTGCCATTGCCATTGCCCTGAATGAAAATTTAAGATACTGAGCTATTATCAACTTGATTATGATGTATAATTTCCTTGTTACTCACGTGCGTTTAATGGCTTACCGGTTGTTCAATGGGTAGCACGGTTTAAATTATGATCGCGGTTGTGTTCATGTTGCGATTTTCGCAATTGCGTGAAAATGCAGCTGCTGCTGCCGCGCGATGCGGTTGTGGAGACTCCAGGGACAGCAATATAACGGCTTTGGATCATAATTTAAAACCATTTGTTGTTAATGGTTAACCTGTTAATCATCCGATACATGTGATTAATAACGAATTTATACCTCATTATGCAGGTGCAAAAAAAGGGTTCTCTTCACATAGTTAATTTTTTGCTAGATAATTTTAAAATGGGTGTGATGTTGTGTTGATTCATTTCATTTTTGTCCCTTCAAGGAAGTAAGCTTCTTTTGGTTTTGTCAGGGTTAAGGTTTTGTATTGCGCAATGAGTAGACCAACTACTCGAAATAAAAATAAAAGGCAGAGACAGGTGGATGATGGTGCCTGTACTTCTGAAATATGGAGGTACTATACTAGCACATGTTCTTTTGTTTTAACTTATGAAATGAAATGCAACTCATTGTTATTATCTTTGCTTGTTTATTGTTTAAATTTCCTTGAGCAGGAAAATTCACCAAACTGGTGCAGTAACTGAAGATGATATGAGTAAGTTGTATATGATTTGGAAGCCGGTCTGTTCAGGTTGTCGTGTTAACACCAAAGATAACCCAAATTGCTTCTGTGCATTGGTTCCACCTCAAAATGGAACCCGAAAGTCTGGCTTATGGATGAAGATGTCAGATTTTATTGAAAGTCTTGGTCAAGATCCATCCAAGGATCTTCGCGTGTCTGCTAACTCACCTGCAGGACTGACAAATCTTGGTGCAACATGCTATGCCAATAGTATTCTCCAGTGTTTGTACATGAATAAATTTTTCCGAGAAGGCATATTTTCAGTAGAACCAAGTGTTTTACAACAGCAACCTGTGTTAGATCAATTGGCTCGGCTTTTTGTACAGTTGCACATCAGTAAAATGGCTTTCATAGATTCTTCTCCATTTGTGAAAACTCTGGAGTTGGACAATGGAGTCCAGCAGGACAGTCATGAGTTCCTGACATTGCTTCTGTCATTGCTTGAGCGTTGCCTGCGCTATTCTGGAATTTCAAAGGCAAGAACAATGGTTCAAGATCTTTTCCGGGGAAGTGTGTCTCATGTGACAACGTAAGAATCATTGGTTGGAAGCAACTTATTGGCTAATATATTGTCGTTTTTTTCCTGTTATGTTTAGTATATTAGAAGTCTCCATTAAAAAAAAAATTGTGTGAATAGGGCTGTGAAATATTATGGAAGTCAAACATGGGGTAATTTACACTGTTATTTTTTACCTCTCCGCTGCTCCCTTTCCATGTATCACGAGAAAAGAAAAAATCTCAATTAACAATCATTTTGGGAATGATGCAAATTGTTGCTAACATGCAGCCCCTAAGATAATGCATTCGTAGGGTGTTGTTGAATCTTCCTACAAAATTGTGTACTTGAGTTTGTTTTCTTTGAAAGAATGTTTTTCATTTTACCAAATGATGATGCCTTCGATTATCTTTTTGTGCTAACTTGGCTGTTAATGAGTATTGTTTGGTATGAGTAATATAATTCATGGTTCTGGTTTTTTAGAATCATTTCATTATAATTGCTCAAAAGGTAGGCATGAGCACTGACATCCATGGGACATGACATTGACAGTGACGCTGCGGCACATCAAAATTTGACGTGTCCATGTGCAATTTGTAGTGTTGTGTTTGTTTTGTCTAATGCAGTGTCTGACATTTTCCCTACAAGGCCCTTTTCTTGTGTCTGTTTTTCATAGGTCAAAGGTGACTTTGGTAATTTATGTTCAAATGATCACATATAATTTTCTGGTATCTTCTAATTCCTTATTTCATGTATGTGTGACTAGTAGTAGCTGTGTTTGTCATGATGTGACCTTTACAGAGTTCTTGAATTTACCACTCCTAATTATGCAGATGTTCACAATGTGGAAGAGACTCTGAAGCTTCTTCTAAAGCAGAAGACTTCTATGAGTTGGAGTTGAATGTCAATGGATTGACAAGTTTAAATGAGAGCCTAGATGATTACCTAAGTGTTGAAGAGCTTCATGGAGACAATCAATATTTTTGTGAGTCATGTAAAACAAGAGTTGATGCTACCCGCAGCATCAAACTGCGTACATTACCTGATGTGCTTAATTTTCAACTTAAACGTTACGTTTTCCTTCCAAAGGTATTGTGATAAATTTATGAGTAATTTCCCTCTTTTTTGTTAATGTGAACATTATACAACTGAAAAGCATGCATGTTTAATTGTTCACTCGTTTTTGTTGGTGTGATAATTGATTTTTTTTTGGGGATAAAAGAGGTTTCAGTATTACCGCATTAGAAAAGAATGATATGGAATTTTCAAAAAAGATAAATATCCTATGAAGAAAGAAAGTTAACTATAGTGTAAAATTATGTATCCCATTGTGCATTTAATACAGTGTGTTTTGAAACTGATATAAAAGCAATGTCTAGAACAGAGGAGATTATGGAAATAAAAGTGAAAGATAAAACACCTAGAAAATGAAATTAAAGATAATCCCTAGCAAGTTGAGGGTGTCTAGTTCCCTCCCACCAAGTTCCTTCCTTCTACACTTTCCTTACCCTCTTCTCTCTTCCCCTTTTTTTAATATTTTGTTCCCACCAATAGACACTTAGACTGCTATGTGAGCAGTAACATAGGCAGTTAATTATTGCATGGTCCCGGATCAATGATCCTGGACACATTCAAATTGTTTACTTTAAATAAACTTAATATAGTTTTAGTTCATCAATGCATGATTAGTGGTTTGGATGTGCAGGGGACCGTTGGTCTGGCGCGTATCAATCAATCATGAATCTGCTGATTTTTTTATCCCTATGTAATTACTGATACTAATGTCAGTTACAAAGTTAGAGTTTCTGGCTTGAAAACTCTCGATTTTTTGTAAAATTCCGGCCTTACCAAATTTTCAAATCAGATAAAAATAAAATATATCTTCCCATGTGTGCATCACCATTTAGCGAAAACATCTATGTGTGAATGCTTTAACAGAATACCTATGCAAGAATCTTGATCTGTTTTTCCCTCAGCTATCCGTCTGTTTTAGTTTTCCTCTTGTTAGTTTCTTTTAGGAGGATATGTTGTCTTCTATAATCAAGTTTCTACTTTTAGGAGGATAGTTTGTCTTCTTCGTCAGGTTTCTGCTTTTATAAAATAAAAACCATAAAGAACCTTGAATGGTTATAAAGAAGAGATGCTTGATTTATTTTCCGAATCTGTATGGTGCCTCACAAATTTAATGATATATTATTGCTGATTTCTTGGACAAAGTTTGAAATTCTTTCTTAGGGGTAGTGATCATGAATGGGTTGTTTTCTGAAGAGAGAAACTACTTTTACATGCCTTTTCTTTCTTCTGGTAGACTTAATGCAAGGATGGTTTTGTATAATTTTTTTAAATAGTTCCCATCTCCTCCATTGATTTGGTGTTTGATAAGATAGTTCATAGCTTTAGTAATGGTGACGTTGTTGGATTTTTCCTTCATGCTTTCTAGTAAATATTGATATTGATTCTGTATCCCTCAATAATTTTTTCCTGATAAATGTATTCCTTTATTATCTAATACTGATTTCCTTTGACAGACTACAACGAAGAAGAAAATTACTTCTGCATTTTCATTTCCGGCTGAACTTGATATGCGCCGTAGATTGTCTGAGCCATCTCGGCTTGAATTGGTATATGACTTGTCAGCTGTACTTATTCACAAGGGAAGTGCTGCTAATAGTGGTCATTACATTGCTCACATCAAGGATGAAAACACTGGGCAATGGTGGGAATTTGATGACGAGCATGTCACTAACTTGGGTCGTCATCCATTTGGGGAAGAAGCTTCTACTTCTACATCTATATTTGTTAAGACTGATGTAGTTCATTCTAATTGCTCAGAAGCAAGGACAGCTGACAATAGTAGAAATGGTTTAGATGCCTCTCATTCACCATCATCACATGTGGAGACATTTTCATCTAGTGATGCATACATGTTGATGTACCATCTTAAGCATACAAAAAATGATGGCGAAAAAGGTCGCATGATTTGTGGTGCAAACCTTAAAGTAAGAGAGAGTGATGAAGTTACTGCACAAGACAATGCTCATCTTCCTTCTCATCTTTGTGAAGAGATTCAAAATTTCAATACCGCATATGTTGATGCTTGTGAGCAGTACAATAAGAAGAAAGAGATAGAAGTGAGCCGTTTCAGTGAGAGGAGACAGGAAGTTCGATCTATATTAGTTGAGGCTCCTGTGAGACCAGTGGTGCAGCCCTTTTATTGGATTTGTAGTGACTGGCTTCGTCAGTGGGCTGACAACATAATTCCAACGTTAGTGCATACCTATGGTATTTTTGGTTAAGAACACCACTTGGATGATTTTTTTTCTTTTAATAGTGTGGCTAAATTATTTCCTTCTTGCCTTAGCTTTAGTGTTCCTTTTGTGATTCTGTCAATTATTTGGGTTGGGTTATTTCACTTTATTTATGTTGTTCCTTATTTTAATGCAAATGCAGTGCTATTGACAACACATCTATCCAATGTTCACATGGGAAAGTCCCAGTATCAAAAGTTACCTCAATGAAGCGATTGTCTTCTAAAGCATGGGATAAGTTACTCTCCAAGGTAACTGTGTTTTTGTTCGCTGTTGAATATTTGAGTACTTCCTTCTCTACTTATTTATCTACTTCATTTATGTTGGCATTCATTCATTTGATATTTTTGGAGCTTGTCTTAAATCAAGACGAAAAAGTTTGATTGTAATTACTTATGAATGGTGATGTGTCTTGGAAAAAGATATAGTGATTCTTTCTATTTAACTTATTGTTTTGGATAATACTGGTAGAGAGACGAAAAAGAAAATTAACCAGAGGGAGCAGAGACAAATCTAGTATCATTTGAAGGAGTGGGCTGTTTTTGTCATGAAGCTCCCGAGTTCACCTTATTTCTTGCTGCGATGTCAGCAAGGAAACTGTTCTCATATATGGGTCTGAAGGAGGAGAATTTTTTTAACAAATGATAGTCTTTATGAAGTTTTTTTAACATATTTGGTGTTTGAGATAGAGAATGCAGTTTTCTTGTTTGAATGAATTACAGTTGTACAAAATTAACTGGAAGTTCAAGCTTCTGCTGAGATATTTAAAAGCTGTTGATTGAATTATGGTGCATTCATATATATCTGCTCGAACTTTGCTATCTTTGCTGAAATTATGTCCATAACTCTTTCCCTTGTTGTCTTGTAAAACTCAGTATGGTGGGGGCCCAAAATTGTCTCATGATGACCACTGTTGGGATTGTCTGATTGATGGGGCCCAGAATGCGGTGTCAGCCGACACCTATCGGGGTCAAAGAGAATCACTGAAGCAGCTTGCACGGGATATTCTTGATGGAAACTGTCAAGATGGAAAGTACTATGTATCCAGACCATGGTACGATTGTAAATCTTTTCTTATGTCATTTCTGCTCCTGTAGATGGGGTTGGCAGCAGTTGCAGACAAGTATTCTATTTTTTGTTGTGTTTTGGAAATAGTCATTGAGAGAACTATCAGCTGTTTTCGTCAGTTTTAATTTCTTTGTATTATCTTCACTATGCTATTAAGATGGTTTAAAAGTAATGATACCAAATCCTGTTATGCTGATGAGTTTACTTTTGTAGGTTGCTGCAATGGTGGAAAAGGAAAGTACTTGACGCTCCATCTGAAGCTGATGTTGGACCAACGGCAGCCATTAGTTGTCAACACGGGCAACTTATGCCTGAGCAAGCTGCTGGTGCTAAGCGGGTGCTTGTTCCTGAGGGTTTCTGGCACTTCTTATATGAAGATGCTATTTCTGTAAAACTTGATGATCCTTTGGAATGCCCTACTTTTCCTTTAGACTCCAGAGAGTGTTCCCAATGCTGTGATGAGTTATCTGAAGTGACTTGCTTGGAGGACTCTTTGAGGTCATATCATTTATACGTTGCCTTTAATGTAGAGCTGATCTCATCAAATTTTATACTGACTTCTGTTTTTAATTATCAGATTGGTGAAACAAAGGCAACGTCAGAATCATGAGAAACTATTCCTTGGTAAAAGCATGCCACTTGCTCTGCATTGCAAGTATTTCTTAGTTCCTTCTTCGTGGATTTCAAAATGGAGAAATTATGTTAATCCAACTGTCAAGAATTCAGATAAACCTGAAACTTTAGATGCAGTAATTGATCCACTATTGTGTGAAAAGGTATTTTGTTATTTTGCCTTGCTTTTTCTTCAAGTTTTGCATCCTGTTCTGTTGTATAAATTTGGTTTACTTCAGTCACTATTAAGTATACTAGCGCATTTGGTTAAATTTGAGTTGAATTTTTAAGCATCTACTTATCATGAGAAGATTTACTTTGAAAAGTTATTCCATGCAGCATTTATTAAGGGTTTTAGTAGCAGATCCTAACTCTTCGATTGAAATGTGATTGGGTCTTCATATTTATGCTGTCTCCATTTTTGTTGAATTAAAACAATTTGGTGTTGAATTTTGGTTTTGTTTTGTTTCAGCACTACCGGCTTATTGAAAGGCCTCCTGAACTGGTTTTCAGACGCAACACTGTAATGACAAGAGAGTCTTCTGTAAGTTAGGAAAAAAATTTGTTCACTGTAGTTGTGACATGCATGTTGCATTACAATGTCACACCATAATGATATTATCTTCTTTGCAGAGAATTAAATTCACTAATTTTAGTATGCTTTGAGTCCTTGTTTTTATCATTAAAAAATTGTAAATTTCAATATCAAGCTTCTCCTTTTTCTGTCCGTGCCTGCTTTTTTTGCATATCAAATGTCAATGCAACTTTAAGTGTCTTTTTCTGTCTTCTTATCTAGCAGTCTTACTTCTGTCCACTTTGTGGATTCTAGGCAGGTGGCTTAACCATCATATTTGAGAATGATTGGAAATTACTCTGTGAAGAATGGGGTGGTACTGAAACAAAAGGAATATCTGCAATAGTTGTTGATATTAATGAATCAGAGAATGCTTTGACTGGATCCTGCAAAGAGATGCCAATATGTGAGGATCAATTGGTCACTTGGGATAAATTGAAAAATGAAAGTGGGAATCGACAAATTGTGATTAAAACTTCTCCAGAGGTAATCCTTAACTTTAAGCAGTTCTGTTGGCTATGCTATTGCAGGCAGGCATAGATCATTCTTTTCTTGTGCCTTATTTTTTGGAAATAAAATCTTTCAGAATTCGATACATGTATAGTTGTAATTTGTATACACATATCATGGACAAAAATTCAAATACAGTATTTTAAAAAAAAAAAATATTATGGAATTAAATGAGCATGGTCATGTTTTTCTCTTGTATATGAAAGACATGTTCTTAATTTTCTTTTCTTAATTTCCCTGTTAGCTTTTTTAAGCACATACAAAAAGGGTGGCCCAATGCACAAGACTCCCACCTAATGGGGGTCTGGGGAGGGTAGATGTACCCAGCCTTACCCCTTTCAGCACATACTGGAAGCTTTTTTCAGCGCATGCATAGTACAATATTCCCTTTCTGAAATAAACTTTGGTGTGTATTTAAGTTTCTGAATTAAAACAGTCACATCTTCAAAAAGCTGATTGCTGATTTGGGCATTTAGTTTGGCTGAAAAGAATTGTACTTGAGCTGATAATTTAAGTGAAGTTGAAAATTGCCTGTTTCTATTTAATTCTACCGAATTATATTGCTGTCCATAATTCCGTAATTTTCTCCCACATAAATTCTGTAACGAATTATGTTTTTGTGTTGGGTTTGTTTTTAATTTATGCCCAAAAACCTTGTACCAAATTTACTGGAAGATTCTCTTTCCCTTCATTGGATAATAATATATTGAAACTCTCATTTGAACTGTAATTCCCCTGTCCAACATTCAGGTCTGTGAAATTTGCATTGGAGAAAGAGAAAGCTGCGAGTTAATGCAGAAACTAAATTATTGCAATGAGAACATATCTGTAATTCTGGTTCGAGGAAAGGAGGTCCCTAAATCTATCTTGGAGGCTTCAAAGGGATTTGTTGAAACGGAACGGAGGGTTTCCAAACGCGCTCGGAAGACCAAGTATGGGAGTTCAATTAATCTAAAAGTTTCTGCTTCAACATCAATTTACCAGCTGAAAATGATGATATGGGAATCCATCGGAGTAAGCCGAATCTGTGCTCATGTATCTAGGCTTAAATATAGAATGTTGCTTTAGTTACTTCCTATTGTCTATTCACACTCCTCACTAGTCACTTACAATTTTTCAAAAAGAAAAACTAGAATTTTCCTTGGTTAATAGTGCAAATAGGTATTTCAGATCGCCAGTAGCCTCTCTCACATACCACAGTCTTAAACACTTTTATTTAACTGAAGTCACTTTTTTCTCTTCTGCTTTTTATTTGATGGATTAATTTGTATATTATCGAAATCATCAACACTGCTCCAAAGTGTCTAATTTTTGTTCCCATATCTCCCAATCGTCCTCTCAGGTTGTCAAGGAAAATCAGATACTACAAAAAGGTGATAGAACAATTGATATTGATGATGAAAGCACTGCGCTTGTGGATGTTGACATATTTGCTGGAGATCAGATTATAGTGAGGGACTCTGAGATCTATGAAAATCGAGATATCGCTGGTAAGCTATATGATACCGATGTGTTAATTACTTATTTATCTTTTTCCTTATTCAGAAACATGGATCATATTCATCTTTTGCAGATGAGCTTTGTGGTGAAAAAATGGATACACAGCATATAGAGGAAGGTTTTCGTGGAACACTTTTGACATCAAATGTTCCATCTCAAGTTGTTTAAAAAGAGCTCTTTCAGTGCATGAGTTCTTTGAAACATCAGCTGGTGTATATATGTCTATATGTCCAAAAAAAAAAAATGTTGAAGACAAAGGAAATAGTTTATTAGTTTGGTAAAATACAAATATGTAAATCCATGTGCCCAGCAGATGATGAGCGTGATGGCTGTTGGTCTTTTAATGCCAATATGGCAAATTTTGGAATGTAGTATTTTAATTTTGGATTGTCTTGACATCGGTTTTTAGGGTTGAGGATAACAAATTAAAGAAAACAATTTTTCATTGAAAACTTAAATATTATAGACTTTGGAGATCGTGGACTTATATTTTAAATGCATTTTTTTTAATTCTTTTGACCTTTTATTCTTAGCTTTCAAGATTAGGGTAAGCAAATCTTTTACTATTTTTTTAATGAGCAAAAACTTTTTAGGTTTTATGGGATATTCTCTCACTTATTATCTAGGTAGCATGGGTGTTGCAATTTTCATCGCAATCTCAATCACATTCAGTAATGTTGTTGATGTCATCGTCGCATTTTGTTGCGTGGTGATTGCGAGGGTTTGGGAAAACATGAATGAAATTAAGTGTGATGGTTTCAATAAAGGGTTTCGGGTATATAAGATGCTTTGAGCATTTTTTTTTAAAAAATTTTTTAATGCAGATTTGCTCAGGATATTTTTTAATACATATTTTTAATACAGATTTATTAAAATATGTTAATTTTTTGGTTTGCACCCTGGTATCCGGTCCACTGGGCCGACTAATCCAGTTCGAGGGGGGTCCCGGGGTTAAGGTTTTATTCCTCTCCCAACGTTGTTGCGGGGGACCGAATCCGTGGTTCGCCCTACCAAGTGCAGCCTCTGGCACCACTGCACCAACAGCTCGTTGGTAAAATATGTTAATTTGTAATGCAAATTTACTCAATACAAATTTTTTTACCTGTGTCAGAAAGCATATAAAAAAAATTCAAATTTAAATAAAAAAAACATGCAGATAAAAAGAACACAAAAAACCTAAAACATATTTTTTTTAATATATTAGTAGATTTATAAAAAAAAATAAAAATACAAAATAAAAAGAGACGGAGCATCACAAATCGGTGCATGGTAGAAGCACCCTTTAGTAAAATGAAAAGAAAGAGTGATATGCCAAATCTTTGCTTTTTTTTTTTCATTAAAATGATAGCATTTTGTTGAATTTTTTTTTTTAACTTTAAAAAATGTTGAGATAGAAAAAGGGAATTAGTCCCAAACCTCAATTTTTTTTATTACTATGTTGCCTCTCCAAATCCCAAACCCCATTTTCTCTTCTCTCTCTTCCCTTTCACACTCTTTCTCTTTCTTCCATTATTTCCTCTCTAATACCCACTCTCTCTCCCAATTCACAATCTTCTTTTTCCCTTTCACAATTTTTTGTTTCCTCCATCTCCTTTCCATTCTCCCTTTCAAAGTATTCTTTTTCCTTTGTCTTCTTTCATTTTTTTTGGGTTTTTTTTCGTTTAGGGTTTAGGTTAGATGATTAATAGGTTGTTTTGAAGTTAGATTTTCATTTTTTTTAATAGCTTTTTTGTTCATTTGTTATGTTTTAAGCAAACTCATTTGTCTTCTTTACGTTGTTAGTGTTTTTTTTTTATTCTGACACTGTACAATTCCGACGAACCGTTGTTGGAATTTTGAATTTCCGACACGGGGTATCAGAATTTCAAAATTCCGACAAAAGGCCGTCATAAATTTACAGTGTTTTAAAAATTTTTTCTTTAGAAAAAATTCCGACATATATATATCGAAAAACTCTTAAACAAACTACCTAGAAATTTCTGACTTACCCATGTAGGAATCCCAAAAAATTCTGACACTGGATTGTCGGAATTTACACAGTAACATTAAAAAATAAATAAAAGACATGAATTTTACCTTCAACAAGTATGAAATGTTCATTGGTACTATTTTTGAACGTGAAAGAGAAAAAAAAATTTGTCTTTTTGGAGTTTTTTTTTTTTTTTTTTTTTTTTGGAGTGAAGGAGGTTTGATGGTGGAAGATGAGAAGAAGAAAAGTGGTTTGTGAGATGGTGAAGGAATGAGGTTTGGAGTTTTGGATATTGGGATTTGAGGTTTAAGGTTTTGGTGTTTGGTTTTTTTTTTTTTTTTTTAATAATATAGGGCAATATGGACATTTCTCGTTTAAAATGGGGCATGGGAACTAATTCCCATAGAAAAATAGACTAACTCCTTCTTGTTGTATTAACGTGCCATCAAAGAAGCCGTCAATACACGAGGATGGTCCAGCGGTGATGCACTCGCCTTCCCGGAGATTTGGATCTTCACATTTTTTATCTGAGGGAGTCCCTCATGATATTGGACTTGTTATAGAGTTTGTGTCCTTGAGCTCGCAACAATATGAGTTTTACCTTTCGATAGTGCCTAGCTCAGCTAATCACCGCTCACTGAAGGAGCAAAGGATTTTTGCTTGTTACTCTGATGGTTCAGTACTACCATATCGACTTTGGGCATATGCAACTTTAGCATTCACAACTTATCCAGTATTGACCTCATATGTACCTATTATGATAGTACCCGCACCTGCAACTGCACCTTTATGACACGATTAGTAGACAAGATAAAAAAGACAAAATAGGATAGGATAGTATGTTATACCATGTTATTATCCAAAGTTTGGTGAGCTAGTAGGATAAGATAGCAGTATCAGATAGTAGTATCATGTTGGTCTATCATATCCTATTTGTCTAATTTATTTCTATCCTATGAAAGGTGTTGGGTTATAAATGAGCACAATATGATAAGAGAGTTTCTCCCCCTAATACCTTCACACGTTAACACTATTGACACCACCATCATCATACTACCACCAGCTCATCAATATCATCTTTATTTGGTGTGCACCAAATACCGGAGATGATAAGAGATATCTACTCATATATTAACCTACTCTTTATCATATGTTGTCGTTATCTTACCTTGACCATCAAACAAGCCCTTAGGGCATCCACAACAGAATTTGGAGAGAGTCTGATAAGTTCAGATATTCTTTCAGACTCTCTCAAGACTCTGCTAATCTTCAAAATCTGGTGGAGAGTCTTAAGTTGAGTCTGTTATAGACTCAACATAAAACTCTGTGGGACCCATTTGTTGTCTTTTTCTTCCTTTTTTTACTTTATAATATCCTAATAAACAAATAATAATAATAATAATAATAATAAATAAATATTATCAACAATAAATAAATAATGATAACAATATTAATAAATAATAATAATTACAAATAATAATAATATTTAAAAAAATAAAAATAATATTTTTAAATATATTGTCTTGTTATAAAAAAATAAATAAAAAAATAAAAATACATATTTTTATATTCATATAAATAAATAAATAATTTGAAATCAATAGCCATTTAAGGATATACATCCAAAATCATAGGCGACTTCGTAATCGCACACAACATTATCAATTGCAAGCGGGCTTAATGAAGCATTTGTGACAATATTTTGGAGGACAAGAAGGAAACGTTAATTAAATTATAAGAATTTGAATTATATTGTATTTTGTATGTACTTTATAATTTTTAGTAGATATCATTAATTATTGTACTGTTAAATTTTATTTAATTTTAGTATTTAAATATTATTTGAGATTAGTTTTATAAATTCTACGTAATTAATATGATTGAAATTGTATTACAAAAGCATTATTGAAATAAAATTGTGTATGAAAGAATATGATGATGTAATGCTGATGCATGTTTGGTGAGTCTAGTGTTAAGACTCTGCTGTGGTGGAAGATATGAAAAGTCCGAAGTTGAGTCTAATAGCATAATGATGATGTAATACTGACGTGTTAGAATCTGGTGAGTCTTAAGTTAAGACTCTGCTATGGATGCCCTCAGTAGCAACAACGATGACAACAACAATATCTTCGTGTCCAGCAACTCTAACCTTTGTAGCTTTTCATCTTGTTCTATATATATTGTTCTTTTACCAATTCAATAAAAAGATTATACTGTTTTTCCGAATTATTCCTTTATTTAACACGATTTTTTTTATCTTTAATCTCTTTCCTTTTAAAAAAATAATAATTACATAAAATACTATAAACAAAATAATCCTAATTTTTATCGCTTAATTATTTCTTAATTTTAAAATGTGATACTCACTCTCTCTCTAAATATAAGCATTAGATAATGAGTTTTGTTTGTTTCTAAATATAAGCACTTGTCTCAATTTTCAATAATAATAATTACTTCTTTTTCAGAAACACCTCTATTTAGTCAACACTTTTTGGAGTCTCAATGATAATTATAAGGGTAATTTTAAAAAGTATATCAAACATTATCATTTCCAATACCACTAACAATATTAACTAACTTTTTTAATTCATGTGAAAGTTCATCATAAGTGCTTATATTTAGAGACGGGAGGAGTAACAATATACTAGTATAGTACCTTTGAAACATGGATACTCCTAAATTGGTGACGTACTCTTGAGTCCTTGTAACTGGTAGGTTAAAGTATATTTTAGGTGTAGATCATACTTATAATGTCATTTTTGCCTTAGAATTTATATTTTAATATAATAATCAATCTTTTGTCCTCCTTCTATCTTGACTTATTTTGAGTTTTTGACCATCAATTTCTAATTTTGCAATTTTTATGTGCTATTTCAATGTCAAAATTGTTTATTTGAACTTTGTTTATATATACTCCCTGCGTCCCTAATTATAAAGCTCTCTTAACACTTTTATTTTGTCCCTATTTATAAGGCCCTTTACCAATTTTCAATGAACATTAATTATTTTTTTTCCACAAACACCCATATTTATTAAACACTTTTAGATTCCCAATAATATTAACAGGGTAAGTTTGAAAATACATATCAAAAGTTCACATTTTCAATACAATTAACTAAATTATTCTACTCTCTTGATGAACGTAAAATCTCTCAAAAGAACCTTATAATTAGGAACGAAGGTAGTATTTATATTTATTTATAAAATTTGAATATATATTACCATAACCGTACTCCAATTTTTTAAAAATGCTCATATCCAATGTTATACCCATATCCGGTACTGCACCCGTATCTAACTCCCAAACCCAATCGATCATTTCTTCTCTCAGAGAGGCGGCATCATCATCCACTGTCACAACAATGGCAGTGGTCTCCAAGATATCATCATCATCACTGTTATCACCCAGTCCCACCCCTACCAAACTCATTCACCATCTTCGCAACATCACTCTCTCTTCTTTCCTTGTTTCTTCTTCAACCACTACCCGGGCCATCACCACCACCACCACCACTCTGACAAAGAAGCAGAGGCAAAAACTAGCTTTGGCGAAGGAAAAGAGAAGGACCCGTTCCGACAAAGACTTCGACAAGGATGCAATAATTCAGCGTTATGGCTCGGCCTCTCATATCCCTGTTATGCTATCTGAAGTCTTAGACGTTTTCTCCAACTCTTGTTTAACCTCCTTCCTCGATTGCACTCTTGGTGCCGCTGGCCATTCCTCTGCTGTTAGTTTCACTTTCTTGAATTTGAATTTTCTTTGTAATAATTGTGAAATTGTAGCTTTTAGTTGTGAAAGTAGTGATAAGATCATGTGGCACTTTAGCTAAAAACTTACAGCTGTGTAGTGTAGTTAGTTAATTAAATTAATTTGGGCTAAATTACGTATTTGGTCTCTTACGAGTTATTTTTCAATTTCAAATTGGTCCCATGTGTTTTTTGGGTATCATATTGATCCCTTTTGTTTTTTTTTTTTATCAAATTGGTCCCTGAGTCACTGTTCATCATCATCATACGTGTCAACATCCTATTAGTCCACATTTGTAATGTTGGAGAGAGATGACACATGTGCTTATCTTATTGGTACACATAGCATGAACAATGATTTAGGGATCATATTGATAGTAAAAAGAAACATGAGGGACCAATATGATATCAAAAAAATGTAAGGGACCAATTTGAAATTGAAAAATAAGAGAACATGCTTTTAATACTTTATCTAACAAACCAAACAATCATCAACTCAGTAATTTAATATATCATTCATTGATTAGTCAGTCGCACATTATAATATACAAATTCCAAGCATTTTCATTTATTATTGAGACTTCATTCTGGGACATTTGTTTTCACACTTTTTGACCTTTTTGGGATGGAGGGACCGAGGGAGTATGTTATATAATATTGGGTTGGGTACAATTGTCATTTCCTGAAAAATTAAGACCATAATAAGAGATTATTAGAAGGGCTTGTTGCTTAAGTTGCTTTCCATAAGCTAGTTCCATAATCTAGCTTTAGAAAGCTATAATCTTCTTTTTCAATAGCCAAACCTCATGTTATTTTTTGTTCACGAGGCAACTCTACAAGTCTTTTAACTGAATCAAGCTGTAATTTATCAAATAAGCTATAAGTTTGTCATGTTAAGCGCTACACTTTCAATTACACTCAGTGAGTTAGGGAGGTCAATGAAGGTCAGTAGTATTATTTTAGTTTTCAACATTACTCGCGTAATGACATCATAAAACAAGAATAGTGCTCATTGTAATTAAGCCAAACCCGAAGGAGGTCAGTGTAATTTGGTCCTTGTTTTAAATTGTCCCATTATCATGATTATGATTATGAATCCTTAGAGTTATAAACTTAGATGAGTCCTCCTTTGTTACTAGAACTATTTGGCATCTGATTAAAAAAGCAACATGGCACATGGTTAACATCTTGTGTTCTAGTTGAGATAATGGAGTGAGACTCATTTGAAAATCTTTATAAATATTTCTAAAAAGAAAGAAAGTGTAGAAACCATATCAAAAACCATCTTAAACTGTAAGGGTCAAAAACTTAGTTTAACCTTTTTTTTTTACTTTACCTAATTTTTTGAAGTTATTAATTTGGATGGAAAATAAAACAGGTGATTAGTGGTCATCCAGAGTTGAAGTATTTTATTGGGATGGATGTGGATCCTGTGGCACACGAGATGGCTCAAGCTCGGATCAATTCTGTCTTGCATAGTGATGACTCTAGTGTCAAAGTATTTACGGTGTTGAGGAATTTTAGACATGTAAAGTCTGCACTTATAGAAACTGGTGAGGAACAGTTAAGGGATGCCGGTGTTGATGGCATCTTAATGGACTTGGGAATGTCATCCATGCAGGTTTGTTTTCCAAATTTTATATGTAGAATTCTAATTCTGCGTACTTACAACTTTACAAGTATTTTCTTTCTTTTTATTAATGACAGCGTTGTCCACTTTTTATAGTCTTCATATTGCTTCACCAAATTTGTGCTGTGGTGTTTTATCTGGAATCCCATCTTACGTCACCAAAATTTGTGGTTGAGCATTTTGAAACTTTGGTCAAACCTCAATGGAGATTGTTTTCTTAATTATATTATTTTCTTCTGTTTCTTTAGGTGGACAATCCTCAGAGAGGGTTCAGTGTGCTTGGTGACGGGCCTCTTGATATGCGTATGGATCCTCAGGTATAGTTTCAGATATATTGCAGTTTAATGCAAAATTTGTGCTCTTTAGAGAAGCAATAGATAGCCATAAATTGTTTTTTGGAGACTACATGCAATGTTGCTGACTGCTGATCTAGTTGTAACTTGTAAGAGTGAGAAGCGTGGGGATGGCACTGAATAAATGGTTTTTAATGATGTCTGCTACTTTTCTTTGTAGTCTATTCTATTTGTGTAACAGTATGTATTATCAGGGGAGCGGACTAAAGAAGGTTGGAGTCTTGAGGTTAATTTTTTTAACAATTCAGTTTTACTGTCTGATGCCTAATTGCTCAAAAGGCTAAAAAAACTGACACCTTGTTAAGCTTTGTTTATGGTAATCAAGCAATAGCTACCATATCTACCAAAGCTCAAGCCACCATATGGAATTTCTAATATGATAATGTTTTCATAATTCCATTATCATACTAGATGGTGTCCAAGATGAATGCCTCAATCCTATTAATGTTGGTATTGATTGCACATTTATAATGAGGAATTTTAGGCATAAGCTATTTCAGGCCTCTGTTAGGCCACGTGATCTGCAGTTTAAGGGAAACTTCTAGAAAAGCATAGACAATGTTGTTTCTGTGAAATATTTGGGAATAAATGATCCGACTTATGCTTCTATCCAAGCCACTTCCACAAGTTGGAAATTTCTTTGATGGCTTTCTTCAATTGTGTTAATGGAATGCTATGTTTTCCTTTTGTCACCCCACCAGAATACTGTTTTGAGTGCTTGGCTAATCGGGTAACAAAGTTTCCTGTGGAATGATATTCTATTGCCTGCTTGCAGCAGAGTCATTCATGATTTTTCTTTCCTATTGAACTGATGGACAGGCCTATGACAGGCAAGTCTTAAAGCAGAAGACATATTGAATTCTTGGCCAGATGCTGAAGTAGGCCGTATCATAAGGGACTATGGGGAAGAAAGTAATTGGCGTACTCTGCAAAAGAAGATTGTCCAAGCCCGATTACAAGGTGGATTGTATTCCACTGGTGACTTGCTTGATCTTATTCGACATGTTACTCCTGCATCAAGAGGTAAATCCTTCTCCAGCTTTCTTTTGCCGTTCTGTTTCTCTCTGACTGTAGTAGCTTTGGAGGGCCAACAGAACTTGATCGATCAAGACAAATAAGATGTTATGTTACGTTTTCTTTGGTTCCATCCATTTCAGTGGTACCAATTTGTTCTATAGGTTTTAGTTTTTTGTTCTATTCAGCTACGTTTCCACAATATACCAAACACACACAAAAAATAAATTAAAAAAACCTCGTAGAACGCCAATGTTCTGTTCCATCTTATACTAACACATCTACCAAATGCTACCTAAGTATCATATATGTCATTAATTGATTCCTAGATATGTTATCTTTTAATTTTTGTGCTCTAACTATTTATTTTCACTATAACACCATTCTCTTCGTGTTAGCGGTCCATTCAAAGAGGGTTTTATAACATGAGTTTCCGTCAGTCTATAAACTTTCTCATGAAAAGGTGTAAACTGATATTATTCATACACAAATTTTAATTAAACATTGTAACAGGTGGAAGGCAAGGTTGGATAAAGACAGCGACACGAGTTTTTCAAGCTCTGAGAATCGCAGTTAATGATGAACTGAAGACTCTCGAGGATTCCCTCTATTCTTGTTTTGATTGCCTTGCACCTGGGGGTAGGCTTGCTGTCATATCTTTCCATAGTCTGGAGGACAGAATTGTGAAGCAGACATTTCTTGATATAATTAAAGCAGGGAGCGAAAATGCGGATGAAGGGGAGAGCTGCAATGGTGATTTGAAGAAAACCAGTAATGGAATTGAAGAAAAAGAAGCATGGATAAGACATGTAATACATGGATCAAATGGAGCAATTCTCACAAAAAGACCAATCACACCATCAGGAGAAGAAGAGAAATTGAACCGACGCAGTAGAAGTGCAAAGCTCAGGGTGATTCAGAAGCTTTGAAGATAAAACATGAAAATTTGTTGTTTGGGGTGGAGCCCTTAGAAATTTGTATTCATAAACTTGTTTGTATTCACGAGTTTAACTGTTACATATATAGGTACTTTTTCTGTACTAATTTTTTGAGTATGAGTATGCATACTAATTATATTTACCTGCAACTCCCGGTTTTTGCTTAGTGTCTGGTTTTCATTTGTTCTTGGGAAAAAAATATTCTCTACCCGTGCAAAGCACGGGTCCACAGCTAGTAATAAATAACTTACCTATTCCAATTAAGAATGGAGGAGACTTCACAAGATAGCTTTTCTTCCTTCTATATGTAGGTTACCTCTGCTTCTTGGTCTTCAACTACTCGGCCACCCAACTTTTAGAAGCAAAGGTTCTCCACAAAACATGAAATCTCTTCATTTTTTGCTAACACAGTTGTGATAAACATATCGTAATGTGCATAAAACATGAGTGATTCATCTATTGCTAAGCAATTAGAGGAAGAGGAAGAGGAAGATAATGATTATATAACTAGATAATGTAGTGTCTTAGATCAAATCAATGAAACACCAAATTCCAATAGCTTAATATTACTTGCTAACCCTTTCAATAAAAAATATTATGATTCAACATACAATATTGTATGTTAACATTGTGTAGATACTAAGATTTGAAAAATTATATAACATTCGTATTTACTACAATTAATCTATAATAGGAGAGCCCCAAGAGCTAGCTTAGTTGGTAGAGTTGTGGGACATGAAGCGTTGAAACCAGGGTTCAAATCCTGGTGATAACATGAAATATTTGCTTATAAAAAAAATCTATAATCGGAGACCTTAAATTTGTCAAACATGATATATGGGAAAGTTATCCATGGTGAATTGTCCTTCTTGAAGATATGATTTCCTTATCGCTAGCTCACTAGAAGAAATCAATCTTATGAAAATAATTTTAAGGTTGTAGTTTCATCCATGGTAACGTGTTAATCATTTGAGATAATATGTAATAGGTGAAGGAGCATCTATTTGTTCATCTTGATTAGTTAATGATATTAGGGAAGATGAACTTAATTCATCTAATCTCTTCCTCTTCTTGTAAATTGATTATCTAGTAGTGTTCATGATAAACAACTAATTGACAATTTATAAAATTGGCTATCCCATGCTCATTCGAGCGTGGTCGCGAAGGTTTTACAAAACTACTAGTGTTAATGTCACAAGCAAGACGTTTGATGGAAAAATGAATCAAGGTGTATTGTTAGAGTACATAGAGATGGCTTTCTTGTAAACATTTTTTATAAGGACTCTAAAAATTCGGTTTGGTGCTTCTTGGATAGATTTTGTAATCATTTCCTGGTTTTTCAATTATACTTCTTGCTGTAACGTTGACACTGGTAGCTTTGAAGAAACCTTGCTTGCTACACTCGAAAGAGCAAGGGATAAAAAATTCTCTTAACAGTCATTATGGGGTTTATGAACTCTCGTTAAACCATCCACAACAAGAGAAAGTAAAGAAACATGCTTCTCTTTGCCTCATATCATTACTTAACCAAGATGAACAAATCGATGCTCTTTCATTATCTCAAAAATTTTAATTATCAATTATGATGAGATCAATCGGTTCTTGAAGCAGCACGTGATGATACAACCTCTACACAAGAATAAGTTGGATATCTTTGGCAATTTTTAGCTCGTGTACAACCCCAATAGGACCTTTGACCTAATCGTTCTTGGGCATTATTGCAGGTTAGTACGAAACATGAAATATCATTGTGCCTGTCAAGGTTTACTTTAGTCCTACGTATCCTCAAATGAAAGAGATATCAAAAATAATTAGTTTTCTCTTTTGAAAAATTATTTGTTGGTTTGCTAATTTTACTTTTAAAAAAATGGTTTTGGCTAGCTAACATCTTTTGGACCATGTCATATAAAGTAACTCAAGTAAAGCGAGTGGTAAAAACGAAAAAAACATTTCCATGAGACGACATGTAATGAAATTTAAGGAGTACCACCTTTACATCGCAAGCATCAAAAGGATAAACATTTAAACCTTTATATATATATATATTACTATTTTTGGGCTTGAGGTCTATTTTAATTAAAATTTAGATTTTTGGTGTACTTTTATTTTATATCAAGCAATATAACCTTATTTGATCAAACTTACAACAGGCTTTTGAACTCACAAAAGTGACCTAAGGCCCTTTCACAAATAACAAGTTTAAGATTCATGAATCAAGATATTACATCATATAAAACTTTTGATGAATAGCATTTTGATGGATACAAATCAATCACAAATGGAGAAAATCATAGATATAAACATGCCAAAAAAAGCTAGAGTTCAAAAGGAGGTTAAAAGAGTATACCTCGATGAAGTTGAAAATACAAAAAAGAAAAACAAAAAGGCCCAAAACTTACTGTCACTTAGAGGCTTCAAAAAGTGAAATTAATCTCAAAGTCGAGCTCCGCTAGCCCAAAAATACTGTGGTAGGTGCCCTTGAAAAGTCATAAACCAACTCCAAGGTTAAAGTTTACGTGATGTGCCAACCTTATGGTGACTACACCAAATGTTGACCTGTGGCGTGAGCTTGTTGGTTGGACATGTTGACATACGTTAATGATCGAAATGATGACATCAATAGACTGGTGGGGCAAGTAAAGTGTGCTGCTTAGGAATTGAAGTCTGCATGACGCAATTGAGCGATGTCATTGATCATGCAAGAAAGGACACACAATCGACAACAAGTAAACATAGTGCTTATCGTGGGTCACACAATGGTGATGAGGATTAAATGGACGCTCGAGCAAGTGAATTTTACGCGTCGAATCCTTAGTTGACATGTTGTTGGGCGTGAAGCACGCAACGGGGGTACAAATGGGTTGCGCTTACAAAGCAAGAGTAATGAAAATAGAGCCAATGTGATGACGAGTAAGAACACCTTTGAGGTTGGATTTTTGGATCGAAGCTATATTGCACCTTCCAAACACGTTTGTGTAGTCAAATCTACCATAAAATGCCACAAAGTGCTCCCACTAGAATAAATTGTGGTGACAATTTGTGATATATGATCTTCCCATAATGGTTTCGCGTGGGTGATGGTGTTCGACACGATTAATTACGGTGAATATGAAGTTGGTTTGATGATCAATGGTCAACACAAGGAGAAATAGAGAATTTGTGGTGGGAAGGTGAGTATAGTATTGGTGTGGTCTGTGATGGTGCATTGTCTAGAGAAAGAAAGGAGAAAAGAGAGAAAGGAGATCGAGAGAATGAAATCATATTTTTTTTAAGAGAATGGAGATCGGTAAAATTAAAAAGATAATAATAAATCGGTACATACCCAATCATACCGCATGTGTACCCAATATATATCAAATATAGATACGTCACATATTTTGAACTACACCCATACTTTAGAGTAATCTTCAGAGAGAATGTTACATCCTTAAAAATAAAAAAATAAAAAAAAAATCATAAAAACAATTTGAACCATAGAAAATTGTTGTGCTTAACTTCAAATGAATTATAGTTAACTTTTTCTTATATTTTAAATCAAATTTTTTTCTTATATCGTAAACCGGAGGGAGTATATAATGTATGCTTTTAAACAATGTTCATCCATCCTATAAGTAATGTAGTTTTGATCATTTTATCTTGTCTCATATATTATATAGTTTTAAAAACTCAATACTCATTTAAACTTTATTTTTCCAAGAGCACACGCTTATTTATTACATCATATTTTTCACCACTTATGTTTTTATTTCTTTTCAATACAATCTTCATATATTTATTATTGTTATCTATTCAATTATTAAATGAGGACACTTTAGTTAAAATATATCAAATTCTTATACATTATTTAATCATTTTTTAATACATGTGCATGACCTTAAACTATTAATAATATTCAAAAATTAATAATATTATTTATTGTTGTGATCTACATCCTCTGGTTTGAAATATAAGAAAAAAATATTTCTCTTGGTTTAAAATATAAGAAAAAATTAACTAACCATCTTAAATTTTGTTTCATTTCCAATGCTATTTTCCTAAAATATATATTCATAGAAAATGGTTTTCTCATTTAATTTTTGTTTTATTTTCAATACTACTTTTTTAAAATATCTCTATTTTCTTTATAATATTGAGAAAATTAAATACAATCAACTAACTTCATTAATAAGCGTGATTTTCATTTTTTTTCCTTATATTCTCAATCGGATGGAATATGATAGTAGAATTTAAATTTAGGAATAACTAATAAAACAATTATTAAAGTAATTGATGATTTTTCAAGAAATATTAAAGAGTAATCATTATTTACAAAATCAATCAATCTATCAATAGATTATAATAAATCTTATATCATCCTTATTTTTTTTTTGTGTGAACTAAGGGTGTCCTCTGCTCGACACTCAGAGACTAATCCCTTTTGAGGCGAATAGATCACCGAAGTAGACACAATCTCTCCCAACAAAGCCTTTTCCATACATACCCACGACAAGAGTAATCATTATTTACATAATCAATCAATCTATCAATAGATTACGAGAAATCTTATATCATCTTTATGAATTAGCCTAAAAGTTCTTCCGCATTCAATTTTAACATTTACTATTTTTACTTCTCTCTTTTCATTCCTAATGTATTAATACTAGTACCATACCCGTGCAAATTGCACGGGCTTAAATTAAATTAAATTAAGAATTCTTTCTTTCTTTCTTATATATAATCACCATATTAAGAATTCTTTCTTTCGCAACTGTAAAATATTGGAACAGAGCAATTCATATCAAGTATAATGACCTAAACTGACAGAAAAAGAGCATTGTAATTTGTTAACAAATCATATGCTACAATATAAAAACCTCAGCTGACAGACAAATGATTTGAAGTAACATATTATCAAGATTAAACTGCCAGTGAATGTAGTACCAAAACATTGAGAAATAATTGAGTACCTAGCGCCTAACACTATTGTACATGCCTTCCCCATTGCAACACCAGAAAAATGAATCAGCTTATCCTCGCCAATCATAGTCTCCTCAATAAGGTTGCAATGCCCAAGCTTAACAGACTCGGGATTGTCAAAGGTTGACGACCATTAGAAACATCATATATGTAAAGTAGCCCAATCAGCTTATCTCATTGCAAATGGAATGGATGATCTTAATGTATCCTTTGCATGTTGAAGCCTAAGCTTACATTGAGATCAGTGTCCAGCAAGTCTCTGGTAATTATTCTGCTACCATTATTTCCAATCCTATTGTCAACATTAGAAAATTAATAAGTACTTGGAAGAGAATATAAGAAAGAAACCAACAGTGCCAAAGCGGTCTTATACTTCATCTCAGAAAGAAAATACTATCTGTAAGTAGCAGAGAGTTGAAGTCATAAGGACATAAAACAAAAGGGACAATGAATGAAGTCATAGGGACATACTTAGTTGACCTAAAAGCGAGAATGGTGGCCATGGGATCTGTCAAATGGGACAGGACAATAAACATGATCTAACAACAGCAAAAATTATGAAATATGATGTATTTCTTATTACTTGTCACAACAAACATGTCACCTAAATAAACTTAGTCATTCTCAATAGTTATTGCAAATCACATTGAATTCTAGGAAAAAAATCAATCAAAAGTCTCATCCTTAAATGATAGAGAAAATGGCCATTTTGGACGGCTAACCTTCAAGACTAACATTCCAAAAGAAAAGACAAAATCAGGTTCAAAAAGCATACAATCTGAAAATACAATAGCAAATAGATAACTCTTATATAACAGGAAATAACATCGCCATTATTGTCAATCATACAATTTGTGTGGCTCTTACTCTTGTAGAACTTATAACTACACCACAAAACATAAATGTAACAATAACAGAAGTGACTAAAATGGAAGCACCAACATGTTGTTGACTTCATAATTACTGAATCCTATAGAATCTCACTACCAAAAGGATTTGTGTTTTGCTTGTTGGCTGCATTTCCTAGAACATGTACAACGAAAACAACTTGAAAAGTTATGGTCTGACCTATTTCCCAGTCTCCAACCACACTGGAAACTACATGGGGAGCACCATGCCTCCAAACACAACCTAATATCCCAAACAGAGGATTTAGACAAAAACATAATACAAAAGCAGTGTTGTTATCAAAAGCATAATGAAAAAAATTAAAATGCTGAAAAGGCAACACATAAACCAAGCATAGATCCAACAACAACATCAATTACCTCTCAAATTTCATCCTCTTCCACTCTTTTGTGATTTTGGTCTCGGAACATGCAGAATGAAGTAGAGTAACAAAGTAGAAATAAGGTTTCAATAAAGAATGAAAAAGCACATTGGTAAAAGTTCATGGACGATGTAGTGAATGGATGAAGCATGTTAGGAAAAAATACCTTTCCACGCACATACACTCAATTAAATACCTTTCCACGCACATACACTCAAGACTTAGTAACACCTCCAAGTCTGGGTCATATCAGCTAGGCCTTCTCATTGCAGCTAGTTAGCTATATAGAATTTGGCAATCAGGTTGCCCAACTCTGTCGGGGAGTTCTTTACCGTAGTCAGTAACCTGAACATATAACAATAAGTGAGAAACCAAAGTTTAGTTTTCATATCGCGAAGCTAAAGAGCTCTTTGAAAAATAAGTTATCAAAGATATTAAAAGATAATGAACTTGCAAGATATACATTAAAATTCTCAAATGCATAAAAATATAAATGAAAAGGAAACAAAAGAATGCATTCTAATCCTCAAATATAAATATCCCTCAAGTTCACCAGCTCAATCTGAATATGGGTAGATTGAGTTGCACATCTGTATCTCAATTATCATAGATTTTCAATTCCAAGTCAGTTCTGCAAAACAAATCAGAAAGCATTCCATAAAATAAATGTCTCCACCCAAAATCTAGGCATGAAAACAAAAAGGAAGGACTTGATAACTCGAATTACGACAGTGAGAGCGCAATACAAATGAAATCCAAAATCCAAATTCTAAATCCTACTGGAGAAATCAAAATCAAGTGACAGATTGATAAAATATGAAAGGAAAAGATCAAAGTTATTCACTGAAAATCTTAGAATCATTCACAAATCCCATCATACAAAATAGCCATAGCCCATAGCAGAAGAAAAGCACATGAATGAAACATACTCAACTATTTTAAAGTTTACAGAAATGGAAAACAATGGATCCAAATTGTGAAACTTACCACTTTTTACACTTGAGAAGTGAAGAAGAAAGTGGTCCAGCAGATCCCGATGAGAGAGTGCACTAAGAATGTGAAACATTAAATTGTCATTTCATGAAGTTATAGATCTCAGACGCAATTGGAATGGGAAACCACACTCCTAAGCAACACTGTAACAACAATAAAAAATCAGAAAAAGAATGAAAGTGAGAAACTCAACAAAGTCATCTAGAGACCATGATAAATAAGCTAAGCCATATTAGTGTACCAACTATTCTTAGTCTCAATAATGAGAAAGTTTCCAATAGTTCAGAATGAAACATGTGTATAATCAGAAAATTTATAATGAGATTTGAGATATGATCTCCAAGTTTCCTCTCAATAAGAAACTCCCTCCCAGGTTCTCACTTCCCCTTATCAATAAGTTTCCTCTCAATAAGAAACTCCCTCCCAGGTTCTCACTTCCCCTTTTCTAAAATCCACAATTAGTGAAAGTAGCAATATTTTCTAATGTCAACTCAAATTAAATTAGCATAAGCGACAAATTAAAAAAATAATAGATTCACTATTTCTTACACACAACATCCACAAATTAACTCAACAATTGAGTTAACAGTTAATAGGATTGAAACTTTAAAGCACAAATTCGTATTAAAAAAGGCAGAATTGAATAAAGTAGTAAAGAATGAGATCCATGAAGAGTACCTTGCAATTAGTGGTGCCTCCCACACTTGGTTGGTATCACAGTGCTTTGGTAAATTATAGTTCCTTTGTGCTCTAAGACCTGAATATGGTTGTCCTAGTCTTTTTTGTTTGACAAAGCATATATGGCTTCTTCCAAACAGCTTCTATGTTTGATAAATAAAGACTATAAGGCTATTCTTTTGTGACAAACCTACTTAGTCCCTTCTGTGGATTACTTACTTATCCATATTACAGCCACAAGACCTTCACCATCGCTTTATTACTAATAATTAAAGTATAGGAACCCCGTTGACATGATCAGAATAAAACTAACTTTTTTGGCTTCCAACGTTACCGATCAAGGAAAAACCCATTAAAGAGCATTTTTCTTAGAGATACAGCACTGAATCAAATGGCTAGACTAATTTAATTTAATATTAAACCATCATCATCTTGATAAGTTACTGTGTAACTTATGCTATCTAAATTTCCTATGTACAAAATGTTTATTAATCAAGCAAGCAAGAGGCAAGAGTTTGGGGAACATGGAACCTACATGGTTATCCAGTAGTATAGGACCATCCATGATCATGAACTAATCTACTGCTATGGAACCATGGATACCTGTACCAAAGCACAAGTAAGAAAGATTATTTACCCATGTCTATCCCTCTTGCATACTCTATTAGGATGCATAAGCAAACGAAAAAATTACACACAAAAGGGGATATCAATTGCTTTAAACATAAAACAGCATATCTCTATAAATTAAGTTGCATTAGGAGTTACAAAATAGTAACAGCCACAATTCAAGCATGAGGATGGCAGAACAATTCAGCGACACGCCAATAAAAGCATACAAACGATAACAAACAGTCAAATAAGGATAACATAGAATGACACTATTTCATCAAAATAGGAAATTTATTGGGAAATAAGCACCATTGATAGAGAGATTGAAGCAGCCCGAGCGATCTCCAGCAAGTGAATCTGCTCCACACTGGAGAACTATCACCCCGGGTTGATATGTTTCAACTAATTTAGAAATAATTTACATCATAAATATTTGTAGTCTCATCTTGGATATATATGTCATCTTCTGCCATATTGGCACTGCCAATTTCCTATTGGCTAGACCTTGTTCTCTGCATTATCTTCAAAGGCTCAGTTACCTAATAATATCAATATGTTGGTTTCTTAAGATAAATGAATACATAATCAGATATATAAACTAACATAAAACAAATAAGAAAATTTATGAAGTTGCCTCCGTAAGTTTTTATATTTAAATTGAAAGCTTACTTATATTGTAGCCATTTGTGAGGGAAGTAACACAAACTCCCAAAGCAGTGCAATAACTATTGAAGAACAGTGAGCTGTTTAACCAAGAGTTTACTAACGTGACAATCTCTTAATGAGAACTTCCATTAGAAAGAAAACACATAAGAAAATTTTTAGATGCAGAATTAGATTATAGATAATCTATATGCAGTGTTAAAACACATAATTAAATTTCTTGTCACTTCTAGCATGTGCCTGCAAACAATAGCAGATAACTCAGCAACCTTAACTCTGGAAGTTTAGGGAAAAAAAAAACCGAATAGTGAAAAGACAATAAGTATTAAGGATACCAACTGAGCAATAGTGAAAATAAGAAAGTACGAAGTAAAAAAGTTATTGATCCCCCTTTTCCCAGAATATGCTAGTACTAATAATAGAAGTCGTTTGCTATATTATTATAACTAAAGGAATGCATTATCATAGAACATCCAAGACCACTTCCATATACAGAAACGATCAGAGTGGATTTAATTGTGAAACCCAAATTAGTGATTTACTTGGCACCATTCTTCGCACAGAAACGTACCTCCAAGTTTGCAACAGTGAGAAACCAAGTTATAAGTTTGAGAATTGTACCTTCTACCCTAAGTCCCTAATATAGGATTTATCTGGATAGCAGCCAGTGACTTTGGATCTCAAGAGATCATATGACAAAAACACAACTCCGCAGGTCTTTTCCTCAATAGAAGTTTGAAAAGCCAGCGAGAAAAATATCTGAGGCCTCGACTTAGCATAATTGACAACTGAACAAAGTGCCACAGACAGTAATGGGGATGCAAGGATAAAATTAGACAACTGTTTAAGCTGAAAATATCGCAAGAAACCTACACCCGTTGATAATCAGAAATTAACAAAGTCAATGGTACATTTAAATATTGAAACATTCAAATCTATATAGACTACAAAGGAAGAAATATTCACTACAAGAAATTCAGCGATTACCGAGGGCCAAATCCCTCGGTAATAAACCAAAATCCGTCGGTAATGAAGCTTTACCGACGGCCAACCGACGGCCTCTATTCCCTCAGTAAAAGTGGCGTTGGTAACATTTACCGAAGGAAATGTCCTCGGTAATTTACAGAGGGCTTTACCGAGGGAAATGCCCTCGGAAACAGTTTTAATTTAGCGAGAGCTAAGCCCTCGGTAAAGCCCTCGGTAATTCAAACTTTTACCGAGAGATATAGCCCTCGGTAACTAAACTTTTAGTGACAGATTTTGCCCTTGTAATTGTATATGATACCGACGGATTTTGCCCTCGGTAATTTAAAAGATTAAAAAAAAAATACCTAGGGCTTATTTTAAATTATATAAATTTTTTAGTACCTGATTAACATTTTTATAAAATGACAATGATGTAAATTTTTTTAATAAGAAAAACAATTATCATATACTCCCAAGGATAAAACCTACTAATTCAAGAATTACTAAAAAGTTAATGAAATTTTAAATACAAGGCAACAAAATATTCGAAAGGTACTAAATTCAAATGTTACCCAATATCCAAACTACCTAACAAACTACGAAAATACCAAACATGAGACATCTTATTACATAAACCATATGTTTTAATCATTATAACCATCATAACCATCATCTGACTGGGACGACATAGCTTGCTCAAGCCTCATCATATAATCCTCCTGCAATTGAGGATTAATTAATACACAAGTTGAAACTCTTAACATAATAACAAAACTTGATGCTAATATTAATAAGATAACTTCTCCATCACTATTCAAACTTTAAATTTAAAACATAATAAAATTAATCAAGAATGAGCAAAACAGAGGGACTGCAACACACATACAAAAGCAAAACAGAGCAAAACAACAACAAAGGTAAAACAAACGATTAATCAAGAACGAGCAAAACTGAATTGCATGCATATCTTAGAATGTAAAAATACATTATCACAGATGAGGTGTAAAAATACATTTTGGTTTTTTTATGAAATTGGTCCCTGTAAATATTGGTCGTTCTGAAATGAGTCCCTAAATTTTATTTTTTTTCGTTTTGGTCCCCAAACACTTTTTACGTTATCGATTTGGGGACCAAAACGAAAAAAACAAAAAATGTTTAGGGACTCATTTCAGAATGAACAATATTTACAGGGACCAACTTCGAAACGTAAATAGTGTTTGGGGACCAAAACGAAAAAAATAAAGTTTAGAGACTCATTTCAGAACAACCAATATTTATAGGGACTAATTTCATAAAGGTTTAAATACCAAAATGGTCCCTATAATTGTTACTCATTTTGAAATTGGTCCCTATAAAAAAATTTCTTTGATTTTGGTCCCTAACATTATTTATTGTTTTGGTTTTAGTCCCCCACATTTAAATTGGATAGAAATCGTTAACATGGCCTAACAGAATGGTGGTCAAGGGGCTGCTGCTGCTGGGAATGGTGGTCAAGAGGCTGCTACTACTGGGAATGATCATCCGTCTGCACAACCTGCACAGTCATGTAGAAAGAGAGCTTTATCAGTTGATCTAGACCTCTGTACATGACTGTGCAGATGGTTGTTCGTTCTCAGCAGTAACAGCCTCTTGACCACCATTCATAGTAGCAGAAACCTCTTGACCACCATTCTGGTATGCCACGTCAGTGATTTCCATCCAATTTTAAACACGGGGGACTAAAACGAAAATAATAAATAATGTCAGGGACCAAAATCAAAACAATAAATAATGTCAGGGACCAAAATCAAAGAAATTTTTTTATAGGGACTGATTTCAAAATGAACAACAATTATAAGGACCATTTTGATATTTAAGCCTTTCATAAAAAAGCCTATTTTAATTGGACAGCAACAACACAATCACCTGCCGAACTAGATCTAAGTTTTGTCCTTTTTAAGGGAAAAAATACAAAATAAATGACTTAAAACTGAATTTAAGAATTCCATAGAAGTAGAAAGTGCACATAAGTGGTTAAAGCTTAGTGCCTAATTAAAATGACGATTTGCTCTTGACTATTCAGTTGCAGTTAAGCATAAACATTAGGATTTTCAATAAAAGTGCATACTGAAGACAAAGAGAGGGATCTCACACCCTGTAACGGTATAACCACACAAACAAAGTGAGAAAAAATCATTGAGAAGGCAGGTCAGCAATGAAACTTTAGTGGTTGAATGACCAACTCAAAAATCAATGATCTAAAGAAGGTACCCCACAGTACCTGCTCTGATGTTGCATAGGCCCCATATTGCACTTCTTTACGTGACAATGCCTTCACTGCAGAAAAGAAAGATTGCACCTGACAACCACACAGGTAAAAGAAGAATCACCAAATGCACACCCATGTAATCCACAGATAGTTTTAAACAAAAAAACTAAGGGGGACTTAATTATTCATTGGCGAATGACTCAAAATATAGTTTCAGTCCTTTGGGGTATTATTCATCATCTAGTTTAAAAGCATTAAATTCTGCACAAACAGAAAAACAAAAACATTGTAGTTGCATGATGGACGGATAATAGAAAGGGTTGAAGATTCAAACTTAAGATATTTGTGTAGAACATCAAGGACGAGCGAGAGAAACTACAATGTTATTCTTCAAAAGCTATATTTGAAGTTTCAAACAAAATAGAATCTATGCCAATTTTAAAAGAATAATTTCAACAACAGATGTGAGCTTAAATGTCAGATATAATCCTGTCATAAGTGATGAAAAGAGGCTTCCATATTCTTTGTTCAGGAAGAAACGATACCAAACTGGTGTTGGCAACAAGGCACGGTACAACAGCAGGAGATACTCAACTATAGTCAGCATTTGACCCTAAATAAATAATAGTACAGTCAGATGCAACATGTGATATGAAAGGGTAAAAGATTTTGATCCCACAACAGAACTCATGAAAATCTTACAAAAGATAGCAGAGGCATGTAGGCTATGATATAACTTATAAAGACCCTGAGTAATAAGCAATCTTAAAAAGTTCCCCGATCCACAATTTTTATGCCCCATCCCCAATACAAAAAATGCTTAGATTCCATTTCCCTAGAACTTCATAATCCGTTACCTCACTAACTACTTAGGAAAAGAGTCATAAGAAGCAATCATCATGAGAAGTCACAAGCAAACAAATCAAACCTTAATTTTTAGAAGTCCTAAATTTCTTGTATGCTGAATGCCACATGGGCTACTGCATATCTTAATTTCAGAGCAATTTAAGGGTGATTCAATTACATATGCATGCATCAGTTTAGTTGATTTAATTCTACGAAGCATATTACTATAATTTTAATGCATATAAAAGTCATGTTGGGACGATAACATTAATCAACTTTTTACATGTACAATTAAAAATTGGAAAATGCAACAAGAAATAAGTCTTTGGTTTATAACTAATAACTAATGTTATGAAACAGGACTTGATAAGGGAAACACATTAGTAAACTATAATACTTTAGGAGAAAAAAAAATCACATAGCAGTGGAATGACGCATCCCTTTGACAGCAGCGAAATTCTTATATGTATACCCAACAAAACTCATGAGAACTCTATTCCTATTTTTTTTTCTGTTTCGTTAGAACGCCAAATAATATCAAAGAATACCAATAGCCTCACCCATAACGCCATTGAGAAGGACAATAACAATAAGTAAATCAGCAAAACTTAGCAAGGCAAAGTCAGAAACCTATGCTCTTTCAAAGCCACAAGCAATAACATGTTCTTCTTTAAAATCAAATTCAATTTCAATTTACTTTATGACACACTCAAAGTCAGAAATCAAATCCGAGAACTACAATACCAATGACACACTCACAGGCAATTTCAATTTCAATTTCAAAATTAAAATCATAAAAGCTAGTAGTACAGTACATTTTTTTTCTATAATTGAATCATAAAATCGTAAAAGAAAGATTACAAAAAAAAAAAAGTTAAAGAAAATAAAAAGACCTTCTTCACAGGGGGCTTTCCTGGTAGTGTTTTTAAGAACTTTCCTGACAGGACCCTTCACTCTGAGGTGTTTGTCCTTTGCACCATGAACCAAGTCCGAACAAACTGAACAATAAATATCAATAAAGAACAAACCTGGTCAAAAATGGGGAAAGGTATAACTGATCTATTTTACTGCATAGTTAATTTCGAACCTATTTTACTTTATGCATGGAATTAAATCCTTTGCTAATCAACAAAATTAGAAGGATTGGAACCTAATCAGCACAAAATCACATGTAGTCTAAACATTTTTTATCAACTATTATTCACCATGAACTGAGAGATGGAAAAGAGGAAGAAGAAATATGCACCACGAACCTGGGGAAGGGCACTAATGAAGGTTCGGTCGTCGGGGATGTTGGGGGAGGGAGTGTTCGTCATGGCCCGTGGGTGCTGGGGGAAGGCGTGGTTCACAGGGAGCGGCGTGAGAGGGAGCGGCATGAGAGGGAGAGTGGAAGTGGGAGTGAGCGCTGGTAGCTAGAGGGAGCGTGAGCGGGAGCGGCGTGAGAGTGGAAGTGGAAGTGGGAGTGAGCTTTGCTAGTGAAATGAAAGGCATATAGTATATGGAAAAATTATAAAGGATTTACCGAGGGGCCTTACCGAGGGTAAGGGAATTTATTGTTACGGAGGGCTACAATCCCTCTGTAATACCGAGGGATTTTTATTTTTACCGACGGCTAATGTTTCTCGGTAAGTTTTACTCCCTCCGTTTCACTTTAATGCTTTGTTTGGTATGAGAGATTTTGGGGGAGGAGAAATTAGGGGAGGAGAAAATGGAGAGAAAATAGGTGTTTTCCCTTGTTTGGTTGTGGGAAGAAAATGAGGAAGAAGAGAAAAGAGGGTGGGACTCATGCAAAAGTTTTTTCTTCCCTCATGTGCCGAGAGAATGGGAAGAAAATGGGGAATCACTACAAGACAAAAATGATTGCAAAGAATTGCTTGCTGATTGGCTGTGTTCTTTTTTTATATTTTTTATATTAACTATTTTGTCTTATATCAAACATTTTCTCTCCTTTTTCTTCACATTTTCTCTCATACCAAACAACCACAAAATCTACCCATTTTCTCACTATAATCTCTCTTTCCTATTTCTCTCTTCTCATTTTCTCTCTTTCCATTTTCTCTCGTGCAACCAAACAAAGCCTAAGTGTCTTTTTGGACTTTTGCACATAGATTAAGAAAATGTTGATTATGATGATTATTGCAAGTTTTATGTGTATTTTGTCAAAAATACCCCTATTTAATATTTTTATTTTGTCAATGCATCATTACTAGTATTACAAATTTCAAAACTAAAACAACATTAAATGTAAGGGTAAATAAGGAAAAACAGTATTAAATGTTACCTAGATTTGGTAGAAAGACACTTATTTTGAAACAAAATTTTGATCTTAAAAAGACACTTAAAGTGAAACGGAGGGAGTATTGATTAAAATTTAATATTTATTTATTTATTTTGATATTTCCAAGGGAATTTCTGACGGAATGGCCCTCGGTAATTTTTTACTTAGGCGGGAAATTTTTTTATTGTTACCGAGGGCTCATTCTCTCGGTAATTCTATTTTTACCGACGGACATGGGGGCCTTCGGTAATTGGCGTCGGTAATACAACTTATTCTTGTAGTGATTGTAATAGGTTGCACAGGCTAGGGTATCATAATTCAACCAGAAGCATAATTTTAACAAAATTAATAACATTTTCAGAACTTAAAAATGGACATACCAATAATGACTTTGTATGTATTTATAAAGCATGTCAAAATAACCCAGAATTCTAGTATTACTCATTGATTTTATTATTATGCCAGAATTCTAGTAAAAAACCAAGGTAACAGCGTAAGCAGAATAATAAAGATGCTACAAATTTTTAATTCTATAGAGTACAAAAACCATGTACAATCCATGTCCCAAATGATAAGTGGATAGTAGGGTAATGTAAAAGATAAGTCCAACAGTATCCAGTATGAAAAATGAATAAAATGGAAGATAGTACTATTAAAAGGTGGAGGAAAAGATCAGAGAAAACTTAAAAATAACCGTTGGTAACAATGTCAAAGAGCAGGTTCCAATCATAGAGAACAGACAGAAGCTAAAAATGCATAAAACAGTATAGAACAAAAAAGAAATTCAGAGAAACAATGCTATTTCTGCAATGTGGCATAGCCACCCAAAACCAAATGATCACCCCCTCCAGACCACTCCACATTCCCTTCATAACACATCCCCTTCCATGATTCCAGCACCAAATGCTAATATCCTGCTCTCATAGAAGATTGTCAACCTCAATGACAGAAAAAAACAAACCTTAAGCTCGAATTTGTTTGTAAAATTTATAACTCACCAATTTCAGTAAGTCATTATGCAGAAAATTTGCACCTGATCTCACCGCTCCTACGCGCAGCCTCGCGATTCCACCGCACCGGCATCAATTAGTGTCTGATCTTGGATCGCGATGCGGCCAGGGGTCCCTGTAACGTAGAGTCGCACCATGGCCTTTGTTGTGATCTTGCTAACCCCACCGTGGATTGAAGATTTTTGCGGTAGGGCATCTCACGGCGGCTGTGCGTGGAGAGGGCCTTATGGATGTTGGCGATGATTAGCAGAAGTAACCAACAATGAAATTAGGGAAAGAGGAAGGTGAATGAGAGAGAGGTTAAAGGGATTGGAGGCATGGTCTTGAACCTGGGGAGGCTTGTTCTCTAACCGGGGGAGGCTTTAACCGTAGAGCCAGAAGACACGTGAGGGAGGCTCACTCTGTCTACTCGCAGACCTGCGGTAGTAGGCCGCAGTGGCCTAACCAACTACAGCTGTAGGGGTAGCCGTAGCCTCCTTGGGTGAGCAACTCGGCAACTCCTTCCACAAAGCGACAAAATTTGCTGAGGTACGATAGAAATGGTCAATGACTGAAGTATAAAATATAAAGTATAAAGTACAGCACAACGCTCCTGCTAACTCATAATTACATTAGCAAAGAAGAGTTTCCACATTCATAACTAATCATCAAATAAGGAAGATCTCACCAACAAATTCAATAAAAAAGAATGGATAGGTAAAGTACAGAGAATCCTCCACTTCTAGCTTTCTGATAGTTGCAGCTGCTTGTCCTTCACATCACTCGCAACAGGTCTTGAATAATTTCAGACATTGGTGGCCGGAATTCAGGTTCAGGCTTAAACAAGCATAATAAGAAAACAAAATGTAAGGAGAGTAAGTATTAAATCAATAAACTAAATAGTAATTCGAGGAGAACTATGATAAGTAAAATATAATTAGTTTAAAATAAGCTAACCAAGTCAAATTCAATCCTCATTTATAAAACCAGTCAAACTGAAGCTTTCAAACTTGGCTGGTTTAAACAAATGTGTTAAGCTTGAACAACTTTTTTTTTTCCAACAAGCTAAGCCTTGAGCTTCAAGTACTCGGCTTGTCTCAGCTCATTTACGCCCCTTAGGTGAGAGCATAGCCTAGAGTAAGGAAGAAAATTACCTGTACACATACAGGAGGAAACAATAACTGCACGACGTGACAATGACTTCATAGGATAGGCTCCGTTTAAGCTAGGGTCAACCATTTTTGACAACGTATCAATGTCATGTAGTTGAGGAACTGCCCATCTGACCAAAATTTGTTCTCTTCAAGGCCATGACATAAAACATGCATGGTGCGTTAGTCAAATCGAATATTTCAAATATGGCTTCCATTCAGTTCATATTCTTACTGCAAAAGATAATGGATACAAGTTTCTATATTACTAATGGATTTGCTCACTTGTCATAGGATTTTCGTCCAGTGAGAAGGTCAAGCATTACAACTCCAAAACTGAAGACATCACTTTGTTGCGTATAACTTCCAGACTCAAATTCTGGTGCGCTGTAACCGTAAGCTGTGAGGAGGCGTCCCGATAAGTGATAACTGAGATGTACCAATGTTAGCCATAAACATAACATGCAAGAAGAAAAGTTCAACTTATATCTTAGGTCTGTAAAAGTATATTGAATAATTGAACTCAATTTCCTGAAATTTTGAATACTGGGAGAATAAGAATCCAACTTGTTAAGTTGCATTATCCTTCATAGAGCTTATAGAAACAGACCAATCATACATTTTAGATTTTGGTATCAACAACGAATTTTAACAATCAAATTGCCTGGCATTTATCATGGTTGTGCTGCACAGTGAGATAAAGAGCAAATTAACTCTTTTCAAACCCAGTGGAGTTCTATACTTTCATCTTTATTGGTTCTGAAAAGTACAAACAAGCTTCTTTTCATTCTGAAAAAATATCCAATCATATGTTTTGATATTTCCATATGAATTTAAGCCATTTATCCCATGAGGTTCAAAGTTCAATAGCACTCAAAGAATATCCAAAACTTAGTCAAGAAGCATAAAAGCATAAGATATTTTCAACATAAAGAAATTAAAACTGGAGAGATACCTGACCAGCAGAGCCAGAAGATAGTAAAGGACCTAATCCACAGTCAGAGACACACACTTCCAGCTTGTCATTTAGGAGAACATTGGCAGACTCAAAATTCCTATGCACGATAGGTGGCCGAAAGTTCTCATGGAAATACCTTATCCATTAAAGAAAGAAAAATGATCAAAGGTGAGGTAGTAAATAAAACAACCAATGCCTTAATCTAGTGCTGATAGTCTGAGACATAACCACTTTATATGGATTAGACCCAATTTATTCAAACACTTAAAAGCTTCCTTTCACAATTGTCAGTTGATAATATTATTGGATAATAAAAATAAAAATAATGATATACAAAAGCAATGTTTCCACCCTCCAAAACAAGCGAAGTATCACTCAGACCAATATTGAGTTTATCTAGCTAAACAAAATAATATTAGATTTTTCAAGTAGGTTGCTTTACTCACTCTAAGGCACTTGCAGCTCCTAGTGCCACACAGATGCGTGCATTCCATGAAAGTTTTATGCGGCGTTCATCATCCCCATGCAGTGCATCATATAGGGTCCCATTACTGCAATACTCGTATACCAGTAGTCATTACTCATTGGTTATACTCAGCACAGTAGCCCATGAAATTGACAATATCAGAGTGCTGAATTTTTGAGATGCTGGATACTAATTGAAGAAATTGTTCATGATTCTGCCCCATGGAAGCAGTAGCGTCCAGTTTCCTCACCGCCAACAGCTATAAAGATTTTCAAAAGATATTAGTATAAGGCCACTGGTAAAGCAAGGTAAAACAGGAGAATGAGATAATAACATATCGAGCAAGCAAGGAAAAAATAGTTGACCGGCGAGCTTTAAAAATCTAAAGCAGTATACTGCTTATAGTAACATATTAATCAAGACAAAGGCCACGGTGCACACTACATTTCAAGCACATTTCGAGCGTATAAAGTCAACAATCTATAATTAAATGTTGGGATCATAACTATCTAAAAGGGATGGTTGGGCATCCTTAACTGCATATTACTAAAAAAAACTTTGAATATGTTTTCGTAACCTATTTATCAATTATCTATATAATATATAATTTTTAAAATTTTTCATTTATTTTTTATTTTAATACGAGACATTTGTTTTTTTTTCTTTACCAAAATTATTACTTCAATGTGGGATAATGGGACGGAGGAACTATTACTTTTCTAAAATATATTTAGCAAAATTGTTATCATATCCAATTTTTGTTTTAATCTCAATATTATTTTTTTAAAATATCTCTGTATATTATTCTACTATATAACTATCTAAAAAGGCACCACGTGTCATTAAAATTTGAGTTACCGTTTTTGTCGTCGAAATTTATTCTCGCTTTAGAATAAATTGTAAGTAAATGATCATTATCTCCAATCAAAAATATCAATTCAAATTAAATAAGTTATTTAAAACTTTCATATTATTATCTGTATGTGAAATCATTATCTCAATTTATAAAAAAAAGAAATCATTATCTTCAACACAAATATTAAAATTTGAAAAATTAAATAGATGATTAACTTTTATAAGTTTTCAAATCATTATATATATTTAGCTCTCACCTCGTGAACGAAGATTTTTTTTTCTTTAAATTAAAAAACTGAAAAATTTAATATTTTTATATTTTTAGTTAAAAAAATTTAAAAAAAAAAAAAGATTGAAGAGAGAGGTCGTCTTCGCCCATGTGACATGACACGACACACCAACCTCATGTGTCTAACCAGGATTCCGATGTTACATATTAGCAAAATTGGCCAAAATTGATAGTATGGATATATGACAAACCCAGAAATAATTTCGGGGAGTGAGGCGTTGAAAAAATAAGGATAAGATATTTAACAAAAGTATCACAAACTTCTTCAGGAACTTGTAACATAATTAATTACAACACTAAACTTGAAAAACCAACACTAACCAATCATAAATTCGACTAGCTAGATTCCCTTCCCCGTGGCATGATATCTTTTCTAATTTCAAACAGACTTAATATATAATAACAACGAAATTAAGAGTGATTAAAAGTTAATAACATGACTTACTTATCAATTTGCCCATCAATTTTTAAAAATGGTACTTATAACTTCAAATGACAAATGACAATTTCATATTCTTAAAAAGTAAAAATTGTAAGAGAAAAATCTTATGTTTGGAACAACTATTTTGATTTTAATTTTAATTTAAATAAAAATGAAAATAAAGTGAGGATTTTCTTCTATTTATATTGAAAGTAAATTGGAAATAAATTCATCCAAATACAAAAACTATAATTTAAATATCAAATGTGATAAACCACTTTCCATATAGACTTGTATAGATTTTAGAAAATTTACAAAAGAACGATTTCTTGTCATATTTATTTGCTTACATAAGATTTTTCCTTATTAATAAAATACAACGTGTGATATTACGAAACGCTCCCTATGATATTTAGTTGTATATATAAGTGCCTAAAGCTTAAGGTTAGATCACGATGTGCACTAATAAAATGAGTACTACATCTATAATAATTAAGTAGTCCGATGAAGAGGAAGAAGATGATCATGATGATATTATGGAGTGTCTTGGATCAATTTGATGACCAAACTCAAATATTAGGTAAGTATTTCTTGCTAACCCTTCCAATATAAGATAATATTATTCAACATATATTATTGTACGTTAGCATTATGTAGATCCTAATATTTGACAAAATGTTATAACAATCTTATTTATATTTATGTGAAATAAGAGAGCTCATATTTGTCAAATAAATCTAACACCCGAGAAAGTTATTCATGTAAATTTTTCTTTTTGGTAGATATGATTTCCTTATTTCTCAATAGAAGGATATTAACCTTGTGAAAATGATTCAAATGTTGTCATTTCCTCCATGCTAATTAGTGAATCTTTTGATATAACATATATGTGGTAGCGGATGGGTCATCAATTTGTTCATCACTACGAGGTATCTGTATCATGGAAAAGAAAAGCCTTATTCTTCTCTTCTTCTTATCCTTGTGTGGATGGCTTATTGAGGGTTGATAACCGTTTTTAGAGAATAATTTTTCTCATTCTCTTTCGGGTAATTTTAAAAAAACTACTAGTGTCTCTATCACAAACAAATAGTTTAATTGAAAAATAAGAGGGGCATTATAAAATCCATTTAAAAAGCATCAAATTGAATTGTCATAGTTTTTAGAGCGGTTTTTTTTAAGCATTTCTTATAAGAACTCTAATAAATGCTTTAAGAAATGTTTACAAGAAAACTTGCTCTAAGAACTATAACAATTCAATTGGATGCTTCTTGGATGGATTTTATAATGCCCCCTTATTTTTAATTAAACTTTTTGAATGGATGGAGACACTAGTAGTTTTGTAGAAATTTTCTTGACCACACTCGAAGAAGCATGAGAAAAATTACTCTCTAAACTTTCAATAAACCAATTCTGAATCCTATGTAAATCATCCATGCACGACTGATATAAGAGAAGAATCAGGCTCCTCTTTCATTCCATGATATTGTTACCTAATCGTTTTGAATGAATGGTAAGAGAAATAATTGAATGAATGGTTAAATTGGAAAAAAAAGTTTATGCATTACAATTCAATTCAAATGGATAAACTATTTTTTCCTCAATTTTAACCATTCATTCAATTAATTATGCATTAATTAATGAAAGTATAATTAATTATGCATTGAATTTGTAAAAAAAACACTGTATATAAAACAAAATAGAAAAACTCTATGAAAACTATATATACTATATATGAAACGTAGGGCGTAACCAACAGATTCCCCATCATGTTAACACAAAAATAAAAATGATTACACTGTTATGAATATGCTCATCTTCTCTTTCTTCCTAAGATTCCCTAACTTCCTTTCCTCTTAGGATTCCCTAGCTAGTATGTTACAAATTCATCTGTACTTATTTGCATTCATCATCATCATTCACTAATAAGAGTTACATTGTAATTGGCATGTGTTATATTGTGATGCCTATAAATAGGCGATCACTCTTTGTATTTAGTGGTGAAGGAATATATACAATTTTTCTCTTGCTTCCCCTTACTCTCTCAATCTTCATCCTTTCTAGATATATATTATTGAGTTAAGTTTTATAACACATTATCAGCACGAGGCTCTAACCAATTGGGAAAGCACCTACAATTGATAGAAATCCAAGTTTTTGGGAAGAAGGTATAATTCTATAATCTTATTCATATTCGAATTAAGCGATGTAGCACAAGTTTTTTTTAGCAATTTCTATACTTCTTGATTATTACTATTTTCATCATTTATCGTTTATTGCCCTATGCTAATACAATACCAAACCATTTCCTTAACATTTTTTTCCCATCGTGATGAAGGTAACATGATGTTCTTGCCATAAACTAATGAAATGTAACAAATCGTTTTTTTTTTAAGAATAACCATTATAGTGATTTATTTATGTTTACTAGAGAACACACCCCGTGCAGTGCATGGGTATAAATGGTAGTAGAGGCAGTTTTTTTTTCCTCTGCAATGAAGCTTTCCATTGTGCTAAAAATCTGTTTCAAATCTAATTAGAAATAGGACGGCAGTTTTTTTTCAATGAATGAATAGTGGACAATTTTTTTAAGGAAGTAACAGTTATTGTTGGGAATTTCATATCTTTGTCATTTTTGTAAATTAGTATTATGATAACAAAACATACAAACCTAAAACAGTATTTGCTTTATATAATAGTATAGATATTTACACTACGTATTATTTCCTTGAATATATTTTGAATATCGTAACATTAAATATTTTTATTATCATTATTTTTATTCTAAATTTATGTCATAACTTGTTCTATTTTCATGATAGTATTAATCATGTCAAATCTTGCGAAACTTGAGTTTGTAGCACTTGACATTACTGGGAAAAATTATTTGTCTTGGATGTTGGATGTTGAAATTCATTTAGATGCTAATGGCCTTGGAGACACTATCAAAGAAGAGAACAAAACATCTAACCAAGATAAGGCCAAGGCCATGATATTTCTTTGTCATCACCTCCTTGAGGGGTTAAAATCTGAGTACCTTACGGTCAAGGACTCACTTATTCTTTGGAACAATTTAAAAGAAAGGTATGATCATCAGAAAACTGTTATTCTTCCAAAGGCTCGTTATGATTGGATGCACTTGCGTTTGCAAGATTTTAAAACTGTGAGTGATTATAACTCTGCAATGTTTAGAATTACATCCCAATTGAAACTGTGTGGAGAAAAAGTCACTGATTTTGATATGTTAGAAAGAACTTACTCCACTTTCCATGCAAATAATATGGTCTTGCAGCAACATTACCGTGAAAAAGGTTTCAAGAAATGCTCCGAATTAATTTCTTGTCTCCTAGCTAGTAGCTAAACAAAATAATGAGCTTCTGATGAGAAATTATGAGACTCACAACACTGGCAGTGTCTCATTCCATGAAGTGAATGTGGCTAGACACGATTACCACATTTGTGGTCGTGGCCGTAATTATGGACGTGAACATGAATATAATAGACATGGTCATGGTGGTAATTCAAAGATCACACCACATGGTAGTGGTAATCCAAAGCACACCTCTCCTCAGTTGAAGTGGAAAAATAATGAAAAGATTGAAAAAGGCAAAGTTGGGCAAAGTAACAAAAATGATGAAATATGCCATCGTTGTGGTAGCAAAGGTCATTGGCATCGTCTCTGTCGTACACCAAAGCATCTGGCAGATCTTTACCAAGGATCACTTAAAAATAAAGGGAAAAAAAATAGAAACCAATTTTTGTGAAGATGGTGAGCCTGATTATGGCCAAATGGATGTAACTCATCTTGATGTTGCGGAATTCTTTGCTGACCCTGATGGAAAAATTGATCACATGATTGGTGATGGGAATGTCCAAATATAAACTTATAGTGATGAACTTTTATGTAATGGTGGTTTTTTCTTTGTCGTTGAATTTTATATTTGGAGTTTTTTTTCATGTAAATAAAGCTTTTATATTGAGTGTTTTTCCTTTGAATAGTGTTATTGTCAATTTTCTGTTGCTAATAAAATAAAAATGTTTTGAGATATATTGTTACAATTCAAATTTTCTTTTCTTTCTTTCATAATAGCATTTCTCGTATTAACTATCTAAATATTTGTTATTTTTCTAATGAAGAATGAGTAATTTCTTGATTGACACCACCATCAATAATGTAGATATCTGCTTAGTGAATAGTGCAACGACTCATACTATACTTAAAAATGAAAAATATTTTACTAATTTAATTAGAATGAAGACAAATGTTCATACAATATCATGCACTGCAAATATGATTGAAGGCTCTGGAAGAGCCACTATATTATTGCCTGGAGGAACAAAGTTTATAATAGATAATGATTTGCTGCCTACTAAATCAAAAAGGAATCTGTTAAGTTTTAAAGATATATGTCGCAATGGATTTCATATTGAGACAATGAATAAAGACAATAATGAAATCTTTATATCACATCAATTGTCTCCTGCAAAAAAAAAATATATTAGAAAAATTGCCTTCTTTGTCTTCTGGTTTGTACTATACACGTATTAGTACAAATGAAGCATATGCTATAGTAAACCAGAAGCTCACTAATCAAAAGAGAAACTTTATAATTTGGCATGACAGGTTAGGCCATCCCGGGTCAACAATGATGAGAAGAATTATACAAAACTCAAATGGTCATACTTTGAATAATCAAAAGATTCTTCTACCTAATGAGTTCTCATGTGCTGCATGCTCTAAAGGAAAGTTAATTATTAGACCATCACCAACAAAAATTGAGAAAGAATCTCCTTATTTTCTTGAACGTATCCAAGGAGATATATGTGGGCCGATTACTCCTACATGTGGACTATTTAGATATTTTATGGTATTAATAGATGCATCTACTAGATGGTCCCATGTATACTTATTATCCTCTCGAAATATGGCATTTGCGAGACTGCTTGCTCAAAAAATTCGACTACGAGCACAATTTCCAGATCATATGATTAAGACAATTCGCCTCGACAATGTCGGAGAATTTACAACCCAGGCATTTAATGATTATTGCATGTCAATTCGGATAAAAGTTGAACATCCAGTAGCCCACGTTCATACACAAAATTGTCTAGCTGAATCTCTTATTAAGCGATTACAATTAATTGCAAGGCCCTTACTTATGAAATCCAAATTATCATCTTCCGCTTGGGGCCATACAATATTGTATGCTTCAGCACTTATTCGATTAAGGCCAACTGCTTATAATAAATACTCCCCATTACAAATTGTGACTGGTCAGCAACCTGATATAACTCATCTAAGAATTTTTGGTTGTGGGATATATGTCCCAATAGCTCCACCAAAACACACAAAGATGAGTTCCCGAAGGAGGTTGGGAATTTATGTTGGTTTTAACTCTTCATCAATTATTAAATATCTTGAATCATTAACAGGAGATTTATTCACAGCAAGATTTGCTGACTCCAATTTGATGAGACTATGTTCCCAACATTAAGATGAGAAAAACAAAAGTTGGAAAATCAAGATATAACATGGGTTACACCATCCATGTCCCATTTTGATCCTCGTACACCACAATATGAATTTGAAGTTCATAAAATTATCCAATTGAAAAACGGTCTTATAAATAGGACCAAAATAAAAATCCCAAAGCGACAAAAATTTGCTGAGGTACGATAGAAATGGTCAATGACTGAAGTATAAAGTACAGCACAACACTCCTGCTAACTCATAATTACATTAGCAAAGAAGAGTTTCCACATTCATAACTAATCATCAAATAAGGAAGATCTCACCAACAAATTCAATAAAAAAGAATGGATAGGTAAAGTACAGAGAATCCTCCACTTCTAGCTTTCTGATAGTTGCAGCTGCTTGTCCTTCACATCACTCGCAACAGGTCTTGAATAATTTCAGACATTGGTGGCCGGAATTCAGGTTCAGGCTTAAACAAGCATAATAAGAAAACAAAATGTAAGGAGAGTAAGTATTAAATCAATAAACTAAATAGTAATTCGAGGAGAACTATGATAAGTAAAATATAATTAGTTTAAAATAAGCTAACCAAGTCAAATTCAATCCTCATTTATAAAACCAGTCAAACTGAAGCTTTCAAACTTGGCTGGTTTAAACAAATGTGTTAAGCTTGAACAACTTTTTTTTTTCCAACAAGCTAAGCCTTGAGCTTCAAGTACTCGGCTTGTCTCAGCTCATTTACGCCCCTTAGGTGAGAGCATAGCCTAGAGTAAGGAAGAAAATTACCTGTACACATACAGGAGGAAACAATAACTGCACGACGTGACAATGACTTCATAGGATAGGCTCCGTTTAAGCTAGGGTCAACCATTTTTGACAACGTATCAATGTCATGTAGTTGAGGAACTGCCCATCTGACCAAAATTTGTTCTCTTCAAGGCCATGACATAAAACATGCATGGTGCGTTAGTCAAATCGAATATTTCAAATATGGCTTCCATTCAGTTCATATTCTTACTGCAAAAGATAATGGATACAAGTTTCTATATTACTAATGGATTTGCTCACTTGTCATAGGATTTTCGTCCAGTGAGAAGGTCAAGCATTACAACTCCAAAACTGAAGACATCACTTTGTTGCGTATAACTTCCAGACTCAAATTCTGGTGCGCTGTAACCGTAAGCTGTGAGGAGGCGTCCCGATAAGTGATAACTGAGATGTACCAATGTTAGCCATAAACATAACATGCAAGAAGAAAAGTTCAACTTATATCTTAGGTCTGTAAAAGTATATTGAATAATTGAACTCAATTTCCTGAAATTTTGAATACTGGGAGAATAAGAATCCAACTTGTTAAGTTGCATTATCCTTCATAGAGCTTATAGAAACAGACCAATCATACATTTTAGATTTTGGTATCAACAACGAATTTTAACAATCAAATTGCCTGGCATTTATCATGGTTGTGCTGCACAGTGAGATAAAGAGCAAATTAACTCTTTTCAAACCCAGTGGAGTTCTATACTTTCATCTTTATTGGTTCTGAAAAGTACAAACAAGCTTCTTTTCATTCTGAAAAAATATCCAATCATATGTTTTGATATTTCCATATGAATTTAAGCCATTTATCCCATGAGGTTCAAAGTTCAATAGCACTCAAAGAATATCCAAAACTTAGTCAAGAAGCATAAAAGCATAAGATATTTTCAACATAAAGAAATTAAAACTGGAGAGATACCTGACCAGCAGAGCCAGAAGATAGTAAAGGACCTAATCCACAGTCCGACACACACTTCCAGCTTGTCATTTAGGAGAACATTGGCAGACTCAAAATTCCTATGCACGATAGGTGGCCGAAAGTTCTCATGGAAATACCTTATCCATTAAAGAAAGAAAAATGATCAAAGGTGAGGTAGTAAATAAAACAACCAATGCCTTAATCTAGTGCTGATAGTCTGAGACATAACCACTTTATATGGATTAGACCCAATTTATTCAAACACTTAAAAGCTTCCTTTCACAATTGTCAGTTGATAATATTATTGGATAATAAAAATAAAAATAATGATATACAAAAGCAATGTTTCCACCCTCCAAAACAAGCGAAGTATCACTCAGACCAATATTGAGTTTATCTAGCTAAACAAAATAATATTAGATTTTTCAAGTAGGTTGCTTTACTCACTCTAAGGCACTTGCAGCTCCTAGTGCCACACAGATGCGTGCATTCCATGAAAGTTTTATGCGGCGTTCATCATCCCCATGCAGTGCATCATATAGGGTCCCATTACTGCAATACTTGTATACCAGTAGTCATTACTCATTGGTTATACTCAGCACAGTAGCCCATGAAATTGACAATATTAGAGTGCTGAATTTTTGAGATGCTGGATACTAATTGAAGAAATTGTTCATGATTCTGCCCCATGGAAGCAGTAGCGTCCAGTTTCCTCACCGCCAACAGCTATAAAGATTTTCAAAAGATATTAGTATAAGGCCACTGGTAAAGCAAGGTAAAACAGGAGAATGAGATAATAACATATCGAGCAAGCAAGGAAAAAATAGTTGACCGGCGAGCTTTAAAAATCTAAAGCAGTATACTGCTTATAGTAACATATTAATCAAGACAAAGGCCACGGTGCACACTACATTTCAAGCACATTTCGAGCGTATAAAGTCAACAATCTATAATTAAATGTTGGGATCATAACTATCTAAAAGGGACGGTTGGGCATCCTTAACTGCATATTTTAGTGATTTGTGAGTTGTGACTATTACCTTTCCAATCACACAAACAAAGACATTTTCATTAAACATAATGAAATCACAAAAGTTAAACAACATGTCTACCATATGCCTACCATACGCAGTAGCACAATGCTTGATTTGAATTGGCTAAAGATTTTCGGGTTCAAATCCCGACTGGTGAATTATTTTTGATTTTTCTCTTTTTTTTTTGCGGCATGACCCAAGGTATTTTATTTAATACCTTAATTTATTTCGTGTTTAATAGCCGGGATTTATAAATTATATCTTGAAAAGACTCGTAAACATTAGTTGTAACACAACACCAAGTTGAATTGGCTAAAGAATTTCAGGTTTAACATACAGTTGTGAAATCTTTTTTAGATTCATATTTTAATTTACTCCATTTTATCTAGCATGACAAAAGATATTTTATATAAAACCTTTATTCAATAAATGATATTTGGCTTAGATTTAAGTATTATATATTGGAAACTTTATCATCACAATCTGCTGTAGCAAAACACTTTATTTGAATTGGCTAAAGACTTTTGGGTTCAACTCTTGGCTGCCGAATCCTTTTCTCCTTTTTTTTTGGCATGACACAATGTATTCTATTTAACTCCTTAATTTGTTTCGTGAGATTAATTTTTTAATTTTCTCCATTTTTTCTAGCATGACAAAATATATTTTATATTACAAAATGTTTTTTAGATTAATTTTTTAATTTTCTCCATTTTATCCAACATATCTTGTTCTTTTATGGAGATGTTCATTCATTTAACAGGTGTTTCCAAGTATTGCGATTCCATTTTTAGATGAGGTTGTGACTCGTGATTACAATAAGATCATCGCTAAGTGCTGACCAAAAAATAACTATTCTTGAATCCTTGTTAAAGCATGGAAAAAACTAAGGAGCATGGTTATCAAGATTCTACAGATGAAGAGCTGCAACAACAACGCTGATGATTTGTTTTGGAGAGATGGAAAAGAGAGGAGGGGTTGTAGGAGGCAGTGGTGGGGTGCAGAGGGTTAAGTAAAAGTAAAAATCATTTTTCAAAGAGGAAACAGTAAAAGTTGAATATATAAAAAGGGTATTTTAGGAAGTTCAAGATAAAAATTATAAAACAACGAATTTGAATAATAAAAGATGAGTGCATTTAGGTATTTATCATTACTTTTTCATTAGTGCTATTGTTTATACACATATGCTTTAATGATTAAATATGTATAGAAGTATAGAACTCTACTGATACTCAAAATACATTCAACGGAATAATGCAAAATATACAGCATATTGGGTCTTCAAGTATTAGAAGTTTAAAATGTTACAGTAACTGTACTAATCAAGAATTTAATGGCCATTCCATGCATCAAGATAATATGGACGTGTACATAATGTATAGCTTCAGGACATGAGGTAGGCTCATTTGCTATGTTTTGCTTTTGAAAGATTTTAAACAAACCCTTGGCAATCTTCCAGAACCAAAATATGTTCATCATTGCCAACATAGGAGGCACCACAAGCAAGCTGTAGAAACCCATTGGGAAGATCTTCTTGACCTAAAATTAAGACCCAAAAAAATGGTTTGGATTCATTAGTTAGATGACTACCGAACTGTGGAGTTATATGTTATGGACAATCACAGAGAAAATGCTTGCCTCATCAAAATGGGTCCATATGTGGATAAAAAAGAACATGAACAGGAAAATCCTTGCAACCTGCAGCACAAAAAAAAGTAAGGGGATAAGGCATATTAGGAACTGTTCTATAACTATCAATAAAACCAGTTCCACACTTCCATTACAACCACTAGAACTAAGCAAACATCAAAGGTCAATGCAAGATTTTGAAGCCCTAGCATATATCAAAAGACCCATTTCCTTCATCTGTTGCTTAAAAACGAACAACTTTAGCATTTAAAGCGTTCCAGTTGGAGGACATAAGAATACTTATCATTATCACATTCATATTCTAGACAGTATAGTTCACCAATCTAGTCAAATGGTGTTTTATCTTTTAGAAGCCTTCCAAAGCTCAAGTGGACCACCTAATTAATTTGTGAAAAAGTTTCATTTAAAAAAAAAATGAGGAGGAACGTCTCCTAAGGCTTCATACTCAAGCATGCAGTATCAGTATTCATCTTGTCAAAACCTTTTTAATTTGTCACAGTTGCTACTTGTTACTTTTGGCTTTTGCTTGAATATGGCTCATGAAGAACCGAAAGAGAAATGTATAAAAACAAAAGCCCCAAATAAAACCATACATGGCCATATGCAATTCCTCAAGGTACCTCAGCAATAATCTATGTTGCACGAGTACTCTTATTTATGGCTCATACCCGCACTGGGTACGTATCGGGTGTGGGTACGCGTTGTGTACGCCCAGGTACGCACCAATCATTAATAAAAAAAAGAAATTCGTGATTGGGTACGTTGTGGGCTAATTTGGGTACTTTTGGGGTACGGGCCAACAGTTGGGTACAAAACTGACTTAAACTTAATTTTTTCCCTAATTTCTTCCCTTCTTCGATTCTTCCTTCTTCTTCCCTTATTCTGCTTCACACCACGCCGCCCACGCCACCATGACCCAGCCACCACGCCACCACGACCCAGCCACCACGCCACCCCCAACCAGCAACAGCGACCCGGCCACCACCACAACCAGTGACAGCAACAGTGATTCTTCTTTTAAGGTTTTTTTTTTTTTTTTGATATGCTATGCATTAATTTTGCTTTAATTCATGTGTAATTTTGCTATATTTTGTCACATAAATATTATTTTTTTTATAAATATATATTATATATAGTAACGTACATGTACTCTAGTTAATGCCATCCCTGTACCCGATATGTACCCGAACCGGTGCAACATAGGCAATAATACACAATATTTCAATAATGGAGTTAGAATTGAGATCAAGAGTATTAGACAGTACCAACCACCCGAAGAACAATGCAATGCCATTCCAAATGTAAAGTTTAGAGCTCTTAAGGCCAGCAACGTCCAAGTGCCTGTATATGCAGTTAATAAGATAATGTTGAAAGGTACAAAAATGTAAATGTATTTCTGAACAACAGATTTTCCAATTACCATCTTAGATTTACAAAAGGAGTTGTGCTCTCGGTGAAAAGAATCATTAGTATGTAGATCTGTCCCTGCCCACTTAGCAAAGATTGAATAATTGAAAACAAAGATAACAAATGGTGTAGAACCTGTGAAAGAAAAGAATGAAGTTGGTTTACCACTTTCGAATCACACAAATTGGATATTTAGTTCAATGCATCATGAAAGTAAAAAAGATGTGCACCAAAAAAAGGTCTGATATCTTATAGTAATATATTAAAAATAGAAATGAAAAACTATCAACTTACATATTCCAGCCCACCTAAAGCCGGAAAATTCCAAAGAATCATATCATCAGATCTGCTAGAAAATAACCTGTAGATATCTGTACGGAGGAAAAAAAAAAGGAACACAAACAACTGAAGATTAATGTTTAACCTTAACATTATCAATAAGTTAAAGAGGATATCAGCAGATGAAAATATAAGAAAAACTGGACATACAGAATGAAGGAAGTTCATTCTTAAAGTACTTCAACCTAAACAACTCAAGCTTCTGCTTGTCATAGAACTGTCCTGACTCCTGGGTAGTTAAAGAGGATTAGGAATGGAACTACATGAACTGTCCTAACAAATTCCACCTTGCATATTCAACATTGAGATCACCCGGCTATTCTTAACTTGGTTTGCTCAACTTCTCACACACAAAGCCTCATTGCATATCTATGTTTGGTTTCTTCATTTCCCTACTCAACTTTCTCACTTTGATTGTACAACTGTACGACTTCCAGTTTGCCTCATCAAAAGTTCACAAATACTATGATAAGCTCACTTGTAGAGTCAGAAGGTTCTGTGTCTCTTTTCTTCCATGTGAACAAAAAGCTATCTTTAGGTGCAGATGAGAACCTTGGAATTCACCCCCAAACTTTCTTTACTAAGAAAAAGATATAGCAAGGGACATCATTGCAAATAGGAAGAAAAATATTGATCATTACATGCATCATTTTTGTTAAACTTTAAACAAAAGAATGCAAAAGAATGCATCAAGTCAAATCAAGCAAGCCAAATTTTGCAATGAGATAATATCGATCAACTTACAGCCAATACTGAATTTGAGAGAGTAGATGATCTATTAATAACCAGCTCTTTGTGAGAATCCTTGTTGAAGATATTTGATAAGATCAGGAGGTAAAACGATGCAAACAATGCAAAAATAGCATGAAATGTTGAGAATCCCCTGCATTACAAACTGTGTTAAAGCTCCGACAAAAATTAAAACCATGGACAAAATTGATACAAAGGGATTTTACCGGTTATTCCATTCCATTTTCTGTGCCTTGCTCAATTTGCCATATCCCTTTAGGAACAGAGAACTGAAGATAGCTGTCAATCTATAAACCTTCAGGGATCAAAGTGAAAAGGATCAAGTTTCAAAACTGCTGAGAAGTAATCTTCACATGACTAATTTTTTTAGCAATATCTCCCAATACACATAAAATTGGACATTCATCTAACAAGAACAAATTGAAAAGGTAATGAAAGGATACCATGTGCATCAACATAAAAAGGAAAAGTTTGAACTATGCCTCGTTGCCTCCATTCTTAATTTACCCATTCATATAACCAAAAAAAGTGCAATGATTTCAGGATTATAAGCTACAACACCTAATAGCTGAAGCTCATTTCTTCCAGGACCAAGACACAACAAATAAAGTAATTACAGCAAAAGAGACATTATAAGTCCCAATCCAGTGGGATGTGAAAGCCATAAGTTCATAATATGAAGTACAAACTACAAAGAAAACTTCCTTCAGTCATATAGTATAATATATCTTCTGTTTAATCACACCAAAACCTTTTTTATTTTCCTTCTGCACTCTGATGGTCATAAAATTCTGAATTCCTATTCCTCCATCAAGAGTTGAAAATCATAATTTGATTTATAGAGTCATAGGGTACTAAACCTTAAGAAGCACTTGCAACAATAAAAAGCCACTGGTAAAATGACAAGCAATTCATTTAACTTACAACAACACAGACGAAGATGCCGGAGAAGACAAACACCAGCCATTGAATTTCTTTTCTTGGAGTAGCAAATTCATTAGAGGGAACCGAACCCACCAAGAAACCAAAAGAAACAGAAAATCCCATCCAATTTCCTTGTTGCAAAATCAAAAAGCAGCCAGACCAAACTGCATCAAAGTCATAATGAATAAGTGCCACAGCTCAAAAGCAGTTTATTGAAGCAAAGGTGAAATATTCCCTCATCAAAGTACCAAATTAAACAAATAAAAATAAATCCATGACCATAGGAAATGTGTCTAGAAAAAGCTCAATGATAGTATTTTATTTTATCCTTGTCAAATGACTTTCACCTCAAGTTGACCAACCAGTAGCCAAACCCATTCCTATAGGAAGACTCAGTTGAACAAAAAAACTCCTTGGAAAACAAACAAATAGAGTAAAAACTATAACTAATCTTGCCACAACAACTCAATGATGACACATCAGCATACACAGTGGCAGCTTATATAAGTGTGAGTAATAGTGTAATCTGTTATAGTAATCATTAATATCTTCATGAAAGCATGATAAAAAAGACATCAAGCTCTATACGTCTTGTCCACCATGCTTCAAAGGACAGTGTACTAGGGACTTCCCTGGTTCAAAAGCCCATTTTCACTGGGAAAACGGTTTGCAAACCGATTAATCAAACCTATTATATGCCCAAGATCAAAGATACTCAAAAGTAATTTAAAAACAATCAGCTCATTAGCCAACACGTATATAATTATAGTTACCTTGAAGAAGGTGCACAAGCATGAGCATGCTTGTATTAAGTCTGGGTGAAATAACAGGAGCCACCCCAGTGCCTAGCTAGGATTCATACTACAACATCCAAAATAATTCTCCTTGGCACAATCCAAATAATTCTCCTTGGCACAATCCCAAGCACTTCTCTGAGCTAAAGTCTTGGACAATGGATACCACAACTATTCCATAGCAAATCAAATTACACTAAAGTCAAGGTGTCTACATAATGTAAGAAACACAAAATTGGAGTGATCAGTTGATGATGTAAGTGTTACAAAATGCAGTAATATCTAGTATATGTTAACAATATGAATGAAACCACATGGGATCAAAGAGCATACCATTGTTGATTCACAACTTCAACTTATTTAATTCCATGGCTGATAGCTTCACCTAAATTAAAAAGAAAATAAGAAAGAAAACCATGACATAACCAATTGTAGAACAATAATTCTTTCACATATTAAGAAATCGTCATCAAATATCAAGCATCATCATTATCGTCAAATAACGTATCAAGTATCAATGATATATTTATATTTATATATCAAGCATCATCATAAAAATCAAATAAACAGCATCATCATCAAATATATTTATATATCAGTTAAAAAAAAAAAAGAAAAGAAGGAATAAACAGAACAGAGAACGAAGTTAACATCAAATATCAAGAATCTTCAAATATCATTAGCATCAACATAATAACAAAACGAAGTTAAGGAAGCAAGGGGCTACCTTTTCGAACGAGGAACCGTGGCGGTGGCTCGGCGACGATGGCTGAAGGTCAACCCGAGTCGAACTGGTGTCTCGACGGTGAGGATTGCACGGTGGTTTCTGGGCTTAGTCAGATATTGACATCAACGCTAGTGTGGTGGAATGGCGAGAGAGCATCGACTAAAGAAAGATCCGATGTGAATAAATCTAAATCACATGAAAGAAAGACAGATGAGCATCGACGAATAAAATCATGAAAGAGAATTGAGAGTAAGAGAGAGAGAGAGTGGACCTCACCAGTGTGAGCGAAACATTACCGAAGATCGCCGATCCAGAGGGTGGAGACCTCGTCGCCGGAGGTAGCAGGGCGAGGAGGAAGAGGAGGAGGGACGGAATGGGGAGTGAGACAGGGGAATGGTCGAATCCCCTCCGGGAGGGCACCGCTAATGAAGCCCACATGCCCACCTTCGCCGCCGTCACCGACCACGCCTTCATTGCCCAAAAGGGGCGACAGTGAGATGAAGGAAAGACGACGGGGAATGCAGAGAGAGTTTTAAGGGATTGGAGGCTCGGTGTTTCAAACGATGAGGCAAGACATGTGAGGGAGGCTTCATCTAGGGGAGGCCATATGCAGAGTCAACTGCTAGGTGAAAGGACTCTCGTAGCCTCAGGTACCTCGAATTTCACATAAAGGAAGAAAGGCTTTCTGCAAATGGGTACAACATACAGTATAGGAGCAGGATGCTATAGTCAACTGCTAGGCTATAGCAACAGATCCAAAATATTGTTTGAGAGGATCAGAGCTGCAAGAGTAAAGCACAAAACCACAGCAAGATTGCAACATATATCCAACGTGGAAATGAACAGTAGATTCCGACGTGGAGGGGTTTCTGCATTTGTTAGTATATAGATTAGCTTAGCTTGGGTTTTTATTGCCTTATCATTTCAATATCTGTTAAGAATCCTCTGTTATAATTTTTTCTCTTAAATGTCATCTTTATCCTCAGAAAAATAAAACACTCGAAGATTCAAATAAAAGATAATCAAACATAAAATATATGATACTAAAAAGTGGCATACTCTTCAATCAGGGCCATAAATAACATCAAAAGCAACTTACATCAGGGATTCTTGGAAGAGCAATTTTTGACTGGCCATAGAAGTAGCCAATGCCACCTAATAAGTTTCCAATAGCAGCCTTACCAACAGTTACGGATTCTGAATCTACCTGGAAATCCACTACTATGATAAATAATTTATTTTTATAAATCTAAATGAATTTACTCAATCAAATGAAACTCAAGATTCATAACACATTAAAAGACGAAGCAAGGAAAAAAACCATTGAATACGAGAACATTATAAAATATAAACAGTCAAAGGACCATAAACTTAGTACCTTCTCAGTTAAATTGAAAATTTTCTCAAACTTTTCATCAAAGGATCGTTCCTTATCTTTCAGTTGATTGGTAAGTGAGGTGCCTGAAAATGAGCAGAAGAAAGAACAAACAATTACTCATTAATCTCTCTCTCTCTCTCTCTCTCTCTCTCTCCGCTAGCAAACAAAATGAGAAACACAACAGTATAAGCTATTATATTGTTCATCAACATAAGGACATAAGGAACGGCTTTTAAGAGCAACTAACAACTCTTGCAACAAAGTAAAGAAATAATTTTGTTCTCCTAATTCATGAAAGCACATAAACATGCCATATTTTGGACAAACACACTATACAGAGGTGGAAAAACCTGTAAGAAAATTGACACGCTCTTCTATTCTTGAGCTTTCTGAACTAGTTCCAGAAATAAGTACAATATCTGTTGTGAAAGGAAATCCCCCAATAATCTGCAGCAAGGATACAAACAACTAACAAGCATGAGAAGCATAAGTGACAGCAAAATCATACAGGAATAAGGTTCTTACAAGAGCTTATAATATAAACTCGCAATTAAGGAATTTAAGAGTCTCATAATGTGTATGTGCTCTATGACCTGAAAAACTAACACATTTGGAGAATCAACTGATGAGTCAGATAGTTGCAGACCATGCTTTTTTATCTACAGGCACAAAAGCAGAGAAATCAAAGCAAAACCCAAATAAAAATCCAAACCACATACTTATGTCTTGCGATAAAATTATCTCATCTTATAAGTTGAATTGAACTATCCAAACATACTCGGGACGCAAGATTTTCCTCAACTAGATCAGACAAATTGTGAAAGTTAAGTGTATAAAATCCACAATAGTGCAGCTCCACATCATCCTGAAACAAGGATTATAAGAAAGTCAATTATGTGTTACTAACAGGCATAAGGATAGTATGAGATAACAGATAATCAACAGTGGCAATTAGCCAATTACTATAATTAGGGTAAGAGAGTTAATGGATTATATAGGCGGAGTAAAGGTCTAAGGAAAAAAGTGGTCTGGAAATGTTCAACTAGATAGTTAAAACGAGGAGATTCATATGAGGAGATTATAATAAGGGAACATAACAAGTTTGCTTCAATATGAGGAGATTCATATGTTTATCATGTTCCTAAACTATCTCAGAAGAACACATGAATCATAGGTGCTTCTTAAAGGATGAGCAACTGTCAAATGGTATAGTAACAACACCTTGAACATTCAACCATAATATCAGTTCCTAGCATTACGGCATTACCATCGATTTTAAATGTAGCTGCCAATCTCCAATGTCTGATCGGGAGCCAGATGCAAGCAAAGAACCCTTATGAGCATTCAAGTTTACATCAAGAGCATTACCACCTTCATCGGCCAAATAGAAAAAGAGCTGGGCACCTATCATAAATTCCTTATCCCACTTAGACCTGAGCTTCAACCACAGGAACAAATCAACTCAAAAGATAAAAGACACGAAGTAGAGCAATACTCAGATGCAGACAATCATACAGAGAAACAATAGTAAACTTCAACTGGAACATTAAAATCAGTATTCAGTTATATGTTATTCATTAAATCAGGAAGTTTCTTACTAAAATCAAATCTAACACAAATCTTTTATATATCTGTCATATTTCTAATATGTCACATATCCTTAAATTAATTATTGTTAGAATAACTTTAAAAAAAGATTATTGTTAGAATTAGCACATGTGTAATATAATTCATATGTAACTAGCTGACCTGAGTAGATTATTATATTAGACATTAGAATTAGCTCAACCAAATTACGCACTAGAATTAGTCCAAGGATAAATTCATTTCTATATCAATCTGGTAAACAAAAGACCCACTAATGCAATTACATCAATCATCTCCTAATTCGAGAATGTGAAACAATAGTTACAAATCTAAGGCAACAAAATGCTAATACCCCAACACTACCTACCAAGGCATTGCTAGGATCCCTACCTCCTTAAAAACCTTGATAGAAAAAAAAACCCAATGGGAAAAATTCTAAACAAGGGAAAAAGAGTATAGCAAATCCTAGTAAGCACACCCACCGACACAACAAGAGGAAATCTCACCTAATTCTAATAACAATAAAAACAAATAAAGTTCCTCTTCTCTCATCTCCAACAAAGCTGCCTCACTGCTTCACTCCCCCCTTCCAAGGCATCCACGAAGATATGCAACCTATCTGTCTGATTGTGCACGTCCTTCTCCTCGGGGCATTTTCTTGGAAACAGAGTCTTCAACATCCTTAAGTTGATAATAGTGAGGGGCTATCTCCACCAACCATTCCGGCTTCAACTCTGTGACCTGCCTCATATATTCTTTTGTAGTTAGCACTAGTTCATGGTATACAACCCATCTTGGAAGAACCTGTGACAGTCCTGAACTAGGATGTATGTGAACAGTTTGAGGATGTTTGACCGTACAATAAGATCCATTCTTCTGCAATCGTGCAGAGTGCGGAAAATATCCAGATGTTATGGACTTCTTAATGGCATCTAAATCACTGGAATTTGAAGTTAGCTCAATCTCAACTCTTTCTAACAGACCTGCAAGTTGATCACGAATATCCCTAGCCCGCTTCATACTCCTTACCTGGATATAATTTTCATAACACCACTGTGTTGAATAATTGGTCTCCTTCCATGAATTGTAGACCTTCATCAATGCAACATGGTCTCCCACATTTCCAGTATGAAAATTCATCCTTGCATTGTCCGCATGTACTTGCTTATCCTTTGGACGGTAAAAGATTGAGTTGCCAACAGAAAGCATAGCAGCAATGGCAATAATGTCTTCTGAACACTTATACTTCTCTGAAGCTACTATCATTTTTGACAACATAGGATCAAGTGGGAACTCTGCCATCCGCCTACCTACCTTAGTTAACTCCCCAAGCTTATTCAATGCACTTAATGCAAATAAAAGCTCCAGGGCTTTCAATAAAGCCTCAGCGGGTGGAGGATCCATAAAATCAAAGTGCAGCAAGTCATGAATTCCAAGACTTTTTAAAGTCAAAACCACATTAGCAAGGTTGGTCCGCTGTATTTCTGGAACAGTGTTATCATCTAAATCATTGTGATAATTATATGCAGTATATAATCTGAAACACTTTCCTGGACCTGTTCTTCCGGAACGACCAGCTCTCTGCATTGCTGAAGCTTTCGAGATGGGGGTTACTAACAAGGACTCCATTCCTGTTCTTGGATTATAACTTTTCATCTTGCAGAATCCTGGATCAATGACATACTTGATCCCATCAATTGTCAACGATGTTTCAGCAATATTTGTAGCAAGGACAACCTTCCGTGCCCCTTCGGGAGTGGGTTCAAAAATTTTAGATTGCAGCTCTGTAGGCAAATTGGCATAGATGGGGCATATCATTAACTCGGCAATTTTGGTCCCCAAACCTCTCGTTCGATGTTTTAAGATTTCTTCAGCAGTTTCAATTTCTTCTTGGCCAGTAAGGAAGACCAAGATATCTCCGGGAGGTTGAGTGACATGGATTTGAAGAGCCGTCACGATGGCTGCATCTAAGTAATCGGCTTCTGGTGCTTTGGTAAAGTTGATTTCAACAGGATACCGTCTCCCTGGAATTTTGAATATTGGAGCAGAGTCAAAGTAATCACTAAACTTCTCTGCATCAAGTGTAGCACTAGAAATCAGCAACTTAAGATCAGGCCGGAAACGAGAAATATCCTTCACTAAACCAAACAAAATATCTGTTGACAGTGTTCTTTCATGAGCCTCATCCACCATCACAACACTATAACTTGCAAGATCGGGCTCACCAAGGAATTCCCTCAATAACATTCCATCCGTCATGTATTTAAGCATAGTCTTTTCTGATGTACAATCCTCAAAACGAATCGAGTAGCCAACCTCATGTCCTAATTTAACACCCATTTCTTGAGAAACTCGAGCAGCAACACTCATAGCAGCGACACGTCGGGGCTGAGTACAAGCAATCATACCACGCTTCGTGTAGCCAGCTTCGTGCAGATATTGGGGAATCTGCGTAGTCTTTCCAGAACCAGTTTCACCAACAATTACAAGTACTTGATGTTCTTCAACTGCTTTGAGCAATTCATCGCGATATGGATAAATGGGCAGCTTTTTCCTCTCATCTAAAAGTGCCTCTAATGCCGACTTTGCTTTTGACTTTTCAAATGAATCAGCCATCTCTTCATCATAATCAACATTGTCACCATCCATCACAGATGCCTTTATAAAATCGATTTGGTCTTCGAAAACAAACTGATAATCATCAGAAGCTTGTTTCTTATTCTTCGAACCATACTTCAGCGTTGCCTTACCAATCTGATGCTCCTCCCATGCCTCTTGTTCAGCAAAAGGATTCATCTTTTCTTCCGCAGCTGTATCTCTGTAGCGTTGCACTGCCACAGAAAACCTTCTCTCCTGATTAACACCACCGTCCTGATCATAAGCTTCTGGCATTCTGTACTCATTAACATTATCAGCTTCCTCCATCCGTTCCCTCACAAGATTGTAGATCTCTTTCTTGTATCTAAGATCTTGCTTTTCAGCTTCCGTAAGCTTTACACCATCAAACAGATACTGTTCATCTTCTATGTCATCTCTCAGCTCTTCCAACTTCTTCTCTTCTCTTTTCTTCAAATACTCCTGCCTCGAAACTTTCCTCAATGCACGAATATCGTCCTTCTCCAAAGCCTTATTTCTTCGAATCTCCTCTTCCTTCTCTTTCTGTGTCAACTTGTGTTCAGTCAGTTTGCGTGTCCCAGCCTCGTCTCGAGCTCTAATATGTTTCTCTAACTCCTCCTTCTCTCTCTGATCCCTCAGCCTTTCTTCTTCCGACTCCGAATCATAATCATCATCATCATCATTGCGCTTGGTTCGTTTCCTACCTCCTCTCTCCCTTTCCTTTCTCAAAACCCCCTTATCCTCCTCCACGTCATCAACATTATCATCATTAACTTCGCTCTTCTTCCTAAACTTCCTCTTCTTACTATCCCCTTTCTTTGATTTAGAAATCTTACTTTCTTCACCGCCACGAACATCTTCCTCGTCGTCGTCATCATCCTCTAATAACTTGTAAGTCTTCTGCTTCTTGACCAGAAATGCGGCTTCTCTCTCTTGTTTCTGATACTCGCTTAAGCCGCCAGAGGGTTTGCGCGAAACCATGGAGAAGACCTCTGAAGCGAAAGCGCGGGTCTCAGCAGACGACGACGAGAACCCGACACCTTCGAGTTGGGAAACTAAATCGGAAGGAGAAACGGAACGTTTGGACAGGCCGATCACGTATTGAATGACCGTGGGTTGAGAGTAACCGAGCACCGACATAAGTTTATCGGAAACCCACGTCTTCAAGTTGTTCTCGTCGTTACTACCCATCTTTGGACTTTGGATTGGTAGTAGCAAAGTTTGCGGGCGGTGGAAAAATAGAGCGACGGCGACGGTTGTGAAGCTCCGAAGTTGGAGTTGTTGAGTGGAAGGGATTTGGGATTTATGGAACAGAAAGAAGAAGAAGAAGAAGAAAAAGAGGTCGAGGGTAATTGAAGATGCTCTATGCGGTTGATTTGAAATATATATATATATATATATATATATATATATATATATATATATATAAAATATATTTATTTTCCCTTCTTTCGATTTTGTTTTATTCCTGTACTCAAGATTTATTATTTTGTAAAAGTCAAACAAATCAATATCTGTTTAATCTAATGCACAATAAAAATAAGCAAGTATTTATTTAAGAGATATAGTATCTGTTTAATCTAATGCACAAAGAAAATAAGCGAGTATATGTTTAAGAGAAAATATCTATTTAATCTAATACATGATTTACTCATTAATTACAAATTATTTATTATACAAATTTTCATATCGTTACAATTAATATATATTGCAATATTACTAAAAAAAACTTTGAATATGTTAACCTATTTATCAATTATCTATATAATATATAATTTTTAAAATTTTTCATTTATTTTTTATTTTAATACGAGACATTTGTTTTTTTTTCTTTACCAAAATTATTACTTCAATGTGGGATAATGGGACGGAGGAACTATTACTTTTCTAAAATATATTTAGCAAAATTGTTATCATATCCAATTTTTGTTTTAATCTCAATATTATTTTTTTAAAATATCTCTGTATATTATTCTACTATATAACTATCTAAAAAGGCACCACGTGTCATTAAAATTTGAGTTACCGTTTTTGTCGTCGACATTTATTCTCGCATTAGAATAAATTGTAAGTAAATGATCATTATCTCCAATCAAAAATATCAATTCAAATTAAATAAGTTATTTAAAACTTTCATATTATTATCTGTATGTGAAATCATTATCTCAATTTATAAAAAAAAGAAATCATTATCTTCAACACAAATATTAAAATTTGAAAAATTAAATAGATGATTAACTTTTATAAGTTTTCAAATCATTATATATATTTAGCTCTCACCTCGTGAACAAAAATTTTTTTTTCTTTAAATTAAAAAACTGAAAAATTTAATATTTTTATATTTTTAGTTAAAAAAAATTTAAAAAAAAAGATTGAAGAGAGAGGTCGTCTTCGCCCATGTGACATGACACGACACACCAACCTCATGTGTCTAACCAGGATTCCGATGTTACATATTAGCAAAATTGATAGTATGGATATATGACAAACCCAGAAATAATTTCGGGGAGTGAGGCGTTGAAAAAATAAGGATAAGATATTTAACAAAAGTATCACAAACTTCTTCAGGAACTTGAACATAATTAATTACAACACTAAACTTGAAAAACCAACACTAACCAATCATAAATTCGACTAGCTAGATTCCCTTCCCCGTGGCATGATATCTTTTCTAATTTCAAACAGACTTAATATATAATAACAACGAAATTAAGAGTGATTAAAAGTTAATAACATGACTTACTTATCAATTTGCCCATCAATTTTTAAAAATGGTACTTATAACTTCAAATGACAAATGACAATTTCATATTCTTAAAAAGTAAAAATTGTAAGAGAAAAATCTTATGTTTGGAACAACTATTTTGATTTTAATTTTAATTTAAATAAAAATGAAAATAAAGTGAGGATTTTCTTCTATTTATATTGAAAGTAAATTGGAAATAAATTCATCCAAATACAAAAACTATAATTTAAATATCAAATGTGATAAACCACTTTCCATATAGACTTGTATAGATTTTAGAAAATTTACAAAAGAACGATTTCTTGTCATATTTATTTGCTTACATAAGATTTTTCCTTATTAATAAAATACAACGTGTGATATTACGAAACGCTCCCTATGATATTTAGTTGTATATATAAGTGCCTAAAGCTTAAGGTTAGATCACGATGTGCACTAATAAAATGAGTACTACATCTATAATAATTAAGTAGTCCGATGAAGAGGAAGAAGATGATCATGATGATATTATGGAGTGTCTTGGATCAATTTGATGACCAAACTCAAATATTAGGTAAGTATTTCTTGCTAACCCTTCCAATATAAGATAATATTATTCAACATATATTATTGTACGTTAGCATTATGTAGATCCTAATATTTGACAAAATGTTATAACAATCTTATTTATATTTATGTGAAATAAGAGAGCTCATATTTGTCAAATAAATCTAACACCCGAGAAAGTTATTCATGTAAATTTTTCTTTTTGGTAGATATGATTTCCTTATTTCTCAATAGAAGGATATTAACCTTGTGAAAATGATTCAAATGTTGTCATTTCCTCCATGCTAATTAGTGAATCTTTTGATATAACATATATGTGGTAGCGGATGGGTCATCAATTTGTTCATCACTACGAGGTATCTGTATCATGGAAAAGAAAAGCCTTATTCTTCTCTTCTTCTTATCCTTGTGTGGATGGCTTATTGAGGGTTGATAACCGTTTTTAGAGAATAATTTTTCTCATTCTCTTTCGGGTAATTTTAAAAAAACTACTAGTGTCTCTATCACAAACAAATAGTTTAATTGAAAAATAAGAGGGGCATTATAAAATCCATTTAAAAAGCATCAAATTGAATTGTCATAGTTTTTAGAGCGGTTTTTTTTAAGCATTTCTTATAAGAACTCTAATAAATGCTTTAAGAAATGTTTACAAGAAAACTTGCTCTAAGAACTATAACAATTCAATTGGATGCTTCTTGGATGGATTTTATAATGCCCCCTTATTTTTAATTAAACTTTTTGAATGGATGGAGACACTAGTAGTTTTGTAGAAATTTTCTTGACCACACTCGAAGAAGCATGAGAAAAATTACTCTCTAAACTTTCAATAAACCAATTATGAATCCTATGTAAATCATCCATGCACGACTGATATAAGAGAAGAATCAGGCTCCTCTTTCATTCCATGATATTGTTACCTAATCGTTTTGAATGAATGGTAAGAGAAATAATTGAATGAATGGTTAAATTGGAAAAAAAAGTTTATGCATTTGAATTGAATTGTAAACAATTCAATTCAAATGGATAAACTATTTTTTCCTCAATTTTAACCATTCATTCAATTAATTATGCATTAATTAATGAAAGTATAATTAATTATGCATTGAATTTGTAAAAAAAACACTGTATATAAAACAAAATAGAAAAACTCTATGAAAACTATATATACTATATATGAAACGTAGGGCGTAACCAACAGATTCCCCATCATGTTAACACAAAAATAAAAATGATTACACTGTTATGAATATGCTCATCTTCTCTTTCTTCCTAAGATTCCCTAACTTCCTTTCCTCTTAGGATTCCCTAGCTAGTATGTTACAAATTCATCTGTACTTATTTGCATTCATCATCATCATTCACTAATATGAGTTACATTGTAATTGGCATGTGTTATATTGTGATGCCTATAAATAGGCGATCACTCTTTGTATTTAGTGGTGAAGGAATATATACAATTTTTCTCTTGCTTTCCCTTACTCTCTCAATCTTCATCCTTTCTAGATATATATTATTGAGTTAAGTTTTATAACACATTATCAGCACGAGGCTCTAACCAATTGGGAAAGCACCTACAATTGATAGAAATCCAAGTTTTTGGGAAGAAGGTATAATTCTATAATCTTATTCATATTCGAATTAAGCGATGTAGCACAAGTTTTTTTTAGCAATTTCTATACTTCTTGATTATTACTATTTTCATCATTTATCGTTTATTGCCCTATGCTAATACAATACCAAACCATTTCCTTAACATTTTTTTCCCATCGTGATGAAGGTAACATGATGTTCTTGCCATAAACTAATGAAATGTAACAAATCGTTTTTTTTTAAGAATAACCATTATAGTGATTTATTTATGTTTACTAGAGAACACACCCCGTGCAGTGCATGGGTATAAATGGTAGTAGAGGCAGTTTTTTTTTCCTCTGCAATGAAGCTTTCCATTGTGCTAAAAATCTGTTTCAAATCTAATTAGAAATAGGACGGCAGTTTTTTTTCAATGAATGAATAGTGGACAATTTTTTTAAGGAAGTAACAGTTATTGTTGGGAATTTCATATCTTTGTCATTTTTGTAAATTAGTATTATGATAACAAAACATACAAACCTAAAACAGTATTTGCTTTATATAATAGTATAGATATTTACACTACGTATTATTTCCTTGAATATATTTTGAATGTCGTAACATTAAATATTTTTATTATCATTATTTTTATTCTAAATTTATGTCATAACTTGTTCTATTTTTATGATAGTATTAATCATGTCAAATCTTGCGAAACTTGAGTTTGTAGCACTTGACATTACTGGGAAAAATTATTTGTCTTGGGTGTTGGATGTTGAAATTCATTTAGATGCTAATGGCCTTGGAGACACTATCAAAGAAGAGAACAAAACATCTAACCAAGATAAGGCCAAGGCCATGATATTTCTTTGTCATCACCTCCTTGAGGGGTTAAAATCTGAGTACCTTACGGTCAAGGACTCACTTATTCTTTGGAACAATTTAAAAGAAAGGTATGATCATCAGAAAACTGTTATTCTTCCAAAGGCTCGTTATGATTGGATGCACTTGCGTTTGCAAGATTTTAAAATTGTGAGTGATTATAACTCTGCAATGTTTAGAATTACATCCCAATTGAAACTGTGTGGAGAAAAAGTCACTGATTTTGATATGTTAGAAAGAACTTACTCCACTTTCCATGCAAATAATATGGTCTTGCAGCAACATTACCGTGAAAAAGGTTTCAAGAAATACTCCGAATTAATTTCTTGTCTCCTAGCTAGTAGCTAAACAAAATAATGAGCTTCTGATGAGAAATTATGAGACTCACAACACTGGCAGTGTCTCATTCCATGAAGTGAATGTGGTTAGACACGATTACCACATTTGTGGTCGTGGCCGTAATTATGGACGTGAACATGAATATAATAGACATGGTCATGGTGGTAATTCAAAGATCACACCACATGGTAGTGGTAATCCAAAGCACACCTCTCCTCAGTTGAAGTGGAAAAATAATGAAACGATTGAAAAAGGCAAAGTTGGGCAAAGTAACAAAAATGATGAAATATGCCATCGTTGTGGTAGCAAAGGTCATTGGCATCGTCTCTGTCGTACACCAAAGCATCTTGCAGATCTTTACCAAGGATCACTTAAAAATAAAGGGAAAAAGAATAGAAACCAATTTTTGTGAAGATGGTGAGCCTGATTATGGCCAAATAGATGTAACTCATCTTGATGTTGCGGAATTCTTTGCTGACCCTGATGGAAAAATTGATCACATGATTGGTGATGGGAATGTCCAAATATAAACTTATAGTGATGAACTTTTATGTAATGGTGGTTTTTTCTTTGTCGTTGAATTTTATATTTGGAGTTTTTTTTCATGTAAATAAAGCTTTTATATTGAGTGTTTTTCCTTTGAATAGTGTTATTGTCAATTTTCTGTTGCTAATAAAATAAAAATGTTTTGAGATATATTGTTACAATTCAAATTTTCTTTTCTTTCTTTCATAATAGCATTTCTCGTATTAACTATCTAAATATTTGTTATTTTTCTAACGAAGAATGAGTAATTTCTTGATTGGCACCACCATCAATAATGTAGACATCTGCTTAGTGAATAGTGCAACGACTCATACTATACTTAAAAATGAAAAGTATTTTACTAATTTAATTAGAATGAAGACAAATGTTCATACAATATCATGCACTGCAAATATGATTGAAGGCTCTGGAAGAGCCACTATATTATTGCCTGGAGGAACGAAGTTTATAATAGATAATGATTTGCTGCCTACTAAATCAAAAAGGAATCTGTTAAGTTTTAAAGATATATGTCGCAATGGATTTCATATTGAGACAATGAATAAAGACAATAATGAAATCTTTATATCACATCAATTGTCTCCTGCAAAAAAAAAAATTATATTAGAAAAATTGCCTTCTTTGTCTTCTGGTTTGTACTATACACGTATTAGTACAAATGAAGCATATGCTATAGTAAACCAGAAGCTCACTAATCAAAAGAGAAACTTTATAATTTGGCATGACAGGTTAGGCCATCCCGGGTCAACAATGATGAGAAGAATTATACAAAACTCAAATGGTCATACTTTGAATAATCAAAAGATTCTTCTACCTAATGAGTTCTCATGTGCTGCATACTCTAAAGGAAAGTTAATTATTAGACCATCACCAACAAAAATTGAGAAAGAATCTCCTTATTTTCTTGAACGTATCCAAGGAGATATATGTGGGCCGATTACTCCTACATGTGGACTATTTAGATATTTTATGGTATTAATAGATGCATCTACTAGATGGTCCCATGTATACTTATTATCCTCTCGAAATATGGCATTTGCGAGACTGCTTGCTCAAAAAATTCGACTACGAGCACAATTTCCAGATCATATGATTAAGACAATTCGCCTCGACAATGCCGGAGAATTTACAACCCAGGCATTTAATGATTATTGCATGTCAATTCGGATAAAAGTTGAACATCCAGTAGCCCACGTTCATACACAAAATTGTCTAGCTGAATCTCTTATTAAGCGATTACAATTAATTGCAAGGCCCTTACTTATGAAATCCAAATTATCATCTTCCGCTTGGGGCCATACAATATTGTATGCTTCAGCACTTATTCGATTAAGGCCAACTGCTTATAATAAATACTCCCCATTACAAATTGTGACTGGTCAGCAACCTGATATAACTCATCTAAGAATTTTTGGTTGTGGGATATATGTCCCAATAGCTCCACCAAAACACACAAAGATGAGTTCCCGAAGGAGGTTGGGAATTTATGTTGGTTTTAACTCTTCATCAATTATTAAATATCTTGAACCATTAACAGGAGATTTATTCACAGCAAGATTTGCTGACTCCAATTTGATGAGACTATGTTCCCAACATTAAGATGAGAAAAACAAAAGTTGGAAAATCAAGATATAACATGGGTTACACCATCCATGTCCCATTTTGATCCTCGTACACCACAATATGAATTTGAAGTTCATAAAATTATCCAATTGAAAAACGGTCTTATAAATAGGACCAAAATAAAAATCCCAGAGGGAGTATTATTTTAAGGAAAATTGATGCACATACAGTCTCATCCACACGTGGAAAATAAGAGGGGGCAAGTGTGTTAGGACTTAGGATGATGAAATCTACATGTAACTTGACGTGGAAGCAGTTAGAAGAGTTCACTTGGTGTGTCAGAAGATGAGATGAGACTAAGATTTCAGCAATTGCTCAGAGAGATAATCTTCTTCGATACCTCCAACTACCAACTTCCTTAGCTTGTCTTACGTTAATGGGTGATTTATTATACTAACCAACTCTTTCTTTTCACTTTTCTTCTCAACCAAACAATACTTTTGTAGATTCTTTCTAATTTCTGTCTTTTTTTCTTTGGGTCAAATTCCTCTCATTCTATTAATCACTGGTGTTTTCGTTTTGCAGAAAAGGCCATCTTGTTGAGTAACACTTACAAATGGTATGGACATACAGAACAACACTGCCTCTCGCATTCATCCTTCACTTTCCCAAAATTCACCCACGGGTCAGTGTATTTAATGTTACACACTGAAGTAGGAATTGCAGTGGTAGTGTAGCAGCACTCTTTTTATTTTGCACCATGAGTCGATCATCCTTAACGGTTGGTAGCCAATGATTAATGACTTCTGTTGAAAGTCCCACATAGCCTGCGTCACTCTATTTGGTACTCCCTCCGGTTTCTAATACAGTATAAGAAAATTCAAACATGCTTACCTTGCTTTTTAATATAAGAAAAAGTTAATTAACTTTCTATTCTCAATACAATTATTCCTAAAATATATCTAGAAAGTAGTGATTTCATTTAATTTTGTTTTATTCCCATTGCGACTTTCCTAAAGTAGCAATATTTTTTATGAATTTGGAAAAATTAAATACATTCAACTAACTTTCTTAATAAGTGTAATTTCTGTTATTTTTTCTTACAACAGGGACCGAAGGGAGTATGGTTTAAATACCTGTTGCTCTACTTCCGTTTAATATTTGATTTTGAGATGAAACTTTATCATAGTATCAAAACTAGAGTCCAACTCCTCTATCATGTTTAAGTGGCTTAGATCTTGTGAATTCTTAGCCTTTGCTAACAATTATTGCTACTTTTTTGCTTTGGTCATAAATTTGAATTTCTAGGCAGAAAATGGACATCAAAGTAAATGTGGTAACTTCTTCAGATTCGAATGCGAAGAAAGCAAATTTATTTGCTGAGAAAAAGGAGAGAGTTAAGTTGCCAACATATAATGATGGTCTTGGAGGCAAGAAGTACCACATTAGTGAATTTCTAAGCCACCCTAGTGGAATTGCAGCGGTCTTGAACACGAGGGCCTTACAATCATTTCAACCTCTTGATGCTAACACATACAGGTATGCCTCATTCAATTCTTTTTTACTTACTTAATTATTCCTTTAAATGGTTTGGAATTTGGACTAAAATGGGGTGGTACTTAGTTTAAAGATAAACAGCTGATTTGCATAACTCCCTGGAAAGTAGAGCAGCATCTCTAATTTAGGTGCTGATACAGACAAACACTAAAAATATAATGAAGTAGTCCAGCTGATTCAGATAGATTCAGTTGCACCATATTCTACATAGGTTGAAATTTTTAGTCCTTATATTTGAAATACATGATCATATAAACAATTATGTATCAGTCTTGGATTATAGACAACAAATACTCATTTCGTGTTATGAACTCTTGAAATTATCTTAATGCACTTTGTGTCGTTGGAGAAGTAGAAATCAGAAATCAACTAATCATTAATTGTTTGTGTAGGTGTGCTCTGCCTAAACTTCAATTTTTGAACTTTGAAGCTGTGCCATCGATGGATCTGAGGGTTACCCCAACAGAGGAAGATTGCTTTGTTGAGATGCTTTCTTGTCAGGTGTGCCCCCTCCAAAAGAATAAGTGAAGAAAAAACATGTTTGGAATATGATATAACAACTTTGTTTTTTTGGTGAGAGCGATAGAGGGACTACAAATACCCATTATTATATATCTAAAGTTCTAAACTAAATGTAGTTCAGAAATTAGAGTGCTCAAAATAATTTTTTTAAGGAGTTACCGAATAGGGTATGTGGTTATGTACAACAATTTTTATACTAGCGCCAACGGATCCTAACTTTGTGTGATTGAGAATTATGAGTATGTATATAAGTGAAAATAGGAACAAAGTTGCTTAATTTTTGGTCTTCATGCGCTTTAAGGAAATTTTAGTCATTTGCCTAAAGCATGAAAATTAATGCCCTAAGATTTGAAACCATAATAAAGTAGTTTTATTTAACCTGCTTCTATGCAACATCCTTTAGTCACTCATCCAATTTCATTTTGTTGGATGCTTCACTAAATTATTCACAGTTTGACGGTTCAGAAGTTGTGGAAGAGCAAAACAACCACTTTTCAGGTACCTGCAGATGTACTTTGTGCATGGTGAAGGATCCCAGTCATGTACTCTTTACTTTTGTACATACAATTTTTCATCACTAAATTAAACTACAAAAATTTTATGCATTGTATAAACTAACTGATCTGTCTTCCCTAAAATAAAGAGAACTGTGTTTGGTTCAGCCCATCGACCGGATTTGAAAATGATGCTACAGCTACTCCTTATAGCATATCCCCCACACCATCTTCAGAATCCCCTATCCAATGAAAATATTGGGAAGAGCTTTCACATTTTAGATCAGTACAGATATAGCAATTTGAAACGTGACGAGACTTCATGTAGTTCGCCGAGTGCAAAACCATTTAGTGACTACTCCTTAATGAATTGACTTTTAGACCCTGTCCGGTATGTGGTATAAGGTTTGATAGTATAAATTTATACTAAATGGTTCATTTTATCATGTGTTTGGTGTGACATATGATAGAATAAAATTATCTGATCCACCCATTTTTGTCCAATAATTACAAGATAATTGTGTCTGGCCTCAAGTGGCTTGATTGAGATCAAGTTGGAAATAATAGTTAATTACTAAATCAGCTAAGGCTTCTGTCCTCTAACAGTGTCTTAAAAATTATGCAGTGTATAAATCACCTTGTACTATCAAGTCTCATTTATACCATCAGGTTTTATACTATCAAACCTTATTTACTATGTACCAACTACCAAATAGGGCCTTTACCAGTTAGATTCTTTGGTTGACTGATGATTTAAGGAGGCTTTAAAATGGATTATCTCTATATCAGGAGAAACTTATTCAAAAACCTTTGAAATGTTATTCTCTCTAATAGTTAGAATTTCGACACTGTTTTTTTGCTGAATTCAACTCTATTTGGCATTTGCATGTTTCTTTCGACTATTTTGTTCTTTCAATGGTTGTTTAGAACCATGTTAGTTGTTGCCTAATTATTCATTGCTATGGATTTGCAGCATTCATGATAAATCACATGACATGGGATCGCAGTGATGCGGAATCATATTTAGAAGTTGATGTTAAGTTGAATCTCACACTTGAGGTTGTTCTTACTCCTCATAAAAGATACAAGTATTGCATATACTGTTATATCTGAATTTATTTCTCCCTCTTTGTGGTAAAAGAATGGCAATCCTATATGTTAGAAGCTTGAATTTGTTTTCAAGGTCCATGAATTGCCTCATGTGAATTATATTATATTGTACTCTAATCGGAAAGCCAGGTGATTCTTTTCATTTTTTACTACTGTTAAGTTTCAATGTCTGCTTTGTTTATGTTCTAAGAAACTTCTGAGTTGGCCTAGTCGTCCTTGTCCTTAAGAATTCAGTTTCTGTAGCTGCATATACATATGCATATACTATAAGGGTAACTACTAACTACTTTTTATCCAAAATTATTTCTATATTAACTAATATTTCAATATGATATTAGTCATATTATTGATTTTTGCATTTGTCTCCCATCTTTTAAAAGATATCTGTTTTGCAGATCTACACACGTCCATTTACCATGTTGCCTATATCAGCTGTTGAACGACCTGGAAATATGTGAGTTATTTACTAAATAATCTTACTTTTATGCTCTAGATTCCACTTGGTCATGTTCTCTGATGATATATTATTACATAAAGAATGGCATGTTGTTTTTCAATTTGAGATTACAAACTATGGTAATGGTTGGTCATTTATACCAACTATTGTAAGTGGTCATGTGCACCACTAAGGTCTTTCTCCTTCATGGGCAAGGGGAAGATATATTATAAGATTCTATCGCTGGGAAAAAGATTATCAAGAATTCAAGATACCACAGTACGTAGAGCAGTTATCTATCGAATTATTTGTCAGGAACTAAATTTAGGGAAAAATCATCAGCCCTTGTTTTTCTCTTTTTGTTTGCTTAGACTCTCCTCCCCATTACCCTTCTACATAAAATCTGTGTAACACCATAAAATTCGTTATCTACTAAATCTTTCACCTCAACTTTCTAATTCGATATTGACATTCTCAACGCAAGTATGATGTAATATATTGCATTACAAGTTTAGATTAAAATCCTACTTTGTAATGGAGTAAATAAGAAATGGAGAATGATTTGGGTACAACTTAAGTTGTACAACAAGGAACAAGTTGAAGCTAGTCTCTTGGGGGGAAAGAAAGCAAGGTACCCACAAAAAATAGAAAAGCTAGTCTCTTGTTTCTTTTTTAAAAGTGGAAGTTGTCCACTTTGTTGCACTTATACAACTTCAATGTTCATAAGAAATGCAAGTTGATGCTAGATTGTTGGATTCAATTCAACAATTAGCTTTTAGGGGCTATTCATGGGGCTTAAAGTCAGTCTCTTGAGAGAAATCTTCATGATTTGGATATTCAATGGGGAATCATGGGTTGAGGTTCAGATGACAAACAAAAAGAGCAACCTGATGCGGTAAAGCTCCCGCTATGCACAATTGCACATGGTCGGTCCAAAGAAAGATCGGATCCACACGAGTTGAGATTTTAGAAGATAGAAGAACTTAGCAATCAACATGGAATTTGGTGATTTTTCTTCCTTTCCACATTTTGTGGCATATACTTTATTTTTGTTTAAGTAGCCCTTTATCAGACATGCAAAGTAACCTGGCAGCTCGGCAGAGGTTATTTTTTTTCCCCTGTTGAGGGCAAGGCTTTAGGTAATGTTAAGGTTGCTGCCTTGTGACCTTGAGATGACAAGTTTGAATCCTAAAAACAACCACTCTATTTGCGGGATAAGGTTTCCTTCGGTGCCCTTTTTGTTTCGTCTGTTGTCTCCTTGTTGTGCTCATTATGCCTTATGCCATGATCTTTTCTTTCTCCTCTTTAAGATTGTAAAAGAGAAAACCCTTCTGGTTTTGCTTCTGCAAATTATATCTTCGCTGAAATTCTACTTGCTTATGATAATGATTCAAAATATTGCAACTGAGTAAATATAATAAAACTGATGAACCGAGTGACAAGTTTGGTCAAATTTAGTGAATAGTTTCTCTGAAAACATGATGTCCAGATTTTTCATTGCTGCATATTTGTCCTCTTGGTATTATATGATTCTACTTGAGTTTCAGCGTGCAGCTTACTCTTTCGTAAATTATAACATAGAAGCATGGTTATGTACAGAATGATGCAAGCTTTGGTGGACAGGCTTGTGCCACTGCTACTACAGCAGATGCTTCAAGATTATGATGAATGGGTTCAGAAACAACTTGAAAATACTCCATAAATATGTAAACTAGATTCATTTATATTTTTTGAACATTGTTAATGTAGATTTATTTTTATATAGGTTTGTAAAGAACGATATTAGTACCAACTTTTTCATGGTTTTACAAGGGAAAGTATAGAAAACAAGCATCAGCAGGAAATAACAATTTTCAATTCAATCTTTCATTTGATTCTTGAGTAATTTGATGAATACCCTTACACTAAACCACAGTTTCCATCCCCACCTCCTTCCATCTAAACACAATAAGCTTGTTGGTAAAACAATAAACTTTTAATATTCTCGATATACATTAACTTAAGCATAAACAATAGTATTAAGCCAAAATAAACACTAAAATCTTCCCACCCATGATTAGCCCACACTGCATTTTCCAGATTCATCTAATAATCTCAGTGGCCTTGATCTATAAACAATCAAAAGTGGGAAAAAGATCCATGGCATCATAAAGTAGTGCTGAAATAAAGGGGTTTTTGATTCAAGGTATAAAAGAGGCAAGGTTCGGTGATAAGGAATCCATTTCATAAATCATAAATGGCTAGGTGAATACAATGCGGATTAAAAACAACGTACTTCCATAGAGAACAGCCCTGAATAATATTTACATTCATTATTTGCAGAATTATACATCACAATTAAAACGAAATAACAGAAGTAATCATGTACATCATAAGCAATTTTATTTCAGCTTCCTGTTCCTACTTTCAGTAAAACGCTTGAGGACCGCTTCCCTTCTCTCCAACTACATCTACATCATAAGCATCTGAGGAAGCTTTACCAAATTCACCCTTCTCACCATCTTCATCAAAGAAATCCTCCCGAACATTGTCGGCTAGCATAAGGGCAATCAACCAGAGCAGAGATGAATCAAGTGATAAGAAGGCACCACCTCCAAGGAGACCAGTTTTAGCAGTAGGGCATTCATAATTGACATCACTGTGTACTTTGCGAGACAGGTGAACCTGTTCAGTGATTGTTGGCCATAACAGCATTGTTGCAGCTAATCCAGTGGTAAACCTATGTGATTACATCATTTCAAAGAAGAAAAATCATTAATCTGAAACCGAGAATAGAAGATATAAGTAAAACTGACAGGACTCGGGAGTAGTCAATACGATTAAATGGTAAGCTGCAATTGAGGGCAGCGTTTCCTACACACTCATGGAATACGTGCTAGTAGGGAGCATCAACTGTATCTAACTATGTCTTGGTGGTCTAGACTACATTTATTTCTATCCGACTGTTTCCAAAGAGTAGATGCACATTTTCATTAAACAACTGCAGGCATGTATTAAAATATAAATATTATTAAATTAAGCATTTCAGACAGTACATTGGATGAATCACAAAAATAAATTAATTGATTACTGATGTTGCTCATGCAAACTGGAATAGCTGCAGAATTCCATAGTGGACAATAGGATCCAGAATTTTAATCTCAAACAATTCAACAAGAATCAACATCTAAGACTTACATTTCTATGAAGAATGAAAACTGACGATAAAATTCTAGCATAGTATAATGCAATTTAATCATTAGAATAGGACAACAAAGGATAAGGAAACAGTACTTACAATGCAATGTTGAAGAACACCGTGAAAGTAGTGTGTTTGAATAGAACACCTTGTGGGAGAGACTGTCCTTTGTAAGGGTAGAATAGAGACAAATAGCCAGCCATGGTGGATGCAATGAGAAATGCTGTAGAAAGATACCCCAACGCAACAGTTGGATCTGTTGGGTACTTACAGGTGACACCATTCCCATTAGGTACCGGCGTTCCGGCTGCAGGCTGTAACAATGAAAACATTTTATGTCTGTGTTGTGTATTCAAGTGTATATTCGGGCCCTATGCTATGAATGGATTTGACATAAGTGGGGTCAATGCAGGAAAATAGGGAAAAAAACCTAACTTTATCAGAACGAACATCATCCTTAAAACACAAATCATATTAAACATATTAAAGAGCAATAACCTATTTATGGTTTGGACTCAAGAAATTAATAGTTCCTACAACAAGTTCAAACTCATCTCGTATATGAAATGCACTGAAGCCATGAACCCAGGCATCATGGCTTCAAATTGCAGTCCGCAATAGCAATTATAGCCACAATATTGCAGATTTTGTAGTCCGTGCAATCGCATCACGATTGTGATTGAGGCTGCATGAACCACATTTTTTTTCCACAAACACGGTAAACGCAACCCGGCAACAACAAAAACAGCGATCAAAACTGCAATTTAAAATCATTCAATTCACAATTTTGCTGAAATATATTATCACATTCTCTAACAAGAATACGCTTATTAAACCACTTCAACAAATTAAGAATGACAATTTACAAAGACTAATCATGATATACATCATCATGATCATCCTTCGACTACCATGCCAAATGGATGTTTGTTTTTAAAATAATGTTACGTGGATATCCAGAATTGCATAATTGATAAGACAAAAAGATGTTAGATGTTAGATCCAAATATCAATTTTGTATGTTCATATAACCACTCATGTTTTTGTTTGTTTAGTTTGGATCACAATTTTGTTACTGGTCCTTAATATAGGGCATACTTAACCGAATTACACGTACCAAGGAAAATGGTTGGTTTTATGAATTCTATGAGAATATATTGTAACATTACAATTTTACCCCCTTAACTTTTATTGGAAAATTCGCCCTCATTAATGAACAACAAAAAACACATAGATAGTCAAAGCATTTAATAAGGGCAAAAAAGAGAAAAAACAATAAATGATGCATAGAAAATATAAAGTTACTTATAATTAGGACTTCTAGAATGTGACCTATGCACAGGAGCGGAGGGAGTACCTTCTTGTTTTCAGCAATAACACCCAAAATGAAAGAGACGACGCCGAACGCCGACACAATCAGAGCCATTTGTTTCACCTTGGCGGCCATCCTGCCCTGCAAAATAACAAAAAACAATTTGAATCCAAACAATTAATTAAATTAAATATATAAAAATAAGAGAAATTAGTATGATGATTAGTACTTGCCCGAACGAGAAAAGAGAGGGAAGTGGAGGTGGTGGTGGTGCTTTGGATGAGTTGAAAGGATGATCTCTCACTCTCGCTCTCTCTCTCTCTCTCTCTCTCTTTGACTCGTTAGCTTTGGGAGGATGAGGAGCGCTCACAGATATATGAAGCAAGTTGCGACGAATTCGCGGGATGAGTGGGTGACAGCAAAAGATTCTAAAAAAGTCAACAAGCCATCATTCACCGACGGATTCGGGATTCATATTCCAATTTCAGAAATGAGAATCAAGACAGAATTATGTATTTGGATCAGAATTTGTTTTATATTCGTCGTTTTCACCTAATTTTACCTTTCATTTTTTTTTTTTTTTGTTTGGTGAACCAATTTTACCTTTCATATTCATTCAATTTTCACCTAATTTAATTGCATGCTTTAAAGCAGCGGTGGATACAGTTACCAAAAAAAAAAGAAGAGGTTGATATTTTTGGTACACATTGCTGAATTATTATGCAGAGTGATCACAAAAATAATTTCAAGTAAACTTTAATAAAATGGATAAACTTTCAAATTGATTTTCGAGTTATGAGTTTATATTTAAATATTAATTATTGTCTCAAAAAGTAATTTTTTTTAATGATTATTGTCTTATATTCCCTTCGGTCTTATTTTTAAAGAAAAATAAACTAATTTCACATGTATTAAGAAAGTTAGCTGAGTGCATTTAATTTTCACAAATTCATAGAAAAATTGACTACTTTAGAAAATTTGCATGGGAATGAAACAAAAATAAAATGTTACAACCACTTTATAGAGAAATTTTAAGAATGATTGTATTAGGAATAAAAAGTTGCTTAATTTTTGCTTATACTCCCTCTGGTCCTATTTATAAGACCATTTTGGGGTTTTTCACTTTCACTAAGGAGAGTGAATAAATTTGTTGGTGATACTTGAAATGTGAAAATATGATATATTTTTTCATAACTACCCCTATAATTATTATTGGAACTCTAAAAAGTGTTGACTTTATAGGGATGTTAGTGGAAATAAGTAATCAAATGCTATTAAAAATTGAAAAGGGGTCTTATAAATAGAAACAAAATAAAAACCCAAAAATGTCTTATAAATAGGACCGGATGAAGTATTTAAGATCATTAATGTGATGTTTTTTTTTGTTTATAAATGAGACCGAAGAAAGTATTTAGGTTGAGTTACATATATACTCCCTCGGGTCGTCCTTATTATAAGCTCTATTTCTCTCTTACAAAAAGTGAGCTTATAATAAAGACAGGAGGGAGTAGTATTTTACAATATATGAGAGATTTATGTTGTATTGTTGTATTCAATTGCAAAATAAAGTAAGTAATAGACTAAAACTTACATATCAATTGAGGCAAATATTAAGTTATGATTATACTTTATATTTTTATTTGCTTTATTATAATATTTGAATGTTTAGAAATATTTTTTTTAAGATTTTAAGTATATTTATGTCCTAAAATATGTTATTCCATCTAGTTCCTATTATAAGCATCATTTCTCTTTCACAAAAAATAAAGTACTTATAATAAAGAACAGAGGAAGTATTAGTTAACATTTTTAAGATTCATAAACACTTTCGTAACTATGAATGGAGTTTACTTGAACTCTTAAGTTTGACAACTAGGTGTGACAATGTGTTTTTTATTTGTATTTTTTTTTTGTCTAGTTTTACTTTTTTTTTTTAATCAACGATATCCATAAATGAAATTTGGTGACTAATTCGTTCGCACATCAATTGGGCCTTTTCGAGGATGACACTTCCAGCAAGGCACTCTCTATCCGCATGAGTCAGGGATCGAACTCGTGATCACATACTTAAGGGACATAGACCCATTTATCTGTGTCAGACTCCATTAATTTTTTATTTTTTTCAATATTGCTAACCATTGTTCAGATGCATAAGAATCAATTACTCCCTCCGGTCCTATTTACAAGACCTTTTTGGGGTTTTTCACTCCCACCAAGAAGAGTGGATAAATTTGTTAATGACATTAGAAATGTGAAAATTTGATATATTTTTTCAAAATTACCCTATAATTATTATTGAAACTCTAAAAAGTGTTGAGCTTATATGGGTGTTAGTGGAAAGAAGTAATTAAATGCTATTGAAAATTGAAAAGAAGTCTTATAAATATGACGAAAATAAAAACTTCAAAAAGATCTTATAAATATGACCGAAGGGAGTATTAATTACAAATCATAGTTATTAGTAACAGTTTAATCTTAACACATTTTTACATGCTTAATAATTTTCTTTATTTTTTTAATAAATAATTTTACTTAATCTTTTATCCCTCCACTTTTTTCTAAAAATAACAATGTAAAATCTAATTATGATCACTTTCTTGAGTCCTCATAAAATGGATTTTTTAATTAAAGTTAAAAACATGAAGAAACTCTTATATATATATATATATATATATATATATATATATATATATATTATTGTTAATGAGTGTCGTCCTTTTTAAGCCATCAATAAAAAATAACATTTCACTGAAAACATACATATAAAATTTATCAATTTATTACATACCACAGTTCTCAATAGTATTTTACTTCTTTTGGTTTCTCAAAGAAGGCACTTGTTAACATTTTCTATCTATATATATATATATAGACACACAGATATTATTATATAATCTAAATAAAATTTATCAAAAATAAGTTTTGAAAGTTTAAAATCATCATCATATTAGCTATTTTAAGTCTTAATAGATGATCAACACCATGTTTCAAAGGCTTAATTTTATTTTTTTTTATCATCAAAATTCAAAAGACTTAATTTTATACCTTGTGGTTATTTTCTATTAAGAATTAACTTAACTTAGTGACTATTCTATCTTTGGCCGACCAAAAATAGATTTTACCCCAAAACAAAGTCATGTATTTTTGATATTTTATTTTTAGTTTTTCAAAATACTCACTCGTATAATTAGGTAGCTAATTTTTTCGACATTATTAGACCTTTTCGGGATAGTTTTTCTACGAAACCTTTTACATACAGCCATACAGGTTTTGCTAACATGTATATTCTCATTATTAAGAAGAATCATGTTAGCAATGTGTATCCTATTATTTGGTCAAAAATAACCAATTTTGCTTTAAAGAAAAGTTAACTAGCAAAGTTGTTTTAGTAAAATCAAAATTATTAAAATAATTAAAAAAATATAGTATATTTTATCTTTCCTCTCTCCTCAATCACATTCCTCTAAATCAAACATCAACACCTTCTCAAAATCAAGGCTCATTGTTGCGTTGTGTTGGGTGCCCTTCCTCCACTTTTCCCTTTTTTTTCTTCAATTAATGCTTCCCCTCTCTTACTTCCTTCTTAATTGAACATTGAAAATGAAGAAGAAGAAGAGCAATATTTTCCCTTATTAAAAAAAAAAGGAAAAAAGAAGAAGAGCAGCAAAAAGGAATGAATTGAATTAAATTGGAGAAGGCACATTATACTTCCTCCATCAACTTTCAATTTAGTCTTTCTCCAACCACAACTACTATCAGTTAAGAGAACTTCTCCCAAAATTATTAAAAGCAAAAAGCAAAACATTCAAATAGTGGTTGTTGTGTGAGTTTTCTATGGGGGCGTTTGTTTCAAGTGATCCTAAACTATCCTAAACTATTTTCAGGAATATAAGGTGGTTATAAATTTTACCCATGTTTGTTTCTAATTTCAAAAAAACATTCTCATGAAACAAATATTCCCAGGTAAGTAAATTGCACATGATTTAACCACTTTTTATTCTCATCTTCAAGGTTGGGAATATGCTATTCCCAGGTATTTAATTGTAAAATTACCAAAGCGTCCACACCACTTTCGAGTAATTACCTATTCCACTTCCTACTTCATTTTTTTTTGTGTATACCAACCGGTACCTGGATCTGGTTTACCCAGAATCCGACTCATCTGGTCCGTCCCAACTAAGCTCGCACTAAGCGTCTCCCAGCGGGAGTTGCTCCATACCCAATGCTCGACCTCGAGATCAAGTGATTAAGAGACCAAGTGAACTGCCACTTGACTAACCCATGTTGGTTAATAAGGGCATTTTGATAATTATGCTACAAATTTCTGGCAATATACCTAAGAATTATAAATAATAATCAAACACATTTTCTTATATTCCTGACAATAGCATTCCAGTAATAACATTCCTAGGAATATAATTCCCGAGAATATAGGGTCTGTTTGATTACTGTTTCAGAAACAGTTTTTTTGTTCTCAAGATTTAAAAAACAAAAAAATTTGTTTGGTAGGCCTATTTTGATTAATAAGCATGTTTTTAAGTTCTTTAATATTTTTACCAAAAAAAAGTTATTTAATATGATTATCAAAGAAAGTGTAAATTAGATTAAAAAAATTACAAATAAAAAAAATTCTGTTTTTGTTTTAAAAATTTGTTTTCCAAACAATTTTTTTCTGTTTTTTAGTTTTTAAAATAATTTTCAAAATATTATTATCAAACAGAAATTTTTGTTTTTTTCTAGAAAACAATTTTTAAAAACAACTTTATAAAATAGTTTCGAAAACAAAAAAACAAGAACAAATTCAAACAGCCTCATAATTTTCAACCCCGAAACAAACACCCCTTTATGTGTGAAGACACCAACAAAACAGGGAGAATAATTAATTCATCAATATAGTTGTAGGTGGAACTGATATAATTAACTACAACGTTTATTAATGTTTATTATAGGGATGTAAAAAAAAAACTCATATCCGCGGGTATCCGCTTGAAACCGACCCGATTTTAGTGGGGAAAACTCGCGTTGATTGGGTTTGGAGAAACCCGAAACGGAAATCCACTTTAAAAAGATGGGGTGTCTGGTATTTAAAGTACCCGCCCCGCCCCTGCTCCCAAACCCGCTCTGATATAAATTTTAAATATTTTTCATTATAACTATACTTAAATGGTAAAGTTAAACTAACATATTTAACTAAAACCATGATTTAATTCTTAAGTTTAGATATTTTTAAAATTTGACGTATATTTTTATTATATACTCGTATTATTTGAATTATAATGTATCTTATGTGTGACTTTTATTTACTACAATAAAAAATCATTTTAAAAAAAAATAATTGGATGGTTTATCTGTGGGTTTCCCCGAACCTGACCAAACCCGACGGGAATGAGTTTGGTTTTCACTTTTTCATACCCGTTCTTCTGAAACCCGCACCTGAAACTGTCCCGCTCTTATGGATGCGGAGCTGGTACCAAACCCAATCCGTTACCATTCCCAGTTTATTACTCCCTCCGGTCCTATTTATAAGACCCTTTTGGGGTTTTTATTTTGGTCCTATTTATAAGACCCCTTTTCAATTTTCAATAGCATTTAATTACTTCTTTCCACTAATACCCTTATAAAGTCGACACTTTTTAGAGTTCCAATAATAATTACAGGGGTAGTTTTGAAAAGGTATATCAAAGTTTCACATTTCCAATGTCACTAACAAATTTATCCACTCTTCTTGGTGGAAGTGAAAAATCCCAAAAGGGTCTTATAAATAGGACCGGAAGGAGTATCACTTAAGAACTTGTCCACATCAATGTTTATTATCATACTGCTGTGTAACTGGTATGTGGAAGTCGATGGCTACAGGACTGCGGTGATTTTGGTGGTTTGCATCAGTATAAATGCTTCATTTCTAGCTATGCACGTTTATCTGTAGGTTGGCCGTGTCACATGGTTTTGGTCATTGGGGTTGAGTTTTTGTCCTCCCCTATATTTTTCTGTTCTGGTGTTTTTGTTATTTTTTTGTGGTTCTTTTTGTTTTGGTTTGTTTTTCGTGGTTTTTTTGTTTTGGTTTGTTGTAGATTGCATGCTAGTTGTTTTTCAGCAAGGAGTATTTCTTATACTCCGTTGCTCTTGAATGAAAATTTTCTCTTATCCAAGGAAAAAAAAACAACGTTAATGGGTTTATGTGATGTTCTTTTAAGAGGAATGAAGGAGATGAATTGGATTGGGGAGAGATGAGAGGAGAGAGAAAATATTTTTTTAATTATTTTAATAATTTTCATTTTACTAAAACAACCTTAGTAGTTAACTTAATTTTTTAAAATAAAATCAGTTATCTTTTACCAAATAATAGAGTATACATTTTTAACATGATTCTTCTTCTTCTTGATAATAAGAGAATACATGTTAACAAATCCCTTCATCAAATTTATCATTTATATATTTTCCATGGTTTTGAAAACCGGACCGGATCGGTCGGTTCAATCGGAAAACCGATGAATCGGTCCGAAATAAGCCAGAAACCGTTCTGAAAAAAACCGGGATTGAACCGGTTGAACCGGTATTAAACCGCCAAAATTGGTCAAAATCGGTGGAAAATCGGTTTGACCCGGTTTGAATTTGGAAGCCCAAATTAAGTAAAAAATTGGGTTTTTTTTAATTTTTTTTAAATAATGAAATCCTATATGCTGGAAACTCAAACGACACCAATATGAGTCTCACTAGTTGATTACGTGTTTGCTCTCATCTAAACGAGAAAGAATATTAAAATTTTAGATTTTAGAACTAAAAAAAATAAAAAATCAAAAAGCCAAAAAGGCAAAAAGGCAAAGAAGTGAAGTGAAAGAAGAAAAAACAGTGAGTGACACACAAGAAGACAACATCAATAATCAATAAAGAAAAAGCAAAAAGGCACAAAAAGGTAAAAGTACTAAAATATATGATTATATACATACGGGTACATTAAAACCGGTTGAACCACGGTTCGATCACGGTCCAACCATTGAACCTTGAACCAGTACCTTGACCGGTTCAATAACCAGTCCGGTTTTCAAAACATTTATATTTTCTTCTCGTTTCATATATTCATTTTTGGTAAATACAGTGGTTCCTTTCCATCAAACACATAGATAAGTTGGCAACGAGCCAACTACCATTCTAATTTGGTGTAAGACTATTTACACTCGTTATTGCTTATCCATACTCCAAATTAACAACTTGAAGTTTTGATTTCCTAAATTACCCTACCTACGTACTTTGTTCATTCTTATTTATCTATCATATTTCAAACAAAATACATCTTTTAAAAAATTTATTCATTGCTCAAATTTCCAAGACATTAATTATGTTTTTTCCTACTATACCATTATTTCTCTCTCTATAATTATTAATTTTTCTCCACTACTTACATAAACCAAGACATACTCCCTCAGTCCCTAATTATAAGGTTCTCTTAACACTTTTGTTTTGTCTCTATTTATAAGGCCCTTTACCAATTTTCAATGAGCATTAATTATTTTTTTTCCACAAACACCCCTATTTATTTAACACTTTTTAGATTCCCAATAATATTAATAGGGGTAATTTTGAAAATACATATCAAAAGTTCACATTTCCAATACAATTAACTAAATTATTCCATTAATGGACGTGAAATCTCCCAAGAGGACTTTATAATTAGGGACGGAGGTAGAATTAAATAGGGCCAACATGGAAAATAATATTTATTACACTCTTGAAATCCTCAATACGACAGATAAAAAGAAACAAAAAATCTCTCTAAAAAATGACAGATAATAAGGAACGGAGGGAGTACGTCCTAAAATAACATAGCATTTTCATCCTTTATAAAATGGATTTTTTTAATCTCTGCCCTTAGGACTAAGGATAAAAATGTTAAAAAAAAGTTGTGTTTTATTGAAAAACTAAATCTTAAATGTTTATGATAAATTTAGATTTCCAAAACTTTGTTAACACTTTTTTTTTGTGTACACCAATCGGTACCTGGATCTGGTTTACCCAGAATCCGACTCATTCGGTCCGACCCAACCGAGCTCGCACTAAGCGGTAAGGGTCTCCCAGCAGAGGTTGCTCCGTATCCAAAGCTCGAACTCGAGACCAGTTGGTTAAAAGACCAAGTGAGCTACCACTTTATTAACCCACTTTACGTTGATATTTGTTAACACTTTTAAAACTTAAGCAATCCGCTGTAAAATTGCAAATGTTGGTATGATCCATCAATATTTAGGAACCTTGGTCTTGTACAATAATAATGACATATAAAAAGCTGTTTATTTGAGTTCTTTTTTTTTTTATAATATTTATTTGAGTTCTTGAACCCAACGTCAAAAATAAAATAATTTGTCCCGAAATTTCAGCCATCAATTGACCTACAATAATTTGATGAGCTACAAACTTAAATTAGAAAAGTTGAATTCACCAAGTTGACATTTTTGAATTGTTATTTTGATTGGTCTTTGAATTTTTATTATGTTTTGAGTTCTTAAATTTTGCTCAAACATTTAAAATTGGTCATATTTCATTGCTTAAATGATGATATGATCAAGAACATGTCACGTTGATAAATAATATGTTATATGACATGTAAATTTTTGAAATTAAATTTTTTTAAAAAAATAATTAAAAGAATCATTTTTAACAGAAAATCAAATCTTCTAATTATTTTTTTTAAAAAAAAAATTACAGTAATTTTAAATAAAAAAACTATGCGGTACTGCGTAACGTAACATAACACAGGTCGTTATTGTAAAACTGATATGGCTTATAGTTAATCATATCATCGACGAAAGAACTAGAGAGAGAGAGAACAACTTGTTCATAAATAAACCATATTTTTATTTAATCCCCCTTCTATTCTCTTCTCTTCTCTTTTCTTCTTAGCGTAGTTCCACCTTCAGTTCGTTGCCGCTCTCTCCACCGGTTCGCTCCTCGATCCCCGGTCTCCGGTGAGTTTCTCATCTTTCATAATATCCATCATCTTTAATTTTCCAAATTTCTTGCGATTGGTTTTGTGCTGTTAATTACTTGACTTGATTGGAACAAAAGCAAAGTCATGTTATATGTGCGTGCGCGAATGAATTTATATTAATTTTTAGTATTATGCACGGCATGGGTTTTCTGATTATGCATTGCTTTTTAGTTTTCCATTACTTCAATTCAAGGAAATTTATATTCGGTTCTAATAACTTAAATTAAAAATTATTGACAGTTTACTGCTCCCTCTGTCCCTAAATATAACGCTTTTTGGGATTTCACGTCCATTAAGAAAATTAAATAATTTAGTTAATTGTATTGGAAATGTGAAGTTTTATATGTAATTTCAAAATTACCCTATTAATATTATTGAGAATCTAAAAAGTATTAAATAAATAGGGATGTTCATGGAAAAAAGTAATCAATGATCATTGAAAATTGATATGAGGCTTTATAAATAGGGATAAAATAAAAGTGTCACGAGGGCTTTATATCTAGGGACGGAGGGAGTGCTATTTTAGTTATCGATCATAATTGTGTGATAACATGTTTTAATTATTACTCCCTCTGTTACATATGTAGTCACATAGTTTTTGTCTCATCTTTCCTGTGTAGTATTCTTTTGCAAAATTCAATACATAATTAATGTTATTTTTTCTAACACACGCCTATTTATTGCACTATCTTTTACACTTCGAATATTTTTCTCTCTTCAATAATTGATTATATAGGGGCATTATAGTAAAATTATCACAAATTCTTACATCATTTAATCATTTCTTAAAACTCGTGCATAATCTTAAAAAACACTCTTTTCATGAAAGGAAGGGAGTAGATTCCTTGATGCTCATTGAGTTAATGGGATAACTTTTTGTTTCATATGTTGGAGTCTCGTAGAGCATGGACAGTCAGAAAAGCCAAAGTGAAAAGCAGTCTTCAGCTGCAACTGCCCCACCTGCTATTACTTCATGTCGAAAGAAGAAGAGTGAGGAAGCCTCTTTCTTGGAGGATTTGAAGGATCACGTTGACGAGTTTATTAATGCTTCTATGGATGAACACAAAACTTGCTTCAAGAAAACAGTTCAGAAGGTTTGTACCTAAAGTTCTTGAGAATATTTTATTTGTATCAACCTTGTTTATCGTCTGCTGATGTGGTATGGTTCTGGATCAATTTTCAGATGTTTGGTTTGTCCAAGGTTGTTGCAGAAAGGAACTCTAAGGATGTGAAAGAAGTTGAAAGTTCCTTGCCTCTTCAAACAACTTTGCAAGATTAGATTACTTAACATGTTTTTGAACTTCAAGGTTTCGAGTGAGTTATGTCATCACACAATAACCCATGATATTTAGTTATGTTGGGATTTAAATAACAGCAGTCTTTCATCAATTTTTTGAATAGGATCCTCTTCTATTACAACACGATAGGATAAGATTTTGGTCTTTCCTTTTGTATTTAAAAGATCCATGTTATGAATGAATGCATGCATGGCTGAGATTTATGAATCCTAATCCCTCAATTTCAACAACTTTGACTGAAATAAGATTTGCCTCTGGTGTTAAGGTTGTTGCTTATAAATTATAATTACCACCACTCCTACCCCCACTACCACTAACATCACCGCACTATGGAGCACCATAATCATCACAACCTCCTCCTCACCAACCCCTTAATGACCATCACCACCACATCTGTGGTTGAATTCATTTGCCACTGTTTCAGGACAATTTTTGGGGAAACAATAATCATGGATTTTACAGGGACTAAATGTTTCGTAAAACTTAAGAAATTATGAATAAAATACAATAAAATGAAAGAAACATTAAGTACTCCATATAGGGGGAGCTTGGAGCGGTGAATAGACGAGACGGCCCTGGTTCGAGCTATGAAGGTGATGATGCCCAAACCATGATTCAGTATGGTTAGAGTTTTTGGCTATGCTGTTTGAATTTCCCACAAGAGATTCCCCTGTGTTTCTCTTTTGAAACTCCTAAAATGGCTACTAGAGCCTTTCTCCCTCTAGAACTCTTGACACTTTTACAAGATGGTGAATTTTCTCAGTGTTGTTTTGTGTTTCATTGTAGTTGTTCTATGTTTCATTGTTGTCGTTGTTCTTTGTTGTTGTTGTTGTCATTGTCGTTGTTGAGTCAGGTTGCACTGTTTACTCCTATTTATATTGCTCTCAAATGGTCAAAGATCCACCTTCTGCTATGGAGCTTTTTTAACTGCATTGAGCAGTGGAGTTTGTTGTTGGCAGTAAGAAATTCCTGTTAAGGAATTGAGTGAGCAGTCATCTAATGCTAAGGAGCTGTCAACTGCCTATTTATGGTTGAAGGTAGACCTGACTACCCTCAGGTGCAAAGCTAAAGATTTGGGTAATATTAAAAAAGGGCCCGCGGTACTACTCAAGGACTCACAGCATGCGCTCTTGAATGCCGGAGTCAGGTGTGCAGAGAAGATCCACAAGAAGAGGTATAGCTCCAGCTTCAGCAATCGCCACACGGTTATCAGCATTACGCTTTGAAAGAAGGCGGATCTCACCTGCAGCCGACCTCTGCTCTTCATGTTTCCCAGTTGTGAGCTTTCCAAGAAGACTTTCAAATCTTACTTCGCTCAGCAGGTGAGTAGGCAGATGCTGATTTACTTTTTAGAGAACCTTTTCGTTGTTCTATGCCTTTGGCCTCACAAAATTGCGCTACGAGGCTTCGTAAAACATTGTTAGGTGTGCGAACAGTGCTAGAGAGGGTCTTCTGTGTTTTTGGGCATGTCCCATGCCCTGCTTCAAACCATTTGTCAATACAAGAACACTCATAAGTCTCTCCTGATGATACAAAGACAGGATCTGTCATCAATTCTAGGAAAATTGGACATCTAAAATCATGATGGATTATTTTTTGGCATAAGATAAAATCATCTAGGTTTACAAGGCAATTTCCTCCTTCAATATCATCATTGCCTATATTTGTTGTTTGCACGTAATCCTTCATCTTCTTCAATAGAATTGACATCTTCTCAATCCTTCCCCCTGGTTCCCCGCCAGTAGAAGCCACCATCTCATGCAAGCTGGTGACTCTTGTGTAAGATCATTTACAAAAGAAACAATTTATACAAACAATTATACATAATTTACATTTACAAAAACTGTCACATACGAAGAACCTAGGTAGGAAAAAATTCACGCATGTAGTAAAAAATTGCCAACACCAACATCATATTCATATTATCCTCTAAATTGAGACAATGTCATTCTACACCCAGACAAATTCTACTGATTGATCACTAACTTGAAAGTTTCATAACTGATCCTGGCACCACAATTTATACTATGATTTGCTCTTCTTTCAAACGCAAATGTACTGGTCTGTGAAGGTTGTTTCAAAACTCCGTATCTTTGAGCAAAGGATGCTTTTCAGGCGTCACTTTATGCACCTTTAAAGGCATTTGAATTGCTAGTAGCAGTGTTGAGCTGCTGTTTCTAGGAGCAGGCACATCATGGTCATGCTTTCCCTCATAAGTAGTTATGATGACAGCTTTGGGATCCATTGAAGCTCTCAACATGCTTTTGCACATTGCATCCGGCACTAGTGCATTTGAAATAACTCCTGTTCAAATAAATTGACGAGAGATTAGAACATTAGAAAGAAAAATAATGCATAGAAAAAGGATAAACTCAACTGACAATTAAGGCTGCATATGTTAGCCAAACAATATTTGGTGGTGAGATATCTAACGACCGAAACTTTTTTTCACTAGTGAGATATACCTCACGACCCAAACGTGAAGTAAAAAAGATAAGAATAAAAATGAAAATAATAATATAAATGGGATGTCTCAAACTACAAGTGGAGTGGTAAAAGCTCCACTTTACACTTGTCATCAATTTTTAGGTTTCCAACAACCACAAAAGTGAGATTTTCTACCTTGGTGGTCAATATTTGATTAAAAAATGGTTTATATTTATCAAGCTTAATCCTCCTCAAAGCTAGCCTTCTGCGATTCAAACCTCATAAACAAATGGTCATGGTCTTCATTGAATCATTACTACCTTGGTAAGAACTGGAATTATCATGTTTTTACGATATGTAAACATGATACATTTAATTAATCAAACCAAATTATAAATTTGAACATGTTAAAAAACAGGAGTTTAAATACGAAAATGATCTCGATAAATATTGACCCCTTTAAAATTGGTCCTGAAAAAAATATTGGTTTTGGTTCATGCATTTACAAAACGTTTTGGTTTTGGTCTCTCCTATTAGATGTGAATGGAAAACACCGAAAACGTGTTGTATTATATTCATGAACAATTAAAGATAATATTCTTGCATTAATTTTCAAAGGTAAAATGATAACTTCCATGACATAAGAGAACCAATTCAAAAACCACGAGAGTAGAGACCAAAACCTGTGAAATCTAATATCAAAGGGACCAAAATAAACTATCAACATAATTATATGGACCAAAATTTAATATGAGGGATCAAAACTAAAAACGTTTTATAAATGTATGAACCAAAACCAATTTTTTTTGGGACCAATTTCAAGACATCAATATTTACAAGAAACATTTTGGTATTTAACACAAAAACAGACAAATTTATTGAATATTTAGATTTGAGTTTTTTTCTTTTCTTTTTTAAAGAAGGTAAACTTCATTCCACAAGCAAAATGTTTATTTACAAGTAAAAGAGCAATTTAAGACACTTGCCACCTATACTATCAGGCCCGACCCAGGAGGGTGGGCAATAGGGTCGACCGCTCTGGGCCCATGAATTTTAGGGGCCCAAACAAAAATTAATTTCCTTTTAGTATATATATTAATTTTTTAAATAAATTTCTATTATTATCTTATTCTAGTTCAACTGGTCATTGCATCTTAAATTAATCATAGAGGTTTGGGGTTTGAATATCAGTGCAAGCTGTTTTAATTTTTTAACAATAAAAATGAGTTTAATGTCTATTACACAAAGCACACTTTTAATTGTTCTTCTCTATTATTCTTTACTAGTAATTTTACCCGTGCATCGCACGGGTTTAATTTTTTTTTTTTTTAAAAAAAATTGATTATAGATTTTGGAAATATGTCTTTTTAAATAATATGTGTAATGTCCTAGACACAATGTTCAGAGTATAACCCTAGCTCAAGGGTATGGAAGACCTAAGAGCTAGAATACGGTCTGATGTTACTGTGTGATTTTTTTGGTATGCTAGCTATCCAGTTGGGATAACTAGGGTTTCCCTAATCACGAGTGTGTGCTAGTGTATGATTAGGGAAAAAAAACGTACCTGAGCCCCTAGTTGGAGACAGCTATTTATAGGGGGAGCGGTGTTGTACCCTATGGGCCTGTACGGAGGTCCAGTAGGGCTGACGTGTCCCTTTATAGGATAAGGGATGAGTCATTCATCCTTATCCTGTTAGCGGTTAGTCTTATCTGGTTGGCGAGCTAGGCTCACGCGTCCTTAGCTTGGACTCTTTAAGGGAAGAGGTCCCTGTACTCGGTCCAGAGTCGTTAGGGTGGGTCCTATGGCATGTGCTCGGCCCAAAGATGCGTGACCCGGCAAAATGAGAATTCTGGTCGGCCAGTGAGTATTCTAGTCGGCCGAGGGCGTTTTAGGGTAGACCGAGGGTCGGTCTACCACATAAGCCCCTTAGCTCGGTAAGACTTTTCGAGTCTTGAGCCGAGCTGAGAGTTCTTCGTATGTGACCTTCAAGGTGTCGAGGGTTAAGCTCGGTAGGGGATAATGAGTTCAGGACAGCTCACCCTGCCTCGCTGTCCCATTGACTGACTGAAAGGACGTTTGGATGTCCTTCTATGACACGTGCTGCCTTGTGTCAGAGGGGTCATGATGGTGCATGCTGCCTTTTGGGTTTTCGAGATGCTTCTTTCCATTAGTTGTGCGCCACGTGTCCTTTTAGTGGCGCGATGTAGGCTGTTGGGCTTTTGTGATTAGGCCCAAATTTTCAAACGTGGGGGGAAACCACCCCTTCAACTACTCTTTTCCTCCTTTTTTCATACTTTCCTTCAAACTCAGACTTCTGACACTCCTCTTCTCTCTGAAGTTCGTCTCATTGGCTTTTGGATTATAATTTCCCTACGCCATTATTCTTCTGTTCTTGATTCCCCAGTTCGTTCGTGCCAGTTCTCATCTCCAATTCTCAGGTATTTTGATTTTCTTCTTCTGTTCCTGTTTTTCGCTTTTCTTTCCTTCTCTGCTGAATCATATTCTCCGTAGGTTCTGGGTTTTTGGTTGCAGATTTTGTTCCTGTGTTTTAGTTTTCTGGGCTTATTTCTGGGTAAGTTTAGATTTCATTATGAGTATTAATTGGCTTCAGTATGAGGAGTGGTCTAGGATTCTGGGTTTGAGTGATCTTGAGGATTCTTCCTCTTCTTCTTCTTCTTCTTCGTCTTCCGATCTAGAGGTGCTGGACTTTCTGCCCTCACCCTTCCGCCATCGCATGGTAGATTCGATGGCTGAAGTACCACTATCAGTGGATTACCCTCGGAACCCCGAGGAGGAGGAAGGTAGGAAACTGTTGTATCAAGCGGCGGAAGAGCGAGCCCAACTATCCCGCCGCCCTTCGAACCGTTCCTGGGAGAAACCCTTCTGGGGAAAAGCTGTTAGGGTTAGGGGAAGGTGTAGCAGGCTCGGCTATAGGACTAATAAACCTAGGGCTAGGTTGTTTAAAAATCTTGATTTTATAGATTCTGACGCCGAGTATTCCCTTTCCCCAGGTATGGTTCGAAGGTGCATCACACATCCTCAGGAGTTCCTTGTGCCTCCGAACTCTGTAGATTATGACTGGGTTGATTTGGAGGTGCTTGGAACCCCGTCGGCTTTGGTCAACAGTAATCTAAGTCATATCCGAGCCCACATACTCCCCTGCCCCACGGATAAAACTGGGACATCTTATGCAATAAGCTCACCGGCAGCCAACGACCGAGTGTGTACGGCGATCGCCGCGGATCGCAAAGAGTTTTTCATGTATGAAGAAGTTGTCATTCGGCTGGGGGTGAAGTTGCCCTTTACTGAAATAGAAATAGAGCTGTTGCGTCGGTTACGCTTGGCTCCTACCCAACTACATCCTAGCGGTTGGGCCTTCATCCGAGCCTTTCAAAAGTTTTGCGAAGCTCAAAAGTTGACTTGCTCGCTCCGAGCGTTTCTATGGTTGTATATACCGCAAGTGAACATCTTCGAGAAGGGGTCGCGCCAAAGATTGTGGGTGTCGTTGAAAGCACGCAACGGACATGCCCTCTTCGATAAATTCACAGATTCATGGAAGACTTTTAAGCCTTTATACTTTAAGTATCAATTCGTCGGAAACGGGGACTGTTGGTTTATGGAGGGTGATCAGCCTCGGTTTCCGTTGTCTTGGTCACCCGAGTTTTTTAACCGCAATCCCAAACTTTATCAGTATCAATACGAGTCCGAGCTATCTGTAGCCGAGAGGATCACTTGTAATACCTTCTTTTCCTATCTTAGACGGAATGGTCCAGTAGATATCAAGAAGATCATTCTTTTTCCCCAGGAGCTTATAAAAGCCGAGCTTGGTAAATTTTTTTTTTTTTTTTTAACATTTGGATTCTTGGTTTTGCAGAAAAAATGGCTAAGGAAAACAAGGCTGTTGCTCGTATAAAGGAACTTGCTAAAGCAAAGGCGGCTGCTGGGTCAAGTGGTTCTCGGAGTGGAGACATGTCCTCGGAAGCCACTCGCTCGGTGACTGTCGCCGAAACTTGTCCCTCCGAGGTCGAGGTGGTGCAGGTTGTTCGTCCTTCACCGACAAAGGGGGGGGGGGAAATAGCTACTGGAATCCCGCTGGTGCAAGTGGAAGGAAAGGAGGATGAAGAGGATCGGGTGCCTCTTGCCAAAAGGGCTAAGTTGGATAAAGGTAAAGGCAAGGCTGTGGAGGTGGTGAAGGCGAAGGTTGCCGACCTTCAAAGGACCAATCTGTGGTTCGATTTGTCTGACCCGGACGAGGAGAGTGTTTGGGCTAGGAAGCTAAATGAGAAATTCATCGGCTTGGTTTATACGCCGAACGATGAAAAAAGGTTGTCGGATCAGACGGCAAGCACCTTAAGGTGCCATTGTGACCTTTTGGGCCGAAACATGCTGAGGGCCGCCAGCTATATGTTTCATTTAAGCAAAAATGCGGAAGACATCAGTGCCACCCTCTCGTCGGCTGAGAAAGAGAAGAGGAAAGCTGCTGCTGCTGAAACTAAGAATCTGCTAAGCCAAGTGAGGGAAAGTGAGGCAAATCTCCGAGCTCTAACGGAGGCAAACGCCGAGCTTCAAAGAAGATTTGACGCTTCGGAGAGAGCTCGGGAGACTGCTCTAAAGGCTCTGGAGGATACGGTTGGAAAGGATGCTGAGAAAGGAAGGTTGCTGCAGGCGGCCCAGGCGAAGCTGACTGAAGCTTGTCAAAGGGTTAACGAGCTAGAAGGTGTTGCTGGTCGTTTGACGAGGTCGGAGGCGGAAGTGACTAGGTTACAAGGGGAACTGGGTGAAGTGCAGAGGGAGTTGATCAAAACTCGTCGGAAGGCTTTGAAGCATAAGGTACTGGCTTGCAAGAACCACTTCAACTGGGATCATGGTGCTGTCGACTCTTTTGTGAATGCTGTCAAACAGTTAATGCTCTTGAACCCTGGAATCCGAGTGGTTGGGACTAGCCCATATTATGGGGTTGATGGTGATCGGATGATCGATTATCGTGATGATGCTGAAGTGGATTTATCAGCACCTAACCTGCCGAACCCCCTGGAGTTGGAGCAAAGTGAAGAAGACTTTGATGGGTCATCCATTGCCTTGTCCGAAGACGAGGATTAACTCCCTGGAGATGTATTTTGCTGTGTAATTTGGTAATTTGAACTTATTCTGTTCTTGTAAGAAGACTTTTTTTTTTTTTTGCAACATTGTTCTTGTAAGAAGCGAATCTTATTCTGTTCTTTATGATCTAGTATTGTGTTTTATCTCGTTATAAACTGTTGTTTTAGATTTCGAATCTCCGACCTATGGCCTAGGTGGGATCCTCGGTCCTCGGCACTACGAAACTGTTTTTAGTTTTTGGCCGGGCATCTCATTAAAGTACTTGCAATTGTTAGTTTATATGTCCTTGTTAGAAGGTCATGCATAAACATCCAAGTTCGCCTCGGTGGCGAGCCGAGGGGAAATGTATAGTACGTTAACAGTAAGAGAATACGAGAATTTAAAAGCTTCATCGAATTTCCTTGATCCGTTTGTAAACAGGAGTCAAATACAAAAAAAGGATAATTAAGATCATGTTAAAGATAAATGACAGGAATTTAAAATGATAAAATTTCATCTTTGCAGACAGTGTTGTGGCTCCCATTTAGCTATAGTATGGTTTGAGCTTGGTGGCATTCCAGGAGTTGTTCAACTGTTGGTTGGTTAGTGTTTCAAGTCTGTAGGCCCCCGAGCCTGTCTTCGAAATCACTCGGTAGGGACCTTCCCAGTTCTTAGCCAACTTCCCTTCTCTTGAATTTTTCAATCCAATGTCAGCTCGTCTAAGGACCAGGTCTCCCACAGCAAAACTCCTCGGAACCACCCATTTGTTGTACTCTCGGGATTGTCTTTCCTTAGCTTTTTTCTCTCGTTCCGAGGCTAGGGATCGGATTTCCTCGCTGAGGGTTAATTCTTCCTTTAACAAATCATCGTTTACTTCTATTGGTCGCTCGGATATACGGAAGGTAGGGATCCGAGTTTCAATAGGTAACAAAGCGTCACAACCGTAGGTTAGTCGGAACGGGGTTTCTCCTGTTGAGGTGTGTATGGTCGTTCTGATTGACCATAATACCTCGGGAAGGAGGTCAGCCCATGAACCCTCGACATCCAACAATCTTTTCTTCAAACCGTCGATGATGGTTTTGTTCGCAGCTTCAGCCTGTCCATTGGTTTGCGGATGCTCGACGGATGAGAAGTGATGGGTAATATGGAAGTGGTTGACAAGTTCTTGGAAAACCTTAGCAGTGAATTGGGTACCATTGTCGGTGACCAGGGTGTGTGGGACACCGAAACGGGTGATGATTTGTCTGAGAAAGAACTTTTGAATTTTGGCGGAGGAGATTGTAGCCAACGCCTCGGCCTCAATCCACTTTGTGAAATAGTCAACTGCGACCACTACAAATTTTAGCTGCCCCGGGGCTGTTTTGAATTTTCCTATGATGTCCATGTCCCACTGATAGAAGGGCCATGGTGCAATCATGGAATGTAGCTCCGTTGGGGGGCGTTGAAAAACATTTCCATGGAACTGACAGGAATCGCACTTTTTAACATGTTCCGAGGCGTCGCTGAGGAGTGTAGGCCAGTAGTAGCCCGCTCGGAGCACTTTGCGAGCCAATGCCTTCGCACCCATATGGTGGCTCGAGATTCCTTCATGAACCTCGGCTAGTACCAGATCAGCTTCCGCTCGGTCCAGACACCTTAGCATTGGGGAGTCTGTTCCTCGTTTGTACAAAATGTTGCCGACCATGGTGTATTGAGCCGCTTGTCTTACTACCTTCTTTCCTTGGGAGGAGTCGGTAGGTAGGATTTGGAACTGGAGATACTGCTTAATGGGGTCCATCCAGCTGGTGGTTAGAGACACAGCCAAGATAACACTCGGCTGGTGAACAGTTTCTTGGATTAGGGTTTTGTTGTTCTCTGGTCCTTTAGTACTGGCGAGCTTTGACAGGATATTTGCACGGCTGTTAGAAGACCTAGGGATGTGGGTGATGGAGAATTGGGGAAAAAGATCTGTGAGAGCTTTGACTTGTTCTAGATATCTCTGAAGGATTGGCTCTTTGGCTTGGAATTCACCTTTGATTTGAGATACAACTAGCTGGGAATCACTGAAAACTTCAATTTCTGACGCCCCCATTTGATGGGCCATGCGCAAGCCGGCTATCACCGCTTCGTACTCTGCTTGGTTGTTCGAGGTGGGGAAGTCGAACTTGAGGGAGTACTCCACACAAATGCCAGCTGCGTTTTCAAGGATTATCCCTGCTCCTGCCCCCTTGTTGTGGCTGGAGCCATCAACATAAATTTTCCATGGCTGGGAGGGGTTGGAATAAGTAGAATCTGATAGCTCTGAAACAAAATCTGCTAAAATCTGGGACTTGAGAGTTTTTCTTGGCTCGTAGGTGATGTCGAACTCAGATAGTTCAACAGACCACGACACCATCCTTCCAGCCAAGTCTGGTCGGTTGAGGACCTGCCTGATTGGCTGAGTTGTTCTGAGTACTACGGGGTGGTTCTGAAAGTACTGCCGGAGTCTCCTAGCAGCAATCACCAAAGAAAAGGCGAGTTTTTCAATTCTGGAATATCTTATCTCAGGCCCCTGGAGGGCCTTGCTGACAAAGTAGATGGGACGCTCGGTTCCCGAGTCGTCTCTGACCAAAGCCGAGCTAACAAATGTTTCACTTACGGACAAATACAAAAACAAAGTTTCCCCTTCCCGAGGACTGGTGAGGACGGGAGGGGCCGAGAGGTATTGCTTGAGCTCTGTAAACGCTTGTTCGCAAGAGTCGTTCCAATGGAAGTTCTTGTTTTTTCTGAGTAACTGGTACCATGGTAAAGCTTTCTTGGCTACTTGAGGGAGAAATCTGGAGAGAGCCGCCATCCGACCAGTTAGCCTTTGAACTTCTTTGACATTAGATGGGCTGTGCATGTTCAGGATAGCTTGACATTTCTCCGGGTTGGCCTCGATCCCCCTCTCCAAGAGCATGAAACCTAAAAAGGTCCCGGCTGGGACCCCAAAGGTACACTTATCAGGGTTCAGGCGCATGTTAACTTTTCTGATTCTATCAAAAATAGCCACGAGGTCCCGAGGATGGTCCTCCTTCTTCTTACTCTTAGCTATCATATCATCAATGTACACCTCAAGAGTAGGTCCGATCATTCCCGAGAAGACCTTGTTCATCATACGCTGGTAGGTTGCGCCAGCGTTTTTCAACCCGAAAGGCATTACCGTGTAGCAGTAAGTTGCCCTTTCAGTGATGAAGGCCGTTTTCTCCTGATCAGGATGGTACATCGGGATTTGATTATATCCTGAGTATGCATCCATGAAAGATAAGAGTTGGTAGCCAGATGAGTTGTCCACTAATTTGTCAATGATGGGGAGGGGGTACTGGTCCTTTGGGCATGCTTTGTTCAAATCGGTATAGTCGACGCACATGCGCCACTTCCCATTCGATTTCTTGACCAGAACGGTGTTGGAGAGCCATTCCGAGTAGCTAACCTCCCTTATGAACCCGACGGAAAGGAGCTCGGATACCTTTTGCTCTATCACTACCGCCTTTTCGGTGCCAACCCTTCTCTTCTTTTGGGCGACCGGTTTGGCGGTCGGATAAACACTGAGCCGATGACAGATCAAGTTCGGATCAATCCCCGGCATGTCTGCCGAGGTCCAAGCGAAAAGATCTTTATTCTTCTTTAAAAGCTCGAGCATTTCTGCTCGTATTTCTTCTGGAAGGTTGGTTCCTAGTTTCACTCTTCTGTGTGGTAGTTTTTCATCCAAAACAATGAACTCCCACTCTCCTTCAGGGGTAGGTCTTGAATCATCCAAATCGGACCTAACATCTAGATCCGTCAAGAGTACACTTCCCTTGTTCAAACTTAACGTTGGCTGGATTTGTTCTGGAATCTTGATCTTTGCCAAACTGGCATTGTAACACAGTCGAGCCTTCTCCTGCTCGGCTCGGATGGTAACTACAGTCCTGTCAGTACCTTCAAACTTCATAGCCAGATGGACCGTTGACACGACCGCGCCGAAGGCCTGCAAGCATGTCCTGCCGAGGATGGCATTGTATGCTGAAGGGCAATCGACTACAAGGAACTTGATAATCTCAGTTCTCGCCGAAGGGTGGTTCCCGAGGGTCACTGGCAGCTGGATGTGTCCCTTGGGAACCACTGCATCCCCAGTAAAGCTGATCAGCTTTCCCTCGAAGGGGGTCAGGTCCAAGTTTTTTAATTTTAGTGCTTCGAAAAGGTTTAGGAACATGATATCTGCCGAGCTACCCTGATCGACGAATACCCTGGCAACCTCGTAATTACCGATCAAAGCAGTGATGACCATAGGGTCGTTATGACCCGGGATCACCCCTTCAAGATCATCATCAGAAAAGCTAATGGGAATACTTCTTGTGGTTCTCTTTCGGATTGGATGGTTGTGAACTGCAAGGACTTGATTGATATATTTCTTTCTGTCGGACCGTTTCTCTCCTCCTCCCGCAAAACCTCCAGCAATGGTGTTGACTCGTAGGTTTTGCGGGGATTGATCCGTCGTGGCAACCTCTACCATGGCCACTCGCTGCTGATTGGTTGGTTGTTGTTGGTTGGAGTTTTGATCGGCTTGCCTGGTTGACGGCCGATCATTCCTGTCAGGGGATGGAGTTCTTCTTCGAGTATGTCGGTCAAGTGCTTCCCGGACATACTGCTGTAACTTGCCGTCCCTGATTAACTGCTCGATCACATCCCTGAGCCAAGTGCATTCATCTGTCGTGTGCCCATACCCACCATGATACGAGCAAAATTTGGAGCGATCTTGCCGCTGGCTTCTCTTCAAGGGGGGTGGTCTTTCTATTGCTCGGAGGTCAGTCTGCATTGTTTCCTGCAGAATTTGGCTTCTTGTGACTGTGAGAGGGGTGTATTGCTCGAATTTCCCTCGGGGAGGTCCAAATCTCCTTTCCCCCCGGGGTCCCCTCCTTTGATCTTCCCTTCGGTCATCCCTTCTCTCGTCTCTTCTTGATCTCCCCTGGGAGGATGGCTCTCCCCGCTTGCCTCTGTCTCTGTTTCTTTGCCATTTGCTGAATTCTTCTAAGTTTATGAACTTAGTAGATCGATGTCTTAGCTCCGCCATATCCCTCGGCGGTTTGCCCACAAGTGAATTTTTGAAATCTCCGTTTCGGAGACCCTGAGTGAAGAGAAAGACTGCAAAGCTTGGTTCTAAGTTAGGCACGGTCCTTGCCTCCGAATGGAAACGTGAGAGATATTCTCGTAACGGCTCTTCGGTCTGCTGCATAACGCCCGCTAGCGCGTGGTCGGACTTCGGCTGGACGCAACTAGCGGTGTACCTGTTCAGAAAAACTCTCTTCATCTCTGCCCAGGAGTTAATAGAGTTCCTGGGCAAGGCTGAGTACCACCTTAAGACGGGTGGTTGGAGAGTCATGGAAAAAGCTCTGCATTTCATCATGTCTTCACCGTCGTAAAAGTTCATAGCTCCTTCAAAAGACAAGATATGCTCCAAAGGGTCGGTTAACCCGTTATATTTGGAAACACTCGTTGGGCCGAGAAAGGCTGAGGGTGTCTCGTATGCCATGATTCTCGGAGTGAAGGGATGGCCAGGATGAGCAGTGTGGTCGGTTTCATATGTGTCCTCTAAGATTGGGTTTATGGGGGGTGGTGGAGGTAGAGTGGTGGTTGGGTGGGGGATCAGCTGAGTTGCTAACACCCCTCCGGCCACCGCCTGCATATGGAGCTGTTGGAGATCGGCGATGGCCTTTCCCTGTTGTTCTAGGATCTTAGCTTGTTGCTTAATGATTTCTTCCAACTGGCTCTCCCTTTGACCACGGGAGTGATCTCTATCATCTCCAGAAACACGGGCGTCGATGGATCGGCCTGATCCATGGTTTTGGGCATGATTGGGGTTAAGAGAATTTTGGTTCTGGGGGTTTGTTTGCCTGGAATGGACGGTGTAAGGACCACTGTGCGTGCGAGCTGGAACGGAGTGGTGGCTCCGGGCTGGAATTTGTCTTACTGATGGCATGCTGGGATGTGGAGGGTTTCTCCCATCGAGATCTCCGCCGTTGTCGCCACTGCCTTCTTGCAAATTCTGATGGTTTCGCCCTGCATGCCGGTTTGCGCCACGCGATGTTGCGTTTCCTCGCGTTTCTACCATTTTGGGGTGGGAATAGCAGTTTACGGTTTCCCACAGACGGCGCCAATGTAATGTCCTAGACACAATGTTCAGAGTATAACCCTAGCTCAAGGGTATGGAAGACCTAAGAGCTAGAATACGGTCTGATGTTACTGTGTGATTTTGTTGGTATGCTACCTATCCAGTTGGGATAACTAGGGTTTCCCTAATCACGAGTGTGTGCTAGTGTATGATTAGGGAGAAAAAACGTACCTGAGCCCCTAGCTGGAGACAGCTATTTATAGGGGGAGCGGTGTTGTACCCTATGGGCCTGTACGGAGGTCCAGTAGGGCTGACGTGTCCCTTTATAGGATAAGGGATGAGTCATTCATCCTTATCCTGTTAGCGGTTAGTCTTATCTGGTTGGCGAGCTAGGCTCACGCGCCCTTAGCTTGGACTCTTTAAGGGAAGAGGTCCCTGTACTCGGTCCAGAGTCGTTAGGGTGGGTCCTATGGCATGTGCTCGGCCCAAAGATGCGTGACCCGGCAGAATGAGAATTCTGGTCGGCCAGTGAGTATTCTAGTCGGCCGAGGGCGTTTTAGGGTAGACCGAGGGTCGGTCTACCACAATATGTTAATATGAACTTTTCATAAAAATGATTTACATGTATTTAGAAATGAATAATCATAAACATTAACCTTTGAATCTAGTTTCAGCTACCAACTTTTTCATTAATAAAAATTAACTAATAATGTATCAACTATGCGATTTCTAATCTTAATTAACAACTTAATTTCTTATATTAAAAAAAATCCAACTCATTTTGATTTTTGTTTTATTTAATCCATCATTCCAAATGTATTTTGTTAGTAAATCGTTTTGCAAGTCCAAATGCAGCTATTTTTTTTGCCATATATATCATCATCATCATCATTTTTTTACATCTGTCCCAAAATATAAGACTTGTTTTCACACTTTTAATTAATTAGTGTTTATAAGATTCAAACTTTCAAATTACTTGCTTGTATTAAAATTTCATAATTGTAAATAAGTATATTGTGTAAAGTATAAAATAACGCATCATTATTTTTCACAATTTAAATTGCAACATATTGTATAAATTTTTGGATTTTTTTAAATTTGAATTCATGACTGTATTGTATATTGTCTAAAGTATAAAATAACGCATCAATGTAAGCAACTTATAATTAAAATTTAGCATGTTAATAAAAAAATCTTTACATAAATAATTCTTCAAATAAATATTATTCATAAAATAGCTAGACACAAAACAAACGCAAGAAATGTTCAAATATTTAAATAAAAAAAAAGCATCTTTTTCAATATTTATGGCTATCTTAATGTCTATCTAACATAAAAAAAAAATTAGTTATCAATAAGTGAAGGACTATGAATAAATAATATAAAAATATATAATTTTCATCATCGTACATATATTCTATATAGCATTCACTGTATACTATATATACACAATATGAATATAGCTATTAGTAGCTGTTTGGAGCTAAAAATATATACTACTATAAGTATATATACTCTAACGGAAAGAAACCGTTAGAAAGAATAATTAATAATAATAAGTAATGAAATAATAAGAATTAATGGGAATAAACACCCAACTTAATAAGAATAAATTTTTGTAACCACCACCCAAATTAATAATTAATAAATTCAATTTAAAATAAATATTTTTAAAATAATAAAATATTATTATTTTTACAACATCATCACTATGAAAGCTTTATATCACCAATCACCATCCTCTGAAAAAGTGACAAATTAAAAACAGAGAAGATAAATGGTGCACAAAATGGAAAGAGAAAGACCTAAACTACAACAACTAAGTAACCTTTCTTTCTAATAACTACAATTTAGCAGACTTAGATAAAAAAAGCAACTATGAAAATGCAACTTAGATAATCTTTCTTTCGAGTAACAACAACAACTATGAACATGCTTCTCGACATCATCAACATCATTCACAAGTGATGCCTTTGGATCATTTAATAAAATCGCAACTATTTTCCGATCAAGTTCCCCTTCATCAATCATGGCTAATGCAGCCAAGGATTTGACCCTGAGAACCTCACCAATTTTCCTCTGTCTTTCACCAATCTCAACAACATCAATTACAGATTAACAGTAATTTTAGACACGTTTTGTCCAATCCTACTAATAAAAAAATTGAAAAAATATAATAAAAATATCATTCTAAAAAAAAACCACAACTCTTATATAAATAAAGCAATAATGAAATGAAGAAAATAATATAACAAATAGAAACCAAAGAACAGCGAAAATATAGAACAAATATCCAAGAGAAAAAAATCAGAAATGGTAAATACAAAACTTTCTTGGAATTTGAACATCACCAATTTCCCATGAACCTGAAGCAAATAATATATGCCTCCCAGGTTTAAGTAATATAAAACAATATTACAGATCAGAGAGATTAAAAAAACAATACTACAAAAATGAAAATTAAACTGAGAAGAAGGAAAGGGGATTCTTCAAACCCTAGAATTCCAAAACAAAATTCGAGTAAAAAAAATCTCAAAAACAAAAATTTAAATAAAAATCTCTTTAAATAAACATACCTGTACAAAAATTAATAGTAAACCTATTCTAAACAAAAATTAAAAATTAAAAAAAACTAAAATTAAAAAAATGCTCATACGCTCATACCTGTTTCACACCTGCAACAAAAGAGATGAAAACTATGCTATTAAAAAAAATATACTTGTACAAAAATTAAAAAACCTATTCTAAACAAAAATTAAAAATTAAAAAAAAAACTAAAATTTAAAAACTGCTCATACGCTCATACCTGTTTCACACCTGCAACAGAAGAGGTGAAAACAATGCTTCCAAATTCAAATGCTTTCTTTTTTGCCCGGGTCTCTAATTTCTTTTTGTTGCCTTTTCCTGATCGTGATTCTACTAATTTACTACTACCACTAACTACTAATTGATGTTGGTAATATGTCTTTCACACCATAACAGTTAAAAAATGAATGAATGAAAGAAAATGAAAAGACTTAATCTACCAATGGATATGGACGGCTATGATTGATTATTGCATTTACAATTGAATGACTGAGATTAAAAGAGAACTTAGGAGGGAAAGTGAGAAATTAGGAGGGAAAATAATGGGGATTAAGGAGGGAAAACAAAAATGCTCTCATACTTCACCTATTTTATAATATATTGATTACACAAAGCACACTATTCTCTAATGCCATTATTCTCTATTACACAAAGCATACTTTTAATTATTTTTTTAAAAGTAAGCTCATTTTGAACCTTAAGTAAAAAAAATAAATATAATTATAAGAGAAATAAAGGGATAATTAGGTAAACATCACATTAATTTAATTAAAAAAACACATTAATTACATTTCTTAATCCGAACTTTATATCCTAAAAGAATACTTAAAGTGTAATGACGAGGTGGTTATAATTGAATATTTCTTACTTATGCACCAACTACATAAAATAAACAAATAATAATAATAAATATGTGTTGAAAATTTAAACAATCATTTTTTATTCATTAAACATAACATTTTCTCATGAATACTTATTTTTAATATTGTTTATCCTATGAATCTAGTGTATAGATTAGAAAAGCTAGTTATAAATATATATGGTATTTATATAATTATGCTATTATAAAATATTTTTTATTTTTTAGCATTTTATTCAAACTGCGTCTGAAAAGCTTTTTTTTTTAAACTTTTCTAATCATGGAATTAATTGTTGTTGTAATTCGTGTGAATTTATATGTATAAATAGTATTTTCGAAAAATTCCTTTTAAAAAAAATGCTATTCAAATTTTTTTGTTAAACTTTTTTTTTTTTACAAATTTTTTTAAAATTACTACATTCGAGGGCCCCAAATTATTTTTCACCCCAGACTTATAAATTTTCAAGACCGAGTCTGTATACTATGTAAGGTTCAAGCATAAAAAGTTGTCCGAAAAAAGGAGATTAAATTTGGAAATGGATTCTCTGCGGTCACTTTATCCTATCCATTAAAAATAATTAATTTTACATTTAAATTTTGAAGAAAAAATTATGTATAAATTTTTAGCCCTTAGATCAATGAATGCATGAGTGACTATGCTAAATTTGAAGTTAGAGAATCCAATTCCTTAAATTTCAGCCTTAATTCTTTGGACTAGAATAGTTTTTCCACCTATCTATTTTTGGAAAACAGTGTAAAAATCTAATAGCTAATTCTTTCTTAGTAATAGTAAAAATGTTCCCTTGTTGTATTGCTTTTGCTGGAATATGCTTCCGTTCCTTTCCAACCAAACATGGTACTTCTTGTCTTCTTCCGTTTCATATTATCTGGCCATTTTTATAGAGATTTTTTGTTTCTTTTTATGTGTCTTATTGAGAATTTCAATAGTGTAATAAATGTTATTTTTTGTCCCTATTCAATAAGTCTTGATTTACGTAAATAGTAAAGAAAAAGTAATGATTATAGAAAGAGAAATGATATAGTGGAAAAAAACATAATTAATGTATTGGAAATCTAAGTAATGATTGAATTTCTTAAAAATGTGTTTTATTTGAAATATGACAAATAAACAAAAAGGGAGGGAATATTTCACAGTCGAACAAGCAGCCCAAATCATCCTCCTCCTTAATTTTGTTTTTCCAAAGATATGTCCTATCCATCTTTTCCAGTTTTTATACTGATTTTGCCTAGTGTATCCATGCACAACCAGTTACAAACTAGTTGAAGAAGGCCTGCAAAACATTTGCAAACATAAAATAAATTAAACGGTCTCTGGTTTCAGTAGCAAAATTACATAGCAACAAAGATTAGGAATATGCATGAAACGATTCAGCTTCTCTATAGTTTGTAAATTGTAATCGATTATGAGTCATCAGTCACATTAAGAAATTATGTTTAGAAACTAAGCAACTATTCCAAACACAATTGTAAAGACCGTATGTAGGCTGAGGGGATTGAAGTCATTCATAACCCCCTTTAATCCTAGTATGCACTATGGTCTACTCTTTAAATATGAGTTTTGCTAATATGTATTTTAAAGATATTTGTTAATGTAACTAAATATTAAAAAACAATAATAAATGTACACTACTCTAGTTCTCAAGAGTACATTAAGTTACATTTTTTAATTTTTTATCACACATTTAACATTTTAACTAATGTTCTGGAAACATTTCTTAACATTTCCATTTAAATGTTAAGCTGGAATAATTCACAAAGACTTTACTTTTTGGCCTCACCTTTTCCTCTTGGCCCTCATTCGTGTTTATTATGGACGAAGCTGCTCTTATTTTACCGACTTTAACAAGGCGGAAAATCATTTTCGATTTAAACAAGGCAAAAACAAATATTAATATATTTCCGCTTACAAAGAGGCAAAATTATTCAACTTAGTTAAAGACAGAAGTCACTTTTTAGTTTTTTTTTAACTATTCCCGTCTTCAAATAGCCGAAAACTGCCTAGATGTTACCAAAAAAAAAGTACTGTATTTAATAATTAATAATAACTAAGGCACATACTCAGAATTGTCTGGATTCAAGTATATTTTTTGTTGGGTTTCATTTCGGTTACATGTGGCAGACCATTTTGGTCCACGTGAAAGCATAAACATGGTGGCTACATTTAATAATAAGTAAGACATATATTCAGGACTGTCTAGATTCAAGTACTTTTTTTGTTGGGTTTCATTGTGGCTACCTAGGATTGTTTTTACCAATTACCGACTTTAAGTAGTTGACATTTTTCCGACTCTAAGTAGTTGGAATTTGGAAATTAATATTTGTTTCTGCCTTATTTAAATCAGAAATAATTTTTCGTCTTGTTAAAGTCGGTAAAATAAGGATAGTTTCGTCCATAATAAACACGAATGAGGATCAAAGAAAAAAAGGTGGGACCAAAAAGTAAAGGTCTTCACAAATACTCCCTCACACCACAATAGAAATATCCTTGTTGACATAGATCAATTGAGAAGGGCGACAGAGCAAAAGAGTGTACTGGAATTCCCTCATCCAATCACATTTGTTTTGGATGAGAGCAAGACACTTTGTTTGGATAAGCGGACAAGACATTCGGACAGCGAGGATTGGATAATGAGACGGAGACAAAATACCTTACACGTTGTAAATCAAAAAAAAAAAAAAAATACCTTACACGTTAAGATTGTTGTATACGCATAGCATGTCTAATTATATTTTTAAATATGAAATAATAGTTCACCAAAAAAAAAAAATATGAAATAATACCATCCGGCTTAAGACTCTTCTTTTGTCTCTCCTATTGTATGCTTTATAGTTTATACTACTAATCAATTTCTTAATGAAATTGCAGCATAGCATTTTGTTGATAATAAATATAAAGAAAGAAAGAAAGAAAGAAAGGCCTAGAACATATATCTTTGGTTCTCTCAAATATTGGTTGGAACAAATGAATAGTTTTCGCAATTTGGATTTGGTATCTTGAAGACTATGGAATGAAGCAAGGCACTTCTCTAGAGACGGGTTCAGCGGTGTGAATTTTGTTTCAAGAAAGAAAAAAAATATTATAATAATCACTCATTGAAAAACAATTGAGAGGATCTATTTGAAAAAAAAAAAAGCTTATATGGCCGATTAAAAAAAAAAACTTATATGGCCGATTCAAAAAAAACGAAACTAGCTTGAAATGATTTATTAGAGAAAAAAAATTATAGGATCAAACTTGAAAACATTAAATAAATTAGAAGAAAAATTAAGTGGACTGTTTGAATTAAATAAAATATGAATGGAATTATTTGAATATTGTTATATTATAGGGAGGTATTATAAATATAGGAAAAAAAATATAAACACAGCCTAAATTTATACTTTTGCAAATAGACACCAAAAATTATATATATATTTTTTTAAAATGTGATGATATCAAAACGAGGAAACTCTTTTACATTATTACTTTTTCCGATCCTATTTGTAAGATTCTTTTGAGAAAAAATTTAGTTCATTTGTAAGACCCTTTTCCAATTTCCAATAACACTTATTACTTTTTTCCATAAACACCACTACTAAGAGTGTGTTTAGTATGACAAGCTTATAACTTATCTAGTAGCTTTTAGCTTATTGATTTAGTTAATAAGCTGCTAGAGCTGTTTGGTGAACAAAAAAATAAAAGAAGCTTATAACTTTAAAAAATGAAGCTTATAACTTTTGAAAGCTAGCTTTTAAAAAACTACATCAGGTAGCTTTGAGAAAAAAATTAAGAGCTTTCAATAAATTATATCTCAATTTTACCCTTTTTTTATTGAATTATATTATTATTTATTCTGACCCAAATTAATATTATCCACCAATTTTTTTTCTTTTTTCCCTCAAACCAAAAAACCTAGAATTCTTCTATATATTCAACATCTGTACGCACCACACCAAAACCATTCATAAAGAAATTTTATATTTAACTATTAATTCACGAGACATAAAGGTATGTGATATTTATTTCAACATTGATCATCAAATTTCTCTTTCACTTTTTTGTTATCCTCGATATTTTTTTTTATTTTGTGAATTTGGTTCAGATTGGATTTGTGTGGTTTTGTGATGGTAGTATGTCCAATCAATAGGCTAAAAGTTTTGTCCTTCTTTCGTGCCATTGTTAATAAAGATATCGTTGCATTTTCATAAAAATGTTAATAAAAATGTTTAAAGTGCAATAGTACTTAGTAATAATTATTATGAATGTTATAATTTTTTTATCATTTATATCTATATGAATGAAGTATATGTCTTTCTCTATAAGCTACTAGTGTAGTATTATCGTCATTGAAACATGAATGTCAATGTTTATTATTATTCTACATGTTACGTATTTTCCAGTCATTTAACATGTTTAAATTAGTTGCACAGCTAGTTTTGCCAAACCGCTCTAGTTCAATAAGCTATCTATACAACTATAAGCTCACAGCTATAATCCCACAGCTAAAAGCTACGTTCATAGCTATCAGCTATAAGCTCACAACTATCAGCTACAAGCTCACAGCTATAAGTTAGTTTTGCCAAATAGACCCTAAGTCAACATTTTTTAGAATCTCAATAATAATAGTAATTATATAGGTAGTTTTGAAAAAGTATATTATATATTTATATTTCCAATATCACTAACAATTTTAATCCTCTTCTTTAGTAGACGTGATTTTTTTCAAAAAAATCTTACAAATAAGACTAGAAAAAATATTAAACATTAAAAAAAAAATTTAGATCAATTATTAAGAGTATTAAAGATAAAAAAAATCATAAATATACATTAATTTTTTTCTTGAAAACTTCTTAACATATTTTTCCAATAACTTTTTATTATATTTAATTTTTTTAACAAGATAAATGCTAACAAATGTTCATTAACAAGTCAATTATAATAAAAATTTATAGAAAATTGCATTTTTTTGAATTTTCAAAAAATAAAATGATATACAATTATGGTTATTTTTATTATTATTATTATTATAGTAATTTTTAAAGCACTAATTAATAAGACCCTTTTAACCCATGGTCACAATATTTGCCGAAAGAAAAATTGATATGCTAGTGGTTTAGATTACTATGTGAATGACTAAAGATTCACAACTAAATGAGAACAAACCTTCCGTGTAAAAACACATGTCACTTCATATATTACTTATCGTACTTGGTTGAAAAAATAATATTTAAATTAAAAATTCAAAAAATAATATTTTTTCAAACAATTACAACAAAACTACATGAATTGACACTGTTTTTAAAACATGCGTGTTACTTCCTCTGTTTTACTTTAAGTGTCTTTTTAACATCAAAATTTTGTTTCAAAATAAGTGTCTTTTTATCAAATCTAGGCAACATTTAATAATGTTTTTCCTTATTTACCCTTATTTTAAAATACTGTACTACTACATTTACATTATTGTGGAGTAGTACTACTCAATAGAAAAATGTGGAGGGAATGAGCTGGCCATGGAAAATGTACCGCACGGTTTTCATCATATTAATGGAGTTGTTGTTTTAGTTTTAAAATTTGTAATACTAGTAATTATGCATTGACAAAATAAAAATATTAAATAGGGATATTTTTGACAAAATATACATAAAACTTATAATAATTATCATAATCAACACTTTCTTAATCTATATAAAAAAGTAAAAAAAAAACACTTAAAAAAGTGAAATGGAGGGAGTAACTCCATCTAAACCCAATCCAAACCATGTCACTTTAAGGTGGTAACTGTATGTAACTCTATGCAACCTTGGGGAGTTGTTGGCCTGTTGCCTGTTGGGATTTTCTATATTTTTTGAAAAAAGCATGCTTACCACGACTGCTGTCTTATGTTTGCTTCCTCACTTCACCCAAATGAAAAAATAAAAAACATTCCCCACCACCCATATAATATAACACTTCTTTCTCATAATTCAATAACTCCCATTTCTCTCTCTTTCTCTGGAAGCTGCATCACCTGAGTTAAAGTACTTAACATAAAAGCTTCTGCACTTCTGCTATCTATATAAAAAAAATAAAAAAAATAAAAATCTATTCTTAGCTTTTTTTTTCCTGAGAATTTTCATCTTAAGTCCCTCTTTTTTATGTTACCATTGTTCTCTTTCAAGTTTCTTCACTTGGGACTGGTTTTCAGCTATCAAATCTTCTCAGTGTGTGTGGTTGAACCACACTCTTCAAGCTTCATTTTCTTCAGCATGCCATGGTTTCAGAATAATAAATCAACAAACTTGTCAACCCAGGAGTTAAAAAAAAGCAACTTTGACCTTCAAATTTGATCACAGTAAGAAAAGACCATAAATTTGTGTTTTTCTTTTTGTTGAGTGGTTCAGTATGGAGCTGATGGGGGTTGTAAAATTTAAGGGGTGTCTTGTTATTTTGCTTTTTGTTGGTATGGTAGTGGGTTCAGTGAGTGGAATTGGTGTTAATTGGGGCACACAATCAACACACCCTTTGTCACCATCCACTGTAGTGAAGATGCTAAAAGACAATGGTATTCAGAAAGTGAAGCTTTTTGATGCTGATTCCGATATTTTGGATGCTCTGAAGAAGTCTGGGATTCAGGTTATGGTTGGTATTCCTAATGACATGCTGTATACACTTGCTAACAGTGTTCAAGCTGCTGAAAAATGGGTTTCCAAGAATGTTTCAGCTCATTTTTCATCCGGGGGAGTAGATATCAGGTAAACCCTTTTTTTCTTGTTGACTTTTTTATTTATGTTGAGTTCAGTTAGCTTTTATATGATGTGATTTGAATATGGTATGATATGACATGAGTGCATGTATTGAGTGATTCAACCATGTAATTCTGCATTTCATGTTGTTTAAGAAGGGTATGTTTGGGTTTAGGTTCCAGCTTCTTTTAATTACTTGTCATTTTCTGAATTTGATATTGTGGAAAGTATCAAGTTTCTGTTTGCTAAGCTGTGAATTTGGCAGCTCTTAAATGTTTGTTGCATTATGGACTGTTATCTGATTCAATGCTTTTGAGGAGTAATGGGAATGTAAAACAACAGGAGACTTCAAATGAATGAGAATTATGTTTCTTTCCTAGGTTTAATTTTAGTGGAATATATATATTCGGTTGAATCGCTTAAAATCTGTTTGGAAATCGGAATCCTTGAACAGTAAAGTTGATTTGATTTCTTTTGAATAAAGTTAGACTTGATTTGATTAGAAATCAATTGCACTCAAATCTGACCAAGTTTGAGCGAGTTTCTATATGTACTTATCTAAAGTAACCATGATTTCTAAATCTGAACAAATTCTATTTTATAAATTTCCAAATAAAGGATTTCAATTATAAATCAATCTCAGAGTCTGTGTTTCCAAACATAATGTTAGTTTTGGGGGTTCTACATGTGTTGTACCATCGTCCAATGAATCTGCTTTCCTTTCACGGTTCCACTTGTTTTTTTTTTTTTTTTTTTTTCGGAAATTTGATGGTCCAACCTTTTAGTTCTCAATACTTGAAATTTTATTCTCAAGTATCAACTGTATGTTGATCTGCAGAAGCTATAATCATAGACATTGGATTTAAAAATCTTATCTTGACATCCATGTTAGAAAGTGATTGTAAATTGATAATTTAGAAAACCATATTCTCCAAATTAGTAAAGACTGAATACTTGTTAAAAGATGGATATACAATCCTTGTAGTTCTCAGAAATCATTATATGCAATTGATGTTAACCTAAATAAAAAGTTTGTTTTTTATTTTATGTTTCGTCCCATGCTCTAGAAAGGCATGTTTAACTCATCAATGAAGGTTATCCATGGAGGAATTCTTAGATCATGATGATGTCTATAAGCTGAATGTCTTTTTCTTTCATTTGCACCAATCCATGCCAAAGTACATACATGTACAATTATATTTCTTACAAGAGATTACTCTTTCCACTTTAAGTGTTGGAAAAATTGTTTTTTCATTGACTTGTTATATATCCTGCACATTTTCTTAGAACCGGGTTTCCCCTGTCTTTGGCACCCTTGAGTTGAGTTTGTTAGTCCTAGATGATTAAAATTATGTTTGTTATCTTCATAGAGATTCCTTCTCTTAAAATTAATGTTGCTGAAAATCCTCCTTTTCTTGAAACTAGTCTTTGCTTTCACTTGTTACCATTTGGATCTAAATTTATTGATGGATTCATGATCACTTTATGTTTCTACTTTCATGATTTTAAAACTACTGTTGTTTGCGTAAACCAAACTGATTATAACCACAAAAGAGTGACATTCAGATACCATGCTCAGTTTTTGTCATTTGGTATTAACCTGTTGATAATGTTTGATGAATGATGGTTACATCTTTTCCAAAAATAACATGGTTACATAAAGTAAGACATGGATCATCAAATTCCATATCTGTTTGAACTGGAATGAAGACATAATATGATATTTACTTTCTATACCAGGTCGAGTGTAATTAGATCTCATAGGAAATTAAATTCAAATATTTGCTTTCTTAAGGAGAAGAATCAAGAAACCTGAGTCTTCCACAGTAATGTTTTGGAACTTCCTATATCTAACTAATGTATAATCTTGTGTCTGCTCATGCAATGTTTTTCCATTTTTTTTCCTGCTAGTAGCTGACTGTTCATATGTATGTACATGTTGCCATTGTCTGTACTTTCTTAGACATTTTTCCTGTAATTTTTTCAAGGTACGTTGCAGTGGGAAATGAACCTTTCTTGAAAACTTACAACGCTTCCTTTGAAGCTACAACTCTTCCAGCTCTTCAAAATATCCAATCAGCTCTTGTAAAAGCTGGTTTGGGCAATCAGGTTAAAGTCACTGTCCCTTTAAATGCTGATGTGTATCAGAGCTCATCAAATAAACCTTCCGATGGAGACTTCAGGCCGGACATCCATGATCTCATGCTGCAGATTGTCAAGTTTTTGAGCCAGAATAACGCTCCATTTACCGTTAACGTTTACCCTTTTATCAGCCTCTATTCGGATGATAATTTTCCCATTGACTATGCCTTTTTCAATGGCTTCCAGACTCCTATAAATGACAATGGAAAAATCTATGACAATGTCTTCGATGCAAACCATGACACTCTAGTATGGGCACTGCAGAAGAATGGTTTCGGAAACTTGCCTATAATTGTTGGAGAAATAGGGTGGCCCACGGATGGAGACCGTAATGCAAATCTTCAATACGCGCAACGTTTTAACCAAGGCTTTATGTCGCGTTTTGTTGCCGGAAAGGGTACTCCAATGCGGCCAAGTCCTTTAGATGCATACTTGTTTAGCCTCATTGATGAAGATGACAAAAGCATCCAGCCAGGTAATTTCGAACGCCATTGGGGTTTGTTCTCCTACGACGGAAGGCCGAAATACCAGCTGAACCTTGGAACAAGAACCAATGGTTTAATAGGTGCAACCGGTGTAGCATATCTACCTAAAAAATGGTGTGTTCTGAAACCCTCAGCAAACCTGAATAGTGATCAAGTGGCACCAAGTGTGTCTTATGCTTGTCAAAATGCAGATTGCACTAGTCTTGGTTATGGAACTTCATGTGGAAACTTAGATGTTCGAGGTAATATCTCTTATGCATTCAATAGCTACTACCAGGTGAATGACCAGCTTGATAGTGCATGCAAATTCCCTGGCCTCTCTGTTGTCACTGACATTGACCCTTCAACTACAAGTTGCAAATTCATAATAATGATCCAGACAGATGGTTCTGCTGACTTGTATGGGAATGGGAGAATTTGGAACCTTCCAATAATGCTCCTTGTATTTTTGTATTATACTATTATGTAGTAATCTTTTTAGCCTAAAAATAATTCTGACTTTTAAATTTATTTTGTGGAGAAAGTAGACTGTTTCATTTCATATGATCATATCCAATGTTGGATGGAGCCAATGGAAGATGAAGATGATGTGCCATTAAACAATCTTTTAGATGCAAAAGGGTGTTGAAAGCTCTAAATTATTCAAATGTGAATTCATTATAGGCTCTCTAGGTACTTTATTTTAGTGGTTTATCTACAGACTTCTAGATACTCATCCATAAATAATGGTATATGGGAAAAGAACGGTTTTTCTAATGTGTCTATAAGATGGTGTGTGTTTGGATGAGTGTTTACAAAATGTGGTTTTCCTTGAACTTGATCTTGTAAAATTGAGTTTAAAATAAAGTGATTTATATTTCGAAATTCTTGTTTCAAAAATAAGTTTGTAGCAAAATTTAGTACAAATTTTCAATGACTGAAGTGTCACTTTAGTTCCTTTCTAGGAGCTTTCACTTTAGTCCGTGATTTATCAATAATTCTTCTTTAGTCCCTTACTTTGAAAAAGTTACTCACGTTAGTTCTTGGCAACGTTCTCCGTTCATAAACGTTAAGTGACTGTTAACTTATGAAATTGTGTTTCATTTTAGTTCCTAACTTAAAAATTTTAATTCACTTTAGTCCCTCACTATAATAACAATAATTGTTATTATATGCCAAGGGACTAAATTGAAAGACTGAATACAATAAAATTATTGTTATTATAGTGAGAGATTAAAGTGAATTAAAATTTTTAAGTTAGAGACTAAAATGAAACACGATATCATAAGTTAATGGTCACTTAACGTCTATGAACGGAAAACATTGCTAGGGACTAAAGTGAATAAGTTTTTTCAAAATGAGGGACTAAAGAGGAATTATTGAAAAATCAAATACTAAAGTGAAAGCTCCTTACAAAGTGAGGACTAAAGTGACAGTTTAGTAATGCAAACGCAAAATGTCACTTTTGGACTAAACGTGCGTTTGGAGGCAAAAACACTTTTGATAACAAACAACCAAACATGTATAATTCTTGCAAAATAACATTTCAGCACTGCAAACGCACTTTTGGTTGCTCCAAACTTACTCTTAAGCATGTTTGGAAAAGTTAATTTATAGAAAAGTAGTTTATAGAGAAGGTGTTATTCGCATCCAGGGTAATCAAAAAGTTGGAGCATGAATTATCGATAATATCTTTGGTTACATATCTTTTCTTTTGGTATCATAAAACAATTCCTGCATTCTCTTCCAAGCAATACCTGCATTAAATTTTTTTTCCTTCCATTAAAATTAAAAAGAAATTCATTTTAATTTCTTTTTGCTTTTCATTGTTTCTTTATTTTCTATTTTGAAAATTATAAAACTCATATTTTGACATTGCATTTTCAATTATTTATTCCATCCGTCTTTTGTTGTAAGTCATTTTTATCTAAATCACAAAAATTAAAAAAATAGTTATTTGTTCTTAAATTTGTCAAAAAAATATGTTGACATTCCAAAATTATCAATATTTGAAATTTTACAATTTTATTCATTACTTTCTTTATATAATTATTACTCTATCATTTCTATGAAATTATGAGAGATGTATTTGGTATAAACTCTAAGACAACCAATATATTCTAAAGCGACTTGTAGTAAAGAACAAAAAAATCTTTAAAATTGTGACTTATATAATAAGAGAATGAGGGACTAATAAATTACTCATTCCAGTCCTTATTATATGACATACTTAACCGAATTATACATATTAAGGAAAGTAGTTAGTTTTATTAATTTTATATGAATATATTATTACATTACAATTTTACCTGCTCAACTTTTTTTTCAGAAAATTCACCCTCATTATTGAACAAAAAAAATATAGATATTCAAAGCATTTAATAAGGGCAAAAAAGAGAAAATACATTAAATGATGCATAAAAAACATAATGTGGCTTATAATTAGGACAAAATTTTTTTTTTGAAAAACAACTTGTAATAAGGACAAGAGGGAGTAAAATTATAGACCTTTGCTTTTTGGCCCCCACCTTTTACTCTTAGCTCTCATTCGTGTTCGTGTTTATTATGTAATAATAATAAAGCAGCTTTGGCGTATGGTGTTTTTCCTTCTTCTTCTAACTTGGTATTGTTTTCTGTAATGGATTTGTCACCGACACTAGATAGTCAGAAGACTATAAATGCCTTCCGGCTTTAACTAAGCGGAATAATTCTGCCGGTTGGTAAGCGGAAATATATTAATATTTGTTTCCGCCTTGTTTAAATCGGAAATGATTTTTCGCCTTGTTTAAGTTGGTAAAATAAAGGTAGCTTCGTCCATAATAAACACGAATTAAGGCCAAAGAGTAAACGGTGGGGCAAAAAGCAAAGGTCAAATTATAACGTAAATATTGTCTGAAAATGGTTTCTCTCTTCCCGAATCAGGTTCATGTTGACTGGAAAATTTTATTCCCCAATGCCATTTGGTTGTTATGGAAAAATCATAGCTTCTTGTTTTAATTTCTCTAACAAGATTGAATATTCCATTAACTTGTGAGATTACATCGTTCTGGCATTTACTTCAAGCTTCCGAATGTAGCTTCTGGATCTTATATCAGCCTGCGGTTCAAACAAAGGGGTAATTACTGGACACTTTTATGTCAGTAATCAATAATTGATAAATAGAGTCAGTGATTCATACTCTTAAAATATGTTTCTAGCAGAAGTTATATGAAGCAAAACCTAGCCAAGTAATCTACTCCACACATGTATAACTGGCACATTTGGGGAAAAGTACAACTGTGTACAGTAGTTATCAATATTTGATACACCGGATTTCTGTAATAAGGATATCAATAAATGAGATGAAGTAACATTTTATGGATCATACTATGAGAATATTTGACTTGAACTACTAAGTGAAGGAGAACAAGTACAACCCAATACTATGGCATCTCCTCTACCTATGCTACCAATATGCTTTGTGCAACTTTTTCAATGAAACCAAAAATGACATAGCTATTACAATAAACTGGCAACAACTTCAGAACAAGACTAGAGTAAATATCAGCTTAAGAAGAAATAAAAGATTTACAGAATAAAGCAAAAAAATTCCATTTATAGGTGTGGTTTATGTATTCATTTTGTGTAACTTTTACCAACGTGGGGTTGGTCAAGTGGTAGCTCACTTGGTCCCTTAACTAATTGGTCTCGAGTTCGAGCCTTGGGTATGGAGCAACCCTTGCTGGAAGACACCTACCGCTTAGTGTGAACTCAGTTGGGTTGGACCGGATGAGTCGGATTCTGGGTAAACCAGATCCGGGTACCGGTTGGTGTACACCAAAATTTTTTTGTGTAATTTTAGTGGCAGTAGAAGTATGAATTATGCACCTATGCGAAATGAGGCAGATATCATTTACTCAAAAACAGCAGAGTTTCACCTGCCTAACGGGCTCGGGCACACGAAACGTGCAAGTCATCTGAACAATTTTAATGGCAGTATGAAGTGATATCCTGTGACCAATTGATATATATATTGGTTTAATAGATCCCTGAGTAGATCTCATGGCCTGGATATATTGTTTGGCAAGAAATGAAGAAGAGTATTAGCATGCTGAATCAATAAGTCAATCAAAAGTGCATAAACACATAAAACCAGATTTTAACAGCTTATGTATTTGAGCTTGGTAGCATTTAGTAACTTTGTAGCATCAATTTCTTACTGCTCCCCATGTATGCCCTGAGGAACCCACCAAAGTAATGAAATCTTTGGACGAGTTTTCTTTGGCTCCAAGAAGTTCTCTCACTCTGGATTGATTAAGACCATCCACATGATGCAACTGGAACATATAAAGCTAAATAATTAGTGTTCAAGGTTTCTGCTGAGTACTTCTGAGTTCTTAAATACAAAAATAATAGATAGAATTGAATCTCTGAATTGATAGGCAAGCAAGTGAAAACCTATATATAAGACTCATCAGTACTGTGAGTCATGAAAGGAAAAAACAATATGGTTTAACTGTAAGAAGAATCAATTAGTGATACTATCAAAGTATCAATACTGACATTCTTTCCAATCCCAATTGTTGGGAGATTGGCCACTACTCCAAGATGACAGGCCAGGCCAAAACCTGCACAAGTCAAAGATTTTAACAAGCTAATATTTGTGCATCAAACCAACTATAATTCGTATACAAAATTCAGAAAAACCTGAAATGATTCAACTTTCTCAGGACAGTTATGGTATATAATAAAAAAAAATAAAAAAAAAATTGAGCATTAGCAATTGACCAGCAAAAGTCCTTCAGCTGAGATGAGAAAACTATAGCCCGAAATGCCATTTTTCAATCAGGGCACTTTTATATCCAAAATGAAAACTAGCATTTACTTTCTTTTCAGTTACACACTATACATCGATTGCTATTCAATGTTGCAAATCAATCAAAAATTGAAACAGCTAACCATTCAATTATGCAAAATGTTCCATCCACTGCATCATTAGTATAAAAGAAAAGTGAACAATAACAAATGATTCTTCACATTAACGTGATCGAAATATATCCACTGTAAATACCATATTTCATAAAAGTTCAAATCTATGACTCTTATAAGAAGAGAAATAAGCACTAATCAAGCAAAAGGACAAAACAATCTTTGTGTATCTTACACAAGTAGCATTATAAGAGTGATGCATTACATTCGTGTATAAGCTATAAAGCACTTGCCTCGGGGATGAAGTATTCCATTTCCATCAACCATTAACAACTGTCAATAAATATAGAAATAACCTATTCAGATGATGAAGACATGACATACAAAGTAGCTAGGCAGAAAGATTGGCACCAGTGATGTGAATAATGAAAAATGAGCAATACAAGAATTCATATGATTTTTCTATGTAAAGATAGAACAATTACCTGAGGGTAGAAAGGACTACCATTCCTTTTCATTTTCTCCAAAATCTCTAGAAGAACTGGAGCCTACATTATAAGGCAAATAAAAAAAAGAGCTGAAATAAGCATTTTAAACACAAAATACATTTGAGGGAAAGGCAATTTTTTTGGCATAAATAATCACTTACTTAAAAAAATAATACAAATAATACACTAATTCTTTTGGTTAGAGCCTTGATCCATCTTGAGGGGCCTGGTAGCAAAAGGCCACCAGATGACACCTAGAATAGTTTTTGTCCCTTTGATAACACCACCAAGTAGCTTATGAGCTAGTCAACTAGCTTAGTTGACAAAAAAAAGCTACATTTAGGTGTTTGATATAGGGATTTTATTTCAATACTAAGTTACGAGCTTTATAAGCTAGCTAGAGCCTTATAGTATCAGCTTACATCTGTCAACTAACTTATCAGCTAATCTTACAAACAATTATGATTCAATCAACTACATCATCATCTTTTAGTCTTCAACTCCTAGCTCATATGCTCATCAGCTAATTATGCCAAACAGAACCTAATAACACTTGAGCGAGTGGGTGGGATGCCTAGTAGCATAATAAATCGGTAGTTACATGGTATGCGACACTGATACTGGTTTGGTATACAGTACGTGGTTCGTATTGGTTCGTCACTTTTTACATTATTTTTACAAGACTTCCTTTATAACGAACCCGGTACGTGGTACACCGAATACAGTACGTGAACCATGTAACTGTGAATAAATCATATTATTATTATTATTATAATGTAATTTGAACACAGTTAACTAACCAAAGTCCGTAAAAACACAAACAAAAAAGGAACAAGCAAAATAATAATAAAAATAATAATTAAAAAATAAAAATAAAAATAAAAATAAAAAACCTCTCTAAATGCAAGGAAGCCTGGGACATAAGGAATTTGAAGAGTGACAAAAGAGAAGTCCTGATAAACAACTTGTAGAGTGTTAAAGTCTAACACTACAAGGGTCCCACATGCCATTGATGAGTCATCCTTTGAGAAGCTTATATCAACTCCACCAATGTATCTTAACCATTCCTCTTTCTCTTTGCAACCATCACCACCACCACCTCCACCACCAGCTGCAGCTTCTGGTGTTGGTAATTTCCATGTGAAATAATCCTCCATGATCAGTTTCTCTCTTAGAACATCTTGTTCTCTGTAAAAAAAAAAAAAACAAAAAAATGATTCATTAAAATTAAATCAAAAGAAAATCCATTGCATGATTTCGAAAATTTGAGAAGGAATTGGAAAGTTTACGTGAGAATTTTACACACGTTATCCAGGCTTGGTGTTGTTGCGATGAAGTGGATTCTTCAGTTTGAGATAGTAATTTTGGTTTTTCCATTGCTACGAAACAAATCGAAGTAATACCCCGAGTCACTATCGTCTTCTTCTTCTTCTTCTTCTTCTTCTTCAATCTTCACTTTATTATGGCTTCGGTGTTAATCTGATTTTAACTCTTTCTGTTGTTGAAGGATATGGCTTTACCAGTTCAGTTTATGAGAAGAATAAGGGTTCTGATTTTTGGCTTATCTATGATTTTATCTTAAATGTTCAACGTGTTTTGGTTTTAATCCCTAGAAGTTATTTTGATCGGGATTACTCCTTAATTTTTCAAACATTTTGGTTCTGGTCTCATCCGTTACAAAAAATCAGCTATTTGCTGACATGGTTAATGAAAATTCATACAAGCTGCCACGGGGTATGAGGTATCACCAAATATGTGATATAACATGGTGATTTAGGGTTATGAACTCAAAATTTTGCGTACGGGACCATTTTGCGTATCGGACCATTTTGTGTCCGTGGATCTGTATCAACCACATTATATCACTTATTTGGTGTTACTTCAGACCATATGGACTGCTGATGTGATGTTCCGCAAGCTACACAAACAAATTATAAATTTTTACTAACGAAGGGGACCAAAACCAAAATGTTTTAAAATTTAAGGACTAGTTTACGTTAAAATAACTTCTAGGGACTAAAACCAAAACACGCTGAACTTTCAGGGACTAAAGACATAAATAAGCCTTGATTTTTTAACCTCCCCTGTTTAGTTTTTTATCCCCTTTAATTTTTTTTTTCAAATATAATCCCTTTTTTTCTTCTTCCTTTTTACCCCCCTCATTCTTCTTTCTTTCTCCCCTTATTTTTTATTCTTCTCGTTTCTTTCCTTCTTCTTCTTCTTTTTTTTTAATATCCTTCTCCCTCTTATTTTCCTTCTTTCTCTTCACTCGCATTCACACTCACACTCACAATCACCCATACTCACTAACGCTCACAGCCACACTCAACCACTCATCCCCAATCACATAGTCACATACTTAGTGTTCCAAATTTTTTTACGTGTAAAAGTGTTCTACATTAATGTCGAAGCGTACAAACATGCTTGTACATTTGTTTGCGGGTTTTTCGTCCGACACCTGCCGAACTGACGGTGAGGTGTGGGGTGTGGGTAACGACAGGTTATATGGTAATCTTGTGAAAGGTACTTGACCGTCTTTTTGGTATTTTTGGGTATTTGGATTCACGCAGAATGAAAGTAAATGCGAGTAAGCGTAAAACCGACACCAAGAACACGATGCGGCGAAATTTAAAAGCGCAGTAAGGTAAATGACTTGGAATCGTAAAGGAAAGCGGTTAAAATGTGCGGTAAAGTAAATTGCATGTAATAAAGAGAGCAAGAAAACGTAAAGATTGCATTGAAATTAAATGGTTGGAAGGCTGAGGTTCTTTACAATGGCGTTTCTCCGTTTGTCGGCTCCGGTGAGACGTTTAGGATTTTTAGCCTATGTGTGTCAACCTAGCAACCAACCCCGATTACAAACTAAGGACTTCCTATTTATAGGAATCCGAAAGCTATTTACAAAGCTACTCGCACGTTCTGCACAACCGCAGAACCCACGTTTTCGATAACTACCCACTACGCTATCCCCCACGATGTAACTGCCCACGTCGTGGTTTGGGCTTAGTGGATACTTCTGTCGGACTCCGTGGTGACATCTTTGCTGATACATCTTCGACTGACATCTTCCTTCGACCGCAACCTTTGACTCTTGTCTAAGTCTCTTTGTTGCTCGAATCATTGACGTTGTTGTGTTCCAGCCTCTTGGTTCTGGGATGTCGTCCGACACCGAGCTCCTTTCGACAGACGGGGCTATCGCTGAAACAAGCTTTCGACCCGCTGTCGGCCTTAGATGCATTCGATCGATATTGATGACAAGTAATTCAACTAAACACTGTTTCACCAGCATTCAATCAAAAAACCTGCCCCCGACGTTTCTAGTAGAATGTTGTCAAAGGACTTGTTTCCTTTAACTCTTTAATAGGAAAGGCGGCCTTAGTCGATCCTAGCAGGACACAAACCTTGACCTATGGGATTACAAAGACCTTTCTAATGCTTATTTATCAGGTTCATTGCTTCCTCCAATTCGGAGTTCTTGCTATGACCTGATGCATCAGAAATGGATTCCATGTAATCCCACATGTTTATCCTTTCACTATTTAAGAGGATAAAGGTGGTATTCGGGGGGGACATCCCTTCATTTCCATGTCCTCACCCGAACACCTTAATCCCACATGTTTAACCTTTGGTGAACCTATTTTTATGTGGAATATGAATCTTTTTTCCTCTTTCCAAAAATTATGAAGGCATTCCTTAAGTTTCCTCATTGTAACTCGTGGCTTTTCTTGGTAAAAACTGAGGATTTTATAGCCACAAGTAGCATTAAATGCCTCCATTATTACTTTGCCGTTCCCAATGTTGATAAGACGTTTCTGGCTCCTCTTTTCTTGTGCCACCATTCCTTTGACACAGACCTCTTGTTACTGCCTCTTTCTTCTGTCGACACACGTTCACGTCATTCGAAGTCACTTTTAAGTCATGCCACTTAAGTACACCTCCTTCGACATCACTTATGTTGTCGACACACGTTCTTTTGTCGAAATCTTCCCTTTGTCGGATTGTACGTTCACTTCCTTCGAAGTCACTTTTAAACAAAAATGTTTAAGGACACTTCCTTCGACGTCACTTATACATCCGACATTCGCAACCTTTTGTCGATTCCGATTTCCCGTTAACAGAGGCCCCCCAAGTTTTGGTATGCGACGCGTCTTTTCGGAGGATGCCAAAAGTTGTATCTTTTCGAAATGTCCTTTCATCATTAGGATTCTGAAACGGCGAATTTATCTTTTTGAATTGACGCTTCCTATTGGACCATTGCGTTGGTCTTACACGCCTTTCCACTTCTTATTTAAACTTGATCGATAATCATTATCCCCTTTTTATCTTTTCTTGCTTGCCACTGCATCCTCTCTTTCTGACTTGAAACCCTTTTTGCCTTTTCCAAAACCCTACTTTCAACATGGCAATCCAAGGTGTTCTTGATCCCGAAATTGATTTGGAAGTCCCATATCATGAACGTAGTCTGATCATTCCTGCTACTTCCTTCATCCCTGCCGATGGCGAACCTGTTAACCCTTCTCCTACTTTTTTGGGTCCCTTGATGACTGTAGCAGAATCTCCTGACCCTATCATGAGTGCCAACTTTCCACTTTCCAACCCTAATGAGATTCGTCCCGTGGCTACGCTTAATCCCGTTTACACTTGCCACTTCGACAAAGAGCATTCCCGTAGAGTTCTAAGGAATGTGAAACCATTCACCAAGTTTAACGAGTGGATCGATAGGCTTCGGCCTCACAAGAGAGAATCATGGAAGAGGGCCGGTTTTGAGGACCTTCTCATTCTGACAACTTGCAGTCTTCACTATGATGATGGACTTTTCGGTGCTGCATGTTACTTTTGGTGTCCCCGAACCAATTGTTTCCATTTCTGATACGGCATGATGACTCCCACCCTCTTCGATGTTGCCGCTTTGACTAGTCTTCGTCCCGACGGAGAACTTTTAACTGTTGAAAGCAAACCCAACGATGTTGTACATATTAGTGACGGGTCTTTTGCCTTCAGTAACTATGTCGAAGCGCGTCTGGATGATTACAGAGATAGCCCAACAGTTAGTAATGAGGAGCACGTCGAATTTCTAACAGTGTGGCTTAGTGCTTTCGTCTTTTGCACCAAATCTCGACAAGTGAACAAATCTCTGGTACCTTTAGCCACGATCCTGCATGAAGAAAGGCAAGTGGCTCTCAGCCAACTTCTCTTGGCAAAACTATATTCAACAATCAGCCATGTATCCGAAACCATTAGACTTCACAAGCAACTGGTGACTAATGTCGGAGGTCCTACTTGGCTTTTACATTTGTGGCTGAATGCCATTCTTAAACGTCATATGATGCCGACGCACAATAGTGTTTGTTCTTTCCGGTTCAACTATGGCTATTTGGCAGCGAACTACGAAGTTCCTGTGCTGTCGTCTCGTACCAACACCTTCCTCCATTTCATGAAGATTTTTGCCAACATTACCATGTCATCTGAGGACATTGACTTTTCTCCCTTTGTGGAAAGGGTTGTTGGGCCTGAATGGTTCCGTCTTCCTTATCCGGGTTCAAATGCCGCAGCGAGACAGTTAAATGATGTCCTTTGGGGACATTATTTAAGTCAACGGGTTTTATTTGGTGGTTTGCCCGATTCTACTGCCTATGAAGAAAAAGAAATCTTTCTTCATTACCCCAACTGTGTGTCGAGGCAGTTTGGCCTTTGTCAAGGTTTACCAGCCCCTATGCTTGCATCGGTGTCCCAAGAATTTCACCATGGCCAGTTAATGGACTTCAAATCTTCTTGGAAGACGGTGTTGAATAGGTTTGTGTCAAAAAACCTTGCTTCCCTTAGCCGTTTCAATCTTATCTGCTTCACTCCTTGTTTCTTGGCTCGCCCCAATTTCGTACGTTGGTGGGAATCATACTTCAACACATACCACGTAGCCTATGAAACTATCGTCGACAGGATGAGTGCAAGGACTCCGTCAGATGTAGCGGCCGACAAAACTGGTAAGAACGTTCAACCATTTTTATCTTTTAGCCTCCTTTTCCTTTCGGTTCTCTCATTTGTTGTCTTTTTCGTAGTGGCCAAGCCGGACCTTATTGACTATTCTGCGGCAATTAAGGCTCACGCATCCAGAAAGAAAGATGGTGACCCTTCATCACCCAAGAAACATAAGAAACGGCGCCATAACAATCCTATCGACGACTTTGTCAAAGCCAAGAAGCACCATAAGGGACGAACTGAACAACCGTCGGATAAACCTCGTGTCGATCCTGAAAGAACTGACAGTTCCTTAGTTCGTCCTCTTTCGAAGAAGCTTCAAGTTTCAACTGCTTCGTCTGCTCCTCCGATCCGTCCTTCTTCGAATCCTTCATCCAAAGCTCAATCACAACCACGTCCGAAGGCGAAGGGAATCGTCATTCGAGAGCTGTCTCCTCATGTAACTACTCAAAGGACACATGATGATGTGGCTGACCTGTTTGTTGATGTTTCCCATCACGACCCTCGTGCTGGTGAATTCCTTCTGACTCCGACACTTAATCCATTCATTGAAGAGGATCTAGTCGAAGATACCAGCATCCAACTGCGAAGGCGTCCTGCTCATCGACAAATGATTCTTGATGATTTATCTTCGAATGAACATCACGTCGACACTGCATTTGATCAAACCGACAGACTGCACTCCATCGAAGCCTCCATGCAACGGTGTCTTGATGACACTTCTTCTTCGGCAGCAGTCGAAGTTGTCGTCCAAGGCTCTAATCAAGTTGCTGTCGACACTGAGCCTCTTGACGTTGATTCTCATGTAGTGAAATCTCCTGTTGCTGTCGTGGGTCCTGAGACTATGAATGCATGTGGCCCTTCCTTTGAGGTATTTGCGAATTTACTCATTCACCCTTTATGCAGCATTAAAAGATCTTTACCAACCTTCTTTTGTTTTTTCTTCAGATTCCCAACGACTCGGCCCAAGTTGGAGGTTTTGACGGCAGCTTATCAATTCCTGCTTCATCTAATCCTGCCGCTGTTACCTCCGTTGAGGTTCCTTCTTGCACGCCTCCATCTACCACCATGGCCCCTTCGGTTCAGGCTTCCTCATCCACTGCTTTCGTTGCACTCCGAGAATTAATGGCTAAAGCACGATCTGTTGAAGCAGCCATGAATTCTCCTTTGACAGAGGCGGAACCGGTTGCGTATCAGTTGATGGTGACTTTGAAGAACGTTTATTGTCGGCCTTTCGATCAATTACTAGACGATTCTTCTACTCTTGAGCTCTTGACTTCCACCATCAATTCACTTTTGCAACACCCTACTCCGGCAGATGTTGAATCCAAATTGACCGGGTTGCAGCGATTCGTAAATAACTGGACTACTGAAAGTCCAAGGATTTTGAATGACATCAAAGTTTATGAAGATGTCAATGCAAATCAAAGCAAGATGGAGGCCGAATTCATGGAATCAGAACGGGAGGATGCCGATTGTTCTTCCAAGGTTGATACTACACTTCGGCAATTGGAAGAAGATGGAGCTAAGATTCGAGAACTGCAAGAAGAGTTAGCTCGTCGGGAACGAGATCAATTGGACCTGAACCAATATTTGGAATCCGTCAAAGCCAACCGTCAAGAATTGGCTGCCAAGGTTGATGCTTTGGTTGATGAAACCGCAATTGGTGGTTGGAGAGACTTAGGAACCCTAGGAAAAAACACCTAGAAGGGGGGGTTGAATAGGTGTTGAAGCTACCTTGAAAGATTTTCGAACGAAACAAATCGAAACAATCAAAACAAATGATTTTTGCAAATTCTACAGTACTTAATCGATTAACCTGCAATTTACTCGAGTAGTACTCGATTAAACTTGAACTTAATCGATTAAATATGACAGAAAACAGAAAAATCAATTTTTCATTCGAATACGAAAATCAATCAATTCACATGCAAGATCAGAGATTCAGCGGAAATGATTAACACCTATATTCTTATTGATTAACCTAGTTATGAAAATGATTTTCCCTTTATCAATTTGAACAATTAAAGATTCAATTCAATCAATTATGAAAATCAATCTTTCTAGGTTTTCAACCAAGAACGCAATCAAATGACTTGAATATAAAGAGTAAGGGTTTAGAGATACGACACAGTGATTTATCCTGGTTCACTTTCATCCACTTGAAAGCTACATCCAGTCCCCTCTTCAACCAAGAGAGATTCTTCACTATGAGGAATTAGAGTTCTCAAATTACAAGTGATTGCCTCACAAGACTCCCTTCTTGCTAGCCTACAAGAGATAACCGACACCCTTGCCTTGTAATCCTATTGATCTTCTCTCTAATCTAACCTCTACCCCTTGTTGATAATCGACACAACAAGTCTTCAATTGCTTGATGATAAACCACACACCAAGGCTTCACTTGCTTGATTCACAACCAAGACTTCTTCTTCTTCTTCAATAAGAATGCACTTGCTTGATGATAAAATCGACACACCAAGACTTCTTGTTTGTTGTAGTGGCTTGCCTTCTTGCAAAGATTACAACACAATAGAAAACACAAAACAATCCTATGAATCTCAATCAAGAGTTATGACAATTCACCATAAGAGATTCAAAGGTTCTTGATCAAAGAATATGAAAATAGAAAAGCTTTGATCTTTGAAATTGAGAGAGAATAGAGTGACTTGATTCTTTGTAAAACTTGTATGAAATGATTCTAACTGATCACAAATAATAGGAAAAGGTTTTTATAGAATACCCAAAAGTTGTAGCACTTGAAAACTGATTTTGAGAAGTGAAAAACGTATTTTAAAAATCAGTTCAGCAGTACTTAATCAATTAAGCAAGTCGTGTACTCGAGTAGTACTCGATTAAGTTATCACTTAATCGATTAAGTTGGTACTGTACATGTTCAAAACTTGTTTTCTCAAAATCCAACCTTTCCTTTAAAACATTTGATGCTTGAAACATTTGATCACTTGAGAAGACTCTTTCTCCCCCTCAATCAATGCTTTAACACTTGAATCCAATTAAGATAGAAGCTTGATTCTCCCCCTATCTTAAACAACTTAGCTCAACCTACATAAAAACAACAAAACAACCTTTCTCCAAATATAATATCATATTTCTTCCATGTTTCAAAACATACTTTCTCCCTCTTTGAGAAACATTTCATTCAATTCAAAACATCATATTTCTCCCCCTTTGGCATTATCAAAAAAATAATATATACCAATTGAAATATAACATCTAAGCCAAGGTAAGAAATCAATGATCATTTCTTCACAACATTGATACCAATTGAACAAATACAATAGAGCTTTACTTTGAAATGTGATATCAATTGGTAAGAGAATATAACAATGAAATATAATACCAATTGAGAACTAAAAAGATCATAATATCACTTAACAAAGAAGATATCAATTGTAAAGAAGAATCAATAATCACAAAAACATGATAATCAACTAATAATCTCTCAATGATACAAATTGAATTAACTAAACATTTAGAAAAGTAATATCAATTGAGAAGATACCAATTAAGATAATATATCAATATCAAATATTACCACTTTGTAGGACATTCACTTGAGATGCAAGTGTGATACCAATTGAAGATGTGAATATAGACATTCATAGTTGAGACCAATTGAGTGCATGTGTCATTCATTTGCATCTTCAATCAAACCTACAAAACAATCATGCTTTGCTTTTTGGTATCCAAATGGTTTTGGATCCATTTTTGTTAGTGTAGGGACTTTCACCCTTTTTCATCCAAACAAAATTTCCTTTAGATATACCATGCACTTTAACATAACACACATTTGAAGTATGTCCATGAGTACCACAATAGAAACATGTTGGAGGATTTGAAAAATCAACTTTAGAAAAATCAACAACATTTCTATGAGATTTACTCTTAGCATTAGTATAACCCAAACCAAACTTGTTTGAATTTTCTCTTTGAAAATTTAACAATGTGCGCAATCTAATATCACCACTTGAGAAACTTGCAAGCTTATTTTTCAAAATAGCATTTTCATTTTTAAGCAACTTGCAATTCTCACAATCAACCACAATATTCAATCTACTAGCACAATCACAAGAAGAACTAGCATATATAAGATCAAGAGTTTCATTTTCAAGATTAAGCTCATCAACTTGTTTTTGAAGATCTAAAATCTCTTTTTGATGTTTCAAAATGAGCTTCTTTCTTTCAATGTTTTTCAAAGCTAGTTTTTCAAGTTGTTCATACATTTCTTCATAAGCATTATGTAACAATTCATATTTAGAAGAAATTTCGGATTTAGATTCACTTACATTGCTATCCTCGCTTTGATAACTTGATTCATCATTTGAACTTTGTTCTTCATCATCTACTAGAGTTATCAAGTTGAGACAAGCAACTTCTTCATCATCCGAAGAACTATTTGATGTGCTTTTCTTGTTATCTTCATCACTATCCCAAACTATGTATGCTCTTTTAGATTTAGAATTTTTCTTGTCTTTCTCCTTCTTCTTGAGATACTTAGAGCATGAATACTTGAGATGACCGGGTTTTCCACATTCATGGCAAACTACACCTTCTTTTGATGTCTTGGTCTTGTAGTGTGGGGAATCCTTCTCTTTACTTTTGTCCTTGTTCAACCTTCCTTTTCTCCTTAGAAACTTGTCAAACTCTTTTAACAAAAGTTTCATGTCTTTTTCATCAACATCGGAATCGGAATCTTCACTATCATCATCATCGGAACTATCTTTCTTTTTATATGCACTTTTGATTCTAAGAGCAAGTCCTTTCCTTGATTTGTTCTTATCCGACTCTTCATTGATACTTAATCGTCCAAGCTCCATTTCATGTTCTTGAAGCTTTCCAAAGAGTGTTGCTAGATCCATAGCATCCAAATTCTTAGATTCAACAATAGCCGTTACTTTTGGTTGCCAATTCCTGTCTAAACATCTCAACACTTTGTTAGAAAGTTCACCTTGAAGAAAAGTTTTACCAAGAGCAAGTAAATGATTTATAATGTGAGTAAAACGCTTTTGCATATCATTTATAGATTCATTTGGAAGCATATGAAACAATTCATAATCACGCATTAAAGCATTCAATCTAGCTCTCCTAACCTCACTAGTTCCTTCATGAGTCACTTGTAAAGTGTCCCACATTTCTTTAGCACTAGAACATTGAGAAACTCTAAAGAACTCGTCATAGGATAAAGCGGATGTGATGATATTCTTTGCTTTATAATCATATTGTATTTTCTTTCTATCATCATCTTTCCACTTATCCTCGGGGATCAATTGTTCTACACCTTCAACTAAACTAGAGGGGATATGAGGACCTTTTTCAACTACTTTCCAAATTTCACTATCTATGGCTTTGATAAAGATTTTCATTCTAACTTTCCAATATGCATAGCCTTCTCCGGCAAACAATGGAGGACGACTTATTGAAGCACCTTCACCACCAAAGGGATTCGTAGAACCCATTGCGATTTTCTTAAAGGATCTTTACGAAAAAGCTCTTATGCTCGTGTCTTTCGACCGAGCTCTGATACCAATTGATGAAACCGCAATTGGTGGTTGGAGAGACTTAGGAACCCTAGGAAAAAACACCTAGAAGGGGGGGTTGAATAGGTGTTGAAGCTACCTTGAAAGATTTTCGAACGAAACAAATCGAAACAATCAAAACAAATGATTTTTGCAAATTCTACAGTACTTAATCGATTAACCTGCAATTTACTCGAGTAGTACTCGATTAAACTTGAACTTAATCGATTAAATATGACAGAAAACAGAAAAATCAATTTTTCATTCGAATACGAAAATCAATCAATTCACATGCAAGATCAGAGATTCAGCGGAAATGATTAACACCTATATTCTTATTGATTAACCTAGTTATGAAAATGATTTTCCCTTTATCAATTTGAACAATTAAAGATTCAATTCAATCAATTATGAAAATCAATCTTTCTAGGTTTTCAACCAAGAACGCAATCAAATGACTTGAATATAAAGAGTAAGGGTTTAGAGATACGACACAGTGATTTATCCTGGTTCACTTTCATCCACTTGAAAGCTACATCCAGTCCCCTCTTCAACCAAGAGAGATTCTTCACTATGAGGAATTAGAGTTCTCAAATTACAAGTGATTGCCTCACAAGACTCCCTTCTTGCTAGCCTACAAGAGATAACCGACACCCTTGCCTTGTAATCCTATTGATCTTCTCTCTAATCTAACCTCTACCCCTTGTTGATAATCGACACAACAAGTCTTCAATTGCTTGATGATAAACCACACACCAAGGCTTCACTTGCTTGATTCACAACCAAGACTTCTTCTTCTTCTTCAATAAGAATGCACTTGCTTGATGATAAAATCGACACACCAAGACTTCTTGTTTGTTGTAGTGGCTTGCCTTCTTGCAAAGATTACAACACAATAGAAAACACAAAACAATCCTATGAATCTCAATCAAGAGTTATGACAATTCACCATAAGAGATTCAAAGGTTCTTGATCAAAGAATATGAAAATAGAAAAGCTTTGATCTTTGAAATTGAGAGAGAATAGAGTGACTTGATTCTTTGTAAAACTTGTATGAAATGATTCTAACTGATCACAAATAATAGGAAAAGGTTTTTATAGAATACCCAAAAGTTGTAGCACTTGAAAACTGATTTTGAGAAGTGAAAAACGTATTTTAAAAATCAGTTCAGCAGTACTTAATCAATTAAGCAAGTCGTGTACTCGAGTAGTACTCGATTAAGTTATCACTTAATCGATTAAGTTGGTACTGTACATGTTCAAAACTTGTTTTCTCAAAATCCAACCTTTCCTTTAAAACCTTTAAGCCACCTATTGATTCTAGGTTAAGTGAAAACTCAAATTATGATTTAATCATGACTTATGAATGAGATTCACTACCCTCTATAATAATCTACCCAAATAAAAAACCTATGAAGCTTGAGAGGCAAAAGATAAAAGAAATACAAATACACTCAAACTTAGGTCTTCATGAGCTTGCTTTCTCTCTTCTTCATTTGATGTTTGTTGTTGCTTGTTGAGCTTGAAACTTGATCAACACATGTAGCTTGTTCAAAAACACTTTGTCATTATCAAAACATTCATCATGTTCATCATGGAACTAACATTGGTGGCGCCTTATCAGCAAATTACGGATACTTTGGGTACTTATTTGCAAGGATACAGGGTTGAAATCCGACGCAGAGATGCTTTCGCCGCGGAATGGCGTTCCTTCGGCAACCTTTTTGGATGAATTTTATTTTCCCTTTTGTATTTGCTTCTTGTACTTTGCTTCTGTATGGATTTTGCAATTCTCAATTCAATGCATTTTTATTTCCGTCATCGTCGGCTTATACTTTTTCAAATACTTGTCGTTAACTGCTTTAATCTTTTTCCCCGTTTCGACTTCAATTAATTCGTATGCATTGCCCGAATAAGCTCTTAATACTTTAAATGACCCTTCCCATTTTGGTGACCACTTGCCGTATTCATTCGAGCGTTTGTCGGTGGGTAAAATTACTTCCCATACTAATTCATCCGGTAAGAACGACTTAAACTTGACTTTGGCATCGTAATATCTAGCAACTTTTTCTTTTTGTCGCATAATATTTTCCAACGCGAACAATCTTTCGTCGTGCACCTCATTTAACTCGTCAAACATGGCATTCCAATAGTCATTCGTAGGCATTTCATGTTGCCTTTGAAATCGTATTGATTCCAAGTTGATTTCAACTGGTAACATGGCCTCGTGGCCATATGTTAACATGTAAGGCGTCGTTCCTGTTGCTTCATTCGGCGAATTCTGGATAGCCCATAACGCCGGTGTCAATGCTTCATGCCAATTCCGTGGTTTACTCTTGATCTGCTTTTTGATGATGTTAATAATCCACTTGTTGGTTGCTTTAGCTTGTCCATTGGCTTGTGCATAATAAGGTGTCGAGGTTAGTAACTTGATTCTTCTTGATGCCAAATATCCTTTCAATTTGCTCCCCAAGAAAATAGATGCTTGATCTGTAGTTATCGTCTCAGGAATTCCAAATCGACACACGATATGATCTTCAATAAAATCAATTACTTGCTCTTGTTCGACCTTTACCAAAGGTATCTCTTCTACCCATTTGGTAAAATAGTCCACACCCACTAATATCCTTGAATGGCCTTTCGAAGAGTGAGGAACAATCTCTCCAATAACGTCCAATGCCCATCCTCTAAAAGGCCATGGCTTGATAATCGAATGCAATTCTCCTGCTGGGACATTCTGAATGTAGCCATGTTTTTGGCATTCTTCACATGACTTTGCAAAATTCATGCAATCGGATACTAATGTGGGCCAAAAGACTCTTTGCCTTCTAAGTATCCATTTCATCTTTTCCCCTGCTTGGTGTGCTCCGCATATCCCTTCATGTACTTCCGCCAAAGCTATGAAAGCGTCTTCCTTGTCGAGACATACCTCCAAATTTCCGTCAACCGACTTGTGATATAGATCGCCTCCTAGTAACGTGAACTTGGTGGCTTTTAGCTTTAGCTTTCGTTCGACATTGGGGGACGGATTCGCCAAGTAGTCAGCTATGGGTTTCCTCCAATCATTGTCGGATGTCAATGCATTCACCATTACTTCTCTTTCTTGAGGGGGATATAACAGCTCTTCGATCCGTGTCGCTTTATCCAAAGTCTTCTTCGATATACGGTATCTGGATGCAATTTGGGCCAAATGGTTGGCCTTTTGATTATGATACCGGTATATGTGTTCGACTGAGACATCATCAAATTGACGCATCATTTTTCGTGCCATATTGCGATACTTAGCCAACTTCGGATTTAGACACTTATATTCGTCAACCAATTGTTTAATGACCAGCTGAGAATCCCCCTTTATGGCCACGTTCTTGGCCTTTAGGAAAATTAATATTTCAAGGCCAATTAGAATAGCCTCGTACTCAGCCTCATTATTCGAACATTGATATTTAAGGTTGAACATGAATTCCGTGGGAATTCCTTCAGGGGATATGAGTAAGATTCCAACTCATGCCCCTTTCTTATGTGATGATCCATCAAAATACATCACCCAAGGCCTTAAGCCGATAAAATTAACAGATAAATCCATGTCTACACATGGGTGATCTGCCAAAAAGTCGGCTACCACTTGGCCTTTGATGGCTTTTAATGGTACATATTGAAGTGAAAATTCAGTTAACGCTAACGTCCACTTGCCAACCCTACCATGTATAATTGGCTTGGATAGCATATATTTAATGATGTCAGACTTCGACAAAACTAAAACATGGAAGCTTTTCATATAATGCTTAAGTTTTGTACAAGAAAAGTAAAGTGCTAAACATAATTTCTCTATTGCACAATACCGTATTTCGGCATCATTCAACACTCTACTTAAATAAAATACAGCTCTTTCTACACCATTTTCATTTTCTTGGGCTAACATACTCCATATGGTGTAATCAGAGGCTGATATATACAATTTTAAAGGAAAACCTGGCTGAGGCGGCATCATGACTGGTGGTGTCGATAGGTACCTCTTCAAATCATCAAACGTCGCTTGTTGCTCTAGTCCCCATTTAAAATCCTCTTCATGTTTCAACTTCAGGAGAGGTGCAAAGGCTCTGGTTCTTCCCGACAAATTTGATATGAACCTTCTCAAATAATTCACCTTGCCCAGGAATGACTGAACCTCTTTCTTGTTGGTCGGAGGAGATGCTTCTATGATGGCCTTGGCTTTGTTCTTGTCGACCTCAATGCCGTTTCTGTGAACAAGGAATCCCAAAAACTAGCCAACAATGACTCCAAAGGCACATTTGATTGGATTCATCTTCAAATTATGCTTCCTCATTCTTGTGAATGCCTTCTCCAGGCTTTCTAAATGCTCCTCTTGAGTATCTGACTTGATCACCACATCATCGATGTATACTTCTAAGAACTTGCCAATCATGTCATGAAAAATCAGGTTCATTGCCCTTTGATATGTTGCTCCTGCATTCTTGAGTCCAAATGGCATCATCACCCATTCGAAGGTTCCTATTGCACCTGGACACCTGAACGCAGTCTTCGATACGTCTCCCTCCGCAATGAAAATCTGATTGTAACCTGAAAAAGCATCTAATAAGCTCATTACCTTATGACAAGATGCTGAATCCACCAGCATATCATCTATCGGCATCGGGTATTCGTCCTTTGGTGTGGCACTATTTAGATCCCTGAAATCGACACATAGTCGCATTTTCCCATTTTTCTTCACCACAGGTACTATGTTTGCCATCCATTCGACATACCTTGCCGTTCTGATGAACTTTGCCTTCAACAGTTTTTCGATCTCATCCTTAATTTTGAGGACTACGTCAGGTGCGAATCGTCGAACTGCTTGCTTAACTGGTTTATGATCAGGCCGTAAAGTCAACCTATGTTCGACTAATCCTCTGTCGAGTCTCGACATATCTTCATATTCCCAAGCAAAGCAATCTTGGTTCCTTTTGATGAGATCAATGAGCTTCAGACGGAATTCCTCCTTCAACAACGAACTTACGTAAATTGGTTTCGGCCTTTCAGCCGTTCCCAAGTTTACTTCATCTCTGGGATCCTCACTGATGAATCGAGCTTCTTCATCCGTCCACCCTCTTTCGAATCCCAAAGGACTATCATCTACGATACAATCCTGGAATGCACCTGTTTGAATAGTGCATTGCATTCTGTCGGCCACGTAAGCCGACAGTCTTTCCAGCTGTCGATCAACCATTAGTGTTGGTCGAAGGCCGCTGCTCAACGGCCTTGTCCATTTCGAAAATTGCAACCCCATAGTTTTCCATCAAGCATTTATCCACTATGGGTTTCTGGAAGTTTTCTGCATCAAGTCGGATCGGCTTAATGCTGGGGTTGTAGACTTTGAAATCTACATGCATCTGTTGCATATAGCATGGACTGTCATCCGCTGGAATCACCTCCACCTTGTTCTCATGGTTCCATAAAACCAATTTTTGATGGGCCGTTGACGGAACGGCCCCCACAGCATGGATCCAATCCCTTCCTAGCAACAGATTGTAACTAGCTTTAGACGGAACTACCACAAACAAAGTATCTCTTGTGACTGAACCCACCTCAACTTTCAGCATCGTCACACCGTGTGATTGAGCAATTTTTCCAGTAAAGCCAACCACAACCACATTTGTCGGAATCAAGTCCGACTCCGCTTTTCCCATTCTTTTGAATACATTCCAAAGTAGAACGTTGACGGCGGCTCCTCCATCCACCAATACTTGATTTAAAGGCTTCCCGTCAATGATGGCCTTAATTAGAGCTGTCAAAACGGGCCTGCGGGCCGGGTTCGGGCCAGCCCGCTTCGGGTTCGGGCCAAACCGGGTTTGGGCCAAAAAGCCCGGTTATAAATTAAGTACCCTAGTATCAAACCCAAACCCGCCCTAAGCGGACTTCGGGCCGGGTGCGGGCCGACCCGCATCACCTTTTTCTTTTTCTTTTTTTTTTTACAATTCGACCCCTTCAAAAAAATATATATTTATTTTTCAAAAAAATTAATGAATAAACTTCCTTTATTTTTTACACATATTTTTTTAAACAATAATAAGTGTTTTATTCTTTTACACATTTTTTAGAGGATATATTTGATTTTCTATTCTTACATAAATTAAAATGTATGTATAACTCATATAGGACAATTAATGTTGTGCTTTGATTTGTTCAGGTGCATTTTTGATATGTGAATATTGATAAAAATTAAGGGAATTTTATTATAAGTGTTTTTCATATACTCATTTATATCACATTATTTCACGTGACTGGTAGAGTTGGGAGATATAATGATACCGAACAGGTTCAAACCTCAGTAAATGATTTCCTAAATACTAAAACTCATACACATACATTTACTTACATGGATATGGAGTAGTATATTATCATTGATAAGTATATAGTTTTCTCCATTTTTATCATATAATGGACTTTGATTATTGTATAGACTCAAGTAATGTGATATAAAATTTAAAAAAAACGTGACTTTTTCCCTTTTTTTCTGGGCCGCCGGGCCGGCCCGAACCCGAACCCGAACCGGGCCGGGCTAAATAGCCCGAGTTGAATAAATAGGCCATATTAAGGAGCCCGAGCCCTGTGATTTTTCGGGCTTTTTGGCCCGGCCCGGTTGGCCCGACCCATTTTGACAGCTCTAGCCTTAATGTGTAAAGGCCTTAAGTGTTCTCTTTTGCTCTCCTCCAATGGTTCGAATTGAGCAATGTGACCAATGTCGACTTCCAAATGAAGCCGGTCCAAGAGGAAAAGACATTCAGGTAGGCCAGGCACCTCATCACTGAGGTATGAATCATCAGAATCGTCACTCATATCTCCTTCTTCATGTGCATGATCTCCTGGCATGTCGAAGGGTAAACCAACATTGTTGATTGAGAGACTGCCGATCTTCTTACTATGAGCATCTATCATGTCTTGATCATTGACAATGATATCCAAAGTGTCATCAGAGTCTCCCTCGTATGATTCACTCATCTGGTTCGATCCCTCAGACTTCTTCACCCATTCTTGCTTCCGTCTGCCATTGTGTCGACCTTTAGCCGTTTTCGGCTTCATACTTGCAACAAGGCATCCTTGATCATTCGAGGGTAATTCATCAATGTTAACTCCTTCAGCTTCTGCCTTTCGGATTCTCTGAAGCCTTCTTTTCTGAGTACGTGTTAACCCTTCATAAATCGACCCAGATGTCGATTCTGACTGCGCCTTTTTCTGCACAACTCGATCATATGCAATTGGCCTTGAAAGATGTCCTCCATAAACTCTTCGACTGGACAAAGGTCTTCGAGCTTCTCGGGCCAACTCCCGTCGGATGTGTTCTCGTTCTTGAACCCTAGCTCGTATCTTCTTTCTCAAGTCTTCTCTTTTGGATCCATTTCCTTTCTGCGTTGCAGACTTTCGGTCATAGACTACTTGGCATCTTGGACAGATTTGAACATCACCGTTTCGCTTCCTCCTACAAAAGTGTCGGAGTGATTCTCCGTCTTCAGGAAACACTTTGGCGTCATAAGCCAACGAGAGAGTGCTAACAGGAAACACTCCTTGAGCCTCAACTTCATTAACCTCCTTCTGAAAAGGGTCGGTGTCGATCTTCATATCTTTCACTATGAACTTCAACTTCCCCTTGTAAATTCCCTGTTGAATTAAGTCCCTGAAAGCAAAGCAATCATTGGTTTTATGAGTAAAATTGTTATGATATTTGCAATACTTTCTTCCTCTTAATTCTTCTTTTTTCAACAACTTATGACCTTCTGGCAATTTAATTTGTTTATCCTTTAACAACGAGTCGAAAACTTGTTCAGTTTTGGAAACGTCGAAAGTGTATGTTTTCTTATACAAATTTTCGCTAACGGGTTTGGACGGTCGTAAAGCGGAACATGAATAAGGTTTTTCATCTCCTAACTCTATCACGTTAACTTCCGGACTACCGTCGAATGTTTCCCCGTCAGAAGGTTGAGAATCGACATAATGAATGCGTTCCTTCTTTGGAACCTTAAAATCTCTCCCTTTCGTTTTTTCATCCCTTAGATTTTCAATCTGCCGAACGCAAGCGGCTAATTGTGCCAAATCTAACAGATGTTGGGTAACTAACTTCTTACGAATATGATATTCTAAACCCGACACAGCCATCTTAACCACTTCCAATTCAGGAATTGGAGTAAAACATCTACTCCTCATTTGCCTAAAGCGTGCCAAGTAGTCATCGATTGGCTCCCTAGTGAATCTTTTCACACTTAATAAATCCGTCAAGGCAACTCTCAATTCGCCTCTATAGAATTGTTCGTGAAAAGACCTCTCTAATTGGGTCCAAGCGTGAATAGAATTCGATCGTAAGGTTGAGAACTAGGAAAGAGCGTTCCTCGTCAAAGAACTAGGGAATAGCCGCATTTTGATAGCTTCATCCGCGGCTAAATCGCCCAACTCAATAGTGTAACGAGTGATGTGTTCGACAGTAGATTCTCCCGCTTCACCGGCAAACTTCGACAGTTTCGGGATCTTTGTTCCTCTTGGGATTTCTGCTAACTGTACCCACTCTGGAAAGGGCGAATTGAAACCTGGCTGGTTAGCCATGCCGACATTGAACCCGATCCGACTCAGTGCCTGTTCAACTATCCGATTTACGTCATCTGGTTCAACTCTTGCCTCTCTTCCTTGTCGGAGCAAATGTCGAGCCAAATTCTGTCTTGCTAATGCTGCTTGAAGATCTTCTCCCCTCTGCATAAATGCAACTTGTGTTGGATTTTGAACGTGTTGAGGTACTTCGACACCTGGATGAAAAACCGCTTGCTGGTTTTCCGGCATCGCATTACCTGCACTAAAAGTTGGGTTAGTATGAACATGATCCCACGTCGTCGGGATTCTACTATCCTGCTGTGGTGACGACACTTGAGCAGTGTGTCGTACTTCTTGGCCAATAGGATAACTTTGTACCAAAATTGGCCTTGATAGATTCCTGACTACAGGTGGAGTATTGACGGATTCGCTATGCTCATTGTCATCGACACCTAAGACTTGGTTTAATCTTTTCATATATTGTGCAATTTTCCCGCAAGTCTCATTTGTCACCAACATCGCTGGGTTAATAACCGAACCCAATTGAGCCGTCAATTGATCAACCAGTTGTACATTAGCCTCCTCGATTTGTTGACGGATATGTGTAACGGGATTGATAGGCATGTATCTTGAACCGTTACTCGTACCGGCCATGTCCGTAGCAGAACGCATGAAAGTCATGTTAGTGGCCCCCGTCGTCGCATTTGTGCTGCCTACTGAACTACTCAAAGGCCATGTCAACGTTGATCCTGGGACAAAACCAGGTGGCAAACCATAGGGAGGGACTTGTCCCCCGCTATTGGAACTGCTACCAAAAGTAAATCCACTGGCGAGGTTTCCCCCATTTGGGCCATTATTTGGCCATTGAATCGTGGTTACGACAGTTAATTCCACGGCGGAACTGCTTCCTCCGGTCATTTGAGGAGCACTTGTCGAAACACTTGGCGTAACGATTTCTGAAATAATGGTGGTCTGTTGACCACCTTGACTTGTAATAACCATTGACGATGAAGATGGCAAAGTTATGCCACTTCTCAAACGCATGCAAACAAGCACAAGTTACTCCGAACGAGTCCCACTGGGCGTGCCAATTTTGTTTGCGGGTTTTTCGTCCGACGCCTGCCGAACTGACGGTGAGGTGTGGGGTGTGGGTAACGACAGGTTATATGGTAATCTTGTGAAAGGTACTTGACCGTCTTTTTGGTATTTTTGGGTATTTGGATTCACGCAGAATGAAAGTAAATGCGAGTAAGCGTAAAACCGACACCAAGAACACGATGCGGCGAAATTTAAAAGCGCAGTAAGGTAAATGACTTGGAATCGTAAAGGAAAGCGGTTAAAATGTGCGGTAAAGTAAATTGCATGTAATAAAGAGTGCAAGAAAACGTAAAGATTGCATTGAAATTAAATGGGTGGAAGGCTGAGGTTCTTTACAATGGCGTTTCTCCGTTTGTCTGCTCCGGTGAGACGTTTAGGATTTTTAGCCTATGTGTGTCAACCTAGCAACCAACCCCGATTACAAACTAAGGACTTCCTATTTATAGGAATCCGAAAGCTATTTACAAAGCTACTCGCACGTTCTACACAACCGCAGAACCCACGTTTTTGATAACTACCCACTACGCTATCCCCCACGATGTAACTGCCCACGTTGTGGTTTGGGCTTAGTGGATACTTCTGTCGGACTCTGTGTTGACATCTTTGCTGATACATCTTCGACTGACATCTTCCTTCGACCGCAACCTTTGACTCTTGTCTAAGTCTCTTTGTTGCTCGAATCATTGACGTTGTTGTGCTCCAGCCTCTTGGTTCTGGGATGTCGTCCGACACCGAGCTCCTTTCGACAGACGGGGCTATCGCTGAAACAAGCTTTCGACCCGCTGTCTGCCTTAGATGCATTCGATCGATATTGGTGACAAGTAATTCAACTAAACACTGTTTCACCAGCATTCAATCAAAAAACCTGCCCCCGACGTTTCTAGTAGAATGCTGTCAAAGGGCCTTGGCGTACTGAGTTTTTTTTTCCCAAAAATTCCTAAACTTTTTAAAATATATGTTTTATAATGAGAACATGTTAATATAAGGTGTGGTTGGCTCGGTGGTAACTTGTATGGCCACCTTCCTATTTTGGGTTTTTTACTTTCACCAAGGAAAATGATTAAATTTGTTAGTGCCACTGGAAATGTAAAAATTTGATATACTTTTTTAAAACTACCCTTGTAATTATTATTGGAACTCTAAAAAGTGTAGAGTTAATAGGGGTGTTTGTGGAAAAAAGTAATTAAATGCTATTAAAAATTGAAATAGGATCTTATAAATAGGACTAAATAAAAATCTTAAAAGAGTTTTATAAATAAGACCGGAGAGATTAAAAACTTACAATAATCAATACTCGTACTTTCTTAATGGAAATTGCTTTTCGGCCCCCATGACGGACCTTTTGGCCCCCATTTCAAATTTTCATGGACCAAAATACCCTTAAGCGTATTAACATTTTCGGTTCTATGAAATCGGAAAAGCGTTTCCGGTTTTACTGAACCGAAATCAATTTAAACATTATTTCGGTTTTGCTGAACTGAAAATTGAATTCCGGTTACACCTCCGATTATGTGAAACCGGAAAAGAAATTTCGATTGTACTGAACCGGAATACCTCCGATAGTATTGAACCGGAATTTTCGTTGTTCCCGTTGTTCTCGTTGGATTTAATAGGAGGGACAAAATTACCACGGACACCACGTCGTGGAACACCATATGATCTCAAACCAGATAACCTATTGGCAGGATTGTTATCACATTGTGGGGAGATAGGTACACTTGGTGAACCAACTGCTCCTCGCTTCTGCCTTGCTTCCATTTCTTGCCCAAATAAGGTACTGTCAACAACATTGCTACAAGGCACAAGCAGATAAAGTACCTCAAAAGGAATAAGGAAAACCATGTCATAAAAAGATAAGATGCAAAGACCAACTAGAAATAACTGAGCTTGTCATTCCCTTTCAAGCATAGTTATTTCTAAAGCTTCATCTCTAAAGAAAGAGACTTTTAAGTTATTTTGGTTCAATACTGCCGGAAGTATTCCGGTTCAGTACAATCGGAATTTCTTTTCCGGTTTCACATAACCGGAAGTATAACCGGAATCCAATTTTCGGTTTAGCAAAACTGGAATAATGTTTAAATTAATTTCGGTTCAGTAAAACGGGAAACACTTTTTCGGTTTCATAGAACCGAAAATGTTAACACGCTTAAGGGTATTTTGGTACATGAAAATTTGAAATGAGGGCCAAAAAGTCGGTCATGGGGACCGAAAAGCAATTTCGTTCTTAATATGTGTGCCCAAATCTAAAAGGTTAAAAGATATACTCCCTCTAGTCCTATATATATATATATATATATATATATAAGCCCATTTTGAAGATTTTTTTTTGTCCTTAATATAAGTTTCATTTCCAATTTTCATTTCCAATTTTCAATGACATTAATTACTTCTTTTTCACAAACATTTATATTTACCAAACACTTTTTAGATTCCAATAATAATTATAAGAATACTTTTGAAAAAATATATCAAATATTTATATTTTCAATACCACTAATAATATTAACTAAATTTATAAGAGGATATGAAAATTGATCACACAAGTTTATAATAAGCATCTGCTGGAGTAATATAAACTGTAGTTCAATGTCAAAGGTTTAAAAAGACACTTTCTATTAATTTATAAATCTACTATTTACTATATAAAAAGACGCATATTCGAGGCACCAAATTTGTTAGAGAAATTTTCGAGGTACCATGTTTGTTTGCTTAAGGAATACTTGCACTAGAGCGATTCTAGGGAGATAATCATCATCTATATGTGAAATAATTATCCTTAGTTGTTGAAAATTAAATAAATAATTCAAATTTATTCAATCTTATCTATATGTGACATCATTATCATTACTTTTACAAATTTCCAAATCATTATATAATGTGAGTACAAGTTTTTTCAAATCATTCTCCTCAACAATATTCTCTCTCTATTTCCTCTATTTAAAATCTGAACCGGAAGGTAACACTGCATTTTTTTTTTTCCTTTCTAAAAATCGTTGCTTTAATAACTAATGGTTTCTTCCCCTTTCTTCTAATTTTTTTTAGAGTGAAGGGACATTTTAGTCCCTCAAGAAATTTAATTCATTTTTAGTCCCCATGTTTTCCAAAAGTACCAATTTAGTCCTTCATGTTTTCTAAAAGTACCAAATTAGTTCCTTAACAAAGTGGCTAACAGAAATAGAACAGAGACTAAAATGGTGCTTTGGGAAAACTTTGGGGACTAAAAATGAATTAAATTTCTTGAGGGACTAAAGTGTCCCTGTCGAAAAACTTGAGGGACCAAAGTGTCCCTTCACTCTTCTCTTTTATTAAAATAGGATTTGATTTTATGCTTGATGTAAATAATTTTTTTTGTTTTTTGTTATTATATTTCTTGGATGTGAAATGTTATTTTTTTTTAAAATTGTGAGCTCTTATTTATTTTTTATTGCAATTTCAAGGAATTAAAAAAAAATAATTTGTGTTGTCGTTGTTGTCGAAGATTATTATGATTTTTGCAAGGTGTTAGGCATTTTGAAGTCATGTACGATAAAGCTGGAGCAGAAGTACGTTGCATTTGTAGTTGCTTCAATTTCAAAGGCTATCTGTGCTGACATGCTTTGTGTATCCTTAATTACAACGGTGTGGAGGAAATTTCATGTCAGTATATTTTGTCGAGATGGAGGAAGGATTTTAAGCGATTGTATTTACCTCACCTCAACTCATATGATGTTAATATTACCAACCCAGTTCAGTGTTTTGATCATTTGTACAAATGTTCTATGCAAGTTGTTGAAGAAGGGATGATATCCCAAAATCATTATATGGTTTCTTGGCAAGAATTTAAAGAGTCTTTGAATAAGAATATAAGATCCGCCTTGCAGTAGACAAGATTGAATAAATAAATAAATAATCATAATGAAAATAATATGATGTGCATAATTTTTTTTATTTCTTGTTTACCAAACATTTCTTCAAAATATTACTTTTTGGCCCGCCATGTCGAGAGGAGTTTTTTAACATTTTTGTTTTTATTATTAAGTCTTTTATCTTATGTAATATATAAAGGTAATATATAAATGAATAAATATTTTAATAAATGATTCATTATAAAGATTAAGATCCAATAAGATAAAGATAATCATAATAAAAATATTTAGTTTGAGATAAGATAAAGATTTTTATGATTCAATTTTATTATTAACTTGAGATAAGATAATCGATGGAAAAGATAAAAATATTTAATTATGATTAATAACAACAATTGTGATAATCATATTTTTTAAAAAATACTAATTTTACAAAAAAAACTACTCCAAAAATTTAAAATATTTAGTTTGAGATAAGATAAAGATTTTTAGGATTCAATTTTATTATTAACTTGAGATAAGATAATTGATAAAAAAATAAAAATATTTAATTATGATTAATAAAAACAAACGTGATAATCATATTTAAAAATAATAATAATTGTACAAAAAAAAACTACTCCATCCTCACATATTTATTATTTATCATAATAAATTTGATAATCATATGTAAAAACTAGCTTTCACCACGTGCAATGCACGGGTTATTGATATTTTAATTTTTTTATATTAAATATTTTAAAGTAAAGATTATTATTACACAACAATAAAAAAAATTATACAAAAAGATACAAACTCAAATCAAACCCTACACTTAAAAAAAAATAATTTAAATGAGTTTGTTGAGAAATTTTGTACTTTTTTGTATAAATAAAAAGTAACACTTTTTATATGATATCTTCCGTATTTATTTAATCAATCAATTAACATTTTCATATGATTATGAACTTTATTTTGAAGAATCAAAAGTAAATCATATTTAAATATTTTCATCTTTTTTGTTTGGTGGTATTATGAGTAAATTTAATGATAAAGTAGAATATTCAGTATTTCAGAGGACATGAAGACGACATTGAACTTGTTATTCTTGACTGTCTTGATTAACACATTGCATTTTATAAGGAATATAACGACTGCTTTTTTTATACTTTTAATATTATATTTGTTTATGTATATATAGATGAGTATTAAATTAATGTATTTCTTATTTAGTTGATCGATGAAGTAACACGTTTTTATATACCATTATTACGTTTATTATGATATTATGATTAATTGGAGTGAAATCAAAATTATTTTTTTTTATTTTTTTTGTTTGATGTTTTATTACGAGTATATTTAAGGCTAAATCAAAATATTTCCTATTTCATAGGACATGATAATTTAGTATTTTTTTAATATAAATTATCATCTTTTTAATATGATTACCACATTTATTATTATTATTCATATTTAAATATTTGATATTTTTCATCGTTTATCTTATCTCAAGTTAATCATAAGATTTGATCCTAAAAAATCTTTATCGTAATTGTTCTAATTATCATGAATTTTTTTATCAATTTTTGAAATGTATGTACTTTTGTTTTTAATTTGTTACATTTTTTTAGAGATTATAACAACTAAAGTATTTATCCATGGTAAACTTTTTACAAAATGATAATCATTATATTTAATCGTATATCCATATTATTCGTAATGTTTGAAAAAGTCTATATTTTATTAGTATTTAATTTTTTTTACTTTGAAAAAAATATTGGAATAAAATAATATAAAATTATGTAAAAAAAATTTGTCATTTTTATAAGATATTCTACCTTTATTATATTTTTTTATTATAATTATCATTTAAATTTTAAATATATTTTTTTTAGTTTAGCTTTAGAGTTGACGTGTTGTGCCATATGATCTCTCCATGGATTACGTGGAAATTTCTAGATGAGACATGCAAATTTTTTTTTCTTATATGTTTTATAAGTATTGAATCTATCTCGTATTTGTAATTTGTGTATAGCATCAAAAATTTTTATTAAAGAATATCCTAACCAAATAATCCCTAAGTTTTTTTTATAGATTAATCCCTCCGTTTTTTAATATAAAACTTTTTATATTAATTATTATTATTTTTTTTGTTCATGATCGGACTGTCCACCACCGAACGCAGTGACTAATCTTCTCGCTGGCTTGTAGGCACCTCTAATGGGTGGGACAGATTAATTATTATTTTTTCATAACTATTGTGATAAAAAAAAATAAATTTATCTCGATAATACATTCAGATAAAGTGGTTACAAAAAAATAGGAAGAGATTTAGATTGAATTTAACTGTTTTTATCTTTAGATCTATAGTTTGTATTTTTTTTTTAAATATTGTTGTTATCTTTTAATATATTATGAGACTTATTTATAGGATTATAATTTTAATTTATTTATTAAATATAATTAATGATGAGATTTTAATGTTGTTGGAATAATGATTTGTAAAATTTGAATAATCTATTTAACTTAATTTTTTTCCCGAATTTCTAATAATGAGAGACATTTGCTTATTTGTATCTATGAGCACATTAATAATAGTACATGCTTTGGCTTTTGTTATTTTTGCACTGTAACTCAGTTAGATACCAGGTTTTGAATAGAGTGGTCCTTACTATTAAATGAAGTATTGTAGAACTTTGTAATTATGCGGTCATCATTTGAGATTTTATGAAAATTTAATTAGACAGTATTGTGTTGACGGCAGTGAACTGTGATATACTGAGATGACCTTTAAAAATAATGAATTATTTTTTAAGGACGATAATATTTAATAATTTAATAATACTTACCTTTTTCTTATATATTCATTGCTATAGATGAAACTTCTGCCAATGCAAAATGACAATGGTGATGCATGCGTGTAGTGGGATTGCAACTTATATGGTGACACATTGGAAGAGACGATGATTCATGAACAATAAAAAAGAGAGGAGAATGATGAAGAAGGTGACTTTCATGACTTGAGAAATCATCATATTTATAGTTTGAAATATGTGATAACTAAAAATTATTTGGGTTTATCATGAACTCAAGCATCATCTCTTTGGGTTTATCGATCTTTTTGTTGGAAACCAACAAGCGGCCTAACAATTTAGTAGAGGGAGGTGAATAGTAAATTGAAGTAACGATACTAATTTTTCGAATGTAATTGATAATAACAAATTACGCGCTTACTGTTTTAAAGTAAAAATAATTTTCTGTCCAAAAATGAATGAACTACTCGATTAGTTGATGGACTACTCGAGTAGTGCGTGTCAATTCAGACAGATAACAGAGTTTTCAAAAGCTGGGTTTTGCTAACACAAAGCCAAGAACAGAAGCGGATGATTTGCTATCTTAAGGTTCTGAAGAAAGATTAAATAACAGAAATAAACGAAAGCATGAAAAGATCGACACATGGAATTATTATACTGGTTCACTCTCTACCCACTTGAGAGCTACGTCCAGTCCCCCCTAAACCTTAGGGAGTGTCTACTAATAATCAGTTCAAAATGGTTACAATAGGAGATACAAGTGAACCTCACTCTATCACACCTATCCCTTTCAAGAGTGTACCAAACTCTTGAAGTCTACCCCAATTTGAATTGATTCTCTGTTGAAGAACCTCTTCAACTTTCCACAAAGAGAGCTTCTTGAAACCTTCAAGAACACCTTCTCCCTTTCGCAATAGATCCTCTTGAAACCTTCAAGAGATCCTTCCTTTCTTCAATGGAGAAATTTGATCACTGAGAAACGGCTCCAGAACAATCTCAATATATGATGAGTCAGAAAAGCTAGAATACTAGAGATTGATTTCTTAGAAAGGGATTGGATCAATTTGTTCTTTTGTGTGCAATGTTTGAAAACAATTTTGCTCCAGATCCATATCGCTCTTGTTGAAGAGGTAATCATTATATTGAGTTTTTCAAATCGCCAGAATCAGGGAGGAGCCTTAGAAAACTAATTAGGAAAGATTCTCCCTTGATTGCCTCTTCAACAGCCATATTAGAATTAAAATACTGACAGATCTGATACGTACTACTCGAGTAGTTGAAACACTACTCGAGTAGTGAGAAAATTTGTGGACTTACTGTTTCTCAAACTACTCGATTAGTGAAGTAACTAATCGATTAGTTGAGAACTAATCGATTAGTCAACAGACTACTCGAGTAGTTGAGGAGACAGTAAGTAGACTAATTTTCATCAATGCAGACTACTCGAGTAGTTACTGCTACTTTTATAAAAATTAAAGACCAGAAATAATTTTCCAAAGCACCTAGTCCCTTTCTAAGTTTTTGCACTATTTTAGCTCAACTAGTATTCATGCCAACTAACTCATAATCGCTTGAGTAAAAACCTAAGTCTACCACCCACACTCAACATAAATATAAAATATTACAAGGGAGCGGGAAATGGAAAACTTCTAAATGATCGTTGTTGCTTTGTCTTCATCAAGGACAACTTGTTGATTTATTTGTCTTCATCAAAACCTTTTTGATTCTACACTTTTTGAGGATAATGATTTTTTTTTAACAAAATGAAGATAATGATTCAACATATTCCACATATAGATAATTTATTTAATTTTAAATATTAATTTTGGACAGATAATTTATTTAATTTTAAATTATAATTTTGATTAAAGACGATGTTATCTACCTACAAATGCTCTAATGCTAGTATTCCTTAAACGAACAAACATGGTGTCTCGAAAATTTTTCTAACAAACGTGGTGCCTCGAAAAAGGATGTTTTTATATAAGTATATATAGTAGATGTTAATTTATCCATAAAATAAATAAAAGATATCATAGATAAAAGATGTTTGGAAATACAAAATTTATCAAAAGATCATATAGATTATTACTCGTACCTTTTTTATAATTATTTTTTGTTATTGTTTAATAATAATCTTTATTTTATAATAAAAATAATAATAATCTTTAATTTGAAATATTTAATATAAAAAAATTAAAATATCAACAATCAGTGCATTTCACGGGGTAAGAGCTAGTTATGAGATATAAGGAACAGGATTTTTAAGGCACTTTCTATTTGATTTTATGACGAAGATATTAGTTTTTTTTTTAAAAAAAAAAGAAGAAAAGAAGCGAAAATTATTACCTACTTCCAATGAATTTATAATCTAATAAAATCAATTAAAACATATGGTAATCTAATCTAATCTTAAAGATTTATGGTAAGAAACTAAGAATAAATAAACAGTTAGTAGCAGTAAACAAATACGATCAAGTAATCGTTAAGATTAGATTTGCCCTTCCGTACATCATAGGTACTTTATTTATAAATACCTGAACGAGAAAGGGTTGCATACTTGCATTCATATCATCATAGTATATAATAATATATATTCTGTCTTTCTGACTTTCTCCCTCAACACTTACCCTAACACAAACAAAACAAGCATACCCTTCCCTGCTTCTTGGAAATTAAAGATGAATAAGAAGATGCATAAGAATAACAAGAAAAACAAGGGCCGAGTTACTTGGTCAGTGGAACTACACAGAAAGTTTGTTGCTGCTGTTAATCAATTAGGCATTCACAGTATGTTCTTCACTCTCTCTTTTCTTATATATAATAATGCACAACAACAAAAAAATGTTACTACCACTTTAATCAATCTTAATTGTATTATTTTTCTGTTTTTCTTAAAAGGAATAATTAATAATCTAGCTAGCAATCTAACGTTCAAAGAATTTAAGCTTTGTTATTAAGACTTGCTTGATTACTTTTCTTTATCAAATAATTAAGTTTTCTTGGTGGAAAAGATATCATGCCATGATATATTCTCTGTTCTCATATTCCCTTTTGTTTAATGTCATGCCATGCATGAAGAGTTCCTTAATTTACTGATATAAGTGCCTCATGTTAGTGTTGTTATTCTGATTTGCAGAAGCTGTACCTAGAAAAATTCTTGAGCTGATGAATGAAGAAAATCTTACAACGGCGCATATTGGCAGCCATCTCCAGGTATTTTGTCTAATCCTTTAATTTATTTATATGCTTTATTTTGATATTATTCAAACTTAATTAATGTCTTTTAATTTGAATTCTTATTGGCTTATTGCATTGCTGCAGAAATATAGACTTCGTCTGCAAAGAAATAGCGCCCGTGACCCGAACCAACAGGGTTCTCAAAGTGATGATTCTGAATCTGAACAGTTTCAAGATGATGCAAGTTACCATTCAAATGTTAATGTTGCTACTGTTGATTCAGAATGGTATACTTCAACAAACTCAACATTCAATAGAAACCTAGACTTCAATTTTTGTGATCAATTACAAATGGAGCATGATTGGATCATGGAATTGATTCAAGGGACCTCCTCTTTGGAACAACAGCATCAGGCTCAGCGGAACCGGCAGAAGTATCAAAACAATTGCATTGCTAATAATATTGGTTCAGTAGAAGACTTGAATTTGATTACTGCATCTACCAGCTGCAGCCAGCCTTCACGAGAGTCAGAGGAGATTGCCAAGTTGAGACAGGAGATTTCGGAGTTGAGACAGGATATGTCTGCCAATAGAGTCGAGAATCATCGGTTGTGTGAGATGGTTGTCCAAGAATTAAAGGCGCAGCACGAAATGTTGATGCAGGCTGTCTCATGCGCCAATGCAGCAGCAGCAGCCCGAGTTGACCCAACATACTCTGCTGAGCAATAGCAGTAGTACGCAGCAGCGCCAGAACGACAAGTCCCTCAGACATTCTCAGATTATTTGACCTGTTTTATAGCTTTTGTTTAGATATGATTACAATTTTTTATTTTATTTTTTTGTCTCCTTGATTAAATCACATATAGATCTTGTGAATTTTGTTGATACTGACATGGTGGAGGAGGTAATAGAAAGTTATACATTTGTTTCTGTTGGTATCTAAGGTATTTCAAGTCTTACATTTTCTACATGGCTTTTTATTCATATCAGTGTATGCATTACTTTAATAACATAGGTAACAATCTTTTGCAACAGTCTTGCCAAAATAAATTGTTTTATGCTGTTTGACTTGTTATGTAATCAGTGTAATTAAAGAAGAGGCATCACCGGATACAAAATATTGTCAATTTAGACTTTTTCCTTTTTTAACTTCAAGGTAAATATGACACAAAATATAAGATACATGACCTTTTTTGTTAGAATGACAAACTAACTAAAGGATCAAAGTGCATATCTTAAAACTTTAAGGGATTGAGTATTGAGATATATTGAGTTGCACTAGCGTTTATTATACTACATGTTGCATGCTGGATGAAACCAGGGGCACTACATTGCAGGCCACCATGTTTAAAACCATGGCAAAATTGACACAATGTTACTTTTAATTTACAAATAGAGTTCTTTCACCTGTTCCCAACTATCAAATGAAAGCATTGTTTTGTCTTCTGGTTGGTGATTTAATCCTTTTTGCAATTTAAACAAGTCATAGCAGAGTTCTTAATTGCTATTTCTGATCCAAGTTGCGATAAACCAGTCCTTTGAGAGAGAGATTTTTAGGGTACAAGTTATATTATATTCTTATTGAATAATTTAATTTTATAGAATTATGTTCTAACACCTTGGTTCTTGCCAAACACAATACATGAGTCTTCATCTGGTAATACTCATGTTTTGTTGGAGTAGCATGTATGACTATGATGAGCAGAACATTGATAGGAGGACAAGCATTATAAGTGTTTTTATCTATATTCTACTAATTAAGATACTTCAGTCACTACAACTCACATGAATTATTTAGACAATCTATGACTTGTCCCAGAGTCCAAAACTATGCAGACATCCTCCTCTGGACTTTTTCACTTCAGATTGCAAATATAAACTATTAAGACATTCTATGGAGAAAAGCTTGATTAGTTATACTTGCAAGTTAATGTTGGATGGATCTAATTCTATGGTTATTGTACTTAATTACTATATTTAAAGTCAAATTATTATTTAGGTGATGGAAAACAAAAGCAATTTTCCTCCACTAAATGGATGGTTAGCAACACAAGCTCTAGCCTATAAATTTCATTTGTTTTAGACATTTGAATCATCACTTTTTACATCCTTTGCATGAAATAAGCTCATTACATTATTATTCATATTCTAGACAGTAACTTGTACAGAAAAAAAATTTCTACTCTTTTCTTCCTCATCATTAGAAGACTTGTTATACTCTCTTCTTTGATACCCTATGTTTTTATTTATAAATCACATTTAACTGAAACACACGGATCAACGTGGATAATTAACTTTTTATTTTATTTCATTTCAAAAAGTCTTTCAATTTTAATTTACACTTTTACATCTTTTTCTTGTTAGGGGAATTGATAATAACAAATATAGTTATTTAGGAAAATATAATTAAATACCTCTTAAAAAAATATAAAATGACTTATATATAAAAACAAATAATTATTTTAGAATGTGACCTACATGTTGTTAGGATTGACCTCAAATCTCGAATGGATGTGAATCGAGTTTTATTAAATTTCAAAAATATTTTTATAATGAATAGTAAATTAAACATATGCTAACGAAAAAATCAGTTGACCAATAATTAACAATTCAGTCAATACATTTTTTCTTAAAAAATACACAATTACTAATAGTTTACATTATAACATTACATGAATAGATTTCCATGCAAAAGGTAACTTCATTGAAAGCTAGTACAAGCGTGCGAAAACGCAGACGAAGGAAATGGTAAATCGTCTTACAATATTACATTTTAACTACACATTAATGCATTTACAATATACACAATTCTTATACATACACAAAAAATAAAATATCAATTCCTTATTTTCACTCATACTTATATTGTTTTATATATTTAAAAAAAGACAACTAAACATTACTCTGCATTTCTTTATTTTTTTCGTACGGAAAACTTTATCATTTACAAGTAATACTAATAGCAACTTACAGAAAAATATCGAGACCACTTAAAAAAAAAGAGCATTAGAAAATATATCTCAAGAATATGTTCCAAATTCAATCACAAAGACAAAGAGGAAGGGGGAAATAGTTAATATATAATCTTGCATTCGTTTATAGTTTTTCATGTTGGATTGTATTTCTTAAATTACATTTGAATAATAAATATTTTACTTTAACACAATATTTTTAAACTACCTCATTTGAATATCAATAAATTATTTAGGTTAATAAATAAATTAGTGCTAACTAATTCAAGAAAATTATACTCAGCGTTTGTAAATAACTACCAACAAACAATCAAACACGGCATAAGCGTAGACCCGTGCATTGCACGAGCTTAAAATAAGTACTCATTTCAATTTATTTAAGATTTTAGAGTTTCATACGGATCAATAAAATCATTTAATGTTTTAAATTTTAAGAAAAATATATAATAACTTTATTATATTATCCTCATACTACATTAATTACTCACTCCGGCTAGAATTATAAGCAACAAAAAACCTCAGTTTAAAACATAAGCAAAACTAACTAACTTTATTAAATTTTGTTTCATTCCTAATGTCACTTTCCTAAAACATCCCTAGAAAATTGTTATCTTATTTAATTTTTGTTTTCATTCTCAATATTATTTTCCTAAAATACCTCTATTTTTTATAAATTTTGAGAAAAATTAATAGAATCAACTAATCTCCTTAATAAGCATAAAATTAGTTAATTTTGCTTATAATTCGAGCATGAATGAGTATCACATAATTTCAAAATATTTAGAAGTAATATTAAAATTTAAAAAATTAATTAATACATTATCAAATTCCTAAAATAATAAATACTCCATTCATCTCAAAATATAAGACCATCTTGACACTTTTATTTTGTCCCTATTTATAAGACCTTATACCAATTTTCAATGATCATTAATTATTTTGTTCCATAAACACCCTTATCTATTTAACACTTTTTAAATTCCCAAAAATATTAATAGGGATAATTTTAAAAATACATATTAAAAGTTTACATTTCTAATACAATTAACTAAATTAAACACTTTTTTTATGGTAAAATTTTTCAAAGGAACTCTATAAATAAGAATGGAGGAAGTAATTTGAAACCGGACAAATAAATTGGATGCAAGGAGTAGCAATGTAGCATCATAAGATGTATGTGCTTATGTGGTTACGTGGCAAGATATCCGTTATGCAATTGTCCCCGTCGAAGGTGAAAGTAGATGACACGCCAAACAAAGCAATGCCCAAAGAAACCACTCTACAAGACAAGTGTCCCTCACTCACAATTCACAAACACTCGCTCTCGCTGACTCATTTGTTTTTCTTACTCCTCTTAACCTATTTATAAGTTTTTTTTTTTTTTTCATTTTTCACACTCGTTAAAAAAGTGTAAATGTAAAAATTTGATATACTTTTTCAAAATTATCTTTATAATTACTATTGAAACTCTAAAAAAATAAATGTTGATTTAATAGGAATATTCGTGGAAAGAAATAATTAAATGCTATGAAAAATAACCAAACTGAAAATTCCAAAAGTATCTTGTAATAGGACGCAGGTTCTGCATTTCGAATTTTCTTTTTCTTCTTATTCTCTCTTGCAACATCATTTCCCTCAGAAGTTTCTAGACGCTTTCACTGGTAAACCCCTTCTTCCTTCATTCTCATTTTCCTTTCATCTACTATTACTTTTCTTATGAATCTTTACTCTGCCTTATTTTCACCTTCTAATATTATTATTACTGTTTTTGTTTTTTTTTTTTCTCACTTTTGCTTGTTATCTGGGGTTCTCTTGTTGTACAATGACTTTTTTTTTCTTATTTTCTTTTTCTTGATTCATCTGATGCATAATAAAAAAAAAATAAGAACTTGGAATTACTCTTGCTGTCTTTCAATGGAATATTTGATGCCATTTCTCTGTCTGGTAGAAGCTCAGGTTTTTAGTTTTTGATTTTTATTTTAATGTATTTATATTTTGCATTTTTTTTAATTCATTATGCCATCTGTTTCATATTTTAAGGTTATGCACTGGTTTTAAAAAAAATAGTTAAATGGTGTAAGAATTTGGGATATTTCGACTATAATGTGAAAAAGAGGATGTGATAAACAGGGGAGTGTTGGAAAAAATGACATTAATCATGTATTTGGTTTTTGTAAAAGAACAATATATGTGAAACATGGGACAAAAACTCTATGAACACTACATATGAAACGGAGGGAGGAACATTCTTTTCTGGGTCTCTTCGGAGAACATTGGAGATTGCTTTGGCATTTTAAAAATTTACCCTTGATTTTAACATTTCTTGTTTGTTTGCTTAACCATAATCCTTTAAGACGTTCAGGCAAGGCAAGAACACATAGGAAAATCTACTACATTACTTTTCTGTTATGATTTATGAATGCGTCTATTTCCCATTGCATATGTTCTTGTTTTAGTCCCTTATCCTTGATTGTTCAAGATTGAGGTTAAACTTACCTTTAGTGGATAAATCAGTGTGTACACTAGAAAATCCCTTAAAGTTATGATATTTTCCGACCTGATATGAAGATGGATAAGTAGCATTTTTATTGATTTAGATTATCACTTGATAGTCAATAGGATTGACACATTTGGTCAAATTGTAGCTTGGATTCCATTCTCAGTTTTTTCTATAGGTAAGTGATATATAACTTCACTATAAATGCTTGTTGAGGTTGGTAGTCTTATATTTAATCTAAACTTTTTTTTGTACCCAAATAAATTTATCACTGGATATATCTGATTGATTACTTATCCAATCTATTTTCTTTCATTTATGTGAACTAACCTTTTTATTTTCAGCATGTGTTTTGAGATAATGCTGAGTAAGAGGACAGGATCATTCCAGAAGAATCAGCACATGGATAAACTGGCAATTTCTGATACTTTGGGGAGCAATGACAAAAGCAACTCATTTTTCAAAGCCCCATTTCTGTTTGTGGGTCTGAATCCTAAAGGCTTGTTGGATTCTGACTCAATTAGGAGTCCCACTTCTCCCCTAGATCTTACATTTTTTTCAAATCTAGGCAATCCCTTTAGAAGATGGGGTTGTAGCAAAGTAGGCCTAAGCATTGTAGATTCTTTGGAAGAGAGTAAGAAGCCTAGTCTTAGTCCCCAAATGGTGATCAAAGCCCCAAATTGTAATACCTGCATGGAATCTGTTAAGGCGTCTAAGTCTTTGCCCAAAGATTTTTGCAAGCTTCCTTATACTGAAAATAGTTCTATTTTCCGCAAGGGTGAATCCTCCACTGTTGTTTTTGAGATCGGAGAAACCCTCCTAGAGAATGATCCATTCGGAAAAACTAGTTCCTGTTCGTTAGACTCCGATGATTTCGCCTTCAACCAAGTGAGCTCTCCTCCTCATTTTATTGGAGGAAGCCGTAACCCAAAAACCCTTCCACAAACTGAATCAAATGCTAACCTTGTGACCTCATGCTCCTCTAATGACTTTGCCACGTCTTTGTCTGCCAGTGAGATTGAACTCTCTGAGGACTACACATGTGTAATTTCCCATGGCCCTAATCCCAAAACAACTCATATTTTCTGTGACTATATCTTGGAAACTCATTCTGATGATGTCGAAAACAAGTGTGAGAATGGGGAAAACAAGGAGGGAGTGTTCTCCCTGGTTGTAAACAGGTTACAGACTCCATGCCAATATCCCTCTAGAGACTTCTTAAGTCTCTGCTACCGTTGCAACAAGAAACTTGACGAGGGGAAAGATACTTACATATATAGGTAAGTAGATTACCATTTACCACTGTTCCATCTCTTGTGTTTTGACATAGAGTTTCTTAGAAGTGAAAACCCTCAATTTAGCTTTTCAAAGATAATAGTGTGTCACTAGTTGGGTATTTTGTCACCAATCAAGTCCTTCAAAGATTTAAAACACTACCTCATTTGTCCTTCTAAGGATTTGAGTAACTGATAAGTCATTCAATTCAACGTTGTTTTACATCTTTTAAGGATTGAATTGGTGACACAAACTTTGGAGGACTAAATCCAGAGTTTACTCTTTACTAGAATTTGATTCCAAGATTGCCTTTCTTTGATGTATTGCAGAGGTGAAAAAGCGTTTTGCAGTTTAGCTTGCCGTGCACTTGAGATCATGATTGATGAGAAGTTGGAGAAATCCAATTCAGTTTCTGAAAACTCTTCAAAGTGGGAATCTGATGAGGAGCTTTTTGAAACCGGCATGCTCACCACTACATAGAGGCCGTTCAGCCATTGACACCAAGTCCATGGCACAAGTAGGCGCACATGATCATCCATTCACATAAGAGCTGTTTTATTTGCATCTATTGGCAGCCATGGATGGTCCTTTTGTACATCGTTGCGTTTGCTTAGCCATTGTTCCATTGTTTTTTCAGCTCTCATGGTCTTGGTTGAAGATGGCTCTAGTTTTGGTTTCCATGACAATGGATATTGGGTATTGTTGTTATGATATTATATGATAGGTTAGTCTTATTTTGTATGCAAAAAATAAGGGTTGAAGCCAATCTTTTGTAGCTTACCCCTTATTGAAGTTGCCTTGCATTATCTCTATATAATGTCAAGAGTCAGTGTATACAACCCAAACAAGGTTTTAACTTGGAAGTGTATACTACTATTATACTCCCTCCGTTCCTTTTTATCTGTCTTTTTTGAAGAGATTTTTTGTTTCTTTTTATCTGTCGTATTGAGGATTTCAAGAGTGTAATAAAAGCTATTTTCCATGTTTGCCCCTATTTAATATGTCTTGGTTTATGTAAGTAGTGGAGAAAAATTAATGATTATAGAGAGAGAAAGGGTATAGTAGGAAAAAACATAATTAATGCATTGGAAATTCGAGTAATGATTGGATTTCTTAATGGACGTGTTTTGTTTGAAATATGACAGATAAATAGAAACGGAGGGAGTAGTATTTATGAACTTATGAAGCTCCCTTTCCCATGAAATAAGTTGAATGATTTGGACCTTTAAAACATGATGAAAAATGTGATTATCTTCACGGTTTCACTTCCATAGAAGATAGGGATGAGTTGTAACCTACAGAGTCCATGAAAGTATCGGTATTATACTCATGCGATACTGATATGGGTATGATATTTTCCAGAGCTATGTTATTTGTACACCAGCTTTTAACATCTAATTTTATACTTTACCTATTATTTCTCTTCTCCTATAAATTCTATGCAAGGCCAAAAAGTGGATGAATATGGGTGTCATGCCATACGGTGGGGCACACAGATGTCCATCAAACATTTTCCTATTTTCTAATACGCGTTTCAAAAGTATCTTCCAATTTTATTTTATTTTTTTAAATTGTTTTTGTAAAAACATGTTTAAGATATTTTTTCATATTTTTTCGACGTGGTCAAGATACTTAATTTGACTTTGTTTTTAATTTTTTAATATTTCAATTTTTATACTTTTAAAATAATTTTTTAAATTAAATTTTAATAAAACAACTTATTTTTGATGTATAATATTTTAAAATATAATCCCCAAGTTTCAAATCTAACCTATCCTTTGCTTTCACATCACCATGATTTTTTCTTCCTTTCATTTCCCTTTTCCTTTTTATGAAAAAAAAAACCCCATAAAAATAGGAATATGATTACAATAGTATGATATGGGAATTTTTATTTTGTCATCACTAATATTTTTAATATCTTATTTTAAATTTCAAAGAAGTAAAGTATCTTCCTACTCGTGCCATATTATACACGAAACATATTAACTATTAACTATTTGAGCTTGATACATCGTAACTTAATTTTAAATAAGTGGCTAACTTGTGGCAAGATAAAATTATCTCGTCATTGTGTCAAGCTTATAGTCTTTGCAAGTGGTACCAAATAACTAAAAGTTAGATGACGATATAGAGATTAAGAAATGTAATTAATATATTTATTTGTTTTATCTTCCTACAAACTATTGCTGCCTATTAAAAATTTAAAATTCACAAGACCATAATATTTTTTTTTATCTTTTTGGCATCCCTGACCATAGATTCTAAACGATCGCCCATAAGACTCATCCATGGTCCTTATCATATATTCTTATCAAATTCACTCTTAAAAAGACTCATCCATGTCACTTCACATTCATTCTACCTAAAATGTCCAAATCAACACTACTTTGAAAGAAAAAAAAAAAACAAAAACAAAAACAAAAAACAAAAAGAGTAAAAATCCACGAGGTTTTCATTTTTCAATTGACCAGTTCGCCGTATTAGAAAGGGCTGGTATCTCTTTAACTGAGCACAAGCAATGTTCTAAATCTCGAACATGATCAATTAGTTCAACATATTCTGCAGCGGAACAATTAGCATCTTCTTTGATTCAAGTACAGGTTTCACTTATAGTATCAATTAGTAAACCCTACGTTGAATGTAGCAATATATGATTCACCTCTTAAATCTTTTAGCACAACTGCACAAGCACATAAAAGGGAATGAGTACCCAAAATAACCACAATATAAATATAAGTAATTTACACAAGCTGATTTGGAATGTTAAAATTCTCATAGAACACTTAAAACACTTGAGATCATCGCTGAAAGCACCAATACTACAAATTAAATTAGCAGACCCAACATTTCTCCCCAACACCAAATGAACATGAAGAACCATTGTTCTCTCCACTTGAATATGGTGTGCACTTCTTCGAGCAATATTAAGGACATGGATGGCCACTGCCTCACAAGAATAAAGTGCAATCGAAATATCGAATTCATGCTTTGATGAAACCAATAAGAAAGCAGTGCCACTTGCTCAGCCTCTTGTCTGTCTTGTGTTGTAGGATTTGCAGTGCAAGCATTTATGTCCCACAAAATGGAACTGGGCCTGAGAAAATTTGCCACAATCGTTACACAAGATCGAAACCTGTTTGAGGGTATCACACATCAGTCCCTTACATATCAACAGGGAACTTACTACAGGATTCAGAATTGTAGCAAGCAAAAATGACAGATATAGATTGCAAAGCAAATGCATAATAAAATATGTCAACCACTAATTCCTCATTCTCCCATATAATCTATTGCATGGATACATTTAACATATAATACCCATAAATCCATAATCATCGGAGGGACAAAAAGGAGCACTAACCATTTTATTCCGGAATGGTTGGGGCATTGGTGTAGCAGCAATCTCCAAGTCAAGTTTCTCCCAAACCTTTGACATATCACAGACTGACTTCGAGCAGAGAGGACAAGCATATCTGATGAAGAATTAAATAAATCGTCATGAAATTTTCATATAGATATGAAGAAGGAAGGAGACAAGATGAGCTTCTGGGACACTCACTGTAAATGTTCTCTCATTTCTTCTAGGCAGCTCTTATGTATTGTATGTCCACAAGGCATAACAAGGACACCTCTTGTGGTTTCAAACAAATACTGCATTCACAAATTTTGGTGTGCTAGAATCAGTAGTCAGCACTTCAATCTGGTAAAAGGAATCATGACATCTAATCATGAAAGTTGCAAAATGTTACCTCACAACAAATGGGGCAGTCATGATGCATTGCTCCTTCCACACAAGGGTGACTGTTTTTCAGCAAATTTGAATAGCAGCAACCTATGTGAAGAAATCGTGAATGTGAATTGATCAAAAAGGTTGTACATTTCAAAATAATGACACTGCTACTAGCTACTCACGAAAAAGCATATAAATGATTTACCAAGAATGGCATGGGAAAGAAAAATAATTACTCACCGCACTTCTCACAATGGAAAACATTCTCCCTTCCCCCAGTTCTGCATTAAAACATATCAGAATCATTCAGTTCAAATTTCGATTCAAAGCAAAATTCATGGGAAGCAAAATCGAAGATATATTTAAAATACAAATGTGACATTTTTTTAAATGCAAAAGGCACTGAAGTTACAAGAAGCATGATTGATACTTGGGAAAGGACACACCATCACATTCCCACTTTCTAAAACTTTCCACAAAATCAGGTGGAGCAGGACTACTTTAGTTAGGGAGCGAGCCCAAATTAAATTTTTTTAGTCAGAAAAATTCTTCCCTCAACCACCCCATTTCAAACACAATGTTGAGCTGCTACATAAAATGCAGAGGCAATAATATTTCAAATTAATAAACAGATATCATTTCATACCTGCAAATTCCACAGTCACTGCAGTGGTACTGCTGTTTAGATATCTGCAGAACACAAGATGTTAGATAGATACACACATGGGGATCTTCCTTCTCTAGCTCATATCATCAATTTATTCCATCACTAATCTAGATGCTAAGTTGAGAGAGAATTCTCAATACACTGGTTTATCCTCACCTCAGAGATAATCATACCAACATCTTATCAAAGGCAGAATAATAAACATAAAAAAAAAAAAGTGAAAATAAAAAATCCTCAGTTCCAGGAATAGCTACTTACATCATCATCAAAGAGCTTGCATGTCTCACAAAAGTATTTTCCCATACAAACACCACAATTTATACAATTTTGCTGAACCTGGAAGCAATATAAATCAGCACATTAAAAAACTTGGTTTCAAATGTTCAGCGCAGATTGCAAATGATACTATTTCAGCATTTATCATGGATGATATGTTTGATAAAATAATATGGGACAAACTATAGCCTAGTCAAGAACTTAGATGGAAGTCACAAAGCTACCAAACTTTCCACTAAACATCTGGAAGGCTTTCATAAAGCAATAAGCTTAAACCCCTTAATAAATGTACTTCTTTGTATCCTTTATGCTTGTCAATGTGCATATACATTAACATGCAGAGCCATATTCCTTTTTATTTGATAAATAATAAAGATATAACTCATCTTAAAGTAGTATTGATTGCCCCTTATAATTTGTATACCACAAACAAAAAGTAAACACGCAGACATTAAAAAAAATCTAGACTTACCTCTTGCTCGGTCCCACAAAGTGAGCATATCACCTGAAGATGTCAAGGTTATTTTGTTAGTAACAAGGAATTCATTGGGAATGAAACAACTAAAGAAAATAGGCGCAAAAACGGTAGATAGTCCGAACAAATGACAATACCTGTTTAACTTGGTGGCGGGGAATGTTATGCCTATGCTTTTGATCGATGTTGATATCATTCTGTTAACATTATAATAAAAGTAAGTTATCTGAAAAATAAAAGGAAAGTTACAATTGAAGAAAAAAACATAATGAGACCATTTCAAGCTATATTTTAAGTCATAACTGATCTGAGTCAAGCATGATAGAGCACAATCAACTACTAGATTTGAAACATAGAACCATGATCAAATACTAGATTGGGGAATTTACTCACTTTTGCCTCATTGTGACAATGGTGACAATAAAATATCTCATTGCAACAGGGGGCCCTGATAAGGCATCTTCTTCGGTAATGCTGACATCTGTAGAAAACCTATCATTTTAGCAGAAGAGAGCAGGAGACACAACAATAAAAATAGTGGAAGAGTATATGAAAAAGAAATTACCCGTGCTTCATGTACCCTTTCTGTTGCAACTCATTGATCTTACTATCATCTACCGATTCGTTTGATTCTTCTCCAGGCATGTGCTCTACATTCGATTTTGGAGTAAGTACATCTTTCTCAGTCATATGATTCATGCCTTGGCACTCCAACTGCAGAGGCTCAGAGTGCATTACTGCCACCTCTCCCATAATGCTAGTAAAAGATTACCGACTACCTAGATGCTTTAGGACCTGCATGTAGAACACATTTAGAAATAATCCTACAACGTCTAAAGGCATATTTAGTCACCCCATCAAGCCAGGTAAACACTGAATGTATTGTTGGGTTCTTCTACACTGCCGCAGACCAATTGAAATCAGCAACAACAAAATTGAATTATGCAGCTCCAATCAGCACTACTCCAAGAGTGGAACACATCAAAACAAGTGCATATACAAGAATTCCGCATATTACTACAAGGTAATATTGGGGTTACTTGGCAACCTCCAGCAGTAACTAGAACGCAATAATGTGTAATGATCACTTGATTCCTTGGAGAACTCCCAGAACCAATTCCAACTATACTGGAGCCAACCAATAGACACTCCAACCTATGTTGAAAGCAATAAATCATTCAATCAAATGCATCCCAAACAATAAAAATATAGTAGATGTGTTGATTTTACTGTCCTCAAAGGACAAGCCTATACCTTAATCAGCAGTTCTGCTTTGTTTCCTCCAAGAACTGAAACTTACCAATACCAAATACTTAACGTCATATCTCTGCACCTTGGTTGGGTTCTTTTACATCAAATCATAACATTTATACTAGGTAACTTCACAGTGAACCATGCATTCACTGCCAGGACGAACATTCACTCTACTCCATGTTCAAGAACAATGTCCTTATCTGTTTTAAGAGTGCAGAAGGGCTGTTTTTCTCCCAGCATATACAAAATGGAGGCTGGAAGAAGGAAGGGAGGGAAATTGGCTTGATGGGTCATGGGTGTAGTACCGTGGATGGAGTACGAATGTGTGATCAAACAATGAGCGTAGTACCATCACGATAGCCTCTTAATTGTTCATAAATGGGTAAAGAAACAAATGGGTAGATTCTTTTGCAAAGGGGAAATTTTGCTTCATCAAAGCTGGCTGCAAAACCGAAAATGTGTGTAAATAGTAGACGAAACGCCGCCACCGCTGACAGTTAGGATATTCAAAGGCATAACGGGTTCAAAGATATATACTTGTTGGGGCCATTCCACTCTTCCCTTCAAAGTACTAGTAATACATTAGCTTTCCGCAACTGGGTGGTCAACTTCAAATCCAAATTGCATTTTACTGCAAAGGATTCCTATGAAGAAGCTATCTAATCTTTAGATAATCACCCCTCTTCCTTAAGCCTCCTCCTAAAATTTTTAATCCCACATATATTCCAATTACTCCCAAGTCCATCTATCTCATGACTTTAAACACATAAACTAAGGGTTTCAAATTGAAGGGTGATTTTCTTACACCTAAAAAAATGTAATACAGCAATGAAACCAGATTACATTTACAACCGAGATTATTAAATCAGGGGTCGCAGCCGCAATGTTATTACTTTTTAGTCTCTGCAATGTATTGCAACCATAATTACAGCCACATAGGCTGCAGGTTAAAACCTTGTTTACAGCCTAACCGCAACTTAATCGTGATCATAACTGCAACCTAAAAACCTGATTTCGAATATCTATTATCTATTACTATAATTTTAAAAAAAAAAGTTACTATAATAAAATTAAAAAAAAAAGAGGGTTTTTTTAACTAACTGGTAGTCATGAAAACAAAAAATTACAATTCTAACTGCTCAATCCTCTTCTTTTCTCACTTATCTTTTCTTCTCTCCGTATTTGGTTCTTTTTTCATGTCAGGATAAGACTAACTTCTAATCCCAAATTTATAAAAGCGAATCAAATTGTGGATTAACAAACATAATTATGTACGACAAAAGCGATAATAAGAATGTGAAATGCGAATCCAAGTGCCGATCAATGAAAAAGACCATAATTAAACTCAAAGAAAACAAAAGTAAACACTTATGAAATCATTAGCAAATGGATCAAGTCCAGAACATGAAGCAAAAGCAATACAGCAAAACAATCAATAAAAGAAAACAGGTAAAATTCGTAATAGCATAGAATTCACATCCAAAGCGACTATCTTCAGGTCCAAAACGACATGCAATTCAAAAAAAAAAAAAACAAACAAGAACCACTGCCACTTTACCTAACAAGAGAAATGAATCCAAAGAAAAGCTCAACACAAAAATTATATATCACTCAAACAAAACGCAAGCGAGAGAGAGAAAACAGAAAGCAGCGTAAACGAATAAACGACACAAAAATTTAAGAAACGGCACAACGAACTTTCGACTCCGATTGTGACTTGGCGATGACGATCGATGTTCCGATTCGAACCTTTGAAAGTGAAACGATTTTTTTAATTTCTTTTTGTGGAATTGAATGAATGAAAATGTGAATCGGAGTGGTATTTATAGCTTATAGGTATCTTTTGATGAATGCGAATACTAAAAAATCTGAAATTCGAGAGGGTTCGAATTTGACATTACTTTCGACGAAAATGAAAGCTGATAGAGGAAGAAAGCGAGAGTCATTCATATCGGGTGACAGCTCGGAATTTGATGGTGTTATTACTATTTTACCCCTCAAAATATCTCCGTTTTGGTCAATAGGTTCACAAATATTAATGATATTTAATTTCATTATTTATTTTCACAGATATTTTATTTTTATCTGTAATACAACATTCCAATTTTTAATGATATTTAATTATTTATTTTCACAAATATTTTTGTTGTAGAAGTTGATTTTGAAAAAGTTTATTAAAATTTTCAATTTTCAATTTTACTAATAATAATAACTAATTTATTTTTATGAATATGAATTTTTCAAAAAGAATATGATATCAAAGATAAAGATAAGAGGTACCTTATCTCCTCAAATTAATTCAAATATTATTTAAGACCATGTGTGAAAATTTATTAATATTAGCGTGTTGATTGGCATTTTTGTGTTTGTCCACTCGAATTTTTATTATAATGTTCTTGTTTTTAACAAGGGTTTTTTGGATCTATGAACTTGGTGTATAAGTTATTCATATCTTAAAAAGTAAAGTTTTGTTGGACATTAAAATATTTAATGAATTAAAAAATTGATTATGCAATTCTCCAATATAATTTTACTTTGGGTCTTGCTAAGAATGCCCTAAAGACACTTGTTAAGGTTGTTAGAAGTGATAAAACTATTATATGTTGACATTAATCATTCTTTCGAAAATCTGAAAAATCAATTTTTTTATGAAAAATACTACTTTTGGTTTTTTAACAACTGTTCGCACTTTTAATATTTTTCTTTTACTATTTATGTTGTCTTATCATATGCAAGAAGTACATAGAATAAAAAACCAGTTTTAATAATTAACCATGTTATTTGTTTATTTTATAAAAATCACATTTTTTTATGACAAAATATTACTTTTAGTTTTTTAACAAGTGTCCGCACTTTTAATATTTTTCTTTTACTATTTATGTTGTCTTATCATATGCAAGAAGTACATGGAATATAAAAAACCAGTTTTAATAATTAACCATGTTCTTCGTTTCAATTTTATGTATATATATATATAACCCTTTGTACCATCATTAATTAAACTCTACTATGAGTGTTTTTTTTTTTCATGTTTTTTTGAAATCTAAGAATTTATTGGCGATACCAAAAAAGGCCCAACATAGTCAATAAATGACTGAATTTTTTAATAAGTACGATGTTAAGGGTTTGATTCTGCCATGGGTATGAAGAAAATCTCTACGACTCGAAGGGTATTAGTTTTCGACTATTGGCTGGAGGATACCATTGATGTTAGAGGTGACAATTCATGTAACCCAGCCGTGCTCGTGTACGCCAAGTTCGGGTTCGGGCTTTTGCGTGTCAACCTGGTAACCATTTATATATATATATATATATATATATATATATATATATATATATATATATATATTATAACTAATAAGTGCTCCATCCGGCTCAAATTATAAACAACTTTAACTAATTTTACGCTTATTATGGAGGTTAGTTGACTGTATTTAATTTTCTAAAATTTATAGAAGAATAGAGGTATTTTAGGAAAGTTGCATTGGGAACAAAACAAAAATTAAATAAGATAACAATTTTATAGGAATGTTTTAGGAAAGTTGCATTGGGAATGAAATAAAATTTAAGAAAGTTGATTAATTTTGCTTATCTTTTAAACCAAAAGAAATATGTTTTTTTCTTATAATTCAAGTCAGAGGGAGTATTGTATATGTATTAAATAACATCACCAATAGTATATGTATAAACAAGTAAATAAGTATTGTTGAGTGTAATAGATTAGTGGACCTTTTTTCAGTTTTAGAAAAAACTTCAATAAAATAAAATAAAATAAATCGGATTAGCGTGTCGTACTTGTACTAAGCTAACTCAGCAAAAGCTCGAACGTGTTTCGTGCCACCCGCGCAACTAGGTTACTAATCCTTTCGATATTGTTGAGCTCTTTCGGGGGCTAGTCTCCCAGCGAGACCTCTTACATTCACAAGAGTCGAGGATCGAACCCCCAACCTCTTGTTTAAGTAGCAACAGATTCCTTACCATCTCTACTAACTTCCACTAGTTAAAGATAGTTATTAACTTATTATGAAACATTCATTTTTACCAACCGAGACCTTCCCTTTTCACGGAAAAGCCACGAGTTCCGGTCACTGATGTGTAAGGGGAATTTGCTACAAACTACTACTCAGCTTGAAATAACCAATCTAGAGGTTGGATGCTATCGGATGGCTGCAACTGTAATTTAGGAGATTTAATCAAACCTTTTGGTGAGAACTAGAGGGCATGTAGTTGAATGGGGAAGGTGAACGTGGAAACATGTCGGGCGTCCATGGTTGCTTCCAATTGATCCTGTCGATGCATTGATTTGTGCCTGAAGTGTGTAAGTAAACCTAGAGCAAAAGCAAGATGAACCAAGAAGTCTCCAAGCCTTATTGTTAAGGTTGTGGTGGGATGTTATCCTACATGTATCGGTAAGTCGGTTTGTTGATGTACTACGATAATAATGGGTTCTCGGTTAAAGAACTCCGTCATCGAGTAAGTCGGGATATTTGGGGTGGTGTGTGTGTCTGTGTAAACAACAGGAGATTCGAGTTAGTTCATACCTTGGCTACTACCTGTATTTATAGGGTGACGATAAGGAGACATGGTGATGAATGACCATGATGAGCAATGATGGACCGTTTATGGCCATTATAATTGCAAGAAAATCCTAGGTGTAACGGACTAATGGTTTGATGACGCTATTATTTGCCGTTATACCGGCTACCCGCATACCAGTGCTGATTAGTCGTGGTACCGGTGTTCATTGGTCTAAGGTACCGGTCCATAACAGTTAAGAATAAATAATTACTTTCTCCGTCTTACAAATAGGTAACATATTGAAAAAGTCAAAATATTAAAGAGATATGCATGATTTGTTTAACACATCAATCAATTATCAAACATCTAATTTAATGTATTTTACATTATATTAATCAACCAATCACAATTCAAATAATATTACAATTTCTAAACTTTTCATTGATTATTTTAACTTTACTTTGAAACAAAAATTTTTGCTTATTTTTATTATCCTTGTAGGATGAAGGGAGTACTGCTATTTTCAAATTTTTTTATTCGCCTATGGATATATTATAGATCATTTAATTTTCTATTCTCCAGGTGGCTCGGGCGATACGTAGAGTTATGGTTTGGGATACTCAGATGCAATGGAACAAGACTCCTGAGGAAATTGATTGCAAGTATGAGTTTACACTGCGATTTGAAAACAGGAAAGGGTTCCGTTTAGGCTTCCTAAGGAAGCGTGGGAGTGTTATTCCACAGCTCCGATGCTGGTTTTTTTTTTTGGATGAATCAGGGTATCCACCCGCGCAACTGGGTGACTAATCTCTCGCACCACGGTCGGGCCCTTTCGGGGGCGATGCTCCCAGTAAGGCTTGCTTCATTCACATGCGTCTCGGGTACGACTCGAACCCGCGACCACATGCTTAAGGGACACAAGCCCCTTCCACTTGTGCCAACCTCCACCGGTTCCGATGCTGGTTTAAAAACAGTAGTCCTACAATTTAGCGACAAGGAGCATTTTTTTAAATCATAATAATGTACTGCTAATTAATCCCCCTGCATAGATGCATAATACAATGTTAGTTTAAGCCTCATTTTTATAACATAGCATTATTGTATCTAGTGGAGTATGGTTTCAACTTTCAATTTATAATGAATTTATGCATGGTATTTGTCTTGTACTAGGTCAGTTCGATCACCAAGACCACAGAATGAGACCCAATGAAGCGGTTTGACCTAGATTCACTATATGATTCTTTGAGTTTCATAGGTATCAGTTGGATAACCCGGGATGCCCTAGTCACTGTGTGTGCAGTGTGAACTTAGGGTTTAGAAAGCGTACCTGAGCCCCATGCAGCACTGTACTACTTATAGGGGTGGCTGAATACCTAATGGGCTTGCTAAGCTTTGGCCCAGTTGATTCAACCCAGTAGGAACCGTGAGAGGACACGAATGTCGGAACTGAGTTGACGTCGTCCTGTTCTCGTCGGCTTGAATGGAGTTGAGGCCGAGCTGGTAGGGCGAGTTCAACCTGCTTAGGCATTAGCTGTCTGAGTGTAAGGCATGGATCTCAGCCTGTTTACGCTGCTCAACGTACGGTGTGATCTCGGTTAGTTAAGAGTCTGATGCCCTATGATCTCGGCTCAAGGACTAGTCCATCACAGTATTTATCTTTCTGAATTCTAATTATTATGTTGTTTCAATTCCTTATAGTAATTCTCGTATGTAGTCTGTTTGATAGTGCTCACAAGAGATTGTATAACTAGGCTTTTTTACCTAATTAGGATCAATTAAAAAACTATTTACCAATTTGGGGGTTTCAAAACTATTTTCCGGAGAGAGGTTGTTTTTGCCAACGTGGAAGAGAGAAGAATTTTTTTTTTATACACGTGGCAGTGGCGCCACCGGTGGCGCTGGTGCCAGTAGCGCTGGTGCCAGTAGCGCCACCGGTCCCCATTGGTCAGGGGACTGCTACCTTTTAATTAAAATTATAAAAAAAAAGTGGGTGGCGCTACTGCCGTAGGCGCCACCACCATTTAAAAAAAAAAAGGAACAAGCAAAAGCTGGGTGGTGCTAACCCAGAAAAAAAAATACAAACACGTCTAATACTCTAACTCTAAATAGTACTCCTTCCGCCTCGAAATATAAGTAAAAAAAAAACATACAATTTTTTGGTTTAAAATACAAACAAAATTAACTAATTTTATTAAATTTTGCTTCATTTTCAATGCTACTTTCCTAAAACATCACTAGAAAATTATTATTTTATTTAATTTTTATGTCATTCCCAATATTACTTTCCTAAAATGCCTCTATTTTTTAAAAATTTGAGAAAATTAAATACAATCAACTAATATTTTTTAAACACTGATATTAGCTTGAGAGTTTAGTTGATTGTATTTAATTTTCTCAAAAATTTTAAAAAATATAGGCATTTTAGGAAAGTAATATTGAGAATGACATAAAAATTAAATAAGATAACAATTTTCTAGTGATGTTTTAGGAAAGTAGCATTGAAAATGAAGGAAAATTTAATAAAGTTAGTTAATTTTGATTGTATTTTAAACCAAAAAATTGTATGTGTTTTTTTGGCTTATATTTCGAGCCGGAAGGAGTACCATTTAGAGTTAGAGTATTAGACGTGTTTGTATTTTTTTTTCTGGGTTAGCACCACCCAGCTTTTGCTTTTTGGTTTTTTTTTTTAATAAAAACCCACTTTTTTTTATAATTTTAATTAAAAGGTGGCAGTCCCTTGACCAATGGGGACCGGTGGCGCTGGTGCCGGTGCCACCGGTGGCGCTACCCTGTGTAGCGCCATTGCCACCTATATAAAAAAAATAAAATTTTTTTTCTCTTTCACGTTGGCAAAAACAACCCCTCTCCGGGAAATAGTTTTGAAACCCCCAAATTGGTAAATAGTTTTTTAATTGACCCTAATTAGGTAAAAAAGCCGTATAACTAAGGTGAGCTTGATCTCATGTTAATCATACAAATCCATCTACTGCACATTTCATTGGTGGTCTAGGTGACCCATTGAGTGTTTGCTTGGTTGAGTGGATGAAACTAGCTAGGACAGTGGCAAATAAAGTACAAAATCAAATTGAAGATGTGTGCTAATCCTTGTTGAACTTCAAGAGCTTGAGAACATTATTTGGGGTATTTGAGATGAAGCTAAATTTTAGTGAGAAAAATGTCTCTTTAATGTGAGAAAAAAGGTAACATATAGAGGGAACTTTCTCTAATTCTTCCCATACCCAAAACAATGATGTTACATGAACATCAAACTTTGACATCCAAATGGAACATTTACTATTATAGGAAAAAAAACGGTGATAAATTCAATGCATTATTTTTGTCATTTTCTTATTTCGTTACTTAAAATAATAAGTGTCTAATCTTAATGTCAATTTTTGATGTTCAAATAACATCTTTGTACCCGAAATTCTGCCGTAGACATAGTGTCAGGGACCATGGTAAGCCGCTACTCTTCCTCATTTTGTTATCTCATATTTGTAGGCTTTTAGCTTTCTCTGATTCCTCTCTCCCTCTTAGGTATTTTGTCATCTAATTTCACCTTGAAGTTAGTAGTAAAGCAAAGTCTTGAGGCAGACATAGTAAGATAAAAAATAGAAGGACTGATTAACTAAATAGTTAATTGCCCATACTTAGTATTTTGCTGATTTACTAAGTAATTAACCAATTTGAAATTTCAAAAATTCACTATGACATCTTTATTAACACCTAGCATGCAACAATTTAAACACCAAAAATTATGTCAAAATGTAAAAATTTCAAAGGTTAGATTAATTGAGACACAATATTTTTTCCTTGTTCACACCTTAAACCACATGGGTGCCAAGTCCAATCCTTCCCTTATTGATTGGATTGGGAGATTTGCTTTATTAGGAAAAAATCAATTGTTCTTACAATCACTTCCTCACCAAGTTGAACCACTTGGACCCAGGTTCTTCACTAATTGATGACCCACCATTATACTGGGATTTCTAATTCACTCTTTCAAAAAGGAGATACACCACTCCTCAAAAGAGATGAATTCTTCAAAAAACTTCTTCAATTTGTGTACAATGAATTGCACCTTCAATATGCAGAAAATTCATTCATAGGTAGAAGATGAATCATGAGGAAAGTGAAGTTAATCTTGATCTTGAGAAATTTAAAAATTTGAGAGAAAGTGTTTGAGGTATTTGGGGATTCTTGAAAACCTAGAAATCTTACTTGTTATTAAGAGAGAGATGTGTTTTGAAAGTCTTTTATATCAAATGCATAAAAGCCCAACTCGTGTGCTGGAATAATAAACTGATAATTGCTTATCTTGGTTAAAAAATTATTAATTACATAGTCAGTAATCTATTACCAAAATTCAGGCTTTCAGGTAATTGATATTTTGGTCTCAGTGTATTCAATTATTGAGTATAATCAATTACTAAATTTTAGTAATCTAATAATACTTCAAGTTAATTTTTCCCTAAATTACACTCTTTCTTCAAGATCAATATTAACATATTACCATATGATTATCCATTAACCTAAATGCATGTGATAGATCTTATTTTAAACACCTAATGACCTCTAATCTCCATGCACCTTCGGACTTTCTAAGCAAAAATGAAATAAGCAAATTAAATCAAAAACTTAGAAACACATAGCATGGATGGTCATTGATGCTTGATTTAGGATGTGGTGTTGTTGTTGCACTTGCTCATTAATCTTATTGACTTAATCAACATTTGTTGCCTTCATTAAAACCTTGGGAATTCAATATACTATCACACACTTGTTTCACAATTAATTACTAGAAACCCAAAAATTAAAATAAAAACCCTAAATGAGCCAATGAAAAATATAAATCCATAAATCAAAATGAAAACAAAAATTGATTATGATTAATTAATGAAGGGAAATAGAGTAGAGGTACGCAATTTGGCGAAATTTGATTTAGTGAAAAACATAAACGATGCATGAAATAAGGAAGAGGAGCCGTGACACTAAGAAGCTACGTTTCAGGGAAAAAGGAGGAGAGTGAGTTGGGGTTGGGTTTAGTATGTGAGGAATTGAGCATGAGAGGTATGTAAGGTATTTGGGAATTAGTCCTCAAACACCAAAATTATCCCCCAAACTCCATTTTAATTGTGAAATGTCCATTAGACCCTTCTCCATTAAAAAAAAAAGAAACAAATCCCAAACCCCAACAACCTCTTTATCTTCTTCTACCATGCAAACCCCAAACCCCATATATCCCATAATTTTACAAACCTCATTCTCTCTTCTTCTAACTTTTCTCTCACCTTTTCAAAACCCTACCATATTCTACCTACAAACCACTTCATTTGGTTATCTATTTGTAAAGGAAGCTCCAGTGGGTTCTCTATTGGTGTTGTTGAAAGTAAAATAATCTCTTCTACGATTTTTTTATTTTTTTACGTAACTGTTAAAATTCCGACTAACCAGTGTCGAAATTTTAGTAAATTCTGACACGGGTATTTCGGAATTTAATTTTACTAAACCATATGAAAACGTCTCTCTCTGTAACCTTTTTCCGATATACTAAATTCAGAATTTAATTAAATTCCGAAATACATGTTTCAGAAAATTTTCATATAATAAGTACTGTACAAAATTCCGACACCCCCGTTCAAAATTCCGACACCCATCTGTCGGAATTTCTAGATCGACCACGGAGACTTCTCCTTTGGTTAGGCCTATCAAGCACCTAGTTTGACAGTGTTATCCTGTATCTTGTGTTAATTGGTTTTCTGTCTATTCTTATGATTTTTTTTTTCAGAACATCCTTGGTTTCCTCACATTAGTCTCATCCTCTCATCCAAATGTAAAGTGTTTTTTCATTTTAAAAAATCTGGATGACAAGGGTCAACGATGATATGTGTTGCTTTATGGAAAGAAATGAAAGATATTAATAACAGAAAGATTATTGATAGCACACTTCTATAGCAGCCCCCTCTTTTCTTATGACTGATTGTATGACAGCCATTGGTTTATCTTTTAATCGGAGCAGTCATCTGGGTTCGGGGTTTATTCATATCACAGAAATTTCAAGCTTATCATATCGCAGAAGGAGAGGTGATGGAGGAGGAGAGGTGGTGTTGGTGGAGGTGGAGAAGGAGAGTTGGTGTTGGTGGAGGAGGAGAGGTGGTGTTGGTGGAGGGTTTGGGGTTTGGGGTTTGGGATTGAAGAGAAGGGTGAAAATGGAATAAAATAAAAATTGGGGTTTGGGAGGATAAAAATGGGGTTTGGGGATTAACTCCCAAGGTATTTTTTTTATTCTTTTACCATGGGCTTTACCAAAGGCTTCGACCGTCGGTAATATTTTAATTTATCATTACTAACAACAAACAGCCCTTGACATCTTTATTTTTGGCTACCGAGAGAAAGTACCCTCGCTGACTTTTTTTTCTAATTATTTTTTAGTTTCTTCCAAAAGAAGTTATTAAATGATATGTCATCGGTTTAACGACAACAACAACCAAGCCTTTGTCCCATTAGGTCGAATCGACTACAATTATCAAACGACAATATAAAAAATATGCCATCGGTAACGTAAAAAATATTATCTAGAGCTGATCCCTCGATAAATTTATCAAATATGGTATGTATCTTTTATCGATGGACTCGGAACCCCTAATAATTGGCGTCGATAATGCAGTTCATTCTTTTAGTAAATCCCAACACATATGATTTGTGTGAGTTAGATGCGCTATAATTGTTGATATTAAGAGGTTAGAGAGAGATTTTTCGATTTGTTTTTTTCCTTCGTTAATAAGAGATATGTTGGGATTTACAAGTGGGTGAACAAACACCTAGAGGAGGGTGAATAGGTGTGAAGGTGAACCTATGTCAATTTTAAAAATTCTTTTAAAACCTCTTGCTGATATCTGGATACTATCTAACTGTTATTCAATAAATTTCAGTTATTACTGAATATTGATCAAATAACCACCAGATACAAAACAGATATCAAACAGATACTGATAAGATATTTCCAATACAAAATATTATAGAAATATACAGATTTAATAGAAAATCACATGCAATCAACTTATTAAAGATATATTTAAGGTTAATTGATTGGGAAAACTAGTTTTTATCAATTATTATGAAAATCCCCAATTTAAACCTGAGTTATGAAATTGAAAGATTAGAAAAGAGATAGAGAAGATGACACATATATTTTTATACTGGTTCACTCTTGAACATCAAGAGCTAGATCCAGTCCTCCCATGTTGATTGAGAGAGTTGCTATAAGAAGAAATTGAAATCAATTCGGTACAATCTCATGCACATCAAAACCTTTGATTGCCTCCCTAGAGATTCCAAAACCTTTGGCTAAACCTCTTGATCTTCAACCTTCTTCTTCCCTCTTGAAAGAATCTCTTCCAAGTGCTTAGAACCTCTAAGTCTTCTTCTCCAAGATGATTGAAACCTTCAATCTTCTTCTTCAACACTTTTGCTTGAAACCTTCAAGCCCACACTTGAAACCTTCAAGTGCTCTTCATGAATCTTCAATAATTGTTGTTGTTTTCTTTAATTCACACCTCTATGTGCAGATTTAAACAACTCATAATCAACTTATAGAATCCTATTATTAAATCTCACTGAATACTCAATAAACACAATGAAGAACATGAGTTTCAAAATGAGAAAGATAAAACTTTTCTCTTTGATTCTTTGTGAAAATATGGATAAGGATTTATGTGTTTTTCCCTCAATTGGGATTATGAAAAACGTGTAGAAAAACCCTTATATAATGGGTATAGATGAATCAAGCTGGTTATGGAATTAGTTACAAATCACAACTGTTAAAAACCAATCAGATCTGACCAGTTTATCGTGGTAATCGATTACCAGAACTGGGTAATCGATTACCTCACAGTAAATTTACCCAAATTAAAAGTTTTTCAAATGCAACTTGATTTCTATTAAAATATAAGTTCCAAAACCTATTCTTAACCATTTAACGATGCATTAAAATATTTCTAAAAATATAGCATCATTTTCTAAACTTGGTTTTAGTAATGTCTCAAATTCTTAATTTGTTTAAAATGATTATTCCTTGAGATTCATTACCTAACCTAAGACTCTACCCAAGCAAACACTTAAAGACTTAAAATATAAAATACAATTAAACACAAATGTCCTTAAACTTTGCTCTTGTGTCTTCTTCTTGTTGTTTGTTGCAAATTCCTTTCTTTTCTTCTTCATGCACTTTGTCTTCATCAAAACATATATCAAACACTTGCTTTACAAGATATGATGTAATTTGGTTGCACATTGTTTTGCAAAATAGGCATCAGAGCAGTGTTATTAAAACCGGACCGGATCAACCCGAATCAACTAAAAAACTAGGCCCATGATCGATCCGATTGTTTAAATAATTGAACGTGCAAGTCAGGAACTGGATTAAACCGGAAAAAAGGTCAATACCAAGTTGAACCGGATTGGGGTCAAAGCGGTTCTTTGGTAAACAATGCACATCCTCTTTTGAAAATCATTTTTTAATACAGAAATGTCCATGGTAGGATTTGATCCTGGATTTGCTAAATACATAAAGAGCTTTTTCCCACTAGAGTACTGACTTCTTGTTTGTGTTTACGTGTGTGAATATATATCAATTTTTGTTACATAAATGCTTACTATTGCTTTTTACGAAAATAATTATACTACCTAGTGGATGCTTACTATTGCTTTTTATGAAATAATTTTTCTGTTGCTACTTAACCAAGTGGTGGGCGGTTCGATCCTCGGCTCTTGCGAATGTAAGAGGCCTCGCTGGGTGACCAGCCCCCGAAAGGAACCGATAATGTCGAAAGAATTAATCAACTAGTTACACGAGTGAATACCTTGGGAAAAAAATATACTACCTAGTTATATTAATAATATTCGAATAAAATCATGTAATAAAATCGGTATTCTGTTTAATTAGCGACCCACTTATTAAACCAATAAACTATTCTTCCAAAACTTTGATGGATTTGATAACGATATGATTTTATATCGTACTCTTCTTTTCATAAGAGTTTTAAATTTTGGTTCCCATTTCTGAAATTTTGGCCCCCATTTCATATTTTTATGGATAAAAATATCCCTTTGTGTGTTATTTTTTCCGTCTTTAATGAGACGAAAAATTTTCATCTATCCCTTGATGAAAAATTTTCATCTATCTAGAGACGAAAAATTTCCGTCCTTGGACAGACGGAAGAACCCAGGCCTCTCTTGTGTCCAATCATTTCATTGTCAGGCATCCGAAGTTGATCTTTCAGTGGGGTGAGGTGTCTCTTGGGGCTGTCCACTTCATCTTCAGGCATCCGAAGACGATCTTTCAATGGCGTTAGGCCTCTTTTGGGGCCATCAGTTCTGAAACACAGGGTATTAACTGAATGAATGTAGTAGCCAATGCTTCAATGGAGATCTTAGAAAGATCAACAATAAGCTGTCCAAAAGATGGCCATCCTGGCTCCTCTTTACTGCTTGCATGGATTGATGAGGGTTTCTCATTGCTTGCTTGTCCTTTAAACTCTCTTTCTGATGGTTGCTGCTTCATTTATGATGTATAATTAGCGGGGCAACAAGCAAGGGTGAAACAAAAATTTAAAAAATGAATAGAGAATACATGATATGGGTTTTTCCGTCTGTCCAAGGACGGAATTTTTCGGTCTCTAGGTAGATGGAAATTTTCCATCAAGGAATAGATGGAAATTTTCCGTCTCACCAGAGACGAAAAAATAACACACAAAAGGGTATTTTTGTCCATAAAAATATTAAATGGGGGCCAAAATTTTAGTAATGGAAACCAAAATTTAAAACTCTTTTCATAATTTATGAACGAGTTTTTAGTTTCCGAGAAAAAAAAACTCTTCTTATTATTATCAATGAAAATCATATAATTGTAATTTTTAATAAAACAAATGATTCTATATTATTTAACATTTTTTTTTATGATTCCGTGCATCACATACATGTTGTTTACGTTTATCCTCGACTACCGTAAGATTGGATAGTTAACCCTGACCCTCATTTTTTATTTTAAGAAAAGTTTGTAAAACGTTTCTGATTTAAAAGACAACGAACGAAGAATTTAATCCGTTGCAAATTGGTTGTTGTTTTTGACTTCTGCGAAAATGATAGGTACCATGTTTTTAGACGCAGCGAATAACCTTACACTACTGGTAATTGCTTATGGCACCTAAACGACGATAAGGATTAGCTGTCCACAAATTTTATTCCAAAGCCTTTTTTTTTATTTTTTTTATTTTTTTTATGAATCAGGGTATCCACCCGCACAATTGGGTGACTAATCTCTCGCACCATGGTCGGGCCTTTTCGGGAGCGATGCTCCCAGTAAGGCTTGCTCCATTCACATGCGCCTCGGGAACGACTTGAACCCGCGACCACATATTTAAGGGACACAAGCCCCTTCCACTCGTGTCAGCCTCCACTGGTCCAAAGCCTTTTTTTTATACAGATTTTAATAAAATAGAAAATAACTTATAAACTGTTATGACAACTTTTATAATGTAATATTTGAAGAAGTTTGATTAGTTGAAAAAAAAAATTTATTACGGGCACTTAGGTAGGTACTATTTTTTTTCCAACTTATTCATCGGTTAAGTGACTTTTTTATACTTCTTCCATTCTTATATATAAATTTTTGGAGTGAACTTGTGTATGAGTGAGAAACTTAGTTAATATTGTTTGTAACATTAAAATTGACAATATCTGATATACTTTTTCAAAATTATCCTGATAATTATCGTTCGAACTCTAAAAAGTGTTTAGTAAATATGGATATTTATAGAAAAGAAATAATTAATAATATTTAAAATGAGATAAAATGTTTATAAAAAAATATCAATGTACTCCCACTATTTAGTTCTTATAATATATTAGAAACGGAAGAGGTATATAAATCGACCTTGGATGCACATTAAATCACTCGGTTTTCCTTTTCTAGAACAAGAAATCACTCGTCAATAATTCGATTATTTAAAATCTTTATTTTTTAATTAAATAATAATCAGTTTTTTTCTTTCAACTAAGTAATCATTGATTTAGCATGCATGCATTTGAATTTGTGGCTACCAACTTCAAACGTGAAAGCTAGTGATGAGAGGGGGTTTTCTTGCCTCTCCCCACTGTCCAACCAAACACACTGTTACTTTGGCACCGTGACATTGGGGTAAACTAGGAGGAGGGTTTTGATAGAATAATATAGAAAAACCTATCGGTTAATTTCGTTGCGTATTTGATTTAGCAGGGCCACAGTCAAAAATGCCAACCTGTTGTTTATTGATGACTTTTGCTAATGTTATATCACCATGTTTTTAAACGTTGCAAATTGGTTGATGTTTTTTAATTCATTTCTTTTCATTTTAATGTTGGAAATTTGTCTTTCCGGAGTTTTGGTGTACAGTGTAATATATATAAAATGATTTTTTTTTACGCAAAACTTTTGTTGTGAAATTTATAAAAAAATTGTACAATTTTTAAAAATTGAACCCAAATGTTCATAGTTTATATAAAAAATAAATCAAATGAATAAATAAAAATATATCCATATTCTATAAATTACAAAAACTTCGGTGTACATATATCCTCTAAATGTCTAAATGAAATAATAATGTTCACCAACGGGGGTTGGTTCAAGTGGTGCAATTCTGCCTAGTTGAGAACTTGGGAATGAGGTCTGAGACTTGTTCGATCCCCGGTTAACACACCCCGTTGGGAGAGGCATAAGAACGCGACCTCGTGCAGGATTAGTCTCAAGGATTCTTTGGTATTAAAGGTGTTCTTAGGGACACCTGTGGTACTGGCCAAAGAGTACAGACAATAATAACAACAACAACAACAATAATAATAATAATAATGTTCAAGAACATCCATGCCATGAAGGCTAACTCTCACAATTTTTTCTATATGCAAGATTCCAACAAAAATTCTTGTTTTAAATGAAACAAGTAGGCATACGATTTGAAAACGCATTATTTTTAAGAATATATATGATTTGATAATGAATAAATAAAGAACATGTCAGGCATTACAGCTCATAGTTTATCTTTTAACTTACTGAGTTTGAGTTGTATGATGAACAATAGTAAACAATAATTAAATAAAACTTGAAGTTTTTGAAAAATGAGTTTGTAATTTTTGAAAACTAATTTTTGAAAAATTAATTCAAATAACTTTTCAAGAACAACATACCAACTCTAAACATCAATTAGCTTTAATTTTTTTTCTTATTCAACTAAATTAAATCATCAGACCATGAAATATGAAAGAATCACAAAAGAAAGTTAATATTGACGGAGCAATGGAAATTATTGGGTTTAGTGTTTTGAAATTTGAATGCTAGTTATTCAAGAACTAGATATGTTATTCATTCTGATAAAAAATAGGCATAACAATTAAACCCATATAATTGAGTATTCGCTTGATCCTAATCCGATTTTGACGGAGAAAATCAGCTCTAAATTGAGTTAGGGAAAACTTGAACCCAAAACTCGCTTTAAAAAGATAAGAGTGGGTCGGGGCATTTTTGGGATTGTAAGTACCAATTAAGCCCGACTCCTTGACCAACTATGAGATAAAAAAATAAATAATTTACATTACAATGATAATTAAATGGTGAAGTTAAACTAACATATATGATTACCAACGAGCTGTTGGTGCAGTGGTGCCAGAGGCTGCACTTGGTAGGGCGAACCACGGTTCGATCCCCCGCAACAACGTTGGGAGAGGAATAAAACCTTAACCCCGGGACCCCCCTCGAACTGGATTAGTCGGCCCAGTGGGCCGGATACCAGGGTGCAAACCAAAAAACTAACATATATGATTAAAACAACCCAATTTTGTTTTAATTGTGATGGATTTGGCTAAGATAGTTTAGATAAATAATTGAAAATAATTGAGTGGGCTATCCTTGAATTTTCCCTTGCTGGACTGTGATGGATCTGTCTTTCACTTTTTCATCTCCACTCTTCTTAAACTCATATTCGAACTCATCCCAATCTTGATGAGTAAAAGATTAGGATTGACGAAATCTGTCATATACCCGATCAATTGTCACACTTAATCAAAAAGTATATTGAGTACAATATAATAAGCATGTTTACATATAAAAGGCGTAGAATCATAATTTCTTAATTGATAAACCTAAATTAAAACAGGATAAATATAAAATATGATAAAACTAGGGTTGTCAAAATAAAATTAGGATATATTCAAGCTGCCTTGTTTTTTTTTTTCGTTTCATATAAGATGCTAACACAGGTTGATTCTGTTCACATTCGGTTAACATAAAGTTATTGAACTCAATGACCTGCTGCAAAAGTTTAGCGTCAAAATTGAGAGTTGAGAAAAGTAGATCGAATTGTGATTTATAATAGATAAATGGTTTATATACATATACAGGATTAAGGTGGCACGCGAGTATGACAGAATCATAGTTTTAAGCATAATGTACTGTTTTATTTATTTCATACTTATAAAAAAAAAAAAACATTAATCTTAACCATAGTACATATTATATGGTTTTTAAATTCCATTCTTCAGTTCGACAATGATACCCCTTTATCATCTAATTTCGTAAATTCAACGTTATTCATATAAACAGTAATACAACTAACGTTTTTATCATTACTCTTCATCAAAAGTACGTAGTTTTGTTTAGTTTTTTTTTTTTTTTAAAGTTAAAAAGTACATAGTTACCAACTTGTTTAACATAATCAGTTGATTATCAATAATGTTATTTGAATATTTACATCTAATATGCAAGTACAAGCACTTATTATTTTTCATAAAGTGTGGTGGGCCCTTCAATTTATTGTTTTTATTATTTTTTACATATTTACCCAAAATAGTAGATATTAAAGTTAGTTGTTGTGTGAGCTTTTTTCTCTCCCAGTTATATCTGGGTTAAATAAATAAATCTTGTCTTTGTGCAAGTGTGTGGTTTTTCTTGTCACTGTTTCATCTGGGTTTTGTTTTTGTGTGTTTGAGTGTGGGAAAGCTTTTTGTTTGTCCAGATCTGATGACCTTCATTTCTTCTCCAATAACTAGAAGACTGATATTCGGGACAGCTTTTCCCTTCCAGATCTCTGTCTTCTCCTCTGTCCAATGGTTCTACCTCCTCAGAACTGAGATTCTTTGTCGCCGAACTGTGCTTACTTCCGGCATTAATGAGATAATTATCTTGGAAACAAAGGCTGTTGAATCTCTTGTTAGAGTTCGAAGCTGAATGTTTACCATAAAAAAACAGGCAAATTGCGACGGTTTATGGAGGTCTTTTGCGGCAGTTTTAACCGTCGCAAAATATATTTGCGGCGATTCTCTAACTCACGCAAAACTGACTGTCGGGAATCATATTTTGCAGCGGTTATGACAGCTGCTGTAGAATTTTGACGCAAAATTTGCGGCGGTTCAAAACCCCCGCAAATTGCAAATATGAAATTCCATTAAAAACAATTGCGACAGTCGCAAGATGCCTATATATTTTTATAAAACAATTGCGACAGTTTATAACCGCCGCAAGATGACTGTTTATATTATGAAAACAATTGCGACAGTTTTAACCGCCGCAAAATGCCTATTTCTATTTTATAAAAGCAATTGCAACTGTTCTTAACCGCCTACAAGTATATATACATTTGCGACAGTAAAACCATAAATTAAAGATCAGAAAACCAAAGACCATTATACTAGTACTTCTGCATTTATTAATTTAAATTAACATTTTCAATTTTCACTTTTCACAGACAATGTAATAAAATGCCATATATCTAAGGAACCAACCAAATGATCTATGATATACCTATACAGCTATACTTGGTATTTAAGGAAATAATTGCACCAGTTCTTGAACTAATTATTCATTTAGTTGATCTTTAGACATCAACCAGGAAGAATAAACAAACATAGAAAAGGGAAATCAGATTATGTTACAATATCCTCAAAACTCTTAATGGGAACATAATATTAGACTTCTAGAACTATAGAATTAAAAGAAGCAAAATAACAAAAAAAAAGGAGCCGTGGAAATAAACCCAAAAAAAATTGTATTACCTTTTTATCTTGGTTTCGAGCAATCTCATTAAGCTGTATAAATTATAAAGCATATTAAGTTCAACCCATGAAAATTTAGTGTCTGACAGAACATGATGGCACTGTTTAATCCATGTAACTGACTCCAGAGAGTGGGAAAAGGTTATGATTGTTGTGTATAATGTTTAACGTAACCTTTTTGAGTTATATATGTCACAGAGCCAGGTCTTAACAGGGTACTAGCTTCTAAATGACCCTGTTGGCAGTCGCCTTATCAGCATTTGAAAGAATTAGTAAGTCCTAACTCCTAAGTCCTGAACCTAAGGTCCTAGATCATTCAAGACATTTGAAAATATTTATCTGTACCTCTATGCAATACTCAATATCATTTGTCATCAAATGATTTAGAATGTCTACAAGATGCAGTCAAGGTAGACAGACAACACTTTAAATATTTGAATCTCAAATGCTAGGTTAGGAAGTAATGACTTCAAACAATATCAACACTAATGATTAGAACTACCAGAAGGATACTTGGATCAATGATAGTAGCCACGTTGTCTGAGGTCATCGCAAGGATATACCAGAAGGATACTTTGATGTATTGAACTAATTATTCAAGAAGACACACAACAAAAAGGACACATTTAGTAATTGGCTAATTGCTAGCTTGGTCCTTCAAGCTCAAGAAAATACAAGTTAATATTTTCCATATCAATGATTAAAGAACATACAACAATAAATTTCAAAGCAAACTTAATCTGGAAGCACAAAAGTTTTAAACTTTTAATTGTATTATTAAGTAACATACATGTTCTTCATTGTGAGTGTATGTCACTTCCAAGTTTCCATTTTCTGTGGCAAAAGACACCTGCAGAAACCAAAAGAAATAAAGCCAACAGATAGAATACAAATAAATCTTCTAAATATTCAGCACATACATAATCAACAAAAAAGTGTGAAACCAACCTTCACTATTTTTTCCAATGAACAAGATAAAAGGAACTGGTCCCAGCAAATTACAGACATCACCACAGACACCTCTCACTCCACCTCCTCACCCTGGAATGAAATGGAGAGTTCACCTACAAGTTTAATGTCAGTGTTCTCCACTAACCATTTTGTTCCATCCTTCTTGAATCCCATGTAACTTGAGTCAAATTCTTTCTTGAACATAAGCCACCTAAGATTCCAATCAAATTTTAATTAGCATGTAGCTTCTAATAAACAACCAAGTATTATGAAGTAAAAGGTTGACACCATCATCTTTTATTACAAATCATCATAAAACTATCCTGGCAAACGTAATATGAAATAGTTCTAATACCTGTGACAAGAAAAGTGAGTGAATTGGAATTACTAGGATGTGCAGCATGAAAACGTTGAAGAAAGAATAGAATCAATATAATGTTTTAGTTAAAGCTATAAAATTGACTACAAATATGAATATAATTATGATAATAATATAAGATCTTGATAAAAGCAGAGCAAAAGGGGAGTCAAAATTCTGTACTAGTAGGCTAAAACTCTAACTTTGAGTGGCTTCAAAGTACAATAATAATCTTATGTTAAGCATGTGTTTGTAAGAAATTCGTAAGGTGACACCTCTACTAGCAGAAAACATGTTATTTCCAATCATTTTTCTCCTTCTAAATTTTGGACACTGCCATTAACCACAAAATCCATTAGCATAGACTAAACAGAAGCTATATGAATTATGAAAATTAATTTGGAATTGATATCCAAACTTTTAGTACTCAAAGAAATGCATTTGCCGTCAGAAATTCCAAGGAGTTGCTTGGTTTCATAAACATACATAAAGACACAAGTTAATTTAATGTAGCGAAAATGATTTCTCATCTTTGGGATAGCAATACAAAAGCTCACACATCCAAGTAATAAGTAACAGCCAACACACCTAGTAGCTGATAAAATGTTCTGCAACAATAACCTATAAAAGAAAGTAGCATGGCTATTCAACACTGCATTATATACCTGATTAAGCAAGTCATGTTGAGATGCCTGCAATGTCTTGGCTAAAGGAAGAAAACATCTCCAGATAAAGGATTGCAATCCTGGAGACAGAACATTGAGGTATTTCAAACATTGAAGCATTTTTTCAAAAAGGTTGTGTGCAAGATTTAATACCTTCGAATAAATGGAGAGAATTGAGAAGTTAAAAGCTATTTTCTCACTCCTTGCTGCAAAATGAACAGATATTAGGGATTAGGGATTCCAGCTTTTGGGATTAGGGTTTCTAGGTAGCAATTCTATGTGAGAGCTTGAACATAGCTCACAGATTCGAGTGATTGAAAAGAGAATGAATTAAAATGATTGAATATAGCTTCGATTAGGGATTCGAGCTAAGAAGCGATTGAGAGAATGGAGATTGAGATTGTGATATTACCTTCGATAGATAGAAATGAGTGAAGCGATTGTGAGAGAATGAGAGTGAGAACACCAAGGGAGAGAGAATGGAACGAGCGAGAATGAGAGTGACGGTGAGCAGACTAAGGGAGAGAGAATGGAACGAGCGAGAGTGATGAAACAAGGAGTGCAGCTTGCATGTGTCAACCTTGCAAGTTGCGGCTGTTATCGAACCTACGCAAATTTGCCGTTTTAATTAAACACCGACGACGGTTCATGTAACTGTTGCAAATAATCCGTCGCAAAACACTCTTTTTCTTGTGGTGCGATCGTTGATGATGATCCTGATCCACAGGGAGTTTGTTGTTATGGCTGAGTATCTAGTCTTTTTTAGCAATCTTTATTGTATGGAAAATATGTGCTTTGTTATTGTATTGTTGGATCTACTTGTACTATTTTCTGTTATGGAATAAATTACATATTTTCCTTTAAAAAAAAAACTTAGTTGTTAGATATAAAAGTCCAAATAATATTTTTTAATAATTAGGTTTTCTATACATAATGTTTATGTGAGATAAATACTTTTTCGATGAAATCAAAAGGTAAAATTCATTTTGGTTCTATGTTTTGATAGAAATTATTGTTTGATTAAAATTAAAATGTACCTTTATTTTATATATATATATATATATATATATATATATACACACACACACACACATATTTTGGTTTATACTCTTTGGCCAGTATCACAAGTATTTCCAAGAGCACCCTTAATATCAGGGAATCCTTGAGATTAATCCTGTACGAGGTCGCGTTCATAATATGCCTCTCACAGCGGGGCGTGTTAACCAGGAATCGAACCTGAGACTTCTTAGTCTCAGACACCATTCTCAAGTTCTCAAATTGGCAGGATTGCACCACTTGAGCCAACCCCCGTTGGTGTACCTTTATTATATATGTATGCCAGTAAATTTGTAGACTTCCACAATACTCATGCTTCAATCAACGCACGTCTTTATTAAAGCTTATTCATGCTTTTCCTTTTGATTTCTCATTGACAAGATAATAGGATTTTATTTGGGTTGTTCATTATTTTTATACAATACGCATCGTGTTATATTTGATGAATTGGTCATGCAAATAGCTTACAAGACCTTACTTTTGCCATTGAAAATATTGAAAATGTAAGTAATATTGAAAATGTAAGTACACCACACATTTGAACTTCAAATATTTTATATTGTGTAAAACTTTTATAGTGTATATATTACAATATACTTTTATGATTTCAATATAATTTGCTTTCATCTAAAATAATATAAATATAAAATGTCACAATGTCTTATAACTTAAAATGGTTTATTTGAATACATGATATGGCATTTAAATTTTATTTTATAGGTGTTATTATATGAATAATAATAATGTTATTATTATTATTATCATCTATTGTATAGTTGATTGCAAACTAGATAAAATAAATGCTATCAAAAAATCTATAATAAAATACTAACCGACCTACAAGACTTTATATATTTGTTTTATATTTTAATAATATTTGTAAATATAAATATTTATTTCTTTGATTTTTGTTTTTTTATAAAAAAAAGAAAAGAAAATTAAAATGTCATTGAAATTTAATGTAAAAAAGAAAGAAAAGAAACTTAAATGAAGAAAAGAAAAAAAAAACATAACCATAAAAAAACGTAAAATTTAATATTAAAAAGAAAGAAAAGAAACTTAAATGAAGAAAAAAAACGTAACCACAAAAAAAAATAAACGTAAAAATATCAGTTAAATAATACTAAAAAACAATACTTAAAAATGTAATGTTAAATCAACCACTTAAAACTTAATAGTTAATACTTAAAAATATAATGTTAAATCAAATGCTCGCTAAAAAAAAATTTAAAAACCAAATGTTATCTATATCTATATGTAAAATAGACTACGTTCTAAACATTAAATGTCATTGAAATTTAATATAAAAAAAAAGAAAAGAAACTTAAAATGTCATTGAAATTTAATATAAAAAAGAAAGAAAAAAACTTAAATGAAGAAAAGAAAAAAAAAACATAACCATAATAAAAAAAAAGTTACGTAAAATTTAATATAAAAAAGAAAGAAAAGAAACTTAAATGAAGAAAAGAAGAAAAAAAACATAACCATAAAAAAACTTAAAATGTCAGTTAAATATAACATTTAAAACATTTGAAATATCAGTTAGTAACTCACAAAATTTAAAACCATAATAAAAAAACAATATCGAAAAGAAAAAGAAATAATTGTAGCCTATTTAATTATTTTAGTTGTAGGCTATAATATTCTTCTTAAGCTTTCATATTTACCTATATATATATATATATATGCATGTTTAGCTAAGAAACCCATTGTGACAGGCAAGTTTTTTAATTTTCTTCCTCTCATTCATTTTTGTGTCATTTGTTTCTGTTGATACCCCGATATTTGATAGCCCAAATTATAAGGCCCAAATCATGTAAGGGCCCAGAAGTTGTCGAACAAAAATAAAGCAATAAAGATACTGAGGAAAACACGCCAACTCCGGGAATCGTCCAATGCGACACACACTCACGGCGACAGCCACCAAGGCGGCACGTCCTGACAAGGTGCCCAGGAAAAAGAGTAAAGCGTACTGGTGGTGGTAAACGCCATGTGCTATCCCAAGGCGTCTCAGGTGCTACAGAAACCCGAGAAGAACATTGTGATAAACAAAGGCGAGTCGGGAGCAGAGACCCATGGAAGGCGCACACGTGACCAGCCAAGGGCGACACAGCTATCCAAGGCTGCAACGGCTTGCAAAGTAAGCCAGAAAGGAATCTTTTATTCACCCAAGGCAAAGCTGAGGGGAGTAAGACTTGGAGTCCTCTCCCTCTCCGTAATCATCAAGTGCCAAAGCCAAGAATGGTAAAGAAGACAAAGTCACTGGAAAGATGCTCTGGACACATGATGCAAGCGGTCATTAACCAACAGACAAAGGGAAGCGAGCGGAGACCACCGGTCCAAGGCACCACTATAAATAAGAGAAAGAAAAAGAGAAAAGGGGGCGACGGGGGGAGAGGAGAAGAGAGATCAGAAGGCATCAAGGGAAGAGGGGATCAAGACATCGGAGAGCAGAGCTCCGGAAGGCCACCCCCCCCCCCCCGAAAGGCCGAGAAACGCCTAAAAGCGACAATAACTGCAATGCAATACACACAATATACACAAAAGACACGAAGCTCCTCCCTCTGAAAACGGAGAGGAATCATGAAGAAGCAAGAGACAGAATAAACAACAAAGGAGGAACAGAAAAGGAGGAAAAGGCCAGAAGGCGTGCACCTCCAGCAACCGTCGTAAAAGCCAAGACGAGGGGGTCAGAATACCCAGAAAGCGCCGCAACCAACAATGGTTACAACACGGAAGGCGTACAGCAAAAAGGAAAGGAAGCTCCCCTTCTGAAACCCAAGATTTAGCAATGCAAAAGGGGTGTAAAGCCAAAGCGCACACCCCTCCCTTTGTAAAATACCACGAACGTGGGAGCCATTTCCTTGTATCGACCCCTCTATATCTCGTCTCAGTATAATAAAAGCCTAAAGCTTCATCAAGTTTACAAACCCATTATCTCTTTTAATTAAACAATCATTATCGCACAAAGCGGTCCGAAACAATTGGCGACTCCACTGGGGAAGCTACGGCTTCCAGCCTTGAAAAAAAGGCTCCTAGAGGCACTACTCAGGAGGCAGCTCCCGAGAGCATCCGGCCTCCAACCGAAGAAGCGTTGCAGCGACGAAGTGCTCTTTCAGGCCAGAGGCGATCACTTCAGAAGGCGGCCCGTCACTGAAAGGCGAGCCCTCCGAAAGACACGCCTCAGAGAAGCAATCTCCCTAAAGGGGAGTAATCACGAAAGATGACCGGTTTCGCCCTAATGCAAGCTTTCTAGAAGGCGGCGAGACTCGTCCAAAGTTGGCATAGGTCCTTGCGAGCCCGACTGCTCAGGAAGGCAACGCCTCGGAGGGCGGTGACTTTCGCTCTGTTTAAGCGCGGTCGCGCGACTGGAAGGGGTGGAGATGCGTCCCTGCTAACGAAGGCGCCACACGAAGTACGCCCTTGCTGACGAGGGCGCCGGGTCGCAGAAAGTAGAAGCTCAGGAGCGGAGGTGCAATCAACCAATCCACGTGGAAGACGCCTCATATCATCTGCACTATCAGCTAAGTATACGCAAGCCCTGACTCGGTCTAATTTATCGTCTTTATTCTGATAAGTCTTTCCATGAATTTGGTAGATGTGAATCATGACAAAATAAAAGATATATTGTACCTACTTGCATATAAGTCGTTGTATGTAGCTACAACATGCTTGCTTTGTGCATATATGTCTTGATATGCTTTCGGTAGTGACGTTTTCGCATGATATCATGTTCTACGCCATTAGCCTTATGTCTAAGATTATCCTGATAGCGAAAATTTAATTTCACTTTGACTAGAATGACATTATTACAATTTTGAGTATGTCACGACTGAAAATGACATGTGCATGATAACAATCATGAATATCGTCGCTCTGATATGTATCGAATGTTTGACTAGAGAAAACAATGGCTAGACGAATCTATGCATTTGAATGTTTGCTTTAAGAACTGAAATTAGTATATCATGCCAGTCATTCTTGTCAACTTTTCCCTGGCTCAACCGTGGCGTGATGAAAGGAAACTGTTTCCATAAAAAAAAAACATCTAAAAGTCATAAGTTATATGATTGGAATGTTGAAAAAGCATGCTCTAGGAAAGCGTTGCACAAAAGCGTGACCTGGATAGTGTTACATAGTGATGCATGATTGATTGTATACATGATTTACTGGATGCAACTAATAAGACAGACATGTATAGCATGAAAACATCCGGAAAATGAAAGTTGTTTATGTAGGAATAAGAATGAATCACTCCTTAAAGTCTGAGAAGTCTTTTGATGCTCTTCCAAAAAAAAAACTCCGCATCTTGCCCAATGAAAGCAAGGCGGTTAAAAGTGAAGAAGCAAACAGTGAAACGAAAGCAAAAGCGCTGAAGAAGAGACGCAATGCACAAGTAGAAAAGAGCAGTAAAAAATCAAGCAATAAAAAAGGGAGAGCTCACCAGAAGTGGGCGAACCCTGAGCAAAATGGTGGGATGGACGAAATCCAGAATCAGAAGGCGAACACGAGGCCATCGTGGCAAGATGCATGTAAGCATGCGTTCGGTACAAACTAACTGACGAGGAAAGGCGAGAAAAGCAAGGGTGAATCATGAAGCCTCATGAGGAGCTGCAAAGATGAAACCCAAGGCACGCCAAGGGAAAATAAACAGTACCGAAGCTAGAAATCTTGAAGTAAACCAAGAGCAGAACGTTGCTAGTGCCAACCCAAAAAAAAAGAGGGCTGACAATGAATTCAAACCTGAAAGACGAAAGCGACTCCAAAACAAAAGTGTGCAAGAGAAGTAATTAAAAAGCAAGAGCAAGGGCATATGCAAAGGCCGACACAACTAAACCAGGAGATATTTCTCGAGCAAAGAGCCAACTAAAAGTCAAAGTGAGCCTCGAAGGGGCTGACAAAGAATTCGAATCAGAAAGACCAAGGCAGCTTCAAAGCAAAAGCGTGCAAAAGACCACAAGCCAGAAAGTTAAAAGAAAATCAATGCAGATATCTGAGCGCAACAGCAAGACAAGATGAAAAGTAAAAAGGACATAACGAAACCCGAAAGGCGTACAATTGCAAAGACGTACACCTTCAAAGCATACAACCATAAGGCGCACATGAAAAGGCACGCATGCAACATGAAGACGAATGCAAGTTCCGTAATGACCAATGCGAGTACAAGATCCTGAAAAGTATGCTACTCAAAGGCGTACTTAAACACTGAAGCACTGAATCGGATGCAAGGGCAAGGTGCAAGATAAAACCGAGCTAGAAAGCGTACAAGTGATTGACCCAAAATGGCCTCAAACACAACATGACTAAGTCAAGGCATCCCAAAACAAATAAAACGAAGAAGTCTGTAGCAAGCCCCTGGAGCAAGGCACGTATGAACTTGCCCTTACGTCAAAGCAGATCATGCGAAAGCAAGCATAAGCACAAGGTCAATCAGAAAACCCAAGCATTTGCACGCCGGTAATCGCAAGAAGAACTAAAAAGTAACGCCCATGACAAAAGGTGTTACGAAGCACAAGCGATCAAAATTAAGCAATCAATCAGAAGCAAGGAAGTGCCTATGACAAGAGGCACCAATGCTAAATCTCGAAGCGACGCTGATGACATGAGGTGTCCCCAGAAAGAGCTCGAAAGATACTAATGACATGAGGTATCACTGTAGAAAAACACCCTCAAACAGGGTCAATAATGCCAGAACGCGAGGTTCAGCACTTCAAAAAAAAAAGAGAAAAAGGAAGAGAAGAAGAAAAAGAAAAAGAAAAAGAATAGTGTTGAACCGTACCGCGGGCACAAGCGCCTTATCGCGGTACCCAGATAGACCTCCTGAAAAATTTCTGGGACAGACGCGGGCGAAGTACGCCATATCGCGAGACTAGAAAAGGTCCCGGGAAACAAGGGCGCTAGTCTTAAACGCGGGCGGAAAAATCGGTAAAAGAGGTTGGCTAACGCAAGATCCAAAGCGATCCGTTAGTTTACAAAGCCCCAATGTGGCAACTGAAAAAAAAAAAGCCCCAATGTGGCAACTGAAAAAAAAAGCCCCAATGTGGCAACTGAAAAAAAAAAGCCCCAATGTGGCAACTGGAAAAAAAAAGCCCAAATGTGGCAAATGAAAAAAAAAAGCCTCAATGTGGCAACTGAAAAAAAAAAAGGACCCCAATGTGGCAACTGAAAAAAAAGGCCCCAATGTGGCAACTGAAAAAAAAAAAGAGCCCCAATGTGGCAACTGAAAAAAAAAGCCCCAATGTGGCAACTGAAAAAAAAAAGAGAAGCCCCAAAGCGGCAAAGCCCCAATGTGGCAACCGAAAAAAAAAGCCCCAAAGCGGCAAAGCCCCAACGTGGCAACTCAAAAAAAAGGAGAAAGAAAGCCCAAAAGCGGCAATTGAAAAGCCCAAGGCGGCAAGCAGAAAATCCAAAGCAACAAACAAAAGAAAGGGTCCAAGCGACAACATCTGTGAAGCGTGCCCAACAAGCACCTCAACAACAATCTTGGCACCAATGACATGAGGGGCCAATGAAATCTGCAAGCAAGTTTGAAGCGCCCGGAGCGCGCTCCAAAAAAAAAAAAGTGGAGAGTGGAGGAAGGAAGCCTTCCTTGGGTACCAATGCAAAAAAAAAAAAAAAGAAAAGAAGAGTTGTGCTCTATCAGAACACTTGAAGAAAAGGCACAAAAACTGAGAAGTGCAACAAACGCAAGAGCAGTAGCAAGCGAGTACAAAGCCATGAAGTCCAAGCCACAACTGCCAAAGTGGCGAAGCCAATAAAAGCGCACAAGAACAAAGGCGTAAAATTCAAATGCAAACCTCAAGCGCAAGGCAAACAACAGCAACAACAAAAAGAGGAGACGATAAAGACAAAGACAAGATATGCATTGTCAACATAGCAACATTGTCAGCATTGGCAACAAGCATACAAAAGTAGAATCCAAACTTGAGAAACACATACGAAGGGCATCATAAATCCCAAGATGCAAGTTCAAGAGCAAGTAAGCAACAGAAGTCAAGTTCTAACGAAGTCATACAAATCATGGAGCCAAAGAGAAAGTCATAACCGAAACCGTAATTTGGAAGGAGAAATGTCAAAGCAACAACACAAGTGGCGAAACAGTGCCTACGTGAAAAAGAGGGAATTCAAAGAAGTGACCCTGCAGACTTCCTCATAAGAATACTTTGTGTTGGCCAAATCCCTAATCTCCTGATCAAGAGCCTCCAATTCAGCAGTTGCTTGGTCAAGCTGAGAAGAAAGCTCCTTGATACGAGACACCAAAGGATCACGGCGCTCCTGCAGAGCACGCTCAGCGTCGGCCAACTCGGCGTCATCAAATGGAGGGCGCAAACTTTCAAAACCAGCAATGACATTTTCAAGCCAGGGACCAGAATAATGTTGAAATTGAAGTGTGTACAAGCAATCCAAGATCTCAGCCTTCTCCTCCCATGGCAAGTCATCTACGTCAACTGAGCGGACCAAATGCAACATCCGCAACAAAGTTTGAGAACCGGACTCCCGGAAAAGGCGAGGAAGTGAAGCTGAAGGAGGAATCAAGAAGGCATGGGCACGCAAGAACGAATCAATCAAAGCTTGATCATCCGCAGAAAATGGAGCTGCAAAAAGCATATACAGAAATAATGAGACAAGAACTCAAAGGAAAAGAAAAACTCCAGCTCGAGAAAGAAAATACTTACAAACCAAAGAAGATCCCGGAGAAGCGGAGGCGTGACTTGCCCTCACGACGGGAGCCTTCCCCTTATCAGCCAAAGAAACAAGATTTGTAGCAGCTTGGCTCTCTGAAGGGGCAGGGGCGTCAACTTCAGCACCTACCCCACCAAACATGTTTTCAGATCTCAGGACATCAGAAACAAGTTCATAAATAATGTCAGCAGCAACAATACCTGAAGGGGCCTTCGAAGGCGCACCCTTGGAAGAAACAGGGACACTCCTTGGAGTGCCAACAAGAGATGTTAAGTTGAAGTCATCACTGGCAGCAGAGTCAGAAGGGGCAACACCCCCACCAGCTGAAGGTTGGCCAAAGAGGTTCATAAAGTCTTCATGATCGGAAGCAAGTGAAACAGCAGGAGCGTCCTCAGGAGACTGGGATGAAAGCGATGCTGATGAACGACCATCAGCATCACCTGCATTCAAAAGAAAAAGAGAAAGGAAAAAGAATCAGTGATGAAAACCGTCCAAGCAAAACAAATTGAAAAGACTAGAAGAAAATAAAAGAGCAAGAAATGGAACCTGGAAAGCAATCCCCAGCGCCACCGCTTTCAGCAGAAACATCACAAGATAAGAAAGAATCGCCAGAATTAGTTTCAGCGGTGTCATCTTGAACCAAGTCCACATGGACTGGGGAAGAAGGAGCAATGCGGATGCCGGAAATGCGCAAGCGGCTGGACCGACGAGTAGGAACGGCTGCAGTTGCCTTCCTCCTTTTACTAGAATTGGCGGCGCTACTACTACCGCCTCGAACAGAAGATCTGGAAACAGAGGAAGTTTTCCTTTTGCATCGCCTGGGGGCAACAGAAGAAGACGCAACAACTCTGCGGCTGGGTGAAACCCCCTCAGCTGAAAACAAAGCCAGACAAAGCTGAGTGCAAAGCAAGAAAAAGAAAAGCAACAGAAACGAAAAATGGTCAAGATATTTACCATTGTTTTTCTTCATGGAAGTGCAAAAATAAGGGTCATTGTACATTATGGGCAGTAAGGAAGGTACAGGATGCGAAGAAGAGGCTTCGAAATCCCGAAGATGTTGCAGAATGCCTTCATGAGAAACAAGCCAAGAACTCAAAACACCTCCAATGCGGGAGGAATAAACATAAACGGGAGTAGAATCAGAAATTCCAGGAGCTGCGTCGAAAAGAAGCGCCTTGACCAAATCCTCCACCGGGGCCTGCTCGATGTTAAGAACACAAGGAGCTTGATCGCGCCCAAACTGTCTGGCCACCCGATCGGGACGATACACACAAGGCCAAAGGGCCCCACCATGAGCACTCCTACTGTCCAAAGGGACAAAACCAGGCAAGCAGCGAATGGAGAGAATCAATGACCATAAATCATAAATTCCCTCAAAGGGGATGGCAGCGTTGTAGGATTCTCATGTTTTGATGCTAACAATCTCTCTCCAAGCAACAACATTGGCAACAAGCAAGCTACACCACATGAAGATTAGAATTAGGATTTTTATTAATTCTATTTCAATGTAATCTTTATTTTTATGCAATGCATCTCATTGGTGTGGGTAGCTTAGGTGATTTTAAGAATATTTAAATAATATTTGATTAAGAGTGAAGATACTTTAAATCTTGATTAAATAGCTCTATTAAAAGTTTTGTGAAAATCCTTTTAGAAAAACCTTGTTTTTATTCAGATTCTGATCAGTTTACTCGAGTAATGAGTATTGGGTCACTCGAGTAATTTATGTTATGACAGGTTAATCGAGTAATGGTTTACACATCACTCGAGTAACTTAATCTGACATGTTTTAATCGAGTGATGTTATATGGTTTACTCGAGTAATTCAATCAGTGTTTGGAAAATTATAAAAGGACTTAATTTTCTCTTTCACTTAAGATACACATTCATTCTTACAATTTTATATACACTTTCAAAAGCAATTCAAGAGCTATTTTTACATCTTTCAAGAGCTATCAAGATTCAACAAAGAACTTTTCATTCTTCACTCTATTTCTCTCATTGTTCAAATATTCTTGAGATCATATTTTTGTTCTTAGTGGTTGTTGAAGATTTGCAATTTATGATTGCATCATTGAAGTTTCAACACAAGTGAAGAATCTCACAAGGAAGACTTTGAGGATCAAATCAAAGCAAGAAAAGAGGATTGGTTGGAAGCATCTTCAATCAATTAGCAAGGAAATCTAGAATTCTCAAAAGGGGTAGATTAGATCAAAGTGTTTGGTACACACTTTGAGTTGGGTTTTAAGATAGGAGAACTAAGAATCTAGTTGCATCTTAAAACATTGTAAAATCTACATTTGAAGATTTCTAGTGAAGAATCTCTCTTGATTCAAGAGGGGACTGGAGTAGCTTTCAAGTGGGTGAAAGTGAACCAGGATAAATCCTTGTGTCTCTTTTATTTTCATTCCTTGTATTGCATTAATTCATTAACAATTGCATTTTTAGGTTAGAATTGGGGTTTTCTTAATTCTACTCAATTGATCTAAAATTGCATGTTAATATTACTTAAAGTTGTTCATATTAATCATTCATAATTTGTTGAATCATCATAGCATTGTTATTCTTGAAGAACTCCATTGAAAACTGAGTTTTAATTGAATTTTACCCAGTTTACTCGAGTAAAGTTCTTGTCACTCGAGTAATCTGCTTTCAGTTTATGAACAATACTCGAGTAGGTTTTCTGTTACTCGAGTGATTTAAAAATAGCTTTCGTAATACTCGAGTGATTTGCTTAATACTCGAGTGAAATTATTTTTACTTGCGTATTACTCGAGTGAAGACTTGAGTTACTCGAGTAATCTGACTTGAATTTTTAAGAAAATTTATTTTCATAAAACCATTCTCTTAGGTGGACGAAAAATCTGTAATAAGGCTTCAATATTCTATTCACCCCCCCCCTCTAGACTATATTGAGCCGCTTGTTGGTTTCCAACAAGTGGTATCAGAGCTCGGACAAAAAATCTGAGCCTTAAAAAGCTTTTTCGAAAAGATCCTCTTTACTTGGAAACAATGGGCTCAATTTCAAATCCTTTTGGTGGTGAAGGAACTTCCATTAATCGTCCTCCACTATTCAATGGTGAGGGTTATGCTTATTGGAAGGTCCGCATGAAAATTTTTATTCAAGCCATAGATATGGAAATTTGGAACGCCATAGAGAATGGACCTTTTGTTCCTCAAACGAAAGTGAATGATGTTGTTTCGGTCAAACCACAATCGAGTTGGGACAATGATGATAAGAAGAAAGTTGCATTTGATTTAAAAGCTAAAAATATCATCACGTCCGCTCTTTCTTATGATGAGTTCTTTCGAGTATCTCAATGTGTTAATGCTAAACAAATGTGGGACACATTACAAGTCACACATGAGGGCACTTCGGAGGTTAGAAGGGCTAGGCTAAATACACTCATGCATGAATATGAACTCTTTCGTATACTACCTAATGAAAATATAGGTGACATGCAAAAGCGGTTCACTCATATCATAAATCATCTTTCTACACTTGGAAAAGTTATTACTAATGGTGAAGTTGTTAATAAGATTTTGAGATGTCTTAGCAGGGAATGGCAACCTAAGGTGACGGCCATTATGGAAGCTAGAGATGTGGATCAAATTGACTTAGCAACTCTATTCGGAAAGCTTCAAGAGCATGAAATGGAGCTTGGACGGTTATCCATGAATGAAGATGCCGATAGAAAGAAAAAGGGGATTGCTCTTAAATCAACTTCAAAATCTCTTAAGGCACAAGAGGAAAACTCTCAAGTGGATGACTCGGACTCCGATATAGATGATGAGACCCTTGGCTTGCTAGTTAAAAAGCTTGGTAGGTTCTTTAAGAGAAAGGGAAACTTTAATAAGAATAGACAAAGAGATTCTAAGGACTCTCAACCAAGAAATAAGACTAACAAGGATCATATCAAGTGTCATGGGTGTGGAAAGCTTGGTCACTATCGATCAAAATGCCCAACTCATTCTAAGAAGTCGGAAGGTGACAACTCTAAGTTCAACTCATCTAAAGGAAAAAGGGCTTACTTAGTATGGGATGAAGAGGAGAGTCAATCAACATCTAGCTCATCGGATGATGAAGAACTTGCAAATCTATGTTTTATGACGAAGCTTGATGAAGAGGAATCTTCGAGCATTAAATCAAGAGAGTACGTCAATGAGGTAGATTATCTTTCCGATGCTAGCTCTAGTTCTAATTCTCCTTCATTCAATGAATTGTACAATGTGTATGTAGAGATGCATAAAGAGTTGAAGAAACTTGCTAAAATAAATGTTGAAAGAAAGAATTTCATAATGAAGCAACATGAAAAGATAATTGAACTTCAAAAAGATTTAGAAGAACTTAAGCTTCAAAATGAAACTCTTGAACTCATTTATGCAAACTCTACATGCAATTGTGAATTGAAATCAAATGAGACTCCATCTTGTGAAAATTGCAAGTCTTTGGAAAAAGAAGTTTTTAATTTGAATGATCGACTTGCAAGGCTCATGAAAGGAGATACTTCATTAGATCATTTGCTTTCAACTCAAAGGAACAATAGCAATAGATCCGGTCTTGGCTATACCAAACCTAAGAAAAGCAATTATCGCAAAGTTGGTGGATTTTCAAAGAATAAGATTTCTAAAAACCCAACTTGCCATTATTGTGGGATCTTTGGGCATACCACGAATAAATGTAATATAAAGAAATTTGGTATACCAAGCGGAGAATATATTTGGATTGTTAAGGGGACTTCTCCCCATGCTAACAACAAAGGACCCAAGACCACTTGGGTACCTAAGTCAACCAAATGATATCTTTCTTGTAGGTGTGTCTTCGAACCAAAGAGCGCAAATGGTACTTGGATAGTGGTTGTTCAAGACACATGACGGGAGACAAAACGCACTTCATGGAACTTACTCCGAAAAATGGTGGATTTGTGACATACGGCGACAACAACAAGGGCAAAATTCTAGGAGTCGGGAAGATCGGTAACGTATCTAACCTTGTCATAGAAAATGTCCTATACGTAGAAGGCTTAGAACACAACTTGCTTAGTATAAGCCAACTATGCGATATGGGCAATTATGTGACTTTTACTCCGGAATTATGTTTCATTAAGTCTTCTATAGATGATAGTGTTAAGTTTGTTGGTCGTCGCTCTAATAACACTTACTTAATTGATTTGGATGAGATAACTTCACTATTTTAAAAATGTTTCAAATCTTTTGATGATGAAATTCGTCTTTGGCATAGACGAATTGCTCATGTGAATGTGAATCAATTAAACAAACTTTTGCGAAAAGATTTAGTGATTGGTTTGCCTAAACTAAATTTTAAGCTTGATGGCATTTGTGACTCTTGTCAAAAGTGCAAGCAAGTTAAAAGTTCTTTTAAACCTAAAAATGTGATAAGCACAACAAAGCCTTTGGAGCTCATCCATATGGATTTGTTTGGCCCTTCACAAATTAAAAGTTTAGGTGGCAATTACTATGGATTTGTTTTAGTAGACGATTTTACTAGATTCACATGGACATTATTTTTATCCGCAAAAAGTGAAGTTTATAAATGTTTTAAAAAGTTTGCCAAACTCATCCAAAATCAACTAAGTTTGAAAATTGTGTCTATTAGAAGTGACCACGGAGGTGAGTTTGAAAACACTAGGATTGATGCGTTTTGTGATAAGTTTGGTATTGAACATCAATTTTCGGCCCCTAGGACTCCGGAGCAAAACGGAGTTGTAGAAAGGAAAAATAGAATATTAGTGGAACTTGCTCGTACTATGTTGAAAGAATCAAATGTTCCTAAATATTTTGGGCCGATGCGGTAAACACTGCTTGTTATGTGCTTAATAGGGTTCTTATTCGTCCGCATTTAAATAAAACACCTTATGAACTTTTAAAAGGGCGAAAGCCAAATATTTCACATTTTCATGTTTTTGGGTGTAAGGTGTTTATTTTAAATAACGGAAAGGAACCGGTCGGCAAGTTTGACTCCAAAGCCGACGAAGGCATATTCATAGGTTATTCAACCCATAGCAAAGCATATAGAGTCTACAATAAAAGAACATTAACCGTTGAGGAATCCGTGCATGTTGTATTTGATGAATCTTCGAAAGGAGATTGTGTTGTTTCTTGTGATGATGATAATATAGGTACATTTTTGGATCATGAGAAGTCAACACCACAACAAATGGAAGAGAATCAAATTGAAGATGGAGAGGTGCAAGCACAAGATAAGGACTTAGCACAAGAGATTCAATCTCAATTACCAATAGCTTGGAAATCAAACAAAAATCATCCGATTTCTAACATCTTAGGTGACATTGCGAAGGGAGTGGTAACCCGACGCACTTTAAATAATTTTTGTTATTATGTTGCCTTTGTATCTCAAATAGAACCTAAGAGTATCAAAGAGGCTCTTCAAGATGATCATTGGATTATGGCCATGCAAGAAGAATTAAATCAATTTGAAAGAAACCAAGTTTGGGAGCTTGTGCCAAAACCCGATGATCGTCCTGTAATTGGTACTCGGTGGATCTATAGGAATAAGTTAGATGAATCGGGTATTATTGTTAGGAATAAAGCTAGGTTGGTAGCACAAGGTTATAGTCAAGAAGAAGGAATCGATTACGATGAGACATATGCTCCCGTTGCTAGACTAGAAGCTATTCGTATTCTTCTCGCTTTTGCTTCAATAATGAATTTTAAATTGTATCAAATGGATGTTAAGAGCGCCTTTCTTAACGGATACATTCAAGAGGAAGTTTACGTGTCACAACCTCCCGGATTCGAGAGTTTTGAGCATCCGAATTACGTTTTCAAACTAAAAAAGGCTTTGTACGGTTTGAAACAAGCTCCTAGAGCTTGGTACGATCGACTAAGCAATTTTTTATTACAAAAAGGTTTTAAACGAGGCACTGTTGACACTACACTTTTTATTGAACGTTCCGGTAAGGATATTTTATTGGTTCAAATATATGTTGACGATATTATATTTGGTGCTACTAACGATAACTTGTGTAAGAAGTTTTCAGACTTGATGCAAAGCGAATTCGAGATGTCGATGATGGGAGAGCTTACATTCTTTCTTGGCCTTCAAATAAAGCAGCTTAATGATGGCATTTATATTCATCAGAGTAAATATTGTAGAGAGCTTCTCAAACGTTTTGGGATGGATTCGTGCAAATCCGCTTCTACACCAATGAGCGTTGCATGCTACCTAGATCAAGATGAGGCTGGAAAAGCGGTAGAGGTAACGAAGTATCGTGGTATTATTGGTAGTTTGTTATACTTAACTGCATCTAGGCCTGACATCATGTTTAGTGTATGTATGTGTGCACGTTTTCAAGCAAAACCGAAAGAGTCGCATCTAACTGCTGTCAAAAGAATTATGAAATACTTAAAGGGTACAACGAATACTGGACTTTATTATCCTAGGGATGCTTTTCTAAAACTTATAGGTTATTCGGACTCTGACTTTGCCGGTTGTAAAGTTGAGCGAAAAAGTACAAGCGGAACATGCCATTTAATTGGTAATTCACTTGTATCGTGGTTTTCCAAAAAGCAAAACTGTGTTGCTTTATCAACCGCGGAGGCCGAATACATAGCTGCAGGTAGTTGTTGTGCACAACTTTTATGGATGAAACAACAATTATCTGACTTTGGTTTAACTTTGACAAAAATCCCTATAAAGTGTGATAACACTTCGGCAATTAATTTGACTAAAAATCCAGTATTACACTCAAGGACAAAGCATATTGAAATTAGGCATCACTTTTTGAGAGATCATGTTCAAAAAGGTGATTGTGTTATTGAGTTTGTTCAAACTTCGGATCAATTAGCTGATATCTTTACAAAACCATTACCAAGGGACACATTTTATAAAATTCGAAGAGAACTTGGTATTTTTGATGAATCAACTATTAGCTAATTGTATTTGATGCTTTTCGAAATCACCTTCAAGCCTATTTCAATGTGATTTGTATTTTGAGTTGTTGTATCTTATTAAAGTGTTTCTTATTTTTTTGTGATATGTAGTTATGTGTGTATGTTTTCTATAATATGTTAATTGCTTTATTTGTATGTGTGTTACTTGCTAAATGCTAAGTGTTTCTATGTGTTTGTGTATGAAAAATGTTTTTGCATGAAAAATTGAAATTTTTAAAATTCTGGACAGTTCACTCGAGTAACAGATATTTCACTCGAGTAATTTTAAAAACTCTTTCGTATTACTCGAGTAATTCTGTTTGTCACTCGATTAATTTTAAAATGACTTTCGTATCACTCGATTAGTTCATCCATCACTCGAGTAAAAATTTTTTTACTTTCGGCATACTCGAGTAACATTTCTTTTCACTCGATTACTGCTCGAATCACTCGAGTAACGCATGAACATCACTCGAGTAACTTACGTGATTTTAAAATCTGAACTGTTGAAAACTGCATCATTTTTCACGTTTCTTTCTCTCTCTTGTTCGTATTTCTCTCTTCTCTCTCATATGGTTCTTCATCAAATCATCATTTTCAGCCACAAAACTTAACAAATCATACAAATTTCTTCCATATTTCATCATTATATCATCATTTCTACTCATTTCATTCATCATTTTCACCAATTTACCCAAAATCCGAAAATTCCCAAACCAAAACCCTAACCCCAAAACCGAATCTGCACTTTCTGAATCAATGTCTTCTTCCTCACAATCTCAACCTCCTCGAAAGAAAGCAAAGCAAGGAGCAGGCCGTAACGACCCCTGGTTCTCTGGAATCAACCGAGACTTGCGGGAACCGACATTTATCAATCGCTCTTTTGGACTTACACGGTATGTTAAGTTTGCTTGGTTGCATAAGGAGCAATTTTCATTTGTAGAGGATTTGGAATTTCAGAATTTGAAGAGGTTTTTAGAATTTGAGACTCATTATTACCCTAGGCTTGTCAGACAATTTTATCAGAATTTTACTAAGCTAGATGGTGAGTATCAAACAATGGTTAGAGGACATCATTTTGTTATAAAGCCTGAAGATTTGACAATGTTGTTTGGTTTAGAAAACAAGGGAACTTTTATTGGTGATGATGACTGTCTGGATTTGGATGTGGATACTAATAAGATTTATACTGATTTGTTGCGTACTGGTGAATCTTGGAGTGATAGGTCTACTAGAACTGTATCACCTTTGCATGCTGTGGATAGAGTGCTCATGTACATTGTTTCTTATTGTTTGATTCCGAAATGTAATCAAAATTATGCACAATTGGGAGATGATGATCTTATTTTGTTTCATGGGATCAAAAAGAGATATGAGATGAATTGGAATAAAATGTTTTTAGCTCGTATGGAAGCTGCTGCTCAATCTCCTCCTACCCAATTCTTGCCATATCCTATGCATGTTACCAAGATCATGAGGTATTACCGTGTTCCAATCCCTGATGATGAGCCAGCTGTGACGGAAAAGAAAAATAACTGGTGTCTTAATGATTCGCACATTAGTTATATGAAGATTGCTTGGCATAGGGAAAGTCGCACTTGGTTATGGAAATCACAGATTAAGGAAATGGCTGAAGCTGCAAAGGCTGCAAGAGTTTCAGGTTATAGGAAAAGGACTTTACTTGGTGATAGGGCTGGTGCATCTTCTTCTGCTCCTCCTTCTTCTACTGATCCGATGGATACTGATCGCGTTGAGGAATATATAAATTTGGACAATCTTGGTACTCCATTTGATGCACAGGCTGCTCATGAGTCATTGGTTGAACACATCAATGCTCAATTCGCTCAGTTGGAGATGAGACAGGATGTGAAGAATATTGCCATGGAGCATCGTTTAATGGATTATATGTCTGGCCTCTTTTCTCACCATTTCCCTCCTCCTCCACCTGATTCCTAGACCTGTGGATGCTGATGATGTTTTGATCTTGATTTCTGTTTCATGTTTCATATGCATATTTCTGACTATGTTATGTTTATGTTTCTGTTTCATGTTTATGACTCTGTTGCTACTATGTTTTCTGACCTTGTGTATGGTCTAGTTTGGTTAGTTTCGTTTGATTATTTGCTATGGTTGATGTCATTTTGCTTTACTCTATGATTTGCTGCATAGTATGATACTCTGATATTATGGATTATGGTGCTATATTCGTTGTGCGTTTATATTCGTTGTGGCACTATTGTGGTTTCTTTTGGTATTGTCTTTATTGTTATATTTTTTTTATACCATTGTGAACTACTTACCTTCAACTTTTGGCAAAGGACTTTTCTCATAATTCTTATCTTTTTAATGATGCCAAAAGGGGGAGAATATTTTGTTGATGTTGTTCTTGTAGGTTAAGTTTTATTATATTTTTCCTAGGTGTTTTACATTTAGGGGGAGTATGTTAAAACTTAGTACTTAATTGAAAAGGAGGTTTGTCATCATCAAAAAGGGGGAGTTTGTAGGATTCTCATGTTTTGATGCTAACAATCTCTCTCCAAGCAACAACATTGGCAACAAGCAAGCTACACCACATGAAGATTAGAATTAGGATTTTTATTAATTCTATTTCAATGTAATCTTTATTTTTATGCAATGCATCTCATTGGTGTGGGTAGCTTAGGTGATTTTAAGAATATTTAAATAATGTTTGATTAAGAGTGAAGATACTTTAAATCTTGATTAAATAGCTCTATTAAAAGTTTTGTGAAAATCCTTTTAGAAAAACCTTGTTTTTATTCAGATTCTGATCAGTTTACTCGAGTAATGAGTATTGGGTCACTCGAGTAATTTATGTTATGACAGGTTAATCGAGTAATGGTTTACACATCACTCGAGTAACTTAATCTGACATGTTTTAATCGAGTGATGTTATATGGTTTACTCGAGTAATTCAATCAGTGTTTGGAAAATTATAAAAGGACTTAATTTTCTCTTTCACTTAAGATACACATTCATTCTTACAATTTTATATACACTTTCAAAAGCAATTCAAGAGCTATTTTTACATCTTTCAAGAGCTATCAAGATTCAACAAAGAACTTTTCATTCTTCACTCTATTTCTCTCATTGTTCAAATATTCTTGAGATCATATTTTTGTTCTTAGTGGTTGTTGAAGATTTGCAATTTATGATTGCATCATTGAAGTTTCAACACAAGTGAAGAATCTCACAAGGAAGACTTTGAGGATCAAATCAAAGCAAGAAAAGAGGATTGGTTGGAAGCATCTTCAATCAATTAGCAAGGAAATCTAGAATTCTCAAAAGGGGTAGATTAGATCAAAGTGTTTGGTACACACTTTGAGTTGGGTTTTAAGATAGGAGAACTAAGAATCTAGTTGCATCTTAAAACATTGTAAAATCTACATTTGAAGATTTCTAGTGAAGAATCTCTCTTGATTCAAGAGGGGACTGGAGTAGCTTTCAAGTGGGTGAAAGTGAACCAGGATAAATCCTTGTGTCTCTTTTATTTTCATTCCTTGTATTGCATTAATTCATTAACAATTGCATTTTTAGGTTAGAATTGGGGTTTTCTTAATTCTACTCAATTGATCTAAAATTGCATGTTAATATTACTTAAAGTTGTTCATATTAATCATTCATAATTTGTTGAATCATCATAGCATTGTTATTCTTGAAGAACTCCATTGAAAACTGAGTTTTAATTGAATTTTACCCAGTTTACTCGAGTAAAGTTCTTGTCACTCGAGTAATCTGCTTTCAGTTTATGAACAATACTCGAGTAGGTTTTCTGTTACTCGAGTGATTTAAAAATAGCTTTCGTAATACTCGAGTGATTTGCTTAATACTCGAGTGAAATTATTTTTACTTGCGTATTACTCGAGTGAAGACTTGAGTTACTCGAGTAATCTGACTTGAATTTTTAAGAAAATTTATTTTCATAAAACCATTCTCTTAGGTGGACGAAAAATCTGTAATAAGGCTTCAATATTCTATTCACCCCCCCTCTAGACTATATTGAGCCGCTTGTTGGTTTCCAACAAGCGTCGTTTCTTGAAGTAAAGGCCCCTTCATCATAAAGAGGATGCGGGAGGTCCGAATAGGGGCGGAACAAGAACTTGTCTTCTGAATCAATGAGAGAAATTAGGGGCTCTCTTGGAGATCCTCTCGTCCAACACCAAGAACGAGGGTCTGAACCAGCAACACCAGTAGAAAGAGGAAGCTTGATAGGGCCATAATCAAGAAAGCGTTCAAACAGAAAATATTGAAGAAAGGTCAAGTCTATATAAGAGTTGATTGGGAAGCGCCCATAAGAAATGTGCATCTGAACTGATACCTGGTCTAGGCGAGCGTACAAACCGCCTAAGTAAAACGAAGCAAGAGGAAGGCGTGTACCCTCCGCCAAGAGACAAGCAAAAAGAAAGACGCACGGGCTTACAGACTCCCAGGGAGGTCCTGGAAACACGTATCTGCTAAGCCAGAAAGCGATGAAGGCGGCGCGGCAGAGGCGCGAATCGGTGACAGGTCCAGATTGGAATTTACCATCATGAAAATCGCCAAAGAAGTAGCAAATCCAGCAAGCAAAAGTATACTTAACGGAAGAGCGTTGGCTTGCCCTTCGACTCCTAGGAACTAAGTTCCCAGTGCCCCTCACCCGTTGAGAAGAGGAGCCCTTTGCATACGAGGCGCGCCTTCGCTTGAAAAGGTCCCGGGAGTACTTGGCGCTCAGAGTCGAAGCGTCTTTCAGCTGCATTGACAATTCGTAAAAACGCTCATCAACATTCTCCACATCGAGGTCTGCATCTCCGAAAGCAGGGAGTCCAAGAAGCACAATCACATCTTCAAGCGTTGGGGTAAACTCCCCCCATGATGTCAGAAAGGTATGGGTGGAAGAACACCAGCGCTGCACCAACATTAACAAATCGCTGGGCTTGCGGTTGGCACCAAGTCGAGGCGACGCCTTGACGACGCCGGCGATCCCTACTTTCTCCAGAATAGCCACGAAAGCGGCGTCAGTAGCAAAAACGTGATCAACCCACTCTTGCCATCCAGCAGTGCCCCCCACGCGAACATTGAAGTTCACATCTACCCAGGGGAACTCCGAACGGCGGAGACAGGAGCGAAGCAACGAAGAGCCCAAGGCACAATGGTCCTTATCGTAAGAAGGAGAAGAAATGAGTTCGGCGTCCTCCTCGGAAACCACCATGGCCTTGGAAGACGAGCCAACAATGAAATCGCCCGAGTCGGGACCAGAAGGCGAGTCCACCTTCACCTCCGTGGCCCAGCGGTGGTATCCCGGTTCAACAGGGTAAGAGCGGGGGCAAGGAAGCTCTTGCATGAAGCAATAAGAGATGGGGCCTGGGAGTTGAATCTCCTCCTCGGAGCTTGAGGAAGCGCTTTCAACCGCGGAAGGAGTAATGGCCTTCGATTTTGACATGGTAACGGCAAAGACAAGAGAAGGGTAAGCAGAAGAGAGCAAGAAAGCAGAAAACAAAGGAGTAATGGGGAGTTCTTTTCTGGAAGAAAGAAGTTTCGGAAACGAAGAAGAAAGAGAACAAAGTGGAAGTGGAAAGAAAACTAAAAGGTTTGAGGGAGTTTTGAAAATATGAGTGAAGGAGGAAACGTGGGGAAACGTGCAAGTATCAAAGCTGAGAGATATTTGCCCTCTCCCCCCAACGACACGTGGAATGCAGCAGAGGAATAAGAGTGAAGAAATCCAAAAGACTTACCAGCGAGGGCCCGTTGACAAGACTCCACTGGACGACGAAATTCAAAGCGAAAACTGCCAAGCAATCAGTAAGCCAGGAGAAATGCGAAGGACACCCAATATGCAGTGGCGTCCCCTCCTGTACGCCTTCCCCAGGAATCGAAGGCGACGCCGAAAGAAATAACAAGGAGGCGAAGAACAAAGAATGGGAAATCAAGAAAAGAAGAAACAAGCAAAAAAGCACAAAAATAGGATTTGCACCGAGAAGGAAATTCTTCCCCTCTCACTACAAAGGGGGCAATTGTTGATACCCCGATATTTGATAGCCCAAATTACAAGGCCCAAATCATGTAAGGGCCCAGAAGTTGTCGAACAAAAATAAAGCAATAAAGATACTGAGGAAAGCGCGCCAACTCCGGGAATCGTCCAAGGCGACACACACTCACGGCGACAGCCACCAAGGCGGCACGTCCTGACAAGGTGCCCAGGAAAAAGAGTAAAGCGTACCGGTGGTGGTAAACGCCATGTGCTATCCCAAGGTGTCTCAGGTGCTACAGAAACCCGAGAAGAACATTGTGATAAACAAAGGCGAGTCGGGAGCAGAGACCCATGGAAGGCGCACACGTGACCAGCCAAGGGCGACACAGCTATCCAAGGCTGCAACGGCTTGCAAAGTAAGCCAGAAAGGAATCTTTTATTCGCCCAAGGCAAAGCTGAGGGGAGTAAGACTTGGAGTCCTCTCCCTCTCCGTAATCATCAAGTGCCAAAGCCAAGAATGGTAAAGAAGACAAAGCCACTGGAAAGATGCTCTGGACACATGATGCAAGCGGTCATTAACCAACAGACAAAGGGAAGCGAGCGGAGACCACCGGTCCAAGGCACCACTATAAATAAGAGAAAGAAAAAGAGAAAAGGGGGCGACGGGGGGAGAGGAGAAGAGAGATCAGAAGGCATCAAGGGAAGAGGGGATCAAGACATCGGAGAGCAGAGCTCCGGAAGGCCACCCCCCCCGAAAGGCCGAGAAACGCCTAAAAGCGACAATAATTGCAATGCAATACACACAATATACACAAAAGACACGAAGCTCCTCCCTCTGAAAACAGAGAGGAATCATGAAGAAGCAAGAGACAAAATAAACAACAAAGGAGGAACAGAAAAGGAGGAAAAGGCCAGAAGGCGTGCACCTCCAGCAACCGTCGTAAAAGCCAAGACGAGGGGGTCAGAATACCCAGAAAGCGCCGCAACCAACAATGGTTACAACACAGAAGGCGTACAACGAAAAGGAAAGGAAGCTCCCCTTCTGAAACCCAAGATTTAGCAATGCAAAAGGGGTGTAAAGCCAAAGCGCACACCCCTCCCTTTGTAAAATACCACGAACGTGGGAGCCATTTCCTTGTATCGACCCCTCTGTATCTCGTCTCAGTATAATAAAAGCCTAAAGCTTCATCAAGTTTACGAGCCCATTATCTCTTTTAATTAAACAATCATTATCGCACAAAGCGGTCCGAAACAGTTTCTATTCTAACATTGTAGCATCATGTCAAATTCGACTCCTTAAGTTGCTAATTAGGCCCTGTGATTAAAAAAAAATTAAATAGATCCCTACAAATAAAGTATCATTAATAAGGATTTGTTTTAAAATATGTCATCACATATTTGAAATTTTAAAATTTAGTCCTTTAAATTTGTGGATTAGGCCATGTGATTGTTTAAGTGTAGTGGAAAATACTATATACATAGACTAGTGATCAAGCCCGTGCGTTGCATGGGTTTGTTATAGAATGTAAGTGTCCCATTATATTAATATAAAAGGTCTTATTTTTTTTATTAAATTTTGTTATATGAATAATATGTCAATAATCTATTTGTTAGTTATTTTTAATACTAAATTTAATGGTTAAGATTATATACCTTAATATTATCGTCTTAAATTTTATATGAATTTGCTCTTTCAACATATTTGCAAATTTGATTAGGCAAATGGTTAATTAAATGATATTTTTTCTATTTTGCTACTAATAAAACTATTTATGTTTTTTTTTCTCAACTAACAATTGTAAGATTGAGTTTCGAAATTTCAAATACATCAATATATTTAAACAACGATCGCTCTTACTCTTTTTGTCGTTCTAACCATTAAAAAACATTTTTACTCAAATATTCATTTGTATTTGACTTTTTTAATAATGTCCTGCATTTTTTAAAATTCTAAATTAATGTTGTCAAGTTTGAACAATTCTAAATAAGTCTTCGTGTTAAAATAATTTTTATATTTTTGTAGATTATATTTTTGAAATTAAGTCCTTGAATTTCTAAAAATTTAAAGGACTAAATTTTAAAATTTCAAATATGTGATGACATATTTTAAAACTAATCCCCATTAATTATAATTTATTTGTAGAGATATATTTAAAAAAAAATTTAATCACATGGCCTAATTAGCAACTTAAGGACTCAAATTTGACATGATATGCTACGATGTTAGAATAGAAACAAATGACACAAAAATGAATGAGAGGAAGAAAATTAAAAAACTTGCCTGTAACGATGGGTTTCTTAGCTAAACATGCATATACAGGTAAATATGAAAGCTCAAGAAGAATATTATAGCCTACAATTAAAATAATTAAATAGGCTACAATTATTTCTTTTTCTTTTCGGTTATGTTTTTTTCATTATGGTTTTAAATTTTGTGAGTTACGTATCTTGTAACTAATATTTCAAATGTTTTAAATGTTATATTTAACTGATATTTTACGTTTTTTTATGGTTATGTTTTTTTTCTTTTCTTCATTTAAGTTTCTTTTCTTTCTTTTTTATATTAAATGTTACATATTTTTTTTTTATGGTTATGTTTTTTTTCCTTTTCTTCATTTAAGTTTCTTTTCTTTCTTTTTATATTAAATTTCAATGACATCTTAAGTTTCTTTTCTTTTTTTTTTTTATATTAAATTTCAATGACATTTAATGCTTTGAACGTAGTCTACTTTACATATAGATATAGATAACATTTGATTTAACATTAGATTTTCAAGTATTAAATTTTAAATGGTTGATTTAACATTACATTTTTAAGTATTGTTTTTTAGCATTATTTAACTAATATTTACGTTTATTTTTTTATGGTTACGTTTTTTTTTTCTTCATTTAAGTTTCTTTTCTTTCTTTTTATATTAAATTTTACGTTTCTTTTTTTTTTTATGGTTATGTTTTTTTATTTTCTTCATTTAAGTTTCTTTTCTTTCTTTTTATATTAAATTTCAATGACATTTTGAGTTTCTTTCCTTTTTTTATATAAAATACAAAACTCAAAAAATAAATATTTATATTTACAAATATTTAAATATTATACAAATATATACAGTCTTGTAGGTCAGTTAGTATTTTATTATATAATTTTTCATAGCATTTTTGTATCTACTACTACTACTACTACAACAACAACAACAACAACAACAACAAGAACAACAACTACTGCTGCTGCTGCTGCTCCTCCTCCTCCTACTACTACTCCTACTCCTGCTACTGCTATAAAATAAAATTGAAATGTCATATTCATATATTTAAATAAACCATTTTACGTTATAAGACATAGTGACATTTTATATTTACATTATTTTAGATGAAAGGAAATTATATTGAAATCATAAAAGTATATTGTATATTTACATTATTTTAGATGAAAGGAAATTATATTGAAATCATAAAAGTATATTGTAATATATACACTATAAAAGTTTTACACAATATAAGATATTTGAAGTTCAAATGTGTGTCCGCGTAAGACAGCCCAGTTGGTGGCTGCAAGGACACTTAGGATTTACCCCTCTCACAGGTCATGGTTTCTAGTCCCAGACCTCCCATGTAAACCAAAAAAAAAAGTTCAAATGTGTGATATACTTACGTTTTGAATGGCACAAGTAAGGTCTTGTAGCTTTATCTGAGCTATTTGCATGATCAATTCATCAAATTTAACACTATGCATATTGTATAAAAATAATGAACAACCCAAATAAAATCCCATTATCTTGTCAATGAGAAATCAAAAGGAAAGCATGAAAGACGTATGTTGATTGAAGCATGAGTATCATGGAAGCCTACAACTTTTTTATCGAATATGACTTGATGCTACAATATTAGAATAGAAACAATTGACACAAAAATGAATGAGAGGAAGGAAAATAAAACACTTGCCTATAACAATGGGTTTCTTAGCTCAACACGCATATATAGATAAATATAAAAGCTTAAGAAGAATATTATAGCCAACAATTAAAATAATTAAAGAGGCTAAAATTATTTCTTTTTCTTTTCGGTTATGTTTTTTTTATTATGGTTTCCAATTTTGCGAGTTACATATCTTGTAACTGATATTTCAAATGTTTTAAATGTTATATTTAACCGATATTTTACGTTTCTTTTTGTTTTTTATGGTTATGTTTTTTTTTCATTTTTTTGGTTTGAGTTTCTTTTCTTTATTTTTTATATTAAATTTTACGTTTCCTTTTTTTTTTATGGTTATGTTTTTTTCTTTTTTATATTAAATTTCAACGACATTTTAAGTTTCTTTTCTTTTTTTTATATTAAATTTCAATAACATTTAATTAAAAAACTTGCCTGTACCAGGGTTTCTTATCTCAACATGCATATATAGGTAAATATGAAAGCTTAAGAAGAATATTATAGCCTACAATTAAAATAATTAAATAGGCTACAATTATTTCTTTTTCTTTTCAGTTATATTTTTTTCATTATGGTTTTAAATTTTGTGAGTTACATATCTTCTTGTAACTGATATTTCAAATATTTTAAATGTTATATTTAACTGATATTTTACGTTTCTTTTTTGTTTTTTATGGTGATGTTTTTTTTTCCTTTTCTTCATTTAAGTTTCTTTTCTTTATTTTTTATATTAAATTTTACGTTTCTTTTTTTTTATGGTTATATTTTTTTTTCTTTTCATCATTTAAGTTTCTTTTCTTTCTTTTTTATATTAAATTTCAATGACATTTTAAGTTTCTTTTCTTTTTTTATATTAAATTTCAATGACATTTAATTAAAAAACTTGCCTAATAATTATAGGAGTAGTTGTTTACCTTTATAATATCATTAATAAAACTAATTAACTTTCTTGATTGACGTGAAGAGTAATACTCCTAATGTGACAAAAGATATTGACTTATTTAGTATAAGACATTTTATCAATTTTTAACAAAAAATTAATTACTTCTTTCCATAAATATTTTTATTTACTCAACATTTTTTAGAATTTCAATAATATTTATAGGTATAATTTTTTTAAAAAAAATATAGTATCAAATTTTTATTAATAAAAGTGAATTCTAGTAAAAATTGTCATATTGGGAAGGGAGTAACATATTGGAGTAGTGTTATTTTGACATCCAGAATTAACATCTGTTTGTTTTATATGCAAAAACAACTTATTTTGCATATAAAACAAGTTGATGTCAACTGCAGATATTTATCGTGAATGTCAAAATAACATTTTAGCTAATTAGGAGCTTTTAGATTCAGTCAATAAATCTCGGGGCCAGTTGTCCCACCCATTAGAGGTCCCTACAAGCCAGCGAGGAGATTAATCACTGCGGTCGGTGGTGGACACTCCGGTCATGGACCAAAAAAAATAAGCTATTAGTCCCGTAGGATGAATATAAATTAGAAAGAGCTTATGATTTTTAAAAAAGGAGTTTGTAACATTTGAAAGCCAGTTTTTAATTTAGATAGGTTTCAAGAAACTAAACCAGTTTTCAATATTTCATAACCAACTATACCCTAAAAAAAATTTCAAAATTATTTACCTATCATGGTGACAGTTTAATTTTTAATTAATTGTTTATTTAATTAATTATTAATTATAATTTAATAATTTTGTTATAATTAATTAATTAACCACATAATTAATAAATAAAGAAAAGAAACTAATTTAATTAGTTATAATTTAATAATTTTTATACTTTATTAATTAATTAATTAACTATTTATTTAATAAATAAAGAATATATTAAAATAATAAAATATAAATAATATAATGTTGCATGATCATTTCGGTCATTTAATAACTTTCAGATACTTCAAAAGCTAGTCTTGCTGAACAACACTATTTCAAACCGTCAGCTAAATAGCTACAAGCTCGCAGCTCAGCTAGCATCATAGCTACAAGTTACAAACTCACACAATTATAAGTTAGTTTTGACGAACAGACTCTAAATCCTTATTATATAGAGTAGAGGTGAAATCCTAATTTATTACTCTCTCCATCCCATAAGTATGGTTAAAAAATTCAAAAGTTAAAAAATTAAGGAGACATACATTTAATGGTTTGTCTAACATATCAACCAATTTAATGTATTTTGCATGGATCAACCAATCACACTTCGAAGTTTACAATTTTTAAACTTTTCATTAATTATTTTAATTATAGTTTGGGACAAAAAATTTAGTCATTTTTTACCATCCTTGTGAGACATAGGAAGTAAATGATAATACTACTTATAAACCTAAACTAAAATACGATAAATATAAAAGATGACAAAATTAGGGTAACCAAAATAAAATTAGAATATATTCCAGCTGTCTGGTTAATCTTTTTATCTTTTTCATTTCATTTTTTTTTCTGTACTTTTTGGCCAGTACCACAAGTGTCTCCAAAAGCACTTTTAATACCAATATGAATCGTTGAGACTAATCTTGCATGAGGTCGCGTTCCTATGCCTCTCCTAACGAGATGTGTTAACCGAAAATCAAACCTGAGACTAAGAAGTCTCAGTCCCAGTTGGTTGTTTCATATGAAATGCTAACACAGATTCTGTTCACATTTCATATAAGTTGAGAGTTGACAAAAATAGAATTGTGATTTACAATAGATAAATGGTTTAGATACGTATACACGATTAAGGTAGCACACGCGAGTATGACAGATCATAGTATTAACTTTTAAGCATAATATACGTACGGTTTTATTTATTTATATTTATAAAAAAGGATTTTGCTAACTTATGTAAAATGTTTTTTTAGTTGGTACATTTTATCATTGTGTACCAGATTTTAGTAAACAAAAATAGCTTCAATATTAAAAAGGCTAAGTTTTTAGAATAAGGGTATTTTAATAATTTCAAATTTCAAAATTAAAAATAAAAAAATTAGACCCCAAATACTTTTCTCATCTCTCATCTCCTGTCTCATTTCTTTTCTCACTCTCACTCTCATAGAATGATGGCTCTGTGTGATAAATGTCTAACAACGTGGCTAGTAATTCGAATAAGTTCCCATGTATGTACAATATTACAACTCCAACAAAATAGCACAAAATAAAAAGAAAATCTTTTGTTTGACAGTCAAGCTAAGGCAACGAACAATAAGGAGATAAGGATTTGAGATTTTTTTTAGTTATTAATCAGAGATCCATTCCTTTTTCCTTCTTCTTCTTCTTTTTTTTTTTTTTTAAGAATTTCATGTATGCATGACCCCTGTTGCGAAACTGCTGGTTCGTGGGTGGATGGCGGCTGCAACGGTGGATTGAGGGGTGACACTGCGGATTGTTGATAATTGATGGGGTTAGAGTGAGAGTGAGAAAAGAAAGGAAAGACGAGAGAGAGAAAGGAGATGAAAGAAGGGTTTGGGATCTGAATTTTTTTTTTTTAATTTCTAAACTTGAAATTATTAAAATATCCCTATTCTTAAAAGTCACCCTTTTTAATATTACGGGTATTTTTGTTTACTAAAATTTGATTCACAGTGCTAAAATGTACCAACTGAAAAAACAATTTACATAAATTAGCAAATCCTTGTAAAAAAATATAATCTTAACCATAGTACATATGTATTATATGGTTTTTAAATTCCAATCAGCAGTTCGACAATGATACCCCTTTATCATCTAATTTCTAAATTCAACGTTGTTTATATAAAAAGTAATGCAACGTTTTTATCATTACTCTTCATCAGAAGTAGTTACCACGTTCCTTGTTTAACATAATTAGTTGATAATTAGGTTTTCTAAACATAATGTTTTTTTTTTCACCAAGGCTGTTCTCCCGCCGATAGTCGAAGACTAATCCCCTTCGAAATGTAGAGATCACCTAAGTAGATTTTACTTCTACCAACAAAACCTCAATGTTTATGTGAGAGAAATTAATACTTTTTCGATGAAGTCAAAAGGTAAAATTCATTTTGGTTCTAAGTTTTGATAGAAATTAATGTTTGATTATAAACAAAAATGTCCCTTTCCCTCCGGCTCATTATTTTTTTTAATGCAAAATATTTTGTTCCAAATTAAAATAAAAATAATAAATGAAAAATCTTAAAGATCGTATATTATATTCACGATTGACTAAGTAAGAAAATACACATTAAATTACATAAAAAAAATAGGCTTATTTATGGTTTTGGTCCCTATAAGTTGACCTCGTTTTGAATTTAGTCCTTAAATCTTTTTTTGACCTTGAATGGTCCTTAAATCTTTTTAAATTTTGTTTTTAGTCCTTTAATCTTTTTTTGACCTTGAATGATCCTTAAATCTTTTTAAATTTTGTTTTTAATCCTTCTGTTTGTCTTCTTCCATCATCTACTGACATGGCAAACGGTGTGTCATGTCAGCCCTTGCATTGACTGCCAACGATGCATCTGATGTGGACCTCCCACTCATGTGAGCAAGAACCGAGCATGAACCGAGCATGAGCCGAGCATTAACCGTGCTTGAGATATCGACCGAGTACGATGCAATTGGTAACGGCATAGCTTGGTTCGTGCTCGGTTCGTGCTCGGTCGATATCTCCCCTCGGTTTGGCAAGTCGTGCTCAGTTCATGATCGGTTAATGCTTGGTTCTTGCTCGGTTCCTGCTCACATGAGTAGGAGGTCCACATGAGATGCATCGTTGGCAGTCAATGTAAGGGCTGACATGGCACACCGTTTGTCATGTCAGCAGATGACGGAAGAAGACAAACAGAAGGACTAAAAACAAAATTTAAAAAAATTTAAGGACCATTCAAGGTCAAAAAAAAATTTAAGGACTAAAAATAAAATTTAAGAAGATTTAAGGACCGTTCAAGATAAAAAAAAAAAATTTAACAATTTCAGACTCACATACTGTCATGGATGGAGCTGCGACACAGTTTAGCGGTCCGGTTGTTGGTTGTCATGGGTTGGAAGAAAAAGCTAAAGGGAGGAGAAGACACGTTAACAGAGTAACTATGTTAATTTTTTTTTTTAAAATAAATGTGTTCATTTTTAAATGACGTGTCAAATTCCAAGTGGATGGAACAGAGAAATTAAAGGTACAGGGATCAGGGACAGAAGATCTGCACTCATTAATTTTTAATGTCTTATGATTACTTTAATGATTTGTGACAATGTATTAATTGTAATAATATGAAAATTTGTGTAATACCAATTTGTAATTATTATTACCTCTGTCCTTAATTATAAAGCCCTTTTGGGAGATTTCACGTCCATTAAGAAAGTGGAAAAATTTAGTTAATTGTATTGGAAATGTGAACTTGATATATATTTTCAAAATTATCCCTATTAATATTATTGAGAATCTAAAAAGTGTTAAATAAATAGGGGTATTTGTGGAAAAAAAATAATTAATGCTCATTGAAAATTGGTAAAAGGCCTTATAAATAGGGACAAAATAAAAGTGTTAAGAGGACCTTATAATTAGAGACGGAGGGAGTAATAAGTGAATTATGCATTATATTAAGCAAATATTTTTTTTTATATTTATTGACTTGTTTGACTTTTACCAAAATAATTGGACGAATGAAGTATGTCGGGCTTGCCAGCCAAAAACATGCACTATATGTATTACTTCTTCATATCATAAATTTAAGCTTTTTTTAATATTTTTTTTTAGGTTTTAGTGTAGGCCTCATTTTTTAATATTTAATGACATTAATTACTTATTTTTTATAAATATACTTATTTACTTAACATTTTTTATAATTGAAATAATAATTATGTGAACGATTTTAAAAAAATTTATCAAATATTTATATTTTCAATAATGTCATCATCAATAATATTGATTAACTTTTCTAAAATTCATATTTTTAATAGAGTTTACATTTACGATAAAAGGAGTACATAAAATGGATTTTTTCAAACATGGATTTATTAATTGTGATACAGCGCCAATATGAGGGATTTTTATTTTTAGTACAATATATTAAACATAATTATATCATAGGAAATACTTCCTTCATCCCTTAATAAAATATCATTTTGTGATTTTTTTTCTATTTATAAATTTTAATTTCAAATTTTAATAATATTTAATTATTTCTTTTTACAAACACTTTTATTAACTCAATACACTTTTTAGAATACTAATAATAATTATAGGAGTAATTGTTTACATTTATAATATAATTAATATTATTAACTAACTTTCTTGATTGACGTGATGAGTGCTTCCAAAAGAGTTTTATTTTACTCCCTTCTCCTTTAAATATAAGACATTTTGAAACTTTTATTTTGGTTTTATTTATAAGTTAAGGAGAGTACATCTTTTGTTTCACAATATATGTCATTTCATGTGTCACTTATTTTGAAAATTAATTTTGAATTAAATATAAGTTAACTTAATATTTTTTTTAATCAATTAGAATGAGTGGCATATGAGGTGATGCATGGAGTGACACACCTTGTATGATAGAAGACGTTAACTTGTTTATAAGACATTTTACCAATTTTCAACGATAAATAATTACTTATTTTCATAAACATTTTTATTTACTCAACACTTTTTTAAAGTTTCAATAATAAATTTTATAGGGATAGTTTTGAAAAAACTTATATTTTCAATATCACTGGCTAAATTTATCAAAATTTTTAATGAGAATTCTAGTAAAAATGTCATATTGAGAGGGGGAGTAACTTATTCAGGGGGTAAAAGGTAGAGCGACAGTATTTGGACATATAAAGCCAAAAACTGTCATATAAATTGCACATATAACACTGCTATTAATAGTATAAAAATGTTATGCTGTAAAATAAACAGTAATGTAAATTGTCAATGGTGTTGCTTGTTGCACTTAATTTGCTGTCTTCACCTGTGCTCATAAGTTCCTAACATTGACTTTATGGAACCCTTAACCACATCAATCCCTATAAATAAACAAACAATTCCCGGTTTCCCAATCACATTTCACTACTCCAATTACTGAAAGGTCGAAACCAAACCACTATATCTTTTTTATGGCAAACAATCAAAACCCTTCTTCTATTCAAACCTTGGATCCTGAAGCAGGCCAAACCTTTCCTACTCCTACTGCTCCTGTTCCACAAGTCACAGGTTTCTCAGCAAAAGGGGTGGTTCAGAAAGTTAAAACAAACTTGGTTTTCCGTTCAAAATGGGCTGAACTTAATGGTGCCATGGGTGACCTTGGCACCTATATACCTATAGTATTGGCCTTGACTCTAGCTAGGGACCTCAACCTTGGCACCACTTTGATCTTCACAGGTCAGTAACTCTATATTACTAACTTTATAGTAGCATTAAACGAAAAATATCAATGTTGTATAACACCAATTATATTTTTATTGTTTTTGGAAAAAAAAAAAAAAAACCTGAGGGTCAATAATTTCTTTTTCTTATCAGTTTTCTCTTTGCTTTGCCCAAGAAAAATAGGACTTTGTTGTAAAATCTTGTTATACATGAAACATAATAATTTTTTTTTTTGAACGAGAAAGAAGAACATCAAAGGAAAACTTTCAGAGGAGATATTTTTAGCTACTTTAGAACATCTATGTCTTTCACTATCAAATCAATAGCAATAATTAGATACATAATAAAAATATTCATTTTATCATTCTTATTTTTTAATTACATTTAACTTTCCTATGTGTTAAATTAATACATAATAATTCTCTTCAAAAGATATCTTCCATTTGTTTAACCAAGAAGGAAGAGTGTACGCAAATACTCTCTTTTATTAAATATATATTATAAGAAAAAATTCACTTCATTAATGATTTTAAATATAAGTAAAATTTAACTAATTTTTTATTTTCAATACAGTTATTCTAAAAATATTCTTATAAAGTTGTTGTATCATTTAATTTTTATTTCATTTCCAATGCAAGTTTTCCAAAGTAATTATCAACTTTTTTTCATGAATTTGAGAAAATTAAATACACTTAACAAACTTCCGTATTAAATACAGTATAAAATTAGTTTTTTACTTATATTTAAGATCGAAGTTAATAATAATAATTTTTCAAAAATCTCATTACCCAAACAAAAACATATAGTAAAGAACCAAGCAAATTTTGGCACTAACTAGATTGGGTTCAAACTTTTTTTTTTTTTTTATAAGCGGTTGGGTTCAACCTTAAACAAGATTTAAAACTACTTCGCCAAAATACAAACTTTGTTCATTCTAATCCATTACAATTCCAACCTATCTAAAGAAAATATTATTGATCAATTTTGTTTTGTAAACTTGCTTTAAAAGCAAAAATGAGTTGATAATTATGACTAAGACCCAAATAGTGATGTAATCAAAAGGAATAATTAAACAGAAAGAGTCTTGAAATAAATTATAAAAAAAAAAAAAATTAAAGAAGTGAATATTTTCCTCTTCATCAGGTATCTACAACATCATCACTGGAGCAATCTATGGAGTCCCCATGCCTGTCCAGCCCATGAAATCCATTGCAGCACAAGCCTTGGCCGACACCAGCTTCGGCGTGCCAGAGATCATGGCCGCCGGAATCTTAACCGGAGGCACGTTGTTTGTTCTTGGTGTAACCGGTTTGATGGAGCTTGTGTACAAGTTAATCCCTTTGTGTGTTGTAAGAGGGATTCAACTTGCACAGGGCTTGTCATTTGCACTGACCGCTGTTAAATACGTTAGGAAAATTCAAGATCTTCCAAAGTCTAAATCTTTAGGTGATAGGCATTGGTTTGGGTTGGATGGGTTGGTTTTGGCCATCGTTTGTTTGTGTTTTATTGTTACAGTGAATGGCGCTGGGGAGCAGAGCAATAATGGGTGTTGTAATAATGCTGCTCGAGAAAATAACAACAACAATGATTTGGTTGGTGACGACGAAAGAAATAATGAAAGAAAGAGGAGAAGTAGTAAATTGAGAAAGATTATTTTCTCACTTCCTTCTGCTTTCTTGGTCTTTGTTTTGGGTGTTGTTTTGGTCTTCATTAGAAAACCCAAGGTGGTGCATCAAATAAAGTTTGGACCTTCTTCTATGGAAGTGGTGAAAATCTCTAGGCATGCATGGAAGAGAGGTTTTATCAAGGGTGCAATACCCCAACTCCCATTGTCAATTTTGAACTCTGTGGTAGCTGTTTGCAAGCTTTCATCAGATCTTTTCCCTGGCAGGGAGTTTTCGGTAACTTCACTTTCGGTGACTGTTGGGTTAATGAACTTGGTTGGTTGTTGGTTTGGTGCTGTGCCAACTTGCCATGGGGCAGGGGGACTAGCAGGGCAGTACAAGTTTGGTGGAAGGAGTGGAAGCTGTGTGGCACTTCTTGGTGCAGCAAAATTGGTAGTGGGATTGGTTATAGGAACTTCTTTGGCACACATTTTGAATCAGTTTCCTGTTGGAATCTTAGGTGTGATGCTCTTATTTGCGGGGATTGAATTAGCCATGTGCTCTAGGGATATGAATACTAAAGAAGATTCATTTGTGATGCTTATGTGCACAGCAGTTTCATTGGTGGGGTCAAGTGCAGCTCTTGGGTTTTTGGTTGGAATGATTATTTATGTGCTTCTTAGGCTAAGGACTTGGACAAAGGATAAACCACTTTCTACCATTTGGATGCATAAAAGCCCCGAGCAAGTATGACAGTGAAGGAGATATTATTGCTAGCTTGTGTGATTTTTAAATGTATAAATATATGTGAGTATGTATGGTTCTTCTTTTGTTTTTTTACCTTTTTTTCATTGATTTTATTTTCCTTTTTTGGTATTCGATGCCAAATGAGGACTTGGTGTGTAAAGCATAGTGGGAGATTTGATCTGTTGTTGTTGCTTGTTCATTGTAACTTCGTACTCGATCGAGTACGTAGTGCTTATACAAATAAATGATAAAGAGTTTGTATTTCTCTAACTTTAGAGGGTGTTTGAATGTTTTATGAATGCCACATCATATAAGAACAATCACAAATTACAAACTTTGCACTTAAACTTTTTACAATTATAGTTTTTGGATTGGAGGATTTTGATTTTTTGTGATTTTGTTGTTGGTCACAGGACTATGACTTTGTTACTTCTGTTTTACTACTACCTTTCACTCTAGACTTGGGTGAAACAGAGACTTGGGCAAAACCTCTAGACTTGAGTTAAATTTCCGTCTCTAATAGTCTTAGAGACGAAATTAGAGATGGGATGGAGTCCATCTTGAAAAACAGCGTCGAAAAAAATAGAGACGAAAACCAAAATCCGTCTTACAGTAAAGACAGACTATTCTGTTGCTAACAAATAAAATTTCGTCTCTATAGAAAGAATGCATTTCTTCTTTGATAAGAAACGAACACAACTTTCCATAGGAATCAAAAGTCATCTTCAATCCATAAAATTTTGTCTCTAAATAGAGACAGAAATATGACAATAATTTCGTCTCTAATTCACAAGTTTGCAAAGGCGTAAAATTTTGTTTCTAAAATCTAAAAACTCGTCTTTAAATTTAAATCCTTATTTCTTTTAAAAAAGATTTCAGAACTTTACCCTTTTGACAAAACTATTCAACTACACAATCAACATTTTAGCTCAATCCAAAACCGAAAACATTCTATTACCAAGTGCAAAGTAAAAAGTTACAATACAAAAGATATCCAACCACAGTCCAAAACAAAACAACAATACTGCTAGTGCAAAATAATCCAAAAACAAATTATATAATCAAGTCATTTTTCTAAAAGATAAACTAACAAGCTGCATCAATCATCGTTATATTTGATTTTCACCAATGTCATCCTCCTCCAACTAATCATGTCAAGTTATTAATTAAGAGCCATTATCTTCTTAAACATTTGCACCCACTTCTCCATCTTTTTTTTCATCATTTCTTGTTCAATACTCTTTTGTTGAAGCCTAGCCAAAAGACCCTCAATTTTAGATTTCATACGAGTCACCTCTTCTAGTGATACTCCTTCCATGCATAGAGTGAAGGAAGATGGTATCATAGTAGAAGCCCTAATCCATATACTCTTACTTTTTTGTTTTTTTTTTCCTCCAACAACATCTAGGTAGATACTATTCTGAGATTGCTAGCTACTGTTACCATCACCACCACTTTGGGATTTAGCGACTCGTTTTCGATATATGTTCCGAAAAAGATTGAGTCAATTAAACAAAATTTATGTTTACAAAATAACATAACTACTTAAAGGTTAATTTTTACATACGGCAATTAGAGCTGTCAAAACGGCCCGACCCGCCCGGGTTCGGGCTGACCCGGCCCGGATGCGGGCCATAACGGGCCCGGGCTAAAAAGCTCGGCTACAAATTGAATACCATATCATACAGCCCAAACCCGCACTATATTGGGCTGCGAGCTTGTGCGGGCCAGCCCGCATAATTTTTTTCAATTTTTTTTTTAAATTAAACGCAAAAAAAACTGATATCATTTTTATTTCTTCCAAAATTTAAAATTTTGGAACTAAAAAAACTCAAATTGAAACAACATTGATACTTGATAATTGACAATAGCATGCAACATCAATTAACAATCACAAATCCAAATGTCCAAGGTCATAATAACATAAATTCAAAAGTCCAAGTTCAGCATAACTCAAAATGAACAAATAACATTCAATGATTTGCAGTCTCCAAAATGAACTCTAAGCTTTCATTCCCAAGTTTTACATCTTCAACATAGATAGCCTCCCGATCATCATCATCATTGTCGTTGTCATAATCTAAAAAAAAAAAATTAAGTTAATAATTTTTCAATCAGAATGAAATAAACAAGTACATTAAATAGTAAATATGATGAAATAACAAAAATTAAATGATGATCAAATAACCAAAATAAAATTATACCAACAAAACCATGCAACCAACTTCGTGTGCACAAGAGAGCTTGAACTGTATCATCATTCAAAGAGCTTCTATACTTGTTTAAAATGCGTGCACCAATACTAAAAGCAGACTCTGACTCCACTGTAGTTATTGGAATGCTTTATATATCACAAGCCATCTTCGAAAGAGCAAGATATGCACGACTTCGATCTTTCCAATAAGTCAAGACATCAAAACGCTCTGTTTGAGGAATCTTTTCTGGTTCTGCCTCTAAATAAGCATCCAATTCAGTTTTTGCGCTAGAGTGTGTCCTCTTTGTTCTCTTATGATGTTCAAACTACAAAACAAAGAATCAAACACATTAAATAAATTATACATATACATAAAGGATGAAAACTAACATAAAGAACATAATTCACTTACGCGAGCTGCATATAAGGGAACATGAGACGTCTTTCTTGTTCCTATCAACGAGGATGAAGATTGCACTTGTGTGACTTTCTTTTAAAGGAGCATCCTTGTTACAATACTCATTAAAAACTCTATATAAAGAGTTTTTTTATGCTTTCCACCTTCATTTCATAAGATAGGTCAATTTCTTCATATAGAAATTGCACAAATTCAAGCTTCTTTGTTGGATTAAGAATAGCCGCAATTGAACACAATGTACTGTAATCACTCCAGTACTTTTCAAATTTCAGCTTCATATCCCGTGTCATTTCTTGAATTACCACATCTTCATGTGTCAAGTGAGAGTTCAAAAGACACTCTATAGTTTAAATTTCTCCCAAATATAAATTTGAAGTGGGGTAAGAAGACCCGGATATCAACTTAGTTATGTTGTTAAAGGGCCTCAAAAATTCACAAACTATTTCTGCTCTATTCCATTCAGCTTCTGATGGAAGCCACTTGTAATGTTTATCATGCAAACTAAAGCTATAGAATGCACGACGATAATTGATTGCACTTTCAAACATGTGCAAAGTGGAGTTCCATCTAGTGAGACAATCAGATTTCAACCCAACAGATGTATCAATATTACCAACCAGCCCAACACAATGAAAAAAAGTATTGTTCTGCTCTCACTAACCTTAACATATTTCACACTTTGCCTAATTTTTTGTAAGGCATCAGCTGTTACTTTCAAACCATCTTCAAGATATGGGCACAACATCTTACATGAAAAAACTCTCCATTCAACAACAAATCATTTGATAACCCTAAATGTTGGACAAGATAGTTTTGCATGCTATCATTAGATGTGGCATTATCCAAAGTCAGTGAAAAAATCTTTTTTCTATTCCCTAATCAATCAAAAATTCTATTACCTTTAGAGCTAATTCTTGACCTGTATGAGGTGGTTTCAAATGAGCAAATGCAAGAATCTTATTATTTAGCTTCCAATCTTTATCAACATAATGTGCTTTCGAAGAGATGAATCCAAGGTTAGTGCACGAAATCCAACAATCAGAAGTTAAACACACTCTACCAGGAATTTCAAGCAACTGTGATTTCAATTTTAATTTTTCAACCTCATACAATTTCATCACATCACTTTTTGCAGTATTCCTAGTAATAAACTTACAATCATATTCAAAATTTTTTAATATTTTCTGAATGCTCTCTACTCCACAATACTAAAGGGAACACCATGAGAAATTATCATTTCAGAAATAAGCTCACGGTTTACTTTAGCATCAAATTTTCTCTTTTTTAATCCTCCTACCCCATCAAGTAACATTTCACCCACATCTTGTTGTATTAAAGCAGTTTTTTTACATCGTTCAACATGACGAAGCAAATGAGAGGTTCCACTAGCATAATTACAACTCAACGTCTTCTTACATATTAAGCACACACACTTCTCTTTCCCATCTATAATGCCAATTTTTTCAAGATAAGTCCAGCATTCAGAAGTTAGTGACTTACCCGTATCTTTGCTAGGTTCTGGTTGAGAAGAAGCAGCCTCGATATCTTTTTTCGCTTTCCCTTTCACATCCCCAACGTTATTTGGAGGATTTTGGTTTTGGGTGGCCTCCACTGATCCTGAGGTTGAAATAATCTCATAGTCACCAGCACTCAAATCCATTACCTGCAAACAAATTTAAAATTTATTTTTTTTTTTTTTAATCTCACACACCAACACTCGAATCTCACAGTCACAAGTCACAACAAACACACCAAAGTCCAAAACAACAGAGAAAAAAAGATAAAAGAGCATAAAACAGAAACCAGATGCTGAGATGCACAAACCTGCTCAAGCTTTGCAGAACCGAAAAATCGATTTTTATTTAATAAAACAAAAAATAAATAAAATTACCGTCGAGCTTGGAGCCTTGAAGGTTGATGTCGTGACCGTCGAGCTTGGAGCCTTGAAGTTGAAGGTGGATGGCGTGGTGGCGTGGCGTGACCGCGTGAAGAAGAAGGCTCGAAGAGGAAGAGGTGCTGCTATGCCGGTGCTGCCGCTGTGCCACTGCTACCGTCGCTATGAAGAAGAAGAGGAAGAGGAGCTCTACGTCGTCGCTGTCGCGTCGCTGCTGTGCTGTCGCTGCCGTCAGTTCCGACTTCCGTTCCGTCGCACTGAAGAAGAAGAGAAAAAGAGTGTGTCGCCACTGCTTATGTTTATTCCCTTTCTTTGTTGAGCAACAATCAGACTCATTTAGATTTAGGTTACTTTTAGTTTAGGTTTTAATATTAACATAGACCGGGCCTAAACCCGGCCGGGTTAGCCCGGGTTTTTATAAGGCCTGATCGGTCCGGGCTAATACGCCCGGGTTGAGTTTTGGAGTAAGATTGGGGATCCCAAACCCGCACTTACCCCGGGTTTTTTAGCCCAACCCACATCGGCCCGGCCCATTTTGACAACTCTAACGGCAATAAACCTGCTAATATCTCATAGAAGGTTGGTTCTTTGTTCAATTCTACTTCCTAATACAATAAACATTATAATAATGGTTAACATGATATTGCCAACACATCATCATTATTGAAAGCAAGATCAATAGAAAGTACTAATAGAATTGGAGTAAGGAGAATCATAAAGTACTTTCAGAGGAAACAATGTTTCATAACATGTTTCCTTTACCTCACAACTCTTTCCGAGAAATCAATGAGAATACAAGTAGCATTACTTCAATAACAGAAACAATGAATTACTCCAACAAATTTCACACAGTTATATGTACTTGCACTAGATTTCAAAAAGGATGTTTCTCAAATAAGAACCTATTGATACCAAAAAAAAAAAAAAAAAAAAGAAAAGAAAAGAAAAGAGTTTTAAGGTAGAACATACAAGAACCTCAAGTTCGTGATTCAATCACATGAGTGTAAATTTGTTATGGCTGACAATCCTCCCTTATTAGCTAACAACCAGACATGTCGGCATCCTCCCTTTCTCCCTGGTTTCTCAATCACATTTATGAGCTTAAATGTCTCTAATTTCTCAATCAAATCATCATCCTCTCAACTCTATTTCTTTGTACAGTTCATCTTCTATTATAGTTCACAAACTTGGTTATGATCAGTTGTGAACTATACATAGAAAAATAATTCCAAATATTCAAGCAATGAATTTTAAGTCACTCAAAACAATTTTTTTAAAAAATTATTAAAATATTCTATTTTCTTTTAAAAAAACAATTTTTAATTATTTTTTAATAAATTTGAATATTTTCAAATTTAAAAAATTCACATGGCATCGTCTGATATGTTACCTATGATATGATCAGTGTTGATCTAGCTATTATGTTTATTGTTATATGAATAAAAAAAAATGAGGTGTTGATCCAAATTAAACCAAAGCAATAACATATTAACTTTGGTACATTACGGTGTGCACTATTGCACTATGAATAGTATATAGTCTATGTAAAGAGACTTATTCATAAGTCTACACATTAGGATCTTGACATTTGTTATTTAAGTTCTTTTATTTAATTTTTTTAACTTGAAAATAATAAGTTCATAATCTTATGTACAGGTTTGTAGGCTTATAAGTCTCTAAATCATTTTTCATAGTTATATAGCGTAGTAAGAAAAGGGAATTTAATACACCAGGGGGTTTAAGAAATAAATGAGATTCTAGTAGTCAATGGAATAATTTTTTACCATATCGATCATTTCCTAATTAATTAAATGATAGTAGCAGATATCTTTAATATATTGAAAGATTTGAATCTACTAATTATTTATGGCTAAATTAATCATTTGGTCTCTTACCTTATTTTTCAATTTCAAATTGGTCCCTCATGTTTTTTTGTTTCATATTGGTTCCTTATATTTCTTTTTGTTGTCAATTTGGTCCCAGAATCACTGTTCATCCTATGTGGATCAATATGTTATGGACACGTGTCATTTTCTCTCTCCAACAATATATACATGGACCAATATGATATTGATACATAGGATGAACAGTGATTCTGAGACCAAATTAACAGAAAAAAGAAACATAAGGGATCAATATGAAACCAAAAAAAACGTAAGGGACCAATTTGAAATTAAAAAATAAATGAGTAGTTTATTTATTGGGTACATTTGGGCACATTTTAAAAAACCCGTTAAAAGAAAAACATTGTTAGTTAATTTTCAAAATAAATTAGGTAGCATTAAGCTAGTTTGCAATTGCTTTTATTAAGTAACAGAATAAGGGACATCAATTGGAGACAAGATATATCGTTTCTTCTGTGGGTAGATTGTGCACTCATCACGGGAGCAAAGAACAACAAATGTTCAAAAGAATACCTTTCCATTTGGAGCTAATGTGATCGATAGGGTTTGGTGCTTGAATGAATGGAGTGATAAAAGGGCCATATGTTCATAAAGAAAGGGGCTTGAGGGCGTGGAACATGTTTAATGTGCCTTTATCCAACACCAAATGGTGGCATGACTCCATTCCAACTTACAGAATTAGGGCAGACCAAAAACCCAACATCAAAAAGAGAACTTGCCATTATTATTAGTGGTGTCAATTTATTTGTTCCTCCAATTTTTCTTTTTTCCCTTTTCAAATTACAAATCTCAAAGATAATGAAAATAACAAGACCATACTAAAATGATGGGCTATGCTCAATCCCTCATCAACTTCCACTTTACTAAACTACTCAAATCAAGCTGCATTTATTAGATATCACCCTGATTCATCAAGATAATGATTAAACAAGACAAATTATAACAATGTTATCTTTAAACCTAAATCCTGTTATGATAACAATTAACAAATCCATTTTATACACTTAAGTATTGTTATTCGATTGGTAGAGGGTGTACTCAATCGATGTAAAGTTTTTCTCATGATCATATCTCACAACCATTAATTAGCTCCATGGAAATAACATTTTGAGATTTAATTTATCTATCATCATTGAATAATTTGACACATGATGGCCAATAGCAAGCCTTTTGGGTTTCATCTAATGGTCGAGGAATTATTGGTTGGTTTGCATCATCTGTGGTAAATATCGATTTTGACACGTGCTATTCATCTATTTTACCTTTTTTTTAAAAAGCTAAATTTTATTATTTGTTAAATTGTTGTTGGACTAGATCACGGATTATTTGGTGATCATGACCAACTAATAATTTAAAAGAAAATGATAAGGTAGATTAACTACTTAACTTTTCTCCAGGCTTCTAGATGAATCTCATTTTCATTGCCCTTTTCTTATCTTCTTATCCTTTTCAACCCATTGTCGTAGTGATGAGGCATCTTTCTTCGCCACTTATCCAATAACGAGTTAACAATATAACATGAAACAATTATTAAAGATTTAGCCATTACAACTTCAACTCGATTCGATTCCAAGGGTGATCGACCATCTTAAACATCTCCTTAATTTCAAAATGCTTCTAATGGGACTCGATCCAATCTCGATACCATATTCGCTTTCACTCCAGCATGCTTGACAAACTCAGTGTCAAGTAGGAGTGGATGCCCTACACTTCCTCATGCATGCACCAAAACAAAACAATCCAATAGGCCTAGCCCATTCCCTACATCCCTTAGATGTATGCACTACAATTCAAATCAATCCAATCAAATGCAATCGAATCGGTTTTTCCATTAAAGTCTAATCAATCGAGGTAATATTTGTGCATTACACCCTCCAAAGATATTTTTCCAATCCATATTCAAAGAAAATCATGTGCAACCAGTCCAAATAAGCCTACCATATTCAAAATCTACTTATCGACATAATGTCTTCACCGTCACACTCCTTAAGTGAATGATCGATCTCTGGATACCAATCCTTTATATAACCAACCATTCAACCTATTAAAAGAACCTTAGTCCATCTTTGATTATTTCAAGAAAAGTCTTTTAATTTGATTCTTTTAACTCCAATTCTCTTCATTCTTAAAATTCTCCAATAGGGCTTGTTAAGTTCCAATGCAATCTAATCTTTTGATGACAACAAACCAAGCTTCAAGAAGGGAATCAAGTGTCATGCATTCATCCTAGGACAATCATGTAAGGCATTATATCCTTGAACTCGAGCTATGTTTTTAAACTAAGTATTATGGAGAAGAAGTAGTTAAAATGTTTTATAAACTTTGAATTTAGCAATTATGTGCCACAAATATTTTTTTTATCAATATCTTAACTATCTGGAACGAGAAAAAAATAAGTTTTAATGAAAATAAGCATGAAGTAATCGATTATTTTGTGAGGGACTTGATTACTTTGTTGCATCATACAAATTTCCAGAAAGTCTTGAATCGATTACTTATATTAAAGTAATCGAGTACCTTTTCCAAATGTAATAGTTACTTTATGCATGAATCGATTACTTTGTGAGTGAATCAATTCATGCATAAAGTAATATATTACTTTGTGGCATCATACAATTTTCCAAACAACTTTAAATCGATTACTTGTGTGGAAGTAATCAATTACTTTTAACAAAAAAAATCAATTACTTTTGAGGCTAATCGATTACTTACTTGAAAATTAAAAAAAAATGGCTTTGGATCAATAGCCCACTTATATGCTACTTCACTTAAGTCCATTATTTCAAATCTCCTGTTCCATCGGGCTCCCCCATTCCTAATAAGCATTTGTTGGGATTTGGCTCAACTTTTCCTTGAGAAAAAAAGGTCTGAGACATGATGGAATTATCTTATTAAATTATCACATCTTGTTGATTTTCTTATTTTGTTGTCATATCTTGAGAGATAATTTTGCCCTCCCACACCTAAACACTACCACTCCATAACCCACTTGATATTCCTAAAGTACACTTAACTTAAAAAAATAAACCCTCTAAAAAAAACTTCATTACCCCCTCTTCTCTCGACTCACTGCTATCATCATATGCCTTCCCACAACTTCTTCGGCCCTTCTGCATTAAATGACACTAATGAAGGCAACCCACAATTCCTTACTAAATTTGAACCAACAATTCACTAATGGAATTCATATTCAAATCAACAATTCAAAATAACTCATTAATATCCACAATCCAAAATTTTCAATCGACAATTCAATCACAAATAATTCAAGGTAATTTGAAAATTTTCCTATGTTGACTCTATTCACAATACCTTGAAAGAATGTGTATAGTTGTGATTGTGTTCACGATTTTGATAGTAGTGACTCAACTTACAACTATGACCATGTCTTTTAGATTCCTTATTTCCTTACTTTTCTTTCATTTATTGATCCATGTAGGTGGAAGATAAACGAAGTCACCTGCTAATTTGACTATTGCACCCTCTTATTCAAGCGTTACTTCATTTCCTTCTTATTCAAGGTCGTGAACTTAGTCATGATTGTGCTAGGTCGTGAACCCAATCACGATCTCCCTCACCCCATTACTTTCTCCCTAACTATGGCAACTTGCGACAATAGTAGTGAGAGGCGGTAGCGTTGACCTGAACAATGTTGCATGGCAGATCTAAAAATGGAGGATAGATTGGAAAAGGAGTCACTTGTTGTAGTGGCAAATGGGGGTGCCAATATTATTTCTCCATATCTTAACCTTTAATTTTTTTTATTACAAAGGAGGTACCCGGGACTAAAACCCAGGACCTGGGAACCTAAGCTATCTAGGTGTCCTTGCGGTTACCAATTGGGCTAACTTACGCTGACAACCTTTAATATTTTTGACCCACATTATTAATGGGGTTTGCGTTGATATAAATTCTATGTCGAGGATTCACTGTATATAACCCTTTACAATTTTCTCATTTTCCCTCATAAAAATTAATGTTACTTTCTATTTGCGAGTAAGATCTTTTCCTAGATTTTATTCGCCTAAATTCCTTACTTCTCTCTCATATAGTCATATTCCTTGTTGAATTTTCACTCTTTCTGGCGTGTTTACGCTCTGATCCTTACAGAAAGCTTTACACTAACCTTTTTTTTTTACACCATCGATACCCAAATATGATTTACTCAAAATCCGACTCATCCGGTCCGACTTAACTGGGTTGCTCCATACCCAAAACTCGAACTCAAAACCAATTGGTTAAGGGATCAAGTAAGCTACCACTTGACCAACCCACTTTGGTTACCCTAACCATTTTCGTTCTTTCTATTCAAATAAAATTTAGAATTTGCCTTGGTGGAAGATAGTGGTCCTCTGCAAACTTTGCAAGTGCTGCAAGGATTTTAACCCCTTTCAAACCTCTTGCCTCTTGGGTAAAAGAAAGAGGGAAAGCTTTATAATTAAAAAAAAACAAAACCTGCCAATGGTTAGGCTCTTAGGCCATAAATTAATCTGGCATGCATGAAGGACGATTCAGAGGAAGAGCCATGTTTTTTACAGCTATAAGTGTACCATTACATATATATTTTTAAATCAAATGAACACACCTGGCTTCATTTTACACGGATTGAACCTAACATCTTTCTAGGGATTCATCCTTTTTATCAAGTTAATATTTTTATGTTTGCTACTTTGGGACTTAATAGGGATGAACAGAACTCTAGGGTAATCTAGTTGAGTGGAAGAATCAGTTCCATTTTTTTTTAATAAAGATTATGATTCATTGATTTCATTCAGACTATTCCGTGCATGTCTAATCAAATACTAATTAAGTTTTAATCGTTATTCTAATTTTTCACCATCAGCACCTCGGACAAAGATCATATGTCCCAGAGTCTGTTCCAAACGACGTATCCACTATACAAATCTTTAAAAATTGAAAATTAACTTCCCAACTTGCATGACATTTTTATAATAATTGATGAAGTATGATTAACTGAAAACATAGAGACAGAAAAATTGAGAACAAAAGAATCCTCATCCCAACATCTCACCTTGCTAGAGGGATTAATTGGTGCGGTAAAGCACAAAAAAAAGCTTACTATTCTTGACCATTGACAACCAATAACATCAATAGCTTTGACAATGCAAGAGTTGTCAGTTGTCACAAATAATTGGAAGGGTGTGAGAAGGTAACACTGCTAGTAATGGTTAGTTCCTTTTGGTTTTTGGGCGAATTTCAAAAGTTGGAATGGTATCATACACCATTTCTGTAGCTAGATTGTTAGCCTTTTCAAGATGCAATTATTCAATTACCCATTCTTCAATGTTTATTGGGAAAGGTGGATCACTTTAGATCAAAAAGGAATGTTGTTCTTTCCATTGTTCTTTCCGGAGTCACATAATGCAACACTATCCGATATCTCATAGGGGTGGGTATGTAGTATGTCTTCATTGAATATAAGTTATGTTCAGGATCGGTCCTAAGGGAAGACAACGAGGATCCAAAAATTTTAGAGATCCATAATTTTTTTTTTACTCACTTGAAAAAAATAAAGTATTAGTTGCAAACTTTAGCTACCTCTCAATTTTCAATCTCTTTCATTACCGTCTTTTAAAAGTTGAATTGTCTTCTAAAAGTTGAATTGCAGCAACCCTAATTTTACATAGCTGCAAGTGAACATTCAGATTCGATGGTTATTAGAGGTAAAATTTGTAAGAGCGTAAAATAACTACGAATCGATACTTGCAAACCAATTTGGAGTTCTCCGCGAAAGTGAAGATTTATGTGACTTAGTGTTTATTTAGTTTAGTTGATAAAATGATATTATGATTATTTTTTTGTGATTATAATCTGTTTATGTTTGAGTATCTTAGTTGAAAAAAATGAATTTAAGTTGATCAGTTTTGTTTGGATAGTGTAAAGAATATTATTTTTTACTGAATAAATTACCAAAATGGAAAAAGTGATAATGGGGTAGTTAATGTTTTGGAGTGATGATAAAGGTAGAATAAGAAAATTACATTAGTTTAAAAAAATAATCTTACAAAAAATAATTTTCAGCTATTAAAAGAGAACTTTTAAATTTTGATTATTCTTCCAAGAATATAATCTAAGATTATAATCTGTCTCACAAACAAACACGTTAATTATGATTATTTTTGAAAAAAATAAAAAACTATAATCTTAAGAAAAACAAACAAACATGTTAGGTTCTTTTGTTTTATGGTGAATGATAGAATCTTACAACATATGCAGTAATAATGGGCATAAATGAATATATGCTCACATAAGTTTGTTATTTGTAAGGGTCTTGTTAACAATTTTTCTTGCTCTTGTTAAGGTTTCTTGATATATAAAAAAATTCTAAGCGCATATTCATTATTTTTTCGAAAATATAAAAAATCTCAATTTTCAACAACTTCTATCTATTATTAATTCCTTAACAAGTGCATGTTAGCATTTTTGTATTTGTAAATCAAAATTTGATTATATATATATATATATATATTTTGGTGAACTAACAAAAATTTGATTATAAGTAAACTTAAGACATTTGTTAAGGAGTCAATTATAGTAAAAACTTGTGAAAAAATATAATTTTTTGTATTTTTGAAAAATAAAAAAATGCACATTTATAATTATTTTTCTAATACTAGAAAATAGAAACCTTAAAAAATGTTCTAAAAAGCACTTCTTAGCAAGTTTCGATTTCGGTATACAATTATTTTTATCCCCTTTTTATTTACTTCTACACGCATTCTCAAATGCTTCGAAACAACAAATGGACTTCACTTGATGTCCCTATATGAAACATTTTCCTTCTTGCAAGATACATAATTGAAGGCAACTAGCTTCTTTTACTGATAGTAATTAGCAACAATTGAAGTTCTTACAAACTCCAGAAACAAGCACACCAGAAAAGAAACCAAAAGTAAAAATTAAAACATCATTCTTGAAGGTCATTTATGCAGACTTATCTAATATTTACAATAGATCATAATCAACAGCTATCAATAAAATCCACATGTCAAAGTTGCTCTGAGCTTTTATGCACCCAGATGGTAGAAAGTGGTTTACCCTTTGTCCAAATCCTTAGCTTAAGCAAAGCATAAACAATCATTCCAACCAAAAAGCCAAGAGCTGCACTTGATCCCACCATTGAAACTGCAGTGCAAATAAGCATCACAAAGGAATCTTCTTTGGTATTCATGTCCCTAGAGCACATGGCTAATTCAATCCCAGCAAACAATAGCAACACACCTAAGATTCCAACTGGAAACTGATTCAAAATATGTGCCAAAGAACTTCCTAAGACTAATCCCAATACCAATTTGGCAGCACCAAGAAGTGCCACACAGCCACCACTCCTGCCACCAAACTTATACTGCCCTGCTAGCCCCCCCGCCCCGTGGCAGCACGGCATAGCACCGAACCAACTTCCAACCAAATTCATCAACCCCACAGTCACTGAAAGTGAAGTTACTGAAATCTCCTTGCCTGGGAAAAGATCTGATGATAACTTGCAAACAGCTATCACAGAGTTCAAAATTGTCAATGGGAGTTGAGGGATTGTACCTTTGATGAAACCTTCCTTCCATGCATGCCTAGAGAATCTCACTACTTCTATATAGGAAGGTCCAAACTTGATTTCATTCACTACCTTAGGCCTTCTTATGAAGGCCAAAACAACACCCAACACAAAGACTAAGAAAGCAGAAGGAAGTGAGAAAATAATCTTCCTCAATTTACTAGTCCTCTTTCTTGAAACTTCACCTTTCACATGGCCACTCAAATCATAATTATTGGTAGTGTTACTGTTACTGTTACTGCTCTCTGAATCATCATCACACCCATGATTCTGCTCACCAGCACCATTCACAATAACAATAAAACAAATGCAAACAATGGCCAAAACCAACCCATCCAACCCGAACCAATTCCTATCACCTACGGCTTTAGACTTTGGCAGATTTTGAATTTTTCTAACATACTTAATTGCTGTCAAAGCAAATGACAAGCCCTGTGCTAGTTGAATTCCCCTCACAACACATAAAGGTATCAGCTTATACACAAGCTGCATCAACCCTGTGACTCCAAGGACTAACATCACGCCTCCAGTCAAGATTCCGGCAGCCATGATCTCCGGCACCGCGAAGTTGGTGTCCGATAAGGCCTCGGCTGCAATGGACTTCATTGGCTGGACAGGCATAGGGACACCATAAATCACACCAGTGATGATGTTGTAAATACCTGCAATTGAAAATGATCATCTCGTCACTTTATTTAATACACCGCTTTTTATAAACCTAAATCATAATTATCTATCGGTTTTCCCTAGAAAAATAATTATAATTAATTAATGTTTGTAAAACAAAATAATTTTAATCAAATTAGCAAAAATGTTTCTTGTTTAAAATTATATCAAAGATTACCACTTTTTTTCTGCGTTATAAATCTAAAAGTTGTCCCGCATAAACGTACAAGGATGATGCGGGAATAATGTGATTACTCACCTGTGAATATTAATGTGGTGCCAAGGTTAAGGTCCCTGGCAAGGGTCAAGGCCAGCATTATAGGTATATAGGTGCCAAGGTCACCCATGGCACCATTTAATTCGGCCAATTTTGAACGAAAAACCAAATTGTTTTTCACTTTTTGAACAACCCCTTTAGCTGAAAAGCCTTTGGATGATAGAATTGGAGGAGTGGTAGTATTACTGGTTTGGAGAGCTTCAGGATCTGAAATTGGAATCAAAGGAGGGTTTGGGTATGCCATGAATATAGTATGTTTTGGTATGGAACTTTCTAAGTCTAAGCTAGTGAAACTTAATGTGAATGGGAAATGAGATTGTTTGTTTATTCTATTTATAGGGATTTGGGTTTGTAAAGTCTACATCTGAAGCTGATTGTTACCGCATCACATGCAGAGATTTTTTTACAAGTTTCATAAGATATTTTAAAATTTAATAATTTTTTATTGGCTTATTCATGATTTTGGTCCTAAAAGTTCAGCGTGTTTTAATTTTAGTTCCAAGAAGTTATTTTGACCGGGTCTAGTTCTTAATTTTTCGAGCATTTTGGTTTTGGTTCACTCTATTAAAAAAATTAGTTATTTACTAACATGATGAACGAAAACTCACACCATTGATCACATGGTGTGAGATAGTAACAAATCGGTGGTGCGTCATGGATAATTCATGCCTATGAACACAAAATTTTGTGTATGAGATCGTTTTGTATATCAGATCATTTTGTGTCCGTGGATCTGTATCATCCACGTCACACCACCTATTTGGCGCTATTTCACACCTTGTGGCTGTTGGTGTGGTGTTTCGCTAACCACGTCAACAAATAACTGTTTTTTTTCTAATGGAGGGGATCAAAACCAAAATGTTTGAAAAATTAAGGACTAGTCCCGATCAAATTAACTTTTAGGGACTAAAATCAAAACGCGTTGAACTTTTAGGGACAAAAACATAAATAAGCCTTTTTTATTTATATAACTCAATTATAAAAATTTATAAAATTAACTTATAAATATACTCACATTATACAAAAGATAACATATGTCTTTTACTTATCATTGATTGGTTAACATAAATGACACATCACTTTTTTTATAACATAAACTTATTTGTAAATTAATCTGTAGACGTATATATCATTACTCTTTAATTATTCCAATAACTCTATTAGGGAAAAATCCAACAGAAAAAATTTCTAATGAAGGAAAAAAAAATATAAATGTTGCTTTTTTTTTTTTACGAATATCTACATGTAGCTTACACGTTATACACCATCAGGTGTTTAACCTATTGGTTCAAAAAAATTCACTTCTCAATTGAATGCAATTTTTCTGGAATTGCTTACTTCTATATTGGTCAATCATGCCCTTGTTGACATTGTTTAATTGGCCCAACAGGTATTTAAACCATGTCACCATATTAAGGTTCAATCTCAAAACCAATTGGCAATGAGAGGAGTATCCTAACATGTATTCCATACCACATATTACGAGGCAGGCGATGTGGGACTTCCAACAATATATATTGTTCTTTTACAAACCCAATACATAATTAATATGTATTCTCTCCATCTCTAAATGTATGACCATTTGACAATTTTATTTTGTCCCTATTTATAATACTTTATGCTAATTTTTAATGACCATTAATTATTTTTTTTCACAAATGCCCCTATTTACTTAACATTTTTTAGTTTCTCATTAATATTAATAAGAGTAATTTTGAAAATACTTATCAAATGTTCACATTGCCAATATTATTAATTAAATTAACCAACTTTCTTAATGGACGTAAAATCTCTCATACTAGTCTTATATACGAGGACTAAGGGAGTATCTATTTTCTCAACTATATTTTTATTTTTCACAATCTTCTTTTCATATCCAATATCTTTTTATCTGGTTAGTAATGATTATATAGGAGCATTATAATCAAAATATCCAAAATTCTTACATCATTTAACCATTTTTTAAAATCTGTACATAACCTTAAAACACACTATATATGAAATTGAGAAAGTATTGCATATGCAAATTTCTCAATAACACAATCATCTCATTTCGAATCCATTTTTCATCAGAGACATAATTTATGTAATATTATCATTTTCAATATTTTCACGTACCTAAACTACTTTTTTTATTATTTTCTTATCTTTTTCTTCTACCAGCTCATCTTCCATTTTTTTTAGGAGAATTCTCAATTTCTTTTACACCAATTTTCTTATTTTGCTCCATTTTCTTCCTTGAATTTTTTATTTGGAATTGATTGGTCGATCATACTTTTAGTATAAAATTTATTTTGATTTTCAAAGGGAAATTTCAATTTTAGTAGAAGCATTTAATGTCGGAGTATTTGCAATTCATTGTAAATGGATAAATTTTTGAATTTTTGGATCAGATTGACGTGTATAAGTAGCAAAGTGAGATATTGTTATTACTATCATATTTCAAGCTATTTCTGTTTTTTTCAACATTTTCTCCCCTCCCTTGATGTAGGGAACATTGTCTCATCAAAATGGTAACACAATCTTGTGAAGAAAATATCTCTAGCTAATAGTTCAAGATACTTAACAAGTGATGGAGACACAGAACCAACACAAGTTCTCAACTTCCTTGATAACTTATTTTCGAGCATTGTGGTGAATCTATTTTTACATTTATCGTACAACCAAAAAAGTTCATAAATGGAATATAACTAACTAATGGCGAGTTATGAATTGTAATATTAATGGGAAGTATTTATGATAAGTAGTTGACCATGATCGAATAAATGCTACAACGTGCACTATTTCATGGCCCTACATAGAAGATGATAATTTTGGTTTTATGAGTGATTATTATCAACAACATCTTCATATTTCAAGACTTTAATGAAATCTTATGCTCCTTCCGACTCGAAATATAAGCAACAAAAATCATATCTTTTTTGGTTTAAAATGAGTATAAGCAAAACTAACCAACTTTATTAAATTTTATTTCATTCCCAATGTTACTTTCCTAAAGTATCCCTAGAAAATTGTTATCTTATTTAATTTTTGTTTCATTCCCAATGCAACTTTCCTAAAATACCTCTATTCTTTTATAAAATTGAGAAAATTAAATACAATCAACTAACCTCCTTATTAATCGTAAAATTAGTTGATTTTGCTTATAATTCGAGTCGGATGGAGTAATTTTCTGGTATAAGTACCACTTCAGGTAGCTTTTCTAGAATTATACCATGTGGTTGTTGATACTCCCTCCGTTTCCTAATATTTGTTTTTTTTAGCCTTTTTTTTTTTCCTTGTTTCATACCTTTTGTCCTTTTACAATTTTACTACATAAACATATTTTTTTTTTCCAATTTTAACTTTTCATTCAATCATTTCATTCACTCCTCATTAATTATACTTTTATCATCTCTCTCATCTCTAAATCACTGTACATTAATTAATGGACACACTTACTAATAAAAATTAAATACTACTACAATTTTCAATAAGGATTAAATAGGATCATTTTGGACAAACTATACATAATACTTACAATAATTAATACTTTCTTAATCTATGTGCTCAAGTCCAAAAGACAAATATTATAAAACGGAGGGAGTATATACGTAGTAGTAATTTCTTTTTTTTTTACCTCTTCTTGAGTGTCAACAACCATCACTATGAAGTTTATTTATTTGCTTTTGCTTCGAGGGTATATTGCCCTTACATCAATATGTCTAATACTCCCTTCGTTCCATATTATCTGTCACTTTAGCATTTTTAACTTGTTCCAAATTATTTGTCGCTTTAGGAATTCGAGGATGTATTAATTGATTTTTTCACATTTAACCTTGCATTTAATGTGTTGAAATATGTGAAATGAGTGATAATTAATGTACTTTGAGGGTATTATAGTAAAGTTATTTAATAATTTTCTTGAAAATTGAAATATTAAATGACTTTTTTAATCTGTGTGAAATTGCTAAAATGCAGTTAAATTGGAACGGAGAGAGTATGCTTCTAACATATTTTATGTTCATTGGCTGTCAAACCTTCGGGTTGTCCTTCAAGGACATTTTGTATGTAGTATTAATACATGCAGCCTGGACAAGATATTTTTGCTTTTTTTAAGGTATTCATTCGCGAAATTAAGTGACTAATCATTTTCATATTGTCGAGCATTTTCGGGGGTAGTCTCCCAGCTGGGCTTAATTCTTACATTTCCAAGAGTTGAGAATTGAACTCTTAATCACTTGATTAAGTAGCAACAAATCCCTTACTATCTTTGATGACCTCTACTGGTACAAGTTATTTGGTGACCTTTTTGGTGCTATAAAAATACTCCCTCCGTCCCAAAAAATTTGTGAATTTTTGAAAATTCAACAAAAATAAGGGAACATGCTTTTAATGCATTGTTTTCCTAAATCAATTTATTACCAAAACAAGTAATTAATGCATATTTCCCTAATTAATCATCAATCATAGAATACACAATACAATTTCAAATTTTTTTATTCATTATTTTAAATTTAATTTGGGACAATTTTTTTTAATGTTTTTTACTAATTTTATGGAATGGAGAGAATATTTAACAATTGTTTTACAAAATTATGCATATGAATTACTCTTTGCACTACATCTTCTCATTTGCTTACAAGCTTATCAGGAATGAACAATCTTTTTATTTTCAACAAATTTCATTGATGTCCATGAATATTTTTATACACGGCTTTATAGTTAAATTTGGATAACCATTCAAAAACTTAAGGATCTAAGCACTTCTTCTACATATTATTTGATCCAATGATCCTTACTTTTATGAAATATAATCCTCACGAAAAACTCATCATGGCGAATAATCTTCTTGTTCTTCGATAACATATCAATATGAATTATCAATGTTTGCTATAAGATCATATCTACTACCTCATGTTTGTGATCAATGGTGTCTCCAAATCTACGGCGACTCCCTCGTCACCCAACGTCGAACGCAACGATTTTCTATTTTGGTCATCCTCTCCGGTGATGGGGGATTCACTGCAAGGATGAGATTGTGGAGTCGTGGTTAGCGTGTTCAAGAGACGAAACCAAAGAACACTACAAGCATGTATCCACGTCTGCTTGCTTATATGGACTTCACTATAGTGACACTGGTGGAAAAGTGGCCAAATCTACAGAATCCATTGGTGTGATTTGTGGCGGGGCTAGGTGCCCACAACGGTAGTGGGTTTTTCAGACAACAATGGGCTAAGACAATAGTCAAGGAAGAAGGTCAATATTGCCTTTTCATATCTTTTTACATCTTTTGATCTTGGCTAGAGCATATCCAACATGCCAAGAAGTTAGTGAGATGTATATGTTCATACTACTAGAATAGAAAGCTTGCAAGAGAAGAAAAGGAAATGTGGGATCAAAATTGATACGGGCACATACCGAATACGGATATAGGGTACGACATTTTCTAAAAAAATGGGATATGGATACAACAATATAAATTTAAATATTATAAATAAGTATATATAAACAAGATACAAATAAACAATCTTCGCATTGAAATAGAATATGAGTATTTTAAGCTTAGAGGATGAGGCTGAAAATAACCAATATACATAGATGAGAGATTGATTATGATATTAACATACAAATGCTAAGGCAAAAATGACATTATAAATATGATTCATACTCAAAATATACATCGACATATCAATTACAAGTACCCGGAAGTATTATACGTGTACTAGTACCCAATAAGTACAAGATACGGGTACATCATCAATTTAAGAATATCCATGTTCCAGAGGGGATCAAACGCGAGTTGTGAAGAACTCGCAAGAGGAGGATTAGAATCTAGAAAGAACTCAGTCTCCTCAAAAACGTTATGAAGGGGCTCATGAGCTTTCCTAGTGGTCAGAATGCCAAAACTCAGCAACCTCCTAACATGGTAAATCCTGTGACAGACACAAAGCCTAAGGATACAGAAAAAACCTTGAATCATGGATCAAGATCATGCAAGAGGAGCTTGATTAATTTTCTGGGCACTACCATTTTCTCCCTGAAAATACAGCTCAATTAACACCTCAGCCCTCGGCACTCAACCAGCCATTTTTTATGTATTGATAGTGCGAAAAATGTTACACTCATGATAAGCAACAATGGAAATCTTTTATCCTGTTAAGAAATTTTATTATTCAAATCAAAATAAATAAGTGAATGCCAAGATATCATGTTCCTAGCAAGATACCAATCATTCTCACAAGTCACAAATAAAAATGATGCAAATATATACACACACATAAAAACAAGACAATTGCCAAATAATGGAAATGGCAGTGACTTCACTTTATATACTTGAGAGTTTGAGACTCATTGACATGAAATGAAATTATATATTCTTAACTCATTGCCAAGACGTCCCTTGAACAATCAATTGCGTCACATGTAGACTAGAGAGGGTGGTTGGTGCCATTCATCAACCAAAATGCAAAAAGAAAATATATCAACAAAAATTAATGGAATGGATAAACTCAGAATCAAACATCCATCCAACGAAACAGAGTTGGTAGCAAAGAAAAACTTTACAAACTACAGGTGTGCATATGTGTGTATATATATAACTATATAAGGGACTTGGATTCTTTCCTTTTCCTTAAGAGCATCGATGTTGTTCATGAGAGGGAAAACAAAATTTATTATGGAGGAACCCACCGTTACCTGAGCAGGGGTCCACCATTCACACAGGCAGTTGGTGTCTTCCTCTCTCGTAATAGATTATCAAGGTCTAAAGGAAATTGAAAAGACCCAAAAAGCATATATCTAGATTAAACTATGGTGTTCGCAAGGCCACCCTCAACACTGCTTTCACGCCGTTGTCGAATGGCATCTTCCAAAGGGATCGGTCTTGGTAAGGTCTCACCGACCTCACTCTTGCAAAGAGGGCATAATGCATTTATCTTCAACCACTTGTCTATGCACTCTTTGTGGAAAAGATGGGAACAAGGCAATTCTCTTAGCTCATCATTATTTTCATACTTCCCCAGACAGATGCAGCAAACCTGCAGCAGACAACCACAGTCCCAGTCATAGACAGCAGACAAACAAAAATCGACAGAAGTCCAGGTTATAATGTGAAAGGCATAGCATAATGCATGAACTTCTAATCTAAGTTCTAACATAATCAACAAGGGTGTATGGATAACAGATTTTAAATTCACAGGAATTGAAAGCATTTCAAGCCTCTCTAGGAAGCATGGAGATGGGGTAAGCGTTTCAAGCCTAATGTGGAAATTTCAAATCCTCCATCAACCTCTATTCTCAACAATTTCCAAATCCTCCTTTCTTACTCTACCTCCATGCTCCTTACCTTGAATTAGCTTAAAAAGCTTTAAATTCCTAGGAATTTAAAATCCAATATCCAAACACACCCTAAGAGATTTTGGTAGTGCAACAACAGCACCACCACCCTTGATCTTACATTCATTACCTTGTAACTCAGATGCTACATTTATGAAGAAAAAAAATTAAAGATATTTTGGCAAAAATAAATGTTTCTAAGATACGGCAGCTACAAATTCAACTGAAGTTACAAAATCGTGAATTTAAACATGCATATAATGGGTATAAAGTTTTAATCAATTATATTAGGATAAATAAAGATCAGATTGTACATACAGCATCTTCTCCAGTAATCACACGCTCTTTTTCAGTTCCTGCGGCCACAACTCCACCCTCAACAGCAGCCGAGTTGCTTTCACCACCTCTTTTATTTTTCTTCATCTTGAACTTGAAAGTTGGCAGGGCATTAATGGATTCAGAAGTTGCTCCTCTGTTTTGTGACATATCCTCTCTAACCCCAAGGATGGAAATTATACAAGGGAGACAACAGCAGATTGTTGAACAGAGAATGAAAGGCATAGCATAACCGATACAGCTAAAGGCAAGAAACACTATACATAACCTGCCAAGCAAAAGGAAGCAAACATAATTCAAAACCTCCGAAAAATCAGAAGAATAAATATACAAAGTGATGAAAGGCCATACCTGTACAAGTTAGGAGCATCATCAGCAGATGAATGTCCCCCAAAGATCCATACATTTCCAACAACGAACCATACAGCAAAAAAGCAATCTAAGGATATTTTGAAGTATTCCACTAGTGTCTTCATTCTGCAATGCAAGTAAGACAGGCTAAGCAATTTCATAAACTACTTACAAAATATATATAATAACTCAGTTTCAAATTACAAGGGAGCATGCTGTATACATGCATAAAATAACGTGTGTCTGTGTGTTCAATGTGTGTGGGTGTGTGTGAATTTAATGCGTGTATGTTTGACGTACCTTTGTGTGTGTATTTAATGTGTGTGTGTTTAACATGTGAGTCTGTTTAAAGCGCGCGTCTTATCTTTAATTCTAAATAAGGACTCGCATTAACTTAATTTCTTAAAAACAAAAAAAAAACAAAAACAATAAAAAAAAACAAAGCAGCAATTTAGAAAAAATTGCATTGATGGTATTCAGTTGCAAAATTCAAACTTCTGATCGCACAATAGGCGGTGAGACAATGCAAACCAGAAATGCGACCTTATTAACTCACGAGTTATCAATATATTAAAGGATAATGAAGGCTGATTGTACATATGTTTTACATCGAGATCACACTGAAGATAAAAGCTATCCATTATTCTCATAGTTAGGTAAATTGGGTTGTCTTGAATGAGATGAAACACAGGAGAAAGACAAGAATGCATGACAAGAACGCTTAACTTTTTATTAATTTGGTTGATGGAAGAACAAGGGAAGGACATAATGTCAGAACCAAAGCCCTTAAAGGCTAAAAGCAACATTAGAGGACTGAAATGTTCAAATTCTGAAATTTCCTGGGATCTGAAACAAGTTTTTTTAATAATAGCAAAAATTAATAAAGACATGAGCTCAATGATGAACTCACCACAAGAGCTTTCATCATTGTCTATGTTTGATGAGTAGGGTGCAATATGTGGAGGAACAAGAAAATCAAACATAACTTTTGGAAGGGTCTGGCTCCCACTCTTTTACTGTGATTCTAAATTTCCGGCCCTAACTCAGCTATCTAGCAAAGTTTCACATCTATCCTCAAACTTTCGTCAAGATATAAAGAAGTGATATCTTCAGGTTTTAAAGAGAAACATAATGTGATAACAAAATGAGCAAGTGTCATCAAAAATCAACATATACAACATCTTCAAGTTCTAATCCCAAAACAAGAAGTTAAACAGCTTACTAAAAGGAAGTAAGTGGCAGTGATCATCTAACTCTGATTTGGACCTTTCGGCTTGGTATAGCTATTGCAAGTTAGTTTTCCTCATGCAACAGGAATGACCATAAAGCCAATTATACATACACTTTCACTACCAAGATAAGTAACATCCAGTATTTCTTTTCTCCATCCAATAATGATACAAACTGTGGAGCTAATAAGAGGTTGGTTGCTAGAAACTAGAAAGGCTATTCCTGGTCGCTTAATGGCTATTATCAGTTTGGAATGTGATACAAACTGGACCGGCATAGAGATAGAAATGTAGTGTTATTGATAGAAATCGCTCTAAATTATACAATCTCTCAAGGAATTCAAGAGATCTGGAAATCTACCTTGCTTCCCTTTCCCTTGAATACAAATAATACCCTCACCCTCTACCCCTATGACCTATTTCATTAACCTACCCCTTTCAACTCACTAAAAACTGACTGATCGTAACTGTAACTAACTGTTTGTATCATTATTCTGCCATTTTAGTTTATTATTTATCATTTTAATACGTAACAGTACTCCCCCCAAAACATTCACTGTGTCACCAAGGTGAAGCTTAATGTCGCTGGAAACAAATTCCCACCGGGTCCCATTACTATTCCAAATAGGGGTCGTCTGCGTTTATGAAACCCTTGCCAAATCAGTTCCCCATTGGTTCCACCAGGATGCCAGGCCAGTGAAGAAATCCTGGTCTATCTGAATATTTTGGAGGTAGCAAACACTCAAAGCTATAACCTCAGTATCTATCAATGTTCTGGGTTGTGGCCTAATAACATGTAGGAGATCGGGCCAATCTTGGGTCAACCCTCCTTCATGGTCTTTTTTTAAAACACATCACTAACTCTTTCAAAGAGATGGGCCTGGTCAATTAGGTCAAGAAATGGACTCACTTAGCAACTTTCCAGTTCTGCCCCTCTTGCTTCCTCCTCACCTTTCATGATGGTGACCTGCAGCAACCCTTTGGCCGCTTGAAAATGACATATCTCTTCAAGGTTCAGCCATGGTGGCTCAACTTTAATCGTCCCACCTGCTGCCAATTGTAGGCTCGAGTTAGGTGGATGTGATGGTGCCACTGCACACTCCTAGTGCCACTGACCACTGTTCCAGTGTCCCACTATCCGTCATACAAGGGTTGAAAGTCAGCAATGGCGGTTCGACCAGCATGGGTTTACTCCAAGAACCCAAGCCTTTGTTAATCCATCCACCTCCATTCTATCTGTTCCTTTTAGCTTGTTGCCTGTCTTCCCCCTCCAGAGCGCAAGTCCCTTCACACCTTTTCAAGAATCTTGACTTTCTTCAATCATGCCTCCATTCTTGATCGACTTATGGATGTTTGCATATTTCAACATGTTTCAAACAGTGGGACCTAGGGGGATGTGTTTTCAGAGCCCACTTACTCTTCACCTTGAGGACAAGGTGATTGTTTACTGTTTGGGGAGGAAGTACTTAGGTAACCCCCTTAGTTAAAATACTTGGTAGGTGTCAATTAGTGATACATATCAGTTATCATCTATTAGTAATTGTCAGCTAGGAAGTTAAATAGTGAGTTGGGAGTTGGGATAATTAGAGAAATAAGGTGTGTTCACTATAAATAAGAAGAGGGGTTGAAAGGGAGAGGTATCTTGTCATTATGGGTATAATGAGGTGGAGACCTTCAAAGTTCTGCAACATCTTCCCGTAATTTGGGGAGGTTTTTTCCATTTCTTCTTTGTAATTAAATACAAGGGTTCTGTCAAATTGCAGTCAAAAGATTTTTCTAGATCTGGACTTGTTTAGTGGGCAGGATAAGAATAACAGGACATAATAGTCTGTCTTATGTTGTTACTATCAGAGTTTGGTGAGTCAGCAAGACACAGTAGTGCTATCTTGTTGGAATATTCTATCTTGTTTTCCTAGTGTATTTTCTATCCTACGAAGGGAGTTGAGTTAGAAATGAGCAGGATAGGATAGCCTCACACATTAACACTACTATTGCTGCTACCATCATCACATTACCACCACCGCCATGACCTCATCAATGCCATCGTTATCTGATATGCACCAAACACTAGACAATATAAGAGCTATCTTGCTCATATCCTATCTCTTATTATGCTCTTTATTCTATCATGTTCTTATCCTATCTTGACCCCCAAACAAGCCCTAAAAATTATCATTTTTTTTGTAAGTATCTTGAAAGTCACTAAATGATATTTCATGTTGGTACTCGTAGTTTATTTCCCGTTTATGCTGAATCTGTATTCCTAAGGCTTTTGTGTTAAATACCACACGAACTCATAGATGATCCCACCTCATAATAATTTTAACACCCTAAGGGCAATGATTAAGGAACCAACAAAAGGAAAGTCTTGATTGGGATGTAATTATTAAACTAATAAATAAAGGGTTATGTTAACCTCAGCCCTTAAGGCTGAAAATTAGAAGTTAGAAAATGGTAAATATTCATTGGAAAACTAAGTCCAATGTTTCTCGTAGAACTAAACACAACATTTTCTTACATAAAATAACTTTTTTTAGGTCCTTAAACTTAGCCCCAAGGGCTGAGGATATCATTTTCCATAAACAAATTACGTATTTAACTTCCCAATGAAGACTTGTTCCTTAATTATTGCCCTCCGGAAAATAGCTAGCAAAACTGCAAAACCATTTTAACTAATCATTACTCCTTATCAGCGCAGGAAAAGAAGTAGAAAGAAACCTAAATCAAAAACAGGAAGAGGAAGATGTACACATCACGGTGATGACCATGTTTGAAGGTAGGCCATGAAATGATATGGACAAATTGATAATTTTTTTTGGTCTATACCACAGGTATCCTCCACGGGAGGCAATGTTGGTCGAGCCAGGAACATACACAGCCCGGTGGGGATCACTTTCTTAGCAAGGTTTTCTTCCATACACAAGATCTTTCATCTTTGTTTAAGGGAAATCAGGCATTTCATTTGGACGGGTCAAAGTCAAGCTTTGGTCAGTTCCAACTCATGATAAAGAACCAAGACATATAAGAAAAATATGGCACTCCCAATATGTGACCAGAAGCAACTAACTTACAGTACTCCTTTCATTTCTTGTGGATAAAAGAGGAAATATGATTAGAGAAGAAAGAGAAATAAAATAAGTAGAAGATCAAAGAAAACATCCTCCTAAGAGAATCCAAAATCCCACTGAAACAAGAGATGAAAGAAAAACGTCATGTAAACAAAGCTTGCCAGCTAGCGACAAACATTCGAAAACATTCGAAAATCTAGTGTCTATATATTTTCCTTTTGAGTGACATAAAAAGTTATTGAAATGACATCTTTAAAAGTTGCACTTCAGACTTTATAAAAAATAATTTATTCTAGCATGGAAAAAATACAACAACATTAAACAAGTCAATAAAAGCATATTAAATTTGGACAAAAAATAAAATGAAAGCATAACCAATTAAAACCAATAATAACGGATTCAATACCTTCTATTCGTCAATGCTGAAGCTTGATTGCTTCTGGATGATACAATGGCAGTCTGACCATCTCCTCCATTAGCTCTGGAACTGGAAAGAAGTGTTCCTGAAGTATCATTAATCCGAGGAGATGTTTGACGTGATTGAGATGAATCTTGCTCCCGAGTATGGTTATGGTAATAGTATCTCCAATAAAGAAGAGGGAGAGTAGTAGCACATCCAATTGCATAGCCCACAATCCATTGAAACAATGGGGTACGTGGATGCTCATGCCTCGAAAAAGACAAAACTACGATAGATGCAACAATCTGGCTTACTAAGAGGACTAACTCAACAGATATCCACAACGCAGAATGCACAGGACTCCTATGCCGACGGGTATCCCCTCGTCTTACAAGGGAAGAATTCCTAGTATTTGGCCCATTTGATACATTAGATGTTAAAACCGATGGCTGAGAAACAGTTAATCTCGAACCACTAAGTCTGTCTTCTTGCGGTGATATATCAACGTCAACATGTCTATCATGCGAAGCAGAAGTGGAAGCGTCGGTACTCCCAGTCATTTCAATGATATGCTGACCGCTGTTCATGCTCCCCGGCCCCGGCCGCTCCATCAGCAACGCGTGACTACCGGTTCAACCTTCAACATACAGTTCTAGTGAGACAACATCCATCAAACTTCACCACCAACACAATTAACCTTCAATGAAGCATGTAATCGAAAAAAAAATAAACAAAAAAAAGTATATCACCTTCAAATTCAAATATCCGAAACTGTCAAAAGAAATGCTGCTCCTTGCACTAGTAAACAGGTCTATGCCGCAACATCAGCAAGTTTTATTCTGTTACAAAAGCAATACTCACTTCCAAATCCATAGCTTCCATCTTCACTAACACATATATATAAGTTTATCTCATATGACAATGAAAAAAAGTACAACGGTGGCGACCCAATCTGGGGATGGTAGATGTTCGCAACCTTAACCCCACAATCGAAGAGATTGTTTCCAAGATTTTAGCCCATGACCTCCATGTCATAAGGCAAGCAAACTTACCGTTGCGCCTCTCACGGTAACAAATAATCAGAAATTTTAACAAACGATTGATAAAAAAAAAAAAAAAAAAAAAAAACCACACACACACACACAGAGAGAAGGTTACTTGATCGATGAGAAAGGAACAATACCTAATTTCCACATGAGTTAACTGTTCAATAATTAAAGCTCATAAATATCCCCAACCTGCAATAAATTCAAAAATCATAAATCAAAATCACTCTCCACTTCCAAAACCTAAAAAAATTAAGTGAAGAAATGAAATAAGCATAAAATGAAAATTGAATTTCAATTTCAAATTCTATCAACAGAATAATATTATACTAGTTCGTATCATCATATACGAGTGTGTTTTTGTTTGAATTTAGGTATGAATTAAACGAAAATTGAAAAGAATTAAAAAAAAAAGCATACATACACACACACACACACATATATATATATATATATATATATATATATATATACCTGAGGAAACGAAAGAGTAGTGAAAGAAGAGAAGCGAGTGATGAAATGCGAGAGAGAGAGATTTGAAGCGTTGACTGAGTGATAGTGTTTGTTTCAGTGAAATGAGAGAAGAAAAGGAAAACACAAAGGAGAGTGAGTGAGCGAGTGAGGGGGGACTCAGAAAGAGTGAAAGGAGTGAGTTTGGAAAAGAGCAAACGGCACCGTTTAGAGGGGTGGATGATGACGGAGGAAATTAGGGAACGGTGTCACAATCATAAGAAGCGCACCTACATTGCTTCCTTCGCAGTGTTGCTTCACAGTAACTATTGTATTCGGCTTCTTTTGTTCTTTCTATCTTTTTCTTTTTCTTTTTTTGTTTTTTTTTTAATACTCTCTGGTCTAGTTTATAAGCAAAAATAAAAATAGGCACTCCACTCATATAAGTAAAAACTAACTAATTTTTTATTCTCAGTACAATCATTCCTAAAGTATGCTTATATTGTGGTTGAGTCATTTAATTTTTGTTTTATTCCCAATGTAAATTTACGTAAGTAGTCATTTTCTTTTATGAATTTGAGAAAATTAAATATACTCAACTAACTTCTTCCTTAATAGGTGTGAAGTTAGTTATTTTTGCTTAAAAATGAGATAGGAGGGAGTACGTATTATTTCAAATTGATATCTTATGTTTATTGATCATATTGGTTCTTCGTATTTCTTTTTGTTATCAAATTCGTCTATAAGTCACTTTTCATCATAGGTATCAATAAAATATTGGTTCATAATTGCAATGTTCGAGAAAGAAATGACACATGTGCATAAGTTATTATTCACATATCATAAAATATGATTCAAGGACCAAATTGACAGTGAAAAGAAACGTGAGGGACCATTATGATACCAAAAAAAAATGTAAGGAACCAATTTGAAATTAAAAAATAAGGTGAGGTATCAAATACGTAGTTTAGCCTTTCTTTATTACAGTGTGTGCTTATAGATTTATTTTTTAATCATCCAACACTTATTTTTTTTTAAATGTAATAGTGGTTTTTTTTTTTAATCTTATGTGCAAATATTAATCTAATTTGAAAAGTTTTTTTATAAAAAAATGATATGTTAGCTTTTTTATGTAAATTCTTTTTTATGATTATCTATCTTTTGCATAAGCACATGCATTATACAAAGGGAAATTCTATCTTAATAATGTTTTTTCTAACAGCATCCATTTTTATGCGAAATTTCAAAAAATAATATTTTTTCTATTTTTGTTGTATGTTCAAAAATACTTTTCAGTCGTAAGGTTTTTTCGGATCAAAAGATTTTTTCAATCGGAAAGTCTTTTTGAATATATAATTTATTTCGAATCATATTATTGCATTACATTCACACGTGTTTTTTTTTATATTTGAAAAAATATTCGAATCGGAAAAATCTTCTAAAATGAGAACTTTCCAATCGAAAATCTTTTCCAATATAAAAACACAAGTATGAATATAAGATCAAATTTAAAAACCCGAGTGTCATTAACAAAATTTGGATACAAATATAATTTTCCTTAAACAAACTCATGTAATAAAAGAGGGGTGCAAAGAGAAGAGAGAGAGAGATGGAGCGACGTTGTGTTCGAATAGCAAATAAAGTGTGAAATGTGTTGAAGTAAAAAGTTATCTGAATAAAAGGTTTTAATTATTTTTTTATTTATTATTCCAGTATTTTCTTGTAGATTTTTTTATCATTATTATAGAGTGTGCTTATAGATTGATTGTTAAATTGGTCTTGATAAACTTGTGCTTTTATAAATGGAAAGATTTATTAACTAAATCGTCTCCTAGATACACTAAATCTATATACTTTAATATTATTTTCTCAATAAATGCATTCAATCTATTTATTATTTTACTTACTTCCTCTGCTATTATATATTCTCTATCTCATAAGTTATATATGTATGTTTAGTCATTGCATATAAATTAAGAAACAAATAAATTATATAAGAAATAGATATATTTTGATTAAATTGCTCTCATTAATAATTAGACAAAGAATTATAATAAATGTATAAAAACTATATTGAAAAGAGATGGAAATATAAGTGGCGAAAAAGATAATGTGATAAATAAAGATATGTTTAAAAAAATATATAAATAAGTATTGAGTTTCTAAGAGTACATAACATATGAGAGAAGATAAAATGATTAAAAGTACAACTTATAGAATAGAGAGAGCATAAAGGTAAAAAAGAACATACATATCTTAATCTCAAGTATAAGAAAAAGTTACTGTAACTAACTTTCTATTCCAATACAATCATTCTTATAAAGTGATTATCTCATTTAATTTTTGTTTTTTTCCCAATGCAATTATTCTAAAATAGCTATATTTTTTATTAATTTGAGAAAATTAGATGCACTCAACTATTCTTTAATAAATGTTAAGTTAATTTATTTTTCTTATAATAGTTATTAATACCGGACAAGATCGATTGGATTGATCGAAAAATCGACGAATCGAACCAATGGTCACCCGTGTTTAAGAATTGATTAATCCAACTATAAATCGATCAAAATCGCCTTAAATCGGGAGAAACTGCATCGGACCGAACTTGTTAATTTCGATTTGAAAATGTTGACTATATCGATCAAGTAAAATGATTTTACCAAAATGCGGGAACTAGGATTCAAACCTTCATCCTCAAACTTGAGGGAAATGGTGCTTTAATTTGCCAGTATATCATCTAAAATGACTAAACTGTCACTTTCGTCCCTGACTTTGTCAAGAGTCCTCAATTTAGTCCCTGACATTACGAAAATTCCCTTTTGGTCCCTCACTTTGTAAAAAAGTCCTCACGTTAGTCCCTTGTTAAGTTTTCCGTCATCCACTGTTAACGGCTGTCCCACGTGGCAGTTAACAGAGCTAAAAACGACGTCGTTTTATGGTTCAGGGACTAAAGTGAAAAAAATTAGAAGGGACTAAAGTGAAAAAATGTCAGGGACCACTTCCTCCACCGTCCTCCTTCTCCCTCGTGGTCCCCTTCCTCCGCCTTCCCTCTTCTTCTGCTCATCTGCTCATCTCAGGTAATCATGTGTTCATCAAGTCTTCTCAGGTAATCGTGTATGTGACATGCATTGATCACATTTACATGTTTTTTAGGACAAACAGTTGAAGCCTGGTTCAGCAAAGCATATTGATGCTAAGATATTGGCTAATCACAAGAAGAAAGAGAGAGAAGCAGCAAAGCAGGGAAAACGTCCTTTTTATATCAAAAAATGTAGTGCTCTTTCCTTCCTTGTCCTTTATTCTATCTCTCCCAATACTGGAAATGGAATTTCTGCTTTTGTTAGTTTTTGTTCGTCTTGTAAGAGAATTTAAGGGCCTGCAGAACCCAAAATATCAAACAAGAAGTCATTGCTGCTTGATTAGATATACTCTCATGACCCTAAAATAATTTCAATATTTGGAGTATTGGAGTAGTCAGAATTTCCAGTTCACTTCTTTTAGCACACTGGTGGTCTTAGTGGAAATGTGCTAGTAATGATGGTAGTAGTCTGAGTGTAACACAGTGGGATACAAAGCAATATCTTTGTAGCATGATTTGAAAGCAATCCAATTGGCTGTTGCTTCTCAATTTCATAGGCTATCCTGTGAATCTAAATGAGGCTTTAGTGGTGCCAAACACAAATAACCTTCATATCAGACAAATTAATGAAAACAAAATGAAACATCAACCATAGGTGCTGACTCTGGGTTTTTCTGTTTTGGGTTCTTTGCAGCTGAAATCCGGAAGCAAAGGCTTATTGAAAAATATAAGAATCTCAAGGTATGCATCTTAGAATATTTCTGTGTCTCCCTCATCCCTATGCCACTATATGTCATTTAACTAGTTTTTCTACTAACACTATCTTCCACGCCATTTTTAGTCATCTGGCAAACTGGAATCATTTGTTGAGAAAAGGAGGAGGAGGAATGCTGCGAAGGATCATAAATACATGCCATATCGTAGATCTGGAGACAGTATGGAATAAGGTTGTTAGCTTTAAGGTTCTTTTGTATACTAATAATAATGGTAGATAGCACCAAAGAAAAAGAACAGAAAAAACTGTTATACACATCTTTTGTCAAATGATTGTCCCTTGTTGATGCTTATGCTTGTCTTGGTATTTGTTGAGAGCTTTGTCTATTTACAAGATTTACTGAATTCTTTGTTTTTGGGTTAAGTTAAGAGAAATCCGATGGGAATATTTCGTGGAGAATTAGTAAAATGGAGTTTATGGGATCCAACCCCAACACCACAGCTTCCAAATGACCAGGAGAGGTGCCAATGCACCGGGCAATCTTCCAATTTTTTCACTTTAGTCTCTTTTAATTTTTTTCACTTTAGTCCCTGAATCATAAAACGACGTCGTTTTTAGCTCTGTTAATTGCCACGTGGGACAGCCGTTAACAGGATGACGGAAAACTTAACGAGGGACTAACGTGAGGACTTTTTTACAAAGTGAGGGATCAAAAGGGAATTTTCGTAATGTCAGGGACTAAATTGAGGACTCTTGACAAAGTCAGGGGCGAAAGTGACAGTTTAGTCCATCTAAAATATAGGCTATGATATGGAAACGAATTTATTTAGTATATATTTTTTTAGATTTTTTAAATTAATTAATAATTATCGTATTTCACCGATATGTAGTTTAATTAATGTATTACTATTTAAACCATTAAACTAGTATCCTAGTACGTACCCTAATTGATTCGATCATAGGTACAATTTTATTTTTCGTTGAACTTTAAATTATTTCATTATTCAATTTTATATAATTACTCAAGCAATAGTACGTACCCTTATATACTTCATGTGTTAGAAAAAAGATACTAAATAACTTTATTTTTCGTTGAACTTAGATTATTTAGAGAATTAATATTGTTTCAATATTTTTAGACATATAAATTCAAAATAAACTTTAATGTTTGAGGAAGTAAAAAGAGGCATTTATTTTTTTTAGTATTTTTTGAGCTAAGAATCGGAAGCTAAAAATAGTATTTTTAAATTGAAAAACTAAAAATTTAATATTTTAAAGTATAACACCTTTTTACTACTTTCTCAACTCTTGAGGATTAAAATAGCTGCATATTTATTATAAAAAAAAAATAGCTGCATATTCAATTATTCATAACTTTAAATTATTCCATTATTCAATTTTATATAATTACTCAAGCAATAGATGAATTTCAGACTAGACATGTTTTATAGTAATATATTCGGTAATGACATTTATGGTAATTGCATTCCTGGTAGTGGTGGCAATACAGGCGGGCATTGCCCATGCCCATCAAAAACCCGCTTTTTTGCGGCCATGTCCGCCCGCCCATTATAATATTTTGGGCGTAAAACTCATGCCCTGCCCGCCCTATGGGCGACCCATTTAAATAAAAAAATAAAAAAAATCATATATTTATTTTTTTGAAACATAAAAAAAAATATCATATATTCTATCTTCAAAATTCATAAAATGTAGACTAAGATTGCACAACATATAAAATGTTCACACTCAAAATTCATAAAAACATAATAATAAAGTTTGATACTCGACAAAAGATGTAGGGCGACTCCTAATTGTGTAGCTCCTAATTTTTATTTTTTTTTAAAAAACAAAATAATGAGCGGCCCGTGGGTGGCCCACCGCCTGCCCAATGATGCCCGACAAAATAAATGGGCATGGTGGGCGGGGCCCATTCGAAAAGTGAGCTAAAAAATGGTGTCCTGCTCATAAAAAATGTAGGGCGGGTGAGCGGGGCCCATGGGCATCCGCCCTAATTGTCAGCACTGATTCCTGGGTATATGATTCCCAGGAATATAATTCCATAACTTGAAACAAATGCCCCTTAGCTAATACCTTGAAGCTCTTAGCTTAGATATTATCTAGTGACATTTGAAATTGTCTTATTTATCCTTTTGTCAATCATCGAAAGACTCAAGACATGCATTTAAGTGCTCCCATTGTTTCTGATGATAAACAAATTACGGAGGGATTAGAAAAGGGCCCTACTTTTGACCCCCCTTGTTAATTAGTTAACCCACCTATTTAAAAAAAAATTCTATAATAACCTTACAAATTTTCAATAATCTCAAAATACCCCTTTTTTATTCCTTCCTTATCCCTCCATTCTTTCACTCATTTTTAAATTTCAAATTCAAATCTCTCTCTCACCTTTTCATATGCACAATATTCAAGAGCACCCTCTTTCTACGTGCACTATATTAAAAACACATATCAAGAGCACATTCTAGTTTCTATGTGTTTCTAGTTATACTAAAAAAAAAAAGAAACAGAGGCTAAGAAGAAAGCAGAAGAAGAAGGAAAGAAGAAAGCAGCAGAAGAAGAAGAAGGAAGCAGCGCAGGGAAGAAAGCAGAAGAAGAAAGCAAGGACAAGGAATCAAAGAAGGAAATAAGAAAGCAAGGACAAGGAATCGAAGAAGGAAAGAAGAAAGCAGCACAAGAGGTTACATTTCCTCTCTTATATTTTGCTGCAACTGTTTTTTTTATTTTTTATTTTCGGTTTTATTTGCTTAAGATTGTAGATCCGATTGTTGTTAGAAACTTTGATTTACTTATGTTTAATAGTTATAGTTATTCCTTCGTCTCTGATGTTATGATTGTTGTTGTTTAGTTTTAGTTTAAAATCGTGTATCTGCTTCGTATGAATCTAGAAAAGCCATGATAGGTATAGCACGCTTAGGGGTCAGCGAGAGTACAAATTCATGTTCTCGCTGAGGCTGTTTTTTTTATTTTTAATAATATTAATATTTATAAAAATAATTATTTAAAGTTATATAAAAAAAATTATTGTATATTTTCCCAAAATATATATTTATAAAAATATACTTATTATGATAACCTTTATATAGGCTAATTCAATGTCCTCTTTAGCTTCATAAAGATTAAGATTGTAAGGCTCATATATATATATATATATGAGATTTAAATTTGTTTATGTTATGATGTTGAGATCAGATAAGATATAGAGGATTATAACGTTGATTTGGAAAAAAAAGAAATAGGATAAATATTAGTTAATTTAAATAATTAATAATAACTTTAAATTAATTTAAATCCATCCATTCGTATTATGATATATTTGACTGCATCAATTCTCTCATATATAGGAGATTTGAATTTGTTTATGTTATGATGTTGAGATCAGATTAAGATGATTATAATATTTATATTATTGAAAAAGGAATAGGATAAATATTAGTTAATTTAAAAAATTAAATATTATGCTTGGGGTCAGTAACTATTATAAATATTTGATTTTAATTTTATTTATTTTTTAATTATTTATTTTATTTTATTATTTATTTTTTTATTTTATTTTTATTTAATTCTAACATTTTTTTTATTTTTTTAATTTATTTTTTATATTTTTTTATTTATTGCAAATATTGTTTTTATTTTATTGTATTATTATTTAATTTTAAATTTTTATTTTAATTTTATTGTATTTTTTTAATTTATTTATTTTATTTTATTATTTATTTTTAATATTTATTTATTCTATTTTATCATTATTTAATTTTAACTTTTAATTTTTATTTTATTGCTTTTCTTGATTATTATTTAATTGTAACTTTTTTATTTTTATTTAATTTCTTTTGTTTTTTCTTTAAGTTTTGGTTGTTGCATTTATTTTATTTTATTTATTTGTTTTATTGCATTTTATATTTTATTATTTTGACATTGTATTTTGCAATTTCAGATGCCGAGGATGAAGAACGCAACCGTCACTGGCAACGGGGATGACGATGACATGCCCATGATGAGAGAGTATTTGACAGCGTCGGGTAGACGGCGACGGATGGAGCGCGGAGGACCTTCCCATGCCGCTCCTGATCCCTCTTCTTCATATGGTGATGATGGTGCCGATGATACAGAGACCGAGACCCTCTATGAGGATCATCAGGATACTTCGCTGTTGAGGTCATACGACGAGCATCAGGCGAAGCTTATATGGCAAGGACGGGTAAGTATTTGTAACGAGACCAAAAAATAATTTAAATTTAATTTTATCTATTTATTTAATTATTTGATATTTATTTGTTTTACTAATTTCTCTTAATTTAAATTGTGCAGGATCGTATCTTAAACCGATTCCGCAACCACACATTCGATTTTCCGTTGTTAGATGTCGTGCCACAGCAAGTGCGGGAAATCGTCGAGGCATCCGACTTGGCCCCATTGATCGCTTCATCTTACAGTGTAGTCGACAGACGATTGATCGAGGCATTCATCGATAGATGGTATGAGGATACCGACACGTTTCATCTCCCATGTGGGGAGATGACTATCACGCTGGACGACGTGTCATGTATCCTCCGTATCCCGGTGGCTGGGCATTTGATCAGTTGGGATAAACCCAACCAAGCGGAGGCAGTTTTGCTGATGACTAAGATGCTTGGTATGGGTCAGGCTGAGGCTACCACGGAGGCGATGGAGATTAAGACTGGTGCTATAAGGTTTAGCAAGCTCAAGGAGGTGTACAACAGAGCGATTGAGATCCGACGATTTGATATTGCGGCCAGATGTTATTTGCTTTACCTGGTGGGTAGCACATTGTTCGCAGATAAGACGAACCACTCTGTTGGCTGTCACCTGCTGTACGCTTTGCAAGACCTCACCGTGGTTGATGAATATGCATGGGGGCTAGTGCACAGACATATTTATATGATCACCTGTCATTCGCCAGCAAGGCGAATAAGGTCTCCTTGGCCGGCTACATGTCTTTGCTGCAGGTAAACAAATACGAATTCATAATGTTTGATTCATAATAATATTCATCATTTTATTTAAATTCATAATGTTTTATTATATTCTTATTTTTTTTAAATTCATTACTTAAATTAATTAATTGATGGTTTATTTGCAGGCATGGATACTGGACCATTTTCCAACCATTGGTCCATGTGCTGCTATACGCTCTACTGATTATGATGAGACCATGCCTCGGATCTTCAAGTGGAGTCCTCAACAGTCCGTGCGCAACTCGGAGTACACATATTGCATGTTTCTGGAGAGGCTCACTGCGGATCAGGTTGTATGGCAGCCATTTGACCCCGATCACCGAGATGCCCGCCCCTTCGAGGAGGTAGCTTTTGTTGGAAACCAACAAGGGGGCTAAGCAAATACTAGAGGGGGGGTGAATAGGTATTTGAAGCACTAATACCAAATATTTCGATTAATAATTGAAGAATGGAGCTAAGACTGAATTTTCTGAAAACAGACACGAAATACTCGAGTATTTTGTGAAATACTCGAGTTTTTCAGGAAGAACAACTCGAGTCTTTCTCAATATACTCGAGTTTTTCCTGTCAGATAGCAGCAAAACCAGAAACGAAAATTCAGCAATTCACCTCAAATCAATCCAATATAAAACAGAAACTTATCCAACAGAATAGAAAACAATCTAAATAACTAACACTAAGATTCCTTGAACTTGCTACCTAATTGAATAAATCCTAATTGTTTGAAATGATTTAAGTTGATTTAGCTAGAAAGTAGATTGAAAGCAATAAACCAACACTCAAGCAATTTTATCCTGGTTCACTCCAACAATGAGCTACATCCAGTCCTCCTAATCAACTTAGGAGTTTTTACTAATAATCAAATTGTTAGAAATTACAAGGATTACTTGAGAATGGCCTCACTCAACCTAACCCTTCAAGAGTGTACCAAACTCTTGATTTCTACCCCAATTTGATTCCGGTGATGAAGAACTCTTCAAAAGCTTCCTTGAACTCCCTTCAAGAAACTCCACCGGGCTAGGAACCTCATAGTCTTGTGCTTGAGAACCTCTCAAGACTCCAACACCCTAAGCCACTTAGGGTTTGCTTGGGAACAATCCAAGACTTTGAATGATCAAGCTTTTTGTATGTGTATTACTAATCTCACAATGGATTAGCACAAATAAGCACAGCTCAATGTAGGAATTGAGGCCTAAAAACTCAACTTGGAAGAGAATAACAATATGAGAATGAAGTTGAGTTTTTGTGTGAATTAACACTTGAGAAGAAGGATTAATGTAAGCTTGTAATCAGTATGATCTTGTTGTCTTGTTTGTTCTTGTGCAAAAACACAGAGAATTTTTACAATAAAGTTCTGAAATGCTCTCTTGGGTTAGATGAGACTCAAGTGCCCTCAATTGGGTTTTGAGTCTCTTCCAACGTTCATTTTTGCTGACCGGGCAAAAATACTCGAGTCTTTTGGCCAATACTCGAGTGCTTTTGGCCAGTCAACAAGGATTTGGTGCACGAACAAGACTAACGGTCATATTTGCTGATCTGGCATAAATACTCGAGTTTTTTACAGAATACTCGAGTATATACTCGAGTTTTTCTCAAAATACTCGAGTATTTTGATCAGACATGACAAAAATTAATTTTCAATTTTATTTTTCTTCTCAAGTATTAATTTTGGTTAATCTCAACCTAATAAACATATTAATTATTTTATTCCTAGAAGAGACTAACTAATTCTACCCACTCTCAACATAAATGAAAAATTACAATTGCAATACAAATGAGAATGAGTGAACACTTGTCTTCTTTTCTTGAATTCTTGTTGTTGTTGATGTTGCAAAATCTTCAAGGCTTGATTGTTAATTACTTTGTCATCATCAAAATATAATCCACATAATTAGGAGCATTGAATTTACAGCTTTATATTCCGGATATCTCTGGTATGGCATGATGCGTAGGGCTTATCTTCCTTATAGGGTTTTGCTCCAGTTTGGATACATTCAGAGTATTCCGAGGAATCCACCTGTGGGAAGACCCCTCGCTTCAACCATTGATGAGAGTTTCGCGGAGTGGCACCTCCATCTGTTGGATGACGCTACAACAGGAGATTACATCACTTAAGATGGTGAATGTGAATCTAACTATTATGATTGGCTGCATAGGTTTTCCCATCCTTTTCTCTTACCCTCCTCGGTCAGGGTGGATCGTCCCGAAGCTACATTGCTGGTAAGTTCATTCATTACTTATAAAGTATATTAATATTCTATTAAATTTTAGTATTATCTACTTATCGATGTTTTGTTACATTTGTAGGCTCGCGCTCAACGGAGATTTGCTGAACAATCGCAGCGCTTGGAGCCGTTGCTGTCACAGCTTCAGGAACCGTATCTGGAGGTGGTGAGGCGGGTGCATCAGTTGGTTGTGACACCTCTCACAGAGGAGATGACACATGTTGTACAGGCGACTATGGGTAGGGGAAGGGGAAGGGGTAGTGGAAGGGGAAGGGGTAGGCAAAGGCTACAGTAGTTCAGTTGACTTTGTGTTGAGTTTATGTTTTATGACTTTATGTTTTATGACTTTGTGTTTTATGACTTTACGTGTAAGAGTTTACTTTGTGTTGATTTTATTTTATTATTATAATTTTATTTATTTGATTATCCTCTTTTAAAATTAATGTTTGAAAAAAAAAATTTAATAATTTATCTATAGTATTATGTAAAATTACGAAATTACCCCTAGTCAACAAAATTACCAATATACCCCTTTCTTCCCAAATGACAAAAATACCCTTTAACCACCAAAATTAACAAAATACCCCTACAATCCCAAATTTCCATTTGTTGGGAAGTTTTTGGAGGATTTTTGGACGATTTTTGAGAGTTTCTATAATTAAACTAAAACCATACAAAAAATAATAAAAATTAAATTATAATAACTAAAAGTCGACAAATTTAATAAAAATTAAATAGGAATTTATATTAATCATCAGAAAGATCATGTACAACACCGTCCCACGTTGAAGGAGGTATTAAATCTTTAAATAATGCAAAGCGATAGTTAAATATGGTACCCCACGGAGCCCCAGATTCATCGAAATGATATTTTCAAGAAGGATCAATAGATGGTAATGGTGATCCTTCCTTCAATAAAACTTGAACCCAATGATTTGGCTTACTATTAGGGTCCAACAAACAACACACATCGACATGCCTGATAACCCAAAGTTTTGCATGAATGGGAGGTGCTTTAGTGTACGGTAAAAACGTAACACAAGCTCTCAGATCACGAGCCATCAAAACAAGGACCACATTGTACCTGTTAGCAATTCCATGCATCAAGTTAGTATACGGTAAAATTTTAAAACAATCTCTCGTATGATGATACAACTTAAAAGATGAGACACGTTATACCTGTTAGCAATGACATGCCCCAATTCTGGAAGAGTCAACCATTTATCTTCAGGAACACCGCCAATGTTGCTCACATGTAGTGATTTGAACACAACGTCATAATCTTTGGTCCCAATCAGCTGAATGTACATTTCCTTGTGTTGCTTCATCTCATGTATAAGATCATTCTGGACAAGCATATAGGAATCCTCACACTGGTACGCATACAAGCTAATCGATCGAAAACCACAATTCCCATCTGATCTCACATAAATAATTTGATCGATATATTGTTGCATGCAGGAGGGAAATTGTTCTAAGTACCGAGATCTCACATTTGCTTGTTGAGAGCTACTTTTGGAGGATTTTTGAGAGCTTTGCATTGGAGGTGCTTTTGGAGGATTATTGGAGGATTTTTTGGAATCTTTAGGATGGTTTTTGGGGGATTGTTGAGAGCTTTGTTGAGAAGCTTTTTTTGAAGCCTTTTTTGATTCTTTCTCAGCATATTCCCATCCTGATGGATCACACTTTGTTGATCTCTCATGATCGCTTGTAAGCCCTTTTGTCTTTGCTTTTTCTTTTGGTGGCAACAATGAGGTAGTTGCTGGATCCACAACCTAAACAAAACAAATTTAATTGTTAACATTAAAAAATTGATAATATTTAAAAAAATTGTTAAAATCAGTATTTGGTAATAATATAAATTGTTAACCTCTCGAAACTTGTCCGTCAAAATCTTCTTTCCTACATCATTGGTACCATTAAATACTCGCCAAAACTCCTCGATCAAAGGAGTTGGGTCGATGTACAACTCCTCTTTCTTGCCTGTATTGTTGAATGATAGAATCTTCCAATGACCATGAATTGCCGTCAAAGGAATAGGTTTACCACTTTTCTTGTATCTATCAACCTCGCATGCACATGGTATGCCGTGTGTGATTCTCAACTTGCAATCACAATGTTCACACTCATCAAAGTTCCCCAGTCTGATAAAAATAATACTCATTGCTTCCCTTGACACATAATAATGTAAATTACGGAAAAGCGGAATATTCACCCTGTGATCCAATCTTGTGAGACTCTTCTGGAAAGACTCAATAATGAGAGTGTGTTGACATGTCAACATCTTATGCATAGCTGTTAAACATGTGCAGAGATCCCCGTTGCTGCTTGCCAACAATCCCTTCAACGTCGAGTGAGCACCTTCTACCCTAAAAATGATGAAATTTAAATGTATTATAATATGCAAAGAATCATGAAAAATTAATACAACATGCCAAATTAAGTAAAAAAAACTTACCGGTTTGTTGTAGTATTACCAAGATGCATATGATTACTTGTCCATGCATCAATGAATTTTTCTTTCTGTTCGGCCAAGTAAGTCTCTTTCACATATTCATAAAGACCAATCTCCTTCCAATTCACTTTCCGAAATCGGATTAATGAAGCTTTATAGTCTTCCTCATCCTTGGAATGGACTACCTTAGCCCAAAAAATCTCAAGTGACGGCACATCATCGAGATTACGAACATAATTCCTCATATGTTTTGTCACGTTCTTCTTAATATGATATTGACACAACAAATGCGCCGAAGTTGGAAAAACGGTATGGATTGCTTTCACCAACGCAGCTTCAAAATCAGAGACAATCACCTTGGACATGTCATCATCATCTTTAAAAAATCTCTTCACTTGTTCTAATGCCCATACGAAGCTTGGATACTTCTCCGCCTCCATGTAAGAAAATGCAACAGTAAATGACTTCTCTGTAGATGTTTGCCCGACCACCTCAAGCAACGGCCATTTGTATTTATTAGTCTTGTAGGTGTTGTCCACAATGAGCACAGTATTAAACGAACTCAAAAGACAAACAGATTTTGGATGAGCCCAAAAAATTTGCTTCACAATATCTGCGGTCTCATCCTTTCTGTACCAAGTGTCATAACCATCATCTCTCAAAGTCTTCAGAAGATGTTGCATCTGTGTTCTCGGACGCCTGACCTCTCTTCTCCATTTATCGCGGATATTGTAAATTTGCTTCAATGTAGTGCAATTATTTGGGTTTTCCTCCTTCAATGTGGCCAGTATCTGTCTCGGCGTCACTCCATTCTTCGTCATAGTGATGATCTTTTCATACTCTTCAGGCGTAGGTCTTCCGGGGAAGGAGTGTCCGATGAATGATTCACACTTATCGTGGTTATGGGAGCCACAAGATACTCTTACCTTCCACGCTCCGAGTGACGAATATGCTCTACCATGAACCTTGAACGGACAATTTCTCTTCTTTGAGCCGGTGACATACTCGAACTTCTCATTTTTTGGTTTGTATATGTCAAACCTTTCACAACAGAGTGTAATCCTTTGCTTCTGGCCCATTCTTCCTTTATCAGACCTAAAGATCCTTAGAACATGTCACTGTGAATATGCAACTTCACGAACCCATTTCACCAGGGCTTCACAATCAGGGAAAACCATGTCAGTCTCAAACGCACTAGTAAAATCCGGATATTCGACCTCTTCATGATCCACCGGTGCACTATGATTCATCTCGTCATCGTTGTTTTCTTGCATGATTAAGCTGCGAACACAAATAACGGTTAAAATTTAAAAAATAAATAATAAAATTAAAAAATTAAATATAAAATAAAATAAAATAATTTTAAAAATATAACTAAAGTCAAAATAAAATAAAATAAAAAGTTAAAATTAAATAATAATAAAATAAAATTATATTAAAAATAAATAATAAAATAAATAAAAAATTAAATCAACATTATAATGCTATATATTTTATCTAATCTCAACATGATAACATAAACAAATTCAAATCTTCTATATATGAGAATTGATGGAGTCAAATATATCATAACACAGATGGATGAATTCAAATTAATTTAAAGTTTTTGAATCCTAAAAAGTAACGTCTTGATATTTTTATAAAATATATAACAAAAATTTTATATAAATTTAAATAATTAATTTATAAATATTATAATAATTTTTAAAACATTAAATAAATAATTAAAATTATGCAATGAATAAATAATTTAAAAAAATATTTTTTTAATCACGTTTTATTATATCTAATTCCTCAGCGAGTATCATCATTATTCCTTAAAAAAAATAATGCTCATCAATATCCAATATATAAAGTTGTTTTCTTATCTTAATTTTAATTAATGAATGAAATATTTATCACTATAATATTTTTTAATATCAATTTTAATTTTAATGATTTATGCAGTGATATTATATATATTAAAAAAAAATCCCTCGCTGGGGGTGCAGCGAGAGAAACAAATTCATGCTCTCGCTACACCCTCAGCGAGGGTGTTATTTTTCTCGCGTTCGCAGAACCAGGATTTTACTAATTTCCTATAAAAACTAAGGGCATGTATATTGTTTGCTTAATATTAACCACTTCAAATCTATAATGATACAAAAAAATAAGCATAATGAATCAAGTTTATGATCATGGAATTACCTCTTAATGAATGTTTATTAATTACTTGCAACTGAAGAAAGTGGAAGAGAAAACATGTTTTGGGTTGATGAATATTGGAAGAGGTTGCTGTAGAGAATAAAAAAAAATATAGGTTTCTATATATAAGAGAAGGAAGGGTATTTTGGATAGTTTATATTATTGTAAGGTTAATAGAGTCTTAAACAAAAAAAGTGAGTTAACTAAGTAATGAGGTAGGTCAAAAAAGTAATTCCCTTAAAAAATATATATGTAAATCGGAGTTTAAAGCGTAGCGATTTCAAACTACTCTCACACAATATGTGCCATATTACAAAAATAATATATAGATTTACAAAATTAATCTACAAACAAATCTATACCATAAATGTCCTAACTAGCTAAACAACTGAAAACTCACAGCTACAAGCTCACAACTCCTAACTAGCTTAACAGCTACAAGTTAGAAGCTCATAGCTACAACTTACAAACTCACAACTACAAACAAATTTTGCCGAACAGACCCTAAAACCAAAACTTACACAATTTTTAGAAATAAAAAATTTAATTAAGATATAATGTTATTTAAATATCCAAATTCAATATAAATATCAATATGGTACATCTAAGGATCTACCTCGATGTTGGATTTGAATATATTCAAAAATATATAAAGACCTACAAAATAAGCCTACAAATCGTCCTATAAGATAAAAGGAATGACATATGTCACTTACCTATCATTGATTGGTTACATGTCACATTCTAATGATGTAAATTGATACGTAGGTTTATTTTATAGGTTTCTATATTATCACTTTTAAATATTTACATTGTATTGGGAAATGCTATCACATGTACTCTCTCCGTCTCTAATTACATAAGGTCTCATTGGATAAAAAATTTTGGTCCTAAATATAAGACCCTCTTGTAATTTTTTCCAAAAGTACTCTTACATCTAATCATTGTGGTATAAGTTTTTGTGAGAAGAAATAAATAAAATTGTATTGGAATATGAAATGGAGCTTGTTTAATGAGTTTGTTTAATGTTGTAAATGACTTGAAATTTGATTCACTGCATTGAATATTGAATATAGATGATGAAATATCTAGGAAATAAATTAATTATTAAAAATGAAAAAAATTATGTTCTAATACTTCCTCCGTCCCTTAATATATTCCATCCGGCTCAAATTATAAGCAACAAAAAAACATATTTCTCTTAATTTAAAATATAAGCAAAATTAATCAGTTTTATTAAATTTTGTTTCATTCGCAATGCCACTTTCCTAAAACATCTCTAGAAAATTGCAATCTTCATTAATTTTTGTTTCGTTCCCAATACTACTTTCCTAAAATACCTTTATTTTTTTATAAATTTGAGAAAATTAAATACAATCAACTAACTTCCTTAATAAGAGTAAAAGTAATTGAATTTGCTTATAATTCGAGCCGGAGGGAGTAAGTCACTTTTACCTAATTCACGCAGATTAAGAAAAGTAATTATTACTCTCAAATTTATCAAAATATATGTTGTCACTCCAAAGATACTCCTATTTAAAACTTTACAACTCTATTCATTTCTCTATATTGTAATTATTACCCTATCATTCTCATGCATTTATGAGGGATGTATTTGGAATAAAATTTTTAATACTACCTAGATATTCTAAAATGACTTATAAAAAGGGACATCAATTCAACCAAAATGGGGCCCTATAATAAGGGACGAAGGGAGTAATTGGGAGATGAGTATTTTTGGAGGAACATATCAATTTTAATATAGAATTCAACAACATTGATGAACATAAAAATACTAAAAAAACCTTATAATTAGGGAGGGAGAGAGTATATAATTAAAAAAATAAAAATAAAGAGGAAAGTAACAAATTTTTTGTTTTCGGTTCAACGAAAAGAAAGAGAAACAACGCACTGTACTTTTGTTTATCCTTTTACAGTTTCATTAGTTGTTGGATAAAAAAAACAAGAAGAAGGAACAGCTCAGAGGATTCCAACAATCTTCTGAGAAGCTGTAAGATTTACCCAAAACCTTAGCAGGGAGAGAACTTCATCATCTCCTCAACCACCACCACCACCACCACCTCTAATCTTTTTCTTCTCCTCCTCCTTCTTCTTCTTCTTTTTCTTTTTTTCTTTTTAATAAATTCCCTAGAAAAATGACAAGGTGAGATTCAAATGTAATTGTTTTTTGTTTTTTTGTTTATGTAACATTTCAAATGTAAAATTATATTTTTCTTTTTCCCTCTCTTGTAATTTCTGTATCAAACATTTTCTCTTTCCCCTTTCCCTTTTTTTTCCTGCTTCACCCTTTCCCTTTTGGTTCACGCTGTTCTTCACCCATGACCTTCAAGGTTTGATTTTTCATCAATTTGCGCCACAAAATCGAAGCTTTTTGCAAACCCATATGAAATGCGGATCTCAATTTCATAAAAAACCCCCCATTGCTCCAAATTTCTGCTTGCTTCGAAGACCGAGATCTAGGGTTTCTGTTTCCCTTTATTGTGGCTTGTGTTGAAAATTAACATTTTGGGGGTAAAATTGGTTCGTATTTTTTCCTTCATGGGTTCAATCTAGAATCTTTGGAATCCTTTGATTCAAGATTCTGGATCGAAATGCTCAGGCATTTCCTTAACAAGCTTCCTAGGAAGTCTTCATCGAAATTCGATTCGGAGGGTGATTCGTCACACTCCAACGCTTCGCCACGCGGCACTGCTGGAAGAAACCACCGTCAGCACGGTGGTGGTGGTGGTGGTGGTTCTTCCGCGGCTGCGAAACGAGCTTCTGCCTCGGCTGTTTTTCCAGCAAGCATGGTATCTGGTATCGAACCCTTGGTCCCGTTCAAGGATGTTCCTAATGGTGAGAAGATGAATCTGTTTGTGAGCAAGTTGAGCCTTTGTTGCGTTACGTTTGATTTCGGCGACGCTGGTAAGAATGTTGTGGAGAAAGATGTGAAGAGGAGAACATTGTTTGAGCTTGTTGATTTTGTGGGGCTTGGTTCAATGAAATTTAGTGAACCTGCTATCCTTGCAATGTGTAAAATGTGTGCTATTAATCTGTTTAGGGTTTTTCCTCCGAATTATAGGGCTAATGGAAGTGGTGAGAATGATGACGATGAGCCTATGTTTGATCCTTCTTGGCCACATTTACAAATTGTGTATGAACTGCTGCTTAAATTTATATCTTCTTCGTGCCTTGATGCTAAGGTAGCGAAGAAGTATATCGATCATTCATTTATTTCCAAGTTGCTTGAATTGTTTGATTCCGAAGATCCTAGAGAAAGAGACTGCTTGAAGACGATTCTGCATAGGATTTATGGGAAGTTCATGGTGCATAGACCCTTTATTCGAAAAGCGATGAACAATACATTTTATCAGTTTGTGTTTGAGACTGAGAAGCACAATGGGATTGCTGAGTTGTTGGAGATTTTTGGGAGCGTGATTAGCGGGTTTGCTTTACCTTTGAAGGAGGAACATAAAATATTCTTGTGGAGAGTTTTGGTCCCCTTGCACAAGCCGAAATCTATGGCGGTCTACTTTCAGCAATTGTCTTACTGTGTTACGCTGTTTATAGAGAAGGAGCCCAAGTTAGCAAGCCTTGTGATTAGGGGTTTGTTAAAATATTGGCCAGTAACAAATAGTCAGAAAGAGGTAATGTTTCTGGGTGAATTGGAAGAAATCTTGGAAGTAATTAATATGGTTGAGTTCCAGAGGGTCATGGTCCCGTTGTTTTGGCGGATAGGGTGCTGTATCAATAGCTTACACTTTCAGGTACTATTATTATACCAAATCCATTTGGTGAATTCTCATTATTTGCATATTCCTATGTTATTTTCCTGCCGAAAAGGATTAGATCGATGCAGCTTTCATGGTGCTCTATATTTGATTTGATTGTCATGTTCTGGCAAGTTTTATTTCTATGAATGTACATTGCACTCTTTTTATGAATCTGAGTCACTTGAAGATCTTCGATCTTTATGTTTTTTGTAATATAATTGAAGAATGAATTGATAATTAAGGTTTGAAGTAGTATATTCAGATTTTCAGAAAACTGATTTGTTACTTGCTGTAAATGTGATATAAGTCGGCAACTGTGTCATTGCTGTTGAATCAAGTTATGATAGTAATCACTGATATGGTCTTTCAAGAAGTTTAAAGTTTGGTTTCCTGAGATATGATAGGTCATGTGTTATTGATTTCTTAAAAGAGGAATTATACTCATGTTGAAACAAGCATGGAGTTTTGGAGTTTCCCTTATCCCATTAAGACTTATATTTGTATCTGGACATTTGTTTTTACTTCTATGTTTTAAAAAACTTTCAATGTGATTTGGGAATGTAAAACTGGAAAGATTAATTGGGTTGAAACCATACATGGGTCTTTTTGCTTAATATGTATTTGCTCCGCGTTTAAAGATAAAATACATCGTAGCTTCTGTTGGTAGATTTGTCTTTGCGGGTATTTCATTAGACTGTGTTAATTACGAACCTCATAGGATTTGACATTATTCTGTCTTGTCATCCTTGCCTCATTCGGAAACTCTAGCAGGATCTATTCTAGGTTTCTTCAGGGCTCTGTCTCTTCTGAAGCAAATTTCATCCTTGTTCCTTGAACTCCTCTGGAAAGGAAGCTATCATTGCTCTCTTTTTTGGGTTTAATGATTTAACAGCTGCAATGTTTTCTTTATTTATCATAATGCATTTGTTGCTTTTTTGTACTTTTTCCCAATTATATTTGCTTATATTATTGCACTTTTGTGAATCAGTTGTTTTCCTTGACATGCTTGTTAATTTCTTAATTACTAAAATACATTTTTTTTAAACATTAATCATGAATTATTGCAGGTGGCTGAAAGAGCTCTTTACTTGTGGAACAATGACCACATTGTCAACTTGATTGCTCATAACCGTCAAGTGATTCTGCCCATCATATTTCCAGCTTTAGATAGGAATGCTCAAAGTCACTGGAACCCAGCAGTCATAAACCTAACTCATAATATCAGAAAGATGTTCTTGGAGATGGACGAGAAACTCTTCCTTTCCTGTCATTCTCACTTTAAGGAGGATGAAGCAATTTTAAGCGCAGAAGCTGAGAAGCGGAAGGAAGCGTGGAAACAGCTAGAGCATGCAGCTAGTCTCCAGCCTGTAATTGGTAATACTGCTGTTCTAGTTTCTCCTTTGATGACCTAAATTGCACGCTGGAGCCCCAAACTTCTTCTCCTTCCTCCTCTTATAGTGGAAAACCTCGAGATGTGAGTGGGTAATGGCTGTTGTTGGGACTTGGGAGTATCATTTTGTTTTTGCATCCTATTTTATTATGATGCTTCTGTCAGAACGATGCATTGACATGGTTTTGGTTGCGGCTGTGTGGTACGTAATTTGCCTCATTATTAGTGATACAAAGACCATGCAGTGGATCAAATGATTTTATGTATAAGCTTATTTCCACAATCTTCTCTCTCTGTGTTTGTCCCTACATATGTAAAAGTCCTTAGTTGCTCTTCATTACTTGCACATGTCATATCATCCAAAACATGGGCTGCTGCTCTCCTCATCCATTGCAATTTGCTATGCAGGCATTGCACGATTATGGCAAACAGCCATCTCAGATTAAGTACAATGAATAGTTTATTATGCATAGTTATATGATATGATAACGAAAAATTGATTTAAATTTTAAAGAACTAAATGTTGAACTTTATGTATGTACATTAAAATGAATAATGTGGTTCTCGACCCTGTTCCTCGCCGGAGTGATAACAACAGGCCAGGGATATGTAGTTGCAGCCCTAGGTGGTTTGGTGGTGGAGGGTGGTGGTGGGTACTTTGTTGATTGGTTTTGCATTAATCCCATCTGTGCAAGAAGAGTTCAAGTAAGAAGACAAGTGTTGTAGCAGCAATTGCATTGATGGGAACGGTGACAAACTTTATCTAGTCGCCCTTTGTTTGTCTTCAACATATTTGGGGGTGGTTTTAGGAAACATGGTGTCATATAATAGATATGTCACACTTCTTTGTTTGTCCTCTACATGTTTGTTCACATTTCTTTTTGAGGTGTAGGAGGTATGGTAGTAGGAGACAAAAGAAAGAGAAGTGAGTAACAATATAATGTGAAGGGAAAAAAAAAGATTAGTGTAGATGAAGGTGTAGGTGAAAAAGTTGTAAAAATATCATATCATTGTTTGCATTTATTCTAGATTTTGACTCTTGGTTTGGATAGCGAACTACGCTAAAGAATAGAAATCTAGTGGTAAAGAATTACAAGACAAGAAAGGAGTTTATACATTACAGATATCTTCAAGCTAGGTTATGTATTAAGAACCAAAACATCAGTTTTTATAGATTCATGATGGATGCCTCAGTGATTTACAATGATCATCCAGCTGTGTTAAATCCAGCAGTTATATATGAAGCTTATCAACTGATGCAGCTTGGCTTGCTCTATGACTTCTTCCACTGAGGAATCCTTTGAACAACTACCTGAAAAACCCATCATAGCAAATAGTATTATGCACTAAAATTACTTTACTTGAGTAAGAGTATCCTATATTTGAAATTTTGACCTTTCAATCATTGGCATATTACTTTCTCAATGTTATTAATAGAATAGAAAATTTACCTTGCCAGAGTTCTCTTTGTTTCCAACAATAGTTTGACAAGCCAGCCTCCAAGATTCAGGTTTCTGTTTAAGAAAGCCAGAGTTCAAAGTTCAAGCCAGTAGCTAATTTAAAAAATTATCATCCTATAACCCTCAACAAATAAAAAGAATTTTATGAGAAGCATGCCTTCTTAAGATACCGGAGTTCAGTATTTGTTCTTTCATTTAACAGATCCTTTCCTTCAATAATCTGCAACAGAAGCATCAATATGCACTTATAATTAAACGTTGATGAGTAAATACCCTACCGTTCATATAAGCGCTTAGAGTGGCTTTGAACGAGAATTAAAGAAGTTAGTTAATGTTGTTAGTGACAATGGAATTGATAATATTTGATAAACTTTTTTTAAAATTATCCTTATAATTGGGTGAATAAATAGGTGTTTGTAGAAAAAAAAACTTAATGTCATTCAAAATTGAAATAACAACTTATAAAAAGAATTCAGATCAAATCTAAAACTAGTACTTATATTTAAAAACAGGGAGTACATTTCATGAGGATTCTACCATGATCCGCGAAAAATGTTTTGGACTATCAATGGTCCACGAAATATTACCTTATAATGGAACATGTCATCTAGTTTTCAAATATAGTATTGTAAATTTTAATATTTTGTCAGTTCCAAAAAGATAATAAAAAATTGCAAAAAATATTGTCTCATATCAAAATCACAATAATATATACAAATACTTAAAAATTGTATATCACAGTGTGTAATTATAAAAAACGAATGATGTATTAAATTATTGAGTAATTATAAAAAACATTAAAAGTATATCCTCTTATTTCTTTTAATTTTCAAAATTTTACCATATTTTTGGAAGGGATGGAGTATCACAGTTTAGGCCTTAGCACTTAAAAATTCATCGTGAAAATTCACCATAGCCCTTGATTGACACCTTTGACAAATCCATGTTGAGTTTCAAACTTTTAGTTAGGAATTAGGATAAACTAAAATCACGTTAGCTGTTAATTTGTTACAAGCTTGTTATTTCATTTCATGACTTATTGTAGGTTTATATTACATGCAGCAAGGAGCTCTAAATCCTCTGTGCACATAACTAGTTTCAGTTGAATGAATTGTTCTTCTTCATTCATAAAAGAGAAACCGATTTTGGATTTGTCAGGCATGGTTGCTCACATGGTGGAAGAGAAGAAGAGGGAACAAAGAAAAAGGATAAGGAAAAAAGAGGAAGAAACTTTTTGGTCTTTTGAACTTAACAATACTTACTCTCAAGTCTCAACTGCTCAATTATTTGGCTTAATTATATCATAAGTCCCTGAACTTTGAGGTACTTTTGCCAGATACCCTTATTCTTTTTTTTTTCCAATGTTTGACTCCTCGAAGTTACTTATGAGTTTGTAATATACCCCCACTACCAATTCTGACCAATTTTGCCGACATATAACATTAGAATCCTAATCAGACGCAGGAAGTTGGTCATGTGGTGTCGAGTGATGTCACACGGGTGAAGACGACCTCTCTCTTCAATTCTTTTTTCTCTTTTTTTATTTAACTAAAAATATAAAAATATTAAGTTTTTTAGTTTTTTAAATTAAAAAAAAAAAGGATCTTCGACCATGGGGCACCAGGTGCTTAACCTTCCTGCATGTGATCAGGATTCCGATGTTACATCTCAGCAAAATTGGCCAGAATAGGTAGTAGAGGTATATGACAAACTCAGAAGTAACTTCGGGGAATCAGACATTGAAAAAAAGAATAAGGGTATCTGGCAAAAGTACCCCAAACTTCAGAAACTTGTAACACTAGTCCCCAATCCCGTGCGATGCACGGGAGAAATACGAAATCGATAAAACATTTCATAAGTTGCAATTAATATTAGTTTTAATATATTGATAAAACATTTCACAAAGTTACAATTAATATTAGAGTAAATTTTACTTGTTTCGACCATTACCTGTGTCCGGAAGAATATATTTTTAAAAAATATTAGATTTTTTAACCCAAAGCATTTTTTTTTAATATATTAGATTTATGAAAATTAAAAAAAACAGAGCATAAAAAATCGGTGCATGGTAGAAGCACCCTTGTTTTAGATTTTACTTGTTTGGACCATTACATGTGTCCGGAAGAATATAGTAAAAAAAATTCAAAATCAAATAACAAAAACATGTACATAAAAAGAATACAGAAAACTCAAAACATATTTTTTTTAATATATTAGATTTATGAAGAAAAAAACGGAGCATAAAAAACCGGTGAATGGTAGAAGCACCATTGTTTTATATTTTACTTGTTTGGATCATTACTTGTATCCGGAAGAATATAATAAAAAAAATTCAAATACAAATAACAAAAATATGCACATAAAAAGAACACAGAAAACCCAAAGTATATTTTTTTAATATATTAGATTTATTAAAATAAAAAAAAAGAGCCAGAGCACCAAAAACCGGTGCATGGTAGAAGCACCATTGTTTTATATTTTACTTGTTTGGACCATTACCTGTGTCCGGAAGAATATAATAAAAAAAAATTCAAATCCAAATAACAAAAACATGTACATAAAAAGAACACAAAAAACTCAAAGCATATTTTTTTTAATATAATTAGATTTATGTAAAAAAAAAAAGAGTCGGAGCACCAAAAACTGGTGCATGGTAGAAGCACCCATATTTGATTTTTTACTTGTTTGGACCATTACCTTTGTCCGAAAGAATATAATAAAAAAAATTCAAATCCAAATAACAAAAACATGTACATAAAAAGAACACAGAAAACCCAAAGTATATTTTTTTAATATATTAGATTTATTAAAATAAAAAAAATAAAAAAAAGAGTCAGAGCACCAAAAATCGGTGCATGGTAGAAGCACCCTTGTTTTATATTTTACTTGTTTGGACCATTACCTGTGTCCGGAAGAATATAATAAAAAAAATTCAAATCCAAATAATAAAAACATGTACATAAAAAGAACACAGAAAACCCAAAGCATATTTTTTTTAATATATTAGATTTATGAAAATAAAAAAATAAAAAAAATAGAGCAGCAAAAACCGGTGCATGGTAGAAGCACACTTGTGGCCTTGTTTTATATTTTACTTGTTTGGACCATTACCTGTGTCCGGAAGAATATAATAAAAAAAATTCAAATCCAAATAACAAAAACATGTACATAAAAAGAATACAGAAAACCCAAAGCATGTTTTTTTTTTTAATATAGTTAGATTTATGTAAAAAAAAAAAAAAGTCGGAGCACCAAAAACTGGTGCATGGTAGAAGCACCCATGTTTCATTTTTTACTTGTTTGGACCATTACCTTTGTCCGAAAGAATATAATAACAAAAATTCAAATCCAAATAACAAAAACATGTACATAAAAAGAACACAGAAAACCCAAAGTATATTTTTTTAATATATTAGATTTATTAAAATAAAAAAATAAAAAAAAGAGCCAGAGCACCAAAAACCGGTGCATGGTAGAAGCACCCTTGTTTTATATTTTACTTGTTTGGACCATTACCTGTGTCCGGAAGAATATAATAAAAAAAATTCAAATCCAAATAACAAAAACATGTACATAAAAAGAACACAGAAAACCCATAGCATGTTTTTTTTAATATATTAGATTTATGGAAATAAAAAAAAATAAAAAAAGAACCGAAGCAGCAAAAACCGGTGCATGGTAGAAGCACACTTGTGGCCTTGTTTTATATTTTACTTGTTTGGACCATTACTTGTGTCCGGAAGAATATAATAAAAAAAATTCAAATCCAAATAACAAAAACATGTACATAAAAAGAACACAGAAAACTCAAAGCATTTTTTTTAATATAATTAGATTTATGTAAAAAAAAAAAGAGTCGGAGCACCAAAAACTGGTGCATGGTAGAAGCACCCATATTTCATTTTTTACTTGTTTGGATCATTACCTTTGTCCGAAAGAATATAATAAAAAAATTCAAATCCAAATAACAAAAACATGTACATAAAAAGAACACCGAAAATAACAATCATATTTTTTTTAATATATTATATTTATTAAAATAAAAAAAAGAGCCGGAGCACCAAAAACTGGTGCATGGTAGAAGCACTCTTGTACTGTTTGGGCAGGATAGTCTAAACAGGAGAAATTAGTAAAAAAAAGGGTGAGAGAATAGGCAAGAATAAAAAACAAAAAAAAAAAAAAAAGAAGAAAGGTGGAATGGGCGAGATTTTGGGTTTGGGGGGGAAACTTTGGTAATTTATATATAGATAGATAATTAAGCTTTTTTTTTTTACCAATTCATCTCCTCTATATCATTTTCAAATTCATATATCATGATTTGTGACCATTGAAGACATTCCAATGTTATGCTAATTGAGCTGGACAACACAATCCATTGATGTTTCATTCAAAACCAGAACTATACTTGCATGTGTTTAGACTAGAACATTGTCCATAAAATTGAGGAGTTCACTTTTCATTAGAACGATTAACAAATCAACCAATAGTACAACTACAAGCCCATTGACAAGTACTAAATGATTTGATATTTCAAAGTTAAAATCTTTGGGAAGATGTTATTTTACAAAAATACACATATTTCTAAAGAGATTCTTAAGACATTGTTTAAAGAACTTGTTAGAAGAATTTACACTCAAAGAATACATATAGATGTTTAGATCGATGAGGTTAGTTGAGGTATTTAGTGATTAGTTACAAGTTAGTTGCTTAAATCATTTATTAATTATTTCCATCTTAGAATTGTCAAGGTTCAACTATTCCAAATTTTAAGTGAGAATGGAACAAATTCAGTACCTCTACTATGCAAGTTCCGCAGCTGCCTCCTCCTCCACAATTCATCAGCTTCCCCTGTTGTAACAATTAAAAACAGTTTGCGTCAATAAAAGTGTAACAACAACAACAACAAAATAAATAAATAGCTACATAAATTACAAATAAAATGTTGAATAACTTAATAATTGTAGGCCTACGTAGATTTCTTCAATTTTCAAATGACAATTTTATTTTTATTTTTTTTTAGAAAAATATTAATAAGTGTTATAAAAGCACTTTTAAGAAATATAAAATTACTTTATTAAGCCTCTTATCTTAACCTTAAGGATTGAAGCTAAAAAAAAATCATTTATTTAATAAGTCCTCACATCTATATACAAAATATGCTAATAGTAACAATGGTTAAGATTTAGACAATGGCGTTCATGTATAATACCAAAATGATTAATAGATCTACAACATTAACCAACAAATAAGTTTACACTATAAATCAAATGATATATGTCGCTTGCTTGTTATTGATTGGTTAACAAATGATATATATCACTTTTTTTATTAAATAAACTTGTGATAAATTAATTTTTTTCTTATTAAATAAACTTGTGATAAATTAATTTTGTAAGTCTATTTATCTTTTAACTATGAACAATGACATGTAACATGTTAGTGATTGTGTTTGATTGGAAGCATGTGGTTAAGGGACAAGACACGTACATAGGTGGCGTAAAGCTCGATCTTGTTATCCAACATGATGTTCCTCAACAGCTTCTCTCCACTGATTGCTTTAGCTTTATCTACCGGGTACGACCCCTCACTCCCCGCCTTTGGCTGCAACAATAATTTCCACATTTTCATTTCATTTTATAATGCTACATGCACTAGAAATTAAAGAGTAATTAGTCATATTGGTCTCTCACTCTGCAATCATCGATCAAGTTAGTCCCTACTTTAAAGAAACATCAATTTAGTTTCTGAGATTAGAGCCCATCGATCAAGTTCGTCCCTAACGTTTGGTGTTGTATATAATAAACTAGAAAATAGAAATTAAACTACACTAAAAGTACATACATAGAAATTGAGGTAAGAAGTGCATGCAGCAGCGTTAAATCTCGGGGCCAGCTGTCCCACCCATTAGAGGTGCCTACAAGCCAGCGAGGAGATTAGTCACTGCGGTCGGCGGTGGACACTCCGGTTATGGAACAAAAAAAAAGAAATTGAGGTAAGAAGATTAATGGAGTATATAATAAAAGATACCCCTATGAATTCGAGCTCTATTTCTGGAGGAGATTCCGGTGAATTAACCGCGTAAGGGACTGAGTTGGGTCGCCGCCGCCGGGGAAAATAGGTGGTTGGGTTGAATGAAATGGTGGTGAATATATTCATAGAAGCCATTCTTTCTTTCTTCTGTTATTATGGTTGTCGTTGGCGCGTATAACTCACCCTCCTGCTCCTTCCTCACTTTCTCTCTCTACTTTGTTTTTAAATTTTCGTGTGATGGTGATGACTGATGATGATACTACCCATACGTGTGTACTGATTTCCCATACTCTTATCCAGTTTTGTATTTTCAATTCGGCTAAAATATCCCTTACCATTTTTTTTTCCGAATTCATTGCGGAATCATCGGTATCTCCAAGAGCACTCTTGAGACTAATCCAAAGCGAATTGCATGGCTGTTTCTCTCAGCAAGATTTTTTAGTAGGAATCGAACCCGGGGCTACTAGCACCCTTATCCCATTCCCAGGATTTCAGTTGAGACCTTAAACCAACTTAATCAAGCCCCTAGGTTACCATATTTTTTATTACTCCCACCGTTTTATAACTAAATGTTTCTTTTAAGGTTATGCTTATCCACGAGTTTTAAAAAATGGTTTAATGATGTAAAAATTTAGGGTATTTTGACTATAATGCCTCCTATACAATCATTATTGAGAGAGAGAAAAATAAATATTGAAAGTGTAAAAGAGAGTATAATAAATAGGAATGTGCAGGGAAAAATAACATTAATCATGCATTGGGTTTTGTAAAAGAACAATACATATATATGAAACATGTGACAAAAACACTATGAACACTACATATAAAATGGACGAAGGGAGTATCAAATTGGTTATTTACGTTTTTTTTAAGTATATTGGTCCATCACGTTTATTTTCAGCATTAATTTGGTTCTTAAATCATTGTTCATCATATATGGAGCAATACGATACGCACACATGTCATTTTTCTCTTCAACAATGCGAATGTGGAACAATATGATATTGACACGTATGATGAACAATGACTTAGGGACCAATTTGATAGCAAAAAAGAAACATGAGGACCGACATGATATCAAAAAAGTGTAAGGGACCAATTTGATATTGAAAAATAAGATAAGAGACCAGATATGCAATTTAGCCTTTCAATTCCATCCTTGATCGAGAATGAGAACTACTCATTCCGTATTATTTGTCGTTTTATGAGTTTTATACGAATTAAGAAAGTCATCTAATATTTCAATTTTCAAAGAAAGAATAAGACAATTTTATTATATTATTATCATATTATTATATTAATTATTACACATTTCACATGTTTCAAAAAATTTAAAAGGAACAATACGATATATATGAATGTGCAGGGAAAAATAGGAATGTGCAGGGAAAAATAACATTAATCATGCATTGAGTTTTGTAAAAGAACAATACATATATATGAAACATGTGACAAAACCTCTATGAACACTACATATAAAACGGACGGAGGGAGTATCAAATTGGTTATTTACGTTTTTTTGGTAGTATATTGGTCCATCACGTATATTTTTAGCATTAATTTTGTTCCTAAATCACTGTTCATGATATATGGAGCAATACGATACGCACACATGTCATTTTTCTCTTCAACAATGCGAATGTGGATCAGTATGATATTGACACGTATGATGAACAATGACTTAAGGGACCAATTTGATAGCAAAAAAGAAACATGAGGATCGACATGATATCAAAAAAGTGTAAGGGACCAATTTGATATTGAAAAATAAGATAAGAAACCAGATATGCAATTTAGCCTTTCAATTCCATCCTTGATCAAGAATGAGAACTACTCCTTCCGTATTATTTGTCGTTTTATGAGTTTTATACAAATTAAGAAAATCATCTAATATTTCAATTTTCAAAGAAAGAATAAGACAATTTTATTATATTATTATCATATTATTATATTAATTATTACACATTTCACATGTTTCAAAAAATTTAAAAGCAAGGTGCAAGTTGAAAAAAACTAATTAATGCACCATCGAATTTCTAAAATGACAAATAATTTGGAACAAGTTAAAAAGTGTTAAATAGAGTGTTTGTGAAAAAAATAATTAATTATCATTGAAAATTGATATAAGATGTTATAAATAAGGAGAAAACAAAAAACTCAAATGTTCTTATATTTAGGGAGAGATGGAGTATTTTTTTTTAAGTATCATTGATAGACAAATGTTAACAAGTGTTCTAACCTAAGTAATCAAGTATAGTAAATAAGTATTGAAAAATGTAATTTTTAGAGTTTTCGAGAGAGAATATAATGTTGACTTATTAAAAGACAACTTGTAAAAAAAATATGAAAGAAAAAGGTAAAAAAAATGTAAAAAGATTGACTATAAAAATAAAAATTAAAGAAGATTGAGAAATAATTTGATTTAGTTGAGGATATTTTTTATTGAAAAAATTGTTTAAAATCAAAAATATTTCGAAAAGATTATCATCTTTTTGAAAAGATTAAAAATCAATATGAATTTCGACAATCAATTCAAAAATATTGAAAATCAATTCAAAATTTTTGAGAATCAATTAAAGAAGATTGATAAACAATTTGATTTAGTTGAGGATATTTTCTTTATTGATTTTTTTTTCCAAATCAAAAATATTTGAAAAGATTATAAATTAATTTGAATTTCGACAATCAATATAAAAATTTTGAGAACCAATTCGAAATTTGAGAATTAATTAAAAAAAATTGAGAATCAATTTGATTTATTTGAGGATATTTTTTTTAAAGAAAATTTTGTTTCAAATCAAAAATATTTGGAAAAAATTATCATCTTTTTTTAAAAGATTGAAAATCACTTTGAAATATGACAATCAATTCTAAAAAAATTGAGAATCAATTGAAAATCAATTCATAAAATTTAGAGATCAATTAAAAAAATTTGAGAATCAATTTGGTTTAGTTGAGGATTTTTTTTCAAATAAAAATATTTAGAAAGGATTATCATTTTCATTTAAAAGTTTGGGAATTGATTTTTAACAAATGTTTTTAACCTAATTTTTCCTATAAATAAAGCACTTATTCTCTTCTTTAAACACAATTTTCCTACACATAATTTTTCTCTACACACATTTTTCTACATTATTTTCTAGATACAATTAAAATTTGGAATTACTTTCTTTCTCCTCCAAAGGAAATCACGCGTGCACACATTATCTCCTTTAGGTTCTCCGGTTCTCCTTTAGTTGCCTATTTCTCAGACACTTGATGTCTGTCGTCGTCCCTCAAATTCCGCACCTCCACTTTGTAACATCCTTCTCGAATTACCCTTAATTAATTTAGGACCTGAAAATTTTTCCTTTTTAAATCTATTAAACATTTGTATTAATATTATCGAGAGTGTTAGCAAGACATATTATATTCATAGCATCACAATGTGCACCAACATCAGAGTCTAGCCATTAATTATACATAACGAAAATAAACTATAGTATCAGTGTATTAAAATAAAAGACACAGGACATGATCTTATGTCCTACTACTAAGACTTACTCTAAGGAGGTAAGCATTACACAAAACTTAGGGAAACAATTTCTAATATGACATAACAAGTTACCAAGTCAACACAGTTATTCAAATATGCACATAATCACATTATCCAATCCAAAACATTCATCATACACAGTCATCCTCATTTATTCAATCATTGCCCACTTTTTCTATTCTCTTCTCTTCTGCCTTTCCTTGCCTATCCCCTTTCCCCTTTTATTCTCACTTGCATCATTTTATCATATCTCACATTCTCTTCACTTTGACTACTTTCCTCTTTTCCTTTTTATTCACAATTTTCATATTTATCAGAGAAGCGTACACCCCGTGTATGTCAAACATGCACCCCGTGCACGTCTTACACATTCATTGGATTATGGAGTGTCCATCATAGCTGCTTACAGTAGCGCATCCCATGCGGCTTACACAATCATGGCATACGACACCCATCACGTCTTACATGACCAGAAGCACATCCTAACCGATTCCGTTAATAGGAATCTTGTGTGAGTCATTAGTGCGTACATCATCCCATGATGCACATGAACACATCAAACCAAATGTGTCTTACGCGATCATTGCACACGGTCCGCTTGCGACTTACAGAACGCATTTTCATGCGCAACTTATCACACCCAACCGTAATGTCTAACTTACCCGTCTCAGACAACCATTATTCTCTACTTATCTTTTTACTTTTATTTATTCACTCTTGACTTCTCTCTTCTCATTCCCCTCTACCATTTCACTTGCCCTCTTGTTATAGTCTCTATTCTCCAGTTATTCTTTTCTGGACGGTTGCGACACTTGTTCTCGTCGCTTTAGTTAGTCCATGTACTCTTGCCTTTTTTGTTTCATGTATTTGCTCTTTTCATGACGATCTTGCTAGGATTGTATGTTTGTTTTAAGACACTTTTCAGATGCTGATCTTCGGATCTCTGCTTGATGACTTTGTTTCAAATATATGCCCATATTCTTTGTTCTTCAAACATGTATAAATGCTATCTCAAAACCATGTGATTGGCTTGTTCATTAAACATCTCTTTGACCAAGACAGTTCTTTGATCTTAATCAGGATCATGGCTTCACGTATGTATGTAAGGATCATGTACGCTAGTGAGTAGTCATGCTATGGGGGTTGTTCTTTAACTCCATAATACATTCGGTAGATGATCGGTCCAACGTTCTTCGGCTATGCCTAGCCTCTTCTTCAGACCGGCAGTAAGGATTTTATTTGCTAGTTCGGCATGTCCATTCGTCTGCGGATGTTCCACTGTGCTACAAGCCTACAATATTGTTTTTTTTTTTTTTTTTTTTTTTAAACTTGAACAACGTTTGTTTGAAGTTGTCTGCAATTGATGTTTGTGGTGAGGAATCTCTGAACATAAAGATAAAAAAAAAAAAAAATTAAGATTTAATAGTCACCGAGATCCCAAAGATGTATTAGCATCAATTTAGTCTTAAATTTTTTTTTACAGTAATTAAATTCCAAAATTAAAATGACATCATATTTATCTTTCTGTATATCCATCTATTAATCCATCCGTAAAGTAACACATGATATTTCCTTATTAATTATGTTATGTTTCGAACTCTTGTATACATCAAACTACTCAATCATTCATTTTAGTCATTTTTAACCGTTTGCCCCAATTGCGTGTTCAGGGAGTGAAATAAATAACACAAAATTAAAATAAACATTTGAAAAAGACTTAATTATGTCTTTAGTTTCTTAAACTTAGAAATGTTTTGATTTCGGTTCTTGGAATATTTTTTGACCTTGACTCATCTTCACTTGTTTTGAAAATTTAATTTTAGCATTTGCCATTAAAAAAAATCCGCCATTAAAAAAAATTCGTTAAATGCTAAAATGACTGATAAACGTCACATCAGCCTATACATACATGTGCAAGTGTATTGCGTGGCACCGGTATAATTTTCGTATTAAAGTTTATTTATCTATGTCTTTGGTCATAAACTTTTGAAAAAACTTAAATAAGCGTGAGATAAAACTACTTGTTGTATTAAAATTCCCCCTTCCCACTTTTTTCTTTTACTTCTTCTTCTTCTTTTTCTTCAGTACCGTTAACTTCCTGAACCCAACATGCTTTTCTCCAAACCTGGTCTCATACTCTCCTCCCTCCGTTTTCTTCAACTAACCCTCAAACCAAATCCCATCCCATCAATACGACACCGTTTCTTCTCCTCCTTCTCTCCAAATCACTCCTCACGGCTCTCCCCACCCGGAAACCCTCTCATCCACTGCCCCTCCCTCTCTCCAAACCCCATTCCCCACAACCCGAACCCGATTCAAGAACCCGACTCCAACTTCTCCACTGATCAATTCTCTCTCATTTCCAACCTCTTCACCGACCCTTCCGTCTCTCCCGGCCCCGTCCTCCACGCGGAGCTCGACCGCTCCGGAATCGAACCGGGCCCACCCCTCCTTCACGCCGTTTTCGAACGTTTCGGCTCGTCGCCGAAGCTGCTGCACTCGCTGTTTCTTTGGGCCGAGAAGCGACCCGGGTTTATTCTTGACCCGAAGCTGTTTGACTCCATGGTCAACGTGCTTGCGAAATCCAGGGAGTTTCACTCTGCTTGGAATCTTGTTCGCGATCACATCGATGATAATGATGATGAGAGGTTGGTTTCTGTTGGTACCTTTGCTATCTTGATTCGGCGGTATGCTCGTGCAGGTAACACTAAAAACATTTGCGATTTAGGGTTTTAAATATTGTATGCAGTAGTTGCAACTGATGAATGAGAATTCCGTAGGCATAATGATTTGAAATAGGGACAATACAATAAAATCATAGTAATTTGCTCATCTTATCTGAGAATTGATTGTGTAAGAAGCAAGGAAGCACGGCTACGACATGACACGGGACACAGCGATACGACAAAAAAATATAAAATGTTAAAAGTAAATTGTTAAAAGTATCTAAAATGGATACGTGTCTGACACGGGACACGACACGTATCTACGGTGACAAATATGAAGTATCGGTGCTTCCTTGATAAGAAGTCTTTCTTTTGCAATGCCTTCGATGCTTGCCAATTTGATACTGTAGATTTTGTTTTTACGCTGACATCTAAGCATGCATTGCCATGTCATTAACTCTAGAGTGAAGTACCAATTTAGTCCTGATGTTATTTCACTCCTGGAAATTTATAAATACACATTTAGTCCCCCAAAATTTTCAGATGCACCAATTTGGTCCCTTAAGATTTACATGTACCAAATTGTTCCTTAAAACATGAGGGAACAAATTGCTATGTAAGAAAATATTGAGGACCAAATTGGTACATCCGAAAATCTTGAGGGACTAAATGTATATTTATAAAATTTTGGGGACTAAATTGATACCTTGAAAAAACATCAAGGGCTAAGTTGGTACTTCACTCTTAACTCCAGTAACAACCGCAGACAACGGCAGCGACAAGGAGTTAGTCCAGTGGTACAAGGTTACGCTAGATCCCATGTAATGTATAAGGCCAAAGGCCAATTTTTGAAATGTTTACTCCCTCCGGTCCAGCGGTCCTATATGTAAGACCCTTTTTAGGAAATTCACTTCCACCAAGAAAGTGAATAAGGTTGTTAGTGGTGTTGGAAATGTAAACATTTAAGATACTTTTTCAAAATTACCCCTATAATTGTTGTTGGGATTATAAAAAGTGTTTCTTAATAGGGGTGTTTTTGGAAAGAATAATTAAATGTTATTGAAAATTGGAACAAAGTGTTACAAATATGACCAAATTTTTTTCCCCTAAAATGGTCTTATAAATAGGACCAGAGGAGTAGTAATTTGCTCATCATAACAACCACAAAGCTCTTGCCCGATAGTAACGGTTGCTGGATTCAAACCTATAACCCCGACTATTCCAGTCCAAGCGCTAAGTGACCAGACCAATGAACAAAGCACTGATAGGCAGCCAGCCAGCCACCATTCCGAAAGGGATTAGTTTCTTGGTCATAGGATATGGGATACCCTTTGTTAACACCTAACTCTAATACTCCCTCCAGTCCCTAATATAAGCACCGTTTGACCAATTTCACTCCCTTTAAGAAAGTTAGTTAATATTGTTAGTGGTATTGAAAATGTTAATATTTGGTATATTTTTTCAAAAGTACCCCTATAATTATTATTGGAAATCTAAAAAGTGTTGAGTAAATAGGGGTGTTTGTGGAAAAGAAGTAATTACTGCTCTTGGAAATTGGAAATGGGGCTTATATTAAGGACCAAAAAAAAGTCTTCAAAATGTGCTTATATATAGAACCGGAGGGAGTAATAAGTATTTTAAAGGTCTGTTTGTTTGAGATTTTTTTTTCACAAAAAGTGACTATTTTGATAGGAAAAAGTTACTCCATTATACTTAATCAGTTGTTTGGTTGGGCTTGTACAAAAATGTAGGAGTTGCCAATGAAGCTGAAATTCACCTTTTGCTTTTTTGGAAAATTATATTTTTCAGCTTATCTAAGAATAACTTTTGTAGAATTATTTTTTTTAAGCCTAAACAAACAGGCCCTAGGAGTCACACATTTATCAAAATTAAAATCTTGCTAATTTTCATAACACAAATTTAATGTTCAATTTTATCTGTAAATTATTCAATTGCTATTATGCAATGAGGAATTAACTTTTTTTGGATTTTTTTTCCAGGTATTTCCCAACCTGCAATTCGAACATTTGAGTTTGCAAGAAATAATACGTCAATTCTGGATTCTGACTCAGAAATGAGCTTATTTGGGATATTGTTGGATTCACTTTGTAAAGAAGGGTCTGTCAGGGAAGCTTCAAATTATTTCCATCAGAGAAAGAAAACAGAGTCGAGTTGGGTTCCGTCCATTCGGATTTATAACATATTGTTAAATGGATGGTTTCGATCAAGGAAACTCAAGCAGGGCGAGAGACTTTGGGAAGAGATGAAGGAGGAGAATGTAAGACCAAGTGTTGTGACATATGGCACCCTTGTGGAAGGATATTGTCGGATGCGCCGTGTTGAAAAAGCACTTGAAATGGTTGGTGATATGGCCAAAGAAGGAGTTGAACCAAATGCAATTGTGTATAATCCGATAATTGATGCATTAGCAGAAGCTGGGAGATTTAAGGATGCTTTGGGTTTGATGGAGCGTTTTCATGTTTTAGAAATAGGCCCTACAGAGTCGACATACAATTCTCTAGTAAAAGGGTTTTGTAAGGCAGGAGATCTTGCAGGTGCCAGTAAGATTCTTAGAATGATGATAAGTAGGGGTTTTGTCCCAAGTCCCACCTCCTATAACTACTTCTTCAGGTACTTTTCAAGATGTGGAAAAATTGAGGAGGGGATGAACCTATATACCAAAATGATTGAATCTGGTTATACCCCCGATCGGCTTACTTACCATCTTCTAGTGAAAATGTTATGTGAAGAGGAGAGGTTAGACTTGGCAATTCAAGTTAGCAAGGAGATGAGACAGAAAGGTTATGATATGGACTTGGCTACGAGTACCATGTTGGTTCATTTACTTTGCAAAATGCATAGGTTGGAAGAGGCTTTTGCTGAATTCGAGGACATGATTCGTAGGGGTATAGTTCCTCAGTATCTCACATTCCAGAGACTGAATGCTTTGTTAAAGAAAAAAGGCATGACTCAAATGGCTCAAAGACTTTGCAAATTGATGTCTTCTGTTCCCCATTCTACTAAATTACCAAATACATATGAGCAAGACAGAGATGATGCATATGTACGAAGAAAATCTATAATTCAGAAAGCCAAAGCATTTTCTGATATGCTGAAGGACTGTAAGGACCCTAGAGAACTTGACAAGTATAGGAATTCATTAGAAGATTCAGTCTCAGGTGAAAATTGTGATAGAGGATATTAAGAGAAAGACAAGTACAAGAGCATCTTCTGTGATCTCAGTGTCAGCAGGGAGCAATATATGTGTTCAGTGTTCACATTTCTTCACAGGAGAGAAGAGGCTTTTGTAGAGAAAAAAACAATCTTCAGTACTTCTCTGTGCTTTATGCAGAATCACATTGCACTGGTTAGGGGGTAAGTTAAGTGATTCACTCTTGTATACATTTGCATGTGCATATTCATTGGTATTCTTTATACAGAAAATAGCTTCTTGTGAGCTCAATGGTCGATATTTATCCATGGAGATGGTTGCAACTTTTTCTGATAAGCAAAACAATCTCATTAAAGGTGAGTACTAGGGTACTTAACCCATATACATTAGTCTCTTACAAAGTCAAATTAAGAAAATGAGTCAGCATAGGATTGAACCCAAATTTTTACAGCCGGGATTCTAACCCGGAAATCTTTTGCCAAATCTTTGTAGGTGTTGTGCTACTGTGGATGTTACAATATATTTACTGCTTGTGATTCAAACTCGGAAATGGTTGCAACTGAAGTGGATCTTTTCTAATAAAAGCTACTGAAGCTATTCATTAATTCAAGTGGCCTTGTAGAGGTTGTGAGTGGAGTAGTCTTCACTGTCCTTTCACCAAATGCATGTTATGCTCTGCTCTTAGCTCGACTATTGAGGCATTCATAATTCTGAAGGGACTGAAGATCCAATCTGACTTAAGTATTAGTATGTACTAGTGTACTACACTTTGATGTACTTTATTTTGCTTTGGAGTTCACAGTAAATCGATTCTAATGACTTGTGTTTTCGTCATAAGGCCAGTGCAAATCCCAGTAACCTTCTGATTGATCAAACCCAGGAGACTGTTTAAGTGGAATTTTTAGTTATAAAGCTGTAACTGAGACAGGGAATGAATGGATTAGAGAAAAAGTTGAGGTAGCACCTATTATAAAAAAGATGCTTGAATCTCCCCTTGGGTGATTTTTTTAAAGAGAGAAGACCGTACAGCCCTACTAAGGAGAATATATTAGATGGAGGGCAGCAGAATAGCTAGAGGTAGTGGGATTTTAAGAAAAACTATAGAGGAATTCATGATGTAAATGGTTTGTTTATAGTCATGATATTTATGTGGTAGGGCATATATTTGTTTCTTTTTTTTTTTCTCGTTTAATATATATACTTATCTTTGTCATGGAATTATTCATGTTTTCCTCAATATAAAATTTATATTAAAATTGTAATGGAAGAACGATAATGTTGGGGTATCGGGTAAACATGTTTCCAAGAAAAAGAATGGTTGATAAAGTACAGTAGTCATCTTTAATCAAGTATGTTCTGGTAAACAACGAGGAGTGCTTTATTTATGTATGATTTGTTGAAGGTCCTAACTTGGGAATTGGAATTGAGGCCCCTATATGCAGGGCTGAGTCATCAATTTTTGAGTGAGAACACTTGCTTCCAGACTGTCACCGGAGATTAAAGAGGAAGCCCACATAAACTTAAAAAGTCTAAACAGTGAAGGGATTATGATAATAGATTAATATTAATGGACTTCCCTGCATATCATTTCAATAGTGACAATTTCCTTTCATATCTTTTTTGGTCCATCTCCTATACTCCCTCCGGTTCGAATTATAAGCAATTCTAACCACTTTTACGCTTATTAAGGAGGTTAGTTGATTGTATTTAATTTTTTCAAATATATAAAAAATAGAGGTATTTTTGGAAAGTAGTATTGGGAATGAAACAAAAATTAATTAAGATTACAATTTTCTATAAATGTTTTTGGAAAGTGGCATTGGGAATGAAACAAAATTTAATAAAGTTAGTTAGTTTTGCTTATATTTTAAACCAAGAGTAGCATGTTTTTTGTTGCTTATAATTCGAGCCGGAGGGAGTAGTTGTTAAGTATTCATTGTTTGATGGCACTAAGAATTTCTTGGAGGGTCTTCACTTCTGAATTATACTACTCATTATCAAGGTGAGGGTTGGCATGGTTGGTTCAATCTAAAAAACCAAACATAACCACTTCTGAAGAAAAAAAATGTGGTTTGATTTCTGAACTTGAGTGTATTTTTTACATGGGTGATTCTTAGGTTGCAAACTAAAGAGATGACTGTGTGTGATGGAGGAGCAGGAGGAGCGAAAATGAGGAAAGAGGCATAGTGGTGATGTGGGTGGTCCAGAAAAAAAGAGTGTTTTTTTTTTTTTTTTTTTCTTTTTTAATTTTTTTAAAGATGAAGTGAATTAGGGGTATAATTGTATTTTCAAGGAAAACAATTGTTTAGGCAGGCACTATGCCAGAGAAGGCGTCCATTTTAGCGATTGACTAGAAACTAAGTGCTGTAACTTGTAAATAACTAATGCATAAAAGTAAATAATAAAAAGCATAAAATTAGAGGCATGAAAATAAAAAAGCAAAAGTTGGAAAGTGAAAAGTGAAAGGAAAGGAAGGAGCAAAGTGCTAAAAGAAGACAAAAAATGAAATTAAATGAATTGATATTTAATTGCTTGAGAATCCCAAATGTTGGCAGAGGCTGCTACATCCATAACTTTTCTACCTCTACTACAGTCTTATAGCAACGTGGCTAAACAACAGCAATGTTTCTTAACAAAAGCATCATCTAAATTCCATTTGATAACCAGTCTACATTCAATATATCTGCCAAGTTCCATTTGATAAGTCTTTCATTCCTAATTTATGTGAGGAGTCCGTCCACTTTGTCTAACCTCGTATATTAGTCTCTCTCTTCAACATTATCTTTTCTTAGCAACATTTGAACTTGCAACCGATGAAGCTGTTCTTCCGGTGACTAGTCTTTCAAACAATTTTCTTAGTTCTTTGACTTAGTCTGCTTCTCATTTTTTGTGCATTTTATCATCATGATCCGTTTGATGGATGGCCTAGTTTTGTTGCTGTATTTTTTAAGTCGCCTTTTAAATTTTCATGTCTAACATTTTCTTTTGGCTTAAATATCAAATTGATCTTTATCAATGTTGATCTTTTTGAAATTAGTCATTAGAAGCGTCTTTACAATCCAATATAGCATTTCTACTACTATTGTGGGGTGTTATCTCACATGTGCCGGCAAGCCGGTTTTGTTGATGTACGACGATGATAATTGGTTCTCGGTTAAAGAACTCCACCACCGAGTCGGGATATTTGGGGGTGATGTGTGTGCCGTGTGAAATGAGAGAGTTGACAGAGAATTCTCTTCATACCTTGGCCACTACCTTATTTATAGGGAGGAGTATGAGACAATGTATTGATGAGCCATGATGGAGCATTAAGGTCAAGGTGTAACGGCTCCATGAATGTCATGATGAGCAGCAATAATAACTTTCCGTTACAACGGTTACACATTGATTGGATATTGATGTCAGATTGCCGGTATACTGGATTGATGCTTGTTGGTCCGTGATACCGATTATTATTTGTCTGTGGAGTCGGTCCATAACAACTACATAAGCAGAATATATGGCTATAATAAAATCAATGAATGAAGTTGTTCGACTTAGAGGTTTGATTGACAATTTGGGTTTAGAACAAAATAAAACAATAGTTTACTGTGATAGACAAAGTGTCATTCATTTGATTAAAAGTTAAATATATCATGAAAGAACTAAACATATTGATGTCACATATTGTCCTGTGTAGATGAGACCAGGGTCCTTTGGAATGGTATTTAATCTGGTGAGAGGGAACTCTCGATCCTACGTACCCGTTTGAACTGTGTTTTGGGACTTAAGACTACGTAGTTTTATGGGAATATTGATATTATGCATGGGAGAGGTGTAGGTGATATATGAGCTATTCCTAGGAGAGTTCAACGATAAGCCCCCTCTCTTAGCTAGGAAGGTTGTTTAGCAGGCTTGTGGCCTATGTATGAGCAAACCAGGCTGACCATTTCAGGTCTTAAGGCTATGGCTCTCAGTACTATTGACAGTGGCCTTGATGGTGCTGTGAATTCTCTACGGTGGGGTTGTGATCAACTACCACCGTGAGGATGACAGGAGTATGATATTCTCTCTGCTAGGATTCTCTTTGGGGAGTATGGATGTATATCATGTATACTTTCCAGGTACTTGATTTGCAGTAATGGTTGTACTCATTGGTGTACTTGGTGTGTGCTGATGGTGCATTCAACCTCGAGATGGAGGCTGGTATTTTATAGGATTAACATGGGCTGCTTGGACTAATGTATTTTCCTTGGTAAATCTTCTATTTGTGAGGATAATCTTCGCATGATCTTATCTTATCAGATAAGCGATGATCCTCTACAATTATAGATAATCCAACTTTATCGTCTCTAACTGGATCGTTATCTGCTGGAGATTGACTTCGTGATTTAATCTTATGATTTGCCTTCAGGTTATGCCCATACCCGAGCTCTTTCGAACTAGTCCAGGCTCTGAATCCTTTGCTATAGGTCATTTGAGTTTGTCTCTTGTTCTAAGGCTCTCCCCATAGGTAGCCTTGAGGGCTATTGCGACACCCTCACAAAAAAATTATCCTTAAATTAAATTCCCAAAATTTTCTTCCTGAATACCTGTCCAGTCCAGAATATTTTAAAATAAGTACATATATATTAATTACAGCCCGCTTAGCACTAATACCCTGTTTTACAAAATAATATAAGTTTCAGGGCTTAAGACTATGGAATCATCTTGAAACCAAAATAAATTGAATTACATCTAATTAGCTATATCCCTCTTATGACTAGTTTACACTCCACGGAGTGGTGTGTATTCCTGTTCGGCTTGAAACAGTGCAAACTTCGTCTTTGTACCTGTATAAAAACAGAAAGAAGGGTAGCATTACACAGAACTTAGGAAATAGTTTCTAAAAAGGCATAAAAATAAACCAAGTACACACATTATGCAAAACAACATGCACAACCAATTACCATACATTCTACTTCTTATATTCCTAATTTCATTATTCATTTCTATTTGATGCCATTATCCCTTTTTTCTATTACCGTTTACATTGTATGTCTTCCTATTCATGGGATACCTGACACAGTTCTATTCGCCATGTACGTCTTCCCTTTTCATGGATACCTGGTACATTACTATCTACCATGTACGTCTTCCCTTTTCATGGATACCTGGTACATTACTATATGCCATGTACGTCTTCCCTTCTCAGGGATACCTGGTACATTCCTATTTGCTATGTACGTCTTCCCTTTTCAAGGATACCTGTTACAGTGATCCTATTTGTTATGTACGTCTTCCCTTTGAAAGGGATACCTGGTACAGTGATCCTATTTGTTATGTACGTCTTCCCTTTTTAAGGGATACCTGATACAACCGATTCTATACATCCTACTTAGACCATCCCTATCCTTCTTAAGTATACTTATTATGTTATCAGTTTATCCATTTACCATTTTCTAACCAATTTTATCTATCTTGCACGTCTTCCCTTTTTAAGGGATACCTGGTGCGACAGATTTTACTTACCCTGCACGTCTTCCCACTTAAGGGATACTTGGTGCATTCGTACTCTATCGCCCTTATTTTATTCTCTTATATTTTATTCTTCCCGTTTTCATAAATTATCATATTTCCTTTCTATTTCTACCTATCCCAATTAATATGTTTTCACTTATCCTAGTTAATTTACTTTCATCTATCCACATTTATTTATTCTCACCTCTCCCAATTAATACTGTTATACTTAATTTATTTTCACTAACCTCAATCAACCTTAATTCTATCAACTCTACCTCAGTTAATTCATTTATGCTTAAGACATTTTAGCTAATCCTCAATTAATCTCATCTCTACTAACTTCCCTTATGCTTAAGTCACTTTAGCTATCCTAAATTAATCTCCATAAGCTTAAGTCCCTTTTCTATCCTCAATTGATTCATCTGTTGCTCAATTCCCTTCATAAGGTTAATTAAAACACACAAATATAACATGTTCATTTCTAGACCCTAGGTTATCACTTATATCAGCCACAAATAACAAGATTATCATTTAACTTCCTAATTCTATATTATCCCTCTAGTGTTCGTTTCCAATTACCCTAAGGTTCAATCCTATTCTATTTAATCAAGTCCTTAACTAATCCATCTATCCCAGTTGAACTATTTTCACGTATGTTTTTGACACATTTCTTAGGTGTTTCTAACCCGCTTCTTAACCATTCCCTTAGCCCAAATAGTCCCCATGATTCTATTATCACTTTACCCAGTTTTCCTCTCAAGCTTCTACTTAGTTTTATTACCAACCTGGAATAACTAGTGATTAACTCACATTTTCATACTACTCATTATTGCATATAAATCAATAAAACATATTCAACACAAAATATCATAAACATATTCATTCATTAATATAGTGGGCTCTATCACCCAAACACTAGCTATTTAGTTTCTAACCAAATACAATACCCTAAGGTTCATTATTATCCATACCCATCTACTCTTAGTTATCCCTATGCTCTATTTAGAATTCATTCCCTAAATAAAGATAATATCACCTCCTTACTTGGAGGAGAGGGAAAAAGTGAAACCTTAACCCTTTTGAGCTTTCTTCTTCCTTAGTGCTCCTTGAGCTTGAGCCTCCTAAGTTGGCCTTAGATCCTTATGAAAATAACCAATAAATAAGTGGGGTTCGATTAAATGGGAAGATGAGCTAGGTTAGGGTTTTACCTTTTGATCAAAGGAGCCTAATGTCTTGAGAGGGAAAGGGAGTCCTTGGTGATGGTGGTGAAGATGGCAATAGAGATGATGATGATGATGATGATGATGAGCTTGGAGGGATTCTTTGATTGTTTTGTTGCTAGAGAAAAGGATGAAGAGCAATATAGCTTTAGAGATCTTGCTTGGAGGAAGAGAGAAATCAATGGAGATTAGAGAGGGAGAGAGCTCTTGAGAGTGATTTGGTGCAAGAGAGGGAGAGAGCTCCAATGGAGTTTTAGGAGAGAGAGAGAGAGAGAGAGAGAGAGAGCTTGGGGAGGAAGACAAGGGTTTTCTTGAAGCTTATGGTGGAAGGATGAGAGTTAACGTGCAAATGAACCTTTTTATTTTTCAGTTCAGACCCGTATTGTCTAATCGATTAGCTAGTGTAAAATTGGCTTTCAGCACTGTCAGGTCTTGGCTAATCGATTAGCCAGTTCAGTTTTCCTTTCCTATGCACTTCAAAGTGCCAATATCTCCTTCGTTACCCATCCGATCTTGCTCAAATTTGAAAGTTAACTTCCTAAGGTTCCTATCTTCACATCCAACGGAGGAATTTGTGTTTAAAGTTGTATATCTTTTATTCTTAATTTTCTATTATTATACATTTCTAACGCTAAAATATCCCTTTTTAACACTCATTTGTACATTGTTATTACTATTATTATTGTTCTAAACTTATTATTATTCTAATTATACTTGAGATTAAAATTTGGGATGTTACAACTATCACATGGGATAGGTGTCCTTAACTCGTGACATGACCATAACAGATATCATTTCATACAATTTTTTTCTCAAGGTGTTGTTGCAATGATGAAGATTGGCACGTTAGATAATTTAGCCGACATAACGACTAAGCCAGTTACAGTATCTAAGTTCAAACATTCAAACATTGTATAGACGTAATTGGTGCTCATAAGTCATACCTATTGAATGTCAAGTGTATACATGGATGAACAAATACTCTAAGATATTTGGGTTATATTTAGGCTTTGAATTTTGAGTGTTGTGTATGATCATTCTATTCTCCATGTTACCACTTTAAATATATGCACATTAATTATTGTTACTTATAAGTGCAAGTTATAGGTTGAACTACATTCATCGTTATACTTCCACTCTTATTTATGCAACAAAAATGATTAATAAACCTAAAAAAAAATTATATCACAAAAGATGTGACATATGTCATTTGTTAACCAATCAATATAAATTAGTTTGTAAGTTGATTTTGTAAATTTATTTATCATAACCCTTTAAGCAATCATTATAACAAAGACTCCCAACTGAAAACCAAGCATACACTTATAGGTAAGACTTTTTGTACTCTCTGACTTTACAGAGCAGATCTAATGGTCCTTCAAACCACTTTTTTATACTCATAATTTATTACTACCTTCGTCCCTAATTATAAGGTCCTCTTGGGAGATTTTACGTTCATTAAAAAAGTTGAATAATTTAGTTAATTGTATTGGAAATGTGAACTTTTAATATGTATTTTCAAAATTACCCCTATTAATATTATTGAGAATCTAAAAAGTGTTATATAAATAAGGGTGTTTGTGGAAAAAAATAATTAATGTTTATTGAAAATTGGTAAAAAGTCTCATAAACAGGGACAACGAGGGAGTATTATTTTTTTAAAAAAAAAAGTTTATAAAAAAGGTGAATTTAAAGAGTACCGTCGGTACCGACTTGCGTGCCGCCAAAGAGCTCGAAATTCTGTCTGCACATAATGGTCCAATTTGATTAGTGTTTCCCTCTCTTTTTTGACAATGTCGCACGTTTCAACAAACATTCTGTCCACCGTCCACGTACTAAGAAATTGCTTGGAGGAACTACCGACTGCATCGACAAATAGCCATTTTTATATGCTCGTTCGATATTACTCCCTCCAGTCATATTTATATAACATATTTTAAAAGATTTCTTTGGTTTTATATATAAGATATTTTATATTTTTTAGAAAATATTTATTGTTATCTTATTTTATTTGTCCTTTATCTATTAATGTGAAATAATACATTATGAAATTTTCAATACAAGATAAGAGGGTAAAATTGTAATATTCATGTATTTTTTTAAAGTTTCAAGAAACTTAACTTCATTATTCCTTGGTCCGTGTGATATTATGGATAAGTATGCCCTATAAATAGGACCAGAGGGAGTAGTAGATACTCTCTCCCTCTGTTTCATATGTAATGTTGTTTTAGCATTTCTACTATGGAAAATGTTTGTTTGACATCCATATTTGACATCAGAGAGGGACACCTGCCTTTTTGGGTAAAAAGTGGTGGGTCCTATAAGAAAGAGAAACTGCAGGACCCATCAGTTTTTGCCTGAAAAGGCAGGTGTCCCGTATAGATGTCAAATACTGATGTTTATGTAACAGAGTTGTTCTACTATATTTCATAAGTCATGTTGTTTTATAAATCCAATACATAATTAATGCTATTTTTCCAAACACACCTCTATTTATTACACTATCTTTTTCACTTCCAATACCTTTCTTTTTCTTCAATAATGATTAAATAGGGGCATTATAGTCAAAATACAACAAATCCTTTACATCATTAAACTTTTTCTTAAAACTCGTGTATAACCATAAAACACACTACATATGAAACGGATGGAGTAATAGGATTATTTTGTCTTTTAAATATGTTTTTGGAAAATGGTACTCCCTCCGTTTTTTTTCTTTGGTCTTTTTGGAGTTGTGTACACAGATTAAGAAATTGTTGATTATGATGATTATTGTAAGGTTTATATGTATTTTGTCAAAACTGCCCATATTTAATCTTTATTGAAAGTTGTAGTAGTATTTAATTTTTATAAGTAAGTGTGTTCATTAATTAATGTTTAATGGTTTAGAGATGAGAGAGATGATAAAAGTAGAATTAATGAGGAGTGAATTAAATGATTGAATGAAAGGTTAAAATTGGAAAGAAAAATATGTTTGTGTATTGGAATTGTAAAAGGACCAAAGATATGAAACAAGGAAAAAGGCCAAAAGGACCAAAGAAAAAACGGAGGGAGTAACGAATAAGGCACATGCTAAGATACTATGTGTAATTAGAAAGCATTGGAAAATGTAATTTTTGATATTTTCGAGAAAAGAAAAACTAGAAACTTGTGTCGTTTTTGTCATTTCTAGGAAGTTTAACAAGTGCCCCGACAAAATCTAAGTTTATATCTACAATTTTAATGATATTAATTACTTCTTTTATATATATATATATATATATATATATATATATTTATTCAACATTTTTTAGGACGTCATCAATGATAATTTTATTAATAATTAAAATATATATATCAAATATTATCATTTTCAATATTAATAAAAATATTAACTAATTTTCATAATCTATGTAAAAGACCATCTTTAATGCATAAATTTAGAGAATGAGGGAGTAATAAATTACTCGCAATGTGTGCCCTCAGCTAGATGGTATTTTTCTTGGACAGGTTACGAGTAAACAGTCATTTTAGTTCCCAAAAGATATATTGTCATCAATTTAGTCCTTGAAAGATTTTTTTCATCAATTTAGTCCCTCAAAGAATTAGTGTAAATTTTGGTCTCCGAAAAATTCATATGGTCATCAAATAAATCCCTAAAACGACCATTGTGGTGCTATGTTGATCTTTGGAAAACTAAATTGGTATAAAAGATTTTTTGGGACTAAATTAATGATCAGTTTAATTTTTGGGACCAAAGTAATTATTAACTCTATATGTCACTATTTGTCAAAATCGTATTCTCGTGGTACCTTTCTATATGGTTGAACTTGAGGCGATTGTGAAGGTTGTGATGGTGACAAGGGCCCAGGCTTGAATGGTTTCAATTTTAAATTCTTCTAACACTTCTGGTCTTTGTTGCATTTGGATTTCAAGGCTATGGTTGATGAGTTTCATTCTCATGGTAAACTCTATGAGGCTCTTATTTCTTATTTTGTTTCTCTCATCTCGAAGGTGAATTGCCCCAACAGATAAATGAGTATCGTCCTATAACAATCTATGACAAAACCTACAAGAAAGGAATTAAGATAAGATTCGAGCTCACAAGACCTATAATGAAGAACTTAGAGCATGAGCTTGCTCGGAAGAGCTCAGATATGGTTTTAATCCGTGAGCAAGTCACGAGCCTTACTCTTAAAGTTAATCTTCTAGCCGATAAACAATTCAATCAAAGAAATTAAAGGGCATATCGCTGAAATCTTTTAGGAATCTCTTATTATTTAAAGGGGATTTTGTATTACTTTTATTTAAAAGTTTTAAAAGTCTATCACCATTAACACATGAATGGTGGATAATGCTTTAGCGATGTAAAAAATCTTTACATGGTCAGTGCACCAGCTATCTTAAAAAAGATGGTGCACCGACTGTGTAAATTAAAGTTTTTTACACTTTCACTGCATCATCTAGCATTCATGTATTTATGATCGTTGACTTTTAAATAAAAGTATCGTTGACTTTTAAATAAAAGTAATACAAATGAATTATGAATAATAGACTGATGATGTAAAATTTTTTAAATTATCAGTGCATACAAATTAATCTCATTTATGTTAAGTTTCGATCCATTTAGTATTAAACATTTATTCTCTAACTAATATGCTTCAATCCACTTATTGATTACTCCCTCTGTTCCAAATATTTTTATCATTTAGGTTTGGACATACATATTAAAAAAATGTTGACGGTTTTTCTATCCTATGAACTCATGTATAGAATAAGATAACATAAAATAAAATTGTATTGGAGAATTAAATAATTATTTTTTAATTCATTAAACATCTCAATTCCAATAAAATTTTGCTTTATAAGGTATGATTAATCTATGCACATGGTGCACAGGTTAGAAAGACTCTTGTAAGTTTTATATGTATTTTGTTTAAAATGTCCCTATTTAATTCTTATTGAAAATATTAATTGTATTTAATTTTAATTATGAAGTATATCCATTAATCAATATATGTAACAGTTTAAGAATAAGAGAAAATAAAAATGAAATTAATGATAAATAAAAGAAATGTTTGAATAAATAGTTAAAATTGATAAAAAGAATGACTATACATTAAAATTATAAAAGGATAAAAGTTACCAAACCTAAAAACAAAAACACACACAGATATATATACATGTATGTATGTATGTATATGGAACGGAGGAAGCAATTCACTGATCCTAAAGACCTAAACAGCGACAGAATTGACAAAATTTTATCCATTGGTTCAAATCCATTTACTTCTCAATCAATTTGTTGGGCAGGAGTTACTCAATCATTCAATCAATCAAAAATTTTAGAGTTTTTCTTTTTGAACCCCATTGACTACTCTTTGGCCCCCATTCTTAATTGAACAGACGGAATTGCCCTTAATGCACCGACTGATACAAGGCGGTACTATCTTTCCGCCTTTAAGTAAGTGGTTAAAAATAGATTATTTCAACCGACTACATTAAGGCGGAATCATTCCGCCTTGTAAAAGTCGGCAATAATTTTGAACTTCCGCCTTGTTATAAGCGGAATAAGTATAAAAAATTTGAAATTCCCAAACTGCTCCTCCGTGAACCGTCCCTTCCCTTCCCCTTAAACGACTCACACTCCCCACTTCAACTCCATTTCAAACCCATTTCAACCCTCTCTCCCGTTTCAACCCCAATTTCAACTCTCTCTCTCTCTCTCTCTCTCTCTCTCTCTCTCTCTCTTTCCAATCCTATTATCATTCTCATTTCTCTCATTCTCATTTCTCGGTTATTGGTTTCCACATTATTGGCTTCCTCGTTCTCGTTCTCCATTCTCGGTTTCTCATTGCATCTCAATGTCAAGTAAGTGATCTTGTCTCTCATGCAAGTTGGTATTGTGCTTAATAACTTGAACAATGTATGTGTTGTTGTCGATTGTATGATGTTGTTGTAGTTGGTTTTCTCTGTTGATTGTATAATGTTGTAGTTTGTGTTATACTGCAAACGTGTTGATTTAGTGAAGTCGGGAACACTTCCGATTTATTCTAGGCGGTATGTTCTCGCCACTTTGAAGGCGGAATAGTTCCGCTTATGCAAAGGCGGTAATACCCCCGCCTATGTTAAGGCGGAATGAATGTTAAATTCATTTATATTATTACTATTTTTATTGTTATTATTAGTAATTAGTATATAATTTTTATTCATATTTATATGATTAATTTAATTTTTATTTATTATCGTTTATATGATTTGTATTGTTACTATTATTATTATTATTATTATTATTATTATTATTATTATTATTATTATTATTATTGCATTAGTTATGTATTTTGTTGTTTTTGTTTCTGATTAGTTATTAGATTTATTTAGTATAATGCTAATATTAGTGGTATATAGATTAGTATAAATGAGTTGATTTAATTAGTATATTATTTTGTTTTTTTATTAGTTATTAGAGTAGTATTAATTATTATTAGTAATTAGCATATAATTTTTATTCATATTTATATCATTAAGTTAACTTTTATTTTTTATCGTTTATATGATTTGTATTGTTACTATTTAATTAGTATAATGTTGTTTTTTTTCATACTATTATTATTATTGCATTAGTTATGTATTTTGTGATTTTTTTTATTAGTTATTAGATTTAATTAGTATAATGCTAATATTAGCGGTATATAGATTAGTATAAATGAGTTGATTTAATTAGTATATTATTTTGTTTTTTTTCTGATTAGTTATTACATTAGTATTAATGACTTGATTTAATAAGTATAATGGATGTGGTATATAGATTAGTATAAATGAAATGATTTAATTAGTATAATATTTTGTTTTTTTTCCAGTAATTATATTTTATAATATTTTATTTGATTATTTCGTATAGTATAATCGTTTATATTGACATTATTTTGATAAATAATTTTGTAATTGTTTTTCAGGAATGGTGAGGACGAAGAACACCATTAGGAGTGCACCGCCGCAGACAGTTCATCCCGATAACCTTAGGATGCTGCCACCCGGTGCTACTCGCGCGGGGAGAGAGCCACCGAGCGCGTCGGGTAGGAAGCGGAAGGCAGGGGAGCTTAAGGTGTCGTCGTCCCAGACACCCGTAGATCCACACACAGCGCCAGCACCGCCAGCACTGCCAGTACATGGGTGTGCATAGGGGTGTAAGTGGGTCAGAATTAACCCGGAAACCCGATGAACCCAACCCAACCCATATTTGACGGGTTGGGTCGATTTAACGGGTTGGGTTGGTTTTTTATTTTGTAATCTAATCAAGTATGGGTTGGGTCACGGATTTATTATCTTAAAAACCGATTAACCCAACCCAACCCACTAATATAAATATATTTTATTTATTTGTTTATTTCTAACATATTTTATGCTTAATTTATCATAATTTGATGAAAAATTGTGTAACTATATAGTTTATGGATAATATGGTTCATAATTATGTAATTTGGTTGATTTGGATAATATTTAATTACTTATTTATGTGATTTTTGCTCTATTTTTAATTTTATTTTTATATTTACTTAGATTTTTTTATTTTTTATTTTATAAAAATCAAAATACATAAACCCAATCACCCAAGCCAACCCAACCCGAATTTTCATGGGTTGGGTTGGGTCGGTTTTAACACTCAAATTAAGAATAACCCAACCCAACCCAATTTATTTTGGTTGGATTGGGTGTTAAACCTCATCAAAACCCAACCCAACCCGACCCGTTACACCCCTCGGTGTGCACCTCCACCATCAGTAGGCGATCCTACACCACCACCACCACCACCATCACCATCTGATAACCACTCTGCACCGCAGGCACCACTAGCAGCAGCAGTAGACCAGTCCGCACTGCCACCGCCACCATCAGCAGATCAGTCCGCACCACAGCCACCGTCGTCGCCACTACCCTCAGTAGAGGAGCCTGCACCACCACCACCACCCTCAGCAGACGAGCCTGCACCACCACCACCACCACCACCACCACCCTCGGTAGTGCTACCTACACCACAGCCAGCACTGCCATCAGCAGACGAGGATTCATCTGATTCTTCTGATTCATCTGATTCATCTTCTGACGACTCGTCGGAAGAAATACTTGTTGAGCCAGTTGTTGTGGCACCACCATCATCTGATCCTTCGTTTGATTTATCCAAGGAGTCATCATCATCATCATCCGATGATAATTCGGCATCGTATGAGCAGGAGGGTCAGGCCCAGCAGGAGGATCAGGCCCAGGAGGAGGAAGCCCAGCAGGAGGCCCAGGATCAGCAGGAGGAGCAGTACCCGAAACCTGACCCACAGGATCTGACGTTGTTGTCGTCTTATGCTTCTCATGTAGCCCGTGAGATTTGGCAAGACAGAGTAAGTATTTAATATTACAAAACTAAATACTTTTATTAATGAGTTAATATTATTATAATTATGTTTATTCTTCCTGATATCGTAATTATTTATTATGTTTCCTTGATTATCTTTATTTTTCAGGAGCGTGGTGTTCTGGGTAGATGCACGTCTCGACGATGGGTCTTGCCTTTGCTTGATGATCTGCCCCAGGAGGTTCGCCATGTAGTGCAGGAGTCCGGGCTGGCCTCGCTTGTGGGAGTATCATATGAGCAGGTGGGCAAGCGCTTGCTGTCCTCATTTGCTGAGAGATGGTTCCCCGAGACTCACTCATTCCACCTGCCGGTCAGAGAGGTGACAGTCACGTTAGATGACGTGTCATCGCTTTTGCACATACCAGTCACGGGGAGCTTCATTCGCTGGAGCAAGCCAAGGAAGGAGGATGCTGTCATCCTTATGAGAGATTTGCTGGGTGTACCATATGCAGTGGCGGCGGCGGAGGTCCAGAAGACTCGTGGTGGATCAGTACGGTTCATCACACTCGCAGATTGGTACGCCGACCACGTTGCAACGCATAGATGAGATTTTGCTGCACGATGTTATCTACTGTACCTCGTCGGCAACACGCTCTTCTTACATAAGGGCATGACGATCATGGGATGTCAGTACATCTTAGCGCTTGAGCACCTGGATACCGTACATGAGTATGCGTGGGGTATTCCTTGATGCCCAATAACTCTATGTAAAGATCCTTATACTCCATCATCTCATTTATCAAATCATGGCGCACCGACATCCAACTGTGTTGATCTCCAAATAGATGCATAGATATGGCCCGGAAACCGCAGTTCCCATCACCACCAACATCATGTATGGATTGGATATGTTCTTGTAGCCCCGTGGGGGCTAAGAACCCATGAGTCGGAATTCTTGCGGTTGAGGTTTGAGATGCTTGAGATTGGGGGACAGTTGTACATTTCTCTGACTTTGACTTTGACTTGGACTTGGACTTCTTCTTCGATGTTTCTGATTTGTCCGTACTTTTAAACAAACTATCCACCTGCGAATCCACCCGCTCCTATTGCAAAGGACAACGTTTTGTTGTCTTATCCTTCTTCGCCTTCCTACCCTTTGTATTCACCTTCTCTCTAGGTGGTATCATTGTGGTGGTTTCGGGCCGGACAACTTCGCGGAACTTGTGCCAAAGTCGTTTTTTTAGCTTTGTCCCCTGCGTTGAACATCTGCAAGTACTCCTCCCACAATGGTAATGGATCTGGATCAACCTCTTCATTGTGTTCTGTTTTATCTGGTTCAACTTGTCCACAATCAAACATTGATAACTTCTTGCAGTGAACATGAACTGCACTCAGAGGAATACATTGGCCTATCTTCTTGTAACCGACAAGCTCGCAACAGCAGGGTAATCCATGGGTGGTTCTGATTCGGCAGCCACGACCATCACCACCAATACTTTGCACCTCTTTATGAATCAAAATCAAAGCTTCTCGAGACACCGCATAGCGCAACTCCGAGTAGAAAGGTATGTTCATCACATGATCAACCCTTTTAATGCTCTTCTGAAACGAGTCCACGATGTCATGATGCTGGCATATCAGCATACTATGCATGGCATCAAAACAAGTAGCTAAATCTCCGAAGCTATCAGCCAACATCCTCTTGAATGTAGAATGCGCACTCTCAACCCAGTTTTACAAGAGAACAATAATACATAAGAGAGGTCTAAATTAAAACAACCATGTCTATTAAAGTCACATAAATTAGTACATGTAATTATACCTGTTCGTCGTTGTGTTGCCAAGGTGCATATGCTGGTTTACCCAGGCATCCACAAATTTTTCCCTGTTGTGATTGAGGTATGTCCTCTCAACATAATCAAGCAATGCACCACACCCGGGCCCGACTTCCTTGCATACACTCTTGAATGCATTGAGATATGCTTCATACTCATCTATGCTCTTGCAGTGGACGACATCCATCCATGTTTTCATCACTTTGCCAGTTTTTGCAGTGTCCTGGAAATAGATTTTAAACTTTCCCTTGACATTGCATTTCACATGAAACTGACAGAGATGATGTGTCGATGTAGGAAACACATCACCAATAGCTCTCACGAGAGCTCCATCAAAGTCAGTCACAATAAGCATGGGAAATTGCCGAGGGTCAGAAAACAATGCCCTAAACTGCTTCAATGCCCACACGAAGCTGTCATAATTCTCGGATGACATGAAAGAAAAGGCAGCCGAGAATGTTTTACACGTTGATGTCTGACCCACAATCTCAAGCAACTACACTCTATAACGGTTTGTCTTGTACGTGTTGTCCATTACTAGCACAAGACTGAAGTTGCGGACTAGAGCAATGCTGTCAGGATGAGCCCAAAAGATATCCTTAACCACATCATAATCTGGCAAAGTCCTGTAAGAATACTGGTATCCTTCCCTCTCCAAACATAGCAACAGATGTTGCATCTGTGTACGCGGGTGTCTCACCTCTTTTTTGTATCGGCCACGAACATTGTATATTTGCTTCATCGTCGTCACATTCCCAGGGTATCGTTCTTGAAGGGTAATCATTATCTTCTTCGGTCTCACACCATTCTTCGTCAAGTCAACAACAAGTGCGTGTTGTTCTGCAGTTAGCCTTCCAGGGAATGGATGACCAACCAATGACTCGTATCCCTTATGGTTATGGAAACCACATTTGACCTTTAAATCCCACCTATCATCAGGAAGACTCCGCTTTGCATACAATCTGAATGGGCAATTAATTTTCTTACTCCCCGTCTCATATTTAAGGACTACCTCGGTACGCTTGTAAACACCACTTTGCTCACAAGCAAATACAATCCTTTGCCGCTTACTTTTGCCTAGTCCTAAATCAGATTTCAATACTTTCAGGACAAACCCTAGACTATAGCCGACTCCGCGAACCCAATCAATAAGCTCATCACGATTCTTAAACATATCGTTCGTGAAAAACGATGTGCTAAAATCGGGAAACTCTGTCTTCGGAACCTTTGCATGAAGAGGGTCTTCGACATCTATCACCATTTGTATCTGCATGCATGGTTAATTGACGTTATTACCAATTCATGCATAAAAGTAAGACATGACTCTATTACTGTTTTCGCCTTTAACAAGTCGGGAATCCATCCGACCCAGGGTTGGTGGAAACAATTCCGCCTCAGGGTTGGCGGGAGTATTAATGGCAGCCATTACTGCTCCATTAATGGAGTGCCACCATTCACAAGGCAAAAAAAATACACAGAGAAACATATATATTCAATGCAACTATAACCTAACATAACTATGGTATAACCTCTTTCAAATAATATTATTTAAACCAAAATAAAAGGTTTTCAAATACCTTAAATGAGATATATTCTTGTGCAAAGAGTTCTCAATGTTGCTCCAATGCTTAGCTTCAAGTTGCTTCACTTGATTTCCTCTTCAAAAACACTACTCGGGGGAGCTTTTTCTTCTTATTTTTTTTTCTTTCTTATCTTCACGTATTCATGTCCGTAGCTTATGAATGAAGAAATGAAGTTGTTGCTTTTGTTTTGTAAGTCATTGAACGGAGGGGCAGTTTGGGAATTTAACAATTTTTTAAGTTATTCCGCCTCTAACATGGCGGAAGTTCAAAATTACTACCGACTTTAACAAAGCGGAATTATTCCGCCTTAATGTAGTCGGTTCAATTAATCTATTTTTTACCGCCTACTAATAGGCGGAAAGATTGTCCCGCCTTGGATCAGTCGGTACATTAAAGGGCAATTCAGTCAGCGCAATGTCCAATAGGGGCCAATGAGTAAACAAAGGGGTTCAAAAAGAAAAACTTAAATTTTAAATGGGGTGTGACTTGTGAGTTACAATTTATTGAATTATGATATTCCCTCCGATTTGAAATATTGAAAAAAAAAACATATTTCTCTTGATTTAAAATATAAGCAAAACTAATTAATTTTCTTAAATTTTATTTTATTTTCAATACTACTTTCTTAAAATACTTCTATTCTTTTTATAAATTTTAAATAATTAAATAAAATCAATTAATTTTCTTAATAAACGTAAAATTAATTATTTTTACTTATAATTCGAATAGGATGGACTACACCAACACCCTTCGTCTCATTCAACCATAGCCATAGTAGCATACGATAGATATGTCAAGCTTTCATCGTATAGGAAACTTTGGTATTTATATTATAAAAATATGAATTTTCTTAACCTCAGTTCTTAGGATAAAACACTAAAAAAAATTTATTTAATTTATATTGAAAGAATAAATGTTTAACACTTTAAGGATTATTGGGTTAGTTTTTCAAGACTTTTTGTTTTTTCCATTTTTCTACTTCTTATCTTCAACCCGAAGTTAAGCAAACCCTAAAAATATTATAATTCCTAGCCCAATCTGAAACAACAACTAAAAGGTGTTTGATTTTGATCAAAATTAAGTTTAAAAAAAATTTAGATTAAAATTATGTTTTGAGCGTTTTTTTTCTAAAAATAATTATAGACTACTGTGTTTGGTAAGTAATACAGATTATAATTTTAAATTATATTTTTGGAAAATAATCAAAATTCAATATTTCTCAGACGTGCTTTAGATTATTCTTGGTAAGATAATTTTTTTAAAATTCATGTAATTTTCCTATTATACCTTATCACACCAACAACAATAACTAATCCCATATCTTTATTTGTAATTTAGTCCGTAAACATAATATTCTTTACACTAATCAAACAAAACAAATCAATTTAAATTCATTTTTCAACTAAGAAATCCAAACATAAACTAAATATAATTTTAAGAGATAATAATTTTACCAGGTTATAATCACATATAAAAATAATTATAATCTAATTTTTTCAACTATATCAATTATCAAACATACATTATATGATTCTCTATCTTCAAAATTATTCAGAAATGTAATTATTCTATTTAAAGACCTTTTCCTCCATCCTATAATGCGAGTCAATACCTACAAATGTTAGGAATAACATAGAAAGGTCAAATTTGAAAGCTAGCTCACAAAAAATTTCTTTTCCACGAGATACACCTTTAATTGAATATGAATTTGAATTTCTTGGTCCCATCATGCACTATTTGACTTCTCTCTTGTATTTATTTTCCATCAAGATCGCCCATTTTTCAAATAATTTGGCTTTTCACCTATGAAACCAGCAGGAAAAAAAAAAAAAGCTTCATTGATCTTTTCAACCTGAAACTCCTGCACACAAAGAACAAATGGAAATGACTTATTATATTTGCACACGATGGTTTGATATAACCCCAAAAGCATTCCCACCTCAACTTTCTAACTTTTCACGCCCATGTCATGCAAATGGGAATCACCCTCTTTTTAAGGCAATTGCATAGTAAAACAAAAGTTCTGCATATGCCATGGTAGTGGAAGCCTTTGATAATATATAAATGTCAAGATGGGGCACTTATATAATTTGCAAGATTTCCTCAATCAATGAGATCTCTGCTATAACTTTACCTTGGCACCTATACCAACAATGTCCAGTGTTACAGAACCTTTTTCAAATTAGTAAATTTGGGCCATAATCTATATTTAGCAATCTAATCTTGCAGGAAAGACAAGATAAGTGTGATCACAATAAAGACTACAAGAGATATGGTAAGATACTTAGTGGACCCACGCCGCCTTGGTGTAGGACGACACATCGGCGGTACCACTAAGTTGGGAACTTCATGGACTACGTGGCTTGGAAGGCTTTGGATGGAGGAAAGTGCAGAGGGCATTCATGCCTTGACAAAGCGCCTTCATGATAGATAAGGGACGGGGACGCCCTGATACCCATGACGCCCTAAGACCCAGGACGCCCTAAGACCCAGGACGCCCTAACACCCAGGACACCCTAAGACATAGGACGCCCTAAGGCCTAGGACGCCCTAACACATAGACGCTCACCCACTAATCCACATGTTGTGACACCGTAGGCAGGCACCCTTTTTCTTGGACTTGGTCACCAAGTTTACTTGGTGATTAAGTTTACTTGGTCACCAAGTTCTTATCATATTACTATTACGCCCTTCCCCAAAACTCTATAAAAAGGGACACTTGAGATTACAAGAGACAGAACGAGGGAGAGAGAGAAGGGACTTAGACCATTTCCCCCCATCAACAACTCTCTGAACTTCAATATTCTCACTACCTTCAGCACCTTAAATACCCACCTAAACCCAACACTTTCCCATGACACACTCACACTTATGTTATTTTGCATTCTATGCTGTGACCATTGGCAACTAAAAACACAAACAAAAAACACAGAACAGAGCCATAATATCGACCCCCTCGAACCAATATCATGGGTAAAGAGCACCCCGGTCGATCCTCCCGACGATTCTTCATGATGCTCCATTCGTTCTCTCCAAGCCACGGAGGCATGGATTTTGTACTTTTACATACATCTCATAAGCTTACTAACCCAGATTATCATTACTAAGTATTTCCTTAATTTTGTACTGTAACATCCAGCATAGTGAATATATGATTGAGTTTTATTATGCATGATGTCTTTTAATAATTTTTATATTTTGGAGAGAATTAATCTTCGACTCTCAATTAAAAAAAAATACTCTTATAAAAAAAACATTGCCCAGATAAACTTAAATGAGACAAATCCATACAAAATTTATAGTATACCAACTAGTTACGTGATGATATAAAAATACAGTAATACCAACCAGTTACGGTTGGGAAGATATGTGATGGACTATTCCATGTTCCAAGTAATAGTAATCGATGAGTTTTTTATAGTATTTTTTTTTCCCGTATTCCTTGCGGAATCACTGGTATTTCAAAGAGAACCCTTAATATCAGAGAGCCCTTGAGACTAATCCGGAGCGAGCTGCGTGACTGGCTCTCCCAGCGAATTGCTTTTAGTGGGAATCGAACCTGGGGCTACTAGCACCCGTGTCCCATTTCCAAGATTTCAGTTGGAGCCTTACACCAATTGAACCAAGTCTCGTTGGTATAGTATCTTTTTTAATGCATCATTCTAAAAATAATTTTAATACTCACATCAGTCCAAAAAAATGGTAACATTTTGACATGTCAAAAAAATAAGGAAGCACATTTTTAATACTTTGTTTAACTAACCAATTAATCATCAACCCAATAATTTAATGTGTCATTCATTAATTACTCAATCACACACCATATTATATAATTTTTAATTATTTTTATTTATTATTGTGATTTCATTTTAAACATTTTTTTATTCTTTTTTTACCTTTTTTTTGGACGGAGAGAATACCTAAAAAAGCAAGTATTAATTAAAAGTATAAATAAAGCTTCATTATTTTTTCACCAAAAGAAAAAAAGCTTCATCAACATGGGTTGGGACGAGTGGTAAGCGGCTCGGTCTCGCTTAAGCAAGGTCTCGAGTTCGAGTCCTTGTGAATGCAGAAAATTCATGTTGGGAGACTCACCTGCCATAGCCAGGCACGCGACCCGGGTCGGATCCGGATGTACCTAGGTAGTACTTAGGGAACCGGATGGGCAACCAAAAAGAAAAAAAGCTTCATTATTTTGGAAATATAAAAGTAACTTTTTTTTAATTAACTAATCACGAAAATATTTAGGACGACGATAAATTATGTGATTTAGAATCATTCATAATTCATACTATATTGTTTTGCCAAGAAATCTTTACTATCATATTCTGCGAGCTATTGCACCATAATTAAATTTTACTTAAAATAATTTTTCACTTAAAATAGTACCTATATGGAATAATCACCTTTCACTTTTTTGAAACATCGAACACCTGTATATTCTCTGACGTATGTAGTAGATTGAAAGGTTATTGCATGTTCTTGGGACATCCCCAAAATAAACATGTGATCGCAGAAGAATTTGAAAATTTTACGGTAACAAATTATTTTAATTGAATTCATTAAATTTCAAGTCTTTAATTTAAAATTAACGAGAAAGATTTCACTTAAGTACATAATAATAATAATAATAATGATAATAATAATAATAATAATAAAAATTCAGTCATTCTCTGTCAATGCCGCAAAAAATAATATGATGAAAGCTTCTCACAATATTAGTTCTTAATTTGTGTTATCCATTTTTTTTAGACTTTTACTTTTTGGCCCCCATAAACGATTTTTTGGCCCCCATTTTCAATTTCTATGGACTAAAATACCTTTTTATGTGTTACTATTTCCGACTTTCAAGAGTCAAAAAAAATTTTGACTCTTGAGAATCGAAAAAATTAAACTACATACTATTTCCGACTCTCAAGAGTCAAAAAAATTTGCATCATCATCAAGTCTAACGGTGGTAATAATGTGGCTCGAACAAGTTTGTCATCAAAATCAAATCAGAACATGATAGGTCTACTAGTAACACTAGAAGGAAAATATGACATATATATGTACATATATAGATACACAACACAGGGTTAATGGAGCAGCCCATCTAAACTTAGAACATATATACTATGAAACTACGGTAGAGTGATGATATCGATGGTATGAATCTGTAACAGTGAGGAACTAAATATAACAGAAAAGTAATTAAGGAAAGTAACTTTAAGTGCAAGCAACAAATATGAAATGATTCAGATTGTACTTCCTATGAGATCAAACGAGATCATAGGAAATCAATCTAATAAACTTGGAATTAAGGAAATTGCAGTACAAGGAAGAGGACAGTAGCAGACACAGTACAGAGGCAAGAAAAAGGAAAATTACAGCCAAGAGAGAGAGGGAGTAATTTCTAAATCATTGCCTAATTCTCTTTCCTACATCAGAGGTATATATTCCCTCATGCCCAATAGTAATCCCTCAACCGTGTGCTTGGCAGCCTTTTACGTGTGACCCTGCAATCATTGTTGATGCAATGAGGAGCTGCCACTTGTCCATTCTGCTCAACCGAATTGCCTTGGTTGTTAGTGCCAGATTCTCTACTCACTTGAGGACTATTTTGCCCCTCCTCTATTGCGCTTGTTACAATACTCCCTTCTTTTGAGATAACCTTGTCCTCAAGGTTAAAATCAGGATAGGACTTGAGAAAGTCAGCAGCATCTTCCCATGTTGCCTCTTCAACACCTTCCCATTGAACCAACAATTGAGGTATTGTAGAAGATCCTCTAATGACCTCTCTGGTTTTGAGAATGCTGTGAGGAGCAATAATTGGACCTTCTTCAGCAGAGGTTAATGGCAATGGAACATAAGTGGAATCAAAAGAGCCCTTGAACTCTTTTAGTTGAGAAACATGAAACACTGGATGTATTTTAGCTTGAGGAGGAAGTAACAGTTTGTATGCCACCTTGCCGATTCTTTCCATTACCGGAAAGGGTCCAAAGTACCTCAGTCCCAATTTATGGTTCTTCTTTAAAGCTAATGAGTGTTGTCTATAAGGTTGAAGTTTGACCAAAACAGCATCTCCCACAGAAAACTCCTTATGCCTTCTTTTCTGATTAGCATACTTAGTCATCCTTTGTTGAGCTTTAAGCAAGTTCACTTTCAATTGTGATAGCAATAAGTCTCTCTCAAGTAGCATTTCCTGAACAGAAGCATTGTCCATAGGAGAGGAATTATACTTGATTACTGTTGGAGGTTCTCTGCCATACACAATTTGAAATGGTGTCATTTGAGTACTATGGTGAAAAGCTGTGTTGTACCAAAACCCAGCCCAAGGTAGGAACTTAAGCCATTTCTTTGGGTTGTCGAATGTGAAGCACCTCAAATACATCTCTAAACATTTATTGAGGATTTCTGACTGCCCATCAGATTGAGGGTGGTATGCTGTACTGAAATTGAGTTTTGTGCCACTCAATTTAAGTAAATGTTGCCAAAATTGACTAGTAAACACTTTATCCCTGTCAGAGACAATAGTGTTAGGAATTTCATGAAGCTTTGCAACTGTGTTAAGAAAGACTTCAGCTACTTTCTTGCTATTGAAATCAGCCTTTAATGGAGCAAAGTGAGCATATTTAGAAAGCCTATCGACTATCACCGTAATCACAGAATAGCCTTCTGATAATGGCAAACTCACTATGAAATCCATAGCAATATCTTCCCATATCTGTGTTGGTATAGGAAGGGGTTAGAGAAGTCCTTGGGGCAAGGTCGCATCAGTTTTGGCTTGTTGGCATACAAGGCAGTTGAACAAACTTTGTGATGTCCTTCTGCATTCCATTCCAGAAAAACTGGGCTGAGATTCTAGCCATAGTTCTATCAATCCCTGCATGTCCACCTAATGGTGAGGAATGGTATTCAGTGAGTATCAAGTCAATTAGGCCTTGGTCTTTAGGAACTACCAAGGGAGAGGGTCCAAACTCAAGTTCAAGAGACCTGGTGAGAGTACTCCAAGAGAGAATTGGACTGGTTCGCTGCATCATTTGAAACCATGGCACAACTGTCTTCTCAAAATGCACAGCTGCAACTGTAATGCGCTGCTCATCAGGAGTATCATAATACTCAAAGAGTTTCTTTGCCTTGAAGATCCAGTGAAGCACATCAGTACCATCGAAACGTGGGAAATCAAGTTTAACATTCCTCACTTGTAGATGATTGCCAAAGCCCTTTGAGTTCTGGACTCCACTATGTGGATTTGAACGAAGATCCTAGATTGTAGCTCGCAGTTCATCCATTTCCAGTGCGTGCTCGCGGTCTCGTTTTTCCATGAGATCCAGAATTTGTTTTAGCTCCGAAGGGGAACGATTATCAGCCATAGTGGAGCAAATGAAAGCACCAAATGTAACAGTGAGGAACTAAATATAACAGAAAATTAATTAAGGAAAGTAACTTTAAGTGCAAGCAACAAATATGGAATGATTCAGATTGTACTTTCTATGAGATCAAACGAGATCATAGGGAATCAATCTGATAAACTTGGAATTAAGGAAATTGCAGTACAAGGAAGAGGACAGTAGCAGACACAGTACAGAGGCAAGAAAAAGGAAAATTACAGCCAAGAGAGAGAGAAAGAGTAATTTCTAAATCATTGCCTAATTCTCTTTCTTACATCAGAGGTATATATTCCCTCATGCCCAATAGTAATCCCTCAACCGTGTGCTTGGCAGCCTTTTACGTGTGACCCTGCAATCATTGCTGATGCAATGAGGAGCTGCCACTTGTCCATTCTGCTCAACCGAATTGCCTTGGTTGTTAGTGCCAGATTCTCCACTCACTTGAGGACTATTTTGCCCCTCCTCTATTGCGCTTGTTACAGAATCCCAATCCACCACAAAAAATATGATTAGCTATTCTCTGCAGGCTCCAATCCAATCCAATCTAATACAGAGACCCTTTAATCCTCTTATATGGAGGATTAAGGAGCAAAGAGTTGCTCCAATCCAATCTATCTAATGAGATGGTGCATATTCTCAGGGAATAGGCGATAGGGCCTCATTTAGTGAGATAAATGGTGTATTTAGGTAGAGAAATTATTAGGTGGTTGGAGATTTCATGGTCCAGGACAATTACCACATTTATTATTTATTTTTAAAATTTTTTAACATGATGAATGATTAAGATGAGTCCGAACCACCGTGGTCCAGGATTAACTAATAATTTTATATTTAGGTAACGAAAACACCACAAGAAAACTGGTGTTTTGCGGCTGATTATTTGCGGCAGTTATATTGACTGTCGTTGGTGCTTAATTAAATTGGTAAATTTGTGTCGGTTTTGTAACTGCCATAACTTGCAAGGTTTATACGTGCGAGCCGCACGTACCTTGTTTCATCTCTCACTTGTGTTCCATGTGATTCGCGTTCAATTCTCGTGTGCTCCCTCTCATTCTCTCTCAATGCTTCTCTCATCGATCTCCCTGAATAATCGAAGATTCGAAGGTAATCTCACTATCACTCTCATTGTCACTCGTTCCACTTGGTGTGCTCACTCTCATTCTCTGTCAATCGCTTCTCTCATTCTCAATCGAAGGTAATCTCACAATCTCAATCTCCGTTCTCTCAACCACTTCAATCACTCATTCATTCTCTCATTTCAGTACCCCATTAAGCTGATTGCCATAGAGCTAAAGAAGACCAAATTTAGGGGCAAAGAGGTCCATTTAGAGATGTATGTGATTCTATGTTCTGTTTCTAAATTAGACTTATGAACTTATTAAAATCATATCACTCTAAGGTGTAATTGGTTTAGAAAATATAAGAACCTCATTATATTCATGGTCATTATAAGGAGGAGCAGAGTTGGAGCTTCTCTAATTCAATTTTGGTTGGGTATGCTCATGATTTGTTATGCTCTTGTGATATGCTTAGATTTGGCCATTGTCTATTTAGTTTTAGGATGGTGTTGGTGATATGAACAAATTTGGCCATTGTCCATTTAGTTTTATAATGGTGCTGGTGATATGGACAGATTTGGCCACATCCACAGTCTGAGGGACATTGTATTATCTCTATTTTTAATTGTTTGAAATGACCAATCTAAAAAAGCATTAATTAATAGATTTATAAATGAATTTTAAAATATTGTACATCTCAATTTGTTAGGACTAAATGGAAGTGATTCTTTTCTTTTTTTTTTATTGTATTCAGGTGCTATCAGTTTGGATTCTGTTTGACATAATAATTGTACTAGTTTACACTAGATTCACAGTTGGAGCAGTCAGAGAGTGTAGGAGGATGAGGCTCACATCTTGATAATTTAGGTCTTTAGTGACTTTCTATTTGTACTCTGCAATTCTGAGGATGAGGCTCACATTTTGTAGGTAATATATTATGTTATATGGCATAATCAAACCTCAATGAAATTCTTGTGTTTTGTTATGGCCTCTCTCTCTCTCCTAATTCTTTACCTAGATTTTTTTGTTTTAACTATAATTTAGATTTGGTGATGTTTTACTTGGGGTATATTGTATTAGCTATAATTTAGATGTAATTGGTTTAAAATGTGTTGTAGATTGAAGCATATTAGGGGTGGAAGGATATTTCTCGGCAAATCTTTTTATTCTAGTTTCGTGTGCAGCTTTACCGGCGGTTATAACTGTCGTAAATGTACAAATAGGCATCTTGCAGCAGTTAAAAACTGTCGCAATTGCTTTCATACATAGAAATAGGCATCTTGCGACGGTTATAAAACTGTCGCAAATATTTTCATAATATAAATAGGCACCTTGCGACGGTTATAAACTGTCGCAATTGTCTTATAATATATATCTACCGCTTTGCATGTAGGAGGTACTGGGTTTGATCCCCTGTATCTTCAAAAAAAATAACCAACGTGGGATTGGTCAAGTGGTAGCTCATTTGGTCCCTTAACCAACTGGTCTCGAGTTCGAGCCTTGCGTATGAAGCAATCCCCGCTGAGACACTCCTACCGCTTAGTACGAACTCAATTGGATCAAATCGGATGAGTCGGATTCTGGGTAAACCAAATCCAGGTACTGGTTGATATACACCAACAAAAGTATCTCTTCACCTTATAGGAACGGTTAAGCGAATCCACCTTCAAAGTAGATATATATACATCCATAAAATAAATTTGGACGTTTTTTTCTTTCAAATAAGACAAGTGAAGGAACTAATTATACTATTTTATTTGACAAATAATATTATTAATGTTTTTATCATCAACTAGCAACTTTTATAAATATATATATAAGGGGCTTTGTTAAAATGAAGCCAATTCCAACCAGTTCATTAGGTTTTCCTACTTTTTTTTTATTCCTACTACAAGACAAAGAGTGCCGTATTTTTGTACACAAAAGTTAAAAGGACTGGAGATCCTCTGTCAATTTCCATAATTTTTCTTGAAGAAAGAGTGAAACCTTATCATGGAATAAAAAAAAACTCGCTTCTTTCTTTTCTTTTTTAAACATATATTTAAGATTTTGAGATGCCTCAATTTTCAGAGTTGCTTGTTCCTTCTTTTGTCTTACTCGGACCATATTCCTCCAAAATCCAAAATCCGACACAACTCAGTCCAATAGCCAACCTTCACGCAACTGTATCATTTTAACCTATTGTCGTGTAACTCGTACTCTTCTAATATTAATATGATTTAATTACGTGTACAGTTTTTGAATTTTAGAATTATTTTGTCATATGTTTTTAATTTTTTTTCAATATTTAATTTTTCGAAATTACTTTTGTTTTGAGTTTGTCATATTTTATTGTTTTTTATTTTAATTAAACTTTACTCACATATCATATCGAAATTTTGATCAAACGCAAGAAATTAACCAAAGTTGAAGCACCAGTTAAAGACATATTATTTAAGCCTATTTATATAATTAAGGTTCTAATCTATCAAGCACATACACCAAACTGATCTCTAGCTCAATTCAGCTTGAAATGGCCACTACTCTCTCTGAAGCCTATAGAAACAACCCTCTCCCTCTTCATCATATAATCCCCTTGGACTTTTCTTCAGTTAGGACCTTACCTGATTCACACGCTTGGCCACAGTCTAATGATGATGATCATCAATTTTCATCATGCAATAATGAATCATCATCATCATCATCCATACCCATTATTGACCTTATGGATCCAAATGCCATGGAACAAATAGGTCTAGCATGTGAAAAGTGGGGTGCCTTTCTATTGAAGAACCATGGCATACCCTTGAGTGTTATTGAAGAGGTTCAGGCAGAATCCAAAAAACTCTTCTCTCTCCCGGCGGAGCAAAAGTTGAAGGCACTAAGATCTCCCGGCGGCGCCACCGGATACGGCAGAGCTAGGATATCACCATTTTTTCCCAAGTACATGTGGCATGAAGGATTCACCTTCATGGGTTCATCTGATGATGCCAAAAAGATCTGGCCGAATGACTATGCCCGGTTTTGGTAAGAGCTATATACTCTTAAATATTGTACTCCCTTCGCCCCACAAATTTGAAAATTCAAAACATCGAGAAGAGATGTATTTAATGGTTTATCTAATACATCAATTAATTACATACTACTTGTGTCTTTAAATATAAAGTTCTCTTGACACTTTTATTTTGTCCTTATTTATAAAGCCTCATACCAATTTTTAATGATCACTAATTACTTTTTTCCACAAACACCCCTATTTATTTAACACTTTTTAGATTCTCATTTCCCAATAATATTAATATGGGTAATTTTGAAATTACATATCAAAAGTTCACATTTCCAATACAATTAACTAAATTATTTCACTTTCTTAATGGACGTGAAATCCCCCAAAGAGGCTTTATATATTTAGGGACGGAGGGAGTATCAAACACCCAATTTAATGTATTTAACATTAAACAATCAATCACAATTCAAAGTTTTCAATTTCTAAAGTTTTCACTAATTATTTTAACTTTAATTTGGGACAAAATTTTTTGTCATTTTTACCATCATAATGGGACAAAAAGAGTATTTAATATCTCAAACTTTGTTATATGTACAATTCAAATCCTACAATTTTGATGATATCTTTTACTTTTCCAAAACAAATAAAGAATCCCCACTTTCTTTCTTTCTTGTTTTTTTTTTTTGGTATTTCTTACATTAAGTATAAGTTATCCAATTATAATTAATTGTTGAATTTGAGTAGTTGTAGATAGGATAACTTTTTATGTATATGTTTGTAAAAAACAATACATACAACATTTGATGTTTTCATTTATTGTTAAAAAAACATTCTTGTTTTAGCAAGTACAAAAACGTTACAATCTCATGCACAACCATGCAACGTGGACATTCATATGTTGATAGGAATTTGCTTTATGACATTTTAAGTTTTTTTTCTTCTCGGAATAGATTTCGTTACACTATATGGTTGGTTGGCGTTTCAACTAGGAAGGGAGTCCTGTTAATTTGAATTTTAAACTATTATTCATTGAAAAACACATAAATTAAACTAGTGATTTTGTTTTCAGTTCTCTCTCTCTCCAAGATAAAATAACAGATGAAAGAAACAAAAAAAGACTTGGGAGTTTTGTCCTCATTACCCATATATGATTAAAAAAATTTCGGTCATCACATGGTCGTTGGTGATAAAATAATTGTAAAAGCCAAGGTTAGCGATATTTGGATTTGGATTAACTTTAAAAAAAACATGAGAACTTTAGCTACTCTATCAAACAATGATAGATTATTTCATCCCTTTGAAACCGTGGTCTAACATAAAGGTTATATATTGCTATCTATTGTTCTAAGACAACATATAAGTAATCTTATAAAAAAAAAAGACAATATATAAGTAATTTAAAAATGTTAAGTACATAATTAGAAATTTAAAAATTTAACTTTTAATACTTTAAATGCATCATTTTCAAAATAAATTTTACATTTTTAATTGTTTAAATAGTACCCTAAGAGCAAAATATAGCAAAATTAACTACAAATTAATATTTAATTATATATCAATCGGGAAACGTTTAGTTCAAAAAGAAATCTGTTTTGTTTATTTATAATTTGATTTAAATTCACGTTTAATTTATTTATGGTCATATCATTCTTTGTTTTACAATATTCTGCTTTAATATTATATTTATAGATCTTAAGTTAATTTGGAAAACATGTATAAAGAGTTGTTTGTTGTTATACACCGAACATTTTTTGTTTGAAAAAACTCGTGCACTAAGTACTGTAATAGATGAGGTTTTTCAACAATTCAACTACCTCTAGAAAAAATCATATGGTATTTTAAAAGTATAAAAGTCTCACTTAGATCAAGCATTCTATCATTACATTTATTTAGTGGTATCCAGGGATGGATAGAAGGAGGGAGGAGCATGTGTTAGGATCCTTCCCTTCGCAGTTAATTTTTTTTTGACTCATTTAAGTTTTTAGTTTCTGAATTTGGGTGCTATTTTGGAAGTGGTCCTTAAATTAAACTTTTTTATCGATACTTTGAGTTCCTAAACTTTGCTCAAATTTTGGAAATGACACTTTCATCACTTAAGTGGTGATATGATGACCGAGGATATGCCACGTCACATTCGCCACATTGATAGGTAACGTGCTAGATAATGCCACGTGAATTTTTTAAATTAAAAAAAAAATTCAAGTTCATTAAAAATAATTAAAAATTGTATTTTTTTCAGAAAATCGAATCTTTTAATAAATTTTAAAATAAATTATTTTTTAATAAAAAAAATCATGTAGTGTCCCGTGGCTCTACATAACACGTCACTTGTCAATATTGTGAAAGTGATATGACATGTTGTCGGCTATATCATCAATTAAATGACGAAAGAACCATTTCCACAAATTAAACAAAGTTCAGGGACCCAAAACATCGAAAAAAATTTAAGGACTAATTCCAAAAGAGCACCTAAGAAAAAAAAAAGAAAAAAAGGAAAAAGAAAGTAAAGAGAAAGAAAAAAAGAAAAGAAAAAAAGAAAAGAAAAGAAAGAAAAGAAAAAAAAAGGAAAATAAAAAGAAAAAGGAAAAAAAGAAAAAAAAAGTTAAATAAACCATTTTTTTTATTAAGTACATTGTTGTAGTTAAAAATAAATAATTTAATTGTAATTTTTTTATATAACCAAATTCTAATTTTATATATTTTGTTTGGATTTCTATTTGTCTATAATATCTGGACAATAATTATATATATACGGAGTAATTTCTTTGTCATCACTAATAAAAGTAAATTAATACAATATCAATATTTTATACTTTACATTTTATTTATTAGGTTGCAAGGAAAATAATTTGGACCCCTCCTCTAGCTTACTTGAATCCGTCCTTGGTGATACGACTTTTCAAGGCCTCATTTTTTGCACCATTATTCTCATTCTAATCACAATCAAGCAAATTTTATTTTATTTTATTTTTTTTTTGAAATGAAGTAAGTTGTTAATTAAGCCATCATCAAAATATTAATATCCAGCACTCTTATTTTTTATGCCATAAAAGGACACCTTGGTGAACTATTTAATTTGAGTATACACTGGGTCAGATCCACAATAAGTAAAATTATATAATAACTAAAACAAATATTTACTTACTTTTTTTTATTAAAAGAATAATATATTTATACAACTAGTTGTAAAAAATATATGAAAAATGGAATTAAACCTAAACGTGTATATAGATATATGCAAAGTAAATGTTTTTAAACTAATTTTTTCATTGAAAAATTGTGTGTGTATATATATATACACACGTATGTATGTATATGTATAAAATTATACAAAATGTATGCAAAGTGGGAGGATCTAAACTCTGGATCACTCTCCCTGAAACCGTATGTGAGTATACATTAGTATATGAGAAAATAATTGATGTATTGATACTGCAAAGCTTTTTTATATTATATGTGTATCATCCATTATCCGCATGTTTATGGTTGTTGATTTTTAGTTAACCGTAATACAAGCAAATAATAAATGATATACGGATGGCGATAATATAAAATACTTTACGCCGTCGCCATCGCCAATACACGCTCATTAATCTCTAATATATTTACTTTCTGCCTTGGTTATTTTACAAAATTGATTTTCTTGTTAGTTCTACTCCTAACTTATTGTTAGAAGGACCTATTGAATTGTGAAAAATGATCGCATCAAGCGAATAAATTCTTAAAAACAACGCCTCCTTCACACTTTACCTCAGATTTTGCTCTTTAAAGTTTCAAATTTCTCAACAGAAATTCAGCCAGATTATTACATGCCTTGTATCTAACAAAACCTTAATTCTAAAAACTAATCAACAAAAGTGTTTATGTGCAGTGATACAATGGTGAATTACCAGAAGCAAATGAAGGCACTAGCAGAAAAACTAACACACATGATATTCAACTTTTTGGGCATTAATTCTCAAGATCAAGAAAACAACAGCTGGGTAGGCACCTCAACAAACCACATTGGAGCAATTCAACTAAATTTTTACCCTTCTTGCCCTGACCCAAACAGAGCCATGGGTCTAGCCCCACACACAGACACATCCCTTCTCACAATCCTCCACCAAAGCCAAAGCAGTAGTGGCCTTCAAATATTCAAAGAAGGTTCAGGGTGGGTCCCTATACACCCTCATCCTAACACACTTGTTGTTAACACTGGTGATATTTTGCATATGATGTCCAATGCAAGGTTTCGTTGTGCACTACATCGTGTTACAGTGAACAGGAGCAAGCAAAGATACTCTGTAGCTTATTTCTATGGACCCCCTGTTGATTATGTCGTTTCCCCTTTGAGTGATCTCAACTCTGTGCCTCGTTTTCGTGCTTTGACTGTTAAGGAATATATCAGCATTAAAGCCAAGAATCTTGGGGGAGCATTGTCTTTGATTACCACTTGAAAACAAATTAAGTATTTCAGCATTGTTATAGAGGTACATCAATATCTTCGTAACTTTACCAACAAAGTCATGCACAGTTAGTAGATACCTGGGTTCCTTAAGTATGATGTCAGGGTTCGATCCCTGTCGTGGGCATGGAAAAGGCTTAGTTGGTATAGGCAAAACTCACTTCGGTGATCTCTACGCCTCGGAGGGGATTAGTCTTTAGCTATCGGCTGGGGATACCCTTGGTGTACACAAAATATCTTCGTAACTTTAATTTAAGGCTTAAATACTTTTTTTTTCCTTTATCTTATTTTTTAGGTTTCAATTTAGTTTTTTATCTTTAAGAATGGTTAATTTAGTCCTTCATGTTTCCGACGTTTATCAAGTTCATAATTTTGTCGATATGATATTCAATTTTTATTGGAGTATATTCATATTGTCAAAGATTCATTCTTCCGATCACAAGAATATGTATCTTCTCGTTAAAATTTGCATTTTTCAACATATTTGATACTTTGAATGGTAAAATTCCAAAATCGTTTCACTTTTTTAAGGTGAAAGTTCACTCATAGTTTTGTTTTTCTTATTTTAAAATTGTAAATTATGACAAAAATTGTGTGAAAATTTGACTATGTCAAGACGGAATGATGAAATTGATAGATGTTAAAAATGTAGAGGATTAAATTGACTTTTTTTTAAAATAAAGGATCAAATTTAAATCTAAAAATAAGATTTTTTTTTTTTGTGCACCAAGGGTATCCTCCAGCCCATAGTCGAACACTAATCTCCTCCGAGGCGTAGAGATCACCTAAGTGGGCTTTGCCTATACCAACAAAGCTTTTTCCAAGCCCACGGCAGGGATCGAACCCCTGATATCATAGTTAAAGAACCTAGCTATCTGTCAACTATGTTGGACCTTATTGGTATCTAAAAATAAGATAAAAAAACAAAAAAGTATAAAAATTCTAATAAAAGCTCTCAAGGCACTTGTTAAAGAACTATGAAATAACTTTAATTTCGGGATAATTTATATGGCACAGTACCAACAAAGTCATGTAAAGCCTTTATTATTGCCAAAGCTGTACCATAATTGTTGCTAAAGTCGTAGGAATATGATATTGACTTATTTATGGTTTTGGTCCCTTAAAGTTCAGCGTGTTTTGGTTTTAGTCCCTAAAAGTTATTTTGACCGTGAATGGTCCTTAATTTTTCAAACATTTTGGTTTTGGTCTCATCCGTTAGAAAAAATCAATTATTTGTTGACGTGGTTAACGGAAACCCACATCAACAGCTACGTGGTGTGAGATAGTGCCAAATAAGTACTGTGACATGTATGATTCAAGTCCATAAATGCAAAATTCTGCGTATGTAACCATTTTGCGTATGAGACCATTTTGTGTCCGTGGAATTGTATTCTTCACGTTATATCACTTATTTGGCGTCACCTCACACTACGTGACTGCTGATATGATGTTCCGCTAGCCACATCAGCAAATAACAGTTTTTTCATAATGTAGTGGATCAAAACCAAAATATTTGAAAAATTAAGGACTAGTCCCGATCAAAATAACTTTTAGGGACTAAAATCAAAACACGCTAAACTTTTAGGAATCAAAACCATAAATAAGCCTATGATATTATAAATAACTTTTTGTTTTATGTAATTTGGTTCCGTTGAAATAATTTATATTTTGGTTTTGATTGTGGGAGCTTGGATGTGGCAGCAGAAGAAATTAAGTTACTACTGTGGTAGGGAAGTGACGTGCTTGGACGAATCAGGAACAGTCTTTACTTTATCTTAAAAATTGATGTCCCATGTTTTAACTTTAGGAAAAGGTTGGGCATGCTTTTCGTTTTGACTTGCTGCTATTCAATCCCTGGACATAAATTAACTTCTTATATGTGCATGCTTTTATGAACATGAGTTTGTCAAGTAGTAATTTACTTTGTTCCTAATTAACTGATTTCGAGATCGAGTTTTGGGTATGAAGTAACTCCTATTGCTTAATGTGAGCTCAGTTGGATCGAATCGAATAAGTCGGATTCTGATTGATGTAAAAAAAAATATGTGCATGCTTTTATTTTTTGGTTTCTTTTTTTTAACCGTGAACCACTTTGCAGGCCGTAAAATCTAAAACTTGGTCACTTACACCTTCACATAATTTTTTATATATTATGAAATTTGTCAATTCAATCGTTGAATTATATGTTATTATCAAGTAGATCAAGTCTACAAAATTTCATATAATATAAAAATTATTTGATAGTTCATCCGCCTATTCTATTTTAACGGATAATACGTTATTTAAAATATAAGTAAATATGCATTATTAGATTACATACATATGAATCTCCGAATGATCTGAAATTTGATATGTAAAATTGTCATGATAATAACATGTAATTCAACGGTTGGATTGACAAATTCATAATATATAAAAAATTATGTGAAGGTATAAGTGACCAAGTTTTACACTTGGTGTCAATAGATCCAAACTCTTTTTTTTTTAAATAAATAACGGGACAAAAGCCCAAGACATGAAATTACATAATCATTCTGCGCAAAGATACCACATATCCATCCTCACACACTATAGAAAAGATAGTGGGAGGAGGAGAATCAAGAATGGTGCAACCAATAACATTGCTATGTCCAAGATTAGCTAAAGCATCCGCAGAGCGATTGGCTTCTCTGTAAATATGATGGAGCTTAACATTCCACTCTCTGCCGAGGAGGCTCCTAATTTCTCTGATCAGAGTAGCACAGTGATGAGTGATTGAACAACCACTAAGGAAACCAAGATTACAGGAATATCCCTTAAGGAACAAACCTGTGGCATCTCGAAAAACTCCTCCACATGCTGTGCTGAGGGAAGGGCAACAAACGGATCCATCTGGTATTAATTAATGTAATTTTAAATAACATTTAAGCTATAAGATTTGATATCCTCCGGTTAGTTTTCACCGAAATCCCAAATTATTATTTTTTTTGTCGAAACTAGGTGGTGTCTGGGCTTCACATTTTTTGCGACCCAACTAATCTACCTCGTATCCGCGAACTGTGCGAGTCTTTGACTTAACGGTATGGATCATTCCTAAGAATTGTTGCCTCACTGGGACTCGAGCTTTTGACCCTGAAGTCCCTAAGCGTCCAGCTAATTACCACTAGGGCAATTCACTTGGGTGAAATCCCAAATTAATTTTTTATAACCTGAATTTTAAGGATTGAAATCATTAGTTATAATAATAACTAATTTTACTATATCAAATTGATGTGAAGCTCATATCTTGAAAGAAAGGTACCAACAATTTAGAGAGAAAATCTATAGCAGACTAATTTTACGATATCGAATAGATGTGAATCACGATAATATTATCATGTTTTGGAATTCAAGAAACGCGGTGTTGAAAATTTGATGATTTTACTTCTTCAAATTATATATCATCTCGTCATTTACCATATCCATATGCGATGATGGTAAAAGCAAAAGTAAAAATTTAGTCATAAACTTTTTTAAATCGTTTCATCAAATTTATGTTTTCTTATCACAAAAATAACAATTTTAGTTATCACCTTCACTTCTACATATGAAACTTTACCTATTTCACTCTCTATTGGGAAGTTGTGGTTGATTATTAGATAGCAACTTAAAAGTAAAAATTTAGTCATAACCTTTTTAAATCATTACAACAAATTTATATTTGCTTATTACAAAAATAACAACTTTAGCTATCACTTTTAATTTATCTCTAACATGTGCACTTTGCCTTTCACTCTCTATCTTGAAGTTGTGGTTGATGAAATGTTGGGCATATTCTTGAACGACCGAAATATATGCCCATTATCATTTGCATGGGTTTTCAACCAATCAGAAAAAGAAAATAAAAATTATTACATTGCATTTTTTTACACTATTTACTGACAGATTTTATATTCATAAAGGAAAAGATGATTATGGCAAAAAATAAATTGCATAAGTAACCAAAATAATAAACATCATCATAGCAAATTGCATTTCTTTAGGCACATGAAACATTTGACCTTTGATATATTGCATACGTAAACTTGAAAGGAAACCGAAGAATATACTTCATCCGTTCTTAAATATAAGATCATTTTGACACTTTTATTTTGTCTCTATTTATAAGATCCTTTGCCAATTTTCAATGATCATTGATTACTTTTTTTCACAAACACCCCTATTTATTTAACACTTTTTAGATTCCCAATAAAATTAATAGGGGTAATTTTGAAATTACATATCAAAAGTTCACATTTCCAATATACTTAATTAAATTATTCTACTTTCTTAATGAACGTGAAATCCCCAAAAGGATATTATATTTAGGGACGGAAGGAGTATATAATTAATGAATGCATTCGATGACTATATTAGCCTTTTTTATAACAAGTCCTGAAAAAAAAATTATCTAATAGTTAATTCTAAGTATTTATTGCTATAGTGTAGTCTACTTTACTTATAGATATAGATATAGAGATAGATACATTTGACCTCAATGAGTGGGCTCAATGAGTGTTGTATACAATCCCAGATATACTTAATTAGGGGAAATTTATGGAACCGGAGTAGTTGGATTAAGTTTTTTCGTATTTCGTGCAACTTTTCAAAAAATTATTGGAATGGTAATTTTTAATGGAAAATGTTAAAAAGTGTCCTTAGGGCATTGTTTAAGGAATTAGAAAGGGTAGTTTTATTTTAGAAAATGTTGAATTTAAAATATCGAGGATTAATGGACTTAGATTTTTAATGTAAGTTTTCCTCTAGTGTATTTCTTAAACAATGCATTTAGGACATTGGTTAGCCAGACCCATTTTTAATAAATCGTGATTTCTATCCACGATGTATTTTGAAAATGTATTTTTTTTAATATTTGTTTGAATATTTTTATTTATTAAATATTTATTTTAAAACAAGTCAATTTTATTATTTATTTTTATTATTTAATTAATTGTCTTTATTTATGTCCATTATACATTTCATTTGTTTTTATTGAAAGCACGTATTGTTTATAAATTGTAATTGATGCCTTTTAAGATTGTCCAACTAAAAAAAAGCCTTTTGTATCTTAATGTTGTATATAAGAAAACATGTACATCGAGAATTTACATTACATATAACACTTCACATAAGAAAATTGGCATGGTACTTACAACATGGACTGTATATATAAGGGGAGAGTGTGGCAGAAAGAATACTCCTTTCCGTCCTGTTTGTAAGACTTTTTTGAGGTTTTTTTCTTTCATCAAGGAAAATACTTAAATTTGTTAATAACATTGGAAATGTGAAATTTGATATGTCTTTTCAAAACTACCCCTATAATTAATATTGAGAGTCTAAAAAGTGTTGAATTAATTGGGGTATTTGTGGAAAAAATAGTTACATGCTATTGCAAATTGAAATGATGTCCTATAAATAAGATCAAAATAAAAACCCCAAAAAGATCGGGAGTATATACTTTATATTTTTCTTTTTAGTTTTTTGTTTTAATTCATTTATTCCCAAGAACAATACAAACAAATTTTTATATGAGACCACATCAGCCTAAGGCACTTGCGCACGACTTAGTCAAATTTTTAATATGATAAATCATTTTTATTTTTCTTTATAAATTATGATATTTTGATTATTTAATTTATTTTGCTATTTTTCCAACAATTTTAAGAGTAATTGGTGAAAAGCAAAATTTATACTATTGCTATTTGGATAAATGGTTGGAATATTTGCTTGTCCTAATGATTTATTTTATTTATTTGATATATAATATAATTTGATGATCTCTATATTTGTATTGAGCCATCAACTATCTCTTAAACCATAAATTGCCCAACCTTGCTTTCACCCAAAAAGGGACCTAAGTCTATCTTTAATTTGATTCAAATAAAGTCTTTTAGTTCAAGTTTTTTAGCTCCAACTCTCACAATTCCAACAATTCTTCGGTAGGGTTCTCACAACTCTAAAAATATCTTTGATGCCCATAAAATCAATCAATTCTTAAATTTATTTAGGACTACACTTGGTTATTTTGGGCTTCTCGCCATTTAAAGGTCAAAGTAATTTCCTTGTGATCTAGGGATAAATTCTAATCACTCAAATTTTCTCGATTTCCAAGGTTTGTACTCTTTGTATCCATATAACAACATATAGCAGATATATTCAAAGATGTATACACAAATAAACCATATAAGGACAATTAAGCATTTATCAACAAGATAAACATGTCTTTGCAATTAACATTGTAAGTAGGCAAAAAATAATTAGAATTCTTGTATTAGAGTATCCAAACAAAATACATAATCGACTCCTCATATGAATCCTAATTCGATGTTGTTACATGCCAAACTTTGAAATATCTTGACACTATTTTTTTTACAACCATAGTCAACCGGTGATCCTCTCTCGATCGCCTTAAGTTTGAGAGAAAGCTTTTCAAATGTCAAAAATGAAATCCATTGTCCAGAAGTTTCAGGTCATGTCATTGAAAAACAAACGAAGACAACTATTACCATTCCTCATCGAAATTGCTCGCCACAGGAAACTATTGTATAACTTAAAAAGTTTTATAACTATACTTAAGTGTGATTAAATACTAATTTCAATCATGAAAATCAAAGAGAATTTATTAAAAAAAATCATATTACGTTTCAAAAAAATCCAAAATTTACATTGTCATAATCAATTATGCATTTTTATTTTTTATTTTTTTTTATAAATTTGAGTTACAGAATCAATGACAAACTCATAATTGATTATCTAAATGTGTTTATAGATTATATTCAGAATTTTACACCGATATACTGACTAAAATGGATAATCAATTATCATGACATTTTTGGGAAAATTTTCAAAAGTTTACATTATGATGATCAATTATAGCTTATAGATAACTGATAATATTGATAAATTTTATAGTAAACAAAAATGAAAAGACTGCAATAACTCAGTTTAATTTGATTTTCTCTTAAACCCACAGATCAAAGGTTCAATAAGTTTCTAAACATTAAGAACCACCTAATACTATCTTTTTAACATAGGTATTGATTCAATATCAAGGAAAACATATTAGGTCCCAAAAAAAATAAATTTTCAAAATTTTCCTTAAAAATTTTGTTCATGGACAATTATTCCCCTGAAAAAGTTAAGTCACTAAATAATCTCTAATTTTTTGTATTTCCGACGCGGGGTTTTTGGAATTTTTATACAAAACCAAGAGATACACAATTCCAACGCAAGGTTCTCGGAAAAAAAAAACAATGTTACAAATCCATAAAAGTTCGTGTTGGAAAATATATTTTTGGACACTAGTTAGTCGGAATTGGTTCACACAGTAAAAGAAAGAAAAAAGGAAAATAACAAACCTTAAAGATATTCTTCGAGGATTTTTGGGAGGAAAGATAAAAATGTAAAAGTTGAAAAATGTTGATTTGTAGGATGGAATAAGGAAAAAAAATAGAATTGGGGTCTAAAACTTCTGAAAATAAATAAAATTGTTGAAAAATGATGATTTATTCGGCAAAACTAACTTGTATCTATGAGTTTGTAACTTGTAGCCATAAGCTTGTAATTTGTAGCTGTTTAGCTAGTTAGGAGCTATAGATGTTTAGCTGAATACTTGAAATAGTGTTGTTCTGCAAAACTAGCGTTTGATGTAGCTGAAAGTTATTAAATGACCAGAAAGGGCATACAACATTATATTATTTATATTTTATTTTTTCATTTTTTCTTTATTTATTAAATAGATAGTTAATTAATTAATTAATAAAGTATAGAAATGATTAAATCATAATTAATTAAATTAGTTTATTTTCTTTATTTATTAATTATGTAGTTAATTAATTAATTATAACAAAACTTTTAAATTATAATTAATAATTAATTAAATACACAATTAATTAAAAATTAATAATGTTCCTTGTTTGTAATATACATACTATAAAGTAAATACTTGCTATTTGTTGTGTTTTATTTAAGGGTAGGTAAATAATTTTAAAATTTGTTTGATGGTATAATTGGTGTATGAATTATTGAAAGCTAGTTTAGTTTCTTGAAAGCTACTTGAAGTAGCAAGTAGCTTTCTAAAAGCTAGCATTCAAAAGCTACAAACTCATTTTTTTATTAAAAAAAACTATAAGCTCATTCTTTTTTGTGTTTACCGAACAGAGCTAGTGATTTATTGACTAAATCTAAAAGTTAGCTCGTATTGCGAAACATAGCCTTATAAAATTCAAATTGGAAGGACTTTAACATTGTGGGTTGTGGGCTTGTAATTCACAATTGGGTTGTCAATGGGCCACGACTAATGTTCTAGGCCCAACATTAACCTTTTGGTTTTTTTTTTGTTATAAAAAAAACCATAAACCTATTCTTAATCATGTTTTGTTGCCTCATACCCTCAATCTGTCTTCTTCCAACTTCACTGCGCCGTCTTCTTTCATATCTTCATCTGCTCAATTGCATGCGTTCTTAATTTCACTTCTCGATGTTTCAAAATTGATTGTCTTCTTTTTTCAGGACATTAAGAGGCACAATACATAATGCATTATGTTGCACGAAAAACTTGACCCCCAATAATAAATATTAAGGTTATTGTCGGGGGGTCAAGCTTTTCATGCACATATTGCGCATTGTGCCTCTTGCGGTTCTGAGAAAAAGGTCATCAATTTTAAACACGAATATGCTTCTTAGAGGCTTGGAAACAATTGAGAGAACAGAGTTTGGTTTGATCTGAATTTGGTTTATGAAATTGTTTAACATGCACAATAGATGTTTATCAATGTTTATTTTATGTTCTGGATTTTGTTAATTGGAACCTTTCAACAGAGTATTTTGGTTTGTGGTTTTTCTATTTCATGATTTTTCAGATCTAGGGTTTTTATCATTTTATATATTGCAAATGATTAATGAAATTCGGATCTTAATACATAGACCGCATATATGAGAAAATAATCAAATTGATAAGTGTTGGTCAATTCAGTTGTTAATTTTCATCTAATAGTAATTTTCATCTAATAATCCTTGTGTTTGTTTACCAACAGGCCTTACAAAGTCAGAATCAATTTCACTATTTATTCTTGTATATACCATTGGCACAAAGGAATTTATTTTTTCAATGTTCGAAGTTACAATAAAAACCACGTATGGGATGATGGCTAATTTGTTCTGAACTTTAGCATGCTAATCCATATTTTGGTAAAGATGTTTGAGCTTTTCTTAATGCTATAAGGGTGCAAGGAAATGTGCTTCTAATAATTGAGATAATGCATTTCTATTTGTTTTGTCAATTCAAGTTTCATTTGATTTGGAATACAGTTTTTGCAAAAAAAAATAAAAAATAAAAAATAAAATAATAATAATAATAATAATAATAATAATAAATAAAAATATAGAGGATTAAAATCTTTAGTTTTGGATTTATTGATTTCGTGAAGTGTATCTAGGTACCCTTGAAATTCCATGTGCGCTAAACCTTCCAAAATGATTTTAAGGGAGTAATGGATATTTTGGTCCATGAAATTGATAAGCTTTTTTCATTTTGGTCTTTTAGATTAAGGGTCTATTTCACAAAATTAACTTATAGTTGTGAGCTTATAACGTGTAGCTATAAGCTTTTAGCTTGTAGCTGTTAATCTAGCTAGGAGCTGTGAGAACTTATAGTTGTTTAGTTGACTATTTGAAATAGTGTTGTTCGGAAAAACTAGCTTTTGAAGTAGTTAAAAGTTATTCAATGACGAAAAAGGACATGCAACATTTTATTATTTTAAATTTTTTCTTTATTTATTAAATAGATAGTTAATTAAATAAATAAATAAATATAAAAATTATTAAATTATAATTAATTAAATTCATTTTTTCTTAATTTATTAATTATGTAGTTAATTAATTAATTAATTATAACAAAATTATTAAATTATAATTAATAATTAATTAAAGGGTAGTAAAATAATTTTATATTTTGTTTGAGGGTATAATTGGTATATGAATTATTAAAAGCTAGTTTAATTTCTTGAAAATTACTTGAAGTAGCTTTCTAAAAACTAGTTTTCGAAAGTCACAAGCTCCTTTTTTATAAGCTACAAGCTCCTTCTAATTTGTATTCACTGAACGAGACTAATAGCTTATTGATTGAATCTAAAAGCTCCTAACTAGCTAAAAAGCTCCTATCTATCCTTGCTGAACAGAGCCTAAATCGATACAATTTGTCTTTGAGATAGCACAAAATCGACCACCTTAATTCTTAAAGCTAATTGTCGTAATCACATCTTAATAACATTGCCACTTGTTCGTTACTCTTTTTCATTTATAGTCCCTTACTTGAAATGAGGGTCAGCTTTGGTCTTTGACTTTGACGGGAAGATCTTTCTCTGTCACTTTTAAGAATGAAGTACCATTTTGGTCCTTCATGTTTTTTAGATGAGACCTTTTAGTCCCTCAAAATGAGGAAATTCACTTTTAGTCTCTAAAGATTTTTTTATGGGACACTTATGCTTTGTTTGGTTGCACGAGAGAAAATGATAAGAGAGAAATGAGGAAGAAAGAAGTAGGGAAGAAAGATTATAGGAAGAAAATGAGTAAAGTTCGCGGTTGTTTGATATGAGAGAAAATGTGAAGAAATAGGGAAGATAGAAAAGTTAAGTTTTCTTCCCTTTCGTTTGGTTGAAGAGAAAAGTGGAAAGAGAGAAAACAATAAATTTGTCAAAAGACAACTATACCCTTATTTTACACAATATAAATAAATATATTTTTTCTTTTTCACATATATGTATATTTAAAATAACAAAAAAAAAATCGCTTCAATTATTTTTTGTTTAATAAAAATTTCGAGTCCAAAATATTTAAAAAAAACAATTTTTTTATTGAAATAAAAATGCTTTATTTTTTTAATAAAAAATTAAAAAATGTCAAATAAAGTGAATAAGTGAAAGACAGATGAGTAATTTTATGTGTCAATCTCAGTTTTCTCTCCATTTTCTCTTCTCTTGATGAGAGCAAACTTTTTCTCATGGGACCCACCACATTTTCTTTCCTCCCTCATTTTCTCTCCTCAGCCAAACAGAGAGAAAACTTTGTTTTCTCCCTATTTTCTCTCCCCAAAATCACCCCAACCAAACAAAGTGTTAAGTCCACAGTTGAAGCAGTTGACAAAGTGGACGGAGGGACTTAAGTGTCCCAAAAAAAAATCTTCCAGGATTAAAAGTGAATTTTCATGTTTTGAGGGACTAAAGTGTCCCATCTAAAAAACCTGAGAGTGGTACTTCACTCCACTTTTAATTATTCTCTATTTAGTTTATCATGGATAGTTTTTATTTTTTATTTTTTATTTTTATTTTTTTACAAGAGGGGCCAAAGGCCAAAAATAAAGCAAAAAATTACACCATAGTGATATCCCTAGGGAAAGCTATCCCAGCATAATCAAGAAAATGTAATCTCTTAAGGCCTTCAGGAGGTTCTTTCATGATATGACAAATATAATTATTGTCAAGGCTAAGGTTGGCCAAATAGTCCGGAATATTGTTTCCTTCGCGCATGGTATGAGAAAAAATAACTCTCCAAATTCTTTGACACAAAAGATCTATACTTTGATTCGTAGGGATGGAAATAGGCTAGGTTGGACCAGGCCTGTTCTAATATAAGCCTGGTTCACTAACAAGCCTAGTTTTTAGGTCTGGTCTAGCCTATTTACCTGTTTCAGACATTTCTTTATGCCTGAGACTAGCCTATTTACCTGTTAGCTTCTTAAAAAGCCTACAGTAGAATTGATATGCAGTTGCTTTCATTCATTTGTTGTCATTGATTATTTTAACAAAATGGCAACAAAACCAAAATGAAGCAAGACTGCAAACCTATTACAATATTATTTAGAACATCACTTTCCCTCGTCGTGTTATTTATATGAAGGTGAGGGTGTACACAACATGACAATTTGATAATGAGTTAGACCCTACCTTTCACTTAGTATTAGGATTAGGATTATGATGTTTTCAATTATTATGAAAGAACATACACAAGCAAAAAAACAGAGATACCAGATAATGAATAACTATTATGAAAGAACCTTATCTTGATGAGGGAAGTTGAGTGACTGATTACTAGCACGAACGTTGGACCAGTAGACACTGACGGGAGGAACAAACGAGAAGACACCAGCTGAAGGAGCGGACACCAACCTACAAGCAGAGCAGAGACTGGTTGTGGCGATTGTGACTTGTGAGAGGCAAAGAAGGAGAGGAGACCGACAGTCATAGAGAAAGGGAAACACAATGAGTCAGTGACACCGATTAGGATTTGGGATTTTAGAAAAAGCAAGTAATATAATAATAGCAATAATATTTTAATAATAATAATAATAATAAATTAAATATAAATATTATATATTATTAATAGGCCAGCCTATTAAGCCTATAAGACTTTTTTATGAAACAAAGTCTGACCTCTTAAATTAAATAGGCGAAAAAAAACCTATGACTAACCTCTTTTCTAAAAGGGTCAGGCCAATCAAGGCCCTAAATAGGCCAAGCCATAGGCCCATAATAAACTGATTGGCATATTTCCATCCCTAACGTTGAATTAAAGGATTAACATTCCCAGCACCAATGTTTCTCCTTCCCTTATTAAGAAAGTTGATAATGGTGAGACAGTCGGACTCAATGATGAGATTTTTGATATCTTTCTTCCACGCAATGTTGAGGCCTATGAGGATACCCCAAAGCTCTGCATTATAAGTTGTGGTTATACCGATTTTTTTAAAGAAGCCGAATCTCCATTTGCCTTCCCTCTCTCTAAAAACTCCTCCACATCCCGTTATGCTCGGGTTACCCTTTGATGCTCCGTTAGTGTTCAGCTTTATCCAATCTTCATGGGGTTTTATCCACCGAATATAAACTTTCTCTCAATTCTTCATAGAGTTCCTATGCCTATAGCTAGCAATGTTCTGTACCTGCAAAAAAAAATAAAGCATTTTAGATTATGAGGATAAGAAAAAATAGACTCATTCAAAGCCCTATTCCTCCACAACCTGAGGTAATATAAAGTACACATGAAGATAATTCTCCATTGTTCCTTGTCAAATCTCCCCCATCCAGTTGCCAAATTTTGACGAATTTAGGTGTTAAGAGGGTATTGAAGAAATCCCTATGGATGTCCGAGCCAAGCAGAGTTTTCCACACCTCAATAGCTTTAGGACAATCTCTATGAACGTGTAGAGTAGTTTCCTATAGCCCTCTACATTTGTTACAATTAGAAATTTTGAGACCCCATTTGCATTTTATACTATTGGTAAGAATACGGTCGTGGCCCATTTTCCATAAATGAAACTTCCACCTTTCCAAACCTTTTGATTTCCAAATTTCCATCCAAGGGAGCTACTCAACAGTAGGTATCTCATTTGACAACATCTTATAAGCATGCTTAACAGAGAACTCTCCATTATCAGTTTCACTCCAAATAATTTTATCCTCCCCCAAGTCCCTCTATGTGTGTGTGGGAAATGCATCTGATTTTATTTAGAGCATATTGATCTATGATATTATGCAAAATCTGAAAATCCCAGTTGCCACTAGGACCTGTCATATCTTTAACAAAAGTCATATCTTATTCCAAATCTAAAGGGAAGAGGGAAAAGTCTTTTAGAATGATGTCTTCACCTAACCATTTGTCTTTTCAGAACCAAGTCCCTCTCCCATCAGATATTGAAAATTGCAAATTGTTCAAAATATTAGGCTAGAGATGAACAATCTTTTTCCATAGGGAAGAATCATGATTGGTAGAAACAACTTCTTTCATCAAGTCTCTCCCTCTAGCATATTTTCCTTTTGGGACTTGAACCGAAAGTTCATTAGGTTTGGTTAAAATACCTCATCCAAATTTCATAATAAAAGCATCATTAAAAATAACAATACGTTTAAAACCAAGGCCACCACTAGAGCTAGGAAGACACAACTTATCCCACCCTATAAAGTGATCTTGAGTACTACCCCACACAAAGTTTCTCTATTGGTCATATTTAAATATAATTGTTTAACATGCACAATACCCTTCTTTATGATATGCTTATTATTCAACTACAGCTTGGAGATATTATTTTTTTATGACTTCCATATGTGAATGATTTTATAAACCATAGTTATTTTTTAATATGAAGCTTTTTATGATACATGAAATTAGCTCATACTTACATGTATGAAAATTTTATTTTTTCCTACGCCAAGACTAAAACTCTCGCCCAAATAAACTAGAGGACGGGAATCTATACATTTTATTTTTTTGCTTTTTGAATTTAAAATTTGAAATGTGTATAGGTCTTAGCACTTTTTATCATTCATTATGGGTAAAAAAAATTGTAGATTCACTCTTTCTCTCCTGGGTATCACACCCCTTTATGGCATTTGGGGAAGTTCATGGACTTCCAAGTCAAATTTTTGAATGAGTAGCATGAACCTAGACCCAAATTTTTTATTCAAATTTTTGAATCAGAATTTTTTTCCCTCATCAATAAATAGGAGACCCAAAACGTTATCATCTTTTTACTCTCTCAAGCAAACAAAAGAACAAAGAAATTTGCTTCCATTTTCTAAATGAAAATCGTGGACAGCATAGAGACTAGGAGGCAAGAAGTTTTCTCATCCCTTGAAGTCTTAATGAAGAGTTCCCTTCTTGTGTGTTCACCTTTTTCTTTAAGGATCTAAGTTACTTCTTATCTTTTTATTCCATATTCATTTTCTTTAGTTTTTGAAAATGATTGTTGCTAAAATCTCATTTGTTCTAGTATTAAAATAAATATTCCTACTACTAATACTACTACTACCACTAATATTATTCCAACCTATACTAATACTACTACAAGTAGTATACATGGATATATATTTGATTCCTTGTTACATGAATGTGTGTTAAAGGATATGATTTTATGTATGTAACTATGAAAAAAAAATATTTTTATGAGTATTTGTGGGTTGAAAGTATTTTTGTGTTATGAAAAATATAACTACTATATGATATGAATAATTATAACTCAAGTTCTATATATTCTTCTCTATCAAAAGGTTTGTTCTTTTTAATTTTTATGCATTCATGTAGGTGTTGTTTTAAAAAAAAAGTTTTGAAAAAAAAAGGGAAAGGGGAAAATTTTGTTGAAGAGGAAAAGAAATTTTTTTTGAAAATAAATAGTTCTCTATTTTATGTAGTTCATTTTGTGCAAAGTTTTATTTTTAAAGCTTATTATCAAAGCCCTTTTGAAATTTTTCTCATACTTAGACTATGCATTTTTTTGGACAAACCATGGAGAACATTAGTACTAATGTTTAAGGTGTTGGAAAACTTTATAAACGAAATCAGTTATCAGATACTGAATCATTCATGTCAAATCAATGAGAGAATCTAGAAAGCGGAAGCGTACCTGAATCCATGGGGAAGATTGAAGATTAGACTTTCAGCACTTTAGGGTTCTTGATCTTCCAAGTCTTAATGCACTACTTTTATCCAAATGAGATATGGTTCTCTCTTCTCTTGTCTGATTGATGGAATGTCAGAAAATAAGTTATGGCATATGACTTGGGGACCATACCCCTTATATATATGGTAGTTCACATAACCTTTCGCGAAGGGTTGCGATTATGTAACTATTCTTATTTCTATTTCGGCCCATCAACGATATAGAAATAAGACTGGTATCTACAATATAAATACCATACTAAATTAGATGTTATATATATAGCCTAATACCTTAAACATTTAAATGATCACTTTACATAGGCTAACTATTTAAATAGCGTATATAATACATGATTAATTATATATGTTGTCCCACTTATTAGATAGATATCCAACAATCTCCCACTTGGGACACATATACATCACCGTAGAATCATGCATAATATATAACTTATGAGCTCAGAAAACCGCTATCTTTATCAATACAACATCTCTAACAATCTGGTCCATCTATCATATTAACATAGGATCAAAGCGATCTTTGTTACACTTATATCGTAACTAGACCCTCAATGGTCACGTATATTGATACAATCGACGACATAGATCAAGTATGGAATTGTAGCATGAAAATTACATATAATAAAGTGATCTAAATATGCCTATTTCCAACTGGTCCTACTTTATTCTTTAGTGAGATCCTAATAAATAATTTCAGGAGTGAAAATCAAACATATATAAAATAACTTTAATTCACTGAAGGTACTCATGAGTATGTATACAAATAATTAAACAAATAAATAAAACATGTAACTACAAACTCCCACTAGACTAGTATATCATCTAATGATACAACACCCATATGAGCTATGTGCTCGTGAAAAACCTTAGGTGGTAAACCTTTAGTAAGTGGATCTGCAACCATGGAGTTTGTACCAATGTGTTCTATAGCTATCTGACCACTCCGAACTCTTTCCTTTACAATCAGGAACTTAATGTCTATGTGCTTTGACTTTGACGAGCTCCTATTGTTGTTGGAATATAATACTGTTGACTTATTATCACAAAATAACTTCAATGGTCTTTCAATACCATATTCTAATATTCACAGCCCAGTGACAAAATTTCGCAGCCATATGCAATGATTGGACGCCTCATAACATGCTATATAATCTGCTGCCATAGTAGAAGAAGTAATGAGTTTCTGCTTTTCACTCTTCCATGAAATAGCTCCTCCAAACAGTAAATATACATAGCCAGATGTGGATCTTCGACTATCTTGGCATCCAGCAAAATCAGAATCAGAATACCCAATGATCTCTAATTGATCTGATCTTCTATATGTGAGCATATAATTCTTTGTTCTTTGTAAATACCGCATAACCCGTTTGGCTGCTATCCAATGATCCATCCCCGGATTTCTTAAATATCTGCCAAGAACTCCAACAATGTATGCAATATCTGGACGCGTACACACTTGAGCATACATCAAACTCCCTACAGCCGAAGCATAAGGAATCTTTTCCATCTCTTTCATTTCAAAATCATTTTTGGGGCACTGGTTAAGACTAAATTTGTCTCCCTTAGCAACAGGAGTGTCACCTGGTTTACAATCTTTCATGCCGAATCTCTTAAGGATTGTTTCAATATAGCTCTTTTGCGATAATCCTAGAATACCTCGAGAACGATCACGATGTATTTGAATCCCTAATACAAAAGAGGCTTCTCCAAGATCTTTCATTTCAAATTTCTTTGATAGAAATCTCTTGGTTTCAAGCAATAAACCCGTGTCGTTACTAGCAAGCAATATATCATCGACATATAGAACCAGGAAGATGTGTTTACTCCCACTAAATTTATGGTATATACAATCATCAACTAAATTCGCCTCAAAACCAAATGAGGTAACAACATCATGAAATTTGTGATACCATTGACGGGAAGCCTGCTTAAGCCCATAGATGGATTTCTTTAGTTTACAAACCATTTTCTTTGCATCTCCAATAACAAAGTTTTCTGGCTGTACCATATATATTGTTTCATCAATGTCACCATTGAGAAATGCAGTCTTTACATCCATCTGATGTAGCTCAAGATCAAAATGAGCCACAAGTGCCATTACAATCCTAAAAGAGTCTTTTGAAGATACTGGAGAGAAAGTCTTTTTATAGTCAATGCCTTTCTTTTGAGTATATCCTTTTCCACCAAGACGAGCCTTAAATATTTCCACATTACTCTTTGAATCCTTCTTGGTTTTATATATCCATTTACAACCAATAGGCTTCTCACCTTCAGGTAAAGGGACAAGATCCCAAACATCATTGTCTTACATGGACTTAATCTCTTCATTCATGGCATCAACCCACTTTTGAGAATTAGAACTTTGCATAGCTTGATGGAAGTTAATTGGATCTTCTTCCATCATTCCAATGCCATCCTCATGTTCTTGAAGAAAAACAACATAATCATCTGAAATTGCATTTCTTCTCTCTCTAGTAGATCTTCTTAATGGCATTTGTTCTTGAGGTTGTTGAGCTTGTTCTTCAGGAACAATAACTTGATTTTGAATAGGGACCTCATCAACATTGTCTTGTTCTAGATTTATTGGAACAATGTCGGAATTAGAAACTTGGTCATTATTAATAACAACTGTAGGAAGAGAAAAAAAATTTCTCTTCAAAAACAATGTTTCTAACCCTATCTCCCCCCTCAAACTCAACATCCTCAAGAAAACGGGCATTCCCTGTCTCAAAAAAGGACCTATTTGTGGGATCATAAAACTTGTAACCCCTTGACCTTTCAGAATACCCAACAAAGTAGCAGGTGATTGTTCTTGAGTCTAGTTTCTTTTCATTCGGCCTATATGGTCTTGCCTCAACTGGACAACCCCAAATGTGAAAATGTTTCAAACTAGGCTTTTTACCAGTCCATAATTCATAAGGGGTTTTTTGCCACTGCTTTAGTTGGGACTCTGTTAAGTATATAAGCTGCAGTCTTTAATGCTTCTCCCCAGAGGGATTCTGGTAAGGTAGAATGACTAATCATACTCCTTACCATGTCTTTAAGTGTCCTATTTCGTCTCTCGGAAACACCATTCATGCTAGGGCTACCTGGCATAGTGTATTGCGGGACGATACCACATTCCTCTAGAAATTTAGCGAAAGGTCCTGGACGTTGTTCACCTGATCCATCATATCTTCCGTAGTATTCACCACCACGGTCAGATCTGACAGCTTTAATCCTTTTGCTAAGTTGATTCTCAACTTCAGCTTTAAATGATTTGAATACGACCAAAGATTGAGATTTCTCATGAAGTAGATACAAGTAGCCATAACGAGAGTAGTCATCTATAAATGAAATGAAATATTGTTGACCATTCCAAGAGGCTGTAGGGAACGGTCCACAAATATCAGTGTGAATAAGTTCTAAGACGTATGTACTCCTATAGGCTTTTAGTCTCCTCTTGTTTGTTAGTTTCCCCTTTATCCACTCAATACAAACTTGAAAGTTTGTTAAGTCAATGGGATCAAGAATTCCGTCTGACACAAGCCTTTCTATTCTTTGTTTAGAAATATGACCTAATCGCTTATGCCATAATGAAGCGGGACTCTCATTTGTTAACTTGCGTTTTGTGCCACGTGAACTTATATGCAAGGATTCATTAGATGAAGAAATAGTGTCAAGCAAATATAGGTTATCATAAAAAGATAAAGAACCAGTACCAACGATATTTGAATCTAGACACAAATTAAACTTATTATTTCCAAATGAGCAAGAATAACCAAATTTGTCCAACATAGAAATAGAAACCAAATTACGTCTAAATGACGGTACAATATATGTCTCTTTCAAATACAAATTATAACCAGCCGTTAATAATAACCTAAATGTTCCTATTGCTTCAACTTCAACTGTTTTGCCATCGCCTACGTAGATGTATCTTTCAGCATCAATTGGCATCCGACAACTTAGGCAACCCTGCATGGACACACTTATGTGAGTAGTAGCACCGGAATCTATCCACCAAGTGTGCCTGGGCACAGAAGCTAAATTAACTTCAGAACAAACCAAACCAAAATTTGTACCTTTCTTTGCACGCCAAGCATGATATTTAGGACAGTTTTTCTTTACGTGATCTTTGCTTTTGCAAAAGTAACACCCATCCATTTTCTTATGCTTAGTAGAAACTGCAGCAACTTCATTGTCATTTTTCCTTTTCCTTTTCTTGTCTTTAGAGTTAGTCGCCAAATGAGCACTTTCAGTCTTATCTTGCTTCAACCTATCCTCTTCTTGTACACAGTGTGAAATAAGCTCATTAAGAGTCCATTTATCCTTTTGGCAGTTGTAACTGACCTTGAATTGACTGAATTGTGTAGGAAGAGATATCAAAATTAAATGCACAAGTAAGTCCTCAGACAACTCTAATTTTAGTGCCTTTAATTTTGAAGCAAGATGAGACATCTCCATGATATACTCCCTTATGTTCCCTTGTCCTTTATACTTCATTGAAACAAGCTTAGACAATAGTGTGCTAGTTTCAGCCTTTTCATTTTTAGCAAAACGCTTTTCAATCTCTTGAAGGAACATTTTGGCATTAGTCTCTTCAGACATAGTATCCCTGAATGTTTCTGGAGTTGCACGTTTCATGATCATAAGACTCATGCGATTAGAACGCTCCCACTTCTCAAAATTCTTTTTATCCTCAGCAGAACTTTGTTCTGTAAGATCAGTGGGTCGCTCATCCCGAAGTGCAAGGTCCAGATCCATGCAACCGAGAACAATCATAACGTTCTCTTTCCAATTCTTGAAATTTGTGCCATTAAGCACTGGTATGGAATTAATATGTGCAGATATTGTAGAAGCAGAAGAATTAACTGAACAAAGAACAAAACATACAAAATAAATAATTAAACTCACAATTAACTTTAATAAATAAGTTCAAAAAATGGTGGGGCCCATCACAAGGTATCTAGCACAACATTAACATTCAGTCTTTGGATAGAAATATTAACTTGTAAATGATACACTCAGTGTAGTAATCAAATATTAATAATTAATCATGTCAAACAATAACCCTTTCTTTGGATCGACTTATTATTTACATGGAAAACCTCATAATTATTACATATTTATTACCACATGAATGTTTGAAATTTTGGCCAAATAGTAATCTACCTTGGGGTCGGTCAATATTCGCATAAATTACAAACATACAACAATCTTAATATTCCTAACAAATTAATTTACACATGAGAGGCTACTTGGGTAACATGATGTATGTATAAATCAAATTGCTATAAAATATTAGACATCACAGAAAACACCAATATAGAATTTATTTTTCCGGATCACTATAACGAATTAATCAAAACTGTTATATAAATTAGAAACACAAAATTAATTTATACATAACAGTATTAATACTATTAAAAAACAAACAAGTTTCTTGAAAAGTTACAATGTAAACTGAATTTTCTATGGATACATAAAACACATGCAATAAGTTAATAGATGAACAATGCAATGTTTCATGAAAAGGAGCATGTCTGAATCAATTGAAATAGAAGAAATTGAGAAGAGCATGGCACACATTATGTAATAGCAGTTATTTTAGAGGGAAAAGAAAAAAATCCCGTATGAAAATTGACTATAGATAAATAGACTTTGCCGAAATGATAAGCCTCATGCAAAATAGATCATTGACAAGCAATTATAGGCTAGAAACGAATAAGGCAAGAAAGTGCTGCATAAGAACTTAATTCAATTATAAATCTGTGAAGCATACGACATGGCATATACATATATATATATGCAAATAATATAATAACGTTACTTCGGTTTTCAAAAGATAAACGCATGCCAAATGAAACCGTACTCAAGAAAGGAATTTGCATGCCAGGGAAGAAACCACCAAAGAGCAAGTACTGAATCAACGTAAATGGCATGAGAGAAGAAAAAATATCTCTTAATGATTCAACATGAAAGTGGCTCTGATACCACTTGTTGGAAAACTTTATAAACGAAATCAGTTATCAGATACTGAATCATTCATGTCAAATCAATGAGAGAATCTAGAAAGCGGAAGCGTACCTGAATCCATGGGGAAGATTGAAGATTAGACTTTCAGCACTTTAGGGTTCTTGATCTTCCAAGTCTTAATGCACTACTTTTATTCAAATGAGATATGGTTCTCTCTTCTCTTGTCTGATTGATGGAATGTCAGAAAAGAAGTTATGGCATCTGACTTGGGAACCATACCCCTTATATATATGGTAGTTCACATAACCTTTCGCGAAGGGTTGCGATTATGTAACTATTCTTATTTCTATTTCGACCCATCAACAATATAGAAATAAGACTGGTATGTACAATATAAATACCATACTAAATTAGATGTTATATATAGCCTAATACCTTAAACATTTAAATGATCACTTTACATAGGCTAACTATTTAAATAGCGTATATAATACATGATTAATTATATATGTTGTCTCACTTATTAGATAGATATCCAACATAAGGCACATGCCTTTGCTATCCAAAATTGTTAAGTCATGTATGTTTATGATAGAGCAATGCTTTGTGATCTGTAAATATGATTTAACTTTGTTTGATTTTAGAATTATGTTAGAAATATTTTTAGATTTATAAGGATATGATTTTAAAGAATTTCTTTGTTGTCCAGAATTTTTTAATAATGTTTATGAACTTAGAAATTTATTTGTTCATGTGTAAGACTTAGAATTTTAGTAGCAATTTATAAATAAAATTTTGGTCGAACTTTATGTGTTTTTGAAATATTTTGCAAATGGTCTTAGTCGATGTCCAAAATTTTCAGTATGCCATTTTAGTGTAACACAATTGTTGCGAGTAATTTTGGTAAGTCTTATTATGTGTTTTGAAGTTTTAAACGGTTTGATAGTTTATAAGATATGAATTATAAATTTTTAGATGTGCTTGCCTTAGATTATGTAAAATTATTATTTAAAAAATTTTACTGCATTCATATAATGTAGATTAGTTATAGTAAAGTAGATATTAATTATATTGTTGCCTTTGTTTGGGATTGGTGAAGGAGACGAAGGTTCGAGAGTATCGAACGTTCGACCAAACATCTTATCCGGAGTTTCTGCAAGATTTTCAGGTGTGTGAGAGAAGTTTTACTAAGACACCATGGTTTTTAGCGTAATATTATGACGTTTTGTATACTATCTCAAAGGTAAGATGTAACATCCTTAATTTTATTCTAAGTACAATTAGAATAATAAATAGCTTAAGAAAATGATAATTATGTTCAAGAATAATTAAGGTAATGAATTAGGATTATTTTTCGTGCTATGAGGTAATTGGATAGCCCTAGCAAAGAATAAGAGGTTGAAAGACGGGGGAAAACGAGTGTTAGAAATGACATTTTCGGTGTTATAAAAACGCTATATTAGGAAATTAAAAATAAAAGATTTACAACTTCAAACACAAATTTCACCGTTGGATGTGAAGATTAGTACGTAGGGAAGCTTGCTTTCAAATTTGAGCAAGATCCGATGGGTAACAAAAAAGTTATGGCACTTTGAAGTGCAAAGAAATAAAAGAAAATAAAAAGAAGCAGTGCACTAACCAGTTAGTCATTTCACTAACCGGTTATCACGCGTCAGACCAGAAAAAAAAAGGGATTTGGAGGGGACGAAATTGCCATTAAGTGGCAAGCTTCTTGGGCAAGTTTTGGCCATCATACATTCACAACTCAAACTTCATTTTCTCCGTTGCAAAATGCTCTCTCTTCCTCTTGATCTCCATCATCATCAACACCAAACAAAGCAAGGGCATCATCTTTCCTCCATAGCCAAGTCACAAATCAAGCTCCACCTTCCCATTTCTCTCTCTCTCTCTCCCTCACGTTTTCACTCTCTCCCTCTCCTCCCTTGGAATTCCAAACACCCACCATGGGAGACCTCAAGCTCTAGGTAAGATTGATGCAAGTTCCTTTCCTCTCTTCCTTCAATTTGCATAAATCATCATCATCTCTAACCATGACCATTGAAGCTTTCTCTCTATACGCTAAGGCTTGGGAATCAAGCTCCCTTCCTCCCTTTCACTACGCATTTGGTGGCTATTTGGGTTGTGGTTCAAGAAAAAAGAGTTAGGGTTTCGTACTCCCTCATCCCTCTATAAGGTTAAGGCAAGGAGTGAGTGTTACCTTGATTTAGGAAATAGTTGCTAGTTAGTTCACAGTGATGACTAAGAATGTGTGTATTTTTGAGATTGAACCCTAGGATAGTTAATATAGACATAAAGGTAAGGTATGAAATTGAATGAATTGAACCCATGTGATAGATATGAATATTTGTTGTTGAATAATGATGATGATTGTGAATGTATGTTGTTGTGAAAGGTTGATAACTAAGAATATATGTTGAATGGGAAATGTGGTTATGTATGTTTGAATAATAATTATGAGATATGTGAACGCTTACCTGAATTGTGTGCTTGGTAATTGATGACACAAATGAAAGAAAGAGTAATAAATCAAAGTTAAATGGAAAGAGCAGTTGATTGATCCATTGGGGGACACTGAACCACTAGGTGCCCTGTTAGGTGTCAGATGACCCATTAGGAAAACGACCCATCAGGTGCAAACGACTCATTAGGTCCAAACGCCCTGTTAGGTGCTTGTGTACCCAAAGGATCAATAAGTTGCGGGGTAATTAAAATGTTAAAAGTGAAAGAAAAGAAAAACAAATGAAATTGAACTAAGTGCATAAAAGATCCAAATGAAAGAGAGTGAAGTAAACGAAAAAGGGCCTAACGGGTGATTCATGGCCTAATGGGTGAAAAGTGACCTGATGGGTGTAAAATATACCTAATGGATGACAAATGACCTAACAGGTGCACGAAATCCTAGTGGTGCATAGAAAGATAAAAAGAAATGAATGTGAGGTTGTTGAACTAAAGAAAAGAGAAAATAGTTAAGTATGGAATATGGAAATAAGAAATAGAACTAATGTAAATGTTTGAGTGTGAATGAGCATGATTGGAATGGTGAGTGAAAGTTTGTGAAACATTTGTTAATTGTGTTTGACTTAGTATGTTATTATGACCAGTTAGAAACTGTTTTTCTACTTCATGTTTAATGCTCACCTCCTTACTGTTTATACAGGTACTGAGCTTGAGTTAGCACAGCCCCCGGTCGAGCAGGAGTTAGTATGTTATTAGTTGTGGTGTCATTTATTTTGTTTATGTCCTGGTTATTTTGGGTTGATCATGATGTTGTTCGTTTTGTATATGAATTGTAAAGAAATTTTTTTTGGGGTTTAGCCAGGACCACTTCCTATGGGTAGGAAGTATATTTTTGGGAAGCTTAAACGATTCCAAAACTTGTTAGTATTTGCTGCTATCTCTGATGTGGTTGCATTATGATGCACAATAATTATGTTATGGCCCTGTTGGCTTTCTGAATTATATGAATATTGATTTATGACAAGTTTACAGGAAAACTTTATTTTGGGAATGTCAATGAAACAAAGGAAACTCCGTCCGTTTTCACGGAGATTTTTATAAGTTAAAGAGTTTTTAAAAGAAATTTTCAATTCACTAATTTACTAATGGGTAGTTAAGGGTAAATAAAGAAGGGTGTTACATAAGAAGTAATGGTCTAATAGTTTAGTAGTATGGCGGTAATTTAGTGTATGTGATTACCCATTCATATGAAATGGCTAAGATCGTCATTATTGCATGATTGTGTGTATATGAAATTGAGTATGATTTAACGTTGTTATCTTGTTGATGAAATAACATGAATAATTCGTTATTACTGTTATGTTATTTCTGTCATTATATTGTCTATCAAAAAAGAAAATTGGTGAACACTTGAGGAAACAGCGAGGAGAGAAACTTAAGTATTGAGAATTTGTTAGTTTGCCTTTGGGTTATACTGAAATTTTATTTCAAGATTTTTACCAATTTAAAATACACGAAGAGAAGTATTGTTTGTTTTTGTGGTTAAAGACCTTATTTGCTAAGGCATAATTCATAAGACATTAAGAGACTTCAGAACTTTGTATGTACAATGAAGATACCATGGGTATAAGATTTTGGAACATTTCCCATTCAACGCTCTATATGACGTGTCAAATTTATTTTGGTTTCGGTTGGCCACGTGTGAGGTTGCCCTGGTTGCGAGCATATGTTATACCACTTTACTAAGTGGAGATTATGATTATGATGTTGTTAAAAATTTTAATAATGGTCGAGTCCCATTAGAAGCGCTCTGAGTAGAGAATGCGATTGCTACATTTGGTGTGGGGCTTAGAACGGGTCAACCAACCTTTTTTAAATAATTTAAAAGACTTCCCTAACTCTACGAGATGAGTGTGGAGCAGTGGAGAGGAAAGATACCTTGGGTACCTACGGGGGCTCAGTCGTGGATTGTGATAGGGGAGGGAAAAGATAGTGAACGTCAAGAAGCCAAGAGGAATTCTCTAGGCTTTGATGATGTTATAATGTCCGGGTTACGACTGGCAGGCCGTACGTAGTAAGGACTGCACTCAAGACTAGAGAAGGATTGTCACCACCTTGAACAAATCGAGAATGGTGAGAGAGAACCTGAACGAGACTAGATGGACAGCGCGCATGAGCACTTTTATATTTTAGATCCATTTGATATTTTAGCTAACACGCGTGAGTGGTTGCAAGCATTTTTATTTTATGACATTGATGTCGGCATGGTAAAGTTCCTGTACGTCCTATTTGATTCTCGACATAGGATTGGTTGGACTTTAGAGGAGATGTAATCATGTGTGCTGACTGAACTTCTTACCTCAATAATATTCCTCCTCACATCATTGACGAATCCGATAAACATTGTAACTTTGATTAAAAGATTGATGCCACCCAGAAACTCTCCAAAACTTTTATTTCATGTGACTCTCTGTACATCTGTGATTATGTGTATTATTTTATTGTCTTGATATTATGTCTATTGTAAACCCATAACGTTGACGATCCATTCGTCTGGATCGCTTACTCTCTCCATCTTCCCTGTTTTGTATGTTTTTGTGAATGAATTTAGATGGCGGACATCCTACAGTTTTGGATGACTATCATGATGGGGAAAGCATGGGAGCAAATTGACAAGGACAAGACATTTTAAATCATGTGCACTTACGAAGTACCGACCCGGATCATGTCGCAACTAGAGTAGTATCGATTCCCATCAGAGTTACGTCGTACCCTTGGATCTCTCTTATGGGAAACTAGGATAGTTGTGATTTAGAAGAGGTGTTATGTAGAGTGTTCTTTTGACTAGTGGATAATATTGTTTTGTCTTCATTTATGTACCACTCTGTTATTTTATTTATCAACCTTTTTGCAATGGAAGTGATGCATGCTGAGTAGCATCACACGGTTTATGAATAAGGATGAGGATCTTTTGTCCCCAATTTTCCTATCTCCCTGTCTCCAGCCAATCATACTTCATCAATTATTACAAAAATGTCATGCAAGTTGGGAAGTTAATTTTCAATTTTTAAAATTGTGTGTAGTGGGTACAGGGTTTGGAACAGACTTTGGGATAGGTGATCTTTGTCCTATGAATAAAGCAATGTTTTTCAATAAGATATTTTTCGCAACAACCATTGATATGTTTTTGAGAAATGAGTTTGAGAAGGAAATGTTGTGACTACTCGGTCTGGGAGGTTGAAGTAAATGGTGATTATCGTCGACTGACTCATTGTTGTCGCTAGTAATTGAAAAGAGTAATTAAAATAAACGTCTTTTAAATATTTTCTTTCAAAAAAATTTACTCCGATTTTTCACAATTATTTTAAAAGCAAATATATTTTGAAGTTACCAAATCAGGGTGGAGAATGCATGTACTTCATGTAGATCACTATCCTAGATTGAGTTTGATAGCAAAATAATGAATACTTTCTCCAGTCCTATGTATAAGACTCTTTTAGGAAAAAAAAACTTGGACTTATTTGTAAGACCTTTTAGGGAAAAAATAAATATTAGTGCTATTTGTAAGACCTTTTAAGGAAAAAATATTGGTCCTATTTGTAAGACCCTATTCAAATTTCCAACAATATTTAATTACTTCTTTTCAAAAGAACCCATATTAAATCAACACTTTTTAGAATCTCAATGACAATTATAAGGATAGTTTTGAAAAAATGTATTTAATGTTTATATTTTCAATGCCACTAACAATCTTTATCTACTTTTTTGGTGAATGTGAATTTCTTGGAATGAGTATCTACAAGCTAATTAATACTCCATTCGTCTCTAAATATAAGACCCCTTTGGAAGATTTCACGTCCATTAAGAAAGTGGAATAATTTAGTTAATTGTATTGGAAATGTGAACTTTTGAAATGTTTACGCCTATTAATATTATTGAAAATCTAAAAAGTGATAAATAAATAGGGGTGTTTGTGAAAAAAAGTAATTAATGATCATTGAAAATTGGTAAATGGTCTTATAAATAAGGACAAAATAAAAGTGTCAAAAGGTTCTTATATTTAGGGACGGAGGGAGTAATAAATATATTTTAGAGGTATATCCTTGCAATTTCATCATATGCTATCATGTGTTAAACTAACCTTAATATTTTAGAGGAATGATAGTGATGGAGCTTACTAATTATCTTCATAAGTCATGAGAATTGAACATGACAAACACATCCTCTATGATGTGAAGAGTTTGGTAATCTCAAAAAAAAAAATAATAATAATAATAATAATAATAATTTGAAAATTTTCATAAATTCTTTATGTACTAAATAAAGTGATCAAATCTACGAATTTGACAATGTAATGCATTTCAACATTGCATATGCACTCTACTAAGGAGTTCATGTGGAAGACCATATTCATCATGTATGCACACATATGTTCCTTGTGATCCTTAATATAAACCCTTCTTGAGAATTACTTTTTTGTCCTATTTATTACATAAATTTACTTTTCAATGATATTTAATTACTTTTTTCCCCAAATATCATTATTTGCTCAACACTTTGAGTTCCAATAATAATTATAGGGAAAATTTTAAAAAAATATATCAAATATTTACATTTTCAATATTACCAACAATACTAGCTAACTTTCTTGATAAACACGAATTATTCTAAAAGGGGTATTATATTAAGGTCGGTAACGAGGGCGATTTTGGCAATAACAATACTTTATAATTTGTTAATCCTATTATTGTAGTTATTGTGGTGTTATTATGTCTAATATAGATACTATAAAACTTAGTTATTGTGTAATCAGAAATTAGCTTCTATTAGTAAGCTCTAAAATCACATCAAAAATTATTAACAAACCTACAAAATTAACTTACAAATAAATCGCTTACATTACAAAAACAAAAACAAAACAAAACAAAAAAAAAAAAAAAAGACGCGTCACTTGCTTATTATTGATTAGTTAACGCATCTTTTTTTCATTCTATCCTTATTATCATCTCTTTTTTTTTTTCCATCATCACATCATTAATCACACCTTCCTCTTGTTTTTACTCTTTCTACTTGCCTCATTCTTAAATGGAAGTTGCTTTTCAACCCCCGCGTACGACTTTTTAGCCCCCATTACAAATTTTCGTTGACGAAAATACCCTTGAGTTTTGTAAATCTTCCGGTAATGCTTAACCGGAGTCATTCCGGTTACCATGAGTCGGAAGCTATTTGGACCCCGTTCCGGTTTTGCGTAACCGGAAATTTTCCGGTGACCGAAAATATTCCGGTTAGGAAGAGACGAAAAGTTTTCGCAGCAAACCAACAGATCTCTCTCTCTTTTTCACTCATTCTCTCAAAAACCAACCTTCCCTTTTTTCTTTTTCTATTCTCCCTTGGATTTCTTTCTCTCTCTCATATCCTTGCTGCAGCAAAGAGAGTTTGATAGATAGATAGATACAGTGAGAGAAAGAGAAAGAGAAAGACCCTTACATAGTTACATTACATTACATGAATAACACCCGCATTAGATACTTCTACGTATATTTACCTTCCATTCCAATCTCATCATCACTAGATCCATCTACCCACCTTTGTCAAACAAACAACACTATACTATTTATATTTTACACTAACTGAATGTCTTCCGTCTAGGCAAAGTCGGAAGGTTTCCGGTTTTTCAATTTGCTGTGAAAGGGGTTTAAATTTATTCCGGTTTAGTTAAACCGGAAAGATTCCGGTTTAGTGAAACCGAAAATATTTCGGTTTGGATTTACCGGAAATTTCGCCAAATATAAGGGTATTTTGGTCCGCGAAAAATTGAAATGGGGGCCAAAAAGTCGCATACGGGGGCCAAAAAGCAACTAATCAATTATTTTTTGGGCCTTGAACCATAGGTATCTTTACCGAAAGAATCCTTTTGAAGCCAGGTAAGACAACAGTGAAAGGCAACACCTAAAAAAGTAGTACTCATTAATAATAGTAACAGTAACGTCAAGATGATTCAAGAGCAGAAATCTCCAAGTAAATGAAAAATAATAATGGAACAGTCAACTGAGTATTAGTGTATTACAATGTTTAGCAGCTAAAAGGTTACATAGAAAATCAGTTACCCGGAAAAGGAAACTAAAAGCATGTTAACACACACCACTAATAAAATCTGTTTCATTCATTGTCATTTGTCACACTACTACTTCCAGAGCTTGACAAACTTGTCATGACTGGCTGAAGCAACCAAACCATTTACAGTTGAAACTGCCAAGGAAGCAATAAGGCCATCATGGCCAGACAATGTCATTGTCTTGTTCTCGGTTATGTTCCAGAGCTCCAATGACTGCACATCAAGCAAAGTGTAACAGGTCAAATTACAACATAAGTTTTTTTTTAATAGCCAAACATTTTATTTTCTTTTTCATATTTTAGAAAGCGCAGTGCCCGAGGTTTTAACCAGGACGCACTAACACTTCATGTCTCGCAGCTTGACCAATTGAGCTAGCTTTTGGAAACTCGGATTCCGACATTATTATGGATCATAAATATACAATCAGAAAGCAAGAGCTCTAAAATCATCAGCATCATAGACTGTAAGGACCTACTTAGAAATTTAGTGAAATGAAGAGTATCAAATCCTCTCAACCAATCAAGTTTGAGGGGATTTGAAAATACACAAAACCAAGAACAAGAAGGATTTCAAAATAAAATCATTTTATATCTTATATTTTTCCAAAGAAAGAGTTTCATTTAGAAATCAAATTACACCATATTTGTGATTGCAAAAGCCAAAACACACATTTGAAAGGAAATGAAACAGAGAAAGGATATTTGTGTAGACTTGCCTGGTAACAACCAATTACAAGCAATGAAGAATAGGTTGGATGGAAAACACATGAATGAAACTTATTGCCATTACAGCTAAGCTCATGAATACACTCCCCTGCATTCCCTGATCCAAAAGTCCAAACCCTGACAGAGTCTTCGCTGACGGAAGCCAGGAACTCCCCAGAAGGGTCCCAACACACAGAATGTATAGGCTTTGTATGCCCCTACAATCAATGAATCACATTCAAAACAGTAAAATCAGTAATGCTCGAGGTGCAAAGTATGAACAAGATAACACTTCAATTATTAGAAAAGGAATACAAAATCACTGTTAAAATTACCAAGACAACAAATATTCAAGCTCCAAAGTTGTTTGGAAATATATACAATGCTTTCGCAAGCATTTGATTCTTGTAGGAACTATCACTGTTGTTTCTTTCATTAGCCTCCCTCCGGCATAAACAATTAGGTTGCCACAGTTTGATTAAACCATTAGAGTATTTGGTTAGGTATTTGTTAGTAAGGAAATTAGTTAGTTCGGGTTGGGATAATTAGAGAAAAAAGGCATGTTGCCTATAAATAAGAAGGTTTGAGAGTGAGAGGCATCTTGTCTTTTTTAAGAGAGAATTTGGGGCCTTTAGGCATAGGGAGGTGCAGTCCCTTGAAGTTCTGCAATTTCAACTTGAAATTTGGGAAAATTTTCCTTGTTTCTTGGCAATAACATACTTTTGTCTATCATTTTCTTTAATGAAAATCAACAATCAATTTAAATTTTTAAGTTGACTTCTGATGATAACCAGGCAAGATGAAAATTGCATAACTAAAACTGTCGGACAGACCCAACAAGATTTACATACATCTAACTGAAAGCATTTAGTTATACATCTAAACTCCAACAAGAAGGCAAAAAATATAAATTATTACAACCAAGTGACCAACCTTTAATGAATAGCGGGTTGCTTGTGTCTCCACATCAAAAATAGAGACAACATTCTCTGCAGCTGCAGCAAGGCACCTCCCTAGACGAGGTTGAAATCTCATCTGTGCAGTACCACCCTAATCGGAAAGAAAATTTCAGTTTCACAAAGTTAAACAAACACATCGTCACTTCAATACACAACCTAATTTCATATAAAACAAAATATTGCTAGAATTCTACCTTTGAGACTCTAGCACAACTGCCATTGTTAATGCTCCAATACCGTATCTCGCCATCACCATCGCATGAGCAGATAAGGTCATCTTTATTAGGGTGAAAATCTAATGACATAACAGATGTAGAATGTCCCGTAAAGGTGCGAAGCGAATACCCAGGCTGCATCGGTAACAACTCATCAGATAAAGCAGAATACTAACAAGGAAAAAACACAATCCATACAAATCCTGGTAGAGGAAAACAAATTATAAAAGCCTGCAATCGTTAGCGACATCCTAACTCAAATAGATATAACATTCAAATCGTCATGCAATAGTAACATGAAGAACCTTTTCCAAACATTGTTGAAGTACAAATAAACCCATAGGAACATTAATCTAGTAAGTAGAAATTTGTGCATTAGAGCACATGATTTTTATTGTAAGATCTTTAGGTCATTAGAATTGAAGGTGCAATTCAATATGACAATATCCATGTCAAATACAGTACAATCATTGTAAACTAAGCATATGAAGCAGTAAGCTTGCACCTCACTAATCAAATTAGTCATTAAAGAATACAAAGAACACCAATGCATATTTGACCCAATCTCTCAGATAATTAACAATTGCTGAATTCAAAATTCAAAGACTAATCAGTCAATTAAGGGTTCCAGGATCCATAGTCTTCAATAAACATTTTCAATTGCAACAGCCTCGTAGCATCATACTACAGAAAAACCATTTTATGAACTTCTATACCAAGAATGAAGAAACACAGCTGTAAATGTAATATATTACAAATCTAACTCACAATACAATAGGAATAGAATTATCTGAGATATTGCACTCTTCTTATTACTGTCTATTTGCATTTATAATTTCAAAAAGAACCGAGCATAAAAAAAAGCACACAAATAAGTTAAATAATCTCACTGTACATATTTTCAGTAGAAGATAACCAAACATGCATCTTTATAACTTGTGATATGCCACGCATCACAGGCAGGGAAGAGCTTAGACTAGTTATGTGCAAAGTCAAGTTACTTCAAACATAGATTTGGAATCTATAGAAACAATTTCACCAAAGTGGTATGCTATTAGAGTAAAGCAGAAATAAAATGAACTAACATTGTCAACATCCCAAACTCTGACAGTTTTGTCGAATGAAGATGTTGCAAGACGAGGCATGCTTGGACTGAAACGGACATCAGTAATTAAAGAAGAATGCTCTTCAAGAGTAGTTTTCTGCTTTAGAGAATCTGTGAACCATAAAACAGCCTGCATCATGAAACAACCAAAGGAAATGTCACATTCTATACATAAACAGAATAAATGATACAGAAGTCCCAGTTTTTTTTTCCCAATATCCAAGAAAGAGAATTGCACAATTTCACTGCTAATTTTAGAAAGTACATTGAAAGTACTAAATAAAACACATTCAGACTAATGTCTCAACTAACCTTTTTGTCATGGCCACCACTTGCAAGCAATTTCCCATCAGATGAAAAATGGCAACAAACAACTTTGCTAGTGCTTGCACGTACAGAATTTACTTCGGAAAATGTGAAGCCTGAAATTAAAGTGAATTAATGCCCTCAATTTCAGGATCAACAACTCGTTGAATAAGTCAATACATTAAAGAGCAAAAAAGGCATCTTCACATACAAAGACAAGATAGAGAAGCACACCCCTTCTAAATTATATAACTAAGAATATGGTAGCATTTCCCACAAAAACAGAATAGATAGAAACAGGACGTTGATAGAATGAATGAATTTGTTATGTTCTCTTTGATTTCTACACCTTTTAGTGAAACCAAAATCTCCAACTTTTTAACCCCATACCATATTCACTTCTATTTATAAAATGCCAAACATAGAATAAAACTCATGTTATGTTTTGTCCCGTCCTAATACATCTACCAAACCCTATGTTAGAATCTGAATAGAGAGAGAAAATGAAAGAGAGAGAGAGAGAGAGAGAGAAGAGAAATGAATCTGAAAATTCTATTATTGAATTAGAATTGAGTTAGTTACGAAGAGAGCACAACACTTCTATTTACAGAAGTGTTTGCGGAAGCCTTAACTTACTGCCAGCTGTCACCTTATAAGCTGACAGCATACACTTTAACAATAAGCTATACTACTATATAGACTATACTCTAATAGTCCCTCTTAGAAGACCAACTAGGCTAGTATAGAATATACTCTAATACCCTACCTATATAGCTATTGAGGAAACATAAAGCAAAAGGATGCGAAATGCACAAGGTTTGCGCCTGGTGGGGTCTGGGAGGGACGGATTTAAGCAACCTTACACTTGCAAGCAGAGAGGTTGTTTCCAATGTTGAAACAGATTACAGTTGGAACTTGGAAGAATAATGTGTGTTTGGGAACACTTAATCTCTTATCCATAACTTGATTACAATCATAAATGGAATAATCAAGGAGCTAACCATTTTGGTTTCTCCAATTTGTTGAACATAGCTGCTTTCAATTATCCATCTTAATAAGATCAAATCTTTTTATATGGATTGCAGCAGGACTATTATTAATGACATGCTGCTGGTTTATATGCCACACGAGGCTTTTTCCCCTGATGTGTGGTTCTTGATCAAAATTGGTTCCGCATCAGTCCTTACATTGTTATGATACTCCATGGACTGGTGGAGCGAACACACAAGGAAAGTGATTGGCAGATCATTTGGAGATGCATCTTCACTTGCTGACAAGGTGAAGCATGGAAAGCTTCCATTGATCGGCACATTATGGCTCGATCGGTAGTGACGGGGAGCTTCATGAGGTTGACAAGTGCTAGGAAGATACATATCTAGTACTGGGCAGCAATGGGTCTAAGGGAAAACTTAGCACAGACGGGAGACAAGGCCCACCATTTCTGAAGGAATATATAACACGGAAAGAAAAAAACCACGGGAAGAATAACATGATGCTAGAAAGAGTTTTTGGAGAAATTAGGGTTTTCTTAGTCTCCAACAGAGGCAAATCTGTCAGAACAGTTACAAGAACTGAGGCTGGAAAGGTATAATGCAGCGAAAATAATGAAGGAACAAGGACATGGCAAAATAATTGCAGCCACCAGAAACTAAATCAGAGAGAAAATCAAATAATAGAATTCCTTTGGGAACCAGCACCAGAAACAGAAACAGAATCCAATCTCGGAGGATTTTACCAATCTAATACCATTTTATGTACGGCTTATAAAAAATTTAAAAAAAAAAAATAACCATTCGATGTACGGGCGGGACAGAAGATCACTTATTTATATTTTTACAATCAATAAATGGAGTAATCAAGGAGCATATTAGGAGCAAATCAGAAGCCTGATCACTGCTAATAACCAGCAACCATTAAAATCAAAGTTGACCATGTATATTCCAACTCAAATGCTAAAATTCTACCACTCAAATAAAAAGAATACGCATATGAACAAAAAAAATAAGTACAGAAGTACATAATTCATTATGAAAGACTCCAATTGCAGTTTAAGATTTGTAGTTCATCATAATCTACCACAAATAGTGAAGTTATTTATAAAGAGAAAAAAAATGTAAATTTTGGCATCAGAGAGAAAATTCGACATACACAGACACTTGACACACACTATCAGTCTTTTGCAAGGATAATACCAGAATACTTTATGATCAATCTAAAACAATGATGTTAACTGCACCTTTGCTTACATCCATACAGCGGCCAACAGTATCTCTAGTATCTGTATCATCATGGGATAAAAAAGACTCAACATTGTCATCAAGAGATCCATCATCCACAAAACGATCCACGTCAGCCTGCAATTCAGGTTCCTTATCATCCCACTGCCAAAATGGAAAGGCAATGAGTCTACATGCAAGGAACTTATTATTCCTTCCATCAATTGAATCACAAGAGCCACTCACCAGCGGGTTTGAAGGTGATGTAAGAGTTCCAGTGCCATCAGTGCCAAACATCATTAGAGGCTTTGAAGAACTGCCACTAGTTAAAGCAGGCATTGACATCACATCACCAGGAGTATGAGTAGAGGGAGTTGATGGTGCTGAACTTGGTGATGGACCAGCTGTATTTGCTGTTCCCGAGCTGTTGGCTGGACCAGAAGAAGATACAGGCTGCTTTCTCTTTCTACCAGTCTGGTTTTTAGAAACCTTGAAAAGTTCATTATAAAAAAAAACCATGTCAGGAACCTATTTCGGACTCTACTAGATTATGTACGTATATCATAATATCAGCTGTCTGCCAAATTGACATAAATTTATGCTCATGTGGTTTGACAAAAATAGATAATTAATTCATGATCTTGTGACAAGTCACCATCAGGCATTTCTTTCATATTTATGGTTAAAAAATCACATTTAAATGAAACAAAACAAAAGTAGCCGAAGTTGCAACTTCCCGTTGTTAAATGCATAAAAAAAGGGCCAATTTTGTCGCCATTACTAATGAATCATCAAAGAGGTTTTTCAAAGGCTTTACATAAAAAAGAAAAACCCTATTCCAACTACTCAATTTTAGAAAACTAGAGGCTCAGGAAATTTTTTTTGTAATGCTTAAACAGTTGAACTCAACCAATTCAACAATGGACAAGTAGACAAATTCACTTCCCCCTGTGGATTTTCAAACTGCTTCCTGGTCATATTTCAGATTTGCAGTAAAATTAGCCAAGTCTCATACTTGAAAAAAAATCAATTGTAGGATCCAAAATTATGAAAAAATATACATTAAATTAAAGAGGCCAACCATAAAAAGGAAGACAAGTCTAGACAGATGTGTACAGCCACAGGCAGAAAGGGTAAAAAGGATAGCAAGAGCTTCATGTGACAACCAGTTTAAGACCATATATATCGGAGAAGAACAAGTATAACAGATTTTCAATTACAAAAGTCTATAAGCTTCCGATTTTCAGAAAAATGAACAGCTATTTCAATATATTTAACAAAAGAACCTAATTGTACAAATTAGAAATTTGGGAAACATTAATGATACTATATCTATTAACGTTAACTATTAACCATTACTTTGAGAGGAAAATAGCTTTGAACTACAATTAATGACACTATATTATTAAATATTAACTATAAAATTTAAGTTTATTACATACGTAAAATGCATACAATTCTTTATAAGCGTACATTGGATTTAGTTAAAATCATCAATGTTTCAACATATTAATCTAGACTGATTCATATATATGCCTAACTGTATATTTTTAAGAGAGCTTTGTCTAAAACTTGAAAGGAAAGTTAATAAAATATGATTAAGATTGAATTTTCCAATTTTTAATAAAAGGCCAGCCAAGTGCACGAGGCTCCCACCTAGTGGGGCTTGGGGAGGGTAGATGTACACAACCTTACCCCCGCAAGTGGAGAGGTTGTTTCTAGGATTTGAACCCGTGACCTCTTGGCCACTAAGCAAATACTTTATCATTGTGCCAAGGCTCACCCTCAGTTTTCCAATTTTTAATAAAATTTAAACTAAACAGTAAAATACCTAGGTTTTCATGTCATGAAAAAATAAATTAAAATGACATTTCTGCTGATATACAAGTGTACAGGCATCTTTCTCTTTCTACCGGTTTGGTTTTTAGAAACCTTTAAAAGTTCATTATAAAAAAGACCATGTCAGGAACCTATTTCAGACTATACTAACTAGACAATGTATGTATATCATCATATCAGCTGTCAGCCAAATTGACAGAAATTTATGTTCATGTGGTTTGACAAAAATAGAAGATAACTAATTCATGATCTTGTGACCTTAAAATGTACACTTATATTTTAGGTTTATATTCATTATTTAATGCATTCATGTAAGTTGCTTCATTCTTGTTTACTCCATCATACAATCTAAAATACAAGTGTACACAAATACTGCAACAAAAGAACTAGACAAAATTAACTCATAATTTGTAAATTAAAATCAGTCTTTTTATTATTTCATAAGATTTAAAGTAACTTTGGATTGGATTCATTTTCCTCTTAAAAAACTTCCCCATTAATAAAAGCTCTTTTTGAAAAAGAAAACACACCCTAATTCAAACATACATACATATGTTTATAAAATTTAAGAGTCAAGTAATAAAATATTTAACAAAGGAACCTACCTGTGCATCAGAAATTCCCTATTCATTATATGTCAACTTGTCAATAGTTATACTCTAGGACATTACATACTGACACATGGCCCAATGATTCCATAAGGTATAAGGAACCAAGATATTATGCATAGCACAAATATGCAGTGGCAACCATAAAACGACTGACCTGATCATTTCCTCTAAACGAGTTTGACACGCTGCCATCAACAGTGGCACCGCCACCACCTCCCCCTACTTTATCTTGTTGGTGCATGTTATGATTTGAGGTCTGAGATTGCGGATTTGAAAGAGCATGTTGTTGAAGTTGCTGCTGCTGTGGATTGGCATTCTGCTGTTGTTGATGTTGGTGTAACTGAGCCAGTTTTAACTACACAAACAAAATCTTTTAGAAAAAGCAAACTGATGAAACTTATGGCAGCTTTAAGAAATTTATAAATTAGAAGAAAAATTACAAGAGAACAAGCACCTTCATTAGCATATCTGTATCACCACGAGGAAAAGGAGGGCCACCCCCTGAAAGAGGTGATCCAACATTTGATACTACTTCGCCAACAGGGTTTGAAAGACCATCCTTACCTAGGCCCATATTCCTATTATTCAGTAGCATTCTGAGTCTTCTACTATCATCACTGGGAGATGATGACGCCAAATTTTGCTGTGCTTGTGCTAGCATAAGATGTTGCTGATGCTGAGGACTTAACATTGGAAGTTGATGAAAAGGTTGAGGAGCCTGCATGAAAGGCTTTTGTTGCTGGAGAAAACCAGTGCGTAGTTGATCCAACCCCTAAATAGGGATAGAAAAACCAAAATAGTGAAACTTCATACCGCAATCGCTTGGTTTTATCAATATATGATGTTGAAGTGACAAAGAACTCAGTAGGTATTTTTCTAGAGATATCAGATTAGAGGCCACCATTTCTATATCGAACAAGGGAAGATTGGTAGGGTTAAGAGATACAAGCAAAAAGTGCTACTTTTGCAACTTGGTTATGACTCAAGTGGTATAGAAGGGACAGGGATAGGGTAGAGCTCATAAGTTCAATTTCCATGTATAACAAAAGGAGGAGAGGAAGGCAAAATTCTATCTAACTTTATGCAAAAAGACTCCAGCACACCATAATTCTGAAAGAGAATATATTATTTATATATCTTTACAACGATGATCAAGTTTAGTAAGACATATCCACCAACAGTAACTTCAATATACATAAATATTAAAAAAGATTACTCACTGTGAGTGGCCACCCTTTCAGAGTCAAACTGTTGCTAGCTTGATTCAATCCTGACATAAAAAAATCTCCTGTTAACTCAATCTGTGTGCAACGATAGTGATTAAACATTAATAAGACCGTTAAAATTAAATCCCAAAATATCTTCACCCTAAAAGGTCAAGAATAAATTGCAAAGAACAGAATAGATGGAAAAGAAATCACATCAAATGCCTGCAAATCAGCTTCCACAAGAATAACACTAACCAGTTAAATTAAAAAAAAAAGAACAAGCTGAGAGAATACCAGGAATTGTTATCGCTGACCCTTCAGGACCAGCAGCTCTAGGATTTAAAACCTGATTCATCTCAGTCTTTATATCCTGATTCCAACAAGTGGCAAGTCAGGGGAAAACAACTGATAAGAACAGTAGTAAGAAATAAAAAAGATAGCTCAAACAACAATTGCATACCGGAGTAGGCCCCGGTAATTGCTGATTACGAGCTTGAACTTGTGGAGACATCCCACCAGCAACACCGTGCAAAACTTGCCTGAAATTAGGAAATTTGGTGCTAATAAAGTTAACAGTACACATCAGCTATAAAAAATACGAGACACTAATAATTATTAACTGAAGGCCAAATAACTATTTTTTTATTCAAAAAAAAAAAAAAGAAAATAACTGATATTTTTTCTAGTTCATGCAAGGAGCAGACCCATTTTAAATGATTTAATAAAACTCCAGTCTTCACGATCCTATCCAGAGAAGACGATCTGGATGCTTTAAGTCTACCACACAAGATCCTTTTTCCATATCATAATGATGACATAAACTTCAACTCATGCTCTTGCAGATCATAGTTAAATTAGCCACACCACAGCAACAAACTAATCAAGCATAACCACCCTCTTCCAGAGCATACATTACACTAATTTAAAGACTAAAACAAAAAGCAGTAAAAGCTAAGTTCTAAAAAAATTACCCTGAAGGCTGTCCATTAGCTCCAGATGACTTCATCATTGAGGCATGATTTGGGTCCATGAGTTGGTCTCCAAATCTTTGCTGTGTACAATAAAATGATAGCTATGAATATATATCGTAAAAGCAGCAGTTCATCTTATAATTAGGCAACCAGAACATCTCTTTACCTTCATTGCTGCATCATCCAAAGAATCCCTCTGATGAGGCAGCTTTAACCTTTCCTCGTACATCTTTGTTGCTAGTGCATTTGCAGTGCTAGGGTTTCCACCTAACCCATTTGTACCACCATTTAAAAGATGAGCCCTGTCCCTACTCTGCTGTTGTTGTGGTGGTTGCTGCTGCTGCTGCTGCTGTTGCTGTTGCTGTTGCTGCTGCTGCTGCTGCTGCTGCTGCTGTTGTTGCTGTTGCTGCTGCTGCTGCTGCTGTTGCTGTTGCTGTTGCTGCTGAGCATGCCTCTGTAACAGGATCTGTTGCATCTGCATTTGTTGCTGTTGCTGCTGCTGCTGCTGATGTTGCGACTGCTGAGGTTGTGGCTGTTGCTGTTGTTGCTGCTGCTGTTGCTCCCTAGCCTTAATTACCTGTGTCTACAAAGGGAGATTCACAAACCATAAACTTCAGGTGGTACATTGTTGTGATAAAAATAGAAATTCATTAAGAGTAAGATGAAAAAGCAGTGTATCAAATAGGCAGCATGTGGTGCCCGAAATATGTAAATGGTAAGTTTTATGGTTATTAAGAATTTTTATAAAATCTATTTGAGATATAAAACTATCAAGCCCTAATTTTCATTCACAAATCATGATTGTGCCTGTCTCTTAACTCCAAAGTCTTTGCTAGACCTCTATCTTCATTTATGATGTGTGGATGTCATATAGTGTTCCATTTTCAACTCCACTGACTTAGTCTTAGACACTCAGGTAGCTATCCACCTCTCTGCATCTCCTTCTTTCTTGGAAGCAGTAACCACCTGGGTGACCTAGTAACTTCTGCTCTATTTTAGCGTATAATTTTCTCACCTAACAATGCTGTGTCTGTGTGTTTTCACGACGGTTTTTCCTACCCATTACTCTGTTTCCAGTTTTCACTGGTCTGTTATCAGGTTCTTCGTTCCTACTTTTATAGTTTTATGCTCTGTAGTATTCCTCTTTAATCTCTGAACTAGAACCAAGACAAATGAGAGGGCAGAAGTCTCCCTTAACCCACCCACCGATCCTTGACCCAATCCTTTATTTCTATGAGGGCTCTGTAATTTTTCTATCCCTGCTGTAGCTAATTTTTTGTATCCTTTACCTGATTTGTACTTGCTATGGCTACATAAGTTGAGTCTTTCCTCAGAAAAATTTGAAGAACTAAAGATCAAGCTGAGGTGATTGATTATTATACATTGCCACGCCAAACCATTCCCAGCTTGAGGGAGGAATGTTAGTGGAAGAGTTAGCTTAAAGTATAAGATACAGCACCTTGTATGTACTGCCGTACAAGCTGAGTCAGCATAGGATCTGGTTTTATATATATACATATATATATGATTACAGTTACTTTCTCTGTCTCTCTATTCTCCCTAGATTCTCTATTTCACTTTTCTGTACTCGGACAAAAACTTCTTAAAACAGATCTTCTTCCCCGCACAAAGCCATAGCAGCGAGAGGGCTTTTGGCAGCCTCCTCGTTTTGGATTTATCCCAGCAACGCCCACCTCTATTTCAACAAGTACCTGGCAGAGTATGAATGTTTAGCAATCTCTGCATACTGTGTCGCCAAGTTCCCAGAATCCCACACATGTTTCATGCAGCTTCTTAATCTATGTCAGCTTCTGTTTCGGCCTTCTCTGACCAAACCCACCTCTGTATTGTTATGGATTTTGTACTGCTAACTTATTGTTATTTATTACTTTTCACTTAAAAGTAATTATGGCTATAAATTATAAATTTTAGCATTAACAATTATCCTGTGTATGAAAAATTATGTTCACTAAATCTGCTATCTTCATTAGAGGCTATCACGCTATCTGCTAGAACATTTTTCGAGGTCGGCTGCTCAGCGCCGCTATTCAGAATTGACTAATATGGTTACACTCTAATACAATAACCTAATGCATCTACTTATATTTCTAACTAGGTCACATACTAGTATTACTGGTATAGCCCCACTGCTTTAACCTAATATCTTTTTCTAATATTTATATTTCTAACTAGGTCAAGTACTAGTATTACTGGTATAACCCCACTGCTTAACCTTATATCTTTTTCTAACACTTCAGTTGAATTTTATTTCCTAGATATGTTTCTAATTTTATTGTTCTTAATATATGTTATTAATTATTTTTGTTTATTTATTATATTCAGCAGATTTTTTAGATTATATAAAAAGCTATCATGCTTCCGTCATTAGCCTCGATGCCATCCACCATATTTGAATGGCAAATTTTGACTTTCTGCCATTAATAGCATGACAAAGAGATGAAGATTACAAAGAGTTGAGAGGATCAAAGATCCTCCGTAAAAAGTTTAAATAAAAAAATATCAAAGAAGCAAAGCTTAAGCTACCCAGTCTCCTCATATTTGTAATAGCAACAACCATAAAAAGACCTAGAGAATATCATTAACCAAGAAAGGAAAGTGGTTTTATAACAGGTCAAGACATCAGGCTCATACACCTAGAGAGCCATCAAGTGCCCTAGCAGCAATCAACCTCTAAATTTTTTTTCTTTTCCTGCATTTGTGCAAATCAGCATTCAAAGTTTACTAATGCATAAAGCTCCCTAAAAAAATAAACATCTTCCTATGATCTTATGTAATAAAAGCTGATTCTAAAGAAAAGATCCCAACTTTACCAAACAATAATTAAACATAGAAAAAGCAAGAAACAGTTATTATTTATTAGTAAGGAGACAAAGTTTGGAAGTCAAACATGATTGAATGCATAATCTTATTGAATACATGAAAAGGTACTGTGAAAGTTAATCAACTGCCAATCTATCTCAACACAACTTCTATCACAATCATCCTACTCAGATTTACAAAGTAAGGACGATGCTAAATACTAAAAACTTCAAAAAAATTTCAAACTAACCTCAATGTAAGAAGCGGCAACGTCAGAATGCTTTTCATTAGTCCTGGCAATGAATATGTCCCAGAAAACCGACCACCATTCGAATAGAAATCCTCCGGGTGCATCAATAGCTGCAACAACATATTTCCATCAAGAAAAGCAAACGAATTGATAAAATTAGCAAAACAGAAACATTACTGAATCCAACTCCTTTGTTTCTAGCCAACTCACCAACAGGGTCAGAGGATACTTTCCCTTCGGCTTGAAAAGCCTGAGCCGTAGCCTTCAAATCCCTCTTCACTAGGTAATCATAGATGTAAACATCTAACCTGAAATCTCAGGCACAAGTTGCATAAATCAGTGTAACAGTGAGAACCAAAGTTTACATCACAAAACAGGAAACAAAACCAAGTGTACACAAATATCAGCAACCCAAAATGCAGGAGCCAATAATGAGTTCAACAACGAAAGTAACAATTTTCATTCAAAGCAAACAAATAAAAAAATAAAAAACCCTAATGTACAAAACCAAAATCTCACACATTTACAAAACAAAATACACATAGAACCAAACCGAGGGAGAGATAAACCAACCCCAAATCATTAAAAAAAAAAAAAAAAAAACACCACAAACCCATTAAATAACCCAAATCAACAAAAGAAAGCAAAAAGATTGAAAATTTACAAACACCCATGTTCCAAAACTGATAAAAACACTATAAAAATTGAGAAAAATTTAATTTTTTTTTCAAAACTATAATTTAAAAAAAAAAACAAATCAAAACAATACTTACATCTTATCAGCTTCCCAGTTAGTCTGAGACATGCTGACAGAAAAAATATGAACTTGCTACTGAGTGGTGTGACCAAAATGTTTATGTAATTCAATAGAAGCAGCAGCAGCAGCAGAAGACTCAGATTTTGTTTTTTTTTTTGTTCTTGATAATAGAATAAAGTAACAGAAAAAAGAAAGAGCAAAAGAGGAAAAAAGAGGATATGTGGGAAGAAAATCTCAACGGGTATGTATGAAGAGAAACGACGGTTCAAGGTGTTTTTGGGCAAATATGGAAATAGGAAATAACAGTCAATGATAATTCTTCTTCCAATTGGTGTAGGTAAGGGCTGGTTCAAGTCTTTCTAAATTTTTTTGGTGTACACGAAGGGTATCCCCAACCGACAGCCGAAGACTAATCCTCTCCGAGTCGTAGAGATCATCGAAGTGGGTTTTGCCTCTATCAACAAAGCTTTTTTCATGCCCAAGGCAGATATCGAACCTCTGACATCATGCATAAGGAACTCAGCTATGTTTTTGTAAATTTTTAAATTATAAAAATAAATTCAATTTTAATTTTAATTTTCTTTGTTGAATATAAAAGGAAATGATGGTAGTATAGTCAATTTTGTATGTAAATTTTTTTTTTATAGTGTATGTAAATCTTTAATCAATTACCATCATAAGAAAATCTTATAATCAAAAAAATAAAAAATATCTTATAAACAATTATAGTAGTAGATTTTTGTATGATAGGAGTATAGTTTTGCGTTTATTTCATTCTTTTTAATAGGATGGAAATATTATTTATAAATGAACTAATTCTAATCCCGTGCAACAATGTATGGGTTGTTGATATTTTAATTTTTTATATTAAATATTTTAAATTAAAGATTGTTTTTTTTATTATAAAGTAAATATGATTATTAAACAACAAATCAAAAATAATTATATAAAAAGGTAGAAGTTCAAACTAAACCCTACACTTAAAAAATTAATTTAAATGATCTTGTTGATAAATTTAGTACTTCCTAATGTGAATAAAAAATAACATTTTTTATATGAGATTTTTCTTATTTATTTGATGGATAAATTGACATTTTTATATATGAATATCAATTTTATTATGATAAATCAACATTAAACATTTTGGTGTTTTTTGTTTAATGATATCATGAGATATTTCTTATATTTATTTGATGATAGAGTAGTTTTTTTTTGTATAATTTGTATTTTTTTTAATATGATTATTGCATTTATTGTTATTAATCATAATTAAATATTTTATATTTTTCATCGGTTATCTTATCTCAGGTTAATAATAAGATTGAATCCTAAAAATTTTTATTCTTAGCTTATTGTTCTAAATTATAATCATTTTGATTTAAGTTTTTATGCAAAAATGATGTTATCTATTAGTGAGCAATTGGGTAATTGTTATTGGGGCTTAGGAATAGAAGGATATATGCACGAGGAAGACCCATTTTCTGGAACTTAACGATATAAACAACTGCACCATGAAAATTATTTAATTAACCTTTAATATCAAACATGAACACTGTTATAGAATCCATCTGAAAATGCTTTGAAATATAAAATATATATATATATATATATATATAACTATAAAATCCAAAATTTAAAAAAATAATATTTTTTTCACCTTTAAAAAATCTTGAAGTACTTTTAACTTCGATATTGCAATACGATTGTTAGTTGAAAATTAATATTATTACGATTTTTATTCTTAAAAAACTAATATTTATTAAATAATTATAAAACAATAAGCACACTAATTTGGATCTTAATCTTTATAACGAATCATTGATTAAAATATTTATTCATTTATATATTATTTTCATACATTACATTAGATAAAGAGCTGGAAAAAAAAATGCAATGCTCAATAAAAAAACAAATATGTTACATAAATACATAAACAATAAATACACAAATTATAAAATCTATCTTGGATGAGACAAAAAGAATTAAAACAAAAATCATAACAATCTTCAACAACAACAACACAAAAATATACATTTTTTTTAATTGCTCGAAATTACAATAAACAAATTTTCGAGGCACTATGTTTGTTGTTAAAGTTTTGCTCTACTTTTGTTTTATGGAAGAATTATGTTTAACCATGAATTATAAATGTGCTATGTTATGGGTATATATATTTATATATTGTCAGCACATGTTTTATGGAAGAATTTTGTCTCTACTTTTGACATTTTGTTAAACAATCGATAGTACTTTCTGATCATGTATGTCAAAAACGTGAAAAAGATTGTATTTGTTGTTTGAATAATTTTCAAGTATGGAACTAACATTGAGGGGGAGCAATCGCTAAATGAAAAGCTAAAACAATTTTATTCAAGCTAAGTTTCATAAGTGTTCGTTATCATTAAAAAAAAAAAGAATGTGAAGCAAGTGTGGCAAGTAATTTAACTTTCAAAGTTTTGTTGAAAACAAGACAATTATCAAGCAAGACAAGTGCAACAACAACAACAACACAACAATAATAATATGTTATCTAATGACCAACCATTCAAGAGTTTCTAAGTTTATTGGTTATTTTGTTTACTTTTATTTAAAGCTTTGAACTTCTAAGATGTATAGATTAGAATAAGATCAATCACTTACAAGTTAATAGAAACCACAAGGATATGTGCTAATTTTTATCTTGCATAAAAATTGTTTCTATGAGTCAGCAGTCGATCACAACAAGCTCATAGTTGATTACCAACTCATAAAGTCATGCAATTGGGAAATTATTGAGTGATGGATCAGTAATAGATTACCTTGTTTCATGTAAACAATTAAGCCTGCGATTGAAATGCAATTACCTAAACACCAGGTTTTCTGTAATCGATAGCTATACTTTGTAATTGCAAAATTTTCAACTTTGATAAACGATTATATGCTATTTCTTACTACGAAATTCAAGAGAATCATGCACTTGAGTTAGGTATTGGACATATGATTAAAAAAACAAATCAAGAACCATAATTCAGTAGTTCTCTCATTTTTCAAGAACCTTAATTTCATAAGCAAAAAGCTCACAAACTTTCACATTCATTCAAGATCAAAGATTAATCACCAACCCTTTTGCTCATCTTCTCTCCAAGTGATTAGTCTTGTTCATGTTCATATTATAGTGTATTTTTCTGCACAACCAAGGTGCAATCTTTATACACATTGTTGAAGAAACTTTGAAAAATTCTTCTTCTTTTTTTTTAGCGAGGCATCTTCATTTAGAAAAGGAGAATTAGAAATCCTAGTGTCTATTGGTGAGGCATACTTTAGAGGTTCTAGGTCCAAGTGTTGGAAATTGGTAGAAGAAGTGCTTTTATACTGAACTACTCAATATTCCAGTGGAGCAAATCTTCCAATCCAAAAGGGGAGGATTAGACGTAACACTCATGTGGTTTAGGATGTGAACCAAGATAAAATCTCACTTCTTTTAAACCTTAAACTCTTTACTTTCTTGCATAGTTTTGTTGAGTTAATTGATACATAATTGTTTCATGCAAAGTGTTTGTTGAAAGGCCATAATGAACTTTGAATAGGTTTTTGGCTTGATTCTTAGGCATTAAAGTTTAAGTCTTGATAATTGAATTGCCAAGTAAATTCTGCATGCATTAACTTTGATTATATTAACTATTAGTGATTGAATTCCATTTGTGATACACTAACTATTCACCCTTTTTTAGTTATAGAGCCCTTGTACCTAACACAACAGCTAGGGTTAAGGACTCCTGTAGTTGGCTCTCAATCTTTAAATCTGTGGAGTTTTTTAAAGATGAATTGCAAATTAGTTGAGGTAATAGTTCATTCCAATTTTCTTCGATCTTGATTGCATTTAGGGCACATCTTTGACTTGTTTCTTTTTATTCAAATTCATAACATTTGAGAATAGAATATGTGATGTGTTACGAGCCTCAATTAACTCTTGAAACTTTAACTCCTTCAAGACTCAATTATATGATGCCTCAAAATTAGAGATCAGTAGGTTCTTTTTTTACCCTAGTATTACTGTTGAAGATGTCATGTTTTGGAAGCATGATGTTTCAAGTATGTTTAATGTTCAATCCAAGTATGCATGGTTGCTTGATCAAGATATGTGCATTCCGGTTGTTATTAAGGGTGTTCAAATCCAAAACCAATTAAAAAAATCGCAAACCGATCCAAAACACCGAACACCAAAAAAAAAAGAATTTGTTCGGATGTTTTTGAACTGATTATTGAAAGATCGGTTGGTTCATTTTGGCTTTTGGTTTTAGTTCTAAAAACCTATTCGAATCGAACTAAACCACTAGTATAAATATATCCACATAAAACACATCGGATTGGGTTTAATATTCACACGCACACTGCACATATGGACAATAATATTTCAGTTTGTGCTAATTCAAAATGCCAACAACAATAATAGTTACTTTCATGCATATATATATATATATATATATATATATGACTTGTACAAAAAAACGTTTATGACCAAATAATTAATTTTTATTAAAATTACATAAAAAAAATTTATTAAATAAAAACCAGACAAAGTTGAACTGAAACCGCATGTTTTTTTGGATTGGATGATATTGGATTTGATAATGTAATGTGATTCGAACCGGATCGAATCACATGTATATTTTACGATTGGACTGGATGGTTTTTTGTCTCAAAATCGGATCGGATCGCAAACACCCCAAATTGTTATTGACTTTGGTGAAAAAGTTGTTATGAAGTTTCATAGGTTTGCGTGCCGTGCTTGCTCTAAATCGAGAATGTAATGTTTCACTTGAACACACTCTTTGTGTGCTAATTGGTTAGGGAAGCATGGCTCTTACTCAAGTCTTGGACTCCAATTTTTGACTCGACCTCTTATTGAGATAAGTGGACAACTTCTAACTGGTGCATCTAGTGTGTTGTTCCTAAAGACCTAGTCTCTCCCTCTTCTTTCTGCCTTGTTTTTTCATTCTGATGTACCAAAAATAGAATAATGTGAAACACGTATGAAGAAAAACAATGAGATAAATGAGAACTAACACTTTGTTCGGTTACCGGAGAGAAAATGGGAAGAGAGATTATGGTGGAAAATGAGTAGATTTTATGGTTGTTTGGTATGAGAGAAAATGGGAAGAAATGTGAGAGAGAGAAAAGTTGAGTTTTCTCTTCTTTTGTTTGGTTGGAGAGAAAAGTAGAAAGAGAGAAAATAATAAATTTGTTAAATGACAAATATACCCTTTGTTTTACATAGCACAAATAAATATTTTTTATTTCTTTTTTTCTTTCTCTATTAAAGATAACCAAATATTTTTTTTTCTTATTTCAAATATTTTTTAAATAATAAAAATTCTAGATTCAAAAATATATATAAAAAAGTAGCATCAAATTATAAAAAAACACGGAACGATTCAAAAACAATGTGCAGAAAAAAAAAGTTGTGAAAGAAAGATGGCAGAAAAAAAAGTTGTAAAACAAGTAGGCGTTGCATAGAAGAAAAAAACATCCATATGCTAATTTTGGTGCCTCCATATGTCTTTTTTTGTAATTTTGGTGGCTCATTCATATTTTCTTCTCAAAATCTCACCATATAAGGAGAGAGAAAAATTTTCACGGGTCCCACTCTAATTTCTCCCTCTCTTTGTTTTCTCTCATGTATCAAACATGAGATTTTATTTTTTTTGTTTTCCTCTCATTTTCTCCTCCCCAAAATCTTTCCTCTCAATTTCTCTCAAACCAAGCAAGCTGTAAACACATGCAGAAGAAAGTTGAGAAGTGGATTTGATCAATTATATAGAAGAAGAGAAAAATTCTCTATAAAATAAGAATTAATTTTGAATTTCAATTTTAGCTGTAAAATAAGATAAGAATAGATGAGTTTGTAAATCAAATCATTATTGATAAACATGATGGAATCTAACCTGAATTTTCTTTTTGTTTTGTTTTAAAATGGTGCTATTTTTTTATTTTTAAAATTGTGAATTGCATTAACAATCTTAAAGTAGCTCTACATTAATTTTCAAAACCTTTAATGAAAATTGATGAATTTTTTTTATAACAACACATTTTTTTTAATTATAGCACACTTTTTTAATTTGCATAACTTTTATTGATTTAACCACAATAATGGTGATTGTAGCTAAAATTTTTTCCTATTTTTTTTTGTAAAAAGGCATTATTTTTTAAATTTCAGATTTCAAATATAATATAAATTTTATATATCTTAAATGATTGTTTTCCGAATTGCTATATCCGTACATCAAAGCTTCAAATCAAATAGGGGCATAAAGTAAAAGTTATTTGTACTACTTATTGTGGTGTTTTTGCATCAATTCGTACTCATGTATACTGAGATATCAAGGGCACTTAAAGTAAGTTAATTTTAAAAACAATTATCACTTTTACATTTTTACCCTTTCTTAGTTGTATGAGTTTTTTCATAAAAAAAATTATATTATTAATTTTTAATTATTCTCATCATTATCTCATTAAATGTTCTCACTAACTTAATCTTCCTATTACCTAATATCGCGAAGCATTTTTATTGTTCTCGTTAAAGTAATTAAAGAAATTTATGGAAAATAAGTGTGAAGTAAATAATTTTTAGTTAATAAAAATCCTAATTAGTACTAGGTAGTTCATGAAAATATAAAATTCTTCCTAAAAAATATAAAATAATTTATATACAAGACTAAGAAAATATTTCAAAATCCAACCTATAAATAATAGCAAAGGAAGTAATTTTTACCATCATTAATTAATACTCAACGCATTGTGTCACGTTGTTCACATTTTCGGTTTTAGACTCTAAACCACTCCTTCTTCCTCACAAACAGTATGGTTTATATATGTGATAAATAAATTTTAAAAAATGATTAAATGATGTAAAAATTTGAGATATTTTGATTTTATGTAATTATTATTGAAGATAGAGAAAGATATTGAAGGTAAAAAAAATTGTGATAAATAAGAATATAATTAAGGAAAACAATATGAATTATTTATTGAGTTTATAAAAAAAATATTTTTAAATTTAAAAAAACTATATTAACAGTACTTTTGGCTGGGAGGGAGTAGCTCAATACACTTTCATAATGGTTTTGATTCTAAAATCCAGGAAATAAATGAGGCACTACAACTAATAGGGCTGATACCAAAGCCCATGCACCTCTGTGGGTTCCTCCCTTGCCTGGGCCCAAGCAGCAGTGTCCCTTCTATATTTATTTTCATTGTATTAGGAAAGTTTAAAGTTACTTAAAAAGATTTATTATTTTACGGTCTGTTTGGGGATGGAATTAAAACTGGAATCTAAAATTTTAATTTTAAATTCAATTTCAGAATTGGAATTGGTTTTAGAATTATGATTTTATATTTGGATTGCATAAAGAATCTAAACTTAAAATTGAAATTCTAAGTTTAATTTTAATTCTTTTATTTGGGCATAAAATCTAAAGTTAAAAAAATAATACTACTATAACTTAAAAACAATTGTATTAGGGAGACCCACCTGCCATAGCCAGGCACGTGACCCGGATCGGATCCGGATGTACCTAGGTAGTACTTAGGAAACCTGGTGGGCAACCAAAAAAAAACAATTGTATTATATCTCAATACTGAAATGTTTCATATATCTCATATAATTCATAAATTATCATTAAATAATGTATCTACTTTTAAAATAAAGGCTAGATTATGTATTTGGTCTATTACTTTATTTTTCAATATTAAATTGGTCCCTTACATTCTTTTGGTATCATATTGGTCTCTCATGTTTCTTTTTGCTATCAAATTGGTCCCTAAGTCATTGTTTATCTTATGTGTCAACATCATATTGATCCATGTTTGCATTGTTGGAGAGAGAAATAACACGTGAGTGTATCATATTGGTCCACATAGGATGAACAATGATTCAGAGGCCAAATTGATAGTGAAAAGACACGTGAGGAACCAATATGATACCAAAAAAATGTAATGGACCATTTTGATTGTGAAAAATAAGGTAAGTAACCAGATGAATAGTTTAGCCTAAAATAACATAGAATAGCTCTTCGTTTTCTCTAGGGTGAAGAAAACATAGACTTGAAGGACTCTATGAAGAATCTAGAGCAAGTCGATCATTGTCTGAATCTGATTCTGGCATTATTCAACAGAATTTTTGAAGAATCTGAAACTGAATTTGGAGAAATGAAAGAGAAGATTAAGATGAATGTTGGGACACCAGCAAGTATACCGGGTTGTACAAGTAAAATAATGGTAAAATAGAGTGTCGATCCCACATGGATTAGTTGGTTCTAATAATTATCATATCGTAGTTAAACTAATGAAATTGGATTAAAAGTATTGGTTTGTTTTTTTTTTTTTAAATGGTTGAGTTTGGAATGGATAAAAGTACTAGGAACATGGTTTCATTGGCAGTAAATTATTCGCATCGATTATGAATATCATTCCTATTATATTAACAATGATTCCAGAGACAATAAAAACTCGATTCCTCAAGAACTCAATTTGTAGTACTGTTAGTTTAGACACCTTAATCCCTTAAGCGAGTCCTAAACAAACAATCGTTTGATTAAGGACACTAGAATCACAAAATTTATATAATTTCTCAAAAGTGTTCTTACGAGTTGTGAAACTATAATGGTTGATTATAGGGTTAATTCAATCCCTAATTTCCCAATTGAGGAACTGAATCCCAAGTCACAGATTAGTTACTTCTATGCATATCCATGAAGAACTTAATCAAACAATTAACCATATCAAGAAATCATTCATAATCTATATTGGAAAACATAATTACAATATAAATCCAGCACATCCCTAACAAAAGGATTAACTACACACACACACACATATATATATAGCAAAGAAAAAGAAAAAGGAAAGAACAAAACTCTATGAGAGACGAAGAGTCGAGTCCAAAGGCGATCATCCCCTCTAAAATTCGTTTCTTTGAGGATGAGGCTTCATCCTTGATCCTCTCCACTTTCTTCTGAGCTTTTGATGTTTCCCTTATGTCTAAAATGTGTTTTTAGGTGTTTCGGACGAGTTTTTATAGAAAAAGCAACCAAAAATCACAAAATTCGCACTAGAGGCCAAACTATCTATTAGCCACGCCCAAGCACAGCATTACTAGCGCTCGAACGCCCTTTGTGTCTGACCAGTGTGTTTAAGATTTGCTCCTAGGCGCTCCAAACAGCGCTTAAGTGCACTGGTCAAACACAAAAGGGCGTCCAAGAGTTGTCATATGGACCTCCTAGGCCCAAATCTTTCCTGTTTCACCCCCAATTGCACTTGGGCGTAATCCTTACGTGTCCGGGCGCCCCTGAAACCAATTTTTGATCTTTTTCCACCTCTTTTGATGAATCTTCATGGCTCCATTCATCTAGGGATGGAAATTGTACCCGGACCCGTGGGTACCAGCGGTAATACCCGTAACGGGTCCGGGTCCAAAAACTGGACCCGCGGGTAACTAAGGGCGGGCATACAAATTTTTCAATAAAAACGGGGCGGGTCTGGGTAATGGGGTATTCGGACCCGTATAAAATTACAAGTATGCCCTTATATATATAAACTCCGTGCACATTAGGGAAACCTAATTTCATTCTTTCAGTTTCATTTTGCAACTGCGTCCTCTCTCTCGCCTCCCTCCCATCTCCTCCTTGTCGTTGTCCACTAGCTGCCACTGGTTCGAGTCCCTCCGTCTCATGGTGGCAGGTTCGTCTTCGCTGATGTTACTGCTGGTTTGCGTCTGGTCATTGGTGCTACATCTTCTTCTTCGAGTCTGAAGCTGCTGGTTCGTGTCAGTCACTATTGGTGCTGCTGGTTCTCATTTGTCATTGCCATCGCTGTTGGTTCGTATCTGTCATCGCCGCCACCGGCGGTTCGCATCTGTCACCGCACCGCTGCTGTTCTCTTTAGCTTCATCTTCTTTCATTTTTATTTCAGAAAAAACTTAAAATTTTACTATATTTTTATACAATGGGTACCCAACTACCCGCAAACCCGCTTGGATACCCGAAAGACTCGTTGGTCCACCGTGCAACGGGTACCCGTGCGGGTCCTGTGACACCCTCAAAAATAAAACCCCTTAATCCTGATTGATTAATTAGCTACTTGAAAATTTTGTTTTAAAACTTAATTACTTATAAAATTCTCCGTAAAATTTGACGGAGTTTCCTTTGTTTTTCAGACTTTTCCAAAATAAATCTTTTACTGTTGAACCTGTAATAACACATATTCATATAAACAGAAAAGCCAACAGGGCATTTAGCATCATAATGCATAACCATAATCAAGATCAGAATATGAACAAGTAGCGGAATAGTCTATTCCCAAAATCACTCCTTTCCCAAAAGGAGGAGTCCTGGGCCACCCATGTGCTATATACTAAGCACCAAAACCCCATACATATAGGTTTTAACAAAAGAAGTTTATATACACATCATTAACCCAAAATATGGCCCAAGACAGGCGACATAACTAACTACTAACTACTTACTCTCCCCCTGCTCCTGCTCAGCCTGTGACTGTGTAAGTTCGAGTTCGGTACCTGTATAAAAAAAGTAAGGAGGTGAGCATTACACAATACTTAGAAAATATATTCTATAAAGACATAGTGAATAACTAAGTCAAACACAATTAGCAAATAGTTCCATCACATCACACATTCACATTCATACATTTCAGTTTTCCTTATCTTTTTATTTTCTCTGTATCCTTTTATTTATTTCTTTTCATCTCTTTCCTTTTATTTTATTTCCCTGACACCATTAGGATTTCGCGCACATGCTAAGTCATTTGTCACCCATTAGGTATATTTGTCACCCATCAGGTCATTTTACACCCATTAGACATCACCCGTTAGGATCGTTTTCCACTTAATTCATTCACTTTCATTTATTCTCCTTCCATATTTAGTTTCATTTAATCTACAATAGTCTCTTTTTCACCTTTACATTCTTATTACCCTGCATCACATTGATCCCTTAGGTACACAAGCGCCTAACGGAGCGTCTGGACCTAATAGGGCATTTGACCTAATGGGACATTTTGGCACCTAGCAGGACACCTAATGAGTCAGTGTCCCCCATGAATCAATCAGTTGCGACTTTAATTACTTTTCCAATTTTTAGCCATTCATTAATTCATTTAGTCACTCATTAAATATATACAACACATAGACATACACATATTTTTACGGTCATCATTTATCCCATGATAATTATCAAAGTCTTACTCTAACATAAATATATATTTTCAAAGGCACCAAAAACGGTTTATCACCTTTATTTTAATAGTCTGATTATTAGCAATATCAACTACCCTAAGGTTCATTATTCTACTTATTCATCTACCCTTAGCTATCACTATATTCAATCTATAACCTATTCCCTAAATAGAGATAATATCCCCTCCTTACCTCAACCGAATAAATAGAGAGAAAACCTCAACCCCTTGTGTTTCTCCTTTGCTTTAGATCTTATAGAACTTGAATATTTTGCTCCTAGCTTGCAACCTTATGAGAGCCACTAATAAATGCGTTGGGATAGAGTCCAATGATGATCTTGAGAGAGGAAGAGGTGTTACTTGCACTTGTGGAGGTTCTTGAGGCATGAGAGAGAAACTAGAGCAATGGGTGTTGTGTTAGTGAGAGAAAGCAAAGGTGGATATGGTGGTGATGGTGGAGGTGGTGATGGGGAGAAGCTTGGATGATGAAGGAAAAAGCTTAGTTTTGGCTATGGAGTCTTGGCTTGCATTGGAAGCTTGAGTTCTTAGCTTAGTGGAGAAGAATGGAGCTATACTTGAGCTCCACACTCTTATTTTTTTTTCTGCCCAGACACGGGGTCTAGTTGATTTTAATTTTATTTATTTTCTTTGCATTTTGAAATGTCATAACTTCTTTATTACCCGTCAGATCTTGCTCAAATTTGAAAGTAAGCTTCTCTACATACTAACCTTCACATCCAACAGTGGAATTTATGTTTAGAATTGTTAATCTTTTAGTTTTAATTTCTTAATATAACGTGTTTATAACACCGAAAAGGCCGTTTCTAACACTCGTTTTCTCCCCTTCAACATCTTATTCTATGCTAAGACTATCTAACTACTTCATAGCACTAAAAATGATCCTAATCCATTTACCTTAATTACTCTTGAACATAACTATCATTTTTTTAAGTTGTTTATTATTTTAATTTATACTTAGAATAAAATTAAGGATGTTACAGGTCCGGGGCGGGCTCGGGTCCAAAAATATATGAACGGGACGGGTCTGGGTAATGGGGTATCCGGACCCACCCGAACCTTTGCCATCCCTACATTCATCCTTAGGTGCTTCAATATCAATATTCCTTCAAATCAAGCCTAAAGCACCTGCAAATATGGCAAAAGGATTCATTATGTGATGAAGTTTATTTTGCAAAACTAAACTATCAAAAGCTAATAAACTAACATAAAAACCATTAGAAACACACAAATACTAAGATAAAGAGGGGATAGAATCAATGAAATGTATCATATTTTGGACCAACAATAATGAACTTCAAAACCAGAAAGAGAAAGATGAGTTATCTCGGTTGGAGAATGGAATTAGAGAAAGATTGTGATGAAATAGGAATTACGTAGCAGAGCTCTCAATTACCATAAAACAAAAATTGGTAAAATGAAACTTCATTTTCATTGGACACATAGAAATAAGAGTTTATTTACAATTAGTCAATTGCATAGCCGTTGATACTGCTCTTATACACACAAGCACAACTGCTATTTTAATTTAGTTAACTTGGTGTTCAAGCAACCCAATTGATTAAATGTCTAACTAACTAGGTGACTAGGTATCCGGTTAACGAATTATGTTAACCGATTATCAAAAACTAAAAATGAACTAACTATCAAACTAACTAACTAGTTAATCAACAACCATAACCGATTACAACTACTACGTTTTAACTTAAGAAAACTATTAACTGCTTAGCTGATGAGCTTAGCTTCTTGAGTTTCTGCTGCACCTTTCTTCTTCTCATTCAATAATCGTTCAGTTCTATACAAATGTAGCAATTATTGTTCCTCAGCAGATTCGTATAGAACCAAACGGAATTTATTAAAAATATCATTTACATAGTTCCTCAACAGATCCGTTCATGGAATTTCTTTATTGCTCTTTTATTTTGTGATCATGGTATTTATAAGTCATTTTAGATACTTATCAATTCAAATCGAATGAGAAAAACTTTTTCACATGAATAACTAAACTCGATCTCTCACTCATACCAACCAAACTTAGCTTGCTGCATATCTATCTATACTGTGTATAGTAATTTATTTTCGGTGTAGTGGTATTTGTTTTATGAAGCATAATGAATTTATTATTTGAAGTCAAATAAACTTAACTAAATTGTTGATAAATGCAGATAAGGCTCGGAAGTTGGAGATTTCGAATTCGATCATAAACGCTACTTATTTGTTCAATTAATTTCCATTCTCCTATCCTATTAAAAAAAACTTTGTTATAGAAAAAATTAGTAAAAAATTAAAAGGGACCCACATGGTGATGAACAAAGAATTAGATCAACATAAAGAGTAGTATTGAGCAATTAAGTACTTGGCAGTTGTGTTGGGTGCGTAAATTAGAGAGGGAGGCTACAGAAAGGAGGGTCACGAAAGGTGGCATTGAAAAGTCTTTCTCTTTTGCTGTAACATTTTATGTCTTCATGTGTTGTTTGTGTGTCAGCTTAACCCAACCTGCTGCAAAAGCAACATACCACTGAGATCAAGTGAGCCCCAAATCCAGAATCATATAGAATTCCCCTCTGCCACCACTACCATCATTACTATGTCATACAGTATATAATTTTATTTTATTTTATTTTTTATATATAAATATAGCAATAACAATGTCCTTTAATATACGACGGAAAGGGATAGAGAGGGACCCTTCCTTATTCCTTATGTCATCCTCACCTCATCATTACCCAAAAGACAATAGAAAAATTGAATTGCTGTATGTTAGTACGTGCATATAATATAACTGTAGATATATATGTCTTATGTATTGTACATTTGAGCAGAGCAAGTAGCACATGCATGGACACAATAAAATGTTACATGGATTATTTAGAATTTATTCCATTTCTGTCCTCACCATCAGTCTTCACTCTGATTCTGATGACTACGTATGCATGTCATACAATTTATACTTTGCATAGATACGCCCCCTGTTCATGAAGCTGCAGCTAGCATTATATTTGACGCATTGCCAGCTAGAGCGTCTCATTTTCACTACCGGTGTTGTTTTGAGCATCAAGCTAAGGCTCCACTTGATTCGGGATGGAAATAGGCTAGGTCGGATCATGCATGTTCAAAAATAAGTCTGGTGTGGTTCATCGACGAGCTTAGTTTTTAGGTATGGGTCTGACCTATTTACTTATTTCAGACATTTTTTTTAGGTCTGGGTCTGACCTATTTCAAAGCCTATTAGACGGTTAGCCTATTAAAAAGTTTACTGTAAATTTGATATGCAATTGCTTCCATTCAAATATTGTCATCGATTATTTCAACAAATGGTACCAAAACATAAACCAAAATGAAGCAAGTCTGCAAATGAAGTGCAGCGAAAAAAGACATGAAGAAGAGTTGAGAGTGAATAATCAGACATCAAATATATGAAAGAATTAAAATTATGTACATGTTGTTGGTATGCGTCCCGTTGGCGAGCGATTAAGAGTAGAGAAGGAGAAAATACCAAAAGTAGGAAACACAGAGACATCAATTTATGATTTGTAATTTAAGAAAAAAATAATATTTTAATAACAATAATAACTTAAATATAAATATTATATATTATTAATGGGTCAGCCTATTAGGTCTATAAAGCTTTTTTATGAAATAAAGTCTGCCCTTTTAAACTAAATAGGCTATAAAAAAAAGTCTATGACTGACCTCTTTCCTAAACGAACCAAACCAGTCTAGGTCCTTAATAGGCCAAGCCATAAACCCCTAATAGGCTGACTGGCCTATTTCCACCCCTAGCTCCACTCTATGAAATTATTAGCATATTTTTTTTTTTTAAGAATGAATTTAGGTTTAAATAAATTTTGGTTGTTGTAAATGTGGTTGATTGTTCGATAAATTTTTTGACCTATTTTGATTTTTTTAAAGTTATATATTTTTGAAATTCATCCCCCTCAATTAGTTTCGGTTAGTTATTATGCAAGACCTGTGTGATTGTATTTCACATTAGAATTCTGACATGTGTCTAGTCTAATGAATTTTTTTAATTTAACTATGTTAAATACAAAAAACATGAAAATTAAATAAAAAAAAGTAGTTACACCCGCAGTTGATGAGTGTCAACAAGTAACAAAGTTAGTTGCGATTTGATGAAATCGATGTGTACTATTGTTAGTCATAACATCACATGCATGATGCCTAAAAATTAACAATTCAAAATTATGAAACTTTAAGAGACTTAAAAATGGCCAAAAAAATTTGCATAAATTAATCACAAAATTATAATTTTAGATATACTAAAAACTTATTTAAGCTATAAATTTAACTAAAGTATATACTAATTAAGTATATCCATGGTTTGTTATAGTAAGAGCTTTAGTTAGCATCATCTTCAATGTAAGTCGCAGAATATTATTGTAAAGATATAGAGGACTTGATTGAATATGAAAATAATTATAACTATTAAATAAATTAAGGGTTATTATATTCACAGTTTTGTGGGTTGAATTTAGGGAAATTCAACGTGAATATTTTTCAAATAGTAGTGTAAATTTGAATAAATAAATTTTTTTTTACTCATTTGTCCAATTAACTTATTTTTTTAATCTCTTCAACTCAACCTTTAGCGTAAGAATATCAAAATCCTTACATTAATTATAATTTTGTTATCATTATTTAACTTAAGCGATGGCCTAACAAACACAACAACCCCTAATACCAAATCTATTATTTCCTCGTATACATGACCAGTTGCATTACACAACATCACTAAGGACAACTAGTGGGGGTTAGTACAATTGGTAACTGGGATCACTGGTACTTAAGGAAGTGGTCAAGGATTTGATTTTTGATTTTTGTGACCGTAAGAGATCCCGCGTTAGGATGATCATCCTAAAAAGCCAGTTAGTATCCAAAAAGATTAGTCATTCTGCTCATGTGGGTGGATACCTTGGAAAAAAATTCATTTAACAATATATTGTATATGATATTTCATCTGGTCTAAAAATAAGTTCTTTTGACCAAAAAATACGTTATTTAAGAAAATTAGTTAATATTGTGAGTGGTATTGAAAATGTAAGCATTTTTTTTTCAAAATTATTTGTATAATTATTATTGAGACATTTAAAAAATACTGAATAAATATGAGTGTTTGTGAAAAATAAGTAATTAATATCATTGAAAATCGGAAAAAATGACTTACATTAAGAATCAATTGTTATTTTCCAAAAAAGGTTTACGTTTAGAACAAGAGAATTGTTCTCGTTCTGTCACGAGTTAAGGACACTTATCCTACAAGATGACCTTTGAAGGACTTACTGCGACCTATAGTGGGACCCTGGCGACGCACACCGAGCTCGATTGACCTACAACGTAAAGCCCTAAGTCTTGAGTAGTTTGGAGGAGCTCGAAAGAAGCCCTGATCCGCAGATAAGTCGCGAGACTTATTCGTGGTTTCAATCTCCAAAAGATAAGAAGATCATTATTGAAGATTTGTAGCATATTACAACAAGATTATAAATATTTATAGAAGATTATCATCTGCCTCTTTGCTTAGGATGGGAATGAGTCAGGCCGACTCATGGAGGCTTATTAAACGAAGCCAATTCAAAAGATTAAATGAGACCGATTCTTTTTTCATAATCAGACAAATTCCAAATCAGTTTCGTTAATTTAAAGCGAGATCAATTATGAGCTGATCTTATTTTGACCCATATTTACAAGACCAACAATTTTAAGATTGATCCAAAGCGACCTCATATTTTTAAATCGGCTCTAGAAATCCATTTCTAATAGAGATTCAATCAATTTAACACACTTAACTCACGAATGGTATTACAATCGAACTTTTTTTTAGCCAAATTGGTAAAAAAAGATGGTTGGGCACCAAAACTAAAATCGAATCCACTTTCATTGAAAGACAGTTAAGTCGACAGCCAAAGTGCATCATGCTTGAGCGTTCCACATCTTCCAACCCTCTGCTAGGGTTCATCTCAAACTCTGCGAACTCCTCCAATGCATTGTCCACTCAAGAAGAGGACTTGAAGGACAGAAGCACTAAGAAGATCAAAACCATTATGGAAGGAGCCTCTTCTCCTTCACCAATGGAAGAATGTCCTGGATCAGAAAAGAATAAAGAGGATAGTGGGTCTCCTTCTAAAGGTACTTACAAGGACTCTCTGCTCAAATCTATGGGGGACTGCTTTGACTAGGAACTTCATGATGGAGATGAGGATTTGATTGAAACAAATGGCAAAAAGATTCGATAGATGAAACGGTGGAAGCTGCCTTTGACCCTTGTCTTGATATTGAAATTTCCAAGGAAGAATACGATGAATGGTGTCGCCCTTGGAGAAATTCTTTAACAGTGAATGTCATGGGTAAGAGAATCAATCCCAGGATTCTGGAAAATAAACTTATGCGAAGTTGGGTTGAGGAGGGGACTATAAAGATTATTGACATGCCTAAGGCCTTTATTCAATGCTAGAGGCCTTTATTCATGCAATGCGAACAAAGTATTACCAAAATTGCGGTTTGGGTGCGCATTCCGAATCTGGATATGGAGCTTTATCATTTTAACTTCCTCTGCAAAGTGGGCAACAAGATATGTACCATGTTAAAGGTTGATCATACAACTTCAATCCACTCTAGAGCAAAGTATGCTAGAATTTGTGTGGAAGTTGATCTTAGAAAACAGTTGGTCCCAAAGGTCAAGGTCTTTGGCAAGGAATTCCATCTTGAATACGAAGGCTTGCATCTAATTTGCTTCAATTGGGGGAAATATGGCCATAAAGCAGATGGTTGTCCAGACGTGGTTTCTAAGGAGAATGTTGCAGGCCAAGAAGTTTCTTTAGATACTGCTATTTCCCATGTTGCCACGGAGGCGGTGGTGATTGCGCCGCCCAGTACCCTTCCAAGAAGTTCTAACGGTCAAATGTTGACTAACACCAATTCTCAGCCTGAAAAGGAAACTACGAATATTAAGGAGAAGTTGGTCAACTCTGTCACATTATCTCAAGATTTGATTGCCCCAGGAAATTCGGTTTCTGCCCATTTCGGGACGTGGATGATGGTTCAAAGGCAGCCTAGATTTAAAAACAAATCAAATCTTAAGATTCAAGGCATGGATTCTCAGCCTAAAATAAGCGGCTCAAGATATAAGGTTTTATCTGAAGAAAAGGAGGAAGATCCGTAGGTTACTAATTGCTCTATAGTCAACGTGATTCTTTCTTCTAATGGTAATGAGTCGGGACCCACTCACATGCAAAAATCCAACGTTAGGGTACGTAACCCTTTTGTAGGACGCAATACCCAAGTGAAGGGCTCTAAACCATCAAGAAACACAATCATGTCTAGAAAACAAATCCAGAAACCTCTTCGGAATAATATCAAGTCCCCTCGGCCACAGGGTGCAAATAACCATGGTCAATCGACGCCCTCCTTATCTGCAATCGTAGAAGCCAACAATATTAGAAAAGATAAAGAAAAAACTATTTTGCACCATATGAACGTCCTCCAAAAGAGGGGGATCTCTGGTATAGATCATCACACGAAGCAGGTCATTCTCCCTAATAGAGAATGTATCAATCTTTCCAATCGATTTCTTCAGTTCCTTGGTCTGTTATTAGGAAGGAGAAACCTCCTGATAATGCTATGGAGATTGATAACCAGAAAAGTATTGCCCACACAGGTGGAGAGGGTGTTGAGCACTCAAGCAGCCAGGATCTTAAAGATCATTCTTCCAAGTTGTCCCAATGATTGTAATATCTTGGAATGTTAGGGGAGCTTTGGGGGGTTGATTCTGGAAGGGCTTTCAGAAGCATGGTGGTTATGCAGAGACCTGACATTGTGATTATTCAGGAACCGAGATGTTGTGGTACTCGGGCTTCTACTACCATTTGAAAGTTAGGTTTTCGTTACTTTATCATTAATAAAGCTGTTGGATATTCAGGAGGCATTTAGATCCTTTGGAATAGTGATAATTTCACCTTCAGAGAAATCCATAATGAGAAGCAAATTGTTCATGTGGCAGTTAAGGATGGAAATCTCAAAGAGTGGATGCTCTCGACTATTTACGCGAGTCCAAGGGGTGAAGAAAGGGTGGAGTTGTGGAATTCTATCTCTCAGATTGAACAACAACTTACTCAGGATTGTGATTGGCTCCTTATAGGTGACTTCAACGAAATTGACAATGTTAGAGAGAAAGAAGGAGGAGCTCCTGTGGACCATAATCACTGTTTGCACTTTTCCAACAAAATCAGTATGTGCGGTTTACTGGACCTGAGTCAAGTTGGCGGATCTTTCACTTGGAGAGGCCCTCAATACACGGGTTACTCTAGAGTTTACAAAAGGCTTGACAAAAGTTTATGTAACAGCAATTGGCGTCTCCGTTTTCCAGATGCTTATGTCAAAGTGTTGGCGCGTATCCATTCAAATCATCATCCCATCAACTTGAATATGGCTCCAAACCAAAACAGGATTTCTAGTAGACCTTTCCGCTTTCATTCTATGTGGATTTACCATAATGATTTCTCTAATTTTATGCGTAATAATTGGAATCACTCTGACTTTATTACTAATATTTCTTCTTTTGTTCCCAAATGATAGGAATGGAACATGAATGTTTTTGGGAATATTTTCCAACGCAAGAAAAGTCTTATGGCCAGAATTAGAGGAATTCAGATTGCCAGTGATTATTCTAGCAATCGTTATCTTCATAGGCTTGAAGATGATCTTAAGCATGATCTGGACACCACTCTCTTCCAGGAAGAAAAGCTTTGGCACCAGAAATCCAGGAAAAAATGGATTCAAGATGGGGAAAGAAACACGAGATATTACTACTCTCGCACTATATCTAGAAGAAGGAAGAACATAATCCTTGCTCTTAAAGATAATAATGAAGTTTGGAATTATAATGATGGGGAGATTTGTGACTTGGTCAGATCCTTCTTTATGCAACTGTACATGGAGGATAACTTTAACCGACCCTCTCTTAACTGTCCCATTACTTATCCTTCTGCTTCTACTTATTGCAGCGCTATAGGTCATGTGGCCTCTGATGAGGAGATTAAAAGAGTTATTTTTCCATGGCTTCTCTTCAGGCTCCTAGGGAAGATGGTCTTCCTCCTTGTTCTTCAAACATAACTGGGGTGTTATTCAAAAAAGCCTGTGTGAGTTCATTTGGTATGTGAGGCAAAGTAAGGAAGCCATTAGGGTCATCAACTCCACTTTGTTGGTTCTTATTCCTAAAGTGGACCATCCTCAGAATGCTGCTCAGTTTCGTCCGATGCTCTTCGCAGCGTGGTTTATAAATGCATCACAAAGATTCTTGCTAATAGGTTGAAGACTCATTTGAACTCTTGGATCTCTCCCTATCAAGCTGAATTTATCCCAGGTCGCAATATCCAAGACAACATTATCATTGCTCAAGAGTTAGTTCACTCCATGAGCCACATGAGAGGAAGGAAGTCTTTCATGTCCATTAAATTTGACCTTGAGAAAGCATATGACATACTTTCTTGATCTTTTATCAAGTCTTGCCTTATTGAGCTAGCCCTCCCAGAAGCTTTTGTTGATTTGGTCCAAAATTGTATATCGACATCATCCTTCAACCTTCTTTGAAATGGTGATAAAACGATTCCTTTTTCTCCTTCAAGAGGAATTCGGCAAGACGATATGATCTCTCCCTTTCTTTTCTTTATTTGCATGGAAAAATTATCCCATTTAATTGAAGATGCGGTGAATAGAGGATACTGGAAGCCTATTTCTGCAGGTAAGTATGGCCCTTCCATATCTTACTTAATGTTTGCTGATGATCTGTTAATATTTGCAGAAGCTTCTATGGAGCAGCTGGGAACAATTATGCATTGCATTGAATCCTTTGGGGAAGCTTCTGGTCATAAAGTTAATGAAGCTAAAACCAGCATATTCTTTTCGGCTAATGTGTCTCAAGAGGACAAAGAAGACGTCATCCTGGCTAGTGGTTTTAAACATTCTCAAGGTTTGGGAAGCTATCTTGGCTCTATTGATCATGGCTCAAGGAGGAAGAAGGACTCTTATAAACCCCTTATTGAGAAGATTAACAACAATATGGCGGGTTGGAAAGCTAATTCGTTATCTCTTGTGGGGATAATAACTTTGGCTAAATCCTTTTTGGGAACTATGGCTAATCACTTGATTAAACATTCTGTTGTTCCTAAAAGTGTCTGTTAGGATATTGAAAGAGCTAAAAGGGACTTTATTTAGGGGAGCACCAGGGAGCATCGTAAAGCTCATCTCCTGAGTTGGAATAATCTTTGTCTCTCGAAAAACCAAGGTAGGCTTGGTTTTAGAAGAATTTCCACCTTCAATGATGCCTTTATTCTCAAGCTTTGTTGGGGTGTGATTACTAAATCGAACTCGTTGTGGGTTCGTGTTCTCAAAGGTAAATATGCTCGTGGCAATGACTTACTAAAAAGAGCTTCTCTTTCTTCTGCCGATTCTCCTCGCTGGAAAAAAATGGTCAATCTTTGGCCTACGGTTACTTCAAACCTTGAATACAATATTGGTAATGGTAAAGGAACCTGGTTCTGGCGTGATAAATGGACAGGAGATGGAATTGTGTTGAAGGACTGTGCCTCGGCTACTATGACGGATGACACTGATATGGTTCTTGTTAGAGACATGGTGGGAACTAATGGAGATTGGAATTTCTCGACCCTTGAAAACATTATTTCTCCTTCTATTCTCTCTAGACTTAGATCCCGTATTCCCCCTTCTGATGCTATGGATAACGACACTTTGGTTTGGGGCCCTTCGAAGCACGGAACCTTCACGGTGAAAAGTGCCTACGCGATCCTGGCTAATGACACTAGTACTATTGAAGTTATTCCTTGGCACCTCTTGTGGCGCACTACTGGTCTTGAAAGATGGAAGATTCATGGCTGGAAAACATGCCACAACAGACTTATGACAAATGAAAGGAAGAGTAGTTGGGGCATGGGTCACCCCACATGTCCGATATGCTCTAATCAAGTTGAATCTTCTCTGCATGCAATGAGACGAGATTGTTCAAATGCCAAGCTCCTATGGTGCAATATGATTAAGACCGAGGAAAGGAACTCCTTCTTCAGCATGGACTTGCAGCATTGGATTCGTGTCAACCTCACCAAGGGTTGGGGAGCGTATTCGCAAGATTATTAGGGAAGTACCTTCCTTTGTAGCCTTTAATACTTATGGAACTGGCGCAACCAATTTTCCATTAATACCGATTTTGCTTATCCTTATAATTTGTCTCTTTTCATTTCCATGCAGGTCAGAGAGGTCTATACTGTTTTCAATAAGAAAGAGCAGGATAAAGTCTACCATGTGGATCACTGCTTTGTGAAGTGGAAGTTCCCACCGGAAGATTGGTGCAAACTAAACTCGGACGGTGCATCGAAGGGCAACCCGGGACAAGCGGGGTGCGGTGGTGTTCTTAGAGATTATGATGGGCGTTTCATAGTGGGATTCTGCCATAAGCTGGGAGTTACGTCTTCGTACATTGCTGAACTTTGGGGTATTCACCTTGGGATGCAACTTGCTTGGGAGAAAGGCATTAAAAAGCTGGTGGTGGAAAGTGACTCCCTCTCCATAGTCAAGATGCTGAATAATGATATTCATGATGTCAGTTCCGATGCTATTGGGCTTATTCGTCGCATTTGTCTCATGCGGAAGAAGAATTGGGATATTATCTTCACTCATACTTTTCGTGAGGGCAATACGTGTGCGGATTACATGGCGAACAGGAGTCTCAATCTTGATTATGGAACTCAATTAATGTATAATCCTGATCTTGAGCTCTCTAGGCTGTTGGCTCAAGATTACAGAGGGAATGCTTTGCCTAGGGATATGATTATTAGTTAGTCTTTTTTGTTTCTTTGTTGGGCTTTTGCCCCTTTGTTAACGAAAAAAAAAGAAAGAAAGAAAGAAAGAAAGACAGATAGTTAAGTCAATAATAAATAATTATTCCAATGTACTTTTCTTGTTTTTATTATACGTTATTTTTAATCAAATTTTAAAGATTAATAAAATTAGTTAAAGTTAGTTAAGTGTTTTGAGCTTTTAAAAAAAATTTTACTTCGTCCGTTTTGAGCTTTTAAAAAAAAGTTAGATGATGAATAATGGTAAACTTTTTTTGTTTCAAACTAAAGTTAAAATAATTAATGAAAATGCTTGGGAATTATACAAATTTTGAATTGTGATTGGTTGATCAATGCAAAATGCATTAAATTAGTTGTTTGATAATTGGTTGATATGTTAGACAAACTATTAAATACATATCTCTTTAAGTTTTTGACTTTTGCAATTCTTTACCATCTTTGTAAGACGGAGAAAATACAACTTTGCAGCTTCACCTTCATTTAATATTAGAGTATTCCACAATTGTTAATATTAGAAATTTAAAATTAACAAACTTTTAATTTAATCTCATTAACTCTTCATTTATCCAATTGATTGTGCGTTAATCAATAAAAAAAATAGAGATAGATAATAAGGGCAAATATAAGAGAAAAAATAAATACCACTTAGAAGTTTTAAAGTGTATTGTAAAAAAAAAAAAACCATCAAAATTTTCTAGAATGTAAGTTATAACAAAAATAAGAGCAACTATTTCTTTAAATGAATTATGGTTGTACTCTTTGGGTCCTTATTTTAAGTAATGTAATATGCTCTAAAAAGTGTTAATTATTTTATAATTTTTATGCAACATTCATTTTTATTTCTCTTATTTTCCTTTATTAAATAATACAATTACCACTATTATTTTGTCATTAATCGAATAGAAACTAAATGAAATAATAGTAATTCCTAAAAAGTGATGAGATTAAATTCGAATTTGTTGGTTTTCCATACAATCAATCATGAAATACTCCAATATAAAATAGTTTTATAAAATATTTATAAAACTGTAATGTTGAGAGAGTTGTATTTTAAAAAAAATTAAGTAATTTTATTGATTTTCATAAGTTAATTAAAAATGATTTATAAAAAGAGAAAATAGTTTGTACACTGACAATGTAAAGGTTACATCATCCACCATCCAAGAATGTATGGTTATTGATTACTAAATAAAAGTAGTGCAAATGAACCGTGGATGATGTACTGACAGTGTAAAAACTGTCAGTGCACGCATATTAAACTCTTATAAAAAAGATGTAACGAGGTATTAATGTAATTCATCATATGGATCTGTTTGGAATGGCGTTAACGATTAATTTCTCCTCATTATTATATAATAATCCTTCCGGTTTTATATATGTAAGTTTGTTTGAAAAACAAATATAACTTTTAAGAAAGTTAGTTAATATTATTAACAACATTATAAATGAAAATATGTGATATACCTTTTTAAAATTATCTTTAAATTAAATTATTATTGAAACTCTAAAAAGTATGAGTAAATAAAATTAAAAAATACAAGTATTTGAAAAAAAAAAATTGATTCCGTTAAAATTAGAAATGAGACTTAACATCAAATTTTTTTTCTAAAGAAGCATGCATATACATACATGACTAAGACTGGAACAAGTAACTTTGAATTTGAAAACACAAGTGTCATCGGCTGGGAGAGTTTGGAACTTGAAACGGTGAAGCAATTATTAGGTGATTCAGGTCACATGATCCAGGATAATCATCATCATTTATTATTTAATTTTTAAATTTTTTTAACTAGAAAATAAATTATCAACGGTTGAGATGTGCGTGGATCACATGATCCAAGACTAACTAATATTTTTCAGTCAATGGGTGACATCATTGTATCATGCAGAGAGTTATGAGATGAATCTATGAAGGGAGAAGAATAGGCATAACTGCATACTTAGGGGCGGAGAGAAAAACAAAAATAATACTTAAATTTACAAACTCACTTTATAAATAAATTTAAATTTATATGTGTTACAAAATGAATTTTTATTACTAATATTAATCCATTAATAAGTGATATTTATTAACTGAGGTTGTCATATTTGATGTAAGATTGTGTCACTTAAGCAAGTGATGGAGGGTTTAATACCCAACCCACGAAAGATTTGAAATGTATCCGAATGATTAATTAGTGTGCTCGTGTCGGTGTATATTTGGGAAACCAAAAAATTAATAAGTGATATTTATTACTTTCTAATACTATAAATTTATGATCTTTCTCACAATTGTTATTAAGATATTTGTTAAGGTTACTGGTTTATTGCATATAGAAAAAAATCTTAAGTCTACCTTTATTATTATTCTCTTAAAAATATAAAAAATTCCATTTTTCAACAACTTTTATTTATAATTGGTTCTTTAACAAGTACCATAATGATACTTGTTACTAGTATTTATCTAAACTTATTTATAATTTGATTTGTAAGCTTGTATTCCCTGATTTTATTTATAGAAGAATTTTTTAGTCTTATTTATGAATTATTTTGTATTTTTATGAGGTATTTATTATTTATTATTTTATTTGTTTTTAGTTTGTAAATAAAAATAAAATATTTGTGAAATTTCAAATAAAAGTTAAGAAGTTAAAATTTAAATATTAAAATATTTTTCTTTGTAAAATAGTTAAGTACTCCATCCGGTCCTATTTATATGACCATTTTGGGGTTTTTATTTTGATCCTATTTATAAGATCCCATTATAATTTTCAAAGGCATTTATTTTTTTTTTCCACAAACACTCTTATTAAGTCAACACTTTCTAGAGTTCCAATGATAATTATAGGGATAATTTTGAAAAAATATATCAAATTTTCACATTTTTAATACTATTAATAAATTTAACCATTTTTCTTGGTGGAGAGAAAACCCAAAAAATCTTATAAATAGTATCCTATATCTAATAAATGAAATGGAATATATGATTAGTTGTATAAAAGTGTGAATTGGGCAATATTGCAATCTGCTCCCAAAGTCCTCTCTCTATCGTTTGTCTGAGAATTCAAGGATGGGTCAGCAATGAGTCAGTGGTAGTAGTAAAATTAGCAGAAGAGAGAGATATGATGGTATAGTATGCATGTGTGCGCATGACGTAACCCCCAGTAAATTTTAATTTTTTAATAAAAAAACACTGGAAGGCGTGCATGGAAGCTAGCGTGAGATCAGATGTGAAATTGAATTGAATGCCTTCATTCATTATCATGATTTAACTCTCTCGTTGGACTTTTCTCCACTTGTTATCTACGAAACTTCGCGGTCATATATAGTGAATCTATCATGATGATGAGGAGGACCCTGTAAGATAGAATATTGTGTTACTTGTTCATATCATATAATATATGGTGGCAGAGAGGACTCAAATAAAAGAGGAGAGAATATTACTCCCTCCAGTCTTATTTATAAGATTTTTTTGGAATTTTTCATTATCATCAAGGAGAGTGGATAAATTTTTTAGTGACATTGAAAATGTGAAAATTTGATATATTTTTTCAAAACTATCTTTATAATTATTATTGGAACATTAAAAAGTATTGACTTTATAGAGGTGTTAGTAGAAAGAAGTAATTAAATACTATTGAAAATTGAAAAATAATCTTATAAATAGGACCAAAATAAAAACTCGAAAAGATCTTATAAATAGGATACGAGGGAGTAACAGGAAATGGAAGAGGAGAGTGATATCGTCATGCATGTAGGGAGAAGCAGCTCAGAGATATCATCAGAGGTGAGAATTGAGAGATTTGAAAGAGTGAGAGAGAGAGCTGTCAATCCGGGACCTGAGAGGTTCGTACGAACGTCCATGTGGAAAAGAGTGGTCAGAGCACCATCATTGTCTCAATTATAAGCGTGATTGAGAAGAGAGAAAAAATATCGATAAAGCCTAAAATAATTAATAAATGATTTAGTTTTTTAAGGACGATATTAAAAATTTGATTTTTGTTGTGGGAAAAGATTAGTACATATGATTAGAGATATGTTGCAATTTAAGTGAGTGATTGATGATTTGATCATTGTTCTTGCGAATGTATGAGGTCTTGCATGCTGGGAAACTATCACCCGAAAGGGTTCAATAATGCCGAAATAATTAATCATCTAGTTACACATGTGAATATATTAAAGAAAAAAAAAGATTACGATGGTTTCACTTTGATGATCTCTATATTTCGGAAAAGACTAATTTTCAACCATCAAACAAAGGATGCCCTTAATTAATTAAGAAAGGAAAAAAAGGGAAAGAGAAAGATTACCCGTTCTACCTGCTTGCCACATGCTTCATAGAAGTTGGAAATAATTTAGCTTAATTTGAATCCAACCTGAGAGTTTAGTACATTTGTTTGGACTCAAATCATGACCTAGAAACACAAGTAAAGAAACAGGGTCAAATTGATAATTTTAAACATTATATACATAATTAAATAGAAATTAAAGAAGAAAAAAATAAATAAAATTGAACTACAGTATGTTGTAAAATACTACTCATTCTGTTCTAATTTAATTATCGTTTTAGAAATTTCATGTGAATTAATAAAGTTATTTAATGCTTCAATTTTTAAAGTTATTTTACTATAATATCCTCATAATACATTAATTATCAGTTCTTTCACATATTTCAATATATTAAATGTAAGGTTAAACTGTTAAAGTTAGAAAAAATCAATTAATACATAATTAATTGAATTCCTAAAGTGACAAATAATTTAGAACAAATTAAAAATGCTAAAGTAACAAATATAGTGAAATGGAGGAAGTATTACTCTCTCTAATCCTTAATGTAAAGTCATTTTGGACAAATTTATATTTACAAGAGAAAACGATAAATTTAATTAATTGCATTAATTTTAAACATTTAATTTGATATAGTATTATTTTAAAATTACTCATAGTGCTAATTATTGAATGTTGTTGCATAAGATCAATTTTGAAAATAAGTCTTATATATAGAATAAGTCTTATACACTATGGCTTTTCTATGTTCCTCATATTAGCACTTAAGCTATATATGCATACATAGAAAAATAATACAAGAAGAACAATATTAGAATTAAAAGTTATAGTAATGGTTAGAATGAAAATGAGCAATAAGTTAAGGGAGTATTTTTGGTACCATCGTAAAAGGATGGGTTTCGGTACAGTAAAAAAATTGTATTATTACTCATGTCATATATGTTATCATGTCATGGCATTATGGTGGATGAGTGATATTTTGTATTATTACTATTTGATCCTTGCTATTTTAATTAAGTTTTAATTTATTAAATATAAAAAAATTAAATCAAATTAAAAGTTGCCTTTTTTAATTTTATTCATATTGAATCAGGTGACGTGATATCATATTAGAACATAAAGAAGTAGGATTTCTCTCCCATCATTCATCTTCTTCTCGAGAGGCCCTTATCTTCTTTCATGACTTAAGCCTCTTCAACCTCTTCATATCAGTATTCATAATCTTCCTCTGGCCACCACCCGTCGCCGCCTTCTTTAGCGTTCATAAACATATTAAGAATAAAATAACGCATATCATCAAAGACAAAAATTTCTAAACTCAAAGAAAAAAATATAAATCATAATCAGAATTAATTAAGAGAGAGATAAAGAAACAGATTGGGCCGGGGGAGACAAAAAAGGGATCGTGGGGAGATTTGTCGGCGAAGTTCGCGAGTTCGATCTGCAAAGAAAAGGGTTGCAATAGGTGATGGTTGGAGATATTGAAAATTGAAGAGATTGAAGAGACTTTGGTTATCAAAGAGACGAATGATGATATAGAAATGTTAGTTTCTCCTATTCAAATCTGATCACATCACCTTATTCAATATTTCAATATGAATAAAATTACAAAAAGCAACTTTTAGTTTGATTTAGTTTTTTTATATTTAAGAAATAAAAACTTAATTAAAATAATAGGGACCAAATAGTAATAATACAAAATATCACTCCTCAACAATAATGTAATGATTTGATAGCATATATGACATGAAGAATTTTTATTGGTTAACTTCTCAATGGTACCAGAACCCTTCCTTTTCCAATTGTATCGGAGAAACTCTCTAAGTTAAAACCAATAACTTATGGATTGAAAACATATGTCATAATAATAATAATAAATATTGAAATAATAATATGAATTGATAGGAAAAACACCCAAGTTAATAAGAATAAGAGTTTAGTAACCACCACTCAAATTAATAATTAATAAAAATATTTTTAAAAAATATTTTTGAAATAATAAAATAATATTTTTACAACATTTATATTTATATGCATGCATTTTGACTTTGTCACTTCACAATAAGTCAATAATATATATACACACGCGATTATGAAAACTGTATAATGTTTATCAAATATTAATTTTTCATTTATAAATCTTCAAAAGTAACCTTACCTTCCAGTGATTAGAGTCGTCCCTGGACTATGGCTAGAGGGGCGCTCACCTAGGGCTCTCCCAAATTTTCGGGCCCCCAAAAGTTTTTTTAACCCATACTTGAATAAAAAAAATTAAGTAGAAAAAAAAAGAAATAACGTCGTGGAGAGTATATGATAGGTACTTCCTCCAATTTCTAATATGAGAAGAAAAAAAAACTTTTTTATATTGTTCTTAAATATAAAAAAAAGTTAATTAACTTTATACTTTCAATACAATTATTTTTAAAATATTCCTATAAATTTATTGTGTCATTTAATTTTGTTTTATTTCCGATGCAACTTTCCCAAAATAATTTTTTAATGAATTTGAGGAAATTAAATACACTCAACTAACTTCTTTAATAAATGTAAAGTTTGTTATTTTTTTTTATAATAGAAACCGGGGGAGTATATAGATGATTGAGAGTTAGTGATAATTATGCAAGGGTGGTTTGACATGGTTTAAACAATGAGAATTTACATTGTATGGTGTTTTTTTTTTTTGTTTAGATGGGAGATCTGGGACTAGAACCCATGACCTGGGGAGGGGGAAATCCTAAGTGTCCCTGCAGCCACCAACTGGGCTGTCTTATACGGACTTACATTGTATGGTGTTGTACTATGTTTTTTAATCTTGCTTGAAGCAAATGATAGGAGGAAATAATATATACTATAATGCCTACTTAAACTTTTAATTCTGATTTAATTTTGATTCCATCAAATAATAAATAAGGAATATCCAAAATAAAAAGTATTATCTTTGATTCATACGAGGAAGTTCAAAATTTATCAACGAGATAATTTAGATATTTTTTTGTTAAGTGTCGGGTTAATCTGAAACCCTGGCTTTTTGTGTAATTATTTTTCGTTGTTGTTTAATAATAATCTTTACTTTATAATTAAAAATAATAATATACAATCATTACTTTAAAATATTGAATATAAAAATATTAAAATATTAACAACCCATGCATTGCACGGGTTAAGAGCTACTATTCCTTTCATATGGAGGTGGTTGGAACACGTGTCATTCCTCAGATAACATACAAAAACTGGTCTTTTATATATATAGGTCTGATATTGATAGCGATAATTCTAAGTCTACAGTACATGTCTTTTTCCCTAAAGTCTCGTAATAGGTTATATGCAACCTAGGAGATAATTCTCTATTTTATTCGAAGCAAGGCTTCATTCATTGGAAGCCTTTTTACCTAATGCATCGTATAGGAACCTACTCTTGTATGCTTCCACATTAAAACTGTTTATTGAAAGAAGGGAAAAGATAAGGTTACCTGAAAAAAAAAAAAAAAAAAAAGAGAGAAAGTAAAATCTATTCATATTGTTGGACCATTGTCCTTTAGGCTATGTGATTATTATTAGATATATTTCAGTGAATTTCAAAGTTTCTTCTAAGTTTAGTGGGCACACATTTAATTAATTAGGATAACTTTTATTTGCCATGATCAAATGGCGGATTTTAACCAAAATTTTAGAGGATGCGCAAACAATTTTATATTTAGAATTAAAATTTTGCTTACGTTACATTCTCAATTAAAATGTTTTATCTTGTTGGTATATATGCCGTGTCTAAAATCACCATAGGAATTTAGGTTCAATTCTCTGGCCCAACCTTTTTGCTAAATTTATAACTTTTTAATGAAGAAATAAAAACCCCTTGCCCGTCAATTTCATAGGGTTTGTTTATGATATTTTTTTTTAAAGATAAATTTATTAGAATTGTGAATACCTTACTTTAACAACTAGAGAATATTGATATATAAGGTAGAACACATGTACCAATTTCTAAAAGAAACATTTTTACCTATAATACGAGAGAATCTACCCAAAGACCAAATCTTAAATAGAAAGGCTTAATTATGTCATAAGTCCCTAAAGTTTGGGGTACTTTTGTCAGATACCCTTATACTTTTTTTTTCCAATGTTTGACTCTCCAAAGTTACTTCTGAATTTGTCATATACCTCTACTACTGATTCTGGCCAATTTTGCTGACATGTAACATCGGAATCCTGATCAGACGCATGAGGAGGTTATGCACCTAGTGCCCTATGGGCGAAGATCTTTTTTTTTTTAAATTTAAAAAACTAAAAAACTTAATATTTTTATATTTTTAGTTAAATAAAAAAAGAATTGAAGAGAGAGGTCGTCTTCGAACGTGTGACATCACGCGACACTACATTATCAACCTCCTTCGTCTAACTAAAATTCTGATGTTACATATCATCAAAATTGCCCAGAATCGATAGTAGGGGTATATAACAAACCCAGAAGTAACTTCAGGGAGTCAGACATTAAAAAAAAAGTATAAGAATATCTGACAAAATTATCCCAAACTTCAGATACTTGTGACATAATTAAGCCATAACAAAATAACATGATTACAAATACCATTTAAATTATGCAACCAAATGGATCAAACAAATCACCGTCCAAACTAAAAACCCCATATATTTTTTTACTACCCTTACTACTCTTCTTTTAGATATATAGGTTATCTTTTGTGAGAAGCCGGTTGAGAATCACTCATCAAGCAAAAACTCTTACCTTATGAGACACATTAGTTTTCCAAATAATTGAAAAAAATATTGGGTTGAGTAAGAACCAAGTCATGAGCTAAATGGTCATTTAGCAGCCATACATAAGAGGATTTAATAGAGAAATCAAGACCTCCAGCTTTCCAAATTCATGTGTCCATGGTTTTCTTAGAAAATACAAAAAAAAAAGTAAATAGGAATGTTGTTCAAGATAGAGTTGAGAAGAGTAATCCTTCCACTTAGAGAAAAATATTTGTCTTTCTAAGAGGATTACCGCAAGTTTAACAAATCATGGCTTCCAGCACGAATGTTTTGTAGCTATGAGAGTTATCTATAAGGAGACCCAAATACTTGAAGGAGAAAAATCATTCACAACAAATCAAACAAGCCGAAGTGGAGTGCATGAATGAATGAGATAAATTGACACCAAAAATTATGCGCTATCTTGTGAAATTTAACTCTAAGCCCATATATATTTTCAAAATTCCTCATAACAGATTTAATAACTCTTATATTATCCAAAGAGTCCCCAACAATAAAAGTATCATCTTCAAAGTGCAAAAGAGATACAATGGAACCATTCTGACAAAAACCATACCCTGAAAATAACCTAGATGAGTAGCAACCTTCATATATAAGACCATTTAGCCCTTCAAAAATGATGGAGAAAAGCTACTCTTTGACTCTATCCACTTTGAAGAAAATACATGTAAAATATATTAAAAAAAATAAAAGGCTCTAGATAGATAATCCAAATAAAGATGGAGAAAATAAATAAAAGTTTCTAATAATATGAAAATACGCAACTAATATTGTCATAAAGTTGCAAATTGATGACTTATGGCTTTGGCATCGAATATTAGGTTACCTAAATATTGGTGCCTTAAAATGAGCATGAGTGATAGACCTTCCATGCCTACCAAAGATTGAAGAAGAACATGAAAGATGTCTACCTTTTCCATCTTGCAAAGTATATATGGAAAGAAAAACGTTTGCCTGAGCTTATCTACACTAATGTTTGTGAACTGACGACGATATCATCGCGAATTAACAATAAGTAATTCATCTTTTTCATTATTGATATCTCTAAAATGTCACGGATTTACATTATTAAAGAAAAATCAAAGATGTTACATAAATTCTACAAGGATATCAACTCACACATGTACTCCAAAATAAAATGGAGTATCTAAAATAAAGAATCATATATACTTCATTAAACATATTTGCTGATTGTTTATTTATTGTTAGAGATAAGTGTCGGATATAGAGGACATGCAATGCCTTTAGACATTGCCCTCCCTTTGGTCATGATGTACTAGATCTGATCATTGGACATGCTTATCTCCTCTGTTGCATGAGTACCGGTATCCGGTATGGGTACCGATACGTGGTACGACATTTTTTAAAAATTTAAGGTTTGGGTATGTTCTTATATATATTTATTTTATTATTACAAGTTAAAAAAATAAGTTAATTTCCAGTTTTACCCTTTGATTTGTAAGTAAAGTATACTGGAATAAGTTGTAATTTTTTAAGATTAGTGAGGGTATAACAGGAAAAACTAATTTACGCCAACTAATTTAGTTAAAAAATTATCTTTTCTTTATATAATAGCATAGATAATTATATATAAATTTAAAAAATAGAAAATTGTAAAAATAAAAATATAATGAACAAGTTGAAATTCATAGGAGTTAATAATTTTCTACAACAATGACCACACAACCTTTGATGTTTGCACTTTGTAATAACTAATAACAAATCAAAAATAATAGTTAGTTTAGAGGGAGGCACCGAATTGATGAAGAAGGGGAAGCATAGTGAGAGGGAGAAAGAGATTTGAGACTTGAGAATGATTTTTAGGGTTTGAGTGAAAGAGGATATGGGAAAATAATTGAAAAAAATGGTTTTCCCTTGTTCCTGCGAACAAAACGCATTGTTTGGAAAAAGAATTATGTTCAGTGGTATCCACAACCATACCCATATGGTGGGTACGTATGGTGGGTCGTACATACCTATTCAAGTACCCAAATGTACCCATTCACGTACCCAATTTTTTTTAATTATTTTTTGTTTCGGTGCGTACCCAGGCATACCCAATGAGTACCGGATACGGATACGTACTCGGTACGTGCAAGACAGGCAAATAGGGTATGAAGCACGGGTACTCCTATCTAGCTGCCGTACACGTACAGGGTACGTACCTTAGGTACTCGTAGGTACATACCGTGTGCGTACCCAAACAAAAAAAAATTGGGTACTTGAATGGGTACGTATCCACACGTACCCACCGGACGTACCCACCATGTGGTGCGAATGAATATAATTATTTTTCCTAAATGATGTGTTTTGTTCACAAGGATAAGGAAAAACCATCTTTATTCAATATTTTTCAATTATCTTCTCACTCTCTTTTATTTTAACCCGAAAAAACACTCTCAATTCTCAAATCTTTTCTCCTCTTGCTGACTTGATTCCCTTCGTCCTTCACTATGCTTGACCCCTCCACCGCTCGTTGTGTTTGACTCTCTCCATCTTTCATGGTACCCCTCATTATGCTTTCCTCCTTCATTAGTTTGGTGTCTCCCTCCAAACTGTCTTCCCTATCTCTGTTTCCCCTTTATCTATTTTGTTCTCTTACTAACTGGTACTTCTGTTTTTCATGTTCTATAAATATTTCTCCGTTTTCTTTTTCTTTGTTGTGATGGAATAATGAATACTATTTTGATTTAAAACAATAATGAAAAGTGGTTTGATGTTTATATTTTATTTTGATTTTTTTTGCACATCAAGTGTTTAAATCAGTTTAGGAATTTAACCACTATTTTTTTCTTCCTATTTTGTGTTATTTTTGGATGTTTTTGATTTTTTATTAATTATTACATAGTGCAAACATTATAAGTTGTGTGGTAGGAAATTATTAATTCTTATGAATTTCAATTTGTGATTGTATTTTTATTTTTTGTAATTTTCTATTTTTTAAATTTATATATAATTATATTTATAAATCATATATATATATATATAAGAACATACCCGTACCCTGATTTTTTTAAATACCGTACCCCGTATCGGGTACCGTACCCGTACTCATCCAACACAACAAATAGGAGTACCCATGCTTCAGACCTTATCTCCAATTCCCAAAAAAATAGCTTTCTTGTTTTTTTTTAATTTAACTATAAAAAATGCTCAAGCATTACGGCAGTTAAGAAAAAAAATATAATTTTATATTTAAAATATAGAAAACTAATAAATTTATATTTCTAATATGAGTGTTTCTTTGATGTATTTCTTAACGTCATTTGAGCACCGAGTAGCAATGCCATATAACTATGTAATAGCACTACCTCTTGCACTTTGTTTGAACTTTGAACCATGTTACCATTCCATTTATGATACTGATTTGTATACAAAGCTAAGCTTATGCTCCTAAATACAAAATTGTACATACACAGAACACTAGGAAAAGAAAAAAGAAAAATTGAAAACCCTAGTGCAATTATGATCTCATGATTACTCCGTATTGGTCTCCCATTTTATTCTTCTTTTCTTTTCTTCCTCTTTCCTAAGAAATACTATTAGTACTACTAATACAGTTGTGGGTATGTAAGACTTAATTAAGGGCTATGAATTCTTCAGAAGAACGATGTGTGAATTGCAATAACTCTTGTCCTTAACAGTCTTCCACCGCTCAGCTATATCTCTAGCAATCCTGACAGCATCAGAGGACGCTCCATGAAGACCTCTTCTTGTGAAACCCACTGTATACAACCCGTGCTCAGCTTTCCAACCATGAGGAAAGGACATTTTGGGCATTCCATCTTCATCAAAAAACTCACAGCTCTGAATTGGAAATAAAAAAAAACACAACATTACTAATTGACTAAAATGAATTAAGCACATTCATTCATGTGATAAGCAATATTATGCTACTAGTATAGAGTAAGAGAACTTAAACATGATTTTGTAACCATATATTTCCTCCAATCTCTATTAGTATTAAAAATAAAAAAAAAAATTATATTTATAAAAAATAAATTTGTTAAGTGTATTTAATATTCTTAAATTAATAAAAAATAGATCATTTTAAAAAAGTTGTATTAATAATAAAAAAAATTAAATGAAATAAGCATGATGCATAAGAGGCATAGATAGCCAAAAACAAGATCTTTCATAGAAAATTTTGAATCTGATTCAATATGTAATAAATTTGAAGCAGAAGGAATTGACCAAAGCGTGGGTCAGATGACTAAACAGGTTTCAAGCTCAGAACCACTGCCTCTCTCTCAGGTACGTAAAGAGCAAAAAGAATCTACTACAAGTTGCTAACAAGATATTTCTTGATTTCTTGATAGTCCCACGTCATAAAACGTCTCAAAGAATGCAGAAAAGTCAAGAGAAAATAAATTTCCAATGGAAAACTATAAACTTCATGGTACTAATTCTCTTTTATTGTTTTTTTACCAATTTTTACATCCTTTAAGAAAGTTAGTCCATATTGTCAGTGGTATTGAAAATGTAAATATTTGGTATACTTTTTCAAAAACATATTTATAATTATTATTGAAAATTTAAAAAATGTTAAATAAATAGAGGTATTTATGAAAAAAAAATAATTAATGCCATTGAAAATTGGAAATGAAACTTATATTAATAAAAAAAAATTACAAAGGCCACTTATATATGATGAGAGGGAGTATCACTTATCATTCCCTTATCTTTTCTTATAAGCCATTTTTAAACATTCCCTTAAAAAAAACATTCCCTTGATATTAATGAGGTAAATTATATATTCACTCCGATATATTAGGATGGTAAAAAATTTCAAAAAAAAAAATTAAATTTAATGATTTGTCTAACATATTAATTAATTATTAAATAATTAATTTAATGTATTTTAAATTTATCAACCAATCATACAATTCAAAATTTACAATTGTTAAATTTTTTCATTAATTATTGGAATAAAATATTTTATTTTTTTATTTTTATAATTATTCTAGCGAGGCGAAGAAAGTACATATAAAAATCAACTTGTTATATAATTATTTTCTTTTAGATTCTCTGAGTAAATATAAGAATGCATATATGGAATTTTTTAAAATGCGTCATATATCATAGGTTAAACATATTTTAAAAAATAATTTTATGAAAAAACTTAAAATATCACATTTATACGTGTATTAAATAAATCGTTTTTCTATACAAACTACAGTAATTTTTTAATTATTCATGCCCATAATCTAAAAAGCAAAAATAACCCAAAGCATACAATTAAAAGTGAGGCCAGCACAGACGGCAACTGATTTTATTCTTTCTTTTTGCATGAAGAAAAGACGACATTTGTAGGTTTCTGTTTTGTGCATGTCTCCAAAGCCTAGAAAGTGATATGTCATAAGTGCTTAATAATAAGATAGAGCTAAAAACACAACAGATCAGGTCATTTTCTACCTTGAGCCAAGTAGGCACGTTGCTCTTGTATCCTGTCGCTAAGATTATAGCATCAAATTCCTTTTCTTGTCCATCCACAAATTTGGCACCATTTCTTGTTATCTCCTTCACTCCTTTCATCACCTATTAAAGAAAAAACTAAAAAAATAAACCTAAAAAATACATAGCTAACATTAATTAATTACCAATATGGGGTTGTTTAATTTCCCAAAAAAAATGTACCTTAATGTTACCGGATTTAATTTGTGCTAGTTGACCAACATCAAGAACAGGGGTTTTCCCAGTTGCAAGTTTAAGCTCGATGGGCCCGGTTTTGGGCCTCTTGATGCCATAGTGATTTGTGTTGCCCAACATGAATGTAGACAGCAACAAGATGAACTTGTCTACCAATTTTAAGGGAAACCATTTATTGAGTGCCATAGCTATTCCAAATGTTGAGAAGCCAAATACCTCCCTAGGAATAACATGTACCTGCTTGCATCATCATTTAAATGAACCAAAGTGAGCAAAAAGGACACAATACCAATTGTGATGATTAGTTACCCAAATGGGTAATAGCATACATGAGGTCAGTTTCAGTACATTCACAATAACTTATAGTAATAATAACCAAGTCCCGTTACCAAAATAAATGGAGTAAATACTAAAGTCTTGCTAACAAGTGTTGTCAAAGTTTTTAGGAAAAAAATATCACAAATTTCAATTTTTTCTCCCAAAAAAATTAAAAAAAAAAACATTTTTCATTAAATTTTTATTTCATTTAACTTCTTAACAAGTATCATAAAAACAATTAATTATTAGTATTTTTATTAAAAAATAATAATATTTTTCTATAAAAATACTACTAATACTAACAAATGTATGTACCCACAAAACAATTTCTAATAAACTAATAAACTAATAATAATTAATAACTACTGCCATATACCAAAAAAGAAAATATATTTTTTAAACATCAAAATAGGATACAAAGAAACTAGAAATAATGGAACACATCAAAACTAAACAACAATCTTATCTAAACATTTAAAACTAATATCAATATTCTGCACCTGTTATTCCTAAGTTTACATACTTTTTATTTCTTCTTTATTTTCTAAAGATGACTGGTGTAGAATTTTAATGTTAGTTTTGAATGTTTAAATAACATTTTTGATTACTAAAGGAGTAAAGGTTGAATCATATGTATGAAAAAATAATAATAGAACTTACCGTATTTCTTGCAACCATATGAGACATGGCATTGTGCCTACAAAGGTCCAAGCTAACTTCCATTCCAGAATTACCACAACCAATAACCAAAACCTTCTTGTTTTTGTAATCACAACCAGACTTGTAAACACTTGTGTGAACAATGGGACCATGAAACAACTCCATGCCATGAATGTTAGGAATAACAGGCTCAGCATTCTCACCTGTGGCCACCACAAGCCAAGGTGAAATGTACTCAAAATCTTGACTAGTCCTAACAACCCAAATTTCAGAACTTGGGTCGAACTCAGCACTCTCAACACTTTGATTGAACCTTGGGAAGATGTTGAAGTGTGATGCATAAGATTCCATGTAGGATATGAACTGGTACTTGGTGGGGTATTTTGGGAAATTCACAGGGAAGGGCATTAGTGGAAGCTCACAAAACTCTTTGGGGAGGTGTAGTTTGAGACGGTCATAGGTTTTGTTTTGCCACAAAGAAGCTATGCAGTCACTTCTCTCAAGAACCACACTTGGTACTCCTTGCTCTTTGAGACAAGCAGCAACTGCTATACCTGAAGGTCCAGCTCCTACTATGATAGGACCATGAACCCACACACACTTTGGTTTCTCTCTTTCTTGATCTTTGCAAGAAGAACCCATGTGAGAAATAGTACTAAAAAAACTGAACAAAAGTTATTATTATAAGTGAAGAAAATAAAAGACTCTTTGCTTTGTTTCACTTTCACTACTAGAGTGTCTTCTTTTCTTGACTTTATAGTCTATACGATGATGATGATGATGATGATGATGGTGTGAGAATTTAAAGAGGGTAGAAGTGAGGTGGGAAAAACGTCAAGTGAAGGGTTGAAAGAGTGGTTCGAAGGGTAAGCCTTCTTATAAATGCATGGAAATCAGGGGGGAGAGAGAGAGAGAGGGGGGGTGTAAATGAGGTGAGGCGTGAAAGTTAAGGAAAGGATTTGATTCTGTTTCTCTCAAGGCTCTTTCTTCTCAGCAGAGAGATGAGATGAGATGAGATGGGATGAGAGCAGCAATGGTGAAAATAGATGGTGATAGTATTTATATGCATTTAGAAACATTTATGCATGCCCTTTTTCTAAAAAATTATTTTGAAGTTGAGTTTATTGGAATGACTTGCAGCCACTCACACTTCACACTAAAACAAGTTGTGTGTTTTTTAACTTTGACACGCTTTGTCAGTATCTCTGTAGTTTCTGTGTGGTTCAATATTTTCAACAATACTAGCATTTATTTTACTCCTCCATTTATTGCTAGATGAATGTTGCCCTCCTTGGAATTTACTCGTATACTCCTTCTTCTTATTTAACGTGCGTTTGCAAATGCAGAAGCTGTGAAGGGGAGTTTCCCACAAAAGCCTGTTTGCTTTCCTCACTGCATTTCCAAACACACTTGTATAAGTCATACATAATTACTTATATCACATGGTTTAAAAAAGACAATTAAAAATTTTATGGGTTTGCTTAACCTCAGTAATAAGGGTTGAGAATAAAAGGTTACAGTAAAAAATATAAAAAAATATTGAAAACACAAATTTACTAAGTTCCAAGTCTTAAATGTTTAAGTTTTCAATACAAAAATGTTTTATAAAGCCTCTTATCCTTAACCTTAAGGGTTGAGGTTAAGAAAATCCAAATTTTAAAAAGATACTTTTACATTACAATTTTATTTTACTTAACTTACATTAGAAATTGTACAATTGTATTATTTTATATTAATAAACAAATGACAGATAAGAGAAAAAAATAATAAATACTTCCTAAAAAGTACAAAATAAATGAGTAATAAATAAGATCGAAAAATTCTTCTAGAAAGTGACTGATAAATTGCACCTAATGTAGTATTATTTTGCTTGAATTAAGAAGAGAATAATGCTTCATGTGTTCCTTATTATAAGTCACACTTAAGTACTTTACAAAATTAAGAAGGGTGATTATTTTTCTTGAAACTTTAAAAATGTATTTTAACATTACAATTTTATTCTCTTGAATTTTATTGGAAATTTCACAAATGTATTGTTTCACACTAATAAACAAATGACAAATAAGAGGGAATAAAAGCAATAAACGTCTCATAGAAAATATAAATTGACTTATGAATAAGACAAAAGACTTACTCTAGAAAGTGATCTATAAATAGGACTAGAGGGAATAATAATAAATATAGCAAGATTATATTGAATAAAAATGAAGAAATGACCAATGCTTTTTTTTTTCACATCATGAGGTATATCTCACAATGCAGTCCCAATATGAAAAAAAAAGAAAGAAAGAAAGAAAACAGTGAACAACCCCCTGTATTCAAGATTTTATGAGTGATTGACTTTTTGATTTATGATACAATAGATAAATAATATATATAAAAGGAATAATGAGTTTTTTTTTAGTGGAATTTTTTTTAAGAATAATATTAAAAATAAATAACTATATGGGGTGTGCATAGTCACAATAAAGTGACAAAAACCCCACTCAAAATTGATGGATGAATAAGCAAAAGAGAAAACGCCAAACAACAAGAACGCGTTTTCCTAACAAAGCCAAGGAAATGACTTTTTATATAACTTACATATTCCAACATTAGACCAATAATCAGCTTTTTAAATAACCGGAAATCCAGCTCCGAGTCCAGTATGACCAGGCTTATACTAGACTACCAACGAATATCTTAAACCACATAAATCACACATATTAGGACTCGTAATGGTATTTAGGCACCATTATTTCCTATAGCGATTACTCTGAAATTGATGGCAAAACGGCCATAATGACTATAATGGCCATAACGACCATAAACAACCCATCATGGCTCATCATGACTGGCACCCTATAAATGTCGGGTAATGTGTCAAGGTATAAACAACACTTTCAACTTTCATTTTACACACACACCACCCCAAATACCTTGACTCAGTTGGTAGAGTTCTCCTGACCATCATCACACATCAACAAACTGACTTGCCAGTTGTTTAAGGGAAAAAATCTTCAGATTTCCGACAAAACTAAGTCTTTCTAAGGATGTGTTTAAGGTAGTGAGTTCGGACACGTTATGTGGTAATCTTGTTCTTTTTCAAGCGGTGGAAATTGGTAAAGGGACGATACGAAGAAAAGTAAAGGACTTGGAAATTAAATTGCAAGAAAGTAAATGTGACAAAAAATTAAAGGGCTGAAATTTAAAGAAAAAGGGAAAATGCATTGAATTAAAAGTGGAAGGTCATAAGGTGTTCTCCGTCAATCTGCTTCGGTGAGATGTGTAGGAGTAACCAAATGCCAACCCATATTACATCAGAAATCCTAATATTTATAGGCAAATAAAGATAACTACTAAATAACTACCATGTACATACATGCTTTATTTAAAATAAATAACTACTAGTAACCGCACCACTAAGCAACTTCATGGATTTTCCTAATTACTAGTAACTTCCACTAAGTGCTCCGTGCCATGTAACTGCTTCACGCGTGACAACTTTTATACTTCTGACACTTGCCTCATATGATGTTGCTTTTGCACTTCGACACTGGTTTCCAGTTATAATAAAAGCATGTCTACATGCTCACATTCTTGCCCTGTCGAAGTATCACTATGCATGGTCCAATATTAACCTTTTTGCCAATAATATTATTGCATCATGGTGTTGACAAATAGTTGTTGAAGTCTTTCTTAACTTAATGTGTGGCCATATTCAAGTTGTGGAAGACTTAAAGTGCATGGCCATACTTTAACATTCATTCCCTTTGGTCTTCGGCAAGTGCTTATTACTTGTAGTCAACAACTCTTGCCTGTGCTTCAATATAATACGGCCACTTTAATTTCTCCTTGTCTTTCTTAATAACTAATAGCAAGGTCACTTTGATGTATGTATAGTCGAAGCATATGTTGCTATATCTTGAGTCATGCTGTAAAACTTTTCAATGTGTGTTCATGGCATGTGACACACTTTGATAACTTGTTAAATTTGTAGTCTCATTTGTCGAGCATGTACCTCAATCTTCATACCTCATATCAAGCATGTAATATTGTCGACAAATACCAAAATATTATTTTTGGTATTAACACCAGTACATCAGTACATGTGGGATAATACCCCATAACTTTGGCGACCACGGTGGGAGCGGTAAACTAATTCCTACCGTAATTCCATCACGATCGTGGAGTCCATCATCAACACAATCAAATGACCATCTATCCCTCAATCTCATGATATCTATTACGAGAGGATTTAAACAAAAATCCCCTCATATATATCACAAGCGAATTGAAGGAACAAAGGGCACAAAACATGATTGATAAATGAGAAGACTTAACAAAATGTGTTATCATTCATCAACCAACCTAGTTAGACGGAGGTCAAGCTGTAAAAAATCATTGCAACATCTTAACTTCGAATCTCATTCACCTTAACGAAAATCATTTGCCGTGACACCGCCATCCTTATAGCCAACATAAAATATCAAGTAAAAACACTGAGAGAGGTTAGGCCACAAGTCTATCACTGCCTTCATATTCTCATAGTGACTATCATGGTTCTCAACAACTTCAATGGCAACACAAATGTACTTCATCAACAATACACTTCTATTTCTCTACAAACTCTATCATTGGTGTAAGACAGTGATACACGGGAAAAAAAAAGAAGGTTGAACAAAATACTTTACAACAACATACTCACACAATTATGGAAGTTTATTTATTTTTAATACCATTTATGTCAATAAATATCAATTAATTTTATTCCAACAGACTAGGAGTAGTAACATATAGGGATATATGATAACCTTATTTTCATTGCATTAAATACGACATTATGAAAGGATCATGATTACTATTACTTTTTTTATTGAAGGGATGATTACTATTACTTATAGTCTCATGACTAGCTACAATTATCATAATACAAAGTTACTCATAATTATCATAATTAATGGTACTAATTAATTAGCAATATACTAATATACCTAGTATAAATAATTATTCGCGACTAACATATTGATATTTTTACATGTCACTTGTTAATCAATATTCTAATTTCTATTTTTATATATGGGCTAGGATCCGTTGACAGCAGGTGTAAAACTTGGTCACTTACATCTTCACATAACTTTTTATATATTATGAAATTTGTCAATTTAACAGTTGAATTGTATGTGATTATCATGACGATCATACATACCAAATTTCGGATCATTCAGAGATTCATAGTAATCTAATAATGCATATTTACTTATATTTTAAATAACGTATTATCCGTTAAAATAGAATAGTCGAATGAAGTATCAAATAATTTTTATATTCTATGAAATTTTGTAGACTTGATCTACTTGATAATACATACAATTCAACAGTTGGATTGACAAATTTCATAATATATAAAAAGTTATATGAAGATGTAAGTGACCAAGTTTTACACCTGATGTCAACGGATCGTAACTCTATTTATATATGTGATAGAAGGTCCAAATATGATGACCCAAGTTCTTCATTATTAGTCTAAAAACAACTCCAAGCTTCTCGTCAACGAACAAGTTTTCCAATCACAGTGAATACGGTGATATATATACAAGTCAAATTATATGATGATAATGCACTAAATGCAATTACAGTAATTCATATTATCCTATATTAGTAATTTTTTATGCATCGTTCATGATCTCAACTCTAATAAAATTAAAACATATTTTGAAGGAGGAGAATAAAAAATCTCCTACGTCGTGATTATTCTAGCCCATGAGGCTTCCTAAATGTATCACCCCTAACTCGATTAGCCACCGAGTTAGCAGCGGTTAGAAAGATGCATGTATGGGTGTTCGCGGTCCGGTTCAGTTCAGTTTTGAGGCAAAAAAATCATCCGATCCGATCATAAAATATACATGCGGTTCGGTTCGGTCTGAAACACAATCAAATCCAATCCAGTCAAATCAAAAATAAAACATGCGGTTTCGGTTTAGTTCGGTCCGGTTTTAATTTAATTAAAACTTTTATATAATTTTTATAAAAATTGATTATTTTGTCATAACATATATTTTTTTGCGACAAGTCATAAACATATATGCATGAAAACAACTATATTTGTTGTTGGCATTTCTAATTAGCACAAACTGATATAATATTGTACATATGTGTCGTGTGCGCGTAAGTATTAAGCCTAAACTATTGTATTTTGTGTATATATTTATAATTAGCGGTCCAATTCGGTCCGAATAGGTTTTTAGAACTAAAACCAAAAACCAATCGGTTTTTCAATAATCAATCCAAAAACATCCAAACGAATTCAATTTTTGCGGTTTTCAGTTACTTTGGATCGGTTTGAGGTTTTATTTTGGATCGGTTTGGATTTGAACACCCTTAAATACATGGTCTTTACGATCACTATCTCGAGAGTACTTTACACGGTCGATGTAACTCTTGTTTGTACGGTATTTTGTCGACTTGTATGGTCGTGGGACCTATCTTAGCTAAAGAATTCAATGTCCCAAAAAGAGTTACTCCTAGATACATCACCCCTAATTTGACTAGCCACCGAGTTAGAAGGATGAGTGTATCTTACGGACTATCCAACTCCCACTTGCTCGATATTTACCGACTTGTTTGGCTAAAGGGTCCATCTTGGCTAAAGAATTGAGTATCCCAAAATGAGTTAGGCTCCTGAGTAGCTAAGATGTGAAGGACCCAAGTTCTAACCACTTAGTGAAAAAAGTAATAAAAAAATTCAATTAGGCCGAGTTTGAATTATTAAATTCAACCACCTAATGAAAATATGCAAGTAATTATTGTCTTGGCACACTTCATGAACATAGAACAACATGTAAAAGATGGACCTCCACCGCTCGAAATTCTTATGACGAGCTTCGACACAAAACTAAGACTTGTTTCAAGAACTAGCCTTGGCTTGGGGGTTACTGTTATGGACCAGAATAATGCACTTATTACGATCGATCCACGCATAAAAGGTCACCATTTAGATGGCATAAGTAGACATCAAATAATTGAAAATCCGGTCCCGAGTTCGACATAATCGGCTTACACTAGACTACAAATGGACATCTCAGACCACATAAATCCCACATGTTATGGCTTATTATAATGGTATTTAGACACCACTATTTCCTATAGCCAATACTCTAGTTAATGGCAAAATGGCCACAATGGCTATAACGGCCATCATGGCTCATCATGACCGACACCCTATAAATGTCAAGTTATGTGCCAAGGTATGGACAACACTCTCAACTCTCGTTTTACACACAACACACACACACCACCCCAAATACCTTGACTTGGCTGGCGGTGTTCAATTAAAAAAATGTGAAGAGGTGATAATAACATTATAGGTTCCAGTGTGCCCCCAAGGAACTACTCTCTCCAATCCTATTTATAAGATCCCTTTTCAATTTTCAATAGCATTTAATTACTTATTTCCACTAACACCCCTATAAAGTCAATACTTTTTAGAGTTGCAATAATAATTATAGGGCTAATTTTGAAAAAGTATATCGAATTTTCACATTTCCAATGCCACTAACAAATTTATCCACTCTCCTTGGTGGGAGTGAAAAACCCCAAAAGAATCTTATAAATACGACCGCAGGGAGTACTTATTAATATCAAGTAAAAATCTACTCTTGTTAACGAACTCATCATTAGAGCAATTAGTGACTACTAATACCTTTGGATTCAAGGCATCATGGGAAAGCAAAAGTTTGTGAGAAAAATAAGTCGAAGAAGAAAAAAAGAAATAGTCCTAGGTTTGTATTTGGTATAGCTGAAAAAATTAGATTATGATTATATTTTATGTAGATTATAATCTGTTTGCATTCGGATATCTCAACTAAATAGTGAATTTAAAGTTATTCTCTTTTGTTTGGATTGTGTAAAAAAATTATTTTTTTACAAATTTACAAAAAAGGATATACACACGTGCAATATGAAGGAATGTTGAATGAAGTGTGAAAGGAATATCGAAGTTGTAAGGGGGGCATGATGGGTAAAGTGAAACATTATGAAAAATAATCTTTCAAGATATAATTACAAACTCCCCTTCTTTAGATTTTTTTTTGATTTTTTCTTAAAAAATAATATATTCTTCTTAATTTAATCTAAGTTACCAAAAAAACTTAATTTTAAAAGATGATTATTTTCTCTAAAAATAAGATAAAACAATAATTTTTTTTCTATACCAAACATCCTCTTATGTTAGATGAGAGTTTTGATTTATTCTTCACAAATAAAAATTTGTTTTATACAATAATTTAAGTTTATTGACAAACATAACAATGATTCAGATTATTTAAAAAAAAAAACTAGAAAAGATTAGGGGTGTAAACGTTTCGGATCAGACCGCGAGATCATTAGATTGAATCGGACCAAACTGAAAAATGCAGTCTGATCTAGTCTTGCGGTCTGATCCGGTCTCAAAATTTCCAAACCGCTGCCTTGTGGTCCGGTTCATGATCTCATAGTTTTTTAGACCATGCAGATCGGATCGGACTGGTTACTCCAATTTTTAATTTTTGTAAACTTCACTCCATTGTACTAAAAAGTAAAAACAGGGAAATCACCCTCATTTTTTTTTTATTTTTACTTTTTTTGTTCTTGATTTATTTTACTGAAAAAAAAAAATGTTTGATGGGTATATGTTAGTTTGGTGACCAACAATTTTTTTTTTAAATGTAAAATTCATTTAAGGATGGATATATATTTGATTAAGTAGTGGTTCTTATGTAAAAATCACTTATCTTATTTACTATAAAATTCATTTAAGTAGTTCTTATGACCAACACTTTAATGCTCTTATTTACTATAAAATTTTATTACGGCTTACAAAAGCTGAGCAAAAAGGTAGCGGGGTATCAAATCAAACCCTGTCTACACAGCCATGCTTCACCCAGTTAGCCAACTGGCAACTGGTGAACAACAACATTGTCTTTCCTATTTACAAAGGAGAAACGACATTCTACAAACTTATTCGTTAAGCGCCTAATACAATTTTTGAATGATCCTAGTTCTGAAATATCAGTTTTTAAAACAAGCAAAGAATCAATCAAAATTTTGCAATCAGATTCAACAATTACTTCAGGCCACCCGTAAGTGAAAGCACACTGCATCCCAAATAATAAAAGCTTTTGCCTCTTGGATTGTAGGAGACCCATGGAATGAGTCTTTGGATCCACCACAAAGAAGTATTTTGCCCTCACTATCTCTGATGATAAAACCAACACCATAACGCTTTGATATTACATCACACGCTGCATCTGTATTAATTTTGACAAAATCAATTTGAGGCGGGGACCAATCTATAGAAACACTATGGCTTCTTCTACCATTATCACCCTTGTTCTGCTTTATTTTATGCCAGGATGACCAAAAGGCCACAGCCGCAATGATGGTTGCAGAGGAATGTTGCTCTTTTTTCTGGAAAATCAAGGAATTTTTGGACTGCCTCAAAAACCAGCAAACTACAATGATCTACTCGATCTCAGAGGAAGAACAAACTGAGATTTTGTAGCTGAACCAGTTGAAAATGCTCTATTGCAGATCAGATTTCAACACGAACTCCAACTCCAATCTCTTGCACACGTCCCGAGCAGTCGCATAATGGAAAAGTACATGACACTCGGTTTCGGCCTTAGCTGGACATGCATGACAAAAAAATTCCAAGGGGATTTTTTTACGATATAAGTTTGTTTTTGTTGGAAGAATACCCCTCAGAACTCGCCACCAAAAGAGTTTGAATTTTTCTGGAATTTCTAGTCTCCAAAAAAATTTCCATACCGACACAGAGCTTTCATTCGTAGATGTAGAGCCCCCTGAAGCACTTTCTTCTCTCAAGCACATCTCCGCTTTGTATGCATTCTTTATTGAAAATTCTCCATCATTGCTGAAATGCCAAAGCTAGGAATTTGGTTCATCCCTCTCAACTAGCGGAATAGAGAAGATTATGTCCCAATCTACAAGCAAAAAGAGATCCTTTACTCTATTCGAATTCCAACAGGTACCATCAATATTAATCAAGTCAGCTACCAGTAAGTTCGGGTCTTTGTTTTCAGCTCTTGTAACAGGTTTGAAACTCCACAGCCTTAGAAGCCAGGGATAATTCCAAACAGAAACACTACGACCATCACCCACTCTCCATCGTACTTCCCTGCCTTCCAAAATGCTACGCCATGTGTAGCTAGGATTATTCCCAATAGCAGCATTGATAAAATCATTATTTGGAAAAATACTTGGCTTTAAGAATTCTGGAAACCAAGAATTGGGGATTTGACAAAATATTCCAGCCTTGTTCAGCTAACATGGCTAGATTTAAGACCTCCAGATCTCTAAAACCAAGACCACCCCTTCCCTTATTTACACAAATCTTCTTCCAACTAAGCCAATGTATTTTCTGCTCCTCCTTCCAAGACCCCCACCAAAATTTATTGAACATACCCGGAAGTTGATTACAAAGACCCACTAAAAGTTTAAATACGTTCATGTTATAAGATGGGATAGCTAGGGCTACTGCTTTGATAAGAACCTCTTTACCCTCAATAGATAATAATTTCTCTTTCCACCCCTGAATTCGCTTCCAAACTCTGTCCACAATACTCTGAAAAGAATATTTTTTAGCACAGCCAAGATGGGTTGGAAACCCCAAGTAAGATTCAGAGTATGCTTGTGTAGTGATTCTCAACTTTCCCAAAATTGTTTGCCTAATAATGTCATTATAATTAGGACTAAACATAATTGAGGATTTGTTAAAATTTATTACCAGCCCTGATGCCAAGCTATACATGTTAATAATATTCCCCAAAATGTCATCCTCCTCAATATTAGTCTAACTATGTTTGTTTAAATGGTTATTATCTAAATGTGTTAATTAAAGATATTAATAGAGATGCATTGACGGTGTAAAGTTTCTTACACCATCACTCCATCATCTATTATTCGTTTGTATTACTTTTATGTAAAAGTCAATAACCATAAACGGATGAATGGTGGATAATGCACTGATAGTGTAAAAAACCTTTACACTGTCGATGCATTATCTATTTTCTCGTTAAATAAATTGGATCGGGTCGGATCGTTTATATTCGGTTCGATCCGATCCGATTATTATACATAAAAGAATTATAGTCCTCAAACCCCAACTTTTAGCCTCAACCCCCATTTTAATTGGGAAATGACAGCAATACCCCATTCTTTTATTTTTTTTCTACCAAACCCCAAACCCCAACTTCTTTTTCTTCTTCTTCTACCTCCTTTAAAATCACAGCACCCAAACACCAACACAAAACAAAAAGATCACAAAAAAAAAAATGCTTCCATGGATGACTTTCTACCTCCGTTGAAATCACAACACCCAAACACCAACACAAAACAAAAAGATAACAAAAAAAAGGTCACAAAAATTCACAAATATTAAAGAGATCTTTTTATTTTTTTTATCACTATCAGAACTTTTTTTCTACAATAAACCCTTTGCACCCGGCTCCTAGGTGATGCCTTTTTTTTCCCACCCATTTTTTATTGCATGCACCATTAAAGATAAATAAATTCTCAATTATTAACCTTTTTTTCACTCTGTTTTCAGTTTCAGGCTTAAAGGGGTGCTGTTATTTTGCGCAAAGATTGAAGCTTTGAATCATTTTTTGTAAACTTGAATAGTCCTGCAATAATGAGTTCTGATTGATTTTCATTTTTTTTAAGTTAGGGTTTTTTTTTTTTGTGTGTGCGTGGAGCTGCTTTGAAATGGATAGCTCTGGAGAGTCTAACAGCATAAATGCGACGGTGGGCGGGTTGATTTGGGTCCGGCAGCGAAACTTCTCATGATAGCCGGGTCGGATAATGGGTATGGATGAATTGTCTGAGAGTACGTTGCTTGGTTTCACCGAGATCGGGTACTCCAGTTAAGTGCAGAAGAAATAGAAGAATGAGAGAGGAAGAAGAAAGATGGATAGGGGATTTGGGGTTTGGTGAAAAAAAATAGAAGAAGGGGGTATTTTTGTCGTTTCTTAATTAAATTGGGGGTTGGGGCTAAAGTTGGGGTTTGGGAACTAAAATTCTACTTAAAATACATCAAAATCGAATTAGACCAAATCATATTAGTTTGATTAATCCGATTACTAATATCTATCAAAGATTTTATTACTTTTATGTAAAAGTCAACGATCATAAACGAATGAATGGTGGATAATACAGTGATAGTTTAAAAAACCTTTACACTGTCAATACATTATCTATTTTCTCTTTAAATAAATTGGATCAAGTCGGATCATTTATATTCGGTTCCATCCGATTCGATTATTATACATAAAATACACCAAATCGAATTAGACCAAATAATATTAATACCAAATCATATTAGTTTGATTAATCCGATTACTAATATCTATAAAAATAAGATCAGCACGAGGAAGATCAATAAACTTTACCATAACATGCTCTAGTCTAGTGAGTCATGTTCCCGTCACTACTGCTAGTCACGTATCACCAATGAGTAAATAGAATTAGAATGAATCCCCCCTTGCGGCTGCGAAAACATGCAGGTCGAGGTCCCACCGATATTGACAAAGACAAAAAAGACCTCGGCAACTCAACCTTGATGGCAATCCCTCAGGAAGACACGTTACGGTGAAATAATCGAAACATATGCATTTTAGGATTCGGTACCGTGATTCGATGGCGAATGGTGTTTTGGTAATTTAGTGTCTCCATGTTTCGGAAGCGTATTGGCTGAGTTGTTGATTTGACTGTGATCTGGAGAGAGATCATGACGTCACAAAAAGCATGCATGAATTGGGTCCGTCTGATAGAGATGGGAAAGATGTGATCGATCCCACAGACTACGAGGTTTATCAAACAACTCACTCCAATTTCGGCATCTTAATACTCTCACCACTCACCAGTTTTTAAAATATCAGTAAAAAAAATCTCCCTCCGTTCTTACTTTAATGGTATTTTAACCGATTCACATGTATTAAAAAAATAGTTAGCAGTAGTTATCATTAACAAATTTATAAAAAATATATTAGTACTCCTTTTGTCTTATAAAATTAGTAAAAAGAATATGAAAAAATTAAAATTGTATTGTATATTCTATAATTGGTTAATTAAGGTAACATGTATTAAATACATGCTCACGGGTAATTGGTTGATAGATGAAACAATGCATTAAAAGCATGTTCCCTTATTTTTGTTGAATTTTTAAAAATTTACTAACTTTTTGGAATATAATGGAGGGAATATCAAACTTCCCAAATTATTCCTATATAAAATTAAAAACAATTTAGATTAACGTACTCTTTCCTTTTCATAAGTAGTGAATTTTATGGTTATAGACTATTTTTAAGAAATGATTAAATGATGTAAGAATTTGTGGTATTTAGAGTATTATGCCCTATATAATCATTATTGAAGAAAGAAAAATATATTGGAAGTGAGAAAGAAAATGTGATAAATGAGGATGTGTTGAGAAAAATAACATTAATTATATATTGAGTTTGGTTAAAAAACAATATATATGAAATATAGGACAAAACTCCATGAACACAATATGCAAAACAGAGGAAGTACTGTTATAATTATGGGAAAAATAAAAAAGTTTTCTTGGAACGTGGAATATAGAGTAAAATTATTAGGAGTATATTTGGTATAAGTCATTTAATGCTACTTAGATTTTGTAAAGTGACTTATTTTGTGGGACAAATAAATCTTCAAAAATGCGACTTTTAAATAGGGACGGAGGGAGTATTAATTAACCTTTTTAAATTTTATATCACTTTTATTACTCCCTCCGTCTCACAATGATGGTTAAAAAATTCAAAAGTCAAAAAATTAAAGAGATATGCATTTAATAGTTTGTCTAATACATTAACCAATTATCAAACAATTAATTTAATGCATTTTGCAAGGATCAACCAATCACAATTCAAAGTTTACAATTTCTAAAATTTTCATTAATTATTTTAACTATAGCTTGTGACAAAAAATTTAGTCATTTTTTACCATCCCTGTGAGATGGAGGGAGTAGTATTTTTCTAAAACATTCGAAGAAAGTAATTATGTATTTAATTTTCTTCATTTTTAATGTTATTTTTTTAAAATACATTTATTTTACATAAATTTGAGGAAAATAAATAAAATAAAAATCAACATTTTTAATAAACAAAATTTTAATTTTTTTATATTATAAATCGAAGGTAATACTTCCTTAATCCTTTAATATAAGTATTAGATAATAGAAATATTTTGACTGTTTTTATAAGTACTTGATTAATTTTATTTATTGCATTATTTTTTATTAGAATATACTCTTACTTTACTATTATTTTTTGGTAAATGAAAATTCATTAACCAACGAACAAAATTCACCACAAACTAAAGGCCAACCCCATACTCTTTGCTATTTTCTAGGAAAAGTTCAAAGGATAAGGAGTTGCCAAATCTAATTAGTGGGTTCCCACCTTCTATGAAGGGTTCACCACACCAAATAGACAAACTAATTACAATTTATTCCAATAGTAATCAATTAACTAATGTGTTATTATCCCAAGCTCTAAACATAGGATAACAAAAACTTATTCTCCAAGCAACTTCAGATTTCACTATCCTAATAACATGATCCACCGAAAGAGCAACTTGCCTGAACATCATGCAATTCCTTTCCTTCCATATTTGATATATAACCGCAACAATCAATGCATAGACACTTTTCCTTCTCACCTTGTCTTTAAATCCATATGTAAGCCATATAGACCATTGCTTAAATCTGTTAGGCCATTTGTCCAAGCCTAACCATAAACAAGCAGCCTCCAGCAAAGCATGACTCTAATCACACTCGAAAAATAAGTGATTTCGAGTTTCTACTGTTGCATTACACAAAATGCAATCCATAGATATATGTATTAATCTACTAAGCCTGAACTTAGTCTTTAATCTGTCAAGCATAGCCAACCAACAAATAAAATTGTGCTTAGGAACATTAACCGAATTCCAAACAATTTTATATTCATGAAAGGATTGAGATTGAGTCTGCAGAATTCTATAAGCACGTTTAATGGTATAGATGCCATCAACAGAATGCCTCCAAAGATTATTATGAAAGTGCAATTTCAATTTATCCCTCACTTTAATTAGCTGCTTCCAATGCCAACCATCACTTGGTTTCTGCTCATAATCCCATATATCAGCACCCTTCAGATAGATTGACTTGATCCACTTGACCCATAAAGAATCCTTATTATCAGCAATATGCCAAATTTGCTTGCCAATTGCAACCCAATTCCATGTAATAGAGTCTTTAAACCTAAACCACCATTCTTTTTAGGCAAACAAATCTGATGTCAGGAAACAACAACATGATAATGATCATTCTGATCTAAGCCCCATAGGAATTCTCTACATTTTCCTTCCACAGCCCTTGGGACAACTTTAGGAATAATGAAAATTTGACTCCAGTAAGATTGCAGATTGAGCAAAACAGAATTGATGAGACAACATCTTGCTTGATAGGACATATTTCTACTCTTCCAGCTATTGATTCTTTTACTCACCTTATCAATAAGAATCTTGCAAGTTGAGACTAACCATTTCTTGGCAGAGAGAGGAATGCAATGTATTTAAAGGGAAAAAAGCGCCTTTGAAATCCTGTAATGCTCAGCAGCTGTTATTGCTTTTCATCAAATATACCAGCCATATATAAATGTGATTTGGTATAACTAGCCTGAAGCCCTAAGCCATAAGAGAAACCTCTGAAAGCTTCCATCAAAATTCGCACACTTGTAGAATGACCTTTGCAAAAGATCACAAGATCATTTGCAAAGGATAAATTTATGAGTATCAGGTCCTTACATAACGGATGAAACCTAAAGTTCTTGCCTGGCTACAGCTTGTAAGGATCTGCTCAAAACCTCCATAGCCAAGACAAAAAGCAAGGGAGAGACAGGATCTCCTTGCCCGAGACCCTTAGATGCCACAAAATTATCTGATTTCTGACCATTGATTATAATTCTATAAGATGCATTAGTCACACAAATCAGGAGCCAATTCTTAAATTTATCATGGAATTTAAAAGCAGAGAGCATGTTATCAATAAACCTCCAATCAACAGTATCATATGCTTTATGAATATCAATTTTCATAAGACATCTAGGAGATGATTGTCTTCTACCATACAATCTAAGCAACTCCTGAGAAATGAACACATTACGAATAATACTCCTACCTTGAACAAAGCCTGTCTGATTCTCTTGAATTAAATCTGGCAGCACCTGAGACAATCTATTGCACAATAATTTGGATATGCATTTATAGATTGTATAGAAGCAAGCAATATACCTATAATCTTTAACTTCTGTTGGACCATCTACTTTAGGGATCATCACCAAATTTGTTTCATTGAATCTCCTTAGTAAATTTCCTGAAGCAAAGAATTCCTTAACTGCCAAGCAACAGCTTGAAACCAAATACAGTCCAAGCCTTTTTGTAGAAATCTGAACCATATCCATCTGGACCTGAAGAGCTATTAGAGTTAATGGAGAAAAATGCATGCTTAATATCTTACCTTACTATTAGTCAATAAAATATTTAACGCAACATTTTATCTCTTTTTCCATTCAATAATCTCTCCGCTACTTAATAATTTCACACATATCTATGCTACAATAATTAAAGGAAAATTAATATATCCCTAATCTTGAAGATATTCATTATCATTGTCTACTTTGATTAAATCCTTAATTTTCATAGGAGACATTATTAAAAACTTATATTTAGAAACAAAAGGAGTATTTAAATTTGAATGATACTTTTTTTTAGTTATTCTATATTTGAATGATTCTATTATTTACTACACATATTCGGTATATTTATGAAACGATCCTGACAACTATATGGATTAATGACTATCCCCACATACTAACATATGTATTTTCAACGTGCTTTGTCATCATTCATATTTCTCTTGGGGAAACTTCCAAGAAGATCACCCATCTCATAATTACTCCAAGTCAAGTATGCTTAATTGTGGAGTTCTTAAGAGATGGACAACCGAAACGAAGATGCATCTTATTGATATGTGTAATGTCAAACAATTCATTTAAGCATTCCTCTCATCTTGGTATTTTATCGGTTGATTCATGTATCCCTCCCTTGGAAGCCTGCCACGAACCGTTCCTTGTCCGTGCCTGTCACCGTGCTTTGTCTTCATTCGCATCATTCCCATGGAAGCTTACCAGGAGGTCACCCATCCCATAATTACTCCAAGTAAATTTCTTAAGTCAAAACCCATCCCAAGCAAGGTAAAAAGACCTGGACAAGGCATCAGCTGCTAAATTATCCCTTCATGGTTTATACTCAATTCTAAAGTCAAAACCTAGAAATTTATGTAACCAGTTTTGCTGTTATGGAGTGTGAATTGATTGATCTGCTAGATGTCGCAGGCTTTTCGAGTATGTTCTGATGGTGAATGAGTGGCCAAGCAAGTAATGTCTGAACTTAGCCAATGCTCCTGTGATAACATATAGTTCTCTAGAATAAGCTGATTGCTTCTGCATTCTTGGTGACATTTTTTTTTTGAGAAATAGACTATATGATGCTTATTTTGACTCAATACAGCTCCTATACCTATACCAGAGGCATCGGTCTCTAATATGAATGGCAGAGAAAAATCAGGCAGAGCAAGCACAAGTGCTGTAGTCACTGCATTTCTTAATTCTTGAAAGGCAGAGGCAGCTTTAGCTGACCAATTGAAAGCATCTTTCTTCAGTAAATCAATGAGAGGCTCAACAATGTTGGCATAGTGTTTAATAAACCTTCTATAGTATCTAGTGATACCTAAAAATCCCCTCAACTGTTTGACATTTTTAGGTTCTGGCCATGCTAAAATAACTTCTATTTTTGCCTGATCCATTGAAACACCTTGCTGAGACACAGTATGGCCCAAGTAATCCTCTTGTTTGGTTCCAAATACACATTTAGAGAGCTTGGCAAACAATGAGTGATGCTGTAAGGTTTGTAATATCTTCTCTAAGTCCTGTAAATGAGCAAACCAAGTAGGACTAAAGATTAGAATGTCATAAAAAAAACTAAAACACACCTTCTCAACATGGTTTGGAAAATGTTATTCATGAGGTGTTGGAATAAAGTTGGTGCATTGGTCAGTCCAAAGGGCATGACAAGCTATTCATAATGCCCTTGGTGTGTTCTAAAAGCTGTTTTGTGTCTGTCTTCTTGTTTGACCAAAATTTGATGGTAACCGGACCTCAAATCCAGCTTTGAGAAAAAATGAGCTCCATATAATTCATCAAGCAACTCATCCACTGTTGGCATTGGGAAATTGTCCTTCACAGTGATGTTGTTTAATGCCCTGTAATCTGTACAAAACCTCCATGAACCATCCTTCTTTTTGACTAAAAGAATAGGAGACGAAAAAGGACTTGTGCTTGGTTGGATAATGCCTTGTTGTAACATCTGTTGAACCATTTGTTCAATTGCAGATTTCTGGCTGTGAGCATATCTGTATGGCCTCACTTTAACTGGATTGGATCCTTCCAGCAATGGAATGGCATGATCTTGTGACCTTTGAGGTGGCAAACCAGTGGGCTTGTTAAAGACTCTCTTATAAGTATGCAGTAAAAGGGCTAATTCAGGGTCTAAATCCTTTGGAAATTCAATAAACTCATCTGTAGTATAGTCAGGAACTTGTAGTTGCACAGTAAAGCACTCTGCTATAGCATCAGTATGATGCAATCTTCTGATGTGAAGGTACTGAGCTTGCTGAGGAAGAGAAGGCTTATCACCTTGTAAAGTGATGAACTCACCATTCAACATAAATTTAAACTGTAGGGTACTGTAATCATCCACATGTGGGCCTAGTGTGGAGAGCCAAGTTGCAGTCAGCTCCTGCAAGAGGTAGTAAGTACACAGGACAGTGTAATTCATGACCTTGTACTTCTACTGCTAAGTCAGGGATTAAGCCTTTTTCTATCATGGAATGACCATTGCCCACCATTACCTTAAATTGAGCAGCAGGTTGAATTGGTAAGCTAAGGTAATGAGCTACTCTTGGTTAGAGGAGATTATCTGAGCTTCCACTATCCAAGAGTATTCTCACTTGGTGACCCTTAATCTTGCCATGGAATCTGATAGTCCCCAATGCATTGGTTCCCTTTAAAAAGCATTAAAAGAGAGATGGTGATCCTGATCAGGGCTTCTCTCAACTGCAACAGGTTCCTGAGTTTCATGTTCAGTATTTATGACTTCTTCATCCACTTGCAAATTCATAGTGTCTATTTGGGCATCTTTGTTGGGGAGTACATTTTTCATCACAAGTGCAGGATAGGCCTTTCTCTCTTCTAACCTGCATTTCTGCTTGGGTCATCTTTCTAATAGGATTGGGGGGGGGAGGGGGAGTAGTGTGTGGGTTTGCAGTGATTTGGTAGGTGGGTTTTTGGTTAGGTGTTGGTAAGAGGGGTGATTGGGAATTGTGTATTTTGGGGTAAGTATATGTGGGTGGTGTACTGGTGGTTTGTTTATAAGGTGTTTTGGTTTATAATTATATTTTTCTTCAAACAGTTTAGCTAGTGATATTGCTTTAAGTAGTGACTATGGGCTTTGGGAGATAACATCTCTTTTGATTTCAGGTTTTAGGCCACTAATAAAGCAATCTTGCAAGGCATCAGGGCTTATACCACAAACACGATTTGCAAGTGAAATGAATTCCATATAATAGTCATTAACTGAGACTGTTTGAGTGAGTTGAACAATGCAGTCCTTGGGCAGTCAAAATTAGAATGACCAAACTCTAACTCTAACTCTAAAGCCTTAGTAAAATGTTTCCATGACTGAAATGGCTGCATACGCGTGATCATTTGAAATCAAGGCACTACATCCTTGTCCAAATGCAAGCAGCTATGGTCAATCTATGCTCATCAGGAGTATCATAGAAATCGAAAAGTTGCTCAGCCTTGAAAATCCATGATAAAACTTCTGTACCATCCAATCTAGGGAAATCAATTTTTACATTTCTTACTTGAAAGGGTTTAGTCCACTGTGGGGTGTCAAGTTGCTGAATAGGTGACCTTTGGGAGATAGATCTGATCATATCCTTTGATTCCTCCAAAGAGGAGGTAGTTTGTTGATTCTGTAGTGAATGGTCAAGGTCTCTTTGTTTTAAGTATTTTACTGCTTCCTTCAGCTCTTTGATATCAGTTTGCATTTCACGCATACGTGTGTTTTTTGCCATTGTAGAAGTGATGAAAGCACCAAATGTAGCAAGTAGTTGCTAAGTTAACTAAAAATCAATGAAACAGTAATGGAAATGAACTCAGGGTAGTATTTTGTATTATTAATGGCTTTAGAATGTTACACTGTATAAAGAAGGAAAGTACAAGAGTAGTACTATAGAAGAAGGAGGGGATGAGAGTACAGAGAGAATATGATGAGAAAGGAAATGAAAAACAATGCAACATTCATCACTGCCTTGATTCATCTTGAGAGGTCACACTAAAAACACTCAATTCCCATGCACGTAGTCTTGCAGCCGCACATTCTCGCGTCTCTTTCTGTCACCTTTGCGTGGGTGCATGATCCAAGGAGGATCCTCCACGTGGTTCTCTTACATAACTTACTTTGTCTTTTTCTGCTCTCCAATCATTTGCTCTTTTCTTCCTTTTTCTGCTGAGCCATGTGGTCCCTAAGTCAACTTTTCTTCATTTGGCCAATGTGGGACTATTGGATTGTTGACTGAGCAATGTGGAGCTGTTACATAGTCACAAAACTATTCCTGGGATGATAATCTATTTGGCAAGTGGTGATAAAGTTTCAACTATTCCTCCTGGAACAATTATTCTATCATATTCTCTGATACTGCAAATACCCTATTTGTTCCTGAGTTTCATGTCAATTTGGTTTCAGTGAATAAATTGATAGAAACATTACATTATCATTTAACTTTTCACCAAAATACTTGATCTCCACTTTTTCTTACTCACAACTCTCAAATCAATTGCATGCAAGGACCATTGGTGGGTGTTGGAGTAGTTGAGGAAGCATAGGCCTTATCATGGCGATTCTACGATTTTTTTTCTTTCGAATTTTTTAATTTTCCTTATATAATTTTTGGATTTGGGGGAGTAAGATTTTGTCTTAGATTGATTTTTGTTTCTAGAATTTGTAATTTTTTATTTTTGCTTGTGTGTATTCTCTTATGTGGAACTTTCGTTTCTGCTTCTGTATAGAATTGAACCTTGCCCCTCATTCATTCCATTCCCCTTCCTATCTCTTTGCCTTTATTTTTATTTATTTATTTTTTTTATAAAGAGAACAAATATGATGCATCGCAAAATATGGAACTTATAGTGAAATCATAGACAGTAAGAAGTGCTATTTTATAAGCTATATATTGTACTATTTCTCTATAAGTTTTATTTTATCTATTACTCATTGGGTGTTTTTTGCAATATTTCTTTATTCACTACTTTTTTAGGTGTTGTGAGGTTTTTATATCTATGTTGTTGTGTAGGTGAACAATTTGAAGTGATTATGTTTGTAATGACATGCCTATTTTTATGAGTATTTATAGTTTTTTTTATTTAAACTAAGTTAATTTTTATAAATTTGTGCCAATTTATACTCCCTCCGTTCCTAATTATAAGGCCCGGCCCTCTTAACATTTTTATTTTGTCCCTATTTATAAGGCCCTTTACCAATTTTCAATGAGCATTAATTATTTTTTTTCACAAACACCCCTATTTATTTATCCCAATAATATTAATAGGGGTAATTTTGAAAATACATATCAAAAGTTCACATTTCCAATACGATTAACTAAATTATTCCACTTTCTTAATGGACGTGAAATCTATCAAGAGGACCTTATAATTAAGGACGGAGGTAGTATTAATTTTTAGGAGTAATTATGGTGTAAATATGCCACAACTAAAGTGTGACTATATTATATACCCAAAAAAATAAAGTGTGGCTATATTTTTTTAGTAAAATTATAACCTAATTTAGTCACGGTTAAAACTGTAGTTAACTGATTAAAAAAAATTAAAAGAGACTAAATAAAAAAAATTATATCCTAATTTAGTCACGGTTAAAACTATAGCTAATTGATAAAAATAATTTTAAGCAAGATTGGTTAAAAATAGTAAACAAAGTCGTTTCAAAAAATTAAACAAGACCAGTTATATTTTCATAACCAAGTTGATTCCGAATCAATCTCATTAACTTAAAACAACACCGGTTTAGAACCGATCTGGTTTGACCTATAATTACAATACCGACATTTTTAACGCTGATTTGAAACCAGCATCATATATATTTCGAAACCGACTTCAAAAAATCAATTTGTTGTACTATGGTAATTGTTTTATGAAGCATAATGAATTTATTATTTGAAGTCAAATAAGCTTCACTAAATTGTTGATAAATGAGAATGGTGAAAAATTAAAATAGACCCACATGGTGAACAACGAATTGAACAGAAGAAAGCAAGTAGGTACTTGGCACTTGGGTTGGGTGCGTAAGTTAGAGAGGGAGGCTACAGAAAGGAGGGTCACGAAAGGTGGCATGGAGAAGTCTTTCTCTTTTGTTGTAACATTTTATATCTCCATGTGTTGTTTGTGTGTCAGCTTAACCCAAGCTGCTGCAAAAGCAACATACCACTGAGATCAAGTGGGCCCTAAATCCTGAATCATATAGAATTCCCCTCTGCCACTACTACCATCATTACTATCATCATATATAAATTATTTTTCTTATATAAATATAACAATAGCAATGTCCTTTAATATACGACGGAAAGGGATAGAGAGGGACCCTTCCTTATTCCTTATGTCATCCTCACCTCATCATTGTCCTAAAGACAATAGAAAAATTAAATTGACGTATGTTCATAAGTACATATAATATAATATTTTTTTGAGTTTAATGGGTGTGTATAGTCGGTGCAAAGTTTTTTACACCGTCGATTCATCATCCATTATTCATCTTTTTTACTTTTAGTCAAGAGTCAATGCTCAATAGCACATGAATGGTGGATGATGTATTGACGGTGTAAAAATGTTTTATACTGTTGGTGCACCATCCATTTTCTCTATTTTTTTTAGGAAAAAATTTGATCTTATTATTTGTAAGATATTATTTTCAATTCCTAATAACATTTAATAACTCATTTTTTTAAATATTCCTATTGAATTATCGATTTTTAGAATCTCAATAAAAATTATAAGAATAATTTTGAAAAATATGTTAAATGTTTACTATAAAAATATATATGTCTTATGTATTGTACATGCTCGCAGGCAAGTAGCACATGCATGGACACAATAATAAAATGTTAAATGGATTATATGGCATGCATTCCATTTCTGTCCTCACCATCAGTCTTCACTCTGAATCTCTGATTCTGATGAGTATGTATGCATGTCATACCATGCCATGCCAATTTATACTTTGCATAGATACGCCCCCTGTTCACGAAGCTGCAGCTAGCATTTCACGCACTGCTAGCTAGCGCGTGTCATTTTCACTACCGGTGTCGTTTTGAACACCAAGGCTCCACAATGAAATTAGTACTCCCGTCTCCCTTCATCACAAAGAAAAAGGTAAAAAAAAATATAAAGAAAAATGTTTCAAAATAAAATCCCAGTAATAAATAAAAATGTTTGGATATTGTATACTTCCTCCGCCTCGAATTATAAGCAACCAAAAACATATTTCTCTTGGTTTAAAATATAAGCAAAATCAACTAACTTTATTAAATTTTGTTTCATTTTCAATGCCACTTTCCTAAAACATCTCTAGAAAATTGTAATCTTAATTAATTTTTGTTTCATTCCCAATACTACTTTCCTAAAATACCTTTATTTTTTATAAATTTGAGAAAATTAAATATAATCAACTAACCTCCTTAATAAGCGTAAAAGTAGTTGAATTTGCTTATAATTCGAGCCGGATGGAGTATTGTATTTGGTGTGTGATTGAGTGATTAAGGAATAATAATGTATTAAATTATTGGATTGATGATTGATTGATTTGCGAGACAAAGTATTAAAATTTATTTTCTCTTACAATAATTTTTCGACTTTTCAAATTGTTACATTTTTTTAGATGGAGGGAATATAAGTTTTTCTAAGAACGAATTTAGGTTTAAATAAATTTTGGTCATTGTAAATAATTTTGATTCTTTTAAAGTTATAATAACTTTAAAATTCATCCCCTTCATTAAGTTTTGGTTGTTGTATGTCTGATGGTACTTCTCGTCATTTTTTTTAAGGGAGTTATCCAAAATTGGATGGTTGTTATGCAACATTTTTCTTAAATCAATAAGAAGTTGTCACCTATGTCATGTATGTCATTATTAGTAGTTAAAATTAGTTTTTTGCAATTTAGTCCAACATAAAAAGTAAATTAAAAATTTAGTTCTTTGTACCTATAGACAAATTATAACTTTTAATTTTTTTTAAAAAAAAATTAAAAGTAGTTAAAATTAGTCACTTCTGTAAAAAGGCTTAATGCAAGTGACTAAATTTAAAATTAAAAGTTATAATTTGTCTATAGTTACAAAGGACTAAATTTTTAATTTACTTTTTATGTTGGACTAAATTGCAAAATACTAATTTTAACTACTTCAAATAATGACATGACATAGGTGCCAACTTCTTATTAGTTTAAAAAAAAAGTTGCATAGCAACCATCTAATTTTGGATTGCATGATAGAAATATACTTTTTTTTAAAGTATAATTTTAAAATTCATCTCCTTCATTAAGTTTCGATCGTTATGCGAAAAGATGTGTGATGGTACTTCACGTTAGTATCCTTGCCACTTGTTGCACACTCTAGCATTGACTATAATGATTTTAGTTTTTGAATTTATGTGCTTTTTTCAAATTGGTTATTGAACTTTTTTTTATGCTTTGGCTTTCTAAATTTTGCTCAAATTTTTAGAAATAATTCTTTCATCACTTAAGTGATAATATGATAGACAACATGTCACGCCATTTTTGTCACGTCGATAGGTAACGTACCACATGATGCCATGTGAATTTTTTAAATTAAAAAAATTTAAATTTATTAAAATAATTAATTTAAAAAATCGAACCTTTTAATAATTTTAAAAGATTTGTTTTTTCATAGGCAAATTATTTTTGATATTTTTTACGGGATAGAGGAATGAGATTTAAATCCACAAAATGGTCGCGCCCATGATTGAATCCGAGACTTCTAACTCCTAAGCCTTAAGACTTGGTACTACCATGTGGGCTACATCCACTTGTAAAAAAATTGAATCTTCTTTTTAATAAAAAAAAAAATCATGTGGTGTTACGTGATGCTACTTAGTACGTCATCGACTTGTCGATGTTAGGAATGTGACGTGACATGTCGTCAATCATATTATTACTTGACTGATGCAAGGACCATTTCCAAAAATTTGAGCAAAGTTAGTTTAGAGATCCAAAACAATGAAAAAAAGTTCAAAGACCAATTTCAAAAGAACACATAACTTCAGAAATTAAAAACTTAATTAAACCCAAAAGCTTTAAGCTCAAATATGAAAACTTCAATGAAATTCTATAATGCCATTTGCACCTAGGTTTTGCTAATTACACCCAGTTTAGTTTATATATATATATATATATATATATATATATATATATATATAAAATTTTTCGAATTTGATTTTACACGCACATTTATTGTCTGTACATTCAGAAAGACCTTCTAATTAAAAATATCTTTATTTTTATTGAGTTACCAAGCTTACTATTCTAGGTAATTGAGTCTCTCGTTTAGTTTCATTTTTGTATCTCTACAAATCATTTGTGTTGGTTTTCATTAGAAGAAAGATGATAGAAAACTTACATAATTTGTATATTTGGGATAGTGGTGTTCATTGAGGAACACTTGCTCGAGCTTATGTTATAATGTTTCCTTATTATATATGGCCTATTTATAAGCTACGTACCATCCAAATAGTAAGGTGGTAATGGTACTAATATTCTAGATGATTCTTTATTAATAGCTCTGGGATATTATATTAGTACTAGCTGCTTCTAGATTATTGTTATTATTTAAACTAATAGTTAATTACTAGAGTATGAGTAATAGACTAGAATGTTCCTGGACTAAAAGCATCCAAAAGCTTGTGTATTATTCTCTAGAAAAGTTGCATCACAATATTTAACAATTTGTAGCTGTAGATTGAAAGAGAACTTATGTGACATCAAGTTTACATTTAGTTTAATCTTGCATTAGACATTCTCTGTGGAATTATTGGTTACTTCTTACTTGTTGTATAAGAAACATCAGACAAGGCATTGGAAACCTTTATTGTGGTTCTGCATTCATACTTACATGTTTGCATGTTTAACAATCTAAATATGCAAGCTATGATGCTAGCTTATAGTGTCTTGTGACAAAAAATGTGAATATTAAGTTACAGGCTACCGAATGCAAACAAAAAAAAGTAATGTAATAAAAGTAATAGTGGATTTAAACTATAATTTACTATCCATATCTGCATGATGAATAATGTAATAAAAAAACTAGTGGGTTTGAACAATTGAATCAACTTATTTGTCATGGGATCTTATGATGGATTTGGAGAATTCAGTTTAGCCATCGAAGAGCAGCGTCGCAGTGTAATTTCATCGCTTTTGGAAGTTGAATGCTTTGATTGCAATGGCGAAGATGACGGCAAAAAACACTGAGAAACTTGCCACCACAACTGCAACCACTCCCAGAAAATCATGTTCAAACCCGAAGTAACTGCTCACAAATTCTTCAATCCTCTGATCATTCTCAAGTTTGTCTGTGAGGTCTCCATATTGGGAAGTCACCAATCCATTCAAGGTCCATGCAACAGGACAAATATAATAGTACCACTTCCACCATCTTGGTATTCTCTGTCATGCATTGTTATTTATTCTCAAAGTTAGTTCATGCCATAGGTTAAATAAAACATGTTAGCAAAGGTTGTAACTTGTAACTCACTCACCGATAAGGGAATCATGAAGCCTGAGAAAAGCCACCATGTTGAATAGAATGTGGTGGATAATATGGCTGCTATGTGTGGGTTGGGACTTATGGCCATAGTCATCATACCATAGAAGGTGTGGTATAAGAAACTGAAGTACATGAAGAAGAGATACCACATGACCTTTGATGCTGTCCACTCAAATCCCATCATGGCATATACTATGATCCCATATATCACAGCCTGAGCTAAGATGTGAGGAAGCTCTATAATAACCTGCAAATTCATAGTATTTGATAGTTTCAGTCCAATTGTTCAAATGAGCCCTCCACAATTCTGTCATTCATGATTGGTAGAGCAAAGCAAACATGTCATTTATAATATTTGAATAGTTGCATGGACTTAAGTTTGGGATTACTTGTCAAGTATTTTATAGATGGCTAGTTTCATAACAGATGATTAGAATTCCATTAGACATAAATAATTTCTCTTAAGATTTGTCTTGATTATACTCGGCATTGCTCTCGTTCGAGAAATTAATACCTGTGCAAAGGCATATGGCAAAGATGAATACATTCCCGCGGCCCTCTCTCTGTACAAGACTGTTCTCTCCGTTGCAACTACGGGCTGCGCTGTCGTACCATTTACGATACCAATGAAGGTGACAGCAGCATACATTGAACCCATTGCATTGAAAAGATCTTGCTCCTTTTTCCTACAATTTTCATTATTTAAGATGGTTAGAATTTGTTTTACATTCCATTTTCATGCTTTGAATATTGAATTGCTTTCTTTTTCAAATACCTTTTGGAACCGATGTCCCAGAAAATCAGGCCAAACAATATAGCTGTCATTGTTGTAAATAGGAGTCTAAAGGCTGTATATGAGGTGTTCCGCCAGTACGATAAATGTTGCTTCCATAGGCAAATTGTACATTGTGCCACGAATGTCTGCGAATACTGACTGTTAAAGTATAGAGCTTTTGAATCTTGAGGAGGTATGCTTAGCTCCTGGATCAATTGTTTGTTTCTCCTGAACAATTTGAATTTTAGATATCAATGATCTATTTAAAATCTTCAAACATCACGGCACAAAATATATGCTTCTTAATAGACTCGTAAACTTGAAAGTTGAAACGTTATACTCTGAATATATAATTTAATACACCAGGAGAAAAAATTGAATATAAGCCAAATAACCATTGATTTCCAATGTTTAACCTTATGATATTAGGCGTAAAAAGGTGTAGGCGTAAGACAGGAGTCCAACCGGTTTAGTTCTGAGTTTTTGAACACATTGGAGAAGTTGACCTTAAGATTTGCTTCTGTTCCTGCTGATGTAACTTCCAACATCCAAGTTGCAGGATTATAACCATCTCTGATCTTAGGAACTCCTTCAATGTCCTACAGTAATCAGGCACTAAAGTGAATATGCTAATGCTACCGGAGCCGCTATTATGCTACATCTCATTTACACTGGACTCACCTCAAAATACCGGATCAATTGGGAACAGTGGCGGCCTAATGAACCAGCATATATCTGCTCCCCTCCCAATTTCAGAAGCAGCAACTGAAAGGTTTGATACAAATTACTTATTTTGTTAATATATAGTATTACTCAAAAGTCAAAACAGAATGGTGCCTCAATGGTTAATGTTAATACCTCATCAAAGGCATCAAATATATCAATACTTGGCTGGTGAATTGTGCAAACCACTGTACGTCCTGTGTCGACAGTGTTCCTCACAGTTCTCATCACAATTGCAGCTGCTCTAGCATCAAGACCTGAGGTTGGCTCATCCATGAAAATTATTGAAGGGTTGGCTACAAGTTCAACTGCAATCGTAAGCCTCTTGCGCTGCTCAGTTGAAAGTCCACTTTCTCCTGGCAATCCAACAAGTGCTTCTCTTAATGAATTAAGCTCCACAAGCTCCATAACTTCCTCAATGAACATCTATATCTCATAAAGTTGAGTTCAAGTTAGTAAGCTGTTTTCTCTCCAAAACCACAGGTTAGCTTTAAGTAAATTTTCTAATTAATTTCTTTATACTCTGAGCAATCTTATGATTATAATTGATGCCTCTGATTTGGAAATACGATAATTGTACCTTTCTAGTTGCATGATCAACTTCAGGGGATAATCGAAGCCATGCAGAATATAGCAAAGATTCATAAACTGTAACATGGGGTGAATGGATATCAAATTGTTCACAATATCCTGATATACGAGCAAATGTTTCTTGATTCTTTGGGTACCCAGATATCGTGATGCTTCCTTCAATATATCCACCAGTTTTCCTTCCAGCTAAAACATCCATTAAAGTAGTCTTTCCAGCACCACTTACACCCATCAAAGCTGTTAGTACTCCAGGCCTGAAAGCACCACTAACACCCTTCAAAAGTTCAAGACGATCCTCTAGAACACCTTGAGTTTTCATTTCCTACAAATCAAAGATAACAGTCAAAATGTCGGAACAATCTTAATTTTGTCTCCCTATTTCTTTTTTGGTTGTGGACTATGAAAGTTGGATTGAAGATAGATGAGAATGCTATGATATGAACAAAATCATCTAAATACCATACTGTTTTAAAATCCTGTATCAAAGCAATTGGCTAAACACTCGAATATACAACCAATAACATACAGATATAAAGATTGATTGAAATATTTCATTGTCAAGTAAGTATGCATGTACCTGTGGCATATCTACAGAATATCTGATCTCATCAAAAGTGAGGGATAGAGGTTCAAAAGGAAGAACCATGCCTCTCCTTTCACTTCTACTATCTTTATCATCACTAACTTTTCCAGAAAATGATCTTGTTGATAGTCCTGCTCCTTCTTCCATCTTTGTTTCTGACTTGACATTACGGTCATTATGTTATCGCTAGAAGCCTAGAAAACCAAAAATACAAAATAAAGAAACTATAACTTGGATCTCAAGATATCACCAGACGTGCTCTTTTGTGTTGATAATTGAATGAATCCATCAGCTGTTGAAGCGTTCCTCTCGAGCAATTTCTCTTGGGATAGCCCAGCTTGAGCCTTTGTAAATGCTTCAAAGGCAACATAACCATTGATCAGAAATGAAGTCTATGGTCATAAAAACATGTCCAAGTAAATTTACAGTTTCAAGAAAGATGAAGATGGTACTTACGATTGAGATATTGCAAAGCCAATGTGAACAGAAAATTAAATAGAAAAGCATAACCAATCAAAGCTCCTACTCCAATCCAATACCAGTAAGCTTCAGGGAAAAATCCACGAGATTTCAGTACCAAAACTCCCAGCGTTTCATTGGAATTAGGAATAACCTACAACAGCCATGAACTCATAATTTTCACATTCCAAAGTAGGTTTGTTTTTCTTATATTTCCTTAACCATTAAAATGGGACTTACCTTTCTCCAACTGTGCCCGAGAAATTCATTCACAGCAATAGCATTCTGTCCATACATCAGCGGTGATGACCAGTAACCCCACAGAAACCCTTTGGGCACATCATCTGATGCAACACAACAGATATATCATTAAAGAAGATCACTGCATCAGTTAACTTTAAAGTTACATTAAACTTTTTTACTTTTACCTCTAGATATCACAAATCCACCCAAAACCAGAACCGTAAGTAATGCGAATGCCCCTACGTTGTTTGCAACTTTAATATCCCTTCCTAATGCAGCCATCAACCGAAATAGAGCAGAAGCCATCTGGCTAACGCAAACGAGCACAAGATACTGTTTAAAAAACCTGCCAATAAGATTTGTCATTAGATTCCAAATTTAGTAGCTAATAACTTGGCTGAGGATTTATGATGTAGTTGCTTGCCTTCCAATATTTGGATCATAGCCAATGGCATAGTAAGAGATGCATTCCCAAATTGCAGACTCTATTAAGATTATTGGTATTTTGAGGATCCATGGTGGAAGAGAATAAGCCCATGAAGGATAAAAAAGAAAGTCCCTTTGCTTGTAGAAGACCGGAAGTTTCATGATGGTCATATTTAGCTCTGATATTCCATTGAACATAGCTACAGTGATAGCAAAGAACAGTGCTCCCATGTAAGTTCCCCCATCCTCCCTGGTATCTCGGTGCATCTTAGTTCTCAGAAATAACGTCGTTGTCATGATAGCTAAATAAGTGGTCTGAAAAGGAGGAACAAGGCATACATAAGGAAAAAAATTTGAGGATGAAATACATTAAAAAAGATTATACTAACTTTTAGTACTTAGTCTAGTGAATAGAATTAATTGCTTGTATGTTTACGATGCGACTTTGAATATGTAGAAAAACCAAAAATGAAACACAATTTAACATATTCACTTAGCATGTGGTTTCAAATCACTTGTATTATGAACAGCATTAGCGCTTGAGTGTTACTCACTTGTATGCCTTTGAATATGAAGACAAACGAATTTCGCTTCATAAGCAAAAATTCTCTGCTAGCACAAGCCCTCAGTAGCTCCTTCCAGTTAACACCATACTTTTTTGTGGTTAAGGCAATAGGATGGGATTTAGTCTTATCAAAAGGATTGGCCAGCTCTTCCTCAAGATGTTGACCGACATGAAATGACTGGAAGGCTTCGACAAAATTCTTGACAGTGACAAAGTTGTAAGGTTCATCTTTACGTGCCCAATACTGATATTGGTCTTTTCTTGATGTCACCTATTACACACATGAGAACAAAATTAACTTCATTACAGAAAAGAGAAAAGTAGCCAAGTTTAGACTATGTGATTCAACTCATACTTCTTGTAAGAAGTCAGCAACTCCTTTTCTTTCAGGACACTTGAATCCCATTGATTCGAAAAACTCAAGTACATTATCTCTTGGTCCTTGGTACACAATTTGCCCATCTGTTAGAAGTATTATATCATCAAATAGTTCATAAGTTTCTGGTGCTGGCTGAAGAAGAGAGACAAGTGCTGTCCCATTGAGAATGTGGATGGACTGCCTGATTGAATTGATTATTTGATAAGTTGTGGAACTGTCCAAACCATTTGATATCTCATCCATGAACAACACCCTTATAGGTCCAACAAGCATCTCCCCTTCACATTTTCACCACAAATTTTTATCAGTAAACCTCTTGTAAGTTCAAAAATGCTGTTCTTAAGTTTTCTTTTGTGTTGCTCTTGTCGGATAGAGTATACCTGTTGTTAGTCGCTTTTTCTGCCCTCCTGAGATTCCTCTTATCATGTGATTTCCCACCATGATGTCAGCACAAACTTCAAGTCCCAAAATCTGAAGCATTTCAGAATGGAAGACCTTAAAATGTTTTATTGTTTCACAACTCATCTATATCCACATTATTTGATTAATCTAGACAATTACCTTCAGAATATAGTCAATGACTACGCTTGTTTGCTGCCCTTCTATCGCGGCTGCCTGCAAAGTTTGGAATGCATTGCATGTAAAGAAATAAGGGCGATATTATATGTGCATAAAAATGCATTACATAATCGTCACGAAGTATAATTCAAACAAGAAAATTCATTTATCCATCAGAACATATATAATTCAACAAATTTTAAACCGTTCTTTACTTTTTCGTCTGTGATTTACGTACATGCACTTTCTGTGCTTTTAGCTTTTCAATTTAAACAATGCAACTTCCTCAGAATGCAATGTGTTAGGCATTTCAAACACAAAGATACAAGATTTTGTTTCCAATCTTATTTCTCACCTTCATATATGCATCAATATCAGGATCTGGTTCAATATTTGCTTCCTTCTCTCTTCTCAGTAGTTCAGTCAACATCTCTATAAAGAAGTGAAATTCAAAAAGGGGGATTAAGAGCCCTTTAGAATATTTTGATTAATTTCTAAAGTTTTTTATTTCTTTATATTAATAATAAAACGAGAATTAACGAACCGTAATTCTGCCCAACCCCTTGACATCTTGCTGAGAAAGCTAGTGTTTCTCTCACAGTCATTTCTCCAATGTGGTTATCATGTTGACTTATATAAGCTGCTGTCCTTTGTGCCACAAACTCCTCCAGCCCATGTCCATTGTATGATACTCTCCCAGATTGCTGAATTTTCAATACCAATTGAAATTAGTTGTTATAATTAAGGTTTACATGTTTTTGGTATCTGAAAATATAGCGAATTTTGATTTTTTAGTCCTTATACTTTACTTTTTTGAGCTTTAGTCTTTATATTTCCCAAAACTTTAGTTTTAGTTCATACTCCATAGTGATGATGTGACTAACATCCACATGTGACACACTTTGTATTAATTGATTACGTAGCTAAATGTGGTGTTAACACATCATTAAAAAAGACTAAAAGCAAAATAATCAACTAAAGTATGGATTAAAACAGAAAAAAAAATAAAAATTGAGGGATTAAATCAAAATCGTATATATGAACACGGACTAAAAACATATTTAAGCCAATAATTAACTACCCAACTGAAGGATGATCCCTAAATTTTATTTCCTTACTTTCAAATCTTTTCCAAGTTTTCCAGCCAATGCCAACAGCAAAGTGGTTTTTCCAGAGCCTGGTGGACCTAAAAGCAATGTCATTCTGGAAGAAGCTCATAATCAGAACAAGAAAATATGAAACTAGAGGGTGAACATTACATTCGATATCTTTAGTAAAAAGAGAAAACACAAATTTAAAAAACAAAAATGAATTCCCTTTAGTTCACCTTCGAGGCTTTATGATTCCACTAACATTCTGAAGGATTTGTAACGGTTTCTTTGGACTTGGAATTATGTGAAGATAATTTAGGAACCCCTTAACAAAAGAAAGAAGCATTGAGACAATAGTCAGAGTCACAAATAAAAACATGAATAAGATAGGAACTTAAAATTCTGTGTTTGACATTTTTGAATAAACCTCTAGCACGTTCACAAAGAAGTTGAATACTGTAGGCAGAGCTCTGCTTCCAACATAAACTTTTGCTTCAACATTTATATGCTCAAATCGAACTTCGATCGTTGGAATATCAAGTCCAACTCTGTAACGCAGTTTAACATAACAAACATAAGCATCTCAATTACTGAAACAGTTACCTAAATTTTCCAAAGTTATATTAATGCTATAGAAATATGATGCTTTCCAAAGGGACTATGCTTACACTATCAAATCATAGTCTAAACAATTCAATTGCTCTTTTAATAAGGATTTCGAGTTTGTTGCACTAAAAGCTTAATACTGTTAGGATCCAATTGCAATATATGAGACTTGAGTAACAAGTCATATATTCTTGGAGTCATATATGCATTTTTTAACAAGCAGTAAAAAATAATACTCATCACCTGTCCATCCGTTCCCTGATTCGCAATAAGAACTTCTCATTATCTTCTTCGGGTATTTTCAACAGTTTCTCTAGCAGAATCTTTCTCTCTGTCAGTTCGAGTTGCTCGATATCGAACTCTTTTCCTTTGCCTTGTGTCTTGGTTTGTATACTTCTGGTAATCCGTGGATGTGCAAGAATTCTCTGAATTGCTGCACAATTGAGAGCTTCATCGTCATCTTCGCGTTCGATTCTGTATGTATCATTGCTCTCCATTGATTTCATACAACCTAAACCTGATGTAGTGTTAGTGTGATCAAATAATGAGCATGAACATGGTGTTTAATTTCTCTAAATTTTTATGACATAAGGATTATTCTTCGTTGGAAAATATATATATAGAGAGAGAGAGGGCATTTTAAAGATTAAATGCAAACAAGAGAAATGGACACCATATATTACTTTAAATGATTGTAATATAGACTTTGTTTTCTTTTTAAATTGCTACTTTAAAGACTAATGATGAGTCTAACAAGTATTTGATTGGTTATGGCTTATAGATTGCTCTATGTCATAAAAGACTTATTCCTTATGCTGTACTAAAACATAGTGAATGTACAAGTAGACAAACTGACAAACTGATTGCCAGCTTTGAACTTCAGCCTGCTAAATGGATGCTGGTCAGAGACGGCACACTATCACTAACCACCACTACTCCCTCAAACTGAATTTATTAAAGCTCTTATTTTTTTTTTCCAAATTCCTCGTGGAACCACCCGTATCCCCCAAGAGTACCCTTAATACCAGAGAGCCCTTGAAACTAATCCGGAGCGAGTTGCTGGCTCTCCCAGCGGGATGTTTTCCTGAATTTACTAAAGCTCTTATTTGTTATTTCTATTACTCGCTCTTTTCTTGAAATATAAGTACTAATTAATGCTTTGGTTTTGTTTATTTTCATATGTTAATTTTTATAAGCATATATTTTTATTTTCAATGATATTAATTATTTTTTTTTATAAATGTTGTTATTCACTCGACACTTTTTAGAGTGTCAATGATAATTATAAGAATAATTCTGAAAAAGTATATATATTAATTAGTGTCTTGAGGATATTTATTTAAAAACTTAAAATAATTATTTAACATTCCAAACTATCACGTTTATTATATCAAAAAATACTTGAATTTGTTTTTTCAATACTAAGTTTCGTATTCTTTAATCAATCTTTTTAGAGTATTTTGTTAGTATGAAATATTTATAATTTATAGATAAAACATGTTTGATTTGGAAATAAAAATGAGTAGATGATCATAGTTATAAATAGATTTTAAAAGGATATAGGAATATCACTATTCTTCATACTTTTATCTCAAAACACGTCAAACCTGAAACTTGAATGATTCTTTAACACAAATTTGTATAGGCGTCACAAACAATGGATGCAAATGCTGTTAAAAAAATTGAGCAGGCCATATACAACACAAGTTACACAACGAGTTCCTTCAAAAAAAAAAAAAAAAAAAAAGTTGCACAACGAGTAGATGGATGAAATGAGCACATTATGAGAGCTTGCTGAAATGCTGTACGGCCCAGAAAATTTGAAGTGATCACTAGAAATAGGCAAATGACCAAAAACAAATCTTCACATGCAAAGCATTCTCAAGAAGGCCTAAATATAGCAAATTTTCTTTCTAAAAAAAGTCACTAAAATCATTATCAAGAAGCTTCAAACAGTTTACGTGGACTTTTTTACTTAAGTGGGGTAATTTTGCAAACAATTTACAGAAAATGGATAGTTTAAAAACTATTTACGTATTATGGGTAGTCAACAAAACTATTTACGTAAACGGGGCAGTCAAAATCAAAAAGCGAAGTCAAACGCGTCATCCCGTCTGACGCAACCCAAAAGTGACACGTGGCAGTCTCCCATTGGTCAACCAGATTCTATTCGAATAAAAAGTAGAAAAAAAACCGACTGACAGCTGCGCCACGTGGCGCAACCCGGGGGTTGCATCACTGCGCATGACGCGTTTAGTCGCGTCAGCCGCAATGACGCAACCCCCTGGTTGCGCCACGTGGCACAGCTGCCCCCACCCCCTCGACCCACGTGTTCCACACACTCCTTCCCAACCTACCCACTCCCCTTCCCAACCTCTATATAATTAATGCTCCCCCAACCCATATAACACACCCAACGGTTAAATTTAAATTTTAAATTTTTTTATTAGTTAGATTTTTTATGTTTAAGTATTAGTTAGATTTATATTTTTTTATTACTTGGATTTTTAATGTTTTAGGTAAGATTTAGATTTTATTAGTTAGATTTTAATTTATTTATCAGTTAGATTTTAATTTTTTTTATTAATTAGATTTTTTATGTTTAGGTAATAGTTAGATTTTTTTATTTATTTATTAGTTATATTTTTAATCTAACTAATAAAAAAAATTTATGCACTTAGTAGTTAGATTTTTTATTTATTTACTAGTTTTATTTTTTATGTTTAGTTATTTATTGTTAATTAGATTATAAATTTTTTTATTAGTTAGATTTTTTATTTATTTATCCTAAAAATAAAAAATCTAACTAATACCTAAACATAAAAAATCTAACTAATAAAAAAATTTAAAATCTAACTAATAATAGCTAAATATAAAAAAAATAGAAAATCTAACTAATAAAAAAATTAAAATCTAACTAATAATAGCTAAATATAAAAAAATATAAAATCTAACTAATAAATAAATTTAAAATCTAACTAATAGCTAAACACAAAAATATAACTAGTAAATAAATAAAAAAATCTAACTACTAAGTGCATTAAAATAATAAATTAAATGAAAAATCAAAAAATTAGTTTATGATAATACTTAAACAATACGAATAAATTTTGTGCCAAAAATAAAATATAGATGTACACATAAATATAAAAGCACACATAATATAAGAATATCTTATCTACAAGCGCATAGAATTAAAAAAAAATTATAATTCCCAAAATATAAAAATTTACCTGGAAGAGTATAAAAAAAATTTATGTAGAAGGATGACTGATAAAAAGAGAAGTTTTTTTTTTTGCTTATTTTTTCGAACCGAAAGATATATTATGTATATTAAAATTTTCTGAGTTGAGGAGAAAGGAAGTTTAACCTAATGAAATTCAAATGGGTTGGAGAAGTAATATTGGGAGTAGTGATTTTAGGACTGTACGTTGGGACTTGGGAGGAGTAATATTTAAAAAGGAAATGAAGTAGTATTGGTTAGGTGTAGTGTTATTAGGGATGGGCATAAAACCCATACCCGCGGGTAATACCCGTGTGGGTACGGGTACGGGTAGTGAACGGGTACCCGTGGGTTAAAGTCAACGGATTTTTGACTTGCCCGTGAATGAAACGGGCGGGCACGGGTATTGGGGTACCCGTAGCCGTGGGTACCCGTTAATGTGAAAGTACTAAATTACCCCTCTATTTTTAAACATTAGTAACCTAATATCTACCCTTTTTGTCCATAGCTTGTTAACCTAGGTGTATACTCAGCAGACCAGCCACAATTCAACACTTCACAAAATGAGAACCCTAGCAGAGCTCCCTCCTCCCAGCCGACCCAGCGTCGTCTCCTTCCTCCGTCGAAGCGCCGCCGCATCGTCGTCACCGTAGCTCCGTCCTCATCGCTCCTTCCTCGTCGGCCATCGCGGGTATTCGAAGAGTCGCTGCTGCCGCTGTCGCTTCTTCCTTGCCGCTCCTTCCTCCGCCGCAGCGTCGTCTCCCTTGCCGCAGCGTTAGTAACGGATATAAACCTCCCTTACAGAATAAGACAGTTCGCGATGTGGCGCTGCGAGTCAGGTTTATGAATGTAAGTAACATACCTCTTTCTCTGTTTCTTTGTTGCTGCTGAGTATTGATTCTTTTCTATTACTATTATTATTATTATTATTATTATTATTATTATTATTATTATTAATAAGTGAATGTAGAATCCCATAATTTTGCTATGCAAGTGCTATTTACATATTTCAGGAGGTGCCCATTGAATTGAACTATGTACAATATTTTTGCAGCAGTTAGTTTTTAACTATCATTGTCCTTCTTTATTAGAAGATTGTTTGTTGCTAAAACTTTCAAGGATTTGACAAGGGTAGTTGATGGTTGTAAAAACTTATCGAGAATTTGATGAATCTTTTCTCCATTAGAATGGTGCTAGAGACTTTAATTTCTTTTACATCCCTCCCACTCTTGACCAAAAAAGGAAGGAAGAGATAAGATGCTTACTATTAGTCACAATTTGATCCTCATAAAAATCTTATAATCTGTTACTAATATTATATATATATATATATATATGTATATGTATATCTATTAATTTTTTTTAAAGTTTGAGAGAAGCCCTGAAAATTTTGAAGCAATTATTTCGTCTGTGACCAAATACATGCCTGCTTTGCAATTTTTTGTGCAGAAAAAGGAAAATATCAAAAGAAAGAAGGATGATCATAATCTGACAAGGAAAAGTAAGGATAGAAAGGTATTGCTTCTATTTATTGGATGCTCATATTACTATTAATCTATATAGTGATATGGAGATATGCTTTTGAGTTTTGATGTCTCATGTCTCTTGTCTCTGACTGTCCTATGCATGTTGTTCATACTTTGACTTTTTTTTATAAGGTATTATACTGTGGCTCTTTCCCATGACCTGTAGTTATCTACCTAGACAGCTTTGGCATTAAATGGTTTATGGAATTTGTCTCTAATGACTTTGAATATCTTATTTTGTAGGATGTCAACTAAGCAAGTTCCTCCTAATGCGGGTGAATCAAACCCACATCCAGTGAATGTAGATAGTCCCCAAATACAACCTGAACCTGAAAGCCCAGATCCAATTGAAATTGAAGATGAGATTCCAAAACAAAAGTCTGATGTTTGGAAGCATTTCACGAGGTCTAAAATTGAGGGAGAATGGAAAGCAACTTGCACTCATTGTAAGAAGAAACTTTTGGGTGACCCAATTCAAGGAACATCACACTTGCGTAATCACTTGAAGAGCTGTATATATAAAAACAGTCAAGATATAAGGCAAGCAGTTCTAAAAACAGCAAAAAGAGGGCGTGATACGGTTTTGGTTGGTTCTTATGCATTCAATCAAGATGTAGCAAGACGTGCACTTGCTAATATGATAGTCTTTCATGAGTACCCGCTTACCATGGTCGATCATGTACTTTTCAAGGAATTTTGTGTTTCTTTGCAACCCTTGTTTAAAGGAATTTCTCGCAAAACCATCAAGAGAGACATCATGAAGTTGTACAATGGTGAGAGAGTTAAGACAATGAAGCTGATTGTTGGAAACCAACAAGCGGGCTAAGCAAATACTAGAGGGGGGGTGAATAGTATTTTGAAGCACTAATACCAAATATTTCGATTGATAATTGAAGAATGGAGCTAAGACTGAATTTTCTGGAATCAGACACAAAAGACTCGAGTCTTTTGTGAAATACTCGAGTTTTTCAGGATGAACAACTCGAGTCTTTTCTGAAATACTCGAGTGTTTCCTATCAGATAGCAGAAAGACCAGAAACAAAAATTCAGCAATTTAACTCAAATCAATTCAATAATAAACAGGAACTTATCCAACAGAATAGCAAGTAATCTAAATAACTTTTAACACAAAGATTCCTTGAACTTGCTACCTAATTGTATAAATCCTAATTGATTGAAATGACTTAAGTCTATTGAGCTAGAAAGTAGATTAAAAGCAATAAACCAACACTCAAGCAATTTTATCCTGGTTCACTCCAACAATGAGCTACATCCAGTCCTCCTAATCACTTAGGAGTTTCTACTAATAATCAAATTGTTAGAAATTACAAAGGATTGCTTGAGAATGGCCTCACTCAACCTAACCCTTTCAAGAGTGTACCAAACTCTTGATTTCTACCCCAATTTGATTCCGGTGATTGAAGAACTCTTCACAAAGCTTCCTTGAACTCCCTTCAAGAAACTCCACCGGGCTAGGAACCTCCTAGTCTTGTGCTTGAGAACCTCTCAAGACTTCCAACACCCTAAGCCACTTAGGGTTTGCTTGGGAACAATCCAAGACTTTGAATAATCAAGCTTTTTGTATGTGTATTACTAATCTCACAATGGATTAGCACAAATAAGCACAGCTCAATGTAAGAATTGAGGCCTAAAACTCAACTTGGAATAAAATGACAATATGAGTGAGAAGTTGAGCTTTTTGGGAATTAACACTTGAGAAGAGGAAATTATGAAAGCTTGTAATCAATGATGTGTTATTGTCTTGTTTGTTCTTGCACAAATTCAAAGAGAAATTTTACAATAAGGTTCTGAAATGCTCTCTTGGGTTGGATGAGACTCAAATGCCCTCAATTGGGTTTTTGAGTTTCTCCAACGTTCATTTTTGCTGACTGGACAAAAATACTCGAGTCTTTTGGTAAAAACTCGAGTCTTTTTGGCCGGTCACGAGTGAATTGGTGCACGAACAAGACTAACGGTCATAATTGCTGACCTGGCACAAATACTCGAGTTTTTCTACAAATACTCGAGTGTATACTCGAGTCTTTTTCAAAATACTCGAGTATTTTGATCAGATATGGGAAAAATTATTTTTCAATTTTATTTTTCCTCTCAAGTATTAATTTTTGGTCAATCTCAACTTAATAAACATATAAAAATTTATTCCTAGAAGAGACTAACTAATTCTACCCACTCTCAACCACTCTCAACATAAATTAGAAATTTACAATTAATATTTGATTGAGAATGATTGGGCACTTGTCTTCTTTTCTTGACTTCTTGTTGATGTTGATGTTGCAATATCTTCAAGGCATGATTTGTTAATTATTTTGTCATCATCAAAACATAATCCACATAATTAGGAGCATTGAATTCACAATCTCCCCATTTTTGGTGATGACAAAATAATTAACACTTGATCCATTTGTTAAGCTTGATCCACTTGGAGATGCAACTCCCCCTCACTATATGATACTTTTCACCTATCTAAAAATTCAGCTTGAGCAAGATGTTATGACAATTTAATTTTAGCACCAAGCCTATGGTATTAGAGAATTTAACAATTATCAGAGTATATACCATAATTAGAGATTTTAGGTGCAACAATATCAAGACAAGACAAGTGTAATATCTCTCCCCCTTTTTGTCATACGCCAAAAAGATGTAACAATTTAGAAAAAGATCAAGGGAGGAGAGGTGCATAATCGGAAAACCCCATAACCAACTATGCAAATAAAACGGAGATATAATAACAATAAAGAGCTCCCCCTGAAGCTTTGCACAAACATCATAATGAAGACCAAATTCATTAACATAAAAATATCATAAAAGGTCCAAATCAAAGGTGCAATAAGAAACCCAAAGTCTCAAAACACCAAGTTCTCAAAATACAGAAAATGTAACAAAGACCAATATGATAAAAACAGAATGAAAACTAAGATAGACTGCAAAGGTCAACATCATCAAAACATCGAAGGAGCTGAAGCATCTGGAGGAGGATAAAACCGAGAGAAGAGTTTAGATGATGAAAAACTAGTAAGATTTGACAAAACTTTGAGGAAAATCTGAGTTTTGAGGAGAGAGATATGAGAAAACCGAGAGAGAAGAGGGTCGCAAAAACTCGAGTCTGAGAGAATATATAAACAGTTCAAAAGACTCAGCCCAGATTTCCCCAGAAAAGTCGAGTAAAAATTGAAAAACTCGACTTTGGTCCGATAGTTCAATTTTTCAGGAAAATGCAAAATACTCGAGTTTTTTGGAAAATACTCGAGTTTGGTCTGAAAGTTCAAAAATTTGGGGGTTTCGAAAGACTCGAGTGTTTTTCAAAAAAACTCGAGTATTTTAATAAAGACTCGAGTGTTCGGAGAAACACTCGAGTATTTTTATCAGACCCTGATTAAAAACTTTTTCAATTTAAAACTGATTTAATTTTGAATTAAAATACTCGAGTGTTTTTGGAAAAACTCGAGTATTTTGACAGAACAGAAAGTAAAAACTCAGTTTTAAAAGACCAAACACAAATCAAACACAAATGCTTCACTACCAACATGGAATACAGTACAGAATCACACACAATTAACATATATAATTTCAAATATCATCAAGGACAATTTAACTAAGAATCAATAACACATTAGAGTAAGACTAATATGGTGATTTTTCAAAAAAATGACACACAATGCAATTAGCCTATATTAGCTTCATCTAAAATACCAAGTTCTCTCCTAATATGATAAAAGGTGTCCCTTGGTAGAGGTTTTGTAAAAATGTCAGCTAATTGATTTGTGGTACTAACAAATTCAATTGTGCAATCACCCTTTTGTACATGATCTCTTAAAAAATGATGTCTTATTTCAATGTGTTTAGTTCTTGAGTGATACACCGGATTCTTAGTCAAATTGATTGCACTCGTGTTATCGCATCTAATCGGAATATTTTCAAGTTTCAAACCAAAATCCGATAATTGTTGTTTCATCCATAACAGTTGAGCACAACAACTACCGACTGCGATATATTCCGCTTCGGCGGTAGAAAGAGCGACACAAGCTTGCTTTTTAGAAAACCATGACACCAATGAACTTCCCAAGAAATGGCAAGTACCACTGGTGCTTTTGCGATCAAGCTTGCATCCCGCCAAGTCGGAATCCGAGTAACCAACTAAACAAAGATTGGCATCAGCAGGATACCATAAACCAGTGTTAATTGTTCCTTTTAGATACTTAAATATATGTTTAACTGCGGATAGGTGAGATTCTTTAGGATTAGCTTGAAATCTAGCACACATGCATACACTAAACATAATATCCGGTCTAGATGCAGTGAGATATAGGAGACTACCTATCATACCCCTATACTTACTAACATCAACCGGTGTACCTTGTTCATCCTTGTCTAGGTAGCATGATGTGCTCATTGGAGTGTAGGCTTCCTTGCACTTGTCCAATCCGAATTTCTCAAGGAGCTCTTTGCAATATTTCCCTTGATGCACAAATATCCCCTCCTTGACTTGCTTTATTTGTAAGCCTAGGAAGAACTTGAGTTCTCCCATCATTGACATTTCAAATTCCTTTTTCATCAAATTTGAAAACTTTCTACAAAGAGACACGTTAGTAGCACCGAAAATGATATCATCAACATAGATTTGTACTAACAAAATGTCATCCTTGGTTTTATAAATAAATAATGTATTATCAACCTTCCCTCTTTGAAACTTGTTTTCTAATAGAAAGGAACTCAATCGATCATACCAAGCTCTAGGAGCTTGTTTCAATCCATAGAGTGCCTTTTTCAATTTATAAACATGGTTTGGAAATTCACTATTTTCAAAACCGGGGGGTTGTTTGACATACACTTCTTCATTTATAAACCCATTCAAGAAAGCACTTTTAACATCCATTTGATATAAAGTGAATTTCATGATTGAAGCATAAGCAAGTAAAATTCGGATTGCTTCAAGACGTGCAACCGGAGCAAAGGTCTCATCATAATCGATACCTTCCTCTTGGTTGTACCCTTGAGCTACTAGTCTAGCTTTGTTTCTTATAATCAACCCGGATTCATCAAGTTTGTTTCTATAAATCCATTTAGTACCAATTATGGTATGATCATCGGGTTTAGGGACTAGATCCCAAACTTCATTTCTTTCAAATTGGTTTAATTCTTCTTGCATAGCAAGAACCCAATGATCATCCTCAATGGCCTTTTTAATTGAATCGGGTTCAATTTGAGAAACAAATGAGACATAGTGGCAAATGTTTTGAATAGACCTACGAGTAAGTACTCCCTTTGACATATCTCCTATGACTTTGTCTATAGGATGAGCCTTGACCGATTTCCAAGTTGGAGGAAGTTCTTCCCTTACTTCTCCTTCATCAACTTTTGAATTCTCTCTCTCTTTTTCTTCTTTTGAAAAGACAATGCCATCTTCACTAGCATCACATAAAACACTATCTTCTTTTGAAGACTCATTAAAAACCACATGAATTGATTCCTCAATAGTTAAAGTTCTTTTATTGAAAATTCTATAAGCTTTACTATGAGAAGAATAGCCTAAAAATATGCCTTCATCGGATTTGGAATCAAACTTGCCAAGGTGTTCTTTTCCATTATTTAAAACAAAAACTTGGCATCCGAAGACATGAAAATGAGATATATTTGGCTTTCTTCCCTTGTAAAGTTCATAGGGGGTTTTATCCAAAGAGGGCCTTATCAAAATACGATTTAAAACATAACAAGCCGTATTGACGGCATCGGCCCAAAAATATTGAGGTACTTGAGAATAATTTAACATGGTTCTAGCAAGTTCCTCTAGCACCCTATTTTTCCGCTCTACCACTCCGTTTTGTTCCGGAGTCCTTGGTGCGGAGAATTGATGCTCAATACCATTTTTAGCACAAAATATATCAAATTTGTGGTTTTCGAATTCACCACCATGATCGGTACGAATAATAATTACTTTTTGATTCACTTGGTTTTGCAAAAGTTTGACATGATGTTTAAAAGATTTGTAGGTCTCACTCTTAGTAGTTAAAAATAAAGTCCAAGTAAACCTAGAGAAGTCATCAACAATCACCAATGCATAATAGTTGCCACCAAAGCTTTTTACTTGTGATGGTCCAAACAAGTCCATATGAAGCATTTCTAATGGCCTTGATGTGGACATCACCATTTTTGATCCAAAGGTGTTTTTAGTTTGTTTACATTTCTTGCAAGGGGAACAAACACCTTCAATAGAAAAATTTAGCTTTGGTAAACCAACTACTAGATCTTTAGATTGAATTTTCTTCAATTGGTTTACATTTATATGAGCGGTCCTACGATGCCATAACCAAGTGTCATTTTCTTTGCTCACTAAACAAGTAGAGACCAAAGAAGTGACTTTGTTCAAATCAACTAAGTAAGTATTATTTGACATTCTACCAACAAATTTGATTGATTCATCTTTGTCACTTTTAATGAGGCAATGGGTAGAGGTAAAAACTACATGATTACCAACATCACATAATTGGCTTATGCTCAAGAGATTATGTTCTAATCCTTGAACATAGAGCACATTATCAATAATCAAGTTTGAAGAGTTTCCGATTTTACCAATACCAAGGATTTTGCCTTTGTTGTTGTCCCCATAAGTGACATAACCCTTTTCCTTTGGAGTAAGCTCAATGAAGTGCCGCTTATCTCCCGTCATGTGCTTCGAACATCCACTATCAAGATACCACAATTGTTTTCCCGTTCGAAGGCACACCTACAATATGAAATCACTTGTTCACTTTGGGTACCCAAACAATGTTGGGTCCCTTAGGGTTAGTGTTGGGACTTTCTCCCTTCTTAATCCACATATAAGTGCCCTTATTCATTTCAAACTTCTTAATATGGCACTCAATGTTGATATGTCCAACTTTTCCACAATAAGTACAAGTTGGTCTCTTTGATGAGTTTTTCTTAGAAAATGTTCCAACCACCTTGTACTTTTTGTCCTTTTTATGAACATATCCTAAACCGGTTTTGTTGTGATTATGTCTTTGAGAGTTCAACAACCGGTTGAGGTTTCTATCACTATGTGAGATTGTGAGTTTGTTTTTCAACTCTTTCACTTCTTTTTCAAGTTCATCACATCTCTCACATGAAGTGATAATTTCCTCATGATTTGCACAATCACTTTGATGACTAGAATTAATAAGTTCCAAGGATTCATTTTGAAGTTTCAACTCATTTATAGATTTTTGCAATTCATCAATTTCATGTTGAAACTCCAAAATTTTCTTTCCTTTTTCCTTATTAATTTTAGCAAGCCTTTTAAATTGAATTAACATTTCATTGTAGGCTTCTTGCAAATCATCATATGAAATGGAGTTTGAAGAGGAACAAGAAGAACTAGAGGTTACCTCATCATCACTTTCACTCATGCCATGATTAGCTCTTGATGAGGACTCATGATTGTTCTTGGCCATGAGACAAAGGTTTGCATTTTCATCACCGGAGCTACTTGAAGATGATTCATTGCTCTTCTCCGGTGCATCCCAAACAATGTATGCACGCTTCCCTTTGTTCTCTTGGGTCTTCTTGTCATTCTTCTTCAAGAATGTGGCACATTCCATTCTTATGTGACCAACCCCTCCACATTCATGACACTTAACTCCATCATTGGTACTCTTTTCTCTTTGTTTGGAGTCTTTGGTTCTCTTGAAATTGGATGAAGATCCACCTTTCTTCCCTTTGAAGAATTTGTTGAATCTTTTCACAAACATCCCAAATTCTTCTTGATTTGGTTCACCATCGGAATCTCCACTTGTAGAGCATTCTTCAACTTCTTTTGTAGCTTTGGTTGAAGCTTTGAGTGCTATGCTCTTTTTCTTTTTGTCCGATTCCTCATGCATCCCAAGTCTTGTAAGCTCCATCTCATGCTCTTGGAGTTTGCCAAACAAAGTGGCTAAGTCCATGCTATTTATGTCTCTTGATTCCTTGATGGCGGTTACCTTGGGTTGCCAACTCCTATCAAGACATCTTAGAATTTTGTTAGTAGTTTCACCATTGCGAAATACTTTTCCCAAGGAATCAAATGATTAACAATGTGAGAGAATCGCTTTTGCAAGTCACTAATGGTTTCATTTGGCAACATGTGGAACAATTCATATTCGTGAGTTAGAGAATTCAATCTTGCATCTCTAACCTCACTTGTTCCCTCATGTGTGACTTGCAAAGTATCCCACATTTCTTTTGCCGATTTACATTGGGAAACTCTATAAAATTCATCATGGGATAGAGCCGAAAAGATGATGTTTTTAGCTTTTAAATCAAATGAGACTTTTCTCTTTTCATCATCATTCCAACTACTCCTTGGAATTTCAACAATTTCATCATTTATTTTCTTTTTGGGAATGAAAGGACCATTTTCAATTGCATCCCAAATATCCATATCAATTGCTTCAATAAAAACTTTCATGCGAGTTTTCCAATAAACATATCCTTCACCATTAAATAGTGGAGGACGATTTATTGAAGCTCCTTCTCCACCAAAGTTATTGCTAGAGCCCATTAAGTTTCCAAAAGGATCTTTTTCGAAAAAGTTGTTACACTCGATCTTTCGACCGAGCTCTGATACCACTTGTTGGAAACCAACAAGCGGGCTAAGCAAATACTAGAGGGGGGGTGAATAGTATTTTGAAGCACTAATACCAAATATTTCGATTGATAATTGAAGAATGGAGCTAAGACTGAATTTTCTGGAATCAGACACAAAAGACTCGAGTCTTTTGTGAAATACTCGAGTTTTTCAGGATGAACAACTCGAGTCTTTTCTGAAATACTCGAGTGTTTCCTATCAGATAGCAGAAAGACCAGAAACGAAAATTCAGCAATTTAACTCAAATCAATTCAATAATAAACAGGAACTTATCCAACAGAATAGCAAGTAATCTAAATAACTTTTAACACAAAGATTCCTTGAACTTGCTACCTAATTGTATAAATCCTAATTGATTGAAATGACTTAAGTCTATTGAGCTAGAAAGTAGATTAAAAGCAATAAACCAACACTCAAGCAATTTTATCTTGGTTCACTCCAACAATGAGCTACATCCAGTCCTCCTAATCACTTAGGAGTTTCTACTAATAATCAAATTGTTAGAAATTACAAAGGATTGCTTTAGAATGGCCTCACTCAACCTAACCCTTTCAAGAGTGTACCAAACTCTTGATTTCTACCCCAATTTGATTCCGGTGATTGAAGAACTCTTCACAAAGCTTCCTTGAACTCCCTTCAAGAAACTCCACCGGGCTAGGAACCTCCTAGTCTTGTGCTTGAGAACCTCTCAAGACTTCCGACACCCTAAGCCACTTAGGGTTTGCTTGGGAACAATCCAAGACTTTGAATAATCAAGCTTTTTGTATGTGTATTACTAATCTCACAATGGATTAGCACAAATAAGCACAGCTCAATGTAAGAATTGAGGCCTAAAACTCAACTTGGAATAAAATGACAATATGAGTGAGAAGTTGAGCTTTTTGGGAATTAACACTTGAGAAGAGGAAATTATGAAAGCTTGTAATCAATGATGTGTTATTGTCTTGTTTGTTCTTGCACAAATTCAAAGAGAAATTTTACAATAAGGTTCTGAAATGCTCTCTTGGGTTGGATGAGACTCAAATGCCCTCAATTGGGTTTTTGAGTTTCTCCAACGTTCATTTTTGCTGACTGGACAAAAATACTCGAGTCTTTTGGTAAAAACTCGAGTCTTTTTGGCCGGTCACGAGTGAATTGGTGCACGAACAAGACTAACGGTCATAATTGCTGACCTGGCACAAATACTCGAGTTTTTCTACAAATACTCGAGTGTATACTCGAGTCTTTTTCAAAATACTCGAGTATTTTGATCAGATATGGGAAAAATTATTTTTCAATTTTATTTTTCCTCTCAAGTATTAATTTTTGGTCAATCTCAACTTAATAAACATATAAAAATTTATTCCTAGAAGAGACTAACTAATTCTACCCACTCTCAACCACTCTCAACATAAATTAGAAATTTACAATTAATATTTGATTGAGAATGATTTGGCACTTGTCTTCTTTTCTTGACTTCTTGTTGATGTTGATGTTGCAATATCTTCAAGGCATGATTTGTTAATTATTTTGTCATCATCAAAACATAATCCACATAATTAGGAGCATTGAATTCACACTGATGTCAAAGAATCATAGTCGGGTTGCAATTACAACTGACATGTGGACCGCTAGTAACCAAAACAAAGGCTATATGGCTGTGACGGCACACTACATCGATGATTCATGGACCTTAAAAGATCGGCTTGTAAGGTATTTATACTATACTTATACACACATTTTCTAAATGTAAGTTTTATTATTATTGTACTATTATGGTGACATTTTTGTTTAATATTGTTAGGTTCATATATGTGCCTGCACCTCATACTAGCGAAGTTCTTAGCGATTACTTGCTTCAGTGCTTGTTGGATTGGAATCTAGATGCAAAGTTGTCTACTCTCACAGTTGATAATTGCACTACAAATGATAAAATGATCGACTGCATACTGGGTAAGATCCCTCCTAGGTCATTTATTTTGGGTGGTAAGCTATTTCACATGCGTTGTTGTGCTCACATACTGAATCTTATTGTGAGGGATGGTTTGTCCATAATCTCTGGTGCTATTGAGAGGGTTAGAGATAGTGTTAGTTTTTGGACAGCAACATCAAAAAGAGAAGAGAAATTTGCAGAGACATGTGAGCAATTAAATATTGTGTATTCTAAAAAACTTGGTCTTGACTGCAAAACTAGGTGGAACTCTACATTTTTAATGCTTCATGTTGCCATACCATACAAAGATGTCTTTCAACGATTGGCACGTAGAGAAAATCAATACACATGTTTGCCTAGTGAAGATGATTGGGAGATGGCTAGTGATATTTGACAAAGATTGGAGTTATTTTATGAGATAACAAAGTTATTTTCTGGCTCTTTGTATCCAACTGCAAATATCTTTTTCCCTAAAGTATGTGAAATTAAGTTGGCTTTGGTTGAGTGGCTTAATTGCTCTAAATTTGTCATTCACCAAATGGCTGAAGCCATGCTTACCAAATTTGAAAAATATTGGGGAGATACAAGTTTATTGATGGCTGTTGGTATTGTCTTAGATCCTAGGTACAAATTTCATTAGTTAGACTTTTTTTTCCCCATAATTTATGGAGACAAATCTGATTATGAATTGGGAAAGGTGAAAGCTACATGTGATGATTTGTTAAGAGAATATGATCTGAAAAATCATGATAATGCCAACACATCAGCAGCTCAAACTCCCATTCTTGCAAATGTGGGTGGTAGTGGAGTAAATGTTGATTGGAGGGCAAAATTTCAATGTTTTGTTTCTCAGCAAAATGTTGTTACATTGTACCGTAGGACTGAATTGGATGTCTATTTAGAGGAGAATGTTCTTCCTGATAATGGTGAGGAGTTTGACATTTTAGCTTGGTGGAAGGTAAATGGGGTAAAATACCCTACCTTGCAAAGAATTGCAAGAGATTTATTAGCAATTCCGATCTCCATCGTTGCTTCAGAGTCTACATTCAGTATTGGTGGACGATTTCTTACCCCTCATCGCAGTAGATTGCGCCCGGATTCTATAGAGGCATTGATGTGTCTCAAGGATTGGCTTAGGAGTGACATGAAAGGTAATAATGTCTTTACTTTTAATTAGAGATTTATATTAATTCATTTAAGTTTTACTAGTTTTTTCTGTTTTGTGTTTCAGGCTCTTCAAGAGCACCATTAGACATTGTTGAATGCAGTACAATATTGGAGGATGTTGATATTGATATTGAAGTTAGTGCTTAAACTATGCTTTGATATTAATTGTGTTGTTTTTGTTATATTTAGATTGGTGAATGTTGTCTTTTTTAATTTTTATTTGTATGCTTTATTTTGTAGGAAGCAAATGATGAAAGTGGTGTTGGAGGGAATGATGTCAATATTTGAAGATCATTGGCAAATGTTGAAGAATGTTTTTTGAATAGGGCTTCTTTTGATGTTAAATATGTTTTTAATGTGCTGGAGTACTGTGGGAGCTTTTGTTTTGAATGTTTTAATAGTTACTATGTTTGATGTGCTGCACCACTACTTTTTTGATGTACTGGGCCACTACTTTTTTGGATTTTAGGATTTGTATGCTTCAATAGTCAATACAATATCAAATTAAACATAGGACAGTTTGACATGTATATGGTATTGGATAGCAATAGAAATGCACACTTCAAGTGGATACCCGTTATGTATACCACTGTGTATTTAAACATTGTGTATGCGCATATCTGTTTATATATATTTTCTATTTATGTATATTTTATTTTTTTTTTACAGCTAAGTTCACTTATACCCGTGGATACCCGTTATATTTGCGGATATTGACATATACCCACAAAAACCCGTGAACGGGTACCCGTACGGGTAATGGGCGGGCACGGATATTATTTGTCTCTAACACAGCGGGTAGCGGGTAGTGTCTATCCGTGCCCGCCCGTGCCCGTGCCCATTCCTAAGTGTTATAGGGGTTGGGGGAGCAGTAATTATACAAAGGTTGGGAAGGGGAGTGGGTAGGTTGGGAAGGGTGTGGAACGCGTGGTTCGAGGGGGTGGGGGGCAGCTGCGCCACTGCGGTTGACGTGTTTGGTTGCGTCAGTCGCAGTGACGCAACCCCCTGGTTGCGCCACGTGGCAGCGCTGTCGGTTGCTTTTTTTTTAAAACTTTTTTATCTGAATGGAATCCGGAGGGCGAATAGGAAGTCGACACGTGTCACTTTTGGGTTGCGTCATCCCAGATGACGTGTTTGACCTTGGATTTTGACTTTGACTGCCCCATTTACGTAAATAGTTTCGTTGACTGCCCGATCCTACGTAAATAGTTTTTAAACTACCTCTTTTCTGTAAATTGTTTGTAAAATTACCCCACTTAAATAAAAAATCCACGTGAATTTAAAATTGAAATTTTACGAACAGAAAACATTGACAATTAGGCATGGCAAAAAAAAAAAACCAGAACCGCGGGCACCCGCCCGAACCCGATCCACCATTAGCGGGGAAAAACCGTTCTAATCGGGTACCGGGGCGGGGGCGGGTGTGGTAATTATACTATCCGCCCCGCACCCGACCCCGAAACCGACCCGCTCACACTATATATGTATATTATATTATATATTATATATAATTTATAATAATAGTAATAAAAAAATATTAAAAATAATGTTTTGACTCTTAATAAAAATCACTTATGGAAAATACTCTTTTAAAAAAGTTGTTTTTAAAAGAAAAAGTTGGTATATTATAAAAGAAAAGCTCTTTTAGAAAAGTTGTTTTTAAAAGAAAAGCGGGTGCGGGTGCAGTGCGGTTTTACCCGACCCCCGACGGGGACGAGGGCGGGTGGGCTTCTATGATACCCGGCGGGGGACGGGGGCATGGGCGGAGGTAATTTTTTGAGACGGGGGCGGGTGTGGGAAGTGCATAATCCGCCCCTGCACCGCCCTATTGCCATGCCTGTTGACAATTAATGTGTTCAAAACATTTAAAATAAAATAAATAAATCTCTATGTTAGTTTCTTTTTACACACAAACAGTTTTTTGAAGGGATGGCAGGAGAGAAAGTGAAGTGACCTAGATTTGAATACCTAGTCTTGCTAGCATGTTATGTTTTACAGTTTTATTAATTGAGCTAACTTTAGAGATAAAATAGATTAAATTATTATTTGATTCCTATATATTTATTCAACTTTTATGTAAGTCTATACATTTTAATTTTTGCCAAAATCCTTATACTTACAGAAAAATTAAATATGTCATCATATTTAAACAATTTTTTTTTTAAATCCACACTAATTATAAAACATATAATTAAATCCCCAAAACTTGTACTAGCTAGGGAAGGCTTATTTAACTTTTTTTTTTAGTATATGGATCTAAATTAACATATCTTGATGAATTAATAGTATATTAGGTCCTTCAAAGATATATCTGGTATTAACTTAGTTCTCGAAAAATATTGTCAACTAATTAAATTTCCCAAAGATAAAACTGACATCACATTCGTCCTTCGTCAGTCAATTCGTTAGTCCTTCCACTAAGTGTCACGTACATGGTACCAATGAAATATTAGTCCTTCTCATTGGTTATCTCTCCCAATGAAATTGTACATGGTACCACCCGATTATCTCTCCCTTGAATTTTGAATTTTTAAGCGTTTGATATTGCCCAACGGTTTATATTTGAAAAAATAATAAAAAATAAAAAATTACATTACAACAAATCCAAGTATCCATTGAGTAGTTGCGGCAGCGATTCAAGCTTTCCTGATGGCGATGGTCACATGGTGAAGGCTTCCAAAAGTGATAAAAAGGGAGTCGCAACCTTAGGTGCTGCTTATGGTGGTGTTCAATCAATCTTTGATGGTAGCCCAATAAAGAAGAAATGATTGAGGGTTAGAGGTTAAGCACGACAGTGAGGGCGATTGGGTTTTAATCAGGCATGGCAATTAAATCCATGCTCGCAAGTATCCGCTCGAACCTGATCAATTTTGGTGTGAAAACTGGTTTTGATTGAATTTGGCGAAACCTGAACCCAAAACCCATTTGAAAAAGATGATGGTAGGCCCTAACATTGGCAATTAGGGCATTGGCCTGCGAGGTCCATCCGCTCGCCCGCATTTTTTTGCGGGCAGGGCACAGTTTTTATGGAAAAACTTAAAAAAATGCCGGCCCGTCCCGCCCCTTTTTTTCGCGGGCTTGTGCGGGCGGGTTACAGGCGACCCGCGGGCCCCTATAAAAAAAGAAAAAATGTGATGTAAATTTCAAGTGCAATACTTGATTAGGGTGGGCGGGCGGGTCGCCCGCATTTTTTTTTTAAATTATGCAATAAAACATGGGCTACAAATGGGAATCAAAATTTTTTAAACAAAACGGGCTACCCGCATGCCCACCCTGGGCAGGCAGGCAGGGCCTAATATTTTGGCTCTAAATATTTTGACGGGTGGGCATGTCCGCCCGCATTTTTTGCAGGCCAAGTGCGGGCTGGTCCGCCCGCCTGCCTTAATTGTCATTACTTGGGGCGTGTTTGATATTGTAAATACTTGCTTCGCCCTGCCCCGAAATCCACTCTGATATTAAAATTAAATAATTTTTATTATAATAGTAATTAAATGGTAAAATCAAACAAACATATTTTTAAAATTTGACGTTTATTGTTATATGTTATTTGAATTATAATGTATTTCATATATGATTTTTTTTAATACAATAAAAAATAATTTTAAAAAAATAATTAAAATAATTGGACGAATTATCCGCGGATTTCCTCGAAACTGACGAGAATAGTTTGAGTTTCACTTTTTCATACCTGCACCCGAATATGCCCATCTCTTAATGAGTATGCGGGGTTGAGATTGGCGAAAGCCGTGCCAAACCTAATCCGTTATCATGCCCAAGTTTAACCATGAAGGACCCGTGCAGTGATGATGGGGGCTATTACAACTTGTTTGAAGATGGATCATGATTGGTAAGTTTAATGCTCAGAAAATATTTGTTTCAAGCTTAATGGGAAAAAGAGTAAGTTGTCGCGAACTTTTAGAGTTAATTATGAAAGACAGCTATGAAAAACTTTTTTCTTGCATTGAATTCATCTATTCCCTTTCTTGATGATATATTCAGTTTTTTGAGATTGCTTTACTATGCCTTGAGATATTTTACCAAGAGAGGAAGAATCTTTAAATATGAATCGTTGGATAGTATTTAAGGGGGGAATAATTCAGTGGTTCATTGTGTAAATGCGCAGGGAGAAATAATCAATGAAAACGTGTTACGTGGAACTTGACGGAAGAATTAATGGATTGACTGACAGAAGGATAAATGCGATGTCATTTTAATCTTTGGGGGTTAAATTGGTTGACGAAATCTTTCGGAAACTAAATTGATGTCATGTATATCTTTGGAAGACCTAACAAAATATTAACTCTATTTTAAATTCATATACAAATATGATTTATAAACCTACAAAATTATTATGTTAGCCTACAAATCAAATTACAAAAAAAGTGACTTACTTATTATTGATTGGTTATACAAATGACAAATGTCACTTTTTTATGATATAAAATGATTTTGTTGATTTATATATCGCTATTCACCAATCTATGGGACCTATATTACACTTGTTTGAGTGTGAAGTCTAGCAAACACACAACGGTATAAAAACAAGTCAACCTAATTCAATAAGGGGTGAGAAACATCATAATAAGTCAGTTTAACTTTACTCCAAAATGATACTCCCTCCGATCCTATTTATAAGACCCTTTTGGGGTTTTTCACTCCTACCAAGGAGAGTAGAAAAATTTGGTAGTGGCATTGGAAATGTAAAAATTTGATATACTTTTTCAAAATTAACCATATAATTATTATTGGAACTCTAAAAAATTTTGACTTTATAGGGGGTGTTAGTGGAAAGAAGTAATTAAATGCTATTGAAAGTTGAAAAATGGTCTTATAAATAGGACCAAAATAAAAACCCCAAAAGGATCTTATAAATAGGACCGGAAGGAGTATATCTTTATCTTCTGACATAAGGATTAATAAATGCAAGAAACGCTTTCAAATTTTTTTTTGAATCCTTATATTCGTCATAAGGATTAATAATGCTAGCAAAACCCATTTGTTAATTTGTATACGTAAGTCACTTCAGTTGGTAGCGGCAAAAATATTTAGGTAGTTCAGGTTCTCAGGTTATGAGTTTTAGTCTCAGATACCTCTTTTTTAATAAAAAAAAGTCCATTTGTTAATTTAACACTTGCTGAAAATGATCATTTTATTATTATTATTATTATTATTATTATTATTTTTTACCGTAAGTGCATCTATCTTTATTCCTTTAGAACTATGACATATGGTCGATAACTGTTTTTTAATAGGATATTGTCTTTTACGGTTAGATGTATATTCTACTTGACTATCAATCGCAAATGTTAATAAGTGTTTTTAAGATATTATTTAAGGAAATAAAAGAGATAATTTTATTTAGAAAAATAATATATTTTATATATTGAAAAGTATTGAACTTATTTTTCCAATAATAAATTATACTCTGTTTATATTTCTTAAAAAAATGTCCTAAAAATACTCGTTAATACAATCCTAAAATTAAATATGAATTAGATTCAAAATTATTACTCCCTCCGGTCCTATTTATAAGACCCTTTTGGGGTTTTTCACTCCCACCAAGGAGAGTGGATAAATTTGTTAGTGGCATTGGAAATGTGAAAATTTGATATACTTTTTCAAAACTACCCCTATAATTATTATTGGAACTCTAAAAAGTGTTTTATATGGATGTTAGTGGAAAGAAGTAATTAAATGTTATTGAAAATTGAAAAGGAGTCTTATAAATAGGACCAAAATAAAAACCCCAAAAGGGTCTTATAAATAGGACCGGAGGGAGTACCATTTCTCCATAGCCCATAGGCATAGGGATTTGTCTTTTTTACTATGGATCCGTGGGTGCGTCACCTTATATAGAAGTTTATTATTTCATTTTTTAAAATCAAATAGTAGGATTCAAACACTTAATTAAAATGTCAAGTTCTTTCTTAACTTATTTCATAAGATAAAAAAAAAATTCATGGCATAAAAAATAGAGATTTCAGCCTATCATAAGACGGGTTCTTAAAATAAAAAACGCTAGTATCTAGCTTAAAAATAGATACATCTTTATTGATGCTATCATCACCTTCAATAAAAAAAAAATTCATCCCTAAGGGACATTCCAGGCAGGTGGTTTAGTTAGGTGGTTGAGGTTATTTTTTTTTTATTTTTTTTATTTTTTTGTCCGTATTCTTTGCGGAACCACCGGTATTTCCAAGAGCACCCTTAATACCAGGGAGCCCTTGAGACTAATCCGGAGCGAGCTGCGTGGCTGGCTCTCACAGCGGGATGTTTTTAGTGGGAATCGAACACGGGGCTACTAGCACCCGTGTCCCATTCCCAAGATTTCAGTTGAGGCCTTATACCAACTAAACCAAACTTCGTTGATTTGAGGTTATTTTTTAGATTGTAGTGATTATACTTTTTTGTTTTTAATTGCGGGATATATACATTAATCTATCAGGATATATGAAAGTATGCAGTTGTTGCTATTCTCATGTTAATGTATGTATTGAAACTGATTGATGCAAAGGTGTCTTTGACATACCTACTTGCTTGAAAAAGCCTCTAGCATTATAAGCCACAAAAGTTGTGGCCCCAAAACCTTCCTTCACAAACAATAATCAACAATTTTGCTCCCCACCTGTTGCACCGATAAATGTCTATGCTAGAAAATACTGTACGAACATTGTGAGCATATCAAAGCCACCAACACACTGTCACAAATCCGCAATCCATTGCCCAAAGTCTTTGGAACAAGGTTTTTAATAATAAACCACCAAACCAATCCAAGGATCGGAGCCTTTTAGTATGGTGCTCAAAGTCAATGAGACACTCATGGTGCCGATTTCTTGACCAGCTGCTTCCAGTTTTGTAAGTAAAGGATGTATGTGTAATAAAAGTAAAAATCGAAGTAAAGTGTAATACAAAGTTTGTTACCTTAGGTTAAAAAAGTAACCCCGTTTTCCGTTGAATGAAATGTCAACATCTTTACTGGGAACCCCTAAATATAAGTTTTATATTCCCTCCGTTTTACTTTAAGTGTCTTTTTAACATCAAAATTTTGTTTCAAAATAAGTGTCTTTCTACCAAATCTATGCAACATTTAATACTGTTTTTCCTTATTTACCCTTACATTTAATGTTGTTTTAGTTTTGAAATTTGTAATACTAGTAATGATGTATTGACAAAATAAAAATATTAAATAGAGGTATTTTTGACAAAATACACATAAAACTTACAATAATCATCATAATCAACATTTTCTTAATCTATGTGCAAAAGTCAAAAAAGACACTTAAAGTGAAACGGAAGGAGTATGTTAGAGAGATAGTTCATCACTGACACTAGAACTTAAAACAATTAAAAACAGGAATGTATTGGGACGGAAAATAATAAGTAAGGCAATGTTTAACAAAATATTTCCTCCGGTCTTGATTATAAGCAAAAAAAAATAAATCACTAATGGTTTTAAATATAAGCAAAATTTAACTAACTTTATATTCCCAATACAATCATTTCTAAAATATACTCCCTCCGGCTCGAATTATAACCAATTCTAACCACTTTTACGCTTATTAAGAAGGTTAATTGATTGTATTTAATTTTCTCAAATTTATAAAAAATAGAGGTATTTTTGGAAAGTAGTATTGAGAATGAAACAAAAATTAATTAAGATTACAATTTTCTAGAGATGTTTTAGGAAGGTGGTATTGAGAATAAACAAAATTTAATAAAGTTAGTTAGTTTTGCTTATATTTTAAACCAAGGGTAGTAGTAATATGTTTTTTGTTGCTTATAATTCGAGCTGGATGGAGTATCTGTTGAATCATTTAATTCTTATTTCATTCCCAATGTAAGTTTACTAAAGTAGTCTACTTTTTCACGAATTTGAGAAAATTAAAGGTATCCAACTAACTTTTCTTAATACATGTGAAATTAGTTATTTTTGCTTATAATCAAAATCGGAAGGAGTATTAAATTATGTTCTTCAATTAAAGATAATAAGTAAGGTAACGTTTACCAAAAGACGTTTCACCTTCTGACTAAGATTTTTTAGGCTTTTTTCTTGTTTCACAATGTTTAGCCTTTTACATTTTCAATACATAAATATTTTTTTTTTCAATTTTAACCTCATTCAATCATTTCATTCACTCCTCATTAATTATACTTTTATCATTTCTCTCATCTCTAAATCACTATACATTAATTAATGAACACACTTACTAATAAAAATAAATACTACTACAATTTTCAATAAGGATTAAATAGGGGCATTTTGGACAAACCATACATAATACTTACAATACTCCCTCCGTTTCACAATGTTTGGCCTTTTAGACTTTTTTCCTTGTTTCACAATGTTTAGCCTTTTACATTTTCAATACACAAATATATTTTTTTTTCCAATATTAACCTTTCGTTCAATCATTTTTCTTACTCCTCATTAATTCTACTTTTATCATCTCTCATCTCTAAACCACTATACATTAATTAATGGACACACTTACTAATAAAAATTAAATACTATTACAATTTTCAATAAAGATTAAATAGGGGCATTTTAGACAAACTATACATAATACTTACATTAATTAACACTTTCTTAATCTGTGTGCCCAAACCTAAAAGGCCAAACATTGTGAAACGGAGGGAGTAATCAACACTTTCTTAATCTATATGCATAGGCCTAAAAGGTCAAACTCAATGAAATGGAGGGAGTAAAAAATTAAACCTACCAAATCATAAAATAACACGGGTGCCATTAAGTGCTGAATGTAAATGTATCAGACCCACCCACTTACGCAAAAGGTTGCATGCCACAAACGGACAAAAAAAATAACGGTCAAATGTGAACGGATACAAAAACAATGGGAGGTTTAAAAAAAATAACACCAATCAAAAAATCCACAGGAACCGGTTGGTGTATATAGAGTACACGATCTCAGCCGTTGAAGATATATACCCCAAATCCAACGCTTTTTTATAAGGGCACCACGGGTGTCCCGTTGACCTTGGGCACCATGCTAAACGTTGCCCCAAGGATCACATACATAATTCCGGATCAATCTTCCTCTCAATCAGGCCGGTCCTTGCACTTTTTGGCCCCAGACAAAATAAAATATATGAGGTTCTTAATTTATTAAAAAAAGTTAAGTATGTAAAATTTTTAAGTTAAAAATTTATTAAAAATTAGAGAATAATAAAAATTGCAAGAGCGAAATAAATATGAGAATTCTCAATATATAAACAAAAATAATGTAAAATTTGTACATCAAAATTTAAACAAATTCAAATTATAACCTTATAAAATATACTTTATTTTCTTATTCAATTATTATTGGCTATTAAAAATTTTAAATTACAAATATATAATGATTTTTTTTTATTTTTTAACCCTTTTGACTCCGGGTCCTAAGTGGTCGCCCCGGCCTTGGGCCTACCCAAAGGCCGGCCCTGCCCTCAATCCCAAACCAACTCCAAACCCCTCTAGCATTTGGACAATGCCCCAAAATATGTGATATAAAGGTTGACATTAGTTTCAAAACAATAAAACTTTTTTTTTCCAAATAAGTTTCAAAACTTTCAGCTTATGTAAAAATCAACTTTTACCCCATAAAATTAGATTTTTAATACTTTAACGAGATTCGCCAAATATATCAAATTTAGATGCTTCTCTCAAGCATCTTTTATATTACATTATTTTTTTTTAATTCTTTTATATTGAAAGCATCTTTCATATCAAATTAGATGTCTCATATAGATATTTTTTTCTTTTTTTTTGAATGGTATAGATATTTTTTTCTTATTTATCTGTTCTATTTACTAAAAATTCAAGAATGTAATAAATAATATTTTACATGTTTACCCCTATTTAATAAGATATTAATTTACATAAGTAATGGAGAAAAAGTAATAATTTTAAGAAAAGAAAAAATATGTTAGGAAAAAATATATTGAAAATCAAAGTAATTATTATACTTCTTAAAAGTTTTTTTTTTAAAATATTATTGATAAATAGATAAATAAATACCGAGGGAGTAATTAAAGTTACACACATCTTTACTCGTATATTCTCTCTGGTCCTATATATAAGATTTTCTTGTGAAAAATTATGTCCACCAAAAAAGTAGGTTAAGGTTATTAGTGGTATTGAAAATGTAAAGATTTAATATTTTTTCAAAACTATTTTTATAATTATTATCAGAATTCTAGAAAGTGTTTAAAGTACATAATAAAAGTGTTTTTGAAAAGAAATAATTAAATGTTATTGAAAATTGAAATATAATCTTAAAAATAGTACCAATTTTTTTTCTAGAAGGGTATTACGTATAGGACCGGTGTCATATGGTTGTATCTCGAATCTTCTGTTGTTTTCTTTACACTCTTCCATCTTTGGTCTACATAAACAAATGAAAAATATACAGCACTTTGAGATATGTATATCTAATTCTTCTTAATCACAAAAGATAGTGTTTTTTTTTGTTTGCATCTGGTATATGAGCATTTGGCCGATTAATCCAGTTTGAAGTTACGGGATTAAGGTTTTATAAAAGATGTAAGTAAACACTATCTTTTGACGGTAGCTCACTTGGTCCCTTAACCAACTTGTCTCGAGTTCGAGCTTTGGGTATGAAGCAACTCTCGCTGGGATAAACCAAATCCGGGTACCGGTTGATAAAAAAAAACATCCTTTAAGGTTTTAATCACAAAAAGATAGTGTTTACTTACATGCAAGAACAGGTAAATAAATAACTAGATATTGTAATAAAAATTGATGGATTGTATCCAATCAATCCAAATAGATATTTTTTGTTATATAGATTTCATAGAAACCGTTAATTGCAATGAGATTTCATCTTCTTTGGAAGTTGAATGCTTTGGTGCCAAAGGCATAGATGAGAGCAAACAACACTGAGAAACCTGCTACAACAACTGCAACCACTACTAGAAAATCATGTTTAAACCCAAAGTAACTCCTCACAAATTCTTCAACCCTTTGACCATCTTCTAGTTTGTCCATGAGATCACCATATTGGGAAGTCACCAATCCATTCAATGTCCATGCAACAGGGCAAATCCAATAGTACCACTTCCACCATATTGGTATTCTCTGCCATTGTTTGTATTTTAAAAGTTAGTTCGCGAGTGTCACACTTTAAACAAGGTTCTAAATTGTGGTGGTGGCATAAGACAATAATTTTTTTCTCTAAAGTGGTCTTTGTCTTTAAAGTGAGTAAGGTACATCCATCATTCGGTAAAGAGTTTACTCATTTTATAGACAAAGTGACAAACTCACTTTAGAAAAATCTTTTTCACTTTGGTAAAGAGTTTACTCAAAATTCAATCTTCAAGGATTTCAAAACTTTTATGTTGCGACGGGTGCAATGCCTGCAATCGCATTAATTACAACTGCGATTGCAACTGTAATTTAGAACCATGCACTTAATTAAACTAAGGGTTGTTACTTACAGATAAAGGAATGACAAAGCCTGAGAAAAGATTCCATATGGCATAGAATGAGCTGGATAATATGGCTGCTACGTGTGGGTTGGGACTGATAGCCATGGTCATCATACCATAGAAGGTGAAGTATAATAGTGTGAAGTACATGAAGAAGAGATAACATAGGAACTTTGCTGTTGTCCACTCGAATCCCATCATTGAATATACTATAATTCCATATATAAGACTTTGAACCAAGACATGGGGAAGCTCAATAATAACCTACAAAATATAATGCAAGTTTTAACTATTGTGTTCAACTACTAAATTTCATGATTCCTTGGGACTCTGATTGGTGCAATACAATAATGTCTCATACCTCTTTGTTTAGAGAAGAAGTTTAAGAGAGAGTAATTTACCTGTGCAAGAGCATATGGCAAAGCTGAATACATTCCTGCAGCTCTCTCTCTGTAGAAGACAGTTCTCTCAACTGCTATTACAGGTTGCACTGAGGTACCATTTTGTACCCCAAGGAAGATAACAGAAGCATACATGGAACCCATTGCATTGAAAAGATCTTGCTCCTTTCTCCTGCAATTTTTATAAATGTAATGGTATTAGATGAATAAGAATAGTTATGAATTCCATTTTCATGCTATAGCTAGACTATCATTGTGTTACTTTCTTTTTTGACATACCTTTTCAAGCCAATGTTCCAGAAAATCAACCCAAACAATAAAGCTATCGCTGTTGTAAATAGGAGTCGAACTGCAGTATATGATGTGTTCCTCCAATATGATAAATTTTGTTTCCATAGGCATGCTATACATTGTGCCATGAAAGTTTGTGCATAATGACTATCAAAGTATAGAGCTTTTGAACCTTGAGGAGGTATACTAAGCTCTTGGATCAACTGCTTGTTTATCCTGAACAATTGGAGTTTGTAAGTATCAATGATCTGTTAAAAATCTTTAGACACCACTGAATGAAAATCACAAGTTAAGAAATATATGAATCTTAATATTCTCCTAAAACACGAAGCATACTTCAGACTGAAGATTTGATTTAAAACATCGGGGGAAAATGAAAATAAATGAACGAACTATTGATTTGAATGATTTCCAAATATATAACAAAGAATAAGACAGGAGTCTAACCGGTGTAGTTCTGAATTTTGGTACACATTAGAAAAGTTGACCTTAAGATTTTCTTCTGTTCCTGCTGATGTAACTTCCAACATCCAGGTTGCAGGATTATAACCATCTCTGATCTTAGGAATTCCTTCAATGTCCTACAGTAATCATGCACTAAAGTGAATATGCTAATGCTACATACTGGAGCAGTCAGTATGCTACATTCCATTTACACATGACTCACCTCAAAGTACTGGATCAGTTGAGAACAGTGGCGACCTAATGGACCAGCATATATCTGCTCCCCTCCTAATTTCAGAAGGAGCAGCTGAAAGGTTTGATACGAATTACTTATATTGTCACCTTATTAAAGATATGACTCAATGGTACCGCAATGGTAAGACTTAATACCTCATCAAAAGCATCAAATATATCAATACTTGGCTGGTGGATTGTGCAAACTACTGTGCGTCCTGTGTCGACAGTGTTCCTCACAGTTCTCATTACAATTGCAGCTGCTCTAGCATCAAGACCAGAGGTTGGCTCATCCATGAAAATTATAGAAGGGTTGGCTACAAGTTCAACTGCAATTGTAAGCCTCTTGCGCTGCTCAGTTGAAAGTCCAGTTTCCCCTGGCAATCCTACAAGTGCTTGTCTTAATGAGTTAAGCTCCACAAGCTCCATAACTTCCTCAATGAACATCTATGACTCGTAAAGTTGAGTTCAAGTTAGTAAGTTGTATTGTCTCCAAAAACCACAGGTTAGTACCAAGTAAATTAATAAATTAACTTTTCTATACTATGAGCAGTCTTATGAAGTTTATGTCTAGCTTAAAACCATGAATTTCATGCCAACAAAATTGTACCTTTCTAGTTGCATGATCAACTTCAGGGGGTAATCGAAGCCATGCAGAATATAGCACAGATTCATAAACTGTGACATTGGGTGAGTGAATATCAAATTGTTCACAATATCCTGATATGCGAGCAAACGTTTCTTGATTCTTTGGATACCCAGATATTGTGATGTTTCCTTCAATGTATCCACCAGTTTTCCTACCAGCTAAAACATCCATTAAGGTAGTCTTTCCAGCACCACTTACACCCATCAAGGCTGTTAGTACTCCAGGCCTGAAAGCACCACTAACACCCTTCAAAAGTTCAAGACGATCCTCGAGAACACCTCGAATTTTCATTTCCTACGATGAAGATATAGTCAAAATGTTGGAACAATTCCAATTTTGTTTCCCTATTTCTTTTTACAATGTAAAGGTTGGATTGAAGATAGATGAGAATAATCCTTTGATATGAATAAAGTCATTGAAGAACCAGGTGCCAGTCATAAAAAAGAAGTACAATGCCATAGAAATTGGCTAAACACAAATTATATTTTAAAATCCACGTAAAACATATGAACAAAAAGACTATTTGAAATATTACATCTTTACTCTTAAGAAAGTGTGTAAGGTACCTGCGGCATATCTATAGAGTATCTGATCTCATCAAAAGTGAGGGACAGTGGTTGAAAAGGAAGAACCATGCCCCGTCTTCCACTTCTATTAACTTTATCGGTACTAACTCTTCCAGAAAATGACCTGGATGATAGACCTGCTTCTTCTTCTTCCATCTTTGTTTCTGAGTTGACATCATGGTCATTATGTTATGGTTAGCATACCAAATTTCGACGTACAAAATAGAGAAACTATAACTTGGAGATCAATATCCCACCATAAGTGCTCTTTCTTGTTGCCAATTGGATGAACTCATCACCTGTTGAAGCATTCCTCTCTAGCAATTCCTCTTGTGATAGCCCTGCTTGAGCTTTTCTAAATGCTGCAGGGGCAACATATCCAATGATCAGAAAAGATGACCAAGTACAGTTTACCTCTCAATGAAAGACGAAGATGGTTCCTAGTACTTACGATTGAGAAATTGCAAAGCCATTGTGAACAGAAAATTTAACAGAAAAGCATAACCAATCAAAGCTCCTATTCCAATCCAATACCAGTAAGCTTGTGGGAAAAATCCGCGAGATTTCAGTATCAGAACTCCCAACGTTTCATTTGTATTAGGAATAACCTGCAACATTCAGTCGATAATCTCATATAAATTTCCCTTTCCAAAGCTCTATGTTTGTTTTTCATATATTTCATAATAACCATTAAAAGTAACACGGATTACCTTTCTCCAAGTATGCCCAAGAAATTCATTCACAGCAATAGCGTTCTGTCCATACATCAGTGGTGAGGACCAATAACCCCACAAAAACCATTTAGGCACATCATCTGATACGAAACAACAAAATTATCAACAAAAACGTTCATCTCATTAGCCAACTTTGAAGTTATTTTAAACCTTTTTCTTTTTACCTCTAGAAATCACAAATCCACCCAAAACCATAACTATAAGTAATGCAAATGACCCAACAGTGTTTGCAACTATAACATCCCTTCCTAATGCTGCCATAAGCCGAAATAGAGAAGAAGCCATCTGGTTAATGCAAAGAAGTACAAAGTACTGTTTTAAAAGCCTGCCAACAAGATTTCTAATTAGATTCCAAAACTTGTAATTTATATCTTTAATCTGAGATTTATGATGTAATTGCTTCTTGCCTTCCAATATTTGGATCAAAGCCAATGGCGTAGTAAGAGATGCCTTCCCAAATGGCAACTTCTATCAGGGATATTGGTATTTTGAGGATCCATTGTGGAACAGAATAAGCCCATGAAGGATAAAAAAGAAAGTCCCTTTGCTTGAAAAATATAGGAAGTTTCATGATGGCCATATTTAGCTCTGATATTCCATTGAACATAGCTACAAGGACTGTGAAGAACAAAGCTCCCATGTAAGCTCCTCCATCATCCCTGGTATCTCGATGCATCTTTGTTCGTAGAAATAATGTTGTTGTCATGATAGCTAAAAAAATTAGCTGAAAAAGAATAATAATACATGCATGAGGACCTTAAAAAGGATGAATGAAACATTGAATTTTTAACATTTTCATTAATAAAAAAAAAGGCCGCCCTCTATTTTTCGCAACATTACACAAGCATGCGGAGATGCTATTTCAAAGATTTGAACTCATGACCTCCAGATCACAAGGCAAACAACCTTATCATTGTGCCGAGGCTCACCCTATATATTCGTTAATACATAAGCAAATTTCTTTTGATATAGAGAATAGCATTATTGCTTGAATAATGTCACTTACGTTTGTGACTTTGAATATGTAGACAAACAAATTTCGCTTCATAAGCAAAAATTCTCTGCCAGCACAAGCCCTCAGCAGCTCCTTCCTGCTAACACCATACTTCTTTGTGGTTAAGGCAATAGGATGGGATTTAGTCTTGTCAAAAGGATTGGCCAGCTCGTCGCCAAGCTGTTGACCTACATGAAATGACTGGAAGGCTTCGACAAAATCTTTGACAGGGACAAAGCTGTAAGGTTCATCTTTACATGCCCAAAATTGCCATTGATCTTTTTTTGATGTCACCTGTTGCAACCAAAGAGAACAAAAGTAACTTCTAACTTCATATCATAAAAAGTAAGAGAAAATCAGAAATGTAGTCAAGTGTAGACCGAGTGATTAACACTCATACTTCTTGCAAGAAGTCAGCAACTCCTTTTCTTTCAGGGCACTTGAATCCCATTGATTCAAAAAACTCAAGTACATTATCTCTTGGTCCTTGGTACACAATTTTCCCATCTGTTAGAAGTATTATATCATCAAATAGTTCATAAGTTTCTGGTGCTGGCTGTAGCAGAGAGACGATCGCAGTTCCATTGAGAATGTGGATGGACTGCCGGATCGAATTAATTATTTGGTAAGTTGTGGAACTGTCCAAACCAGTTGATATCTCATCCATGAACAACACCCTTATAGGACCAACAAGCATCTCCCCTTCATTATCCACCAGAAACTTTTATCAATAAATCTCCTATAAGCTTTCAGATTCAGGTTTTAATTTTTCTTATCTTCTTATCCTTATTAAATGGAGTGTACCTGTTGTGACTCGCTTTTTCTGTCCTCCTGAGATACCTCTTATTATTCCATCTCCTACCATAGTGTCAGCACAGATTTCAAGTCCCAAAATCTGCAACCATTTACAAGGGAACAAAAACATAAAATCTATATTGTTTCGATAGTTATTGACTTATTGCATTTCCTTTATTTGATGAATTTCAATTATTACCTTAAGAATATAGTCAGTGACCACACTTGTTTGTTGTCCTTCTAGTGCTGCTGCCTACACAGTTTTTAGTGAATCACATGAAAAAGAAAATATTTAAGCTTGTTCATAATGCAATGTGTTTAGCTGGGGCCATGTTTGGACATTTATCGATAGGTGGAGTGGAAAGGAATGGAATGGAACAATTTTACCTTATCATTGTTTGAACCTTATATATGTTAGAATGAAATGGAATGAACTGAATAATTAGTTGGTTCCATCTCACTGTCATATTTCTCCAAATGAGAGCAAAAGAAAATTTAGAAAAATGAGGTATTGGATGGAAAGCCATACCATCTTATTTTCAACTGTCCAAAGTCCAAACCAATGAAACTTAGTATAATTCCATTCTATTTCTCTCCATTTCTATCAATTCAAACACAGACATAAAGTACAAGATTTCTTTCTCAACCCTATTTTGCACCTTCATATAAGCATCAATATCAGGATCTGGTTTAATCTTTGCTTCCTTTTCTCTTCTTAGCAGTTCAGTCAACATCTCTGTAAAGTAGTGAAATTCAAAATTCTAATTAAAGAGTACTTTAAAAGGTTTTGATTTATGTTAAAGGCTTTATTTTAATCATCTATTAATACTCGAAAGATAATTAACGAACCGTAATTCTGCCCAACCCCTTGACATCTTGCTGAGAAAGCTAGTGTTTCTCTCACAGTCATTTCTCCAATGTGGGTATCATGTTGACTTATATAAGCTGCTGTCCTTTGTGGCACAAACTCTTCCAGCCCATGTCCATTATATGATACTCTCCCAGATTGCTGAGTTTTCATTAACAATTGAAATTAGTTGTCATAATTACTCAATTACTCAACTATAATAGGCATAGCTGTAGGACTAGTCCTCGGGCCGAGGGTGATGGTTAGGTAAAGCTATCAAGAGTGTCATCAAACAGTTAATTTATCAAATAGTTAGGGGCTCGGATCTTGGAGTCGTCACTCTGGTAGGACTTTACCTAATACGAAGGTTAGTTTAACAAACAGTTATCCCCGCTGATAAAAAAAACGATCAAACAGTTATTCCTCCGGGACACTAATCAAACACAAAACAGAAAAACAAAAAAACTTTCCCATGCTTTAATGATGACCCCTAAAGCTTGAGTTTCCTTACTTTCAATTCTTTACCAAGCTTTCCAGCCAAAGCCAACAGTAAAGTGGTCTTTCCAGACCCTGGGGGTCCCAAAAGCAATGTCATCCTGCAAGATGCTCATAATCAAAACAAAAAAGGAGCTAATTGGAGGATGTAACTTTGGTTTAAAAAAACAAAGCAAATTAATTAAAAAAAATAATAGAAAAAATTCTTGAATTCACCTTCTAGGCTTTATGATTCCACTAACATTCTGTAGGATATGCAGTGGTTTCTTTAGGCTTGAAGTTATGTGAAGACTATTTAAGAATCCCTTTAACAAAAGAAAGAGAGCATTACAAATAGTTTTAGACAAACAAGTATATAAGGTAGAAAACATATGTTCCATATTGAATTACCTCTACAACATTGGCATAGAAGTTTAACATAGTAGGCAATGCTCTGCTGCCAACATAAACTTGTGCTTCCACATTTATATGCTCGAATCGAACTTCAATCGTCGGAATATCAATTCCAACTCTGTAAATAAATTTAGTTCAACATATCAAATATAGTTCTTTGAAAGTCATGAATTCTTTATAAATTCAGGTGTTTCCAAAAGAAAAATTATAGAGGCTATATAGTTCCTTGCATTAAAAACTTGATACACAAGATTTGAGGCCAACTATATATTAAGTATTAACATTGATCAATCATTATAAGACTCACCTGTCCAACCGTTCTCTAAGTTTCAACAAGAACTTTTCATTATCTTCTTCAGCAGTTTTCACAAGCCTCTCTAGCAGGATTTTTTTCTCTGTTAATCCTAGTTTCTTGATATCAACTTCTCTTCCTTCTCCTCCTTCTTCAGTTTTGAGTATACTTCTTCTAATGCGGAGAAATGTAGGGAGTCTCTCTATTGCTGCCCATTTGAGAGCTTCTTCATCATCTTCACGTTCAGACGTTGAGAAAATATCCATGCTATGACTATGACTATGACTATGACTATGGCTATGGTTCCTCCTCCATATGTTAGAACTACTAGCTTTTAGACTCTCAACTCTGGATATGTCTCTGCTCTCCATTGATTGATCTCAAAAAACAACTAGAGTTGGTGATTATTCTTTAGTGGAACCACACACACTTTTGAGTATAGCATGCTGTATTGTTCTCATTTTTTTATGGCATACTAATGGACTAGTAGCAGTGTAGCACTGTTATTCTCTCTTTTATAATGCTGTCTTCACACTCTTTTGAAAAATAATATCATGATACTTGCTTTTGTTAGTATTTTTTACATGATTGAATGAAATAAAGATTAAAGCGGTAGATACATTGAAGTCAAATTTTGATGTTGATTTCTATTTTCTTTGATAGAGGAGTTAAAGTTATGTTAAATTCCTAGGACCAAAATTAGATATATATCTTTTATCTATCATTGTCATTAGATACTTAAAAATATTACTCAAGTTTGTTGGCCTAGTTGGTTAGTTTCCGAATGAACCCAATGTTTCAGGCTCGATTCCCAGTAAAGCAACAATTTTCAAAAGATGTCATATTGTTTATAATTTGAGATGCAAGATAAATTAGTTTGGACACACAAAATGAGCTCAAAATAATACCTCAATTAAAAAGTGCTTGGGGTAAATGGTGTTTCAAAATTAATCTATAAATAAGCTGCATTATAAGAAAGTGATATGTGTCACTTGTTAACTAAAGTGACACACGTCACTTTCTTTGAAATGTAGATCAATTTGTAGGCTAATTTTGTAGATTAACAATCATTGTTATTCATGGAATTATTTGGACAAGGAGGAATTGAAGTGAAGCTATAGCTTAATTTTAAAAAACAAAAAATGTAATAAAAATAATAGTGACTTACACATGCGTCCATGTGGGTATCTTTCAAGTTTTATAAAATACAACGAGCATCTTATTGAATAAAACTTATAAAGACTTTGCATAAATACAACCAACCAAGATTTTTTTTTTTTTTTATATGTAAACAACGGGGCAAAGTGCTGAGAAAAAGAAAACTGCACAAAAACTACATGGTTACCAACCAATCTTCACGCAACAACTTCCTAATTCCTATTGTTAAGGATTTAAGAATGTACTTTATTATACTTTTAAATTAATTTTTTAATCAACAGTAAAATCTTGATTAATTATAGTTATAAACTAATAAAAGTCTTGTTCTTTAATACTCCGAATTTACAAGGGCTTTGTTATTCATTACTTATTAAGTAACCTAAATCAACGTTGAAAAATTAAACCCTTCATATTTAAACGCATTATTTTCCAAATTCATTTTACATGCACTTTTAATTTTTTAATCTTTAGAGTAATGAACCTTCGAAGGGTCTTGTCTGAATTTTGCTAGCTAGATAGGAATAAGTTCCAGTGACGAAAGCACGAGGGGGGCAAAAAATTCAACATGGGTTGTTAGATGATGGAGAATGGAAAACTGAATGTAGCGGGGAACCCTCAACAATTACGATACAAGAAAAGGGTCTTTGCCTCTTTCGAGGTTGGTATACCAAACATTAAAAAAGATGATGTTATTCCAAAAAGAATGGGGTATTTTAATTAAGAGTGGACATACATTACGTTTGAATTGCTTCATATAATAAGCACGATGAATTTTCTTTTCCATTTATTAGGTATCCCCCATATCAAGATGTGACAATAATCCTCGTGTTACGTAGTGATGATTAGAATAAAGGTTTTGTTATATACTACTAGTACTACTATTATATTTCACCCAGTATTATTATTATTATTATTTTTATAATCAACGGGGCACTAGCCCAGAAAACAGAAACTAACGAAGCGAGGAAAAGCAATCTCATACGCATCCTCACAAATAATAGAAAAGAGATCAGGAAGAATAACCGAGATAACAGTCATATCATGAGAACCCGTATATCCCAAATTGGCCAAAAAATCAGCAGCCCGGTTCGCCTCCCCGTAAACATGGCGAATACTCCATTGTGGATACTGCAGCAAAAGCCTCTTAATCTCCCCAATAATAACAGAACAGTGATGATTGGGCGGGAATGTACCTGAAACCATAGCAAAAGTAACGAGAGAATCCAATTCAATCTCCAAGAAACGGATACTCATCGTATTATATTTAAGATACTTACGAATATGCTAAATTAATGTTGACAAATTATAAATTTATTAGTAACGTACGTGAGATTGGATTTTGATTTTATGAACATAGTTGAAATTAAATCCCAATATTACCGAAATTCGTTCTTGAGATAGGAGCATATTAGTTTTTTATTAGTCTCATTGATGTTAATGGTCCATAAAATTTGAGACTAATTTGATGATCATTAACGTCAGAGATTGATATGATTAACGTGTTCCTAATTCATGGACCAATTTGAAATTTGAAGAATCTCAAGAACTAAATTGATCGGTACCTACAAAGTCAGAAACCAATATAATTGGTATTACTCATTAATTTTTTTAAAGAAAAAATAGATTGTACATACACTTAGAGTGTAAAATTTTTTTATATTGTCAATACAACATTATTTCATGGATTTTATTCATTGTCTTTTAATGAAAAATAATACAAAATAATAATAAATAATATATTGATAATGTAAAAAAATGTGTCGATACATACAAATTAAACTTTTCTTTAAACTCATTATTTTCTGGTTTAAATTTTTTGAATATTAACGGTTTTTTTACTTAAGTGAGGTAGTTTTACAAAAAATTTACGTAAATAGGGTAGTTTTGAAACTATTTACATAACATGAGGCAGTCAACAAAACTATTTATGAAAATGGGGCAGTCAAAGTCAAAATTACAAAGTCAAACAAGTCATCCCACATGACTTCTTCTAAAGAGTCATCCCACATGACTTATTCTAAAAGTCAAACAAGTCATCTCACATGACTTATTCTTCCGCTCCCTCGGTTCCTACTTATCTGTCATATTTCAAACAAAACACACCCTTTAAAAAACGAAATCATTACTTAGATTTCCAATACATTAATTATGTTTTTTTTTCGACTATACCTTTTCTTTCTCTGTAATTATTACTTTTTTCCACTACTTACAAAAACCAATAACCTATTAAATAAGGGTAAACATGGAAAATAGCATTTATTACACTATTGAAATCATGTGGGATGACTTGTTTGACTTTTAGAATAAGTCATGTGAGATGACTCTTTAGAATAAGTCATGTGGGATGACTTGTTTGACTTTTGTAATTTTGACTTTAACTGTCCCATTTTCGTAAATAGTTTTGTTGACTGCCCCATGTTATGTAAATAGTTTCAAAACTACCCTATTTACGTAAATTGTTTGTAAAACTACCTCACTTAAGTAAAAAAACCAATATTAACCTAAAAACAATGTATATAGAAAACCTTAGAATGAAACACTCTCTGGTGAGATTTTGATGAAGAAAAATTGTATCACGGCTTTTTGATGGCGATGCCAAATTGCTATATGTTTTTCAAACAAATTATAATTATTCTACTGCCACACTAACAACGCAACAAAAGCAAAAGGTGACAAGATACCAACAAAAAAAAAAAGCAAAAGGTGACAAAAACGGGTCCAAACCCATAATTGAGGGGTGCATGGATTCTCTCGTTTTTTTTAGGAAAAATCATAACAAAATAGTACTGTATTGTATCTGTATGTGTTTTCTTAAACCAATTATTAATAAATAAAGTGTTTTTTTTTAAAAAAAAAAATCAAGGTATTCATATCCGGTGATCCCCATAACTAGGTGACTAATCCTTTTGATATTATTGAGCCCTTTTGAGATAATCTTCCAACGAGATCTCTTATATTCGCAAGAACAGGGGATCAAACCCTTAATCATTTGCTTAAGAAACAACAGACGATCTCTTACCATATGTGTTAATAACACCAAAAAATATCAATTACTTTGTTATTTATATTTATTTGTCTTATTTTAAACAAAACAATTTTAAAAAAATAATTATTACTTGGATTTTTAATATATTAATTATGTTTTTTCTTACTATACTATTTCTTTTTCTATAATCATTAATTTTTATCCATTATTTATGTAAATCAAGATTTATTTGATAAAAATAAACTTGAAAAATAGTATTTATTACACTTTTAAAATTTTTAAAGATACAAATAACAAAAATAAATTTTTCATAGATAATAAGGAATAGAGTGAGTATTAAAAAACTAAATACATAAGTATTTTATTCTTTTAATTATCACTAGCGTGTCGACAGACACTCCCGTGCCTGTCGTCCCGCATTTTCATTGTCGTTTTTTTGTCATAAAGAGTTGTTTATAATAAAATGATATATTGAAAAATTGGTCTTTATGAATGTTATTTATATGTTAAAGATGTTCATTTTCGTATAAAATTGTTATTATTAATCATATGCATTCTTAGTTGTTATGTTCTAGAATATGATCTATAAATTTCAACGAAATTATATATGCGTTGTTATTTTTTTTAAAAATGAAACATTATCTAATCTAAGTTAACTTTATAATAGAAGATACATAAAGCAAAACAAAATCACTAACAATATTAACTTATTTTTTTAAAGGGTGTGAAAATTAGTAAAAAAAAGGATCGAACGAAATATTTTATAAGATAATTGACGGTAGTGAATAACTGATATAGTTATTTAAAGTTTGAAAACTCCTTTAACATTAAAAATAAATAACATATAACTTATAAAAAAAATCCAAAAAATGTTCTCTATATTAAAAAAAACTGTTGATGCTTAAATAAGATTAGATAGTATAGTACCGTTTATCGCATGCTTAAACCATCATGGGTTTCGTTTTTGAGACTACAGATGGGAGAAGAATTGCACAAATAATGTTAGAGCAGCTTTTTGTTTGAGAAACCACCCACTAAATAAACCATCATGCTTGGAGTTTAAGGGTATTATTGGAAATCCAAAGTTACGTACAAACCATGTTTGCTTTATATAATAATATAGATAGTATAGATTTCCCAACAAAAATTATTATCTCTACAAATTCTTATTTTTGATCCTAAGAACTGAAATTAAAAAAAATCCATAAATAAAATATTATTACTTTGTAACGCACATATTATTTTTCTTATTGTATAACTTAAATTAAATATTAATTTTATAAACTAATATATCATTATTCTTATTTTGATATTTAATTCGATAAATTCAAGACATATATGAGATACTTCATTCAGTGTTTGGTTGTGCCACTGAGGGGCTTAATTAGTTGACCAAAAACAAGCTAGTGTAAGTCTTCGATCTTCTTAAAGACAATGTTAAATACTATTTTATTTTATTTTATTGAAAGTTGACAATGTTAAATACTAATTCCTGACTTATAAACCCACAAGTGGCTTAGTTGACCAAAAACAAGCTAGTGTAAGTCTTCGATCTGCTTAAAGACAATGTTAAATAATTCCTGACTTATAAACCCTTATTTAAGAAGTCGGTTGAGGTAACCTATGCCTTATAAGTCATGGGCTGATAAGTTTATTTACATGATAAAAGAGATATTTTTATTTTGAAAAATGATATATTTAATATATAGCGAAATGTTGAACTTAAATTTTTCATATTGACTTACTAGTTTTAGAATAATGCTTAAACAATACCTTTAAAAGTTAAAACACTTATTAGCATAACCCTTATTTTATTTTATTTTATTAGTATGTATTGGTCAATTAATTTTATCAATTATTTTCAATTTGATTAACTAGTCTATAATTAATTAAGCTTTCAACCGTACCACTAAAAGACATGCCGGCCAATACGTAAGTTATACTCCATGAATTAGATCAAACAAAAAAGAAAAATGAACAAAGATTACCTGGAACAAAAAAGGCAATGCGTAAATTCTGATTGCTTAATGTGGGGATTTGAGGCGACTTTGAAGCCTTTGCTGTTGGGCTAGGAAAGACTTGGCCAACAAAAATAATCATAATAAGGGACACGCTGTTGGGCAGCAAGAAAATCGTTGCAGTAGTAGCCAAAAACAAACAAAAAAGGAAACAAATTAAACCCACCCTTCTCTGGTTTTCAAAGCTTGATTACAATGTCTTTTTCCTTAGTAAAGAGCAAGCAACAACATAATGACATACAATTCAAGGGTTGTGTTCTTGTGTTACCCACTTACCCCAATCAATTTTCAACTCATATATATATATATATATATATATATATATATATATATATGTCTTTTTCATATATATGCATTGTTTAAGAAAAAACAATCGAAAACAATCTATGTGTACAATAAAAAAATATCGAAAAGGCTGATTACATTTTTCCGCAGTTTAATCTATAAAATACGTATAATGTTTAAACTTGTGCACGCATTTTTTTTTAGTGAAAATATGTTCACCACATCATCTCAAAATTTCAATAGTTGGGGCTTCAATTGCGACCACAATTTAAAAGTGTTGGTCATGTATTACTTTTATGGATATCAGGATATCAAAACTTTTTATTATGAAGATGCGGGCTTATTTAAAGTGTTGGTCATGCATTATTTATACTTTATACATCACTATAAGCTTAGCCGATTCGAAGGAACAATCATCACCGCTCCAACTCTATTATTTAAGTAAAAATTAAAATTTAAGAGGCGTTAAAAAAAATGAATTTAAAGCACTCTTGCGACTAGTTAAAAATAGGGATTGTCACCTTATAACAACTAATTTTGATTACTCATGCGATGCGATGCACGAGAATGAACAAATATATTACATATTATTCTATTATATATGATAATTATTTCAAATTGAAAAATGTAATAGACAATTTTAATGAAATTGAATAATTTTATTAATGCGAGAATTGTTAATAATTAAATTGAATCTAACTGGATTTACATTTACAAAAATTTCCCCGTAAATTACATATGAGAATTGTATGATATGTTTATGATTGTGAAATAAGATAAGGTGGTTTAATGGTTTGGCAAATTTTTTTATACTTTAGACAAATTCGAATTCATAAAATTAAATAAAATAATACCTTAACATAGTCCTTTATATTACCTACTGTCTTGAAAACATTTTTAACGAAAAGATAATCTTTTCATTGAATACGACGGTTCAGTAACAATTTGTGAAATCTTAGTTGTATCAAAACTGTGTATACTTGAAAGCCTGGTAATTAAAATGATTGATCTTAATATGAGGTTATTTTGCAAATTATTTTTACTTCTTTAAACATGTATCTTAGTCGAGATTTCTAATTGATTCACAAATACATAACATACTAAAGCTATGATGTTTACGAATGATTTGAAATAATAGACTACAACATTTACTCTTATATATATATATATTTTATATTCAAAATAATATAGTTTCCAAGTAACCCGTGAATTTGTTGGGTTTTTTTTTTGTCTTTTTTTTTAATTCAGTATATCTTTGTAACGATTGTTTAAACTGATGTTTTTTTTTTAAAAAAAAAAATCCTAATAGAGTTAAAGTGATGAGATTGAATCAATATTTTATTATCCATTAGTTACAATGCTTTTATTATTCATTTCAAAGCATTTCAGTACTCAATTATTCCTTAGTCACATAAACACCAGACTAATCAGTATCATATTATATCTCAACAGATCAAAGCTACGTTGCTCCCTAAACTATATTTTACAAAAATTCATAAAGTTCTTATGGCAACAACTATTCCTTAGTAGTATAATTATAATGTAATTATTAAATCTGTAAAAAAAAATAGAAGAATTTTTTTTAAAAAAAATACATCTAAAGCCGATTATGGTTAACTATAAAAATAAATTATTAATAAAAACTAAGTGGGCTATCAACCTAGTCTTAAGGATCATCTAAGTGAACTTTGTCTCTGTCAATATAGTCTTTTCTATATAAGTTTTAGTCACAAACCCCAGACATTAGGCACAAACCCCAGACATTAGGCCCAAACCCCATTTTAATTGGGAAATGACTAAAATGACCTTATTACTTATTTTCCCTCCAAAAGACAAAAGCAAACCCCAAACCCCAAATCTATTTCTGGAAAAAAAGAAAAACAAACCCCAAAATCCTCCACCTTCTTCCCACATTCATGCAACCCTCCACCTTCTTCCACTTTCATTCATCTCCTACAACACTACACTCGTTGCCCTAAACCTTCCACGTTTTTGCCATTGAAGCATATTAGAAGTTGCTTTGGATGTCCCATAAGTGATCTTCGCAGATAATCATCTTCTCTTTCGGTTTTTTTTCCGGTACAATTATTTCCGACCCTGGCATGTTGGAATTAAGAAAAAAAAACCGTAATAAAACTCCGAACCCCGTGTCGGAATTCCGAAAAATTCCGACACTGGTAAGTCGGATTAGCGCAAAAGACAGAAAATAAAAAAAATTAACTATGAACAAATCAAAGCAACAAATCAACAAATCAATAGATGAGTTCTCTTAAACAAAAAACCATAAAAGAGGATAGAAACCCCTGCACAAAAACTTAAATCTCTAAAACAAAAAACCCTAACATAAAAACAAGAAAGAGAACCAAAGAGAGAAGAGAGTGACAGCAACAGATACCTTCTGGAGAGAGAGAGAGAGAGAGAGAGAGAGAGTGGTTGTGATAGGGGTGGGAGCGGCGGCAGCGGCGGAGACGGTGGCAGCGGCGACAACAAACAGAGAAGGGAGATGAAGGGAGTTGGGTTGGGGTTTGGGAAATGTTTGAAAGGGTGAGAAAAAGGGAGTTTAAGAGTTGAGGGTATTATTGGGATAAATTAAAAAATGGGGTTTGGGGCCTAAAGTTTGGTGTTTGTAGACTAAAATTCTTTCTATATCAACGATAGAGATCGAACCTCTAAAATCATGGTTAAAAGACCCAACTATCTTTTAACCATATTTAATCTTTTAAAAAATGTCCTAATCCTAAAAACACTCATGAATTTTCATGGTTATACACTACCGATAACCTTAAGCGAGGAGAAACGCACAAACAGATTGTTTGTACATGTACATAGCCAAAAATTAATTAAGAAACTTTAAGGTTGCTTGGAGCCACAGTCAGCTTCGAAATATATGATCGTAAATTACAAGGTTATGAGTCAATGCTCAATCATCATTTGTAATTGTATTAATCGTGATGACATGACTACCACATCAATCTAGCTGGCTGAGCTGTTTTTAGGCTTAATTATGTTACAAATTTTTGAAGTTTGTGATACTTTTGTCAGATATCTTTATTCTTACTTTTTCAATATCTGACTCCCCGAAGTTATTTTTAGGTTTGTCATATACCCCTACTATCGATTTTGGTCAATTTTGCTTACATGTAATATCGGGTAATATCGGAATCCTGGTTTGACGTAGGAAGTTGGTCATATGGTGCCGCGTGATGTTACATGGACGAAGATGATCTCTCTTCAATCTTTTTTTCCTTTTTTAATTTAATTAAAAATATAAAAATATTAAATTTTTTAGTTTTTTAATTTAAAGAGAAAAAATATCCTCGCTCACGGGGCACCACGTGCCTAACCCTCATGTGTCTGACCAGGATTTCGATGTTACATGTCAAAAAAATTTGCCAGAATTGGTAATAAGGGTATATGACAAACCCAGAAGTAATTTCGAGGAGTCAGACATTGAAAAAATAAGAATAAGGGTATCTGACAAAACTACCCCAAACTTCAGGGACTTGTGACATAATTAAGTCTTGTTTTTATTTCTGTAATTGTTTTTTTTTATTTATTATTATGAGTTTAATTTTGACTCTAATGTATTACACTGTGTCAACCTTATTATTGTATCAAAATTCATTTTAGCAATCACAGCTTTCTAATTATGTGTCGAGTAATTCAGGAAGACGGTGTTGAGTGAGTGAGGGAGACAGAGAGTAATGAAATGAAGGAAAATTAATAGGGATATTGTGGCTAAATCATATTAGGATTAAAAATATTATTTTTATGTAAATAATCCACAAACTTAATTGCAAAATTTAAAATTTTATTTATGTGTAGCTGATTTGGCATCAAATAAAGCACATTTATATGCCATTTTCATATTATATTGGACCAAATCAAAGCCATAAATATGTCTAATTTCACTTTTACTCATTCAATTCATTCGATTTGATGAATTTGGCCTCTTATTATATTTAGGTTTATTTAAGTAATTAGTCCCTGAATTTAGGTGCTCTTTTGGAATTGGCCCTTAAACTTTTTTTTTTGATGTTTAGAGTTCCTAAACTTTGCTCAAATTTTGGAAATGGTCATTTCATCACTTAAGTAGTGATATGATCAAGGAGATGCCACGTCACCTTCGCCACGTCACCTTCGCCACGTCACCTTCGCCACATCAATAGGTAACGTGTCATATGATACCACGTGAATTTTTTAAATTTAAAAAAAATTCAATTTTATTGAAAATAATTTAAAAAAATTAAAAGAAAATCGAATCTTTTAATAGTTTTAAAAAAATTGATTTTTTTAATTAAAAAAATCATTTAGCACATGACGCTACATAACACATCACTCGTCGATATTGTGATAGTGACGTGGCATGTCGTCGGCTATATCATCACTTAAGTAATGAAAGAACCATTTCTAAAAATTGAACAAAGTTCAGGGACCCAAAACATCGAAAAAAGAGTTTAAGGACCAATTTCAAAAAAGTCTCTAAGTTCAGAGACTAAAAGGTTAAATAAGCCTTATATTTATTTGATGAATTAGGTCCCCTAATTTTTTATTTTTAGCCAATTGAGTCATTTCGTCTTGTTCTTATCCGCTCTTGATTATTCTCGTATCGGAAGACCTCGAAAAGCATAATTGCTGAAAAAGGCCTAGAGCGGAAATACAAAAACAATATTCAAAATCAAGTTTCATTAAAAAGGACTAAGACTTCTCATCAACATATTTTTAAAATCCAGGATGAAATTCAATTCTTAAGTTACTGTAGATGAACAGTGAAATTGAAATTGCACTGTAGCGGAAGATTAAATTTTGCACGTGGGTGGCATGTGATGGGGATTCTATTGCTCAGTGTTGTTTACCTTCTCATAGAGAAGCTTCTCATAGAAGACTTCATTCTGATAGTTCAGCAACTTGGCTTTCGTTAGAAGATTGAACTTTGGAGGGTGGCCAATATCGAGCTTCTCTTTTTGTGACTCTATTCCCTGTCCAATATTGTGTTTCTGTGTTCAAGCTCTGTGGTTAGGGTATCTTCAATCTGGTAAGCGATGGAACGTCATGGTCTAAAATATCGAAGCGACCTCGCCAGTGGAAGTGAAAGGAGCGTCGTGGATCATAATGGAGAGGAGTTTGGAGGTATTGATTTTCTTATAATTTACCGATTTCTTTCCCCTTTTTAAGTTTGCATTGCTAAATGGGATTTAACACTGGTCAGAGACAGATTGTGACTCCATTGGAAGGTGTCGAAGAAGGAGGAATGTTTTTAGAGATGTCACAAATATTGGACAGCTCAACACTCATGGTGGAGAAGGTAAATGTTATTAACATTTACAAGGGAGATAATGTGTAATATTTTGAATCAATGTTTTAATGTGGGGTGTTCTAATCAAGAGTACTTATGTAGTACCGCATTTGAATTGCATATTAGATGAATAGGTTTCTTAAAATTTATCATTTCAGCATTATACCTTAGTTGACTATTGTATATGTACATGATTATTTTAAAGGAGTGTTGCATTGTTTTATGTAGGAATTGGCAAGTTGCCTTATTTGAAGTGTAGCAGTGTGTGTTCAAATAACTTATATGAGGTTGATGTGCGTGTGGATGTGTCTAATGTTGGTAGCGTTAGTGTTGGAGTTCCATCCAATAAACGAGCAAGACGTGAGAAAGTGGGTATGTCGTTGGATCCTGACGTGGAATGTTCTCTTTGCGATGTTGCTTTATGTTGTGGTAAACAATACAAAGGTGAATGGTTTAACTTTATTGTTTGTTGTTTGTTTATGTTGAAAATGTAACAATTATATTAAAAGGTCATCCTCTGTAACTATGTAGATGCATTTCCAAGTTATGATGCTGGACATGAATCGAACTTAGCCAGAAATGTTGGAGCCTGTATTGAATTGAGTAGGCGAAGAGTTGAGTCAATACTGTCAGTGTCACCACTACCAGAAATTAGTCAGGGTCGAAAGAAGGTGGAATTTAACAGCTCAAATCTTGGATATTCAATAAAAGAAGGTTTGTATGTTGATATTGTAAAATCTAGATTGATAAGTGTTTGTTCATATTTTATAAACTTCTATTTGTGGTTATATTTTCTAATTTGAATGCAGGTCAACCCAGTGTGCCATGTTTGTTAACTGGGGTTTCCAATACAATCATGGATAAAGAGAATCTTGGTAGATTTGGAGGTACAAATTCGTCGGTTGAATACAACATAGAGAAAAGGAGGAAAACTGTTATTCAGAAAACAAAGCGTGATCTTTCAAATGCGTTTAGAGAGGTTGCAGGTAATTTGCTAACTTTGGTAGGAATATTGGTGCTTCTTTTTCTTATCTGAAAATATTTTATCTCACATGTCGCATTGGCAATGTTATTTCAGGATTTAATGCACAAAATTGTGAGAAGGACAAAAAGCAAGATTGCTTTGTCAGTCGCAAACCAGAATCTGATGTTGTAGTCGGACAAGGATCCTCCAATTCTATGAAAAAAAATGGCAAGAGGAAAAGAGAAGGACTCCGAGTCAGTGATAATAATGTGCACCCAGTCACGCAAGTTGGTGAGAGAGTATCTGAACCCAAAAGAAAGAAACGTGGTAGAGTGAAAAAGGGCAACAGATCATCTGAAATTGAGTATGAAGATCTGAATGATGCGACTTATGCATGTAATTGGTGTGGAGCAAGGTTTTGGTACATGGAGAAACTTAGTAAGGGCAGACGTTCAGATCCGCCTATTTATTCTGGTTGTTGCCATCGGGGGAAGATAAAAGTTCCTTTTTTGAAACAAGCACCTGAATACTTACATAGGTTGATATTTGATCGTGAAGATCCGGAGTGTATATATTTTCAACAGAACACAAGGAAATTCAATATGATGTTTTCTTTCACCTCTATGGGCGGCAAAATTGACAACACAGTGAATGATGGGAGAGGTCGATATGTCTTCAGACTAAGTGGACAAAATCACCACAGGATTGGGTCTTTGATTCCTAGTGAAGGTCGTGATCCAAAGTTTGCTCAGCTTTATATTTATGACACTGATAACGAAGTTTCCAACCGAATGAATGCCTTCAGGTTAACCCCTCTAAATCCAGTATCCATATTCTTATTTTATATCTATTTGTTCAACTTAAATTATTTACATATATGTTTCCTAAGTATTGTGATTTAACTTCCATGTGATATCTATAATACAGAGCTTCGGTTTCCTTGGATGATCAGAGGGTGATGGAGGAGGCTATTGTTACTAAGCTGAAGGAAATGATCGATACTTATAATCCCATTGCAAAGGTATTTCGAATGGCGCGCGATAGGCTCCAAGATGATGATATCCATGATCTCAAGATTCGACTCATTAGAAAAAGGGGCAAAGACAGTCGAGTATATAATTTGCCAGCCGTTGATGAAGTTGTTGTTTTATATGTGGGTGATGTCACTGTGTACAACGGTGATCGAGATATCATAGTTGAGAAGCATTGTGGATATTTGCAGAGAATTGATGAACTACATCCATTATATGTGCCGCTTCACTATCCATTGGGTTTCCCGTGGGGCGAAGATGGGTTTTGTGAGGATACATTGCATTCAGTTGAATCAGCTCCAGATAAGCAGAACAACAAATATCTGACCGTTAGAGAATGGTTTGCTTTCCGGCTTCATGATCGCGATATTGAGGAGTCTGTGTTATTGCATACAAGAAGGCTGTTTCAACAATTTGTCGTAGATGCTTATACGATGGTGGAGTCGTGGAGGCTTAATTTTATTAGATCTAAACAAAAGAAATTGAGGCAAGAGAACTATTCCGGAATCACTGATGCAGTGTTGGCTGGGCAAACAGAAGGTTCATCTGTCGGTAAGAGAGTGATATTGCCATCAAGCTTCACAGGAGGTCCACGGTATATGATTCAAAATTATCAGGATGCGATGGCCATTTGCAAATGGGCCGGTTATCCTGATATTTTTATCACAGTTACTTGCAATCCGAAGTGGCCGGAGAAAACAAGGTTTATAACTGCTCGGGGTCTTAAAGTGGAAGATAGACCAGATATAGTTGCTAGGATTTTCAGACTAAAGTTGAAGCAGATAATGAAAAGGTTGAAAGATGGATCTATTTTTGGGCCTTGCAAAAGCTGGTAAGTTCAAATTATCAACGGTTTTTAAATAAGAAATATTTACATTAAGATAGGAGAATGGATTGTATTAAACAATGCGTCACTTAAATACAATAACCATGTCTCCCTTACCTCTTGTTTTTGGTTGTGCATGCAGTGGTATGTACAATAGAATTTCAGAAGAGAGGGTTACCACATGCCCATATATTGCTATTTCTTTACCCGGATGCCAGTATCCAAATGCTGATGATATTGATAGAATCATATCTGCAGAGATACCTGATCAAGAGGCGAATCCAAAGTTATATGAGGCTGTCAAAGAGTTCATGTTGCATGGCCCATGTGGTAATCGTGGCCGCAATTCACCCTACATGGTTGATGGACGTTGCTCCAAACATTTCCCAAAAAAATGGAATGAAGTCACCACTGTTAATGAGGATGGCTACCCTCTTTATAGGAGAAGGAACAATGGTGTTACCTTGGAGAAGGGTGGTACTGTTTATGATAATAGGGATGTGGTTCCATATAATGAGGAGTTGCTCATATTGGCGCAATCTCATTGTAACTGTGAATGGTGTAATCAAAGTAGAAGTATTAAGTATTTGTTCAAATATATCAACAAGGGTGCAGATAGAGTCACTGCTGCTATTTACCAAAGCTCTGTTAACTCCGCAAACGAACCAGTTGATGAAATTAAGTGCTATATTGATTATCGATATGTGTCCCCTTGCGAAGCAGCTTGGAGAATTTTTGGTTTTGAGATTAATTATCGAAAGCCAAGTGTTGAGAGGCTGAAGTTTCATTTGGAGAATGAACAAACGGTTATTTATCAAGATAATGATGATCTTGGAAATGTTGTGCACAAAGAACTGAACCTGACGTCAATGTTTCTTGCTTGGATGGAGGCTAATCAAATTTACGAAGATGCAAAGGAACTAACTTATGTTGAATTCCCGAGTAAATTTGTTTATGATCCAGATGAAAGGTCGTGGCATAGGAGGAAAAAAGGGATTAGCATTGGTAGACTAACATTTGTTCCTTATTCTGCTGGGGAACTTTATTATCTTAGTCTACTTTTGAACATTGTCAAAGGACCTGTATGTTATGCGGATATTAGAACAGTGAATAATGTGGAGTATGCTTCCTTTAAGGAATGCTGCTATGAACTAGGACTATTGGAAGACGACAAAGAATATATTCAGGCGATAGAAGAAGCTGGTGATTGGGGCAGTGGAATGATGTTGAGACGTATGTTTGTAAGCATGCTTCTCTCATACTCTATGAGTAGGCCAGAATATGTGTGGGAAAAGGTTTGGGAGATTTTGTGTGAAGATGTCGCATTTCATCATAGGAGATTGCTTGGTGATGACGGTACATATTATCTATCTCTATATATCATTATTGTCCCATCCTTATTACTTTGGCCCATCCTTATCATTCTCTAAATATGATTGTATTCAACCGGATTCTATCTTATTAAATTCTCTTAAGCATAAAATGAATTTATATGAAAAGCTAAATATTATAGTATGGTATATGTATTGTAGTTAATATGCAACCTGGGCAGATTCAGAATTTAGGTTTGTTGGAGATAGAAAGAATTCTTAACCGAGTCGGGAAGTCACTGAAGGATTTCCCAAGTATGCCCCTGGCAGAGAGTGATCTTCTGCATAGTGTGCAGAATCCTTTGATTGTGGAGCAACTTAGTTTTGACAGAGCTCTGGAAGCGGAGGAATTTGAATGTCTGTTTTCGTCAATGACCGAAGAACAAAAAGAAGTGTTTAACCATATTGTGGCAGCTATGAATTCTGAATCAGGTAACTCATGTATCTATTCATGAAGGATTTTACTTTTAAATTATTGAAAATTGATAATGATGGATAAATCAAAGGTATTATGTTTACTATTTTATCAAATCAGTATATAAGTATATTAATAAACACGTTTCTTTTTTTCCTACTTAAGAGCTTTAAGGTAATAAATTGATTACAACATAAAATTCCTATGTCACACCAGGTTGATTTATTTTTATATTTGTTGGAGGTTTTTTCTTCTTGAATGGGTATGGCGGGACTGGCAAGACTTATGTCTGGAGAGCTTTGTCATCTAAACTTAGATCTGAAGGTAAAATCGTACTTTGTGTGGCATCGAGTGGAATTGCAAGCACCCTGTTACCGTTGGGCAGGACTGCTCATTCAAGATTTGGGATACCAATTGTGATAAATGAAGATTCAACATGTAACATTAAACAAGGAAGTATACAAGCTGAATTATTGGTGAAGTGTAGCTTAATTATTTGGGATGAAGCTCCCATGGTTAGAAAAGAATGCTATGAAGCAGTTGATAGGACTTTTAGGGATATAATGCAATTATCTAACCCGGAGGCGTTGTCAATGGTGTTTGGTGGAAAGACTGTTGTGTTGGGTGGGGACTTCAGACAAATTCTTCTTGTTATTCCTGGTGGGAGCAGATCTGATATTGTGTTTGCTACAATTAATTCTTCATATTTATGGAGTTACTGCAAGGAATATAAATTGACTAAGAATATGCGTCTTCAAGCTGGCAGTATGCAGAACATAGAAGATCTAAGAAGTTTTTCACAGTGGTTGTTAGATGTTGGGGAAGGAAAAATTAATGAACCAAATGATGGAGAAGTAGATATTGACATCCCTGAAGAGTTGTGTATAACAGAATTTGAGAATCCACTAGAAGCCATATTTGAAGCTACTTTCCCGGGGTTTTGTCACCATTATTCTGATGGGGCTTATCTAAGAGATAGAGCTATATTGGCACCTACTTTGCAAGTTGTTGAGGATGTAAATGATTACATACTTGACAAGGTTCCAGGTGAAGAGAGAATTTATTTGTCATGTGATACACTTTGTAGGGATGGAGATCAGTTTGACATGTCTGTTCAATATATCACTACACCAATTCTTAATGAACTTAAAATTTCTGGAATGCCAAATCATAAGCTTAAGTTAAAATTGGGGGTTCCAGTTATGTTGCTTAGAAATCTTGATCAATCAGCTGGATTGGTTAATGGTACAAGGTTAATAATCACTCATTTGGGAGCACATGTGATTGGAGCAAAGGTGATGACTGGATCAGGCTTAGGGGAGGAAGTCTCTATCTACAGGATGAATCTTAGACCTTCAGATTCCAGGCTTCCGTTTAAGCTATGTCGTCGTCAATTTCCAATCACAACCTCCTATTGTATGACTATTAACAAGAGCCAGGGCCAATCTTTGTCAGCTGTTACTGTTTATCTTCCGAAACCTGTTTTTAGTCATGGTCAACTTTATGTGGCTATATTCAGAGTTAAAGTGAGAGATGGGCTGAAATTTGTTATTTTAGACAAAGATGGATATTCTCAAACGACAACGACAAATGTCGTTTTCAAAGAGATTTTCCACTCCTCTTAATTTTCGATCACTATGTATTTATTTATTTTTGTCAGGTGGAACTTGATGACAGTACTATACTTTTAATAGGAGGTAAAGCAATTGTGATGAGGTCTTTTGTGAATATATGTTGTGTTGGTGATAATTATATAATTCTGCATTATATAGAGGTGATCCAAGGTTTGATACAAAATCAAAGGCAATGATTGATGGCATGTACTTTTGGTTTGGAGGGTGATAAGGGGATCTTTGATTGAGGGAGAACAAAGTATTAGGTAAGTTTTTGACAACATAAACTGATAACATATTGATGTATTTTTTCGTCAGATTTCAATTGTAGGCCAATCATGTAGTGAGTGATTAATTTCATTCAAACATGTATGTACAACTTATATATGAAATTTTAATCGTATATATTATCTGTTGCTTAGTATCAATGCAGTTTAAGCTATTCATAATGTTTTTGTTCTGTTTCAGTATATCTATTCATATTGTTTTTGTTCTGTTTCAGTATATCAATATGTAATGGAGGGTTGACTTAGGCCCATGGCCAAGAGCGTTAATTTGTGCGATGTGGATTTCATCTGCAAATTTAACCTGATCTTCAGCAATGTCCACCCCATTTTGTATAAAATTTACTGATATTATATCATAGAAAGTATAAAACATATCAGTCTGCAAGAGGCATTATACTTCATTATATACCGTCTTAAAGTGATGGACATTTAACATTGTGAATTTCCTTACAGTAATGGTAGTTCAAAAACAGGGAGCAGGGTCAGATCATATGTTCATCAGATCATTTAACTGAGTGATAGTGTGGTTGGCTTTACAACAAACAACAATAAAAGTCATGTTTTTCATGGGCTAGGATATGTGGATATGAAGTGAGGTAACAATATTATGAAATAAGATCTCATTTATTGTCCTTTATTTTGCAGTTACAGTAATAATTAAAAATGACAAAACATAGAGGAACAGAGTATTTTCGTCCTGCACAATAGTGGCATGGCTGCAATTTTCAAGGTATGTCCCTATCTATCACTTTGTATATTTTGTATAGGTTTCTATGTGATTAAAGTTTGTTCAATTTTAAATATCTTTAGTCTTTAATTTGAGGTTGGGTTAATGTATATTTAATTAATACATTCCTTGAAGGTGATGAATGGGACGAGATGAACTAGAGATATGCATTGTCTGATGGTCGTGTACCATAGTGGTTTCAATGTTGGTGGCTCACGTTTCTTGGTTAATATAGATGAGTTGGATGGAATTTTGTAGCCCATTTTCAGGATCATGATGATCTAACTGTGTAGAGCAATATCACAAACCCGTATGAGGATAAAGCCAATGATGATGAAGTTACAAGCGATCCTACTGTCCACCCAGCAAATTAAATACTTAATATTTATATTACAATCTTAAGATCTAAGAACATGTGAAAAGATTTGTCTGTTAAGGTTTTTATGTTTGTTTTCTTATCGTCATTTCTTTTTAACTTTGTGGATATTTGGAAGACTATGTGTCCTCTGGGGAAGGTTGTGTGAGTGTTATGTTGGAATGTTATGAGATTCAATTTTATGTGTTATTTATATTATATATTTATTTTTATGTTTAATATTTTTAGCTATGAGGTTGTTATAAGATCACATTTATATGTGTAGATTATTTTCAGCATTGTTAAATTTTAGATAGTCAAAAGCATTTTGAAATTCATACCGATAATTATTCCTATAATTATTGTTATAATATTCTAAATTTTGATGATTAAAGGTTTGTATATTTCTATTTTGATGACTAAAGGTTTGAAGCGGTACAATTTAATAATTATATGTATAGTGGTAGTTTTGAAATAACCATCTTGAAATTGTCACATTTCTATACACACTATCCAATATCTTACTTCCTTTATTCCTGTCAAAAGGAACCAAAGCAGTCATAGAAATAGGATTACAGAGAGTATTTGGTTACCTTGAAAGATTAATAAATTATATTAATATTATAGATTTCTACATTAAACATTATTGCTGAATCTGTTTGCTTTAACGGAACCAGATTCAAAATATTAGTTCAAATCCCAAATTAGTTTTAGTTTACATTGTTGAGAGTTTTTATGGCTGCATTGGGAAGCAAAGCTCATTTGATTGAAAAGATCAGTGAGTGGTCAAATCAAACAGAAAGTTTCAGAGGAATATATTATAAATTATTACTTACAATGTACTCAGCCTCACTGCAAAAACAAAAAGGGTTCTTTTTGTTATATATCACCCCTACCTTACATTGACTCTCCTATTTTACTTCTGCTTCCTGAATTGTTCATGCGTTTTTAAAAAAAACAAAAGAACAATTTCAGATATATATATATATATATATATATATATATATATATATATATATATTCTCCTACATCTAACTCTGCTTCCATATCGAGCGGTGATACTAATTTATAAGGTTTTTTATGTTTGTTTTTATTATTTAGTGCACCAGTTGATTCAGGGAATACTCTGTACCAGTGTTCGTAATGGCTTCGAGAAAGAATACCTCCTCTTCAACAGATAAGAGGGTAAGTCTCTAAAACTACAAGCAGAAATTGTCCCTGTTTAGAACAATATAATCGTGGATGTATTAAGTTATGTACATCTTTATTTATGCAGATATTAATCAGTGAAGGAAAGAAACCAGCGACAGAGGTAATGTCAGTTGATAAAGTGTTAAATTTTTGTGGTATAAAGTGAGAAAGACCGGACATATAAGTGTTTCCTATTACATATATAAAAGATAAATGTTATCATGAATATTGGTGATAACCCTCTCTTAATAGCACTTTTACAAAAAAGCCATTGTCTCCAAAATGAAACCCCCAAAATATTTCATGACCCATGCAATATACGAAGATGTTCAAATTAGTAGTTCTTTATTCACCATTTACATATTGATTTTCACTTATTGTATATGAAATGAGAAATAGTACAAAAACATAATATAATAACAATGCTTCTACTGAATTCCTATTTTGGTATGAATCAAACATAGAGTTTATGAGTTTTTATGTTCTTTATTTTATGTATAAGATGTGAATATGAAAATTTGGTGGTCTCAATACCACATTTATCTATAAGGTTGATAGCTGTTTTATCAAAAATCTATGTCTTGGAAGAGAGCTGAAAGTCCTAAATGCCCGAATACCGATACTTCGGAAAGTGTATGCTCGAGATGGCAGTACATCAACAATACATATGGTCTTGGTTGATCAAAATGTAAGTGTATATATGAAAGTATATTTATACAAGTTATAAAGTTTTAGTTTCAGTTTATTTCCAATTTATTTTTATAGTATGAAGCCTTTTATAATTTTTTCACTTTTGCCAGATGGATAAAATTCAGGCTACAATCAAGTCTCCTGATTCCATGGACAGACATAAGGTTAATCTTTTAGAGGGTAGGACCATTGCAATATCAAGGTTTAATGTTGCCTTTGCTGACCCAAGCAAGACTCAAGTCACCACAAACCCATATGTTATATTCATCAATTATGGTTCTAAACTTGAGCTATCTGAAGTTCAGAACATACCTCAATGGGCATGGGATTTTATGCCCTTTGATCAGATTGAGAGGGTTGAAAATCCTGACAAGCGTCTCATAGGTTTGGCATGTCATTCATATCAGGGTCTTTTTTGAAGCTCTTATCATTATTGTAATTATTATTAATTATTAATTATTAATTGTTAATAAATATTATTATTAGTTATTACGACTTAGTTGTTCTTAGTAATAACATTATCTAGAGCTCAACTGTATGGGAAAGAAATACTTTTTGTTTTTTTTCGTAATTACTTACAAACCCATAATGTATGTAGATGCTATTGGAGTTGTTGTTCAACATGGATCGATAGAAAGCTTTCAAAGCAAGGGCCAAGTAGGACAGAGGCTGAATTTTTTATTGTCTGATGAAGCGTAAGTATTAATTGTAATTTACCTTGGGTACACACTTTCCTAAATTAAAAATACAGAAGCTATAACACTAAAGAATGTTTCTGTATGGTGATATATTGTGTCATAATCAGAAATCATTTGTTGCCGGTGTGTTTATTTGGCCATTATGCTGAGGATATGATGCAAGAGTTAAACAGTCAAGAATATCCGAAGGTAGTGGTTATGCAATTGGCGAAAATTAATAAATATGGAAGTAAGTAGTATTTCGAGCATGTAACATATGTACCTATGAGTCTGAATTTATTTTATTTGTATTGATATTTTTTTTTCTATTTTTTAAATCAAGAGTCATACTCTTTGAATAACTACTGGGAGGCAACAAAGGTAATGGTCAATCCTGCGATTCAGGAAGTGGAAACTTTCAGGCAAATGTATGTTTTTATTTTGACGTAGTTTTTTGCTGATATCTACAAACAAAAGACATTGAAACCGAATGATTTTCTTGCTGAAGTTTTTCATGTGTTTATGATGCAGTGCTGCTCAATTGTGCCTACTCAAGGGCCAAGTCAAACTCAGTATTCTGAAGGAAGCCACCAGACGGGAAGCAGAAATTCCTTAATGGATCCAACAATTCGAAGAAGTCTGCTTCAAATTAGACAAGCTAATGAGGTCATTTATCATGTCTACAAATGTTATTGGAAAATTAGTATGCCCTCTACTTTTGTGCAGATCAACTAATCATGTAATTACTAATTATAATTTTTTAACGTTGGACATTTTTTTATATATACGCAGCCTGGGAAGTACACTGTACTCGCAACTGTGAATGAGATTTTGGAGGATAACAACTGGTGTTACAATGCATGTTCCAAGTGCAGCAAGCAAATCAGACACATTATTCAAAATGGAATTGAAGTTCATTACTGCCCTAAGTGTTTAGAATCTCCGAACCTTATAGTACCCAGGTGAGGAAATTCGAAACTCACTTTTACATAATTACCTGCTATGTAATCTTTATTTAATAAGAAATTACGTCATTGTTAATAAATCGGTCTATGTTTTGAAAATTTGAATAATAATGTCAAATGGTGTTTCAATTGTTTCATGCAAAATAGATACAAAGTTCAGATCGGGGTCATGGATAGCACAGGAACTGCATGTTTTGTGCTATTTGACAAAGAAGCTTTCAGAAAATTCAACAAGACTGCTCTTGAGATGCGTGAACAATTGCTGCAGGTGGTAAAAATTTTCACCACTTTTGATGTTCCTAATTAAGAGTGAGACAACTTGAAATATACTGATTTGTATGAAACACGTGCAAAATAACAAACTGGCAATATTGTTAATTTCTTTGTATAGGCTGGAGATGAATTTGGGTACCCAGAAGATTTGTATCAAATTCTAAACAAACAATTTGTCTTTCTGGTGGAAGTTTCACAAAGGTTTAACATTGAGTTAAACAGGGACAATTATGGGATTCTGTTCATGTCAGATTTGGATGAACACCTTGAGGATTTCAGGAAATTTGTGATGGAAAATCAAGTAAGTCATAACAATCTCAGATTCTGTGACTCATCTCTTAGTTATTGTAAAAAACAATAAGTAGATATAAAGTATGTAAATAGTAACAAAAAGTATTTGTTTCATGTGTACTATATATAGGTACCAGTTGTTAGTTTTCATTTTTGGAGGATTTCACTTTTGAATTTAATACATTGTAGGCTTTGCTTCAATTAAGTTCACCTCTTCATGATGGTGAAAACAAAGAGATCATGGCTGTTGCAAGTGACAATGTGAGAATCAATTGATAAGAGTATATGTGATTTCAAACTGTTTAAATTTTGAAAGGGCAAACAATGTATTCAGATTTCAGTAACAGATTCAAGGGTTATAACTAATTATGGTATTTTGTTTTTTTACATTATGAAGGCAAGTAATTCAGCTGGCAAGTTTGATCCAGCTTCTTCATTTGTAACTCCTGATATTTCATCCAAAAACAAAGGAAAAGGAATATCAGAGGAAGACATTGAGGACATATTGGGTATTGCAGAATTTCAAACACCTCAACTATCTTCTACAAAGGGAACCTTGCGCATCAAATCTGAACCCTAAGGAAAAGTTTAATTAAAAAGTTAACATATGTCTGCCCATTATAAATTACAAATCTGTCTATCATCTAATAATATAATGTAATTATATTTCTGCAAATCTAATATGAAGTGAATTACTTGCAGGAAATTTCTATATGTGGATGAGCATGGAAGAAAACTCTAACAGAAGTGGGTGATTGCTTTTGAAACTGGATGGAAGTTTGTTAATATTGTTTATCTTTTGGAATATTATGTGTGTATCTAAGTGTAGTTATCATGAAACAGTTAATTATGTCTGTATGTCGATGATCCAAAGACTTAGCTACTAACTATGATGATGGAATGACCTTATGATTGTGTGGCAATCTTTTGGGGAAGTTATTTATGGTATTTATATTACGTGTCTATTGAACATTAGTTGTTATGAACCACTCAATAAATTATACAATAGAGTCTACATGATCAAAAGACTTAAGCACGTCACTATGCTGATGAAATGACCTTAAATGTTGCAAACCTTTTGTTATCTTATTGGCGGTATATATATATATATAATATATAATATATTACGTTCATTTGTGTTATTTTTTTAATTATTATGTTATCTGATCTATGTCACATGATATAGTTAATGAATTAGACTGAGTTAATACTTAAGTTTGATTTTTGCAATACAAAGTTTACTTTTTTATTATCACAGTTTTATCTTTTATTTTAATTAAATGCCAGAGTATTTTCTTTATAAATTTATATGCACAAAAACATGTAACGTTACAGCAAAGTGATTAGCAAGTGAGTTCCAAAATGAGTAAACTCATCTTACAATAGTTAGTTGATTTTGGTATAAAACGTTATTTTGAGTTTCAACAATATTATAAATTGAACCATTATTTATGAATTTCATATAATAGTTTCATTTTTAGTATTTTCATTTTAACTGGTGTGAAATTTGAAATTGTTGTCAGGGATTTCAACATATTGGTAGTGTACTTGCAAAATATGATATTAAATACATTAGAAATCATAAATGAAGTCATCAATTAAATAATTTTAGTTTTCAAGACATGAATTTTCAGGTTTATTAAAATGTAGAGCATTAATTGTTATAACATAAGATGCCAATGGGAAATTGAGTAGGTCATATGTTAATGCCACAATTTTGTAATATCCACATTTTTGTAACATCAAACAAAGAACAAGTTATATAACATATTTAATAAATAAACTTTAATTTTGCCAAAAATTACATATTCTGAGAACCTTTATTGTCAAAATATGTAAATTATATTATAACAATTAATGTCCTCTTTAAAGCACATTTTTTGAGTTTTTATTTTGATCCTATTTTTTAGATCCCTATTCAATTTTCAATATCATTAAGTTACTTCTTTCCACAAATACCCCTATTAAGACAACACTTTTTAAATTTCCAATATCAATAATAGAGGTAATTTTGAAAAAGTATATCAATTTTTCACATTTTCCAATGCCACTAACCATTGTAACCACTTTTCATAGTGGATGCGAAAATTTCCAAAAGGGTCCTATAAATAGGACAGAGGGAGTACAAAGCACAAGTTAATCAATCTTACTATTATTAATTAATAATGAAAGTCAAGGTATAATAAATCTTTTCTATATTAATTTTAAAAAAGTAATACATTTTGGCTAATGGAGTCATAATTTTTGGGCCCTAAACTTACCCAGCTTTGAGGAGAACAGAGACATTGCCAACACATACAACAAAGGGTCCACCAATATTTGATACTCACAACATAAAGTCAGTATCACGTGCGAAGACTTCTATAGCTACCACAACCTTTGCTGGAAAGAAATAGAACAAAACGGAGCTATCAGGTACATTTCTCCTTTCTTTCTATCGCTTTTGACTTTCCCTTTTCTTTATCATACCGCTTCTCAACACAATACCACTTCGTTTTGAAGAATTTCGTCATAACATTATCAGTAACTATGTACCAGATAAAACCCCATACGATCCATTTTCTCTGGCTTTTTTACAAAGGAATGAAAGGGAAAGTGCCATGGCTTTTTTACAATATTATCCTTTTAGAACGGTATTTCTTTGTATGCATGTACAAAAAATACTCATTTCTTATGAAAATTCTTTCAATTCCTGTCAGATTCTCAGTCCTAGGTTACAGATCTGTAACAAACAACCCTGCTTTATTATATTCATAGATTTAGGGTTTTTCCTATTAATTTGCATTGCAGAAATGATGATGAGTCGGTTTTGACAAGAATTAGTATATGATTAGGAACTTTGATTACATGTATGTAGATTTTAACCTGACAAATCGTATGTTAAGCCTTAATGATTTCGTATGATATATGTTTAGTTTGAATTGAAATTGTATCGATAAATGTCCTGTCATTTTAACTATGGAAAGTCATGTTTCAATATTTCATATTTAATCTACAATTTCGACTCATTACCTGTAAGAAGAAAGCTCCACCATAATTGATATTTGAAAGAAAATTTTTTTGGTACATATATCATACGTACCATTCAATTTGCTTCTGAACATTACTTTAGCATATTCATTACAAGGGAGATTACTGCAAACCAATTCTTTGATGTTATTTGATTCCTTCTCTATTTATGTGTCAGTAAATCACTTTATTTTTATGATGATATAATTTTTTGGAAAGTTTTTAGGGGAGTTTTCTTATAATATTTGTACACTAACAATAATAATTAGTACGTTAATCCCAACTTTTTCATTCTTTCAGATTGTTGAAAATATGCCAGGATTTAGCTCTATGATCACCCGTGCTCTATATTAAGAGAGATTTTATTGTTAAAATTTTATTTATTTACAAGTTTTTTTTATAGTTTAAGGGCCCCAAAAAAAAATTCACCCCGGACCTATAACATGTCAAGACCGGGCCTGTAAAAGGGTAGATTAGTTAAAGTCACCCCAACTTAGAAAAGCGATGCTTAAAGGCTATGACGTTGTCCTCCCAAGTTTACTTCACCATTCGAGCTATGAAGGGTATCATTGGCTTGGTAGGGGTGTTCGTGAATCAGTTCGGTTTGGCGGATAAAAAAATATCTAATCCGAAACTAAAAATTAAATGTGGTTCGATTATTACTCCTTTCCACATATATAATTACCTTTTTTTCTTTTAATTTTCTCTCTCCTTGTTCTATCCCATCCCATCGGCACACGTCTCTGCAATGGCCTCCTTCACTTCACAACCATACGCTACTTCAATTTTTCTTTGATTTAATTGTCACTTTGGTCTCTGAAATTACATACCGCTTTCATTTCTGTCCCTCAAATTACGAAAATAGCTTTGAGGTCCCTGGATTTGTAAAAACGTGTGCACGTTAGTCCCTGGAGTTAACCTCCGTCAACGTCCGTTAACGCGGCGTGACATGCACTTTAAATAATTCACTATAGTCCCTGTAATCACTTTAAATAATTCACTATAGTCCCTACAGTAATTTTAAGTTATTCATTATAGTCCCTGAAACTATACAATTAATTCACTTTAATCCCTATATCAGTATAGTTCAAATTCCAGATTAACTCAAACAATCAGTAAAGAATTAACCAAAAAGATTAAGGGGTATGGAATACCTTCTGCATAAAAATATGCAGAAGGTATTCCATACCCCTTAATCTTTTTGGTTAATACTTTACTGATTGTTTGAGTTAATCTGGAATTTGAACTATACTGATATAGGGACTAAAGTGAATTAATTGAGGGATGAAAGCAAGTGAAAGCGATATGTAATTTCAGATACCAAAGTGACAATTAACTCATTTTTCATTACTTGGTATATCCCCGTACAAGAAATTAAAATTTAGGAGTATATAAAATGGAATAAATAGCACCTTTTATCCACATCAGTGAGTTCATATCATGAAATTCAACTCATCATGTGTGATTAAATAAAATTATATTGCCTCTCAAAAAAAATTATATTGGCTTACATGCTATTCAATATTTTTTTAATAATCGTACCACGCATCCCTAGTATATGATTTAAGAGTTTCGCATTCAACAACGAAGGGTGTGAGGGTTTTTTTTATTATTATTATTTTTTAAAGAAGAAGCAAGAAGAGTTAACAAGAAATCACACAATAAAATTACATAGATCAATTTTTAATTTCATGGATCAAGTAATGAAAGGTCGAAGGTAAAGGTGAAGTAGCTGATTAAAATTACAGAGAGCATGGAGGCAGGAATGAGTGTGAAAATTATAAGGAAAGAAAAAAGCCATCAAGTAGGACAGGAAAACTAATAAGAGGGGCAAGAAAATATATAGTAAATTTAAACCATTAGATCAAATTAAAATAGATGGTTGATATATAAAGTAACTTAATATGGTTTACACTAGTGTAATCAATCCCCTCTAATAATTAAGCCTTGTTCCTTAAAAAAATAAAAAACTTATATTCCAACAACGTTTTGGTTAAATTGCTCATTTGATCCTTATTTTTCGCTATCAAATTGGTCCTCCACGTTTTTTTGATATCATATTAGTCTCTCACTTTTCTTTCTATTTACACCGTTCGTTCTAGAGTCACTATTCATCCTACGTGTTTGTATTATATTGGTCCACGTTGGAGAGATAAATAATATGTGTGTGTATCATATTGGTCGACGAAGGGTGAACAATAACTCTAGAAAGAATGGTGCGAATAGAAATAAACATTAGGGACCAATATGATAGAAAAAATATGAGAAACCAATTTGACAATGAAAAATAAGGTAATGAACCAAATGAGCAATTTAGCCCAACTTTTTCTTTTATATCCTCATCAACACTTCACTTTTTTTTAATGCTATTTTTTTCCTTTCATATCACACCATCAATCATTTCTCTCTCTTCTTTATCTATCTTTCTTCCGTTCCATACACCTCTTACACTTGAAAATGAGGTGTATCATTTTTCTGAAAAAAAAATAAGTCTCGTTAATAGGAAAAAGAATAAGAGTTTAGGAATATAAACCCCATTTTAATTATTTTTTTTCAAAATTACCTTTTCTTACTTCAAACTCCAAATCTCAAACCCTAAATTCCAAACCACCGAGCACTAGCACGTAAGTAGGTATTGAGGATGCCCTCGTGATTCAACAAGAAGCATGATGTCAGGATTGCTCTTGTGATTCAACAACCCCACAAGAACTAGAACAAACGAATCAACCACGAATGTGTTAAGCGATTCCTTGGTCCCAATCGAAAGCATTTCACAAAGCTGATTTCAATGCCTCAACCTGGCGACCTTCTTCATCAGCCTGAAATCCTGCTAGGATTTTCTTCAACCTCCAGCTTTGATGTGAGGCTATAGCAGACCCCAACATAGACGAGGGAAGCAGATAATTCAAACCACCACCGAGCTTTCGAAGAAGCCCCTAGAGAGCACTGCTCGGTGACGTCAGATTCCGATGCAAAATACCAACATTGCCTCACTATCGTTATCATCATCATCATCCCAATGCCAACATCTTCCACATTCAAAGCAATCCTTCTCTAGCCGCGTAATAAAGAGAGTGAGGGAGGAAAAGATCAAGGGAGAATGCATGAAAGGGAGATTGAGGGTTAAAGAAAGAAAGAGGATGAGAGTATTCAGTGGTGGTGATGATGGTGAGGAAGGAGAAAGCGTTTAGAGTTTGTGATTTAAAGAAAATAAAGATAATTTTGGTTTTAAAAAAATTAGGCTTAATTGCACTTTTGATCCCAATTTTGTTAATTTGGCGAATTTAGTCTCTCTACTTTTAATTTGGCGAATTGAGTTATTCAATTGTCAATTTATGGTGATTTCCGTCATTCCGTGTTTAACAAAATTGTTCAGGTGTTGACACGTGTTCTTTTGTTAGACACGGAAGGACTTAAATCACCACAAATTGACAATTAAAGGACTGAATTCGCCAAATTAAAAGTAAGGGAACCAAATTCGCCCAATTGATAAATTTGAGAGACCAAAGTGCAATTAAGCCTAAAACTTAAAATGAGGTTGGAGAATAAAAAAAGGGGATTAGTAATCCTTTAATTAAAAAAAAAAAAGAATTGAGCTGGGCCTTTAAACAATTGTCTAGTACAACAACTATTCATCCTTGAGTAAACGACCTGCCGTTTAAACTGATTTTTGGTAATTCTGAACCAATCGAATAATAATTTAATTTTATATTCCAAATTAAATTAAATTGAATATTATCCCGTAGCAGCAAAAGCGACACGGCGTTCGGTTTCTCTCAGCGTCTCTCTGTGGCTAACAACACATTCAGATCCGATCAAACTCCTCTGGAAGAACCGTTTCCATCGCAGCTTCACAACCCCAACAATGTCTTCTTCTGGGTCCATCATGGTTGGAGATTCAAGCTCTTGGTCTAGTGCACTCGTCAGGATCTCCCCTTACACCTTCTCCGCTATCGGCATCGCCATCTCCATCGGTGTCTCTGTTCTCGGCGCTGCCTGGTAAAACGACGCCGTTTTATTTCACTTTATTTCCGTTTCTTTTAACTTTTTTTTTTTTTCTGATTTTGAATTATTTGTTTCGATAATGTGTAGGGGAATTTATATAACCGGTAGTAGCTTGATCGGCGCTGCAATCAAAGCTCCTCGTATCACTTCCAAAAATCTCATTAGGTAAATTTACAATTAACCCCCTCCAATGTTTTCATGCTTTAATAAGTTTTTCGAAAGAGTAAATTATTTGGTCTCTGATGTTGACATTATTCGGTTAATTTCGTCCCTGAGATTAAAGAAACAGAGTTTGGTGGCAACAAAAAAAAATGGTAAGTTCTCGCATTTGAATGCTATCGCGTGCAAGTCGAGGATGAAATTGACGTTTTTGTTTATTCTCATGGACCAAATTGATTGATGGTGTCAATTTTCGGGGACCAGGTCTTCAATTTGTTGGTTTTTCAATTTCAGTTTTGCTTTTTTGTGTTTGTCAGTGGTTTGCTTTCTGTGTTTATGATAGCTGATGAGGTTAGTAAGAACTTTTAGAATGGGTGAAGTTATTATTAGACTTGTTTCTATTGATTTGACTTAGCTTTTTGTGGTGCTCTGCTAGGGAACGTGGTTGTAATACATTGTAATTTTAGGTTCGATTGAGGATTAGGATTTGGAGCTGTCTTTTTACTTGATATAAGTCGATAGGATAATGGAAGAGTAGTGGCAGTGGTAGAGCTTGCAATTGTGTCGTGGTGATTCACGGCTTTCACGCACAACATCATATTCTGTTTATTATTCTGCTGGATTATGTTTTTATTGGATATTGCAAATATTTTACTATGTTTGTCGCTTATTGCTGAATTCTTTGGTTACTGATGATTTAGTAATAGGGAAATTGAAATACCTATGATTTTAGTTGAGTGTGAAGTGATTTTATTATGTATTGCTATTGGGCTCTAGTTTGTTGATGTTAAGTGATAATCTTTCTTTCTTTTCGGTAATCAATAATCATGTTATCTGGTACCATAGTCTTCGTGAGCATTGAGGTGACTTTGATCGTCCATTTTAAGGCACCAAGCCTGCTGGTTCCAATTTACATCTACTATTTGCAAGTATGAACTTTGAAAAAAATAAGGAAAGATGAAAGGAAGTTTCTTTCACATAGTTTCATTCTCCATTTGAAACCCTCTCCTCCCTTTTTGTTTCAGATGTTAAAGCTGATAGATTAGCATTGATGATATACAATCAGATCAAGAGATTTTAGGTTTATTCTTTCATTCATGATAACAAAAAATATTACTAGATGAGAAGAGAAAAGTACAAAATAAGAGGATAAGATATTCTCACAAAAAATAAAAGGAAGAACTAAAAACATGGTGACAGAGCCAAGCATAAAGTGTGTCAATCCCTCTGCAGATCTGCCAAAGAAAAACCACTAAAAATCCATGGGCAGAGCACCAAGGGGATGCCAAAAGAGTAACCTTGTCCAAAGTCTAGAGTGGAAACAGTCATTGAAAACTTTACTGTTCCTTTCTACCAAAAACAGAGCAAAGCCACATAATTTTGGCATCTTTACGAGAGCTAAGCCCTCTAAATTGTGTAAGGAGAAAAGTGTACAAGTCTTCAAACATCCCAAGCAACCTATTCTAAAGAAACTCGCCGTTGGGCAATGCAATAAGAGATGAGGCACCCTGTCTGAATATGAAGTTCCTAGCCTCACATTATATGCATATTAGGATATTAGGAAGCGAACAGTCAAAGATGTGTGCTTCTAGAGCATGAAGTTAGTGTTAATCCTGTTATGAACAGCATTCCAGATAAAATATTTGTTCTTTTAGGGAGCCCAACGATGTCAATTGATCGATGCAGCTGACCCTGCCCACTTTTATACCTGTGTAAGGCTTGGTTTTTATTGTTGCTTTGTTCAAAGAGGTTTGTCTTGTAAGTTGTAGCAATTAACTAGGAGAGTATTTTCCTTTGACTGTTGACAAAAGTTTGGAAAATGTTTTCTTGAAAATGCTTTTTTGCTCCAAAAGGAAGATGTTTAATGGAAAACATTTTCCTCACCAGCAACATTAAGTACAAAGGGTACTTCTGTGAAACGATCATTCGATCTATACATGATAGTTCTGTGGTGAGTAAATAACTTTGATGTTTAATTGAAAAGAAACTGAATGATATTTATGACATGTAACAATTAAAGTTCATTTACTCCTTTGTATGTGAGGGAGAAAGATATGAGTAAGTGGGTGCTATTTGAACTTATTTGGCTATTAATACGATGATCAATCAGGGTTCATATTCTCAAATCAAGTAATCTAACAACAGCCAAAGCCTTTTAACACTAGGTGGTAGTGGCTACACTGATCATATGATAAATTTTCATTTACTCAAATCATTAAGTTAAACTGTCAACTAAGGCTGTATTTAACCTGAAATTGAGAAATATTGTTCTGAATGTCTGAACTTGGGGGTGTAGTGCTGTGAATATTGATGTTCTTTTTAGTAGGTTTTCTGCATCTACTAACTTTGTGCAGCTGATATTGTTCCAAATGTAACCACATGTGCCACTTGACATATGGTACAGTGTAATCTTCTGTGAAGCTGTTGCTATATATGGAGTTATCGTGGCTATTATTCTACAAACCAAATTAGAAAGCGTTCCGAAATCAAATATCTATGCAGCAGAGTCTCTTAGAGCTGGATATGCAATCTTTGCTTCTGGAATTATCGTGGGCTTTGCAAACCTTGTTTGCGGGTGTGTATTTTTTACCTATATTTCTTATCTTCCTCGAAATTATCCTGACGAATGCAGAGACACCCTTTCAGACTTTCAGTCAATCCTGCTTTAACCATTTTTGTGGCAGGTTGTGTGTAGGAATAATTGGAAGCAGTTGTGCATTGTCTGATGCTCAGAACTCCTCCCTGTTTGTGAAGATTCTTGTGATTGAGATCTTTGGCAGTGCGCTTGGACTATTTGGAGTTATTGTTGGAATTATTATGTCAGCTCAAGCAACATGGCCAACAAAAGTTTAATTCTGTTATGCCGGAGTGTGGGAATGCAACTGTGGTAGAGCACAAATACTTTGTTTTATGTACTACCAGCGATTACAGTCTTCATTGATTACCCTTGTTGGTAGGAATGTAAAATCCACCGTAATACCTTGCCTCAATTACAACTTTAGGCTGTATTATTTACCGAGTGAGTTGTTAGAAGGTCTTGTGTATTATCAGATAAATCAGTCTGTTGGTTGAGTTTCAATATTTTTGGAGGACCAATTCTTCTTTGTTTGTTCATTTATCTATCAATAAAAAATGTGAAATTATTTGGGCAATTGATTAAGGTCAACAAGTGGTTTTGTTGACATCCAGGTTTCTATTTGGCTTCTGTCGTGTGGCAGTGAACTTCATTTTTTTATGGTCAAGAAGTTAAGATCTGTACTTTTTTAGCCTTAGCTCTTGCTGATTTAATTCAATATTTTGTTTTATCTGGAATTTAAATGCTGATTTGGAGCATTTATGGGATGGAAGGATGCAACTTACGACTTTGATTAACAGAGAGGGCAGATAATTTTTGAACCATTGTAGGATAAATGAATCAGAGGGTACATTAATCCAAGATCATGAAAAATTGGACTGTTAGGACACAAATGTACACGTTTAAGTAGAAGCACCAAACCTATGCAAGCTCCTGTAAATTATTTGAACCATTTTAAACGTGACAGCAAATAAATTTGATTAAACTATCACTTTGATCCGTGAAATTGCATCTAATCTTTAATTTCATTTTTGAAATTACAATTACTTTTTTTTCTTCTTGAAATTGTCAAACATTATTCATGTTAGTAATTGTGATCATGTGCCGTTTAACACCGTTAGCATACGTTTAATGTGGATTGTTAATGCACCCAAAACGATGTTGTTTTGGTATATCGAATTCTCTTTAGTACTTGAATTTTCAATTTTTTTTCATTTTAGTCCTTAACTTTTAGGTTACTTTCACTTTAGTCTCTAATATAAGAAAACTCTATTGTGATCCTTGACTTTGACTAATGTTTATCATATTAATCCTTGGGAGCACTAACACATGGCATTAATTTAATTGACAGTTACAATAATAACTTGATTAACCTTGCTGGTTGAAGTTGAGAAACTAATCCCACGTTGCCTATACTTCATAAAATAAAAGAGCTTATATACCTAAGCAATATCAATTGGGTATCATGGATTTCATGTAGAAGGCCAAAAATTGGGCTTTGATTCAGGTTGGCTCAATTTTGACAACTAATCCTTAGTCCCCGTTTTATTTCAATTTGATTCGGTTGAAATATTTTCAAAATGAGGACTGAGGACTAATAGCTTGTTTGTTTCCGCGTCACAATAAGACCAAACGCGCGTTTTACAAGAAGCTGCTCTCAATTCTCTTCGGTCTTCCCATTAAACCCGCTAAATGTTAACTAAAAAAATAGTATTAATTTACACAAAACCTTAAGGAAAAAAATTGTTTCTATTTATTTATTTATTTATTATTTTTTTTTATTTTTACAAAAAACTCAAAGGTCCCGTATACTATTTGTAAGAAAGAAAGCATGCTCGAAAGCAAAAATATTATGTGCAGTTGCAGTATTGTGCATGTGGCTAGCTCAATCCTAAGTCTCTATGTTGAAGCTCAACCCAAAGATTCTGTATCACCTAGTCGTGTTACACACCATTTTCGTGTAGTACTCATGTTTGAGTTGGATATGAGTAAAAAATTTTATTCTAAATACTTCCTCATTTTTAAATATAAGCATAAAGCATTTAAGGTAGATTTTTATATGGATTAAGTAAATTAATTAATATTATTAGTAGTATATAAAATGAAAATATTTTTTATATTTTTTTAAAATTATCCTTATGATTATCATCAAGACTTTAAAAAGTGTGAAGTAAATATTGATGTTTGCGGAAGATAAATAATTAATGTTATTGAAAATTTGAATATGTGCTTATAAAAAGAGACAAGACTACAGCATTGTCTGGTGCTTATACTTAGGGATAGGAGTAAAAGTAAAAAGTTTTCCATTTTATTATGTACTAAAATATACAATAACCATTAACGTGGGTTGGTCAAGTGGTAACTCACTTGATTCCTTAACCAATTGGTCTCGAGTTCGGTATGGAGCAACCCCCGCTGGGAGACCCTACCGCTTAGTGCGAGCTCAGTTGGGTCGAACCGGATGAGTCGGATTCTGGGTAAACCAGATCCGGGTACAGGTTGGTGTACACCAAAAAAAAAAAAAAAACAATAACCAAGCCTTTGTCTCACTAGGTGGGATCAGTTACATGGATCAAACGACACTATAAAGATCTATCATAAATCATGTCATTTGATAAAATATTTATCTTTATATCTTACTTAATTGTTTTGTCTATAGTTAGTACGTACTAAAATATACTAGTACATTTTACTCTTAAATATTATATGCCAAATTAAACAAATTTGGCAATAAAAATCTACATAAAAATTGTCAATAATTTTGTTTTTTAAAATAGGTAAAATAAAGATTGAAGCATAAAGGCATTACATATATTGGGAATCACCTTATTACAACATAAATAGATGCGTTGATGATGAATAAGAAATCAAATTGTAATTACAATACAAAGTTAAAAGACAAATGCAAACAAATGAAAATAAGTGACACATGATCGATTCATTCAAACATTTGAAAATTAAAACATAAAATTGCATTTTCTCACTAATGAAAATAAGTAGCACACCACACATAGTTGGACACAAAAAGGTTCGCCAACTAAAATTTACGACTACAGGCAATCAATTAGCTAGGGGATATAATTGAAGCAAGAGGCAAATGTACATCATTCGAAAATGGTGTTCCTTTGCCTCGCAAACTTGAGGTCGAATTGTATTTTCTCACTAATGAAAATAAGTGACACACCACACATAGTCGGGCACAAAATGAGACAACATAAGTTTGTCGACTGAAATTTACAAATACAGGCGTTCAAGTAGGGGATAGAATTGAAGCAAGAGGCAAAGGCACATCATTGTAAAATGGTGTATTCCTTTGCTGAAGCTCCTGGCAATCCTCTGGCCTCGCCAATGCGGGGTCGAAAGGTTCGCGATCAGGGAGACTGAGACCTTGTTTTATGCGGCCGAGACGCCTCGCATGCAGAACTTGCTTGGAAGTCACTGGCAGCCTAATTAACTGATATTCTTCCAAAGCTGATTCGAGCTTTTCTGCTCCCCACTTCTCCAAGCATTTGCCTAAAACTGCAGCATCAACTATGGACATGTTTGTGCCTCTACGGCAATGAGGGGTTGTCGGGTGAGCTGCATCTCCTATCAATACCACATTGTCCCAAACGATCCTTTCCAATGGATCACTATCATATATGATATTTAGGAAAGGGTCCTTTGTTTCTTTAATCACCTTGACAAACTCAGGACACCAAACTTTTTCTGCTTCTTGATGCATTTTCTGGATCATGTCATCACTTACTTTCATTGTCACTGATTTTCCCTGAAAGTATTTTGCCCCAATTTTCAACATACAATCAGCATAAGATTTTTCAAGAGTAAAGCGTGTTTGTTTTTGTTAAAAATTGTATTTTTAGCATTTTTTTTACTAAAATAATCATAATCTAATGTGTTTTGTTTTACAAATTATATTTTTGGAAAAATAATCAAAATCTATCATCTCCCTCATAAAAGGTGTAAATTATTTTTGATAAGATTATTTTTTTTAGATCCGTATAATTTTTTTATTCTACCCTTATCACTCTTACAATATTAACTACTCCTTATCACTCTATACCCTTTTTTGCAATTTACTCAATAAAAATAATTTTTTTACAAGCTTAAATATGAAAATGGTCCCTATAAATATTGACTTTTTTGAAATTGGTCCTTGTAAAATTTTTGTTTTGGTTTTGGTCCCTACATTTATAAAATATTTTGATTTTGGTCCCTCCTGTTATATGTGGATAGAAAATGCCGAAAAATGTAAAATATTATATTCTATGACCTATTAAGGATGATATTCTTACATTAATTTTCAAGGGTAAACAGAAAACTTACATTAAATAAGAAAACCGGTTCAAAAACCATGATATCAAAGGGACCAAAACCAATTGAATCTAAATAATAGAGGGACCAAAAATAACTACCAATATAATTATGGGGACCAAAATTTAATATGAGGGACCAAAACCAAAACGTTTTGTAAGTGTAGAGACCAAAACCAAAAGAAAAATTTTACAAGGACCAATTTCAAAGAAGTCAATATTTACAGGGACCATTTTCATATTTAAGCTTTTTTTACACTATCGAAACAAAACCAACCAGCTTAAATTCATTTTTCAGTTAAGAGATCCCAATATAAATAGATTAAAATCATATAAAAATAATCACAATCTAATTTTACTCGCTATACCAATCACGCGCTAAATCAGTAAACTTTCTACTATCCCGACATTGAATTTAATTAATACACACACCATGTTTGGAATATGTTTTGAGCGGCAAAATGGAAGAAAATCATCTCATAAAAAGCTGAGAATTATTGTCAATCAATATATATTGTATAAAGGTGTATAGTATGAGAGGAAAATAGTTACCTTAACTACAGGCTCTGGCTGAGTAACATACCAAATCCAATTAAGCTTTTTTGTCGAAAGTTCATAGAACACGGTGTGTGTACCTGAGCTCAAGTCAAAGTACAAGCATTTCCCAAGATCTGGGTATGCCTTTCGGATGCTCACCATGGTATCTGAATTCTCATTTTCTGAAAAATCAAGAACCCCTCTCCAAGCACAATAGCCTGAATATCTGCAAATGACACTAATGCTTTAGAAGACCTTTTTCCGGTATAAAAAGAAAAACCAACACCAACCAAGCTTTTTCTTGCTAGGCGAGTTCGTTATATGGCTCAAATCACATCATAATGTTCTATGGTAAATATCTTTCGATAGATATAAGTTAAGAAAGTTGATTAATTTAATTAATGATAAATGAAATGTGAATATTTGATATGTTTTCTTAAAACTATTCCTATAAATATGATTAGAAATTTAAAAAGTATTAAGTAAGTAGATGTGTTTGTGGAAATAAGTAATTAATTGTCATTAGAAATTAATATATGATCTTATTAACAAAGACAAAATAAAAATTTCAAAAGGTGTTATATTCATGTACGGATAGAGTATTGTGTATAGAAAATCTATTGGCGTCTAAATCATTCTTAAATGATTAAAAAAAAAAGAAGGAAAGATAACATTAAAGTCAGCTCCATTTAGTGATTCAAACCTCAGCTTAAATTCAGGGACATATTTCTCGCGGATGGAAGAGAGAGATCCATCTGCTGCAACAAGCAAATTTGCTACAAACTCGATGACCTTGTTGGTTTTCACAACTTTGGCTTTTATTGTCACAGAACCCTTATCATCTGCAACATCGAAAGAGAGAACATGGTGCCCCCATAAAAATGTGTTTGGTGGCAGTTCATTGTACATCAGGCCATGAAGATCACCCCACTGTATTGCTCTGGAGTTGTAACTCTCATCTCTTGTCAATACCCTGTTGACTTTCTTGCTGTTTGGTGTTTGGGTCTGGTCAGCAAACAAAATAAATATATCTGTTAGAATCCTTCTTGTAATTATTATTGTACATATCACAACATATCATGTAATTAGAGCAAGTATATGTTAGATTGAGACAAAATGACTCTAAAGTTCAAAGATTGAACACATAATTAAGCCTTTTGTAAATTGAAAGAATGGCTACTACTGCCTTTTTTTTTGTTTGCTGAATTGTGTAATGTGTATATATATATATATTTTTTTCCCCTGATCCCTTATGTTTCAACTGGTATGAGCATGAATGTTTCAGTTTTTCGATTTGATTTTCCCTTCTCCGGTTATATCTACATGCAATGCTCAATGTAATATGTAATATGTTCTCTTGGGAAGTATCAACGTAATATGTAATATGTAATATGTGTATACTTTTTGTGTATGGCAATTTTGATGTTGTGGTTCGTTGTGTCTTCAACTTTCTTGAGGTTGGTATTCATAGGATTTGTATAGGTTACTTGGCCTTATTTATTTTTCTTGATTAATCTTTTATCTCTGAGAACAATTTACTATGATCTTTTCTTATTTAAATAAGCAGTAATCCCTTCTAATTGTGGATAATCTAACGATATTTTCCTCTAATTGAGATGTTTATCTAATACTATAGCAACACGCAACCTCTTTTCCTATCAAGGAGTTGAATGGATTAGAAAATTTGCAAATTTTTGTCATTTTGATAGGCTTATTAATGTTTCTCAAGTGATAAGGCTCTACCCATGGTTCAATGATTGAACCAAGGTGTGATGTCCTTGTGGTAGTCACTACCCTTGTTAAGGATGTGATGTCTTTGTGTGATGGTTAGTGGTGTAACGTTGTGGTTGGGTCCAATTTTTGATAGACTTTTTCTTTTTGGTCTCCACCCATTACTCTTTGGCCCTCATTACTCTTTCCGCTGGAAATAAGGCGGAAACAAAATAAAATAATTTCTGCTTTATGCAAGTCGTATTATCTTCCGTCTTTTCAAAGTCGTAAATAAAATAGAGTATTCCGCCAGACGGAAACATTAAAAATTTATTATAATACCAAAATTGCCCCTTCGTTCATTCACGTACAAAAGAGAGGTGGAGGGTTCATAGAGGGGCATTTCAGGGATTTCAACATTTTAATTGTTCCGCTTCTTAAAAGGCGGAAGTATTTCCGCTTTTAAATAGTCGGTAATTCTTCCGCTTTATGCAAATCGGTAGTAAATTAAAATAGTTTTCGCCTTTTGAAAATCGGAAATCATCTTCCGTCTCCGTAAAGTCGGTAAATTAAGGGCAACTGGGGACCAAAGAGTAATGGATGAGGGCTAAAAAGAAAAAGTCTTTTTGATATATATTAAAAGTCGGGCCAATCAAATAAGAGTGGTTTGGTCTAGTTCGGTCCAACTGTATTACATAAACAAAGATCAAACTAGACCGAACCAACGGTCCACCTATAATATTTATTTAAAATTTAAAATACATTTTTTTTTACTTTTAAAAATTCATAAATATCAAAAAACAGTATATCACTTTAAAAATACCAAAATTCATAGGTACCGAATTTGGGAAATTCCAAATAACATGGCAAATTTCAATTTGGGAAATTCATACTAGTTTGCCAAATTGCCATGAAAATATTCGCTTATAGTTTTTTATATAGAAATTTTGGATAAATATTGTACTGAAACGTTTCCGTTTCTAAAACAAACATTTTTATCATTGGCAACTGAAACTGATATCAATCGTATTTTTCTTACTTTTTTTAGTGTTACTTGACTAGAAAATAAAATTGAAATTGAAAACAACACTTCTTAGGTAACAACGTTTAGAAAAAATTGAGTAACTAATTCAGTCCGGTCTGGTTGATCTAAAAAATTATGAGATTGTAAAGCGGACCATAAAGTAATGGTATTGGAAAATTGAGACCTAACAAAACCATGAGACCAGATCGAACCACATTTTTCAGTCTGGTTCAGTTCAATCCCATCGATCTCGTAGTCTGATCCAGAATCACCTACACCCTTAGTAATGACTAACGTGGATTATCAACCTCAACTTGAGGTTGGAGCTTCACCTCACTTCTTCTCCATTTCTTTATCTCCTCCATTAAATAGTTCTTCTTTTCTAATACTAAAATTCTAGAATATCATATTCCTCATCCTATGTATTCTCTCTATTGGGAACAGGCTCGGTCTAGGGGCAAGACCATAGGGTCGATCGCCCTGAATCCATTAATTTTAGGGACCCAAAATAAAAATTAATATTTTTTAATAAAATTTTTACAATACCTTGTTGTTGTTATTGCACCTTGATTTCTTCATTGAGATTTGAGGTTCGAATATCGTTATTGGCTTATTACTAATGTCACTACTCCCTCCGGTCCTTATTATAGGACATATTCTAGAAGGTTTCTTTGGTCCTAATTATAAGACGTTTTATATTTTCTATGCATCATTGATTGCTTTTTCTCTTTTTTGCCCTTATTAAATACTTTGACTATGATGTGTTTTTTGTTGTTCATTAATGAGTGTGAATTTTCCAAGAAAAGTTGAGAGGATAATATTGTAATGTTACAATATATTCTCATAGAATTCATGAAACTAACCAACTTCCTTGGTCCGTGTGATATGGTTAAGTATGTCTTATAAATAGGACCGGAGGGAGTATTATTTACCCAAATAATATAAAGCTCACTTTTATTTATCTATTTTTTTAAATAAACTCATTTTTTTTGTTAAAATAAATTTTTTTTTTCTGTACACCAACCTGTAGCCGGATCTGGTTTACTTAGAATCTGACTCATCCGGTCCGGCTTAACTGAGCTCGCACTAAGCGGTAGGGGTCTCCCAGCGGAGGTTGCTCCTTACCCAAGGCTCGAACTCGAAACCAGTTGGTTAAGGGACCAAGTGAGCTATCACTTGATCAACCCCACGTTGGTAAAATAAACTCATTTTCAACTTCAACTAATAGTGTTTTTAAAATATATACTCCCTCCATTTCACTTTAAATGTCTTTTTAGCATAAAAAATTTGTTTCTATATAAATGTCCTTTTAGAAAACCAATACAACATTAATTACTCTTTTGACAATTTTATGCTCATCTAATTAAAAAGATAGATAATAAGTTGGAAAATCAATTAAATATAATTATAAGAAAGAGAAATAGCAAATTAAGTCAACGTCGCATTATTTTAATTCAAAAAGATACATTAACTACGTTTCTTAATTTGAGTGTTATATCGCAAAAGAACACTTAAAGTGGAACACACGAACTAGTTATAATTGAGTCTTTCTAACATATGCACCAAATGCATAGAATATAACAAATAATAATAATAAATATGCATTGAAAATTTAAACAATAATTTTTTATTCACTAAACATATCATTTTTCAGGAATATTTACTTTTTAACGTTTGCTTATCCTATAAATCTAGTGCATAGATTAAAAAAGCTAATTATATTTATTTATTGTATTTATATAATACATATTTTTATTTCGACTCTTTTCTAGTACCTCGTGTGAGTTTATATAAATTAATTGTATTTTGGAAAAGTACTTATTTTAAACTATTCAAACTTTGTTGTTAAATTTTTGTTTATAAGTTTTTCAAATATTACTAGCAACTACCATAAATTAGGGAATTCCATTTTTTTTCTTGCTCGGGCTTATAAAATGTCAGGACCGGACCTGATTGGGTAGTTTAGAAAAATCAAAAGAATGCAGGATATCATGAAAGCTTCGTGTTGCAATATTAGCCATATGTTCCTCGCAACATATGTTTCACGTGTTGGTTGGTGTAGGCGAGGGTTACTTTATAAGTCTTGCAGCCCCATTCATAGATGACAATGCACAGGTTTTTGTTGTATTAGTTGAACCTGTTACTACGTTGGTATAGGTTTTTGTTTTATGGTGCAAATTAATTGTTTTTTCTTTTTTTTTTGTTTTACATGGAAGATCTGGGACTAGAACCCATGATCTAGGGGAGGGGGAAATCCTAAGTGTCTCTGCAGACACCAACTAGGCTGTCTTACGCGGACCAAATTAATTGTTTTTTCTGTCATGAACACGTGATGTTTGATTATAGTACCTGCCAATCTTTTTGAATTTTGTTTTTTCTGTCATCAATGAGTCATCTTCAAAGTTTCAAAATAATGTGTAGGTTGGAAGCCAATTTAATTATTGGCATGTTACGTTCTGGGGTGAGGCAATTTTGATGCTTCCTCTTGTAAATTATTGTATTCAATAAATCAGTCATTTTTTTTTAATTTTCTTTGTTAAATAACATGTGACATCATAAAAAAATTTTTTAAATAAAAATTATTAAACCATTTTTTTAACACGTGACACAATTAGTTGAATAACATATGTCACTTAACGAAAAAAAATTAACGAAAAGGACGAATTTGTTTGACGATAACAACTTACAAAACTTATTTAAAAAAAAACTTAAGAGATTGATTGATAATCTAAAGCTAACTTAAAAATCAATATAATAGTTTTGTCTTTTATTTTATAAGCATTGCATTGGTAAAAAAAATAAAAATGGAAGTGACCATTATGGTTTTGTAGTTTAAAAGGACCAATATCTTTGCTTCATAAATGGGTTTTTCATTTTTTATTTTTTTTAACATTGTTTTGAAGTTCATGATTTGACATCAACATAAACTCTCGATGGAACTGATGACTTGTAATACCTCTTGTACTCTTTTTAATATATTTTGGCATTAAAAAAAAGTATGTTAGATTAAATGCATGTATGATGTATATACATTTTTGTACATTTCTTAGATATGTACATGTATGAATGAATCTTTTAAACATAATATACACACAATGAATATCCATAATATACGTACAATTTTTTTTTTTTAATTCATGAATCTTGTATAACTTTTAAATTCATATTTTTAAAATATTAAATAACATATTTTCACGTGTGGTATGATGTACATTATTTATTTTTTGAAATTATATAATTTTTATATGTAAATCTCTGTTTAGGAATGATATCATTACGGTAATATTTTTTTTCCAGTCCTGAGAATATTATTGCATAGAGATTTTACTGTCTTTGCTTAGTCTTATGGTGTCTTAGCTTATTCAGGTAATTTTGATTACATGAAAGCTCTGTATCGTGTGTTATGTCAGTGTGATACTATCAATTATTTTGTCAGATCTGATCTTATATATAAGTTTTTTTTTTTTAAAAAAAAAAAATCACATTCTCGAATAATATTCTCAGGATTGTAAGTTTTAAAAGTAATGTGTTATTAAGATGAAAAAAAATTAATTAATGCATTCTTGAATTCTTAAAATAACAAATATATAATTTGAAAAAAAGTTAAAAAAAGCCAACAAGTACAAAAGAACTTATACTCTACATAGCAAGGACATGGTAGTTTCCATTTTACCGTAAAAGGAACAAAATTCAATGTTCTAGCTGTCATAGTATTTATTTTTCACAGAATATTTGTATTGTACTCAAGATAAATAGTTAAATACCTTTTGTGCATAGCCAAGACCGTCAAACTTTTTTTGTTTTAATTTCCTCGAGTTTAATTTGTATTCTTTCATTGCTACTGTACTATATATCATCCTACTTGGCTACTTTATCATTACTTTAATATTTTCATTGGGTTAAAATACATGAAATTGAACAATCATATATTTTTCCACTGCTTAACATTATTGAAATTTCATGCACGTCGGTCACCAAAATAAAAAAAAAATAAAAATTCATGCACGTCCTTTGGGATTGTAGCAGAGGCAAAGAAATCTTTTAGGCAGTGGTCCAACAAGACTTCATGTTGCGTAGTACACCATTAATAAAACGTGCTACGTACTTACAACTGGGTTGACTCAAGTGGTACGATCCTGTCAATTTGAGAATTTGGGAATGTGGCTTGAGATTAAGTCTCAGGTTCGATTCCCGGTTAACACATCCTGCTGGAGAGGCATAAGAACGCGACCTTGTGCAAAATTAATCTCAATGATTTCCTGATATTAAGGGTGCTCTTAAGAACACTTGTGGTATTGGTCAAAGAGACAAAAAAAACGTATGTTGCTTGATAGAGCTGCTAGGCTCCATTTAATTTTACAGTAGCAATTTAAATGTGATCTATTTTTTTTACCCACTCATTAATACTTGATCTTCAAAAAATAAAAAATTTAAAATACTTTTATATACTCCTTTCGTTCTTATATATAAGACCATTTTGATAGATTTTATCAATGTTTTGAAAATTGGATCGGTATTGAACTGGTCGAGGTACAGGTTCAAGGTTTAATGGTTGGACCGTGATCAAACCGTGATCCAACCGATCTTAATATACGTGTGTGTATAATTATATAATAACATAATAATAAAATAACATTCTAAAACTAAAATAGTAAAGATTAAATACATCATCAAATAATGAAAGTACTCATGATTTCATAATATTAAAATATCAAAATTCCATATGCTTGAAGTCTAACAATATGAATTAAAATGTCAAATACCACTATTATAGTACTTATTATAGTACTATATTTCCAATATAAAAAATCATTGCAAAAACAAAAAAAAACAGTTCTATTATAATTAATAAAATATCATACTATTATAGTATTACATATAAAAAAATTTAAAAAAAAGCCCAATTTTTTGCTGAATTTGGGCTTCCAAATTCAAACCGGCCCAAACCGGTTTTGACCGGTTTAATACCATTTCAGCCGGTTCAATTCTAGTTTTTTTGCAGAGCGGTTTCTGGCCTATTCTGGACCAGCACTTCCACCGATTCACCGGTTTTTTGGTCGAACCGACCAGTCCGGTCCGATTTTCAAAACCATGGATTTTATGTTCATTAAGAAAATTGGTTAATTGTGTTAATGGTAGTGAAAACGTGAACATTTGATATGTATTTTCAAAATTACCCATATTAATAGCATTTAAAATATAAAAGTATTAAATAAATAGAAGGGTTTATGACAAGAAATAATTAGTTGTCATTAAAAATTGATACAGGGTCTTATAAATAGAAACAAAATAAAACTATAATTACTTAAAACTCGTGCATAACCTTAAGACACACTACATATGAAACGGATGAAGTATAATTTGACCCTATTTTTCTGAATTTTTTTCACACTCTCTTCCTCCTTCTCACTCCCATCTGGGGATGGGCATGGATACCCACGGGTGCGGGTAGTGCATACTCATGTCATACTCGCGAGTATTTTCAGGTATTTGTACGGATAATGGGTACCAGCGGGTACCCACGGGTTTTAAACTTTTATTATATAATTATGTATTTTGTAATAATAATTATACATAAAAATAATTATAAGATGAATAATTTATGATAAATGTTTATCATTATAATTTAATCTTTAAAATTCAATATGTAATATAAATAAAAGAAAATTTATACGCTCTCAAAGTAATAATTTTTTTTTAATATATATAATTTTTATTAGCAAACTATTATTTTATATATGAGGGTACCCGCAGGGCGCAGGTATCATAATATCCATCCCCACTCGTAAGGGAATAGTGCGGGTACTCGCAACGGATACCCGCAAACATGGCTATTTTGGCCATCCCTACTCCCATCCAACAATCCAACCTTATCACCTTTCCACCAATCCCTCATCAGAACACCAACCAAGCAGACCCACCTTATCCAGCAATATCTCCCCTATCCCCTCCACCCACCAACCAAGCAGACCCGCCAGAAAAGTACAGGTCAGAGGGGCGGACCTAGGCCCCTGAAATTGGGGGCCCAAATTATTTTTCTCCACATTAATATAAAAAATAATATATGAAGTATTTTAAACTGACAAAAACTAAAAGAAAATAGTGCAGGGTGTTGGCAAAGATCGTGTATATTAGCAAGAGAGCCAATGATCGAGTCTTTTGCTCCTCACGGTTTTGCCAAATTGCCATTTTTATCATAAATACTTCAAAAATTTACCGACATGGACTAATAGCACATTGAGGCCCTAAGTTTTGTTTTTTTTGTTTTTTTTTTTGGGGGAAATTGAGGCCCTAAGTTAAAGCATAGGACATGATAGAAATGCATAGTTATATATATTGGTAATGTATAAGTAACTTAAAAATATTAAGTAGATATTAAAAATTTTACTCTTGATAATTTAAAAGCATTATTTTTCAGATAAATTTTACATTTTTAATTTTTTAAATATTAGGTTAATGTATTGCAAAGCCATTTATATAATATGGATTTTTCTAACTTATGGATTTGGAGCATAGGGTAAGTAAGCACAAGAAATAAATTCCTATAAACATATTTTTTTTTAATCTAATGAACATATATTATTCTCATATGAACTTTCCTTTTAAGGTTAATTTATCATATGCACCTGGTGCACCGATTAAAAAAATCGATATTATAAATGAGGTCTGCTAACATGAGTAATCTTTTTTTTAGTGCGTGTTTAGTATAGCTGGTAAAATGAGATTATGATTATTTTTTTGTGATTATAATCTTATAATCTGTTAAAATTATAATATGTTTATGTTTGAGTATCTCAGCTGATAAATGAATTTAAGCTAATCTATTTTGTTTGGATAGTGTAAAAAAAGATTATTTTTTTACTAAGTAAATTACCAAAAAGGGTATAGAGTGATAATGAGGTAGTTAATGTGTTGGAGCGATAAGGGTAGAATAAGAAAATTACATAGATCTACAAAAATAATGAAAAAATTGGTGGACACCAAAATTCTTCCTCCTTTATTTATAGGTATAGATATATAAGGACATATACATATTTACTAAAAATAAAAATAAAATAATTGACCTCTAGTTGAATATCTATTTTTATAAGAATATTTGTAGTATGCAACTTAATTTTTGGTTTATGTTATATATGCAATCTTATATTGGACAAATGATATTTGCCACCTAACATATTATTGTCATGCTATTATTTAAGAAAGTCAAAATTGATTTTTTGTAATTTGGTCCAACATAAAATTTAGATTATTTCAATTTAGTTCTTTGTACTCTTAGATAAATTATAATTTTTGGAATAATCTAATTAGCGTACTTCATAAAATATTGGTACTTTATGGGATGAGCATATGTTAAAAATTTAAAAATTCTATGCAATAGTCCTAATGCAGGAAAGTGTAAAAAAGAAAAAAAAAATACCCCCTCTGATACTTATTATTTGTTTTTTTTTTGAAAAAAAATTGTTCTTAATTAGAAGTTCATGAATTTAATAAATGTTATTCTTTATATTTATCCTTATGTAATAGGATATTGATTTACATTGGATATTGGAAAAATATTGATTTATGTAATTAGAAGGCTCGCAATTATTTATTTAACCAACTCACGTAACTTCATCTTCTCTTTTCTCTTTTAAGATGCTTATTCATATTGCTCCTACTGTTTAGTAGCTAAAACCCAAAAAATAGTGTTCATTTGGATTACATTATTACATTATTTTCTTTTTCCAAATCTTACTCTTAAGTTAACATCCTCTGTCATTTTCTCTTATGATATCACGAACTTTAATTTGAAAATGTCAAAAGAAGGAAGATTAGATCAATTTCATTGGCCATTGCCATTGTTAATTTTGTGCGCCATTATAGCTTTCAGGAAGAAATACAATTTCCTTAAAGCAACTTAATCCATACAATTCCCAATTATAAAAACTAAAAGGCCGTTGCATATTTGGAACCCACTCTTCTCACTATTTGGATTCCATAATAACCAAAACTAGTAACATTACCAAATTTTCGATTTTCCACTCCAAATCTGTCTTTGTTATTTTCTCAAATTTTGTGGGTATCAAGGTCAACCGCAAACGAGAAACAATAATTAGCGGGTGTGAAAGGTAGGGGTGAGCATGACCCCGCCCTACCCGGAGACCGGTCCCAACCCGGCGGGTTCGGGTCGGGTCAAACCCGTCTTCAATCATTCAAAGGGATAAATCCGAGTGAGAAAAGGACAGACCCGGTCTTACTAAGGACGGGTTCGGATTCATGTCCGGGTCACCCGGACCCGGCCCAGACTTATAATTAATTAATTATATATATATATATATATATATATTAATTATAATTATTATTCTTATTTCTAAAAACTAAAACATGAATAAAAAATATAAAACACTAAAACACTAAAACTAAAAATATACTACAATGTGTGTGAGATACATACATACATACATACATACTGTATGAACTTACCAAGTTGTCAGGAGGTTCCATTTGTTATACAAGAGTTCCTTATACTTATTGGAAAAGGATGGACGAAATATGCATGGTGCAGGATTAACAAAGGCAAATTCTTCTCTTCTGAGTAACGAATTATAGAATTATACTTTGTTGTTGTTGAAGGAATTATATTAGTGTTAGTATACTTCTTGTGGTTAGTTATAAAATTCTAAAAAGATTATGCAAATTTCAAAATTTGAATGGTTTGAAATTTTTTTTAATGTAATTCATCCGTGTCCCAGGTGAATCCGGACCCGTCCCTATGAGGACCCGTCCTATTTTAGACCCGTCCTTACCTTATTACTCTCTAATTAGGAACGAGTTCGGATTGAAAAATTGACCCATGCAACATTTCGGGACGGGTAAGGGTCAAGCCCAACCCGTCCCAACCCGTCCCATGCTCACCCCTTGTGAAAGGGAGAGATCAGAAAAGAGAAGCCACACACTGCACGTGAGTATGTTTAATGAGTGATTGTGTGCCTTTAAATTTGAATGTATTGAAAGATGGAGATTAGGAGTAACTTTTTAAAGTTACTCTTGGAGTAAGTTGATCCTTTCATATATATATATATATAGCATTGCGAAATCGGGAGGCTCAAGACAATCTTATCACCAAAAATAGAATTTTCACAAGACGAGCATTTCGACATTTCCAACATTTTAGCCAGCCTACTTTCTCAAATCTCAGTTACTCATTCTAATTTTAATAACAAGAAGTTTGAGGACCGTAGCAATGAATCGATAGTCAGATATATTTTTGATACACAGGATCTTCCTAAGGAAGCAAGTGTAGAGCATACTCTATATCTCTGAATAATTATTTCCATATCATCTATAAAAGACTATATCATATTTTCTAGCCATCAAGAGTTTTCAGGAAGAAGAAAAAAATTTAGAAAGACATATTTTTGAAAAATACACTGGATTTTTATTTATGTTGTAGCTTGTTTCTTAAATTTCTTAAAGTGTCTTAATTGTTGTAGATGCCCCAAGGCATTGTGTGTTTATGGGTCAACTATGTTGCAATTTTGAACTTTTCTAGGAAGTTCTAAATAATATTTGTATAAATAAATAAAAGGATTGGGACATATATAAGCAATAGCAATTACAAAATAATAAACCAAAGACAAAGATGGTGGCAATGTGACATGCATATATATACCTGATCAATTTTGAGCGGTACAGAGATGTTGTGAAGGAGTTGAGGTTGTGAAAGCCATGACCCAATGATTGTTCGAGATAGAGGGTCCAATCCAAGACCAGCACCAGTGGGAGTTCCTGATGATGGAGCTGAAGCTGTTTTTTCAAGGACACGAACATCCCAACCAGCTAAGATGAGAGAGTGTGCAGCTGATAATCCACCTATGCTGCCCCCAACAATCACTGCCTTTGGCTTCCCTTCCCCAACCATTATTGTGTTCTCTTACCAACCCCAAGTTATCACTTATCAGTTATCACACAAATGTTTTGTGGTCATGTACAATGTTATATAGTTATATATACTTGTGCTATGTTTGTCTGATAACCAGGTTCAATTATTACGGAGACCAATCAAGTGGAGAGACTTTGTAAAACACTCGGTAAAAAGGACTAGTATAGTCCTTCACCCAATAATGCAAAGGGATACCCTAGTAATTTATATATATATAATTTATGCTTTTATTTAAAAAATTATTAATTATATTTTTATCTCCCAATTTCATTAATTTGGCCCTTTCTTTTAATTCGGTGAATTTTGTTTCTCAATTTTCAATTCTTTTAAGACCTGTTTTAAACTTTAATTTACTATGTGACATGCATGGGTTATTAAATTTTAATATATTATTACTTATATAATATTTAAAATATTGATACTAAAGAATATGTTTTCAAATACATGGAATTTTAATTTTGTAATATGTAATATGTAATACATTTCTGTTATGAACAATTTGTATTTATCTAATAATAAGTGGACGACTCTATCATAGTTTGAGTTTATCCCTATTTTATGTTCAATTTTAGTTGAAACAAATTCATGATTGGGTTTTATCTTTTCCTATAAAATAGAACTAATATGTATTGTAAACTTGGCCCAAAGAAGTGAAATACAATCTCTTCCAACTTCTCTTTTCTCCCTCAATCTCTTATGTCTTCTTATTTTTATTAATTCATAACACGTTATCAGTACGAAGCTCTAACCAAAAGGTGTGTTGAAGCTAATACATCAAAGGATATTGAAGCAATGTAAACTTTAATATTATTAATGTTTTATTTATTTATTTATTTATTTTTATTTTTTGATATATTATATATTGATCCCAAAGTACGAATATTATATGGACATGAACACATCAAAGGTATTGAGGGAAAGTAAACTTTAATGTTATTAATGTTTTATTTATTTATTTTTCTTCTTTTGATATATTATATATTGATCCTAAATGTATCAATATTATATGGACATGAACACATCAAAGGGTACTGAAGCAAAAGTAAACTTTAATATTATTAATGTTTTATTTATTTATTTATTTTTCTTCTTTTGATATATTATATATTGATCCCAAAGTATAATATTATATGGACATGAACATTTTATAAGAGATGCAAGTTCTTGAGGCATTAAAAAAAAAGAGGTTAAAAACAATTAGAACTCAACGATGCAAACAAGGCAGAAGCAATTTATAGCTTTGCAGTAACCGTGGTGTGTGTGTGTATATATATATATACATACATATTATGTTTGCATTTCATACTAATGTCAAACAGTTGACATATTGGTATCAACAATCACTGCAAGTATGACAAGTCATAGGTTCAAGATTGACCCTTGCATTCTATTTTATATATTTTCCAAAGAATGATTGAAAAATAAAATAGCGAAATTTGTCTCATATGGAATTATTTGAACTCATAGTGACACTTATCATTGTGCAACTCCAACCATTTGGGCTGATTGTCTTATTGAACTAATAATCTCATGGGCCATTTCAATCGCACCGGTCACTTAGCTTGGTTGTTGTGCCTTTATTGATGAAATCAATATTTGATATCATTTTATTAAGATGGATAATTTCACTATTATATTGACAAATTTTAATTTTAATACAAATATTTCTTTGGTAGTGGTAATTATTATTTGATGTATCAATGATATTGCTAATGTATCATAAATTATTAGTTTTAAATGTTAGCACATTTATTTTTATGATGCAAAAACAGTCAAATAAGTATGATTTTACTTTGAGAAAAAATAATTTTCTTTATTTTTCCATATATATTTAATTGTGTTTCTTGTCAATTATGATTAAACGTTATGTTGAAACATGAAAAATTAATGTTTTTTCATGAAGTAAATTAATATATGATTTATATATTTTATCATTGACAATTTGACATTAAAGCAGAGCTTTATTTGATATAATTTTTGTTATTGTTCCCTAATGATCTCCCTATGAGTTGTTTTGAAAGTTATATAAAGAAGATTATGCTTCATCAAGTTGACTCATATCGGCTTCTATTTTCTTGGCTCTACACACATGTTGAGTAGTACATTTTCCGAGGTTAGTTATTAAATTTTTATAGCTATTGTTATATTAAGAATATGCATAAGTGGATAAATTTATCCTAAATGAATACATGTGCATTGTCGTTTTGTTTTACAATATGGAATTATAAGAATGCGATAATCTCACAACATGAAATTTATGTGCTCATGTTTTAAAAATATTAGTGATGAAAAATTTTAATATTTTTTATTGAAAATGATTATACCATTATGATAAAGAGAAAAATTTGTCAATATAATTATGGATATACTTGTGCATTTGTTTATACCATTGAGTGACGTCAATACTTGTGTGAATATGATATTATTGAATGATATTGATCACATATGTTTTTTTTTTTTGAGATATTTGATGCTTGTTAGTTTTAGCAAGTTGTAACACCTAAGTTGAACTACCCATAATTACTCAATATATTAAAATAGAGGATTAAAAATTTCCTTTTAATTATATAAAATCTACCGTCAAACGGACGGAGTTTCCTTTGATTCTAAGACTTTCCAAAAAAATCAATTTAGACATGCACCTGATAAACACATTTCATATACCATTCCAGAAGCCAGCAGGGCTTAATATCAATAGTGTGCCATAGCACATCCAGAATCACAAAGTCATCAGAGTATGAAGCGGAAACATAAACATAAGTTTTTACATACAATCCATCAAAACACCCCTTTATATCTAAGAGGTTGTCCCGGGCCACCAAAAGAAACTATTTACATTTTTACAACCAAAAGAGATATCACAATATCATAATGATAAACGGGCCCAGGACATTTCCATGTCCTATGATACTAAATCTACTCTCCTTGTGAGGGAGAGTGCACCTGCTCGGCCGGGGGCTGTGCTAGCTCGATCTCAGAACCTGAAAAATGTTAAGGGAGTGAGCATTGCACATGAAATAGAAATGCAGTTTCCAAATAGACATACTGACTCACTAGGCCAAACACAATTCACAAGTAGTTCACATAGTTCATTATATCATAACTCATGTACTTATTCAATTCAGATTATTCCTTTTTATCATTCTCAATTTCTTGGCATTTCCCTTCTTTACTTTCCGTTGTCCATCTACGTTCATAATTTGCTTTCCTTTCTCTTTACTCTTATTCCCTTTTTATTTTCCTTTTTATTTTGTATGTGTCCTCAGGTCAGAGGCCCGCATACCAATCTTTTTTTACCGTGTATGCATCTTTAGGTCAGAAGCCTACATACATGCTATTTAATGAATGTATGCATCCCCAGGTCAGTGGCTTACATACATTCATTTATTAATTATATTGCTTGATAAATGTATGCATCCACAGGTCAGGGGCCTGCATACATTTATCTCATTTAAACACATTTTTAAATAAATGTATGCATCCACAGGTCAGGGGCCTACATACATTTATTCCATTCATTCAATTTTACCTGATAAATGTATGCATCCACAGGTCAGGGGCCTACATACATGTCACAATATGAATGTATGCATCCTCAGGTCAGGGGCCTACATACATTCACATTCTTGCTTACCATTATATTTCCCTTTTATCATTATTTATTTATTAGCACCAGTTACAGTCAATTATTCCATTATAAATTTCTAAACATAAACAATTGTCAACAAGCACATAACTAACAAATAGGGCACAATTATTCACATATTCACATTTATCATTTATTTCACCAATCAATTGATTCATTTGCACACTTAGAGTATCATTTTATATTATTTTGTAACATTTCATTTATATTTTTATCTCTACCCCTAGGGTTCTCTAACTATTTTCCTAGACAATTAACTCCTAATAAATCAATATATATTATTTGACTACCCATTCCTATACCAAGCCAATACCCACCCCCTTACCTTGGTGTGGTGAGTGAGCAAATGTGAATTTAAAACCTTGGTGCTTTTCTACCTTCTGAACCTCCTTAGCCTAGTGTACCACCTAAGGATAGCTAATGCCTAATGATTAGAGAGCCCTAGGATGATTGTGGTATGATGGAATAGAGCCTTCCTTGTCTTGATTTTGTGGAGGAGGTGGATTCATGTGATGGTTTCCATGATGATAGATTAAAAATTCAAAAGAAGCCTAGAGCGAGAGATAAGGGATTCGAATGAAAGGAGGGAGGTAAGAGAATGTTTCTAGCTCATTTGTTTAGCTTGGTGAAGATGATGTTAAGCTTGATCAAGGATTTGATGGAGGAGAAATAGTGTTGATGGAGTGGGTGCCCTAGAGAAAGAGAGAGAGAGAGAGAGAGAGTTGGATATGGAGGGTGAAGAAGAAAATGGTGTTGATGTTGGTTGTGTTGTTGTGTGGAGAGCTTGGTCCCTTTTCTTTTATTTTTTTCCAGCCACAAGGGTGCAACATCGTGTGGTTAGAAGCAAAACTTGGCCCCCAAGTTTTAATCCAATGGCTGAGAGCGCACCAGCTGCCGTCGCGCGCCTGAGCGCGGTTTATGTGCGCCTGAGCGCGAAATCAGCACCAGTCCAGTTTCTGGTGCATGGCGTGGGAGTTGGTGCATGGCTCTTGGGCGTTTGGCGCGCCATTCCAAATCTGGTGCGTGGGAGACGCGCCTGGGCGCACGGGAGAGCGCGCCTGAGCGAAAATCTGCCTGAACCAGCACCCTATGAATAGTGCACGCGCCTGGGCGCAAGCTGGTGCGCTTGGACGTGCAACAGAAATCCCCCCTTCGATTCGCCGTAACTTTTTCGTTAACCGTCGGATCAGGCCCGAATTTTTTGACAAGCTTCTTAATCCCTTAAACTTCATATTCAACGGTGGAATTAAATTTCTTGACATCCTATAATAAATTCCAAATTTTCTCACACCGGCTGATTTCTAATACTTAAAACGTCGATTTAACCCCCGATTCCTCTTAGATAACTTTGCCCCTTGCTACCAATGTCTCCTACACAACCCCTAACACTTATAATTACTACTCACCTGTCACCCAAAATTCTTTAAGCAATTAATCCAATTATTTCTTGTGTTTTAAGCAATAATTTCACTTAAAATAAAACTTAGGATGTTACACAAGTAAAATTATGCATAATCTTATATAATCTTGTTTTGAATTCTATTTTCATTATAAATATTTTTGTGATATTTCAAAAAATTAGTTAAATTATTGATCAACACATATATCTTTCCAACAAGAACATAAGAACATGTGCCATGGTGACATGTTTGACTCATAAAAATTAATCAATTATATATCAAAAAATATTAATACTTTCAAGTCAAGAATTGTTGACGAAAAGCTTCCACAATTTTGTACCAATTTTTTTTAATATTAAAATGGATAGGATAATTACAAATGAGTAGTATAATTTCAAATGGATTTTTGGATAGTTACAAATTGATTTTTAAAAATATTTTCAAATGTCTAAGCTCATGCTTCACTTGACCTTTTTAGGCAATGACTTATTCAAATGTATTAATATAAAAATGAAATAATAAATGAAAAAAATTAAATTTAATATAAAAACGTAAAAATTAAAGCTAATAACCAAAATTTGAATTTAAATGCCTTTTACCAACTTTTTCAAATTAATTTTCGTAAAATTTTATTTATCGGTTTCAAATCCTTTCCATCAATCAATCAATTGTATATTATAAAAAGATGATACATTTAAGACAAGAATTGCTTACGTGGAGTTTCCACAATTTTTTTAAGATTAAAATGGATATATAAGATAATTAAAAATGAGTAGTATAATTTCAAAGGCTTAAATGCCAAAATGGTCCATGTAAATATTGACTCATTTGAAATTGGTCATTGCAGAAATTTTTTTAAAAAAATTGATTTTGGTCCATGCATTGAACAAATATTTTGGTTTTCGTCCCTCCTGTTAAATTTTGGTCCCCATAATTATGTTGGTAGTTTGTTTTGGTCCCTTTGTTATTAGATTTCATAGGTTTTTGTCCTCCAATGTAATGGTATTTGAATTGGTTCTCTTATATAATGAAAGTTGTATTTTTACCGTTGAGAATTAATGCAAGAATATCATCCTTAATAGGTCATAGAATGTAATACATCATGTTTCCAGTGTTTTCCATTCACATTTAACATGAGGGACCAAAACCAAAACGTTTTGTAAATGCAGGGACCAAAACCAAAACTTTTTTTTTGCAGGGATCAATTTCAAAAGGATCAATATCTATAGGGACCATTTTGATATTTAAGCCAATTCAAATGGATTTTGGGATAATTACAAATTTATTTTTTTTAAATCTTTCAATGTCTAAAATCATGCTTCCGTTGAGCTTTCTCTAAGGAATCACTTATTCAAATATGTTAATATAAACATGAAATAATATGGAGACAAAATTTCATTTTAATATAAAATTACAGTGATTCAAAGAATTTTAGGAAAACCACGCGTTCAGAGAATTTTTCTGGGGATTTGCACCTTCGATATTTTGGCAGCGTTGCCACTCTCTGCCATTGTGAGAAAGAGAAAAGGGGCTTCCATTATGATAACATGATTGGCTAGATAGACAAGTTAGTGATGTTGGATCTCCAAGTTCTGTGAATTCAAATGAGAAGTCTAACGCACCTACACAAAGAAAATTGAACCTCTCGAACGAATTAACTCCAATACAAAATGAACCTAAGATATGCTTGATTGATGATCGAATTGAAACAACACTCAAGATATTGGGGCTGATAATAAGATGAAAGACAAAATAGAAGCTCAATTGGGTAAAGTTGATAATAATCGAGCAACCACACCTCATATTATTTTAAATAACCTAAGAGATCACACAAAGAAACCTCCAAATATCTGGGAATCCTTTAACATTGAAAAACTTAAGAACGTTGGGGAGAAACTCAAATTTGCTTCACCAGAAAGAAAAGAGGATGTAAAATTTGCTAAGATTAGATCAAAAGAAGTAGGATTGGCAATGAACCGAGCAGCTCGAAATTCGTTCGATACTCGATTTGTTACATAGCTCGTGAACTTGGCTCATGAGAAAAATGAACCAAACTCGAATTGGAAATTGAGTTCTGAACTTGAATCATGTATAGTTCGATTCGTTTGCTCATGAACAGGTTCGATAATATAATATAACATAATATATATATATATATATATATATATATATATATGTGTGTGTGTGTGTGTGTGGGGTGTGTGTGTGTTAAAATCAGTTTTTTAATTTTTTCTAGCTTGCATTTTTTTAAACATTTGGAAATGGGTGTATTAATTACAAAAAATATTTGAGATATATTCAACGTGATAAAACATAAGATATTATATAAAGTCATAACTTATAAAGATAATGAATTTTTTATGTAAACAAAAAAGTAAATGCTAAGAAAAAAAGAGTTAAAGAATTTAAAATAACAAGAAAGGAAGAACGAAAAAGATAAAATAAAAAACGGTAGTAGCATATAATTTGTGTTGGATGAATTTTATTTTATTTTATTTTTTGGTTTGGTTTACATGGGAGGTCTGAGACTAAAACTCATGACCTGGGGAAGGGGAAATCTTAAATGTTCATGCAGCCACCAACTGAGCTGTCTTACGCGGACGAATTTGATGAATTTTATTTAGTGTATTATTTTACGTAATGCATTTTGTGAAAAAAAAAAAAAAGTTAATCATTATTTGAGTTAACAAACTGAACTATTTCTAACTTACGAGCTGAATAGTTCGTAAATAGTTTGTGAACAATTCGCGAACTCAATTGAACCGAAATCAAATCTTAAAAATAAATCAATTCAAAGCTCAATTCGAACTATTTATTAACCAACTAAACCGAACTGGTTCAGTTCGGCTGTGGCCAATCTTAGCTGTTATGTTGTTTGCTCTGTCCCGGAAGCTGACCCACCTTACTCCATTATGAATGGTTTAACTTTTCGAAGTGGATTTGGGATCATTCGGATGCTGACAGAATTCTTCAATGTATTTGGTGATATTTAAAAGTGACAGTTGTAAGAATTATTACGTTCTTGAAAATAATGTGCTACAATTGGATTCAAAGGCTCAAAGTTTTCCTTTGGGTTTTTTCCTTGTATAGGTGATGTCTGAATTTCACTTTTTGTGACCCAACTAATCCATCTCGATCTCTTAAATTTTTTTCCTTTGGATTTAATTGCATAGGTTAGACCTTAAATATAGCATGATATGCCACATAGTAGATCTGTATTTTTCCCGTTTTAAAATCTTGAATAATTGAGAGAGTTTGGGAATGTTGAGGATTCCATATTTATAGTGATAAAGGTGATTTCTTTTCTATTTTTCCTAATTTAATTAATTTCTTTCCTTTTGTTAGAGCAAGTCAAATCCAAATAACTTTTTTTCAATTTCAAAATTTGGTTGTGAGTCAATCTGAATTTTTATCTACTATACTTATATAAAAAATCCCTTTTTGAAGCATCACGTTTGTTCGCTTAAAGAATGCTCGCATCAAAGCATTTGAAGATAAATAAAATTATCTCTAATTAAAATTATAATTATTGATAATTAAATAAATAATTCAATTTATTTAATCTTATATGTGAAATAATTATCCTTAATTGTCGAAATTAAATAAATAATTCAAATTTATTTAATCTTATCTGTGAAATAATTATCCTTAATGGTCGAAATTAAATAAATAATTCAAATTTATTTAATCTTATCTTCATGTGAAATCATTATCCTTATTTTTACAAATTTTCCAAATCATTATATATAGTACGCAATATGCATTGGATGACTCCTCAACAATATTTTAGCATTTGTGCGAAATGGAATTGACTCACAAATTTATGGATATTCAAGTAAACAGCAATCTCACAATTATATTTACCTTCAATTTTTTTATTTTTTTGTCGTTAATTTTTTTTTAATTCTAATAATTCGCGTTCATTTTAATTTATATTGTTTGATTCTTAAGTTTCTATTTAAATACTTACTTTAATTTAGTAATTTGTGTGCACTATTAATCAAAATGTAGTTTGTTCAAAATTTTGAATTTGGTGTAACCAATTATGTGGTCAGGGATTGGAGAAAGACAAGTGGAGGAGTCTATCTCGGCAAAATAAATAATGCTCAACAAGTTTTTTGTAGTAATTGATTCTTCAATTGCAAGCGACAATAGAGTACATCAAAATCTAACGTTGCATTAATTGTTTCAGCGTGGCTATCATAAACTACTAAGGAATATGATTATTTATTGTTATATGCACGAATGACTTTTTTAATCACATAAACAGTGAAAGATGGCGTATGACGGTGGCCGATATACCAAATCCTACCGTTTTATTTTCTTGAGAGATTCAAGTTTTAATTTAAGAAGATCTCATTTATGACTGAGGTAATATAATAATAGGATTTGATTTTTTTTCTATAATATATTTTGTCTAATGTAATAGATAAAAATCATCCTATATAAAAAAATAGGCTTTAATTTTTATGCTTGATATAAATATTTTTTTGTTTTTTGTTTCTTATTGTGACAAGAGAATTAAAACTATTGATAACAAACCAAATGTAATCATCCTATATAGTAGAAGGATTTGATTTTTCTTCTATAATATATTTTGTCTATTGTAATAGATAAAAATCATCTTATATAAAAATAAGATTTGATTTTATGTTTGATGTAAATATTTTTTTGTTTTTTTATTGTGACAAGAAAATAATTAAAACTATTAATAACAACCTGAATTTATTTAACAATATTATCTTTCATTTTTTTTCCTCATATGATATGGACCATTAGTTCGAGATCAATTAATAATTTTAAAAATCAATTGCGAAAAAAACTAAAAATTATGTTAATAAACTAAATTTATGGTTTGGTAAAAATTATGTTGATAAACTAAATTTATGTTTAGTCACTCACATCGCTACTAAGATTTATATTACTACATATTATGTAGAAGTGTGAATATATATATATATATATATATATATATATATATATATATTCCAATAAAACTTTATTTTTCTACCACATTCTTATATTATCCCACTGCTGTTTAGGTATATAGAGATTACGGCTTATTTAAAAAAATTAAACTAAGAGTCATCTTCTTTGCTGTTGGCACATGTCTCCATTTTTTAATATTAAGATATTAGAAATGTTAAAAAAGAAAAGAAAAAAAAGCAAGATTAAGATCCAATAAGATAAAGATAATCATAAAAAATAATAAAAATATTTAGCTTGGGATAAGATAAAGATTTTTAGGATTCAATCTTATTATTAACTTGAGATAAGATAATTGATTTAAAAGATAAAAATATTTAATTATGATTAATAACAACAAATGTGATAATCATATTTTAAAAAAAAAATACTAATTGTAAAAAAAAAACACTACTTCACCAATCACATATATATAAAAAAAATCAAAATGTTCAATTATGATTTAATATTTATTTATCATAATAAATTTGACAATCATATATAAAAATGTCAATCTATCCACAAAATAATTAAGGAATATCTCAGATAAAAAAGTGTTTCATTTTTATTCATATGAGGAAGTAAAAAATTTATGATCATTTAGATTAATTTTTTTAAGTATAGGATTGGATTTGAATTCTTACCTTTTCATATAATTATTTTTGGTTGTTGTTTAATAATAATATTTACTTTATAATAAAAATAACAATAATATTTAATAGAAAAAAATTAAAATATCAACAACCCGTACATTGCACGGGACAAGAGCTAGTTTAATAATATTTTTTATTTTGGATACTAACAAATTAGAATAGAATATCATGTTCCAAAGAAAATAGGAAAATAAATATATTATATTTCATTAATTTTTCTTTTTCGAAAATAATAATTATTGATTACTGTGCTATGTGACATATCTAGTTGAGACGTCACTTCACCAAATAAGTTTCACGTGAATTTTTTTTTTCGCAGATGATGTCTAGACTTTCACAATTTGGCGGCCCAACTAAATCCATCTCGATCTTACGGAACTCCACTTTGTGGGCAGGGGTATCCCAACGCGTGCCTCTCCATTCTTATGGATGTCGAACTCGAGACCTCATAATTAAAGAACCTAGTGAGTTACCACTAGATCAACAGCACGTTGTTCACGTGAATTTTTTTTTTCTGAAGAGCCATGTGCTGCAAACATTCAGTTTCGAAATTGTACAGTAGGCATTAATTATAATATAATATAAAAATCTCATGCAATTGTGCTTCATATTTATTTTTTTAATGTATAATATTTTTTTAGGTTTGTTTAACCTCAGCTCTAGGGTTAAGGATAAAAAGTTAAAAATAGTAAATAAACTTAAAAAAACTAAATTCATTGTCACTTGAATCATTAAATGTTTAGTTTTTCCATAAAAATGCATTTCTTTCACTCTCTTATCCTCAGCCCTAAGAGTTAAGGTTAAGAAAATCCTTTTTTATAACCTCAAAATCAAATATTTAAATATTATGATATATAGAAAAAATATTTGACAACATACTTGGATAAATAATTGTGAATTAATATGATAATAATTTATTTTTAAAAAAGTAAATTCATCTTTAGATTGTAATTGATCGAATAGTTGAGAAAATGATATTCAAATATTGAGAGAAAATAATTTTATTCAAAAATCTGAAGATAATAACATTCGCCTAATATTAATATTAATATTAACATTAATATTAATATATATATATATATATATATATATATATATATATATATATAAATCAAACCAAATAGTTAAGAATTGCCTAGAGAATATTATTTTAATAATAAATCACCTGACATGCCACATGGTATGTTGCTTCATTTTTTTTAACCTTTGACGTGAGAGTACGGATGCGTATGGTACTCACGGACACGGGTAGTACATATCTATGCTTATACTTACGGATATTTACACGGATAATGGGTACCGACGAATATCACAGGTTTTAAATTTTTATCATATAATTATATAAATTATTATACATAAAAATAATTATAAACTGAATAATTACATACATATGATAAATGTTTATCATTATATTCATATTTAAAATTCAATATGAAATATAAATAAAAGAAAATTTATAAGTTCTCAAATTAATAAAAAATAATATATGTACATATAGAGAGCAGAGGGGATCAAGTTACTCCAAGAGTAACTCTTTAAATTTACTCTCATTCATATCCGTTCATTTTAATTAAATCTGAAGGCTCTAATTCATTCACTAAAAAAGGCATGTGATCTTTTCATTCCATAAAAAAAACATGTGATCTTTTCTACCTCAAATTCCCTGTTCCCTTTCTTCCTTCCTCCATTCATGTTATTGTCTTCCCTTTTAATTAATCTACTAATGGTTTTTTCTTTTCTTTCTCATTCACCTAATGTTTTCAATATAAAAATTTCACTAAAATTAAATGTACTCATCTGCATTTTATTGATGCTACTGTTTGTTTTTTTTTTTGAAGCCATAGCCAATTGTATTTCTTTTTAGTAAATTAAATCATGTCAATGACTTAATTGTTTGGTCAATAAACACTGGTTACGGTGGATCAGTTATTTGGTATCAATTAAAATTTTTACTTTACCATTTTTGTTATGGTTACGGTATCTCAATTATTTGATCAATAAAAACTGGTTCAGTCTTTCAACTCTCGAGAATCAATTAGATCATGCATTTTGTGTGAGTCACTATAACCATTAATGAGGATAATGCAACAATGTGAATGAATGAATGAAAAATAGATAGGGAACAAAAATAGAAGGAGATCTTGGCGGAGAGAATATCACATGTTTATCACATGTCATTTTTTAATGAATTAATTAGAGCCTTTAGATTTAATTAAAATGAATGGAGGGGATTGAGAGTAAATTTAAAAACTTAATATTGGAGTAAGTGGATCCCCCCTCACATATATATATAATATTTATTAGTAAAATATTATTTTATATATGCGACGACTACTCGCAGGGCGAGTATTATAATATCCATCCCCAGCCGTAAGGGAATAGTGCTGACACCAGTTGCAGGTACCTACAGGCATGAGTATTTTGCCCATCCCTATGTGAGAGATTAGATTTTTAAGGGACTCTATTTTGCAAGTATATGGACTCAAAAATATACTACTCCTTTCGGTCCTTAATATAAATCTATTTGACTAAATTTTATATCATTCAAGAAAGTTAGTATTGTTAGTGGTATTGGAAATGTAAGTATTCGATATACTTTTTTAAAAATAACTATAAATATTATTGGGAATGTTAAAAGTATGAAGTAAATAAGGATGTTTATGGAAAAGAAGTAATTAATGTTTTTGAAAATTGAAAATGTGGATTATATTAAATAAAAAAATATTCAAATGAGACTTATATTTAAGATCGGTGAAAATAGTTTTTAACACGTGTAATGCATGGGTTGTTTATTTTTATAATGCTTTTTTGATGGAAGATATTTATAAATAAAAGAAAATTTACATGTTCTCAAAGTAATAATTTTTTTTAAATATATATATATATATATAAAATATTTATTAGTAAAATATTATTTTATACATGCGGCTACCCGCAGGATGAGTATTATAATACACATCCCCAATCGTAAGGGAATAGTGCTGATACCAGTTGCGGTACCTGCAGACATGAGTATTTTTTTTGCCCACCCCTACTTGAGAGATTAGATTTTTAGGGGACTCTATTATGCAAGTATATGGACTCAAAAATATATTACTTCTTTCAGTCCTTGTTATAAACATATTTGACTAAATTTTACATCATTCAAGAAAGTTAGTATTGTTAGTGTTAATGGAAATATAAGTATTCGATATACTTTTTCAAAAATATTCCTATAAATATTATTGGGAATGTAAAAAGTATTGAGTAAATAAGGATGTTTATGGAAAAGAAGTAATTAATGTTATTGAAAATTGAAAATGTGGCTTATATTAAAAAAAAAATATTCAAATGAGACTTACTCGTTTTAGATATGAGATTCCTTGTCATCGAACTGAGCTTAATCTCAGCATCTCAATGAGATTGTTATCTTGGAATTAAAGGCTATTGAATCCCCTGTTAGAGTCCGGTTTTGGCAGTTGTTGATGATCCATATCCACATGAAAGAATATGTTGTTGCAATGTATTTTGCTTTCCGTTTAACTATTATTAGTGTGATATTTTTTGCACCATTTCTGATATATATGAATAAGATACACATTTCCCTTAAAAAAAATCGGAAAAATAGTTTTTAAGTGCATGTTTGGTTCTGTGGTGAGTTAGTCCAGAATCAATTCTGGAATGTCAACGCTACTAACAATTGCTTATACACCAACGTTATTTTGGGATCGGAATTGATTCCGGAACGGGAAACCAAACATGCCCTAACTCGTGTAATGCATGAGTTGTTTATTTTTATAATGTTTTTTTGGTGGAAGATATTTTTAAACGAAAGTTGTTATGCGTGGCAGTGGAATGTGTGATTGAGGTTTTTCTGAATATATCAACCAATCCCGATCCTTTTTATGATTTATTTTATTTTATTTTTTATTATGGCATTTTTTTTTTGGTTTTTTGAACGTTTTATGGTAATGTTACATCTTTCCCAAAATATATACTTTTATAGCAAAAGTTGCTTGATATGGTAGTGGAATGTGTGATTGTGATTTTGTCGTATTAACCAATCAGCCACTGTTTTTTTTTTTTTTTTTTATAATAATTGATTTTTTTATCATGCTAATGTTACATCTTTCCCTATATCATGGTAACTTACTTTCATTTTTTTTCAATTATAACTTATCTTCATTTTTTTTTCTGCTATAGATAATATTAGTATTAAAACTTAAATTATATATATATATATATATATATGTTCCTAAAATCAAGTTTCAAATTTCAATTGAAACAATCAATTTTATTTTTTTTTACACTAAAAGTATCCCCCAGTTGCCTTTACCAACAAAGCATTTTTCATACCTACGACAAAGATCGAACCCCTGACATCATGCTTAAGAACCCAGCTATCTACCAACTGTGCTGGACTTTGTTGATAATTGAAACAATCACTAGTTAATTAATTCTTAATTTTGAAGAAGTTGACATATGGCAAAACCCTTACTCAAATCACACCATAGCGTGTGAAATATGAAGCTCTCACCGTAAAAATTTTATTTTATTTTTTTTTTTAGAAAAACCTTCTTATTTAAGATAAAGATTAAGATTTTGCATAATTATTAGTAATTATAAATACACCAGTTTTGAGCCTGTGCATTGTATAGGTGGATTATTTATTTAATAATTTTTGAAAATATTATTTAGTTATTTTGCATCGTGAAATTGAATCACCTTTGAAAAAAAAAAAGTTATGACATTAAGAATCAAAGTATAAACAAATTATAATTTATTGAACCCCTTGATTTTGTAGATAATTTTTCACTCCATCATCCAAATAAAAAAAAAATAATTTTTTTTTGTTGAGGTAATTTCAATATTCTTGATTGAGCATCTATTATTCTCATTTGTATCTAATAGGATATCTTGTATAAATGAAAAGTAACAATTTTAAATTATTGCTTGTCTATTCGGAAAAATAAGATAAGTACGGACACATTTAAACTTGTTCAATAAAAGACAGAAACGACGTACAATTTTCACATGTTGATGTTTGTTTGTCCACTCGTTCAATATCTCTATATGAAATTTTATTCACTAAAGTGACATTTTAGTCTTAGAGAGCTTTAATTTTAGTCTTTGACTTTTCAATAATTTCTAATTAATCATTTATTTTGAAAAAAATTACTCACATTAGTCACTAACAACTTTCTTCGTTTATAAACGTTAACTTTTACACACGTGACCATGTAATAACATATATGACTTCTGATTGTTGTGCTGCTGTCACAGATTTATCAGCTGTTGTATTTTCTACGACTGTCACAACTTTAGCAGCTACCTTATCTGCAACTGCCTTAATTTATGCAGCTGTCTTAACTGTCTCTTCAGCGGCCTTAGCCTCTTTTCATCCAATTTTTGTCTTTTGAATTCAACATCATGTGTGAGATGTTAACGATCACATGTGTATATGTTATTTAAAGGCTACTTGGATAAAACGTTAACGTCTATGAACAGAGAAAGTTGTCAGATACTAATATGAGTAACTTTTTTCAAAGTGAGGACTAAAGAGAAATTATCGAAAAGTCAGCGACTAAAGTGAAAGCACCTTAATTATAAAGTGAAGGACTAAAGTGACAGTTTAGTCAAATTTTATTCTTTTTTTTTCTGTACTTTTTGGTCAGTACCAGTACCACGGGTGTCCCCAAGAGCACCCTTAATACTAGGGAACCGTTGAGACTAATCCTGCACGAGGTCGCGTTCCTATGCCTCTTCCAGCGAGGTGTGTTAACCGGGAATCGAACTTGAGACTTCTTAGTCTCAGGCCCCATTCCCAAGTTCTTAAGTTAGCAGGATCGCACCACTTGAGCTAACCCCGTTAATAATTTTATTCTTTTTCCATACATATAATATCTTTGCAATAAAATGTACACATACGATAAGAAATCAATTTGTAGTACGTTGTATTTACTGCGTGTTTGTTAATGTTGTTTATAATTAGATTTTTTTTTCTACCGCGCAACAGGGTAATTAATCTTTTTGACATTGTCGGGCTCTTTTGGGTAGTCTCTCAAAGAAGCCTCTTACATTCGCAAGAGTCAGGGATCGAACCTCCAGCCACGTGATTAAGTAACAACATATCCCTCACCATTTGTGCTAATCTCCACTAGTTATTTATAATTAGATGAAATGATAGTTTGATGATGATCCAAATTTAAATACGAATAGCACAATGAAAAGTGGCAAAACATTTGAATTTAAATTTTTTGAAAAAAAATGTTGAAATAAGCATAAATGATTTGCAAAATCCGTGTCAAGTATATCTTAATTAAAAAATGTTACTGAATTTTTTTTTTAATAAATTTGGTGGATTCATCCTTTGCGCATAATTTTATTTAAATATTAATATTTATTCATAAAAAAGTAAGTTATCCTAAAAAAATTAAGTTGTAAATATTTAAATATAAATATTTATTCATAAAAAAGTAAGTTATTCTAAAAAAAATTAAGTTATAAATATTTTTTTATACACAGTTTTTTTTTACGGGAATAAGGAAAAGGAAATTTAAATCTACCAAATGGTGGTGCCTAGAATCGAATTCGGGACTTCCAAACTCTTGAATTTTAAGATTCGGTACATGACCATTTATTCTTAAAAAAGTAAGTTATCCAAAAAAAATTAAGTTATAAATAATAAATTAGTATTGATGTGGATGATATTTGAAATTTAATTGAAAGATGTTGTTTTTAGGTGAGCAGGATTTAAACCGACCTAATGACCTAGACCAAAACCGTTTGTTTATGGTCGAGTCGGACTCGCTTTCATGCATGTGTCAAAAGGGGACAGACCCATTCAAAAAAATGTTACCTAACACCGGATACAAGATAGGTTCGAATTTAATTCAAGGTCATCTGACTCAACCATATACATGTTAACATTTAAAAAAAAAATTAATAAACACAGTATTATTTTAGTTTTATATTATATATTTGTTCAATGCATTACAATATTTGGTCGATATTGCATATTCATATTAGCTCAATGCTCTAAGTCTTAGATAACCGTTAGATAGTTTAATTTACTTAATGTCATAGAATCAAAGTATGGTGATACATAATTTTATTTTACATTATATTATTTATTTTTATTTATGCATCCATGGATGAAAAGACACAAAATTAGTACCAAAAGCTACATAATACAAGTTGATGGAACTTCATTGAATTACTTCTGTCAGCTAAGAAAAGATTGAAATTTGGGTAATAAAGTGGTTGATCTTTTGGATACAAGTTAGCTCTCTTTTTTCTAGTTTTTTTTTTTAATCCTTATTATAAGATATTATATAAATGGTATTTTATAAACAATATTTCCCTGGTTTAATTATTTCTTTTAGGAGCAAATGAAATCTTGAATTTAAATTTAGCATTTTTGTTAACTTCGAAATTTGACTTGGCATTACTTTGATCCCACTTTTTGACTTGTGATTCCTGTTCCGAGCTAACCCGGACCCGAGTCCTCATCTTATCCCTTCTTAATTAGACCCAAATATGTTCAGGTTCTTTCGGGTTTAGGAATGGGTACGTGTTTAAAAATGATTCTGATAAAATTTTCGGATGGGTGACGGCCAAGACAAACCCGTCACAACCAGTCTCACACTCACCACTATTTTTGGATTCTTTCTAAGATAGTATGGGAGTGGTTTATGAAGTTTCTGCCCCATCACGAGTGTCGAATTCATCAGGAAGTGGTGTTGTGACAACCGCGACAAGATCTGGTTCTTGATTTGTATTTGGATTATCGATTGATGGTTGGTGTGGGGTTCACAGTTTATCGTTCCCACAAATGTTGCTAATGTTTTTCTCATGAAAACAAAGATCCTTTGTTATGGATGTTTGGTTTGGTGTGAGGGAGGTCTCCGTTCTACATACTCGTTCGAACTTGTGTTCTTTTAAGGCAGTCAAGACTACATAGTTATTATGGACAGACGTTATTACGGTGCATGTGCGGGCTAGTTGTTGCATTACGATCTATATCCTCTTTGAGTGAGTTCAAATTTAAGCCACCCCCACCAAGGATCCTGAGACGAGGATGCTCTTAATACTACTATTGTTGATGAACACCAAATCTTCACGGTGATGTTATGGTCAATATGTCACCGTGAACCTTTCATTGTGTATTTTCTGCAAGGAGTTTCTGTGTGGTATATTTGATGGATTGTATCGTTATATCTTGCCTTTCTCATGAGATAGTATTTATAGAATCTTTCATGGATAAAGTATTTTTTTTCCAACATTATAAATAATATGGATAACTATTTAAATGAAATGATTATCATTTTGTAGAAAATTTGCAATGGATAAATATTTTAGTAATTGTTTTGACTAATGCAAAACAATGCTACATTCATTTCAAAAAGTGAAACAAATTAAATCAAAACGATTAAACAATTAGGATCAAGATTCATTAGGATCTTATCCTATGATTAACTTGATATAAGATGACCAGTGAAGATATAAAAAGAAATATAAGCAACAAATAAATCAAATATAATATCAATGATTATACAATTTAAAGCTGGATCAGATAAAATAATGATGTAGACTATCTTTAATTAAATATTAATTTAAATAAATGAATGATTGTCCATATGTAAAGATTTTTTGCACGATAAAAAGTCTAATGATTGTTGTAACGCGGTAAAATTTTTATGGGAATACAAAAGTCGAAGAGATCGTGAACTAGTCTTCTTCTCTTCTCTTCTCCGTTTTCCTCTCTTCTGTGATAGCGGTAGAAGGGGAGGGAGAGCCCTGATTCTCCCTCCCCTTCCTTTGGTTGGTGTGTGGGTTTTTTCTCTCCCAGTTATATCTGGGTTAAATAAATAAGTCTTGCCTTTATGCAAGTGGTGTGGTTTTTCTTGTCCTAGTTTCATCTGGGTTTTAATTTGTTTTTGTGAGTTTGAGTGTGGGAAGGTTTTTTATTTGTCCAGATCTGATGACCTTCCTATCTCCTCCAATAATTAGAAGATTGATATTCAGGGCAGCTTTTCCCTTCCAGATCTTTGTCTTCTCCTCTGTCCAGTGGCTCTACCTCATCAGATATGAGATTCTTTGTCGCCGAATTGTGCTTACTTCCGGCATTGATGAGATAGTTATCTTGGAAACAAAGGTTGTTGAATCTCTTGTTAGAGTTCGAAGCTGGATGTTGATGATGATCCTGATTGTACTATTTTCTGTTATGGAATGAATTACATATTTTCCTTTAAAAAAAATGATTGTTGTAACACTCCGAGAAAAAAGAATACAATTGATGCTTTGTATTGAATATAATTAACAACTGATTGATTAAAGTTAAAAGTTTGTGAAATAGAGCGCAATCAAATATGTCATATTCTTAAAAAAGAATGTTACATGACATGATTTTTATCTTAGAGATAGACAAATTTATTGTTTTAAATTTATGTGATTGATAAATTTATTTATTTTGATATTAAGTAAATACAATTTAATAAAAAAATAAAAAATAAAAATAAAAAACCCACAGGCAAAAGAATACTACATGATTCAACATGATAAGTATAAATAAAAATGCACATCAATAGTCAAAATTTCAAAAAACAAAAAAGCTTAAAAAACAATCATACTCATACGGCACGTGCAACAAATATTTACAAGTAATTATTTTTTTATTCGATTAATATTAAAAAAATAAATAAATAAATCATAAAACCATATATCAAACATAAGAGGCTGATTTAATTATGATTATCATAGCATAATATTTCAAAAAAAAAGAACAATCATTATTCTAACTAACGTGACGAGTGCCTATTGTCTCGTGTTTATGCTCGCTTTTAACGATAAGCAAATAATCAAGCAAGAATAAATGGGTTCGTAAACTTAGTGAAGCTTTAGGCTTTCATTATATTGAAATAAAGTACAGAGAGATTGATACAAGGAAATGACTTCCACAGTTATGGTGTTTTTGCCAAGGGAGGGGTGTGCGCTTTCGCTTTACACTCTCCTCTATGTTTCTAGTCTCAAGCTTCAGAGGAAGCTTCTATTCCTTTCCTCTCTTTTGTACTCTTTGTGTTTAGTGGTTGTTGCTGTGTGTTGTTCTCCATGTGTTGTTGTGTACGTTGGAGGAGGGTCTTTTATAGTGTCCTCCTTGTCCACTGGTCCTTGCCTTTTTCTTTTGGTCCATTGGTCCATGCCTCTTTTCCTTCTTTGTAGCAGCTGCCTTCTCTCTTTGCAGAGCCCATTTTGTCTCCTTTCCCTTTTTGAGCTTTGTTATTAATTGCTCACAGTGGGAGGCATACAAGGCTTGCCTTTTTGGTCTTTCCTCTGGGAAAGGGCTGCATGAGGTAAGCCAAAGATGTTCTGGCTTCTCATGCATGTTCCTCATAGTCCTGGGGGAACTGAAACCCCTTGTCTGCACGTGTGCGCTCTCCACAAGCCTTATTCCATGTTCGCTCTCATTTATCATGGCTTTCTTTGTAAGTTTCCATGACACCTGGGATGCTTTGGGAGGATATGTTGTGCTCATTGCCACCAATACGTCTTGCTCTTCTCTTGGGCACAACATCAAAATGTGACGCCTTGATGGCTGACGCTCTGGGCATGTGGCGCTCTGGGCAGCTCTTGGTGTTTGCACGCCTTTCTCAGTGTCCTTTACTGTTTTATTTTTGTTTGATGATTTTTGGGCTTTAATATGGATTGGGCCTTGCAATTTGGGCCACCAGATATTGGGGTACCAACAATTGCCCCCTTTGCAGTGAGAAGGGAAGGATTTCCTTTTCAGTGCAAATCCTGTTTTGTTTTCCCCTCTCACCTGTTTCTCCTTTTCCTTGTTTTTATTCCACGTGTGAGCAGGGGTAATACCCATCAGTTACTTGCACGTTCCCCCACTTCCTTGTGCAGTTCAAAAACTCCCTCCTTCAAACTCTTCAGTTCCTCTTTTCTCTCAATCACTCTTTCATTCATTCTCTCTCTCTTTTCAAAACTTCTTTACTTTATCAGTAAAACTCCTTCCTTTTCTTCTTGCTTCGTTACCCTTCTCTTCTCCACCGTTGCCATTTTCTTCTTCTATTTCAAATTTCCTTTCACTATATCTCCCTCTTTCTTGTTACTTTTTGCTCTTGCCATGGGGAAATCAAAATCTACTCCCACTGTTGAAGATGATACTGTTCCTTAAGAGGTTGAGGAGGAGACCTCTCTTCCAAACCCCATCACTTACTGTTTCATGCAAGGTTTCCCTTGCCCTCGTTCCTATCCCATGGACGCTGGTCACCGTCGCTGGGCAACAGGGGTGAAGGCGACGCTTCCCTTTGGTCCTTTCCCTGAGTCTGGTGACCTTCTCAACGGTCCTCCCACCAAGGCGATGGTGATTCCTGAGAGTACTGTCAAACTCATCTCTCTTCCCTCTTATCACAAGGACCACCGCGAGCTGGGTCCCTCATTGCTCCGCTCTCGCCTCCGTCGTGCGGAGTTTCCATGGGTAGACTTGAATTTCAATGTCCGCATCGGCGGGACTACTGGGTGGCAGGATTGGGTCAACCATGTATTTGCAAGTGACCCTCCCTTTGTGGAAGTTCTTAAGAAGGTTGGAAAAGCTGAAGCGATCAAGGTGTCTCCCCGGATTGGCGCTAACCGTAGGCCAGATGATTTATTCGCCTTGATTCAGCGTTGGTGATCTTCAACACACACATTCTTGACGTCTTGCGGTGAGTTCGCTCCCACATTGGAGGATGTAGTTGTCTTGCTCAAACTTCCTTCTTTTGGAGCTGACGATCTTGATATAACTGGGGTGGATGAACACCTTTCTGATTTGGCTTTGGAGTTGAAGGCGGCTTCTATTGCTAGCGCCATGTATTCTCAAGAGTTGTTTCAGCAGAGGCGTGCTTCGCTTGTAGAGGGTTCTTCATCTCAGAAGGTCAGGGGTACGGGGAATTTGGTCCCCAAGGAACAAAAGGTGAACCAGCGCTCTTCGCTCAAGTACACATTCGCTAGTTGGGTTCGGTATTTTTACGGTGACTTCCATGATGGCAAGTTTCATTCTGGTCCCGTGAAGGATCAACGACTTCGCCGTGCTGCTTTTGTAGCTTTCTGGTTAAGCAGGTACGTGTTTCCAGGCCCTCCGTGGGAGTCTGTTAGTCCTTGCGTTTTTCTGTTTGCTTGCATTTTGGCTGAAGGGACGCGCCTTCCCCTTCCCTCATTTTACTTGGGCGGTTTATATGCTCGTCTTGATCAAATAACTGAGCAGATGAAGATTTCTCATGGTCGCTTTCCTATCAATTCTTACGCTGACTTGGCCTTTCTTCAGTATTTTTTATTTGAGCGCTTTAAAAGAGTACGGTCCGATTAGGCTTGCTCCTTCTGATGACGCCTCGGGCCTTGAACCCCGTGCTTGGTGTTGGACCAAAGGCTGTCCCAGAGAGCCTTTGATTTCTGTTATTGATCAAGAGGATCAATTCGTTTTTCGCCCTTACTTGGATAACATTCTGGAAGGATGTGACCCCCTGCACCCTTTGTATAATGAGGAGCGCCTTGTCTCCCGAAATGATGCTGAGAATCATGCTGAAGGCATGTATGACTTATGGAAATTAATCTTGACTTCTCGTTATCTCTCTGGCTTTGTTCCTTTGGATAACAAGAGCGCCCATGGGGGTGCCTTGTGGCCTTTTGTGTATCGCCCCGATCGTGTTGCGAGGCAATTTGGGCGCGATCAACCTCCGTGCGCTCTTCTAATTGATCAAGTCTCTCTAGAGGAATCTGTCAAAGCTGTTCTTTTTGGTGTGGATCCTGACGCTTCAAGTGTTCCTTTGGTTTACATCCCTCCTCTTCATGTTGGAGGCGTCTTGCGCAGTTGGGTAACATCTCATAAGGATATTCTGCAACATCTCCAAAGCTTTGAAGCTACTCCAAAGCGCACCATTCCCGCTCTTCTATCCATTGTGTGTAATGATCCCTACTATTCTACCTCTGTGAAAAAGGGAAAAGGTAGCTTTCTTTCTGATCTCATTTGCTTTATTTGTTACTTTGTTCATTTATGCCTTGTTTTCATGATTTGTTTTGTTTGTTTCAGCTGAAGCGGCTCCTTCTGTTCGCAAACGCAAAGCCACTGGGTCTTCTCCTTCCGCTGTTGTGATATCAAAGCGAGGTAAGAAACAGACTTCCTCTCCAGCCTCTTCTGCTCCTAAATCTTCTTCTAAAGGTGGAGGCAAGAGTGATGCATCTTCTCAAAAGGGGAAGAAGGCTACTACGGTTGCGCCTTCCCGTCGGTCTTCCCGCTTGCAAGTTCACGATGCTCCTCCTGCTCCTGCTTCTCCAATACATGTTGACTTAGTCGAAGACGAGAGCGAAAATGAAGAAAATTCAGGTGACGCTCTCTTGGCTTATTATGATATTTCAAAAGGGGATGATGATTCTGCTGAGGGTGAGAGCGATGACGCTGGTGAAGAGAATCCCTTAGGTTCCGCTTCTTGCCTCCCCTTTTCTTCTTCGTCGTGGCCCTTTTCTTTCCCTTTGGCCTTTCTACTCTTTGTTATTATTGCACTTTCTAAATTTCAGTACTGATAAGCATTTTTATTTTTGCTATTCTGTTTGTTTGTTTTGTTGCAGGTGGCTCTGGTGGTCGTGGTTCAGAACCCAGATAAATTAGGCAAGACAAAAACAAAACAAAAACAACTTGCACAAAGGCAAGACAAAACCCAGATAAATTAGGGAAAAACAAACCCACACCCTTTCCCGAAGGAAGGGGAGGGACAAATTTTTCTCCCCTACCGAGAAACAGCAAATGAAAACAAGCAGGAGCAAAGGAATGAGGATGGGAGGGACTCGTAGAGAGAAGCGGGAGCTTCAGGTTTATGTTTTCATTCTAAGATAATTGTAATAATATGTACTGTTGTAATTAGCTCAATTTTTTAATCAATATATCCTTTGAAATATTGAATATTTTTATATATATTCTTAAATCTGCTAATAATACTATCAAACAAAAAACAATCAGAATGTTTAGTCTAAAGTTAATTTTAATTAATCATGATAAATATGATAAATCTATCCAAAAATGTGTTAATTTATCCATCAAATAAATGGGTAATACTCTGACTATGGGCATATATGTAAGACTTGACCTTAACTGGATTGTTGTCCTATGATAATGGAAGAGTTTTAGTTCTCAACCCCTATGCTTTAGCTTCCAAACTACATTTTAAAATAAAAATGACCATAATACCCTTAGTACATATTTTCCCTCCAATCTCCAAACCACTCACCTTCATATTCAAACCCCAAACCCCAAACTTCAAACCTCCTCACCATCTTTTACAAGTTTCTTCTCAAACCTTTCCTATTCAAACCCTAGATTTCATGTGACACCCTTCATTTCCATATAAAAAGATTTATTTTAAAAAAAATTCCAAATAATATAATTCTTTATGGACTTAGTGAAAAAGGATTAATAAAAATTTTCTCTTGATATTGGTTTGTATTTCTCGAAAACCCTTGGACTTGTGTTCAAACTTTAAATCTTCTTATATTAAATTAAATTGAATCCGACATAATAATCTTAGAAATACCAAAGCTCGGAAAACTCCGAAATCGACAACATTTTCATTACTATAATAATCAGTTGGTATTATCAACTTAGCCTTGTCTCATGAGGCTAGATATTATTAGCTAATAGCAATTGCAAAATTCATTTTTAATCAAAATCAAAGTGCGCGGAATAAAATAGTACCCAAGGATCAATAGTGAGATAAACATCATATATCTATATATATAATATAAAAAGGATCCCATGAGTACAACTGATCATCATCAAAGTAAGGTAAGTCCAAGATACTGAGTCCATAAGCTGAAAATATAAAAACAGTACAAAAGAAAGGACCTCAACTCTAGTACATTTCAAAACTATATACAATATATCACATATCAAAAATAAAGATGTCCAAGAGCAGGTCAAACTGGTCCTCTAACCATCCAATTGGGTCCACTGCAGCTACACATCAGGTCCGTACTATCTATACTATGCCTATACCTAGGAACCACTCGGTCCTCTACGAGGCCTAGTAGCCGGCTCGACTGGTACCTCCTCCTCGCTCTCACCCTCCTCAATCTCGTCCAACGGGGTAGATGCCCTACCATTGGGCTTAGGATCTGCAACAGGTGCAGTTCTAACAGTACTTGTCGGGCCAGGTGAGGGGGCATCATCATCAGTGAAAACTCTAGAAGCAGAGGGGTGAGAACGAGTGGCTGTCCAGAAACGAAAACTATGAAACCTACGTACTGGTCGAGCTGGTGGTGGTCCTCTATAAGTATAGAACAGGGGTACGTGCATAGTATAAATGATAGGGATCTTAAACCTACGAGGTCGCACACGAGCGAGGGGATTAGGGTGATAGAGAGTAATCTCCACATCACCCTCAGAAGTAGCTCGGTACTCCTCGAATGTCCATATACCACTAGGGATGGGTCTCATCTCAACGCAAGCTAGGTATTTGGCCATCATCTAACAAGGGCACAGGGGTAAGCATATACATACACATAATCAAATAAGAATAACTGGAATTAAACATTCACATATATTCACGTTATCAACCAACATGTATATGCATATGATCAAGCCAGATTCATTTATAATTAAATTCTTTAATTATAATGGCATGATGCATGTCATCTCTCAATTCCTGAGATTCTCCAACTAATCACTCTCTTGGACGTCCATCCATAACCACTGTGTATTCCCATAATACAATAAATACATTATCAGAACGTATGGCATACTTGCTTGGAAGTGATACACAACGTCACCCTATCTGGTGAACGACACATCGCAAAGATGTAATGATCACTTTGTGATACTTAACGCCGCTTTTCTTGCGAGCGTCACGTCGTGAAGACGTAATAACCACATCAACAGTATATAACATACTGGCCACATCGACAACCTTAATGTGTCATTGAGCAAGCAGTAACATTTGGCACTCCCAGAGGCTCTCCTCATGTTCCTCGAACATGACAAACGATAACTTATCACCATTCACCATGCAATGAATAATTTCATTAATATTAGCCATTAGTCTCATCATTTGCACCACAGACACATTGTGGCAAGAGACAATACTAAACTCATCAAGCATGGTTTAATTGATAACCAACATTATCAATGAACTGAGTATATCATTTCCTTTAAGTATAATTAGGTTCAAATAAAAGTGGTTAAGTTGAAAATGGTAATTTTAAGCAATCTCAGACTTGATACTCGAGTATTTTTTCAGATACTCGAGTCGTTCGTAGTGTTGTAAAATTTTTTGCATCAGTTAACTCAGAATACTCGAGTAGTTCTTCCAATACTCAAGTAGTTCATCAACCCAGAATACCCGAGTAGTTCCTCAGGTATTCGAGTGTTAAGCTGAACTCTGAACATTTTACTTCAAACAATACTCGAGTATTTTTCATAATACTCGAGTATTTACTGACAGTAAATACACTTCAAAATGAGTTTTAGCATTCTATTTTCGAATCTAACCAATTTTAACTTAAACCAATGATCAACATAATTGTATTTATGCATATTAAACACGTCTCAATGCTTAAAACATGTCAATTAATAGAGAATCCAAATCTCACATCAATTATGCATAAAAACATGAATTTCAACAACTTCACATACCAAACTAAAATATACTCGTTTTTAACTTGATTTCAACATCAATTAAGTTCACATGCAACATATTAAACTTGCTCCAACAAGCCTTAGAGTCCAATTTGGCCTCCAAGTCAAAAACCTATTTCAAACTAAGCCCTTATGAGTCTCATGGTGACTCCCTATACAAAATACAATAATTAGTCTTATTCTAGTGAATGTAAAGCTTTCCCCATACCTTTAATTCGTGAAGAAACAGAAACTTGACAAGAAAAAAGCTCTGGAACTTCGAATCTCACAAACTCCTCACTGAACAGAGCAGTTTTCAGCAGAGCACCAAAACCGAATTGGTTGACATATGAAACAGCAATGAAAATTGGGGAAATTAGTTTCTCTAAACTCTATGCAGCACGTACTAGCTAAAGAAATAAGTTTGAGATGGAATGGTTGCTTGAGCTTACCATAATCGAGCCCTAAAGTAAGCTCTAGGAAACTAAAATTGAAGTTTGGCAGCTTCAACACCTCCAAATGATAAGCCTCGTTCTCGATCCACACTCAACCTCATCTCACAAACTCTATATCTTTGCAAAGCTCAAAATGGTTTATCACTCTTAGCTTAACTCTCAAAACCGAAGGAGAATCGATAGAACGAAGTTGAAAACCCTAACATTGTGCTTCAGAACCTCTACATGCAAAATGGAGGCAATTTCATCAACCCAAATGCTTAAATAGATGGATTTATGATGCATGCAGCTCGACTCGCCATCATAGACACGTTGCTTGGCTGATTCGTGTCAATGTTTGGGGTATTTGAGTGATTGACTCATCAAACGCACTATTGTTGAGCAACTTTGTACGCAATACTCGAGTATTTTAACCAAATTTTGAAAAAAAATAATGGTTTATTTCTAATTTCTCCAAAATCTTTCTAATATTGCTTCTAGGTCCTAAAACAAGGACTAATACGCAAAACTCCTATTTTCACACAAAAATAATTATCAAATTATTTTCCATATATTTCCTCTAACATAACACACATAATTAATCAGAGATTATATAAACATAATTTGATTATAAATAAACTTTTATAATTAATTTTTATTAATTAGATGTTAAAAATTTGGGGTGTAACACTTCCCAACCCCTTCACCTTGTCGCAAACTAGTGTTGAAAAAGTATTAATTTTCGGATCTGGTATGTCGGAATATAGTAAATATTTTTGTTTATATTTTTCGATACCCATTTGTCAGAAAAGTATAAAATTTCAATTAAAACAATGTAAGAAATACACTTGGTTCTTGCCATCTCTGCAATTTAAACAACGTAATTAGGGGATAAACATGGTATAATCCAAAATATCAATCTGTTCAAATAAATTTTGACACCCCCTACTGGTCGAAAAAATTGTTTGTTTCCACCGAAATGGATTTCCAACACTGGTTTGTCGGAAATGAGCAAAATAATAACAATGAGCAAGAGAGGAAAACGATAACAGAAGGAAAAATGAAAGCTTGATAGAGGGGTTTGGGTGTGGGAGGGAAGTGGAGTTTGAGATTTTTGAAATAATGAAAGAGAGGAAAAGGGTATTTTTTTGGGTTAATTTTTTTTTGGGGGCTTGGAGACTAATGTAAGGGAGTTGAGAGCTAAAACTCATAATGTAATAGCATGATCTTGGGCCCTTTGAAGGGGTAGTCCAAAAAGCTTATTGAAAATCTCCATGTAAGTGTGCAAGAGTAATGCTATTTCAGGTTCTAGATTCTGAGGCAAGTCATCAAGTTCATCATTCTTGCTATTAGGAGATTTGAGTAGGACAGTAAAAGTATCTGTAATTGCATTAGTCTGATGCAACCTTTTTATGTGATTGAATTGAGCTTGTTGTGACAATTGTGGTTGACCACCATGAAGAGTGATATATTGACCATTCAACATGCATTTGATAGCCCAATGCACTATTATCTGCAACATAAAATGCCAGTGTTGCCAATCAGGTTGCTTCTAGTATTAGATAAGCACTTGCTACTGGCAGTAAATACATGAGAAGCTGAAGTTGTTGGCTTTGAACAACCATGACTTGGAACTTTGGTGCTGGTTCTACTGTCAGGTTCAGAAACTGAGCTACTCTTGGCTACAAGAAATTATCTAAGTTATTACTATCTAGGAGAATCTTAACATGATACCTTTTGATTTTCCCTAGAAACCTTAATGTTCCCAGTCCACTTATACCTTTTAGAGCATTAAACGATAAGTGATGATCAACTTCAGCAATAAGAGTCTTTATTACTTGACAAGTGGCAATGTTTCATTGTTTAGGTTAACAAATTCCTCATCAACTTGTAATATCATATAGTGTCTATTAAGACATCTATGAGTAGGTATGAATTTCCTAAAAGGGTTGGTTGGTTGTGATTGGAAGTAAGGTTTTCTTGAAGGGGTGGGTAATAATAGTAGTTGTGATTTATGTATTTTAGGATATGTGTAATGTGTAAAGGCTAAGGGGGTTTTGTATGTTGGTTTTGGTTTTATTTTTTCTCGTATAGTTTGGGGGTTTTATTTTGCCATCCCAAGGTCTATGAATGCCACCCCAATTGTTTATATTATACTCATTATGCCCTTTAAAAAAACATGTTTTAACACGGGTCGTAGGGGGTACTTACGACCTACAGGTCGTAGCACCCCCTTATGACCCAATCAGAAGTTGAGTTTTTGAATTGGTCGTAAGGGGGTGTTACGACCTGCAAGTCGTAGCACCCTCTTACGACCCAATAAAATTATACCCCAACGGTGTCTTACTTTCTCTTTCACACTCTTACAAAATTCGTTTTTCTTCTCACCTTCTCATTCTCGTTCAATCTTCTTAGCCTTATTTCTTCTCTTCTCTTCACTGCCAAAACGTGATTCTCCTCCCTCTTAGTGTCTTCCTCGCGAATCGGTATGTCTCTCATTCTCATTCTCCCCCAATATTCTCTATTTTTTTTATTCTGTCACGGTTTGTTATTCAATCTTATGTACTTTTTTTTTTATATTTCTTAATCATTATGTGTATTGGCTGTTTTAATAGCTTATTAGGCCGTGATTGTAGCATCATTACATATTTACATTGAGTTTGTTTATGTAGAGCACCCTCATTCTAAATCCGAACCTAGGTTTTCCCCTTTTTTATTTTTTAATTTTATGCATGTTTGTACATTAATATAGTATATTATTGTTAGTTATATATGTGAAGATGTATCTATAATGGTTTTTTTTGTGTTTTTTTGTGGTGCGTTGCTGTAATAGGCTTTTTATGTAATTTTAGGTCGTACCCAGGCTTACGACCTCCCTTTTTTTTTGTTTTTTCTTTCATTTAATAATAATAATTTTTTTTACTTTAATAATAATAATTTTGTTTTTTTAAATTCCTTAAATAATTGCCAATGTTTTTTTGCCTTTAATTTAAATTAATTTCTTTTTTTTAATTCCTTTAATAATAACCAATGTTTTTTTCCTTTAATAATAATAAATTTTTTTCCTTTAATAGTAATATTTTTGTTTGAATTCCTTTAATAAAAATAAATGTTTTTTTATCTTTAATAATTAATATTAATGTTGCTTTGTTTTTTCTTTTCAGATGACATCCCGCAATAACGCTCCTCCAGAGAGACACCGTCCTAGTGCATCGCATCGTAAGCGTCTTAATGATGCACGTGCTGCAGCACAGACAGAGGCGGCAGCAGCAGCAGCAAGGTATTTGAACGTCGAGGACAACGAACCAGAGGTCAATGCAGGGGAATCAGACGACGACGTCGACGACCCTCAAAATGAGACCTTATTGCCTACTTACAGCGACCACAGGGCCAAGCAGATATGGAAAGGCAATGTAAGTAATATTTAATTTAAATGTCATAGTCTTTGTAATTTTTTTAATTAAATTGCATAACTAATTATTATCTCCTACTTGCAGGATCCTGGTCCTTTGAACCGGTTTCTTAACCGGATATTTGGGTTGAGGCCCTTGTCTGAGTTACCGGAACAAGTTCGTACACTTGTTCTGGGTTCTGGACTTGCTCCTCTGATCGATTTGTCATTTCACATGACGGATAGGTGCCTACTCAGCTCATTTCTGGAGCGCTTTTACGAGGATACATGCACCTTCCATCTGTCGTGTGGGGAGATTACGGTGACATTGGAGGACGTTTCGTCCCTGCTGTATATTCCTGTGACGGACCTGCTCATCCAGTGGGATAAACAGTCAAAGCCTGAGGCTGTGGTTCTGTTACAAGAAGTTCTGGGAGTGTCTGCAGCAGAGGCCACTCAAGAGTTCAACCGCACAAAAGGTGGTGTGGTTGCCTTCATGACATTGGATAAGTGGCTGGCGGAGTTTATCCATCAAGGACGGTACGAGCATGCTGCAAGGTGCTACCTACTGTACCTTGTTGGATCGACTCTGTTTATTGACAAGACTGTCAATAGCACCGGAGTTCAGTGGCTGCATGCATTGGAGGATTTGCAAGCTGTAGGAGATTATGCATGGGGTGCGTGCACGTTGGCGTATTTGTACGATCGATTGGCAGACGCTGCGAAGAAAGGGAAATCGCAGTGTGCCGGTTTCACATCACTTCTGCAAGTAACATGTGTTATATTTAACTTATTTTATTTATAAATTTTTTAAGCATTATATTCTATTTATCTTATTAACAACATATCTCAACTCATTCGCAGGCTTGGATTTTGGAATATTTTCCCGGACTTGGATTTGGCACTCCTAAGGATGATTATAATGAGGCTCATCCAAGAATATTCAAGTGGTTGTCCCCTCTAAACCCTAATGGTTCGGAAGTTACATTCAGACAACACCTGGAGAGCATTAGGACTGATCAGATTATATGGAAACCATTTATCGACCATCAGGGTGTCAGGCCATTTGCCGAGATTGCTCTCTACTCCGGGTACATTCCCTGTGGTAAGATTAGGCGACCGTACCTTCTGGAGTGAGTGCTTCGGCAATTTGGTTACATCCAGTATATTCCGCCTCCACCACACCCGCTTCCTTTTTATTGTGCGATTGAGGAGCGATGGGCTCAGTGGGGTGTTCATGTAGTCGATGGCATTCCTGCTACATATGCCGAGGAGTGCGTGGTGGATTATGTAGATTGGGTTCACACTTACTCTCACCCTTATCTTCTACCAACATCGACTAGGGTGGATTATGATCTTCAAGTTGCTAATGTAAGTTTTTTAATTATTTCAATGCATATTTTTAATAATTTCAATTTATTTTCTGGTAATAATTTGTAATTACTTTCATGTGCAGATCGAATTAATGTCAAGAATACGTAGTATTCTTCGACTTGTTGATGTAGCAGACCAGGAGCAAGTATACAATCCTGATGTTACACATGACATTGGATTATATACTACCACCCTTGTCATGTGTGAGATTCAGGGTTTAAGGGTAGCTGGGAGAGGGCGTAGAGGTGGACGATTTACTCAGGATGGTGCGGAGTCAAGTCAGAGGGGTGGGCGGGCACGTCGTGCAAGGCGCCAATATGATTGATTTATTTTTTAGTTTTGAATATTTATTCAGTTTTGATTATGTAAATGTTTTTTGTTTAATTCATTTTTCTGTACATGCATGTGACTCGACTAGTCGACCTAACAACTACTAGTATCTGATTTCGATTTCCCTACGCCTACGTGTGTGATATTTATAATACACTGATACTTTTCATTTCTTTTTTTATGATCAAAGTAAATTTATCAGGAGAGTAAAAGAAATACCCTAATATTGTCAAAAAAATAGATACCCTAATCCTCAAATGGAAAGATTACAACATTTGAGAATTTGAGATATAAGGATGATAATTAAATTAGCAAACCAAAGTGACAACTAGCATGAATAACAATTATTTTATTGAAAAATGACAACTATTTCCTCATCTCTGTCTAGATTAATCATCTTGCAGTGTTCTTATGATCTTTGTGCTCTTCGTCTTCGTCTTCGTCTAGATTAATAGGCCCAGCTTCTTCCATGTAAGGCTCAAGCAAAAATGGTATGAACATTTGAAGACGTTCTTGAAAATGAGATTTCCATGCAAGCGATCCCTTACTTGCACTTCTCCACCATCCTAGAAATATAGAAGGTATTGGTAAACCTTCTATCCAATTAATCTACAAGTGAATTAAAGTGAAGTTAGGAATTCACACAAATTAAAATAATTTATAAACATTATTTATTGAATTGAATGTTACCTGTACTCAGTGCATCTGATGAAAATGTCCAAGCACCCAAATTTTTTTCTCACTTGTTTCCAAAGATGTCCTGTATGGAAAGAACGTTTGACATCTACCTGTTGTGGATGAAATAATCACTAGCCCAACATTGTACAAATTAGCAACTGCGTGTCCCATGTCTGGAACATCCAACCACTTCGATCTTGATAGAACACCTAATCCATCAACATATAATGCATTATATGCTTTGTCATAAAGGGACTATTCTAATATGTCAACATACATTGCTTTGCTATTAACCATCTCTTTTATAAGCTCTTGTCGAATCATCATGTAGTTTTCTTCTATGCCATATCTATACAATGATAAGACACGGAAGCCACAATTTCCATCACTTTTAACATCATTTATTTTTTGAATGAACTGGTGTAACACATCAGGGAAAGCTTCCAACATATTTCTCCAAGCTTGGAACGTTCCTGTAGTACGCTTTCGTTTGGTTGACATGTTTGATTGAGAACCCTTTGTTTTGGGTCCTGTAGATTGAGAAGAATAAACGATCACAATTGACAAAACATATTAACAAAGAATAAACGATCATAATTGACAATCACCGGTAGATTGAGACCCTTTTGTTTTTGATCTTGTAGATTGTGAACCCTTTGTTTTAGATTGAGATCCCTTGGATTGAAAAGTACCTTCCATGACATCATTTTCCCAATGAGATGGTTCACGCTTTGTAGATTTTTCATGTGCTGCCTCCTTTCTACTCCCCTTCACACCACCTTTTGTCTTCACTTTATATTTAGGGGGCTTCATTGAAGTTATTGTTGGATACACAAACTCATGTAATCTTTGAAAATATCTTTTATTTTCAAGCACACCCTTATCATCTAATGCTTCTACTTGATGATATATCTCATCCACATATGGTTTTGGATCAAATTCTGTTGGTGAAAAAGAGGTGTTTATTTTTTCATTAAAAGACAAGTGTCACCAATGATCATGAACTGCATCCAAAGGGATGAGTACTTCCTCTTTATAATATTTTTCAAGTTCACATTCACATGGTAGACCGTGAGTCCTTCTGATTCTAAAATCACAATGTAAGCTTACCCAATCTGTTTGGCGAAGACCTTCCATGATCTCCCAAATACGTATTATCGCATTACGCGAGACAAAGAGGCGCAACTCCTTGTAGAAATCATTATTTACATGATGATCCACCTTGGTCATACTACTCTCAAAAGACTCTTTAATATCAGTATGTTGACATACCAACATATTCTCCATCTCTTCAAAGCTAGTGCACATATCCCCCTAACTATCTCTCAATAATCTTTTAAATGTGGCATGAGCACTCTCAACCCTGTTAAAACAAAAAATAAACATATAACGTATTTCATAATTATTTTATAATTCAATTGGTAAAAACACATAACTTAAATACACATAACTAAAAAACATCTTTGGGTTTTAAAACTCACCTATTAGTTGTGGTGTTACCAAGATGCATCAACTGGTTTACCCAAACACCCACAAATTTCTCCTTATTGCGTTCCAGATAAACACGTTGCACGTATTCAAAAATTATTAATCCGCACAAATCCTTAAATTTTTTCAAATAATCTTCATACTCTTGCAAGTCTCGAGATTCTACGACTTCTTTCCAAGCGTCCATTATCAGTGTCGCATCTTTTGAGTCACATACCTTGTTCCTCACTCCAGACAACACATTCTTTGAGATGTGAAACTTACATAGCAAGTGAGTAGAGGTTAGAGACACCTTCGTGACTGCCAAAATCAGAGCTTCTTCTTTATCAGTCACTATGATATGAGGCATGACATCATTACTTTCAATCAAGTTGCGAAGCCGCTCTAGAGCCCATGTGAAGTAGGAAGCCTTTTCAGTCTCCATATAACAAAAAAACAACATGGAACGTCTTCTCTGTGGATGTTTGACCTACGATCTCAAGAAGTGGATACCTGTATCTATTGGTTTTGTAGGTACTATCCATAACAAGAACAATACTGAATGAATGAAATAATGATATTCCACTTGGATGTACCCAAAAAATGGCCTTCAACACATCACTTTCTTCGTCTTTTACATAATGTGTCACATATCCAGAAGAAGTCAATCTGTGCAATAAATGCTGCATTTGTGTCCTGGGATGTCTGATACTTTTTCTACATGGTTGATGCTCATTGTACACTTGTCTCAAGGTAGTAGTATTGTTCTTGTTCCGTTCTTTCAAACTAATGAGAATTTCTTTCGGTTTAACCCCTGCCTTTGTCAAGTTCTCGATTAACTCTGTTTCCTCTTTGGTTGACCTACCACAATGACCCTCCAAGCTTTCACATGGTTTGTGATTGTGGACGCCACATTTGACCAAAAGCATCCAACCTTTTCCATTACCAAGATCCCAGGCATTAATCCTGAAAGGGCAATCAGACTTGCGACTACTCGATACAGACATCACCTCACCTTTTGTTCTTTTTCTATATTTTCCACTTCTTTCGCAAGCCAATAAAACCCTACGTCTTCTCTTATACGTCCCTTCGCCTGTGTTTGACCGATATATAACGATCGCATGTTTTTGTTCTTTTCCAACAGATTGAACCCAGCGGATCAATTCGTCCCTACTTGCTTGCGAAGATCTTATTATGTGAAAAGTCATCACTATAATCTGCAATAGCATTGTTCAATGAAAAAACAAAGTTATATTAGGATTTAAAATTTAAAAAAATAAAAAAAAAACAATGTTACATTAGGAATTTAAAATAAAAAATATAAAAAAAAAACAATGTTACATTAGGAATTTAAAAACAAAAAGGATAAAAAAAATAAAGTTATAGTAGGAATTTAAAATTAAAAGAAAGTTATATTAGAAATTTAGAATAAAAAAAAGTAATATTAGAAATTTAGAATAAAAAAAAGTAATATCAGAAATTTAGAATTAAAAAAAGTAATATTAGAAATTTAGAATAAAAAAAGTTATATTATAAATTTAGAATAAAAACAAGTAATATTAGGATTTTTTTTTTTAAAAAAAAAATTTATCTTAGAAATTTAGAATAAACAAAAGTAATATTAGAATTTTTTTAAAAGAAAAAGATATAGGTTGTAACCTGGTGTTACGACCACAAAAAAACATAGATCGTAACCCAGTGTTACGACTACGACCTGCCCAAAATCTGTTGGTCGTAACACAGGGTTACGATTGTCCATAAATTCAGTTCTGCAACCTTTTGTATACAATAAATTATTGAAAAAATTCATCTTAATTAAAAATATAAATAAAAACATGTTTTTGGATACTTTATGCAAGACTTTTGGATATTACCTCGTGTTTCAGGTAATTCAGGTTAAACGGCAATCATTAAAAGCAATAATATTAGTATGATGGAGAATAAGAGCTGGTACCAAAACAAAGTTTCACATGTAAAGGGTTCAAGGGGTTTTATATTAAAAAAAAAACATGTTTTAACACGGATCGTAGGGGTACTTACGACAACACCCCCTTATGACCCTTGTTGATACCCCAATATTTGGTAGCCCAAATTGCAAGGCCTAATCTGTATAAAGGCCCAAAAATCGTCAAACAAATAAAACAACAAAAAGACTCTGAGAAAGGCGTGCAAGCATCAAGGATTGGCCAGAGCGTCACTTGTCCAGAGCGTCACATTTTAATATTTTTTCCAAGAAAAGGAAAAGACGTCCTGATGGCAAAGAGCACAACACATCCTCCCAAAGCGTCCCAGGCATCATAAAATCTCACAAAGAAAGTCATGATAAATGGGAGCGTGCAGGGTATGAGGCTTGTGGAAGGCGCACACGTACAAACAAAGGTTCAACAGCTTGTGCAGGAAGCCAAGAGGGAATCTTTGCTTACCTCGTTAGTCATTCCCAAGGCAAAGCCAGGAAAGGCATGACTTACACCCCTTCCTCCCTGCAACCATTAATGACAAAGCCAAGAATGGTAAAGAAGACAAAGCTACTGAGAAGATACCATGAGCACATGATGCAAAGTGTTATTACCCAGCGGACAAAAGGCGAGCAACCAATGACCACTGGTCCAAAGCACCATTATAAATAGGAGGTACCTCTCCTTCCAAGTGGATCATCTCAAATAGAAACAACACACCAGAGCAACAATAACAATACACACAAAACACAAGGTTCTCTCCTCTGCAACTTAGAGGAAGAACACGAAGAAGAAGAAGAGGTGCAAAGGCGAGCAGCAGAATGCTCGCCTCTTACTCTCTTCAAACTTAACAACAACAACTTCAACCATCAGAGCAAACACAATCAGAACTCTGGAAGCCAAAACACAACAAACACTCATAGTTCTTCTCTCTGAAACTTAGAGAAAGAACAGCAGAATAACATCAATGAGGAATATGGAGAGAAGAAGAGCTGAAGAAGGAGAAGCTGCAACCAGAGCGCACTCAATCAGCTCCACAAGCTCACAAGAGCAATGAGCCAACATAGAGGAACACAAGTTCTTCACAGTACCAAGAGAAAGAGGAGAAATGAAGCAGAGAAGCATTCTTAAACACCTTGCTTCCTCATAAGAGCGACACAAGAGAGCGAACATCCCTCTGCCCAGCAGCAACGCCCGCTCCACTCCTCCTTTGCATCTCCAACTTAGTGTACATGAGCAACAACAATGAAGAGAACAGAGTCTGGAACAACTCTCCAGAAGAAAAGGAGAATAAAGTATGAGGGTCCTAGAGCAACCTCCGAAAGCGCACGTCCCAGTCCAGAACACAATACCACCTCACTTCTCATTTATGCAAGAGCAACAAGAACCACAACAGTAAAGAGTAAATAGTCAATAACACATCAATGAAGAAACCAAGGAGAAAGGGAGTCATTGTCCCTCAGAAGTCGAAGGCGCACCTCTGTCGAAGGCGCACCCCTGTCGAAGGCGCACCCTGTCGAAGGCGCACTGCTGTCGAAGGCGCACCTCTGTCGAAGGCGCACCTCTGTCGAAGGTGCACTCCTGTCGAAGGCGCACCCCTGTCGAAGGCACCCCTGTTCAGTTTCAAAGGCCATAGATGCCCTTGTCCAATCAGTCAACCGAAGGCGCCCCTGTCAGCGCTAAGCAATCAGAGCAAAAGAGGAATAACCTTTACTGTTATTATGTTTGGACTAATTCTGGTCGCCTTCGTGCAGGGGTGACGCTTAGGCAAGGATAGCCCGCTTCGGGAACTCCGCAGAGCGGCGTGGCTTGGAAGGCTTTTAGACGAGAAGTCTTCCCACAAGGCGTATCAAGCTTTGGAAAGGGAAGGCACCCCTGTTTTCATGGAGAAATGAATCTGGAAGGAACTAGCTTGTTAATGATGAGGACGCTCTTGAGTAGCACGCCCAGGCCCCCTGGCCAACCTGTCCAAACCTGTTCAGACATGCACCAAAGGTAAGTCACATTCCATCATGATCTGGGCGTCCTCATCATCACTTTCAGAGTTCCTTCGTCATCCAGTTCATCACCCCTCCCAAGGAACCAGGGCCGCTCTCGTCTGTTCACCGCTCCAACGCGCCCTCCGGGGATCAGACGCGGGCGAAGTACGCCATATCGCGGCACCCGGATAGACCTCTCTGAAAACAAATTTCCGGGATCAGACGCGGGCGAAGTACGCCATATCGCGAGGCTAGAAAAGTTCCCGGGAAACAAGGGCGCTAGTCTTAAACGCGGGCGGAAAATCTGTAGAAAAAGAGGTTGGCTAACGTAAGATCCGAAAGCGATCCGTTAGTTTATGAATCGAATAAAGCCCAAAAGTAGTAAGCTGAAAAGTCCAAAGTGACAACTGAAAAGAAAAAGCCTAAAGCGGCAACTGAAAAGAAAAAGCCCAAAGGCGGCAGCTGAAAAGCCCAAAAGCGGCAAGCTGAAAAGTCCAAAGTGACAACTGAAAAGAAAAAGCCCAAAGGCGGCAGCTGAAAAGCCCAAAAGAGGCAAGCTGAAAAGCCCAAAGCGACAGCTGAGAAGAAACGCCCAAAGCGGCAACTGAAACAAAAAAAAAAGAGAGAGAGATTGTACAGGAAATGCAAAATGAAAGGAGATGTCAAAGATTGCAAAAAACGCTCTGAGATGAAGTTGTGCATCTGATGATAAAGCAAAATAAGAAGCAGTGCATCACAGCCCTTACAGCAAGAAAATGATCCAACCCAAGAGCATAATCCAGGTTTCCAAAAGCAGAATTATCAAAGCGGCATAGTGCAAAGCGCATATTTCTGTTAGGAAATAGGATGCGACAAACACAGCGGAAAAAATAAAAAAAAATAAATAAATCCTATTTCCATCCAGGATCCATGTGAAAACATGATTTGAGATAGGGAATAAAATTACCTTTTGCAGGGAAGAGGAGACCAACGAATCTTATCACGAACGCTTCGTCAATCACGAGCACATCAATGTGTTGTGCCTCTATTGGTATCCACACGAACAGATTCCCAATTGGAGTCACGTCTCTCTTCTCAGTGCTAGCGGGGAAGAGAGAGTCTGTGTATCACTCACTCTCTGATATGACGGCTAGGGTTGTCGTTCTGTGTCTCACACATCTCTAATCCCCTAAAGCTAATAATATTATATTTATAATATTATCAGACCAACTGGTTGGGCTTTTTTAGGAGATAATTCGAATTCTATCTTATATGTAGAAGATAAAATCAAATTTATATCTTATACATAAAGATAAAACGAATCATATCTTAATCATATCATAAAGATTTAATTTTATAAAAATACAACTATTGTATTTTTTATCAAATGTGATATCTCCAATTTTATCTGCTCTTAGTGTGTGTCCCTATAGGTTCCTGTAACGTTGGCAATAATGTTAAAATCACATTTTAACTTTACAAGCAATGAGCGGTATCTAGCAACACATCATTGCTACCCAAGTGACAGGAATGTCTGTGATTTGACTAAACCTTTTACTGTGACCAATGAACATGTGTAAGTTTAATCCCTTTGTCCAAATATCATAGTTACACTCATGGCATGGAACGTGTCACCCATGAATAGTGTAACCTATGGTTTCTTGATCCCTGAGTAGACGCGTCTAAACAAGTCTCGTCAATATCTCATACTGACTGTCTTGAGTATGGCTATACATTTCACCGTCTCACTCAATCAAGGGGCCCAGAGATATAATTCCTATTGATAAGGAAGGACAAATCCCATCTACGTCACTCACATCCCTCTACATGATTTGTCATATACCCGACTACAACCGTTATGATCACCTGGTTAAAGATGACGTTTGATTGCGTGAAAGCATATAATTCCTCATGTTGGGAACCGTAGCGACTTCAGGTCGAAGGACCATGTACACCATTGTCACTATGAGAATCGCTTATGACACTCACTTAATAACCCATGTAGCATTCTCATGGCGGGTCAATCCAGTACACAATTGTCCCAATGTGTACTTACGTGAAGACTTGATATCCCATATCCATGACCGGTGAGATACAGTCATCAGTCTGCCACATACTAGTCTCGATGTATTATAGTTGTCCTTATTAACTATAATACTCGTCTAGGGAATCTTTAAGGATAATTATCAATCAATAAGATCTCACTATCAAGTCATGTACTTGATATTCTTATGACATTGAACTTATAATCCTAAGGACTTTATTACATCTATTTTAATTAAACAATTAAAGCATAAATATAATAAATGAAATGCCTCATTATTATTAATAGTAATAATCCATAAACATGAAATATGTACAAGTAAAAAGAAAATACGATTGCCACTAGGGCACTCTCCAACAATTTCAGCATCAGAATAATATCAAAATTGCATAAATGCATCACTGTACAGCATGAAAGCAGCAAAGTGCAAAGAGCAAAAAGTGAAGTTCAATTCAAAGCAAGTAACCCAATTTTCCAAGAGCTAAGTCTGCCGAGGCGACACAAAGCTCAGCGACCACAAAAGGCGCACAGTAATGTCCTCAACAGTAGACACTACATGACAAAAGCAACAAGTCCAAGATCAACAGTAAAGTAATTCCTTCAAGCTCTTTGTCCACCTTGGCAAAATCATAAGAGGCATAAGCTAGCAAGGATGAAGGCTTGCTTGCAAGCGAAGGGGCGTTGCAGATAAGAAAGAGAAGGCGCTCAATGCAACAGAAAATTCACAAAACTAGAAACTGCAGAACCTGAAGGTTCAGAAGGCGCAAAAGAGCAAAGCGCTGAGTCTCAGAATTAAAAGCATGCATAGAGAAGCAGATTACAAAGAAGCTGCACAAACAAAGCAAGAGTTCAAAGCTCAAAGCTCACCAATTCACTGAACAGTATGCTAGCTAGCACAATCCAAAGGCAAGGCCCATAGCTAAAAGGTGCGCAAAAGAGCCACACAAGGCGCACAATAATTCTAAACATGAAGCGACAAGATTCATAGCAGCAAACAAAAACCAACAGATAATAATAGTGACGAGTTTAGAGCCTACATCGAAGGCGACAATCACTTTCCTCCCTATGAATGCTGAAGAAAGAGTACAAGCAAGAGCCTTTGTAAGTCTTCCTCTTGGTAACAACTTCTTCAAATTTTGAATAAACCAAGCGACAAAAGGCGCCTGAGCGATCGAAGCCGAGGCCACGCTCTCAAGATACAAGAGCGGTCAAATATTATTGGCCTCAATAGTCAAGAAGTGCTTTAAAGAACGCATGAAAGAAAATTACAAGCACACCTTGTGAAAGAAATAACCAAGCGACTAAATCCTCATCAGTGTCAGACAAAGAGAAAAGCCAAAAGATGTGGCTTAGCTATCAACAATAAAGAAGAAAGGTAGACACTCAATACAAGACAGGCAGAAGACATAACCAGAAAACAACTTCTCAATTGAACAAGTCAAGGCGGAAAGGTCAGGATCACTTTCAAGAGCGACATACCAAGGCGAGACTATATCTGTGATAGAAAGACGAAGAAAAGCCTGCTTTCATTTCAAATCTATGAAAAAAAAAGATCAAATTGAATAAAATCCAAGTGAAAAGCCAAGGTCCAGTTCACAAGGGGGCTGACCCCTCCTATTAGATCTACATGCAGAAAGCGACGATGCATCGCCAAGGGCGAGTTCAAGGTGCCTAAGGAGATAAAAACTCAATAATACTCTGAAGCTAGAAGCATCTCCAAAAGTTCACATCTTGATGCACAAGTGCCCACAAAAGAAAGAAAGCCACGAACAAAGCAAAGCAACAACTTGGAAAATCTAAAAATACATTCAGCAAAGGCGACATGGTATAGCAGTGTCAAGGTGATGCTCAACAAAGGCCAAGCACTTGCATCTGTTCTATAAGCATGAATAAATCACCACGAGGCACAACAAATAAAAACGAAGGCGGCCCTTACAGAGGCGATCTCATCCAAGGGGGCTCTATCAAAAGCAAAAGACAACAACCCCGCAAAAACCAAATAATCAATGCTGGTGTTCTTCATGGCCAAACATAGCGGTAAAGAGGCTTACAAAATCTCGAGACAAAAACAAGGAAGGTGTATCCCTCAAGGAATGGAAAGCATAATCAGATAATCACAAGCAATGAAATCTTCAGAAGCAATTATACTTTCTTACGCCTTTCAAGTAAAGCGGAATCTGAAACAAGTATCAAGAGCAAATCACAAAGCGCTCTAATGCTCCTAAGCAAAATGCAACAGATACTAGAAGGCGATGTCCATTCAGAAAATCAAAAGCGAATCCAGTCTAGCAGTCTTCAAGCGCAATCCAAGTGATACATGAGTACCAATAAGCTGAGCTGAAAATCACAAGAAATGAAGTTGTCAAAATCAACCTCAACACAAAAGCAAGAAGCAAAGCCGCCTTCAAGAAGTTTTGCATCAAAGAAAAAAATTTTCTCTTTCATGCAAGGGGGCTATTGTTGATACCCCAATATTTGGTAGCCCAAATTTCCAGGCCCAATCTGTATAAAGGCCCAAAAATCGTCAAACAAATAAAACAACAAAAAGACTCTGAGAAAGGCGTGCAAGCATCAAGGATTGGCCAGAGCGTCACTTGTCCAGAGCGTCACTTGTCCAGAGCGTCACATTTTAATATTTTTTCCAAGAAAAGGAAAAGGCGTCCTGATGGCAAAGAGCACAACACATCCTCCCAAAGCGTCCCAGGCATCATAAAATCTCACAAAGAAAGTCATGATAAATGGGAGCGTGCAGGGTATGGGGCTTGTGGAAGGCGCACACGTACAAACAAAGGTTCAACAGCTTGTGCAGGAAGCCAAGAGGGAATCTTTGCTTACCTCGTTAGTCCTTCCCAAGGCAAAGCCAGGAAAGGCATGACTTACACCCCTTCCTCCCTGCAACCATTAATGACAAAGCCAAGAATGATAAAGAAGACAAAGCTACTGAGAAGATACCCTGAGCACATGATGCAAAGTGTTATTACCCAGCGGACAAAAGGCGAGCAACCAATGACCACTGGTCCAAAGCACCATTATAAATAGGAGGTATCTCTCCTTCCAAGTGGATCATCTCAAAGAGAAACAACACACCAGAGCAACAATAACAATACACACAAAACACAAGGTTCTCTCCTCTGCAACTTAGAGGAAGAACAGGAAGAAGAAGAAGAGGTGCAAAGGCGAGCAGCAGAACGCACGCCTCTTACTCTCTTCAAACTTAACAACAACAACTTCAACCATCAGAGCAAACACAATCAGAACTCTGGAAGCCAAAACACAACAAACACTCATAGTTCTTCTCTCTGAAACTTAGAGAAAGAACAACAGAATAACATCAATGAGGAATATGGAGAGAAGAAGAGCTGAAGAAGGAGAAGCTGCAACCAGAGCGCACTCAATCAGCTCCACAAGCTCACAAGAGCAATGAGCCAACATAGAGGAACACAAGTTCTTCACAGTACCAAGAGAAAGAGGAGAAATGAAGCAGAGAAGCATTCTTCAACACCTTGCTTCCTCATAAGAGCGACACAAGAGAGCGAACATCCCTCTGCCCAGCAGCAATGCCCGCTCCACTCCTCCTTTGCATCTGATTGGGGTCTAATATGTATAGTTTTTTGTACCTTTTTTGTCTCCCTTTTACATAGTAAGTGGCTTGTTTCATGAGTAAATTGGAATAAAACAATGGAATTTTGTCATTATAAGATTTCTGGAACCTTTTGATGTGTTTAGTTTGTTTTCATCTCTTAAAACAATGATTTTTGCAAAGGAACGAAGGAGAGCTTGGTACTTGAATTGGGAAGAAAAAGAGGAAAAAATGAAGAAAAGTTGACCGTGGCGCCCAGGCGCGGGTCCCATGCGCCCAGGCGCGGGCTGGGGTCAACTGGCCAATAATGGGGTGCATTTGGTTGATTTTTTCAGACAACCGCACGCCCAGGCTCAGGAGCTTCACGCCTGGGCGCGCAAAATGCGAGAAAGTGACACTGTTCGCTGTTTTGATCATAACTTGAGCTACGCTTTTCCAAATGAGGCGATCTATATATAATTTTAAAGCTAACGAAAAGATCTACAACTTTTCCAGAAATAGCCTTTCTCAAATTCGTCCATCTTGGAGGTAAAAATCAGTGCCGAAGTTGCTGTCAGACACAAATACGGGATTCTAGAAGGATTGTAATGATAAATTCTAATTGTAGATAAGATTCTTAGAGATTAGTTTATTCTAATAGGATCTTATCATATTATATTCAGATTTAGGATTAGTTTTATTCAAATAAAAATCTTATCACATTAGATTGAAAATTAGCTAGGTTAGTTTTTATCTATATAATAATAGGATTAGGATTCATTAAAAAAAAAAGCTTTGAAGAGTAGTTATCATGTTTTTAGAGAAAGCAATAGTGAGAGAGCTTTTGGAGGCAAGTTGAAGGATTGCACTTTGTGATTGGAGATTGGGGTAATTCCATGTCTCTCATTATGATTTTCATTATTCTTTTTTCTTCTTCTCTAATTATGTGTAACTAAACTCCTTTTTGGGAACATGTGTATTTGTATGGAACCTTTGTTGTTTTTGTTTAATGAATTGATGTTTTTCTATTAAGTATTGTGTTTGATTATGTTTTTTATTGTTCATCATGAATTTGGATCCGTTTATGAATTGGTAATTCTAATTGAATAGGAATATTGAATTAGGATTTAGACCTTTAATCAAACAATTCAATTACATAGGTATAGGAATATGTCTATGAATTGGATAACCTTCTAATAATTTTGATTGAACATTAATTGGTAAGATTAGAATTTAAAGCTCTGCTTAAGGAATTAAGGGAGATTAAATTACTAAGAAACAGGGTTGACCTAAGGAATTAGGCTGCTTTTACCTTTGCAAAATTGGTTCAATACTTAGGAAAATCATTGATTTGTTAGCAATCATTATAGGAACCTACAATGAAACAAGTTCCCAAGCTTTCCCAAATTCTTTCACAACCACTTTTTATTTGCGTGTTTGTTTTTCAATTTAATTTAGTTAAGAATTTTACAATCAATTTAATTTGAATTTGAATTTCACGTAGTAACTACGACTTAGGTGAGAATTATTTTAATCGATTTTAGTCCTCGTTGGGAACGACAACCCACTTCCACTTTATTACTTGTCACGAACTGGTGCACTTGCCAGAACGCCAACAAGTTTTTGGCGCCGTTGCCGGGGACTAAAATTAGATTTTAATAATTTTCGGTACTTTTTAGTAGTTATTTAGTGAAATCATTATGTAACATGGCTTATTCTCATGATGACATAGAATGTATCAAATTTATTTTGTCGTCACCTATTCAATCCTGTTTTGCACAAAATATTTATGATGAGATTAAAGTTTTTGATGGTCTTTTAGAGGAGGTGGTACAAAAATTTTCTATTACGGAAGATCAAAGTGCTTCCTTTTCTAAACCCATAGAAAAAGAAGAAATTGTGCATGATGAGATTGAGGAAGTGAAACAAGATAAATTGAATAATGGGATGAGTCTAGGGATTGAATTAGGGTCCACTTTTCATGATGAATTTTCTGCTCTTGCTAAATGTATTGGATTGCATGAATATGTGGAACCCTCAAAATTTTTTCCTTCAATTTACTCCTTAATTTTTTATGACTTCCCTGATGCTCATGATGATAATAAGCCATTATTCTCCTTTTTAGAGCCTGAAAAGGCAACCTTGCTAAGCCATGGAATTTACACTTTCATAGACTCCATGCATGATGAAAAAGACAAGCACCATGTGATGATGATACTTGGAGTGAAAAATGCACCATTTGACCCGGGAGGGTTTGAAACTATTTTTAAACATTTGCTCCAACATCATCCGTGCATATTTCCATGGGATCCAGGAATAACTTGTTATTGCTGCATAACATGGAAGTTGTGCTATAGGATTTGGGATCCTGGTGGATTCTCTTTAGTTTTGTAGTAGTATAGGATTTAAATTTTAATTAGGAGATTGAATAAAGAGTTTAGAGTTTTCTATATGTAACTGCTAATGGGATGCTTCCAGCACTATTTTTAGTTGTTCATGTGACACAAGTGAATAAGTTTGGGGGAGTCTCCTCCATAGTGCATCAAGAGAGAATGTTGTGCTACAAAGGGAAGTCTCTAACTCCTTGCTTTTGTTTTTAATTTTTAATTTTTATTTTGTAGTTTAGGTTAGATTTGTTTGCTTGAGGACAAGCCACATTCTAAGTTTGTGGGAGGGTAACAAAATAAAAATTTCTGAACCTGATTTCTCCCTTAGCTTTGTGTTGGATGGTGTCCTGGCATGAGTAGGCACTAATTCTAGGTGTTAGATTTGTTCCCTTGATAGGTGTAAATGTTTGATTGTGATTTCCGACTTGTTTTACCCAGATACTAATTGGATTTAGCTTTGAAATTTTTTGAAAATTAGTTGTTTGGCAAACTTGTTGTGAATGATTGATTAGTGAATTGACCTTAACCAGTGAAAGTTTGAGCCTATACACTTGAAGGAGTAATGCTTAATGAAATTGTGATGAAACTCCTATTTCTTTCATGAGTGTGTTCGCTTTGATTGTTTGTTCTAGAACCTGACTTGTGACCTTTTCAAAATTGATAATTGATTGCATGCATGAACATGATTAAGGCACTTAGGTTTGTGTTTTTGTGGCCTTCAACAAATTTTTGAGACATAATAATCCATTAGTTGCCCACTTTGAGCTTTGAGATTTAATGATTTTCTTGGGTAACCTACATAAATTGGATTATTTTAGTGAAGTACCTTTGAAATTGTGAATGAGCAATTAAGAGGAATGTTAGAAATTGGTGAAAGTGTAATTGCTGAAAATTTGATGTTTCTATTTCTCTTCTTAAGAAAGAAAAAAAAAAGAGCAACAAATGTGCTTTTAAAAAGAAATTGAAAAAAAGAAGAGAATAGAAATAGAAACAGAGGAAAAAAAAGAAAGAAAAGGAAAAATCAAGTGAGTTGAGTTGTGATTGTGTAATTACTTTCTTGCTCATTTCATAATTTAAAAGGGAAGTGTTGTGATTTCATTGATTAAGCCCTTTGTTTATCCTTTTATTCATTCTTTTATCCCACCTGACATTTTTAGCCATGGTCCCGTTACAACCAAATAAAGACCTTATGATTTGTGCATGCTGTCAATAAATTTAGGGGAGATATAGATCTATAGTCAAGCTTATGGTAACATGCTTTCATTGTTGAACTTGAGTGAATTGATAAATATTACCCATACACATGAGAGATATTGAGAGGTTGTGTGGTCACTAATATTTTGCTCACTTTGAGTTTGTTTTGCAACTGGTTTTCATTGAGGTGATTTGCTAGTGAAGAAAAGTATTTTGGGTAGGTGAGTTGGAATTTATGATTAGGTTGCTATACCTTGGGAGGGGAGAATCTTAGGCTCTGAATTTTTGTTTTACTTTTGCTTGGGACATGCAAAATGCTAAGTTTGGGGGTGTGATTGGGGTCTAATATGTAATGTTTTTTGTACCTTTTTTGTCTCCCTTTTACATAATAAGTGCCTTGTTTCTTGAGTAAATTGGAATAAAACAATGGAATTTTGTCATTATAAGATTTCTGGAACCTTTTGATGTGTTTAGTTTGTTTTCATCTCTTAAAACAATGATTTTTGCAAAGGAACGAAGAAGGAGAGCTTGGTAATTGAATTGAGAAGAAAAAGAGGAAAAAATGAAGAAAAGTTGACCGTGGCGCCCAGGCGCGGGTCCCATGCGCCCAGGCGCGGGCTAGGGTCAACTGGCCAATAATGGGGTGCATTTGGTTGATTTTTTCAGACAACTGCACGCCCAGGCACAGGAGCTTCACGCCTGGGAGCGCAAAATGCGAGAAAGTGACACTGTTCGCTGTTTTGATCATAACTTGAGCTACGCTTTTCCAAATAAGGAGATCTATATATCATTTTAAAGCTAAGGAAAAGATCTACAACTTTTCCAGAAATAGCCTTTCTCAAATTCGTCCATCTTGGGGGTCAAAATCAGTGCCGAATTTGCTGTCACACACAAATACGGGATTCTAGAAGGATTGTAATGATAAATTCTATTTGTAGATAAGATTCTTAGAGATTAGTTTATTCTAATAGGATCTTATCATATTATATTCAGATTTAGGATTAGTTTTATTCAAATAAAAATCTTATCACATTAGATTGAAAATTAGCTAGGTTAGTTTTTATCTATATAATAATAGGATTAGGATTCATTAAAAAAAAAAAAAAGCTTTGAAGAGTAGTTATCATGTTTTTAGAGAAAGCAATAGTGAGAGAGCTTTTGGAGGCAAGTTGAAGGATTGCACTTTGTGATTGGAGATTGGGGTAATTCCATGTCTCTCATTATGATTTTCATTATTCTTTTTTCTTCTTCTCTAATTATGTGTAACTAAACTCCTTTTTGGGAACATGTGTATTTGTATGGAACCTTTGTTGTTTTTGTTTAATGAATTGATGTTTTTCTATTAAGTATTGTGTTTGATTATGTTTTTTATTGTTCATCATGAATTTGGATCCGTTTATGAATTGGTAATTCTAATTGAATAGGAATATTGAATTAGGATTTAGACCTTTAATCAAACAATTCAATTACATAGGTATAGGAATATGTCTATGAATTGGATAACCTTCTAATAATTTTGATTGAACATTAATTGGTAAGATTAGAATTTAAAGCTCTGCTTAAGGAATTAAGGGAGATTAAATTACTAAGAAACAGGGTTGACCTAAGGAATTAGGCTGCTTTTACCTTTGCAAAATTGGTTCAATACTTAGGAAAATCATTGATTTGTTAGCAATCATTATAGGAACCTACAATGAAACAAGTTCCCAAGCTTTCCCAAATTCTTTCACAACCACTTTTTATTTGCATGTTTGTTTTTCAATTTAATTTAGTTAAGAATTTTACAATCAATTTAATTTGAATTTGAATTTCACGTAGTAACTACGACTTAGGTGAGAATTATTTTAATCGATTTTAGTCCTCGTTGGGAACGACAACCCACTTCCACTTTATTACTTGTCACGAACTGGTGCACTTGCCAGAACGCCAACAAGTTTTTGGCGCCGTTGCCGGGGACTAAAATTAGATTTTAATAATTTTCGGTACTTTTTAGTAGTTATTTAGTGGAATCATTATGTAACATGGCTTATTCTCATGATGACATAGAATGTATCAAATTTATTTTGTCGTCACCTATTCAATCCTGTTTTGCACAAAATATTTATGATGAGATTAAAGTTTTTGATGGTCTTTTAGAGGAGGTGGTACAAAAATTTTCTATTACGGAAGATCAAAGTGCTTCCTTTTCTAAACCCATAGAAAAAGAAGAAATTGTGCATGATGAGATTGAGGAAGTGAAACAAGATAAAAATGGGATGAGTCTAGGGATTGAATTAGGGTCCACTTTTCATGATGAATTTTCTGCTCTTGCTAAATGTATTGGATTGCATGAATATGTGGAACCCTCAAAAAAATTTCCTTCAATTTACTCCTTAATTTTTTATGACTTCCCTGATGCTCATGATGATAATAAGCCATTGTTCTCCTTTTTAGAGCCTGAAAAGGCAACCTTGCTAAGCCATGGAATTTACACTTTCATAGACTCCATGCATGATGAAAAAGACAAGCACCATGTGATGATGATACTTGGAGTGAAAAATGCACCATTTGACCCGGGAGGGTTTGAAACTATTTTTAAACATTTGCTCCAACATCATCCGTGCATATTTCCATGGGATCCAGGAATAACTTGTTATTGCTGCATAACATGGAAGTTGTGCTATAGGATTTGGGATCCTGGTGGATTCTCTTTAGTTTTGTAGTAGTATAGGATTTAAATTTTAATTAGGAGATTGAATAAAGAGTTTAGAGTTTTCTATATGTAACTGCTAATGGGGTGCTTCCAGCACTATTTTTAGTTGTTCATGTGACACAGGTGAATAAGTTTGGGGGAGTCTCCTCCATAGTGCATCAAGAGAGAATGTTGTGCTACAAAGGGAAGTCTCTAACTCCTTGCTTTTGTTTTTAGTTTTTAATTTTTATTTTGTAGTTTAGGTTAGATTTGTTTGCTTGAGGACATGCCACATTCTAAGTTTGTGGGAGGGTAACAAAATAAAAATTTCTGAACCTGATTTCTCCCTTAGCTTTGTGTTGGATGGTGTCCTGGCATGAGTAGGCACTAATTCTAGGTGTTAGATTTGTTCCCTTGATAGGTGTAAATGTTTGATTGTGATTTCCGACTTGTTTTACCCAGATACTAATTGGATTTAGCTTTGAAATTTTTTGAAAATTAGTTGTTTGGCAAACTTGTTGTGAATGATTGATTAGTGAATTGACCTTAACCAGTGAGAGTTTGAGCCTATACACTTGAAGGAGTAATGCTTAATGAAATTGTGATGAAACTCCTATTTATTTCATGAGTGTGTTCGCTTTGATTGTTTGTTCTAGAACCTGACTTGTGACCTTTTCAAAATTGATAATTGATTGCATGCATGAACATGATTAAGGCACTTAGGTTTGTGTTTTTGTGGCCTTCAACAAATTTTTAAGACATAATAATCCATTAGTTGCCCACTTTGAGCTTTGAGATTTAATGATTTTCTTGGGTAACCTACATAAATTGGATTATTTTAGTGAAGTACCTTTGAAATTGTGAATGAGCAATTAAGAGGAATGTTAGAAATTGGTGAAAGTGTAATTGCTGAAAATTTGATGTTTCTATTTCTCTTCTTAAGAAAAAAAAAAAAAAGAGCAACAAATGTGCTTTTAAAAAGAAATTGAAAAAAAGAAGAGAATAGAAATAGAAACAGAGGAAAAAAAAGAAAGAAAAGGAAAAACCAAGTGAGTTGAGTTGTGATTGTGTAATTACTTTCTTGCTCATTTCATAATTTAAAAGGGAAGTGTTGTGATTTCACTGATTAAGTCCTTTGTTTATCCTTTTATTCATTCTTTTATCCCACCTGACATTTTTAGCCATGGTCCCGTTACAACCAAATAAAGACCTTATGATTTGTGCATGCTGTCAATAAATTTAGGGGAGATATAGATCTATAGTCAAGCTTATGGTAACATGCTTTCATTGTTGAACTTGAGTGAATTGATAAATATTACCCATACACATGAGAGATATTGAGAGGTTGTGTGGTCACTAATATTTTGCTCACTTTGAGTTTGTTTTGCAACTGGTTTTCATTGAGGTGATTTGCTAGTGAAGAAAAGTATTTTGGGTAGGTGAGTTGGAATTTATGATTAGGTTGCTATACCTTGGGAGGGGAGAATCTTAGGCTCTGAATTTTTGTTTTACTTTTGCCTGGGACATGCAAAATGCTAAGTTTGGGGGTGTGATTGGGGTCTAATATGTAATGTTTTTTGTACCTTTTTTGTCTCCCTTTTACATAGTAAGTGCCTTGTTTCTTGAGTAAATTGGAATAAAACAATGGAATTTTGTCATTATAAGATTTCTGGAACCTTTTGATGTGTTTAGTTTGTTTTCATCTCTTAAAACAATGATTTTTGCAAAGGAACGAAGAAGGAGAGCTTGGTAATTGAATTGAGAAGAAAAAGAGGAAAAAATGAAGAAAAGTTGACCGTGGCGCCCAGGCGCGGGTCCCATGCGCCCAGGCGCGGGCTGGGGTCAACTGGCCAATAATGGGGTGCATTTGGTTGATTTTTTCAGACAACCGCACGCCCAGGCGCAGGAGCTTCACGCCTGGGGGCGCAAAATGCGAGAAAGTGACACTGTTCGCTGTTTTGATCATAACTTGAGCTACGCTTTTCCAAATGAGGCGATCTATATATCATTTTAAAGCTAAGGAAAAGATCTACAACTTTTCCAGAAATAGCCTTTCTCAAATTCGTCCATCTTGGGGGTCAAAATCAGTTCCGAAGTTGCTGTCAGACACAAATACGGGATTCTAGAAGGATTGTAATGATAAATTCTATTTGTAGATAAGATTCTTAGAGATTAGTTTATTCTAATAGGATCTTATCATATTATATTCAGATTTAGGATTAGTTTTATTCAAATAAAAATCTTATCACATTAGATTGAAAATTAGCTAGGTTAGTTTTTATCTATATAATAATAGGATTAGGATTCATTAAAAAAAAAAAAAAGCTTTGAAGAGTAGTTATCATGTTTTTAGAGAAAGCAATAGTGAGAGAGCTTTTGGAGGCAAGTTGAAGGATTGCACTTTGTGATTGGAGATTGGGGTAATTCCATGTCTCTCATTATGATTTTCATTATTCTTCTTTCTTCTTCTCTAATTATGTGTAACTAAACTCCTTTTTGGGAACATGTGGATTTGTATGGAACCTTTGTTGTTTTTGTTTAATGAATTGATGTTTTTCCATTAAGTATTGTGTTTGATTATGTTTTTTATTGTTCATCATGAATTTGGATCCGTTTATGATTTGGTAATTCTAATTGAATAAGAATATTGAATTAGGATTTAGACTTTTAATCAAACAATTCAATTACATAGGTATAGGAATATGTCTATGAATTGGATAACCTTCTAATAATTTTGATTGAACATTAATTGGTAAGATTAGAATTTAAAGCTCTGCTTAAGGAATTAAGGGAGATTAAATTACTAAGAAACAGGGTTGACCTAAGGAATTAGGCTGCTTTTACCTTTGCAAAATTGGTTCAATACTTAGGAAAATCATTGATTTGTTAGCAATCATTATAGGAACCTACAATGAAACAAGTTCCCAAGCTTTCCCAAATTCTTTCACAACCACTTTTTATTTGCGTGTTTGTTTTTCAATTTAATTTAGTTAAGAATTTTACAATCAATTTAATTTGAATTTGAATTTCACGTAGTAACTACGACTTAGGTGAGAATTATTTTAATCGATTTTAGTCCTCGTTGGGAACGACAACCCACTTCCACTTTATTACTTGTCACGAACTGGTGCACTTGCTAGAACGCCAACAGCATCTCCAACTTAGTGTACATGAGCAACAACAATGAAGAGAACAGAGTCTGGAACAACTCTCCAGAAGAAAAGGAGAATAAAGTATGAGGGTCCTAGAGCAACCTCCGAAAGCGCACGTCCCAGTCCAGAACACAATACCACCTCACTTCTCATTTATGCAAGAGCAACAAGAACCACAACAGTAAAGAGTAAATAGTCAATAACACATCAATGAAGAAACCAAGGAGAAAGGGAGTCACTGTCCCTCATAAGTCGAAGGCGCACCTCTGTTGAAGGCGCACCTCTGTCGAAGGCGCACCCTTGTCGAAGGCGCCCCTGTTCAGTTTCAAAGGCCATAGACGCCCTTGTCCAATCAGTCAACCGAAGGCGCCCCTGTCAGCGCTAAGCAATCAGAGCAAAAGAGGAATAACCTTTACTGGTATTATGTTTGGACTAATCCTGGTCGCCTTCGTGCAGGGGTGACGCTTAGGAAAGGATAGCTCGCTTCGGGAACTCCGCAGAGCGGCGTGGCTTGGAAGGCTTTTAGACGAGAAGTCTTCCCACAAGGCGTATCAAGCCTTGGAAAGGGAAGGCGCCCCTGTTTTCATGGAGAAATGAATCTGGAAGGAACTAGCTTGTTAATGATGAGAACGCTCTTGAGTAGCACGCCCAGACCCCTTGGCCAACCTGTCCAAACCTGTTAAGACATGCACCAAAGGTAATTCACATTCCATCATGATCTGGGCGTCCTCATCATCACTTTCAGAGTTCCTTCTTCATCCAGTTCGTCACCCCTCCCAAGGAACCAGGGCCGCTCTCGTCTGTTCACCGCTCCAACGCGCCCTCCGGGGAGTTCTCAATGTTCCTTCCTTTTATTGTATTTTAGCCATAATTTCATAAAGTATTACGAACTCATAATCTCATCCTAATCACTGTAATTATTGTTTCCCTAAAAAGGATCCGAAACAACCCTTTAAAAACTAAGTTTTAACACGGGTCATAAGTGGGTGTTACGACGCTTACGACCCGTGTTAAAACCTTTTCGTAGCACCCACTTACGACCTGTGTTAAAACTTAGTTTTTAAAGGGTCGTAAGATCGTAGCACCCCCTTACGACTCGTGTTAAAACATGTTTTTTTTAAAAGGGCATAATGGGTATAATATAAACAATTGGGGTGGCATCCATAGACCTTGGGGTGGCAAAATAAAAACCCTAGTTTGGCTAGTGAAAAAACTTTGAGTAGGGAAAGAGGGGACTAGACTATAACATCTAGTTTGATCTCAGGTTTTATGCCATTAACAAAACAATTTAGCAATACATCACTGCTCATGTCATAAACCCTATAAGCCATGGACATAAATTTCACAAAGTAGTCGTTAACAAAAGTTGGTTGAATCTGTATGAATAAGGCAGATATAGGACAATCAAAGGGAGAGGGTTCAAATTCTTGTTCAATTGCCTCAGTAAATGATTTCCATGCTTGAATGGATTACGTTGTGTTCTAGTAATCATTTGGACTCATGGTACAACCTCTTTCTCTAACTGTTCTTCATTTGCTCTCTTACCTTATTTTTCACTATCAAATCGATCCCTCATGTTTTTTTTATCATGTTGATCCTTATATTTCTTTTTGCTATCAAATTGGTCCCTAAAGTTCATCCCATATGTCAATGTTATATTGGTTCACGTTTGCATCATTGACGAGAATAATTACACGTGAGCGTATCATATTGGTCCATGTATGATGAACAGTAACTCGGGAACCAAAAATAATAGAGTAATATGTCAGATTAGTCCCTGACTTTGTAGGCATCGATCAAGTTAGTCCCTGACTTTATCGAAATAGCAAGTTAGTACCTGAGATTTCATTTTAATTCACATACGTCCCTATCTTTATCCCATTTTAAAGCAAATGCATCCCTGCGATAGTGGCGACAGGGACTAACTTGATCGACGTGTTCCTATCTCAGGGACTAAATTGCTATTTCAATAAAGTCAATGACTAATTTAATCGAGGCTTACAAAGTCAGAGACTAATCTGACATATTACTCAAAAATAAGTAAAAAGAAACATGAGAAACCAATATGATACCAAAAAAATGTAAAGAACTAATTTAATAACAAAAATAATGTAAGGGACTAAATGAGTAATTTAGCCTAAATTATTTTATTAGTAGATACTATATAACAACAAAATTGAGTAAACAATTAATTCAAAATGAAAGTGCAAACTTTTTGTAAATTGTAGTCTGACCTAAAAATTGCATTTTGTTGTTAATAAATAAATTTTGAGACGAGATGGCAAATAAAACAAATTTGGCAGTAAAACTTTACATAAAAATATTGATGATATAATTACTTTTAACTGCTAAGATAAAAATTGAAGCTTAAAGGCATCATCATTCATCACATTTATGGCAATCATCATATAACACTACAAATAGATGTATAGATTGATGGTGAGTAAGAAATTAATGCCTATGTAATACGATACATTATTAAAATTTACGAGGATGGAATTGAAGCAAGAAGCAAAGGCACATCATCGAAAAAAGGTGTGTTCCTCTGCAGAAGCTCCTGGCAGTCCTCCGGCCTCGCGGACTTGGGGTCGAAAGGTTCACGGTCAGGGAGAACCAGACCTTGTTTTATGCGGCCGAGACGCCGTGCATGCAGAACTTGCTTGGAAGTCACTGGTAGCCTAGTAAACTGATATTCTTCCAAAGCTGATTCTAGCTTTTCTGCTCCCCACTTCTCCATGCATTTGCCTAAAACCGCGGCATCTAATATTGACATGTTTGTGCTTCTAAGGCAGTGAGGAGTTGTAGGGTGAGCTGCATCTCCTACCAATACCACATTGTCCCAAAAGATCCTTTCCAAGGGATCACTATCATAAATGAAATTTAAGAAGGGGTCCTTTGTTTCTTTAATGACCCTAACCAACTCGGGACTCCAAACTTTTTCTGCTTCTTGATGCATATTCTGGATCATGTCACTACTTACTTTCATTGTCACTGAGGTTCCCTGAAAATGTTTTTTGGCTCCAAATTTCAACATACAATCAGCACTAGTAAACTTGAGATCAAAATGGAGACTAAGCTAGTAAACTTTCCTACCATAATGATAGGCGAAATGGAAATTAATTTACATACCAGGTTTGGACTATGTTTTGAGATGCAAAATGAGAAAATGGAAAGAATAATTGCCAATCAAGGTATTGTCTAGAAGACGTATAGTATGAGAGGGACAAAGTTACCTTAACTTCAGGCTCTGGCTGATTCACATACCAAATCCAATTGAGCTTTTTGTTAGAAAGTTCATAGAACACACTGTGTGTATCTGAGCTCAAATCAAAGTACAAGCATTTCCCAAGGTCAGGGTATGCCTTTCGGATGCCCTTGATGGTATCTGAATTCTCGATTTTTGAAAAATCAAGAACCCCTCTCCAAGCACAATAGCCCGAATATCTGCAAATGAACTAAAGCCTTAGAGGGCCTTTAGAAAATTATGCCAACTACCCAGCTTTTACATACTAAATGCGCGACTATATGAATTAAAGGGTCAAAATTTTAAACTATTGACATCTAAATCATTCGTGGTGGTAGAAAAGGAAAGAGAAAATTAAAGTCTGCTCCATTCTGAGATTCAAACCTAAGTTTAAAATCAGGGAGATATTTCTGGAGGATGGAAGAGAGACAGCCATCGGCTGCAACAAGCAAATCTGCTACTATCTCGATGACCTCACCGGTGTTTATAACTTTGGCTTTTATTATCACAGAACCCTTATCATCTGAAACATTGAAAGAGAGAAGAAGGTGACCCCATAAAAATATGTTTAGTGGCAGTGCATAGTACAGAAGGCCATGAAGATCAGCCCAATGAGCTGCTCTGAAGTTGAAACTCTCATCTCTTGTCAGTATCCTGCTGACTTGCTCACTATCTGTTGCCTGGTTCTGCTCATTAGGCAAAATATATCAATGACCCTAATGTTTTTATTTTATTTTGTTTATTCATTAGTTATACAAAGACAAAGTTTATCAAGAAGTACTTAACATCAAGATCAAATGCTTTTAGAAATATTTTTTTATAAGCAAAGATTTTGATAGAGAGGGGAAAAATTGTACAAATAACTGTCAGGATTGAACCCTGCTGCTCACATTTTTTCTGGCCCCTAGCTCTACCAACTGAGCAACCTCTTGAGGACAAAAAAGGTTTTCGAAATTAATTCTCATATTTCTAGAGTCATGGTGCATGTTGAAATAATGAAATCCAAGTGTTGCAAGAAATAAGGCACAACACTAATTAGAGATAACTTACTTGAATTAAGACACTAAGTGTTTGTGGGTCAACTATGTGGCAACACTTGAACTCTTCCAAGAGTTCTATGTAAATAGGTGCTGTATAAGTTGCAAAGAAAAGACAATGATAATAAGAGAATCCCTGCACACTTTAGTTTTTCAGAATCTAAAAATTGAAATCATCTAACAATGGGTTTTTTATTTTGGTCTATAGTATCCCTAAAATACTCCTTAGCAAAGTATGGATAACACATTCAGCATTCGAAAAGGGAATTAACAGTCAAATAATCAAAATTAAGGCAGGATCAATCATCAATATATTGTCCTTAGTCCCTTTTACATGTCATATACTCATATAGTCATATGTGCAGCACAGTATTCAGATTAGTGCATCCAAGAACCAACAACAGAACTAAGAAGACAGTAGTTCTGTTATTTGTCCAGCATATTTGGATAGCATCTCACATATACATTTCACTTTCACATAAATCAAATGTACCTATCTCATAAAAATAAGGAGAGTCCAAAAACACCTCCTCAACTATATAATCTGCAAATTAGTCCCTGAATTTCAAAAAAGGCTTATTTATGTCTTTGGTCCTTAAAAGTTCGGCATGTTTTGGTTTTAGTCCCTAAAAATTATTTTGACCGGGAATAATCCTTAATTTTTCAAACATTTTGGTTTTGGTCTGCACCATATGAAAAAATCTGTTATTTTCCAATGTGGTTAACGGAATACCACATCAGAAGTCACGTAGTGCGAGATGACATCAAATATGTGGTATGACATGGACGATACAGGTCCACATACGGCAAAATTTTGCCTATAAGACCATTTTATGTATGAGACTATTATGCATTAATGGGTCTGTATCATTCACATCGTATCACCTATTAGGCTCTATTTCACATCATGTGACTATTGATGTGGTGTTCCGCTTGCCACATTAGCAAATAACATATTTTTCGTAACAACCAAAACATTTAAAAATTTAACGACCAGTCCCGGTCAAAATAACTTTTAGGGACTAAACCCAAAATACACACAACTTTTAAGAACTAAAAACATAACCAAGCCTTCAAAAAATAGGCAAAAAGGACCCGATACTCTTATTAGGGTGCAAAATAGTCCTTCCCGTTCAAAAGAACAGAGTTACAGGCAAGTATAATATGGAAACAAAAGAGAAAGAGAGTGGCTGACCTGATCAATAGAAAGTGGTGCAGTGGTGTAGTGAAGGAGTTGAGGTTGAGAAAGCCATGATCCAATGATTGCTTGAGATAGAGGGTCCAATCCAAGACCAGCACCAGTGGGAGATCCTGATGGAGGTGAAGATGTTTTTTCAAGGACAAGAACATCCCAACCAGCTAAGGTAAGAGCATGTGCAGCTGATATTCCACCTATGCTGCCCCCAACTATCACTGCCTTTGGCTTCCCTTCATCAACCATCTTTCTCTAACAACTTCCTAGTTATCTAACACATGTTCCTGTCCCTGTACTTCTAGACAAGTGTGTGTATATCTACGGTTAAGCCATCTTTAGATTTTTTCAATGAATTATTTAATATTTTAATCCTTAAACTTAGTTGCTCTTTTGGAGTTGGTTTTTAAATTTTTTCGATGCTTTGGGTACTTGTTTGCTTTTTAGAAATGGTTTTTTCGTCACTTAAGTGATGATATAGTTGACGACAAGCCACGTTACTTTCACAATATTAACGAATGACATGTTAGGTAGAGACACAGGATATTACATATTTTTTTATTAAAAAATAATTTCTTTTAAATTTATTAAAAGATTCGAAATTCTTTAAAAGATAATTTTTTTAATTATTTTTATTAAATTTGAATTTTTTTTAATTTAGAAAATTCACGTGGCATCATCTGACACGTTACCTATCAATGTGACGAAGGTAAATGGCATATCCTTAATCATATCACCACTTAAGTGATGAAATGAACATTTCCAAGATTTAAGCAAAATTTAGAGACTCAAAAGCATCGAAAAAAATGTTCAAGGACCAATTTTAAAAGAACACTTAACTTCATGGACTAAAAACTTAAATAACTCAATCAAACTTATAAGTTACTCCCACCACAATATGTAAGATATTTTGGGAAATTATTTTTTTCTTTCTAATTTATAAGATATTTTTTAATTTTTAATAATATTAATTACGTATTTCCAAATAATTTTATTAAGTCAACATTTTTTAAAATTACAATAATAATTATATGATTAATTTTGAAAAAGTATATTAAATATTCATCTTCTCAATATTACTAACAAAATTATTCCACTTTCTTGAATGACGTAAATTTTCTAAAAAAATCTAAGATATAAGACCGGAGAGTATTTTCAAAGTTAACAAGGAGTGAAAGTGTCCTTAAGGATAGTTGTAATATTAAATCTAATCTTAAATATAAGAAAAAAATAACTATAATTTCATACATTTTGTATAGGTTATATTTAACCATATCACATAATTAATGTATTGTTTTTGACATTAATGAACAACCAGCAAATAGGAGAAAAAAATAAATACTTTCTAAAAAATACAAAATAACTTATAAGTAGGATAACAGAATTCTTCTAAATAAAATTCCTCTTGTTTAACAGAGGCATTTGGTCTAGTGGTATGATTCGATAAGTGGTCGGGTGTAGCCCACATAGTCATGTATCAAATCTTAAGGTTTGAGAGTTGGAAGTCTTGAGTTCGATTCCAAGCGTCACCATTTAGTGAATTTAATTTTCCTTCCCTTATCCAAGTAAAAAAAAAAAACTTTGCCTATATAAAAAAAAAAGAATTCTTCTAAAATGCGACTAACAATTAAGATCAGATGGAGTATTTATTAAAGATGTTAATTTAGTGCATTTAATTTTCTAAAAAAATAAAAATAATATTGATAATAAAACAAAATTAATTGAGACAACAACTTTATACGGTTATTCTAATAATAAAAAATTATTTAGTTTTTCTAATATTTGAGATCATAGATATGATATTTTCCCTTATTTTCAAAATCGAGAACATTTCTCCATATTTAAATATAATTTTTTTTTTGACAAACATGTTTGTTTTATTTCTTTAACCTCTACTTTTAAGACATATTTTTCTATTTTTAATTAGTCAATAATATTATTTGATCATTTTGAGAATTATCTCTATTTACAAACACTTTCTTGTAATAAAAAATTAATTAATTAATTATGGAAAAATGGAAACACACTCTCTTTTATGCCCTATGCACCACAAAACATTTATAACTTAAATGTAAATAATAATATTAACTGATTCTTTTAATTTTATTTTTATTTTTGCCCAAAGAAAAAGCTTACATTAAGAATCCGAAGGGCCATATAGAACTTTGATTCTATAATTTATGTTTTCGTTTTAATATTTTGATGTTAGGAGGTATCTCCAAATTGATCATAAAGAGATTATGCAGATATTGAGATAAGTTTCGTTTGTACCAACAATAATATTTTAGTGTTAGGGGATATTTCCAAATTGGCTATAGAAAATTGTGCAGATATTGAGGTAAGTTTCGTTTATACCAACAATTTTTACATACATATACAAAAAAAAATCCCATAAAAAATATAAATTTTTTCTCATAATGGCTAAGGAATTTATTTTTATACTAAACTGTATTGATATAATTTTTTTATTTCATTTTTTAAAAGAAAATTTAAATGATTGAAATGCTATTACAACACGAAGACGATGATTATAATGAAGCGTGGGTCCTTCTTTCTTAGCTTAATTAGTTGGAAATTTCTAAAATGCAATAAAAAATTGAATGGTTGCTATGCAATCCATTCTTAAATTAATAAAATCTTGTCACCTAAGACATGTATGTCACATCATTACTTAAATTAGTCAAAATTAAGTTTTGCAATTTAGTCCAACATAAAAACTAGATTATTGTAATTTAGTCCTTTTGTACTTTTAGACAAATTATAAATTTTAATTTTTTTATATAAAAAAAATTCTTAAACCCAGGCGGCGGCGGTGGTGGCCCCGCGGTGGCGGTGGCGCCTTGGCGGTGGGTTTTGAGAAGTGAAGATGAGTTCGGGGTTTAAGAATTTTTTTTATATAAAAAAATTAAAATTTATAATTTGTCTAAAAGTACAAAAGGACTAAATTACAATAATCTAGTTTTTATGTTGGACTAAATTGCAAAACTTAATTTTGACTAATTTAAGTAATGATGTGACATACATGTCTTAGGTGACAAGGTTTTATTGATTTAACAATGGATTACATAGCAACCATTGATTGTTTTTCTATTTCTTCGTACTCCTTCAAGGGAATGCTCGAGTGACTCTACTCCAAGTGTATGTTTTTTCGGGGAGAAGAGATCATTAACCTTAACCTCTACTATAAAGAAGTCCGAGTTTGATACATTGTGTAAAAAAAAGATGGCATCTCCTCTAACCATAACATATAGAATGCACTTGAAATGCATATTTAGCTAACAAATCATCATAGTTGTTAAGCTCTTATTTATTATATAAAGAAGACTAATGAAATCAAAGTGGCCAGAAAAATCTCTGCATTCCTGCACTAGAACATGTGCATGTAGGACGAACCATTGCATTTCCTAACCCACCCGTGAATCATACATTGGCAATCTGAGAGAATATAAACATGGGTAATACCCATTTCTATAAGATCATCATCTCCATGCACCAATTAAGAGCTTGACATTTAGCAATTGTACCATCCAATAAAGAGATAGGTAATAATTGACAAGCTACTACCATGAAATTCTGATCTTTGTCCAAAACAATGAATATATCCAGCACCAACTCCCTTTTCCTTGTGCCATGACGCATCAACTTAGGCAAACAGGGCATCACCATGCCAAAATAAAGATCTCTGCTATAAGAATGTATACAATGATCTAAGTTTAACATTCATCTCTATCTACATACTTTAGGTCTTTAACAATATACAAATTTGTAAACTATTTAGATTAATATTTTATTTTTGTATTCACGTGATTTAAAAACATAGTAGGTTTCAGATAGAAATATCGGAAGAGCGGACGAATAACAAAATGTCAAAATTGTAGTTTTCATTCTTTCTTTAAACGTATTTAAATAGATGTGTCTTATTTTCCAAATGAACAAGAATATATAATATAATATCTGTACTATACAATTGACTCTATTTATTCATAAGATGCCTCAGGTATAAGGGAGAACGGTAGTGACTTAAGACACGAATATCGCAACTACTTCAACGAAAAGGGGAGGAAAAGAAGAAATTTTTGATATGGATTATGGAGTGCAAATTTCATTTAAAAAAAAAAAAAAAAAGGCTTATTTATGGTTTTAGTACATGAAAGTTTTGGGTGTTGTGGTTTTGGTCCTTAGAAATTTTTTTGATCTTGACTCATCCTTAATTATTATGAAAATTTGGTTTTGGTTCATGTCGTGAGGAAAAATTTGTTAACTGCTAATGTGACTAACGAAACTCCGCATCAACATACACGTGTGCAAATACTGTGTGTAACCAATACGATGACGTGATGATCCGAACCTATAGGAGCAAAAGGGCCACAACCCAATCCACAAACTTTTGCTCATGTATGTCCGGATTATTCACGTCATCGTACCGATGACATGCAATACTTTCACACGTGTATCTTAATGCGGAGTTTCATCAGACACATCAACACTTAACGGATTTTTTCTAACGGCATGGACTAAAACCAAATTTTCAAAACAATTAAGTATGAGTCAAGGTCAAAAAGACTTATAGGGACCAAAATCAAAATACCATCAACTTTCAGGAACTAAATACATAAATAAGCCAAAAAACAATAACATAGAGCTGGTTGTTCCTATGTTAAAAAAAAGACTTATTTATGTCTGGAGTCCCTGTAGTTTAGACCTCTTTTGTGAGATACCTCTATGCTTTTTTTTTCAATGAATATACCCCTGTAGTTTACTCCGGTTAAGTATTTTCCCCCAGCTCCTTTTCCGGCGAGTTTTTGGGTGAGCTGGACAGCCGGAGCTCCACCTGGAGCTGACACGTGGCAGTCTCTTAATTTTTTTTAAATTAAAAAAAATAAGGCTTAATTATGTCTGAGGTCCCTGTAATTTGGACCTCTTTTGTGATATACCCTTATACTTTTTTTCAATGAATATAGCCCTATGGTTTATTCCAGATAGGTATTTGCCCTCAGCTCCTTTTCAATGAATATACCCCGTCGGATCAGCTCCTTTTTTTTTAATAATGTTTTTTAAAATTAAAAGTTATAATTTGTCTGTAGGTACAAAAGACTAAATTTTTAATTTATTTTTTATGTTGTACTAAATTGCAAAAAACTAATTTTAATTATTTCAAATAATGACATGGTATAGATGACAACTTCTTATTAGTTTAAAAAAATTGTATAGCAACAATGCATGTTAGTAAATCCATAAAAAAAAAAAAGCCCAATGTCACAACTCACAAACAATTCGTATGTTTTCCTAAATAAAGCACACTCCTCCCCTGTTATACTATTGCGTGATACTCCCTCCGGTCCTTATTACAGGGCATACTTAACCGAATTACACATACCAAGGAAAGTGGTTGGTTTTATGAATTCTATGAGAATATATTGTAACATTACAATTTTACCCCCTTAACTTTTCTTGGAAAATTCGCACTCATTAATGAACAACAAAAAACACATAGATAGTCAAAGCACTTAACAAGGGCAAAAAAGAGAAAAATCAATAAATGATGCATAGAAAATATAAAGTGACTTATAATTAGGACCATGAAAACTTTCTAGAATGTGACCTATATATAGGACCGGAGGGAGTAATTACGTGATTAAGTCGGTCAAAAAACACCACCTATCAGGCTATTTCCCTGTAAATATAGAGGTCCTGTTTCCACATCAACAATACTATCAATTACTTCCTTCTCTCCGTCTCTATAACCCTTACTCTCTCACTCTCTCTCAGCAGTCAAGAGAAAAAATATGTCAAGGGCCAACCCAGTCATTCCAATTCTAGCTTTGAATCGTAGAGGCGAGGAGGTGACGTTATGGACTACAATTACTGATGATGCTTATGTCTTTGATTCCCTAGACATGTATCAAGGCTACAACTACAACAACAACAACAACAACATAGGCAACGATGGTGGGTATGTCTTTGATTCACTGGACTTGTTTCAAGGCTATAACAACAACAACAACAACAACAACAACAACATGGGCAACAATGGTGGGTATGTCTTTGATTCACTGCACATGTTTCAAGGCAACAACAACAACATGGGCAACAACAATAATGGTGGGGTGAACACTGTAGATGATGTTTATGTCTTTGATGATAGTTCCCTGTACGAGGAGAACAATGGAGGGGTTTTTGGGGTGAACCCAGCTGCCCTTACTCAACATTCAATTCAAAATCTTGAAACTTTCAGAATTGAAGCAGAGGAAGACTACTCTTGCACTTCTTCAATTGAGGCTTTGTGTTGCATATGCCTTGATGAGGTGATTTCGGTTGGATCAGAATCAAAAGCAATTGGAATGCCCCATTGCTCCCATGTCTTTCATCACGGTTGCATCATTAAATGGCTCCGCATAAGTAACACATGCCCTTTGTGCCGCACGCCTATGTAGATTGATTGATTGATTTTCTTAAACGGGTTATATGTTAGGATGTTTGTATTGATCTGATTAGCTTTTGCCTCCGTTTTATAGACTTTCTTGCTGTCCAAGGATGTTTTCTTTTAAGAGGATCGGACATGTTTATCTTATTGATATTGGTGTTTGTATTGATCTGTTTTTTTTTTTTTTCTGGTTTATTACAGGAATGGAACATGTTTATATTGATTTTAATTAGCTTTTGCATGTTTTCTTCGCTTGTACTTTTATTTTCCTCCTATTTAAGGATGTTTTTTGTTAGAGGACATGTTAAAATAGATTTATATGTGGAACATACTTTTCCAAGGAATATTACCGTTAATGTTCCTAGTTCAGCAAAATAAATTATCTTGGTAGTTGATACCGATCATTAGTTGTATGGAGTATTATAGTATAAGAATTTTCGGAACTGGATTAATTAGAAGTAATGGAGATTGGGTATGACAAAGACAATCATGCTTTCTGGAGTTGTTATATGTTTTTTTAGAACTTACTGTAATCTTTATCAATATCTCTCAGTTAATGTGAAGATATAAAATTTATTCCGCTAAGATATTATGATATCTTTCGGAGTGTATGTGTATACATTCTCTCTATACAATTATTTTGGGAATATATTTTTTTTTATATAATGCATGATTCTATTTTTAAAATAAAATATAATGCATGATTTGTTAATTAATTACAAATTTCTCTCCCACAAATTTCTATATTATTTTTGCAATTTTTAAGATTTTTCATTAATTATTTTTAAGATTTTTAATATAATATACATTCTTTAAGATAATATACAATCTTTCAAAAATTTTCATCAATAACTTTTACTTTGATTTGTAATGAGACAGAAAAGTATATCTTCAATACAAATTATTGTAAAATTATCTTAATAGTTTAATAGGTATTATAGCAAGATAGTGCTATTCTTCATCTATAACATTATATAAAACAAACACACTTTTTAACTAAAACAACTAAAAAACAGTTAAAATGTATGTAATGTCATTCCAAAATTACCCCCACCATATTACTAACTACTCTACCAATATATAAAGCAGTTCCAAAAAGAAGTTTCTCATTATATCCCACTTTGTCCAAACCGTAAACTGCTCTGGAAATGGATGAAAGGTACGAACAACTCTCTTCTCCGAATTTCAAAGTTCTCCCTCTTCCCTTCTTCACTTTGATTTCTTATTTTCTTTATTTCTTTCTTTATTTATTCACTTCCATTTCTGTGTTCATGTATTTTCTTTGCTTCTTTGTTTCCGTTTTTACTTTTTTGTCTTTGGTTTTGTTATGCGACGTAGATCTCCTTACTAACTAAGAAATTTTGATCTGTTTTTAGTAGCAAATTCGTGTGAATCTAAAGAAGGATTGCTTCCATTTTTTTCTTAATCAGGGTTTGCAGGGAACATAATCAATCTTCTGGTGTTGGAGGAATAATATTATTGCAGTGAGAAGGTTTCAATTTCCAGTTTTTTCTTTTTAATCTTCTACCCATAAGTTGTTAGGTTTTCCTCTTTCATTACGCCCTCCTTTCTTCTTCTTCTTCTTCCGGGTGCCTGAAATTCATGCAAAATTTGTGTTTGGTGGGTCTTTTCTGAATCAGATCACAATAAAAATTTGATTATTATTTCTGGGTCGTTTGAAATTCGTGCAAAATTTGTGTCTGGTAGGTGATTATTTGATAATTTTGAAAATCAAATAAGAATAAAAATTTGATTTTTATTTCGTGGGGGTGGCGATGGATTTGGGGATTTCTGATGAGTTGTTAGGAACTTTTGCCCCAATATTAGTATACTGGATTTATTCAGGGATTTATGTTGTTCTGGGATTGTTTTCTGAGAACTTCCGGTTACACTCAAAGCAAGATGAAGATGAAAAGAATTTGGTGTCTAAAAGTGCTGTGGTTAAAGGAGTTCTTCTCCAACAAGTAGTTCAGGCTATGGTTGCAACCCTCTTGAGTTAATTCTAGCTTTCCTTCTTTGAGGTTTAATGTTCAATACTCTGTCTAATTTGGTTCTCAATGCCTTTTGAGGAGAGTATGAAACTTAAATATTTGAAAAGCGATAGCATGATGGAGCTTACTAATGCCCCTGGAAGCACAGATAAAGAGATAGAAGCAGTTGGCACTAAAGTGAAAATGAAAACGGACAAAATTGCAAAGACACTTGATAAGGTTGCCCGTGATTCTAAATCGAATAAGGCAAAGGTCGTTGTTGAGGTAATTAAAGACTGTTCCCTTCTGTAAAGAAAATTTCAATTCTTTAAAATACTATTGGATCTTTGTACTTAACTACAAAATTAGTTATCCATGAACTGACAATGATGTAAATTGTTCAAATCCTTTCTCAGCATGATATTATGTGGGCTTTGGTTCTGGTTAAAGTTGTTTTCTGAAAGTACAAATAAATATCTCAAACCCATTTGTTGTAGTTTTATGGTTAACATTCTATTGTGTTTAAACTAAAAGGCACCAATAATTTCCACCTTCAATTTTCAATAGTTACTATAAAGTGTCAAGGTTCAGATGGAGCGGGAAGATGCTGCTGAAAGACAAAGGGTGGTACAGTAATTTCAGCATTAGTTACTCAAAGGAGAGGAAAGCTTCTATAGGGGAAATGGAATTTTGATTGTTGAGTCTTCTAATTAGTTTGTACCGTAGAAAAAAAAAGCAATTGATTTTTTCTTATTATTTTCAGCATTTTAAATTAAAAACTTTAGTATTTTTTTCTTTCAATTTGTAAGGTATGCTGGAACTTTGCAAATTGTAAAATTCAAGGCGTGATGCGTGATTTTTACTGAACGTGATTTTATTTGAATGATAGGCGAACAATAGGTCAAACACAAAAATATCAGGTTTCTCTTAATCAGGTTTCAACTTTGGGGTTGTTGTTCGGTGCAGTTATGAGATTGAGTAACTGCTTTATCATCTTTACATTGATAATTAGTTTTATTAATCTTATCTCTTATATCCTTTAGAGTTTCAGGATAAAAATATATAAAGTATATTATAAAATTGGATATTCATAATTTTCGTGTTTATAATTGGTTTTTTTAACCTCATCTCTTAGATATTTCAATTAAAGATAAACATATATTTATTTTATCTTAAAAAAAATTCATTGATATATCTTTTTTATCTATACATAAGAAAAATAACTCAACTCAACTATAAATATAGGTATAATTCTGAAATTAATTGACGCCTGCGACAAAATCATCTCTTTCATCCCACGATCCGGTACAAGTTTTTTTTTGAAAGCAGAAGAAGCAACTCAGTTTTAAATTTATGAAAGTTAATTAGGCCGAAAACAACATCACCTATTTCACCACACGATCCGGTACATGCTTTCTTTACAAACCTTTATTTTTAATTTTTTATGATTTTTTATTAGTCTTTGAAAAGTGTTGTGCCCCTCTCCCTATACCTCCCAACTCATACATAATTTTAATATCTTCCCCCACCGTGTAGATGTTACCAAGAGCATCCTCATTCCATAACCAATTTTTGGATCTTAAATGAATCTCACAAAAAAACCTTATAATTTATTACGTTTCTCCAAAAAAATAAGAACTTCATTAATTATTTAACTTCATCACTAAACTCAAATTTCATTATTAAATAGAACCCACAACCCACTCTATATTATTATATTTTACAATACATATTATACTTACATTCAATATCTTTCTTATTTAAAAATTATAAAAAAAAATTACTATTTTGGTCCACTTTTTGGAAAAGAACCCGTGCAATGACTTTACTTCCAGAAACACAAAAAAATATAAAGATATTAACATTTTAATAGATATACTTTTGAAGAATGAAGGATATGACATGGTACCCCTTCCTAGGATCTATTTGTGTTGATACGTAAAATATTTTGTTTTTCTTTTTTGATGTTTTAACGTTAAGGAACTCGATAATTGCATGTGAAACTTCTCATATTTTCCAATTATCTAAATCCCTTTTCAATTTATTACTAATAATTTTACATATTTAATAAGATAATAACAATAATTAATATTGAAAAATGATTTATTAAATTGATTGAGTCTATAAATAAATATTTATTACGGCGCTTATTATTTGGTATATTAAGTCTTAACTGGTGTAAAGTATATTTTAACAAAAAAATATTAAATATGCTAAACTATTTTTAAGGATAATATATTTTTTAAGGATAATATTAGAATGTGCAAAAGTCCCCAAAAAAAAATTAAACCTACATTCAAGTTTTGAAATTTGAGAAAGGCATTTTATTAGCTCATTAAAAAATAGTCTATCTCAAGTTTTCTCAGTAGTGTAAAATAACCCTTGCAAAATAAACTTTGACAGGTTAAAGCTTATTTGTTTATAATGTATATCTTATTTATTTTTAATTTTAGTATTTCTCTACATAAAAAATAGAAAAATGAATCATCAAGAGTCTATCGAAGAACGTTTAACAAGACAACGCGAATATGCAAGAGAAAGAAGGAGAAGAATGAGTCCAGAGCAGAGACAACAACAATTAGCAAGACAAAGGCAATATGCCAGAGATAGAAGTCGTAGGTAATGTTATTTGAGCATCAACAGTTTATTTATACATGTAACATTAAATAAGTTATATATCTTCTTATTTTTTAATGTTAATATTTTTCTTAATGTTACATAGTAACATGGATAATCAAGAGTCTAGGGAAGAACGTTTGGCAAGACAACGCGAGTATGCACGAGAAAGAAGGAGAAGAATGAGCCCAGAGCAGAAAGAACAAGAATTAGCAAGACAAAGACAATATGCCAGAGATAGAAGGCGTAGGTTAAGTACGAATCTAATACAGCAAGACGTAGATAGAAGTCGAACTATAAGACACCAAAGAATTCATAACGAAACAAGAGAAACAGGTCATCATATATTTCCACCATTCTTAACATTCATAATAAACTTTTAAACTTTTATTTCGATTATAAAGCCTGCAATTAAAATGAAACGATATTTGCAAAAAATTGTCCTCCACATATCTCCAATAATCAATCTCAAATTAGGCAGGCAGCACATTTTGAACGCAGTAGATCGCGATCACCACGTAATCAACATTTTGACGTAGATTACAGCGCGGAACCAAGACATACATACACTTTACAACCCATACATGGTTAGTATTTTAAAAAAAAAATTATAAGGTGTTCTATAATATATTATATTACTTTAAATTAACATCCCTTTTTATTAACTAAAAAATTATCGTTTCATTTCAAAAAAAAAAACTAAAAAATTATATTACAGACCAATAATTTAATTACAAATTTCAATTTACTAATTACAAATTTAATTGTTTATTAGATTCCTATTTACGTTCAACTAGATTTCGGGGAACTCATGACGACGAAGCAGGACCAAGTCATGCACGCATTCCATCACCTACTCATTGTAAGCCTACTATGACTACCAACTTAATCTTAAATACACTAATCTTTAATTACAATAATTTTCTCTCTTTTTAGGTTTAAATTTTGGTTCTACTAGATTCAGTGATACAAATTTCAATGAAGCACGAACAACTCATACACGTATTCCATCACCTTCTCATTGTTAGTATACGTACTTTTATTAACTACTAACGCATAATATCATTTACAAAATTATCAAACTACTCTATCTCATTGCACATTTTGTAAAATAATGCACTCAATGTAACAATTTTGTATCCATGAAAATAATTTTATATTTTGTCATGTGGTAACCAATTAAAAACTTTCCAAAAAATCTTCAATGCTAATTATATTAAAAAATTAATAACAAAATCAAATTTATTTTCTTATAAAACATAAATACACTAATGACCAAAATGAATATTATTCCGTGTTTAAAATTCTTAAACTTAAATTTTTACATTAAATATACCTAATTTTATAGTTTACAAATTATTTTCTAGAAAATGGGTGGTTTGGAATAATTGTAGACCTCATTTGTGGTTTTCATTTGCAGATCAAAATGTTCAAACAACAATTAATGAGCATACTCATGGTAGAGGCACACGAAGGAGAGACAGTTTTCAATCATTTCATAACAGTGCTCGAAATTTCCAACCTACTCAGAGAATGACCCGTTCTCATTTACCTTCCCCACGAACGTGTACACATTGCAATGCACGATTATTCTACAATGAAACGCGTAACATATGTTGCTCTGATGGGAAATTTCAAATACCCCAAGTTAATCCTCCCCAAGAGTTACGCGAAATATTTTTGGCAAATACAGCTGAAGGACGTCACTTTAGACAACATATAAGAAGTTACAACCATATCCTTGCATTTACTTCAATGGGTGTTCATGTTGACGAAAATTTAGCTGGTACTGGACGAGGAATATATACTTTTCGTGCTCAAGGTGCTATATATCATAACATAGGAGGATTCTATCCAAATGAGGGTTCCAGACCGCGATTTTTGCAGTTATACATCTACGATACAGAACATGAACTACAGAATAGGATGCAGGAAAACACCAACCTCCACGAAACCTTGGTCCATAAACTGCAACAAATACTTCACACCTACAATCCTTTTGTGCATGTTTTTCGGCAACTAGCACAACATCCAAATGTCAATGAGTGTAGTCTTCTGATAAAAGAGCGACCTGCTAATCAACGTCAATATCATCTCCCAACCACATCACAAGTTGCAGCAATTATTCTTGATGGAGATGCAGAATCATTAGCATCTGCGAGAGATATCAGAGTTGAAACGCGTACTGGGAATCTAATGAGAATCCAAGAAACAGTAGGATATTATGATCCCTTACAATATCCTCTTCTTTTACCTTTTGGAACATATGGATGGGACCTACATACACATAACAATAATGGGGAGCATATTACATGTCGACAATATTACAGTTATCTCCTACAGGTATACATTTAACATTTAAATTAAATTTATTTAAAAAAAATTAATACATACGTAATTTTTTAATCCTAATAGTATTTATCCTATCTTATTAAAAAAAATATAGATTCGTCCAAACGATCAATCATTATTTCTACGAGTGGGTCGTCTTTTACAACAATATGTGGTAGATAATTATGTAAAGATCGAATCTGCAAGGTTGCGATATATTCGAGACAACCAACCGGAAATTCGAGCTGAAATGTATCAAGGTTTAGAGGATGCTTTACATGCTGGAGAGACCAATGCATGTAGTTATCATCACTTACCTTATTCATTTCATTCATAGTACTAATTGATTAAATAACATATTCTTAAATTATTTTTTACCCTTTTTGTAGCAAATGTTGGAACAAGAACAATACTGCCTTCATCATTTATTGGTGGACGAAGAGACTTGACAGGACGTTATGAAGATGGTATGGGAATTGTGCTACACGATGGTAAACCAGACATTTTCCTTACAATGACGTGCAATCCTTCATGGAAAGAAATCACAGATGAATTAGGACCTAATGAAACGGCACAAGATCGACCCGATTTGACAGCTCGAATTTTTAGATCAAAATTTCAACAATTAAAGGATGATGTCATTAATAAAGGAGTCCTAGGTAAGGTAAAAAGTTACATGTATGTAACCGAATTTCAAAAAAGAGGATTACCACATGTCCACATGTTATTGATTTTAGAAAATAATGACAAGCTGCGAAATCCTGAAGACTATGATAGTGTTGTAAGTGCAGAAATACCACGAGGAGAACAAAATGCAGAATTGCGTCAGGCAGTGTTAAAACACATGATACATGGACCGTGCGGACCACTAAATCCAAATTCACCGTGCATGAAAAATGGACAATGTAAAAAAAATTTCCCAAAAATGTTTTGCGAACAGACGAGACAAGGCATTGACTCATATCCAGAGTATAGAAGACGAAATACTGAACCAATTCAAATAAATAGAAACGTAGCAGTTGACAATGGTTGGGTAGTGGCTTTCAATGATTGGCTATTACTGAAATATGACTGTCACATTAATGTAGAGGTGTGCAGCAACATTAAAAGCATTAAATATCTGTACAAGTATGTCTACAAAGGTCCAGATCGAATCGCAATGGAGGTTCACAGAGGAACAACCATTGATGAGATTCAACAATATGTTGATGCAAGATGGATTTGTGCTCCGGAAGCTTTTTGGAAAATATTTAGATTTACCCTTTACAAGTTATACCCTTCTGTTCAAAGGTTGCATATCCATTTACCAAACAGACATCAAGTTCGATTTTATATCCATGACAATGTCGAAAACATTTTAAATGATGCTTATAACTCCCATACCATGCTTACTGAATTCTTCGCATTAAATCACGGAGACCATGAAGCTAGACGTTATTTGTATAGAGAGATCCCAGAGCATTATACATGGAGTAGCACAAATAAAGCATGGTATCGTAGACGGTCGCGACAAAAGGCTATTGGCCGAATATACACAGTATATCCTTCTCAAGAAGAGAAATTTTACTTACGGGTTCTGTTAAATCATGTCCGAGGACCAACCTGTTGGGAAGACTTACTTACAGTTAATGGCACACAATATCAAAAATTCAAGCAATCAGCTCAACAGTGGGGTCTTCTAGAGAGTGATAATAGTATTCGAGATTGCTTAGTAGAAGCATCTAATCTACGAGCGCCCGTTTCATTAAGGAGATTGTTCGCTACTATATTAATTTTTTGTGAACCAACTGATGTAAGAAGCTTATGGGATGAGTTCCATATTTACATGGAAGAAGACTATGTTGCATCTACGACTCCCACTGCTACATATAGAACCGATACATTATTAAGAGATTTGAATGACCTCCTAATTCAGCATGGGAAGCAAACAACTGATTTTGATTTACCTGAACCAACATTGGGTCCTAATCACAATACTGTAATTCCACAACTAATACGGGAAGAACAAGAGGTACAGATACCACATTCTGATCTTGATGCAGTGAACGACTTAAATGTTGATCAATTAAATGCCTTTAATGCCATCATGAGTGCCGTTGAAAATAGACAATGTCAAGTTTTCTTTGTTGATGGGCCAGGCGGAACAGGCAAGACATTTCTCTATCGCGCTTTGATAGCTAGATTAAGAAGTGCCGGAAATATTGTTCTTGCAACTGCCACCTCTAGAATAGCTGCAACATTGTTACCTGGTGGTCGTACAGCCCATTCTCGATTTAAAATTCCAATAAATCCAGAGCCTTCATCTGTTTGCAACATAAGTAAGCAATCTGATTTAGCAAAACTCATTAGACAAACAACAGCAATCATTTGGGATGAAGCACCCATGGCTTACAGGTATGCTTTTGAAACATTAGATCGTACATTCAAGGATATCCTGGATAATGATGCACCATTTGGTGGAAAAATCATGATCATGGGGGGGGGGGGATTTTCGCCAGGTACTACCTGTTGTCAGAAAAGGTAATAGGTCTGAAATGATTTCTGCATGTATAGTCAAGTCTCATTTATGGGCTTCCACAAGGGTGTTGCATTTGCGACAAAATATGCGTTCCTTCAATGATCCTAACTTTTCCCAATACCTTCTACGCATCGGCGATGGAATAGAACCTACAAAACTTGATGAATTTGTGCAGATACGTAGCCATATGGCATTGACATGGGAAGGAGAAAATTCCATTCAAAATCTTATTCAACACGTTTTTCCAGATATAGAAAATCATGAATGGGATGCATCATACATGGTTGCGAGAGCCATACTAACACCAAGAAATGATGAAGTAGGAAAACTTAATAACATTGTCCTAAACAAATTTCTTGGAGAAAAGCGTATTTTGCTTTCATTTGACGAGGTTGAAGGCGATGCCAACAACTTATATCAGCAGGAATACTTAAACTCCATTGCACCAGGTGGCTTACCACCACATGCATTAAAGGTAAAAAGAGGTGCACCATTGATGTTGTTGAGAAACATAGATCCAAAAGCCGGCCTTTGCAACGGGACAAGGTTACTATGCCGTGGAACTTATATGAACATGCTAGATGTGGAAATTCTAACTGGACACCATGTTGGACAAAGAGCTTTTTTGCCAAGAATAAAACTTAGAACAAATGACAATGCAGGACTTCCATTTGTGCTAATCAGAAAACAATTTCCTGTTATCCTTAGCTTTGCACTTACTATAAATAAATCACAAGGACAAACCATTTCAAATGTAGGCATATATTTACCACAACATGTGTTCAGCAATGGTCAGCTATATGTTGCTCTTTCAAGATGTATTTCTCAAGCAAACACAAAGATTTTAATAAAAGAAGGTACAATTGAAGGGGAAGAAGGAGTATACACAAGAAATGTTGTGTTCAAAGATGTTTTGTTATCTCGCATACAACAATTATGAAGGTTATACTTTCTCTTAAAATTACCACATCATATATGAACTATATTTCAAATTTACATCATTCAATATTTCCATCTTTATCAATTAAAATAATTAATATATATATATTGCTCTCTTTTTTTCAGATATGAAGACATCGAATGGATGGATGGAGTGAATGCGCATACAACTGTTTAGCTATCTTTTGACATTTTGATTTCATTCATCTACATTGCACTTTGCTTTTATTTTCTTATGTTTCTACACTATTTTATTTGATGAACTACTTTATTTTTATGTATGTCTCATACCAAATAACTATGTAGATCAATGATGCATAACTTATAAACTTCAGCTTCTAGGTTAATTTATTTTTTACATTAAACAACTCATACACCATTGTTAATATATACACTAATGTTACAAACAACTCATACTATATTTAACAAGTTATAAAAACTTATATATGTCTTCCCCATAGACAAACATATTAACATGATAATAAATCATGTATAATTTTGTTTAAATTGTTTAAATTATTATTCTTGAACACGACAGACAACAATGTCGTCCATAGAACTAAATAAAAATTTACACAATAATGAGCATCTTTTACACATAAAAGACAGTCATAAAAATCAATTTTTCAATATATCATTTTACTGTAAATAACTCTTTACGAAAAAAATACGACAATAGGAATGCGGGACGACAGGCACGGGAGTGCCTGTCGGCACGCTAGTCGTAATTATAGCGATACTCCCTCCTTTACATTATGTTTAATCTTTTAGTTTTTTTTTTCCGTTTCACATTATTTGGTCATTTACATTTTCAATACATAAACATTTTTTTTTTTCCAATTTTAATCTTTCATTCAATCATTTTTTTACTTCTCATTAATTCTATTTTTATCACCTCTCTCATTTCTAAATCACTATACATTAATTAATGAACACACTCACTAATAAAAATTAAATACTACTACAATTTTTAATAAGAATTAAATAGAGGCAATTTGGACAAACTATGCATAATACTTACAATAATTAATATTTTATTAACCTATGTACCCAGACCTAGAAGGCTAACATAATGAAAGGGAGGAAGTAATCCACAATCTTTGGAAAATCTAGTATATATTTAATAATCCCTTCGTTCCTTATTACTCCCTCCGTTCCATATTATCTGTCACTTTAGCATTTTTAACTTGTTACAAATTATTTGTCTCTTTAGGAATTCGAGGATGTATTAATTGATTTTTTCCACCTTTAACCTTGCATTTAATGTGTTGAAATATGTGAAATGGGTGATAATTAATGTACTTTGAGGGTATTATAGTAAAGTTATCTAATAATTCTTTTGAAAATTGAAATATTAAATGACTTTCTTAATCCGTGTGAAATTTCTAAAGTGACAGTTAAATTGGAACGGAGGGAGTATCCTTTTTTAGAGATTTTTTGAGAAAATTTTTTGTTTCTTTTTATCTATCCTTTTAAGGATAGGGTGTAATAAATGTTATTTTTCATGTTTGCCCCTATTTAATAAGTTTTGGTTTACATAAGCAGTGAAAAAAATTAATGATTATAAAAATTGAAAGGGTATAGTGGAAAATAATAAATAATGTATTAGAAATTTAAGTGATGATTAAATTTTGTAAAGGGCGTGTTTTGTCTGAAAGATGACGGATAAGTAGGAACTGAGGAAGTATTTAATTGACATGGATATTTAATTATACATTTTCTATAGATATTTCGGTGTTGAGTTGATCATCTATAGGTATGATGTACTACAGTACTAAGTTGTAGGTCTGGTGTAATTATACATTTATACTATTTATACCGCATACCACACCGTCCCTTCTCTCTATAATTTGGGTTTTTTCAACTTAAAAATACCCAAACATACATATCTCTCTCTTTGAACATTTTTCTAACAACAAAATCCAAATTCCGGCCGGCGAGAGGACGATGGGAACTAGGGGTGTAACGGTCCGGTCCGATCCGATCTGGAGAGGACTTTTTGGACCGGATCATTCAAATTGATGTGATCCGGTCCGATCTATCCAGACCATAATTGAGAAAAAAAACAGCATCCGGAACTAAAAATCAAAGTGGTGTGCAGCTAGCTTTTGGAGCAAACATGTGCACAGAGTTTTGCTTCTAACTTGCAACGACTACACACTTCCATCAAAGTAGTGTAAGAGGTGTTTGCTATGCTCTCAATATTGTTACCATGTGAACCTGGAATTTCAGTTGGTGGATCAAAATACTTTCTCGTGGTGTAAGAGGTGTTCCTTTATACTCCCCCGTTACTTAATACATATAAATTTTTCTTTAGAAAATTCAAAAAAATTAAGAAAATAATTATTGTAATATTAGTAATATTGGAATTATTGATAGGGATTTGGAGTGATAGTGTTTGGAGACTTGGGAGTGATACTGAATTATTGATAGGGCTGTGTGTATTTTTTTTAAATATATATATCAACCATCGATCCGGTCCGGTCTGGGTAGTCCCAAAATTTTCCAGACCGCGGACCGGACCAATAGTAGATCGGTCCAGATGTTTTCAGACCGGACCGGACCGCAAGACCAAACCGGACCATAATTTTCGGTCCGATCCGACCGGTCTCGCGGTCCGGGACCGGACCACTTACACTAATGCTATTATCACTTAAGGGTCCAATTTATTATTTTTTTTAAATAAAGAATCAAAATAAAAAATGAATATAAAAGATCAAAATGTATTTTTGAAATATGATAAAAAAAAATTTAAGCCTAAATTGTTCATCTGTACCATTTTTCGAGTGTTAGCATGTTTATGAAAAATTATTGTATGATTCAATACAAATGATTCCAATCCCATCCAAAATTATTGATTTAAAATATTATGATATTTTCTTAAAATATTTTAAACTAATGGATTGGAGCGAGTTGAGTTTGATAAGAGAAGATTATAGATTTAGGATCATGAGGTTTTCAAAAAGTAAATAATTATTAGTTCTCAACTTTATAAGTATTGATCAAATTAATTCATAAAATTATCGAAATTTTAAATCAGTCCTTAATATAGTAAAATGTGAATTACTTTAGTCCACGTCGTTAGTATTTCAAAAATTTATGAAATAATTTGATCGGTACCCAAAATTTCAAGGATTAATTTGATTGATAATCAACAATTTTTTTTTTGCCAAAACAACGTCTTTTTTGACTATTATGTTAGTCTATATTATGGATGATTGACTATTACTAATATCAGATATTAATGTAACTGGCGTTTTCCAATTTGAAAGATCAATTCGAAATATCAAAATCTCATGAGTAAGTAAATTGATCGGTGACAATAAAATTAGGAACCAATTTAACATATTACTCGATTTTTAAACTCTTGTAAAGAAAGCCACGCGTACCTCAAAGAGCGTCCACACACGCGCAAGCACACTAACGCCAACCCAAGCCTCACTGCTTCTCCCTGTTTCTTTACCTACTGCAATGAAACGCCCTCGCCCCCCTCTCCATTTCCTCGCCACCGCCGCCGACAACTCCGCCGCCACCGCCACCGCCACCGCCACCAACTTTGTCATGTCTTCTTACCCCCGCGTATTCTCTCTTCCTTTCTCTCTCTCTCACTCACACACACACACCACTATGCTTCAAAACAATAACGCCTAATTTTTTTCCTCTCCCTCTTTCTTTCTTTCTTGCAGCCCCGAGGACGCGGCAGAGGATTCACCGGCCGCCCGTACTCGACCGGCAGAGACCAATTCGTAACCGGCGACTCTCACTTCCGCTCGGTCCGCAACGATAACTTGCGATACCGTCGAGACGAGATAGGAAACTTCGCGAACCAAACGCGGCCTTACCTTCAAAATCAGCATTTTAATCAGATGCCTCATCAGCCACCGCCACGTCATCATAGCCCTCAGTTCCGCCCCCCTTATCCGCAAGTTCGACCTCCTCCGCCGCTTGGTTACCGAGGACAACCGTTCCAACCTCGGCCTAAAGCTCCGGATCATCGAGAGTGGGAGCCGGCGATGGCGCCGCCGCCTCCTCCTCATTGCAGTAACTTCACTCTCTTGTTTGATTTTGATTTCAGTTTCAGCCTTAGGGTTTATGTAGATGATAAGATGAAGTAAATTTTTATTGGCATTAGCTGAATGTTTGATGATTTTTTGAACTCATTTAAGAAATCAGAACCACAGGCAATACGAATATTTCAGTTTCTTTTGCTCTTTTTTTTTTTTTTTTTTTTTTTGTTCCTTTGATAAATAAAATAAAGGATAAATACCAACTTGGTCCATGATGTTTTTTCTGTACCAACTTAGTCCCTGAAAATTTATAAATACACGTTTAGTCCCTTAAGATTCTCGGATGTACCAATTTGGTCCCTCATGGTGCCCTAATATTTTTCACGTTGTAAGGACCAAAGTGACCTAGTTGGTATATCCGAAAATTTTGAGGGACTAAATGTGAATTTATAAATTTTCAGGGACTTAATTGGTAAGACGAAGAAACATCAAGGTTGATACTTCACTCTAAAATAAAAATAAAAGGATTCTTGCTGAGAGGCTATGAAGCACAACCAGTTCAAAATAGTTGTCCTGTATAGTCGTATCCATACATGATACTGACCTATACTTTTGGACTCTTGGTAGCTATGTTTTATAACTTTTTGTATTTAATTTTTGACTTTTAATATTGTTGTTGATGAAAATGTGACAATTACTGTATTAGATAATAATGTTAGCATTTTATTATGTTTACAATGACTCATGCTGCAACAACAACAACAACAACAACCAAGCGTTATTCCCACTGGTTTATGGACAACATGGATCAAGTGACGCCATGATGCTATATTGTAAATCATGTCCATTGGCATACCATTGATATCTAAATCCTTCTTAATTGTTTCGCCTATAATTACTCATGCAAACTTAAAAAAAAAAATTCCTTTTTTTAATTTTTTTTATTTATGCCTTTGCATTAAATTTATATATATATTTTTAAATCACATGTCATGTTTTATAATTTATAAAGCTTGTCGTATCTGTATAGCTTGTTGTATTGTATCTGTATCCCATGTTGTATCCATGCTTACTACATTGGGAGGGTTTTACTTCAAAGATGGGGTTAGTGGCAGTAAGAGCAACTGAACAAGAAGAATATTATGGTTTAATATTTCCATCTTTTACAAATATTTGAATTAGGTAGTGGCTGAAACTAAAATGAAAATTTCGGAAAGTTTTGATGATTTGGCTATGAGATGAGGATAGGCTTAAGATTGATTATTTATCGACTTTAGTGCTCCCACTCTTTGTTGTTCATAGTTGATTGTTTTGGAATACTAAGTCATCAGACTGAGTCAGTGAGTGATTTTTTTTCTTTGTTTGACAGAACGGTTTACAATTCTTTCGTATAATATATTGGCTGATTACCTTGCTTGGGAGCACCGGGGAGCACTTTACTCTCACATACCCCCACGCATGTTGGACTGGCAGTGGAGAAAGAGAAGTATAATTTTTGAACTTGGATTGTGGTCTGCCAATATATTGTGCTTTCAGGTTATCAACGTGTTACATGTTACACCCCAAAGCTTACTCCTAGCTCAGATATTTGTGTTTTTTTTTTTTTTTTTTTATTAAAGAATAATCAGTTATGTTCACTTAACATATTTTGATTCATGAGATGAACCTAATATGTTGTACAGGCCCAACAATCACATTTTATTAGAATGATGTATTGCAAGAGAGATTCTTGTAATTATTGATGGCATACTTGGACTTTTACATCTAATCACACATGCTACCTCGGTTTCTGAAAAATACTTAACATTTGTTTGTAACCAGGATTTTAGGTTAATTTTCTCAGGCCTTCTGCTGATTATTGATCTTTTATTCTTAATTTTGTTGCTGCACTTATCTAATTGAATGTGGAATTAAAAAGAGTGTTTCCTTTTTGATTTGATATTATTACTTCCAGGAGGTTGATAGATTTCATGACTTGGAAGAGGAGTTGAGGCTTAAGGGATACAGTGGCATCTGGAAGGTGGGTTAGAAATAGGAAGTATTATTTGTCTTAAGGTTATATGACATAAGCATCCATATTCTAATCTTCTTTGTTCAATGCTGTTTTGGCATATTTTTCTTAGTTTGTTTCAGGCTTTTTTCTTAGAATTTTTTAAAGAAATTTTAAAATGACGTTGTTTTTATGTTTATGCAATGATCAGATGTTAACATATATTTTGCTTTATGGATTCAAAATATATTGAGGTCCTTCTCATTTGGCCATTTGGGAGTCTGAAATCTTTATGATTAAAAAAGCTGTCATTAGCTAGTTGAACAGAGAGGTAAAATTGATGTGCATTTATTTGTACAACTGTAATGCATCATTTGATTGATAAGATGATAACATGTTCACTTTTCTCCATTAAATGTTACAAGCAACATGTTTAACTCAGTCCTGTGAAGTGGCATATATTCATCATCATCATCACCACTTTTTGGTGGTGTTTTTATTTTTCTTGTTATATAAATTTACTCATTATGGTTGATCATATTTTGTACTATATTTTTTCAAAAGAAAAATATGCGGTTCTGTTTTCTAACGAAGTCTAATAGCGTTTCAGTCTATTTACAGATGCGTACGGGCAATCCAATTGATGGCTGTGCAATCTTTTGGCAAATATCAAGGTTCTGTACAGCTCCACTTTGTTGTAGAATCTAGATACCACTTATCAAAGTTGGATTTATTTTAATCACCGATGATTAAACATTCACTGCACTCACACTCATAAAATGACACGCTGAAATATCTGTAACCTAGCCTTTTGCCATTAGGAGTGTAAATGAGTCAAGTCAAGTCGAGCACCTGAAGCTTAGACTTGGATTGTGAACAAAAAGGGGGTTTAAAGCTTGAGCTTGGCTTGTTTAAAAATGTGATATTTGAGCTTTTCTCATTTTTCTCGTTTAATGCTTCATTGTTTTCTCCTATATCAAATTTTTCCGAGAATTGTTTTTTGTGGGTATTCGTGAGCTCCTTTTGTGGGCATTTTCTTTTCTGTTTTGCCTTGTTATTTTTTATATTTATTTGGCATTATATATATATATATATATATATTTGTGAGCACGGAAAAAGTGGGAGAGGGGATGGACCTGTCCTGTCTTTTCCTAATGCTACAACCACGATAATATTTTTTGTATGTAATTTTATTTATTTTTTGATAATCCCATCCATCCTGACCTATCATAGGTTCAAGTTGTTATATGAAGAATCCATTGAGTTTAATAAGCTGGGACTTAGAGATAATGTTGCTCAAATATGCGTACTAGAGGTACATTATATTTTCATACTAGTTGCCTTTGTCTAGTTCAATTTCTGTTCAGATAAACTAAGAACCTTCAGCTTTCTTACTTTTCATCCCTTTATTGATTTGCTTGTATTTCTTATACTGTGCTCCTTTGAACAGTTCATTAATCAAAATCGATTTGTCTCATCCAGGTAACTACTGGTTCGTTTGCTAGTTGGATTTCTCTATTTCTCCTTTGGTATTCATTGTTTTTCAGAAAGTGGATGATGTAGTGTGTGATACCTTATTTCTCCTACTGGAATAGTCTTGATATGATTGTATATACTTTAATTGATAAAAGTTAAGATACTCTGAAGCAAAGCACAATAACCTGCAGGCTTTTGAGATTCAAGAGATTATAATCTTGAGTTTTAGCTGGGGGAGAATCGTACTCTTTAATTAAAGATATTTTTAAATTATGCTGTTTTGTTGATCGTATGCTATGACACAGTAAGAAGTGATGCCTCCATGTTTCAAGTATAAAGAAAACCTCAACTCTCTAACCACTTTTAAGAAATATCTGCCTCTTCTAGCTGTTTTCCTGTCCCTATAAAAATGAGAATCAGATTGCAAAATAAGGAGGAAGATTCACACAGACAGAAAGTTGTTTGTTTTAATTTCTCTTATAGGTTAAGGCAGAAACTTAAAATAAATCATTATTATGTGCTTTCGTTTGAGGTTGTTAGAATAACTAATAAGATCTCATAATATAAGATCTCATATCTTGAAATTGATAAGGATTGATTTTGTCATTATAAGGGTAATCATGTTAGGATAAATCAGGTCGTTATGACTAATTATGTTTGGATTCTATTTGTGTTTTGTTATTGGTCTATAAATATAGGACCAATCTTTTGTCCTCGGTATAACCTCAATAATATCAGATTAGTAACATTGTCATATTATTTTAACTCTCCAATTCAACATGGTATCAGAGTGGTACCATCCTCCATGACCTGTGCCATCACTATTCTGCAGCCGAGTTCCCAAAACTCAGGAACTCAAATTTGTCAACTCTCTTTGTCGTGACTTCTTTCTGGTACCTTTTCTTTTCTAGTGTAAGCCGCTGTCCGCCACTGCCACCATCAATGTTTTCTGGCATCTTCTTCAGCTGGCCATCCCACCAGTCACCTCTGCCATGTCATCCTCTTGACACTCTTTTCTCCACTTTTCTCATGATGTTTGCTGTCATCAGTCGTTGTTCCAGCTGCTGCTTCTTGCTACAGCTCATTGAAGCCTTCTCTATCCGGATCTGTTCTCACATCCCTTATATGACTATTGTTTTGTCACCTCTCCTGGCGCAAATCTTTCAGATCTCATGGCATTTGGCTCTGCTCTAGTGCTTGCTTCTTCTCTTCACTGTTAGTCATGCCATTCTTCTTCTAATTGATCATATTAGTGACTATTCCCACCTGCGATCATTCTGGTGGTGCCTCCTCTCCCATTGATGAATCAGGTTAGTGGTGACTCCTTTTCCCATCGACGATCATTCCGACGGTGATTTATATTGGTAATGACTTACAGCTGCCCTGTCTTTGTTCCATATGCACTAGCCAAGTCTCTATCCTAGAAGCAGGTGGCAACCTTAATTTCAATTTCAAAGATTTTGGGAGCTAAGACAAAAAACTGTCTATATTTTCATGTAACAATCTTAAAGCTTATTAAGCTGTAGTTTGAGGGAGAGTGTTAGAATAACTAGAAAGATTTCATAATATTTATCAGATCTTGAAATTGATTAGGATTGAATTTTACATTATAGGTAATCATGTTAGGCAATCAGGTCATTATGGCTCATATTTGGATTCTCTATTTTTTGTTTTCCTCTTCCCTTACCTAAGACCTTCCAATTCAACGGAGGTTATGTAAACATAGCTGTGATCTTGTCTGAAAAGCTTTCAAGGCCTTTCTTTAATCATATGATAATTAAGACATTTTAATCTGTCGGCATATAGCTTTAGAATGATGCACGGTCACATGGTTATTTGAATATGCTTGTTAACTTTCTTTCGGTTTTTTTGTTAAGGGTGGGTTTTTATTCTCGATAGAACTTAATTCTTACATTCTGCAGCTTGACAGATTCTAGTAAAATTGTGGTTTGTAACATTCACGTGCTTTTCAATCCTAAAAGAGGAGAAATTAAGCTTGGCCAGGTATGCACTGTTTACAAGCTCTGCATGTTTCTTTTCATTTGTATTTGTGTGATACTATTGAATATTTGAATATTTTAGAGGTTTACCTTGGAAGTATCAAACTCTATTGGGTAACTTCGCTACAATATTCTATTTGAAGCTACAGGAGTTTACTCTTGTAATACATACGCTGCTTGATATAATGTTTGCCTGTTTGACGAAGGCCCCTGCATCTGATACTGTTTTGGATGCATTAATATTTACTGGTATGAAGACAGCGACGGCTATTGATACTGCTTTCTGTATTAAGGGACTCTTTGTTTGTACCGTTTTAAGAGAAAAACACATTATAGTTGAAAAATACTTCTAAAATTTTAAAAATGTGAACGATCTTTTAGAAACAAAAAACAAAAATGCAAAAAAATTTGTGCTTCTCAAAAGCTAGAAAAGAGTTGCTTCTAAAAAAACTCTTAAAAAAGCTATATCATAAAAGCACACCCTGAGTCTGATGTTTGTTCCATTCCTTTTTGGTTTTCTTTTCTTCCTTTTACTCTTCTGTTGCCAACAATGCAGACTGCATAGAACAATGATTATAGTTTTCATATTTCATAATTTTGATGTTTTAATAGATTTATAGGTGTTCAGATAAGGTCTCTGAAATATGACATAATTCGTGGACAAAGGTTTTTTTTTTTTTTTTTTGGATATCTTCATCAGTATTCTATTTTCATCCCATGGTCATATGTTTATGAATAGTGTGCAACAGCTACACCTTGTTTAGATCCATTATGTAAGCGTCCTTATCAATATCAAATTGTTCCACATTAATTGCCAATTCAGTACATAAACTAAGGCCCTTTAATTATATTCAAATCTGACTGAATTTTAATATATAAATTCAATTTCTTCTTATCAAGCAGGTCAGAGTGCTACTGGATAGGGCTAAAGCTGTTTCTAAACTCTGGAATAATGCCCCTGTTGTTATTTGTGGGGATTTTAACTGTACCCCTAAGGTTATTTTTTCAGTTATGCTTTTTGCACTACCATTTGGTAAAATGTTGTGTCACCCTTTATGACTAACATTCTTTATCTTATCTCAGAGTCCATTGTACAACTTTATCTCTGAACAGAAGGTATACCTTTAGTTCATTAATTTCTCCTTCTGTGTTCATTGACACAGACAGCCCCAAAAATGATGATTTCATGTTATTGCAGTTAGATTTATCTGGAATAGAAAGGGATAAGGTATCAGGGCAAGCTTCTGGTAGAAATCGTGCATCACCAAGGCTGTATGGTCCTAATTCCAGGTTGGCCTTTGCATTTGATACTTTTATGTGATGAATTTAATTGGATTTCTTGCTTTCACGGGAAATATGTGCTTAAATCTTGCAAAATAATGCAGTGAAAGATCTGCTAATGGTTCAATTCAGACCGCATCTATTGAAGGTGACAAGGAAGTTAATATTGGACAAAATAATTCTTTGTCAGACATGCAGAACCTTGGCACTAAGAGTAACAGTTCAGAGAATCAATATGCTCAAACTGTTCTGGATAAATCTGAGATGTCTTTGACAAATGTGCATTGTGGGAAGAAGGATACTCAGGAGCCTGCAATCCAACATGCTAAGATTTTTGGTGAAATTGGCAGCGTAAAAGAAGAGCCAAACCCTTCTTACAGTGAAGCTAGGCTCCCATTTGATCATATGAATGCGGAGATTCTTGAAATCACAGTTACTACCTCTTCAGCTATTGAAAGAGCTCACACTGATAAAACCAATATGGGCTGCACAGAACATATATCAGATGCTGTATCAACCTCGAATCAAGAATCGTTTAGCAACTTACATGTCCCTGAAGGAAATAAACATTCGCAGTTTGACTCTTCTCCAACCTCCCTCCAGGAAGATGATCAATCTTCCAAGGTCAAGATAGATCTTGACTCAACAGATCTTCACAGTATAGAAATTTCTACAACTAAACTATCCAACCAGACTTCAGTTTCCAATGATTTTGAAGTCCCTCATCCGGAGAGTAGAAAAAACCTATCTTCTGACCTCATTGTTAATGACAAAAAGGACAACTCGTCAACCTCAGATATCGTTTACAAGTCACATCAATCTACCAACATTGACTTTCCACTTGATGACAAACTAGAGAAATTGTTCCTTGATGATATAGATAAAGCCATGATGGGCAGTGAAAATACTGGTGAAGATGACAACGCTTTCATATCTTCCTTGCATAATGCCGAAGAAGGCGTAACTCTTGATCTTGGTCCATCAAGTAAATCTGATATTGAAAATTCATTTCAGTTTGGTGAATCAGATTCTGCCTCCAACAACTTGTTGGTGGCTGATGAAATAGATGAAGTGGAGGATGACTTATCTCCTAGTCAGAGTTCCAATCATATAGATGCAGAGAAAAATGCTTATAATCCATCATTGTGGACCCCCATGGAGATAGAAACTGCAACAGGAAATGTCGACTGCACAGTCCTGGAGCACCAATTACCACTTAGGAGCACATATACCGAAGCAATGGTAGATGTCGGGACTTCTAGCACTTTTTTTTTCCAAGACAAGCCAACACATCATACATCTCAAAAAAATTGCAGCTTTCATACTGCATTCCCATATTACTATGAAACTTGCTGTACTTTCATGTTATCTTATTTCAATTGCTAACGTGCAGGATTGTTCAGGGACTAGAGACCCCCATGGAGAACCCCAAGTGACCAGTTATCATACTCGCTTCTTGGGTACTGTTGACTACATTTGGTAGGTGCTAAGGCTCTTCAAGCTTTTCTGCTACTCCTAAAAGAATTTCATTGATGAAGTTCTTGAAGTTTTATAATGCCTTTTCCATTTGTATTCCTGATAAATATATTTGAGTATTAATTAGCATTCAAAATGTCCGATTGTTCACTTTGAATGCTTATTATCTCTGATCAAAAGGAGTTCATAAAATTTTCTTTTCCTCTTGATCTGTCACATAGGCGATCTGAAGGTCTGCAGACAACCAGAGTTCTTGCTCCAATACCTAAACATGCCATGGATTGGACTCCAGGATTCCCAACAAAGGTAACAATTAGTTTAAGCCTAAAAATAAGATAAAAGATTAGAAGAGTATTTAAACCTTATAAGCATTTTAGTTTTTTGTGTGGAAGGTTAGCAGTTGGTGTTACCAACATTCTTAGAAAAGAGGAGGTTTATGTTGTATTGTAAACTATGTTGCACTAATATGAGTACGGGAGCGGATACGGGTACGACGTATGACAATTTCTACAAAATTAGGGTATAGCTACCATAATATAAATTCAAAATTAATAATTAAATATTTTTTCCTAACCAGTGCTCTAAGAATATTGGTTAAGGGATGCATTAAAGGATAATTTGTTTTGAAAATCTAAGTCCTCTAGTTTTCAAAATCTGAAATTTTCATCGTTTCTCAAAATTAAATCTCCTTTTTTACTTTTTTAAACAATGTCTTAAGGGTATTTATTAGCATTTTTCATAAATGTATATATAAAAATGTACAATTGCTTAAGGGTGAGAGATTGATTCTTAAAATCTGGATGAAAGATTAGTTGAGTTAAATTTGGAAAAAAAGAGAAAGGAAACAAATTCTCAGCCAAAAAAGACAATTTTAGAATGATTTATACCTAAAGTGTTCACGAGTGCCGTACCTCACGTGTCCTGATACTTAATAAACACCCGGTATAGATACGTTGCAAATTTTGGAATACCAATGTTTTACATATCGCAAATCATAAGGTTATGACTTAAAAAATTAAAAGGTGGATTCATTCGGTAACATAAGTTTAATGTGGGTACTAAAAGGGCATGTAGTTTATTAAATGAACTTCTCCTGTATATAATTCTTAATTACTCTTCTTGATTTTGTACACTCTTCCTTGAGATATGTAAATTTCGATTTATTAATTTTTTCTTTTTTTTTTTGTTTCTATTATACAGAAATGGGGTAGTGATCATGTTGCTTTGGTTTCCGAGTTGGCGTTATTGAAAGATGGTACTGACGTCAGCAGGGATGTTCAGTAATCAGTAGCAGTTTAATCCGTATCTGATGGGGCTTTGCCTTAAGATCATCACACCTGGTGCCAACTGCCAAGCGCGGAAGCATGAGCATTTCAAATTAGTTATCATGTTATCATGTCCATGTCAAAAATGCACTTAGTATATATTTTGCATACACTTTTTTAGGGTGCTTCTACGTTGCTATATTTACATTGGTTAGCTAAACAAAGTCGGATATATTTTCAACTTTATTTAGTTTTGAAATAATATCTAATAATTAAAATATTTTAGTTTTTCACCTTTACTATATATATATATATATATATATATATATATATATATATATATATATATATTTATAACACATTTTTCTGTTGATCCTAATTCCTATTGTAATGTTCTTATTGAACCCCATTCATATTGTTGAGTTCTCGTCTTAAAATAATTCTTTGTTGTAAAATGATGTGTTTATAATCCACGTTCCTATGCATAAGATTTCTTTGTTGCCTACATTGGGTTATTTTTAGGTACATTTTCAATTGTCATGTTCTATCATATGGATCCACATATCTAGAATGTATATATTTCACACTCAAAATTTTTTAATTGTTTTTCCATTTTTTTTAAACCAATTGTCGTATTTGATTAGCTGATATCATATTGCTCAATAATTTATCAACTATGTTATATAAACATTTGTATTTGACATCTGTACGAGACACTTACCTTTTTTACCAAATACCAAAAACTGGTGGATCGTGCAGTTTCTTTTTCTTACAGGATCCACTACTTTTTACCCAAAATGGCAAGTGCCCAGCTTTGATGTTGGAGACGGATGTTAGAAAAACATTATTGATAATTTATTTTGCTCTTTTGACGTATGTGATAGAGTGTATAAACTGCATGAGTTTTAGTGTTTTTGAAAGTAGAAACAAAGTAGGTTCTATTTAAAAAAAAAACGTTGCTGCATTGAATGAAAATAATTTGTATGTTGTGTTCTTAAAATAATACTTCATCCTATACTTATTATAAGCGTCTTTTCACAAAAGGGAGCTTATAATAAGGAAAAAGATGCTTATAATAAGGATCAGAGGGAGTAGTAATTAAGATCACAAATATAAAAATAGAAGCAGAGGAAAAGAAAAGTTTATTACTCCCCTTGTCCCATAAAGTTAGTAAAATACATAAAAAAAATTTGTCCGAAATTAAAGTTAAAATAGTGAATAAAAAAAAGTGAAATTGCATTATATATTTTATGATTGATTAATTAAGGAAACATACATTAAATATTTGTTTTGCTAATTGGTTAATTTGTGAGATAATACATTAAAAACATGTTTCCTTGTTTTTGTTGAATTTTCAAAAAATTTCTAACTTTTTTTTGACAGAGGAAGTGCATTTTATCGCACTTTCTTGACATTTGTGATATCGTTGTGTATAAAGTGAATGTGTTTGAATATTTGGAAAGGAAAAACAAGGCATATTCTATGATGTCCAAAATAAATTGCAACTCGGAATGACTGTATAATTTGCATGAGGTGTATATTTAGTACTACCTCTATCCCTAATTATAAGGCCCTTTTGGGAGATTTTACGTCCATTAAGAAAGTGGAATAATTTAGTTAATTGTATTGGAAATGTGAACTTTTGATATGTATTTTCAAAATTACCCCTATTAATATTATTGGGAATCTAAAAAGTGTTAAATAAATAGGGGTGTTAGTGGAAAAAAATAATTAATGCTCATTGAAAATTGGTAAAGGGTCTTATAAATAGAGACAAAATAAAAGTGTTAAGAGGGCCTTATAATTAGGGACAAAGGGAGTATAATGTTTAGGGTTATGAATATACAAGTACAAGCAGGTGAAAGAAAATGATTATGGCAATCTAGACACAATATAGTTGAAATTTGAAGAACATTACATACAACACATACATTCATATGCTTTTCACTTACTCATAAAATATCTTTATCACCAAAATATCAAATAGAACTATATACAATTAAGGCTTAATTATGTCAGAAGTTCCTGAAGTTTTGGGTACTTTTGCCAGATAGCCTTATTCTTTTTTTTTTCAATGTCTGACTCCTCGAAGTTACTTCTGGGTTTGTCATATACCCCTACTACCAATTCTGAACAATTTTGTTGACATGTAACATCGGAATCCTGATCAGACGCAGGAGGTTAAGCACCTGGTGCCCCGTGAGCGAAGATACTTTTTTTTTAAAAAAATTAAAAAACTAAAAAACTTAATATTTTTATAATTTTAGTGAAATAAAAAAAAAGAAAAAAAGAATTGGAGAGAGAGGTCGTCTTCGCCCGTGTGATATCAGGCGGCACCACATGACCAACCTCCTGCGTCCGACTAGGATTTTGATGTTACATGTCATCAAAATTAGTCAGAATTGGTAGTAGGGGTATATGACAAACCCAGAAGTAGCTTCGAGGAGTCAAACATTGAAAAAAAAGTACAAGGATATCTGACAAAAATATCCCAAACTTCATGGAGTTGTGACATAATTAAGCCTACAATTAATATACCAAACATGACCAATCAATGGAAAGAAAACAAAAATATTATTATTAAATAGATGAAATTGTAACGACCCGATTTCTGATGTTTGGACATTAATTAATAAGAAATACTTTAGAATAATGAACCAACAAAAACTTTTCAAAACAATTGATGAGTAGAAAACATTATCATGATATTATTCTATTAAAAGGGATAGATGTTTATTTACATTAGTACTTCTTTGAAATATAGAAACAAAACCCTAATGTACTACAAAACATTTGTTACACCCAGAACAATATTTTTTGAACTCTTTATCCTTTATGATCTAATACTAGATCAAGGATTAGAATAACATAAGATTCTCTTTATGTCATCCTTGACCGTTGACTTTATTAAAATCTCACTCCTAGTTGGGAGTAGTCTTAGCTCCATCCATCCAAAATGTTAGATCAATACCTAACACATATTTAGGGAAATGGGAGTAAGTCATTGTCATATCACATAATCAGATATGTAATTGAATAAGTATATATAAGCAAAGAAGCACAATTAACATATCCTGAATGCAAGTGATGCATGTTTAAACAAGTGTATTACTCATAACAATTATCTTGTATATCTGTAAGCAATAAATGCTCGATATCACACTAATCTTCATTCAGTTTCAATCAATCCTTCAAAAACCTCAACACTCTAGGGAAAAACAATAAGGAGTAAACATCTCACTTTCATGTATGCCTCTAATGTAACATCCCAATTTTTATTTATTTATTTTTAATAATCTATTTAGTTTCCAAGCGTAAATTAGAACAATAAACCGCTTAGAAAGAATATAATTATGTCCAGGAATAAATGAGGCAATGGAGTAGGACCACTTGTGATATTGTGAATTAGTTAGGAAGCTTAGCAGAGGACAAGAGGGTGAACGATGGGGAGAAACGAGGGCTTAAGCCGGCGTTTCGACTTTATAATTACGTTATAAGAGAAAATTAAAAGTAAAAGAATTGTAACTCTAAACAAGAATTCCACCGTTGGATGGGAAAATAAGGATTTTAGGAAGCTTGCTTCCAAATTTGAACAAGATCCGACGATCAACGAAGAAGATATGGGATTTTGAGTGTAAGAAGAAAATAGAAGAAAAATAGAAAAGCTAATCAACGAAGAAGCTAATTAGAAAAGCTAAATAGAAAATCTAGTCGATTAGTTCGTCCAAAAATGTTAAAAATGCCAATTTAAATTGAAAAATTGCATTGACTAATCGATTAGTGAGTCCACTAATCGATTAGTTCGATGAAAATAAGAAGAAAAAAAATATAAGGCATAAGAGCCATTCTTTCTCTCTCAACTTGAAACCCCAATGCTTCCTAAGGAAGCTAAGCCTCCATAGCTTCCTCCCAAGCTTTCTCCCTTCCATAACCACATCATCCAAGCTTGTCATCATCATCATCAAGAACCACCACCTAAGCCATCAAGCATCAAACCCCAAGCACCCACACCATCACTCATCCTTATCATGCTCAAGAACACCAAGACCAAACTTCATCTCTTCTTCTTCTTCTTCTTCTTCTTCTTCTTCTTCTTCAAAGTTCTAAGAACATTCATTGCCACTCAAGGTCATCACCCACCCGACACTACCACACGTCTCTCTCCCTCTCCACCAAGGCTCATGAAGCTTTCTCTCTCCAAGTTCTAGGAGTTACAAGAACAAGGAAACTAAGAGGTGTGAGCTTGAGGTTCACAAGGGAAAGGAAGTGAAATTTAGGGCTTGGGGCGGCTAACTAAGGTTAGGACTCAAGCACTTGAGGGAGTCACAAGAACAAAGGAAAACAAGGCTAGAGCCTGAAGGTTCTCTCTCTTTCCATCTTCGTTTGAGGTAAGAAGGTAGCCTTACCTTGATTTAGGGCGTGATTTCTAGGCTGTTTATAGGGGTGGCTAAGAGTAGAAAAGATTAGGTGTAAGAATAAACAATAGGGTGGTAGATAGTGACATTAAATTAAAGAATGAAAATAAGGGAAATGAAGAACTATAGGAGTATAAGGAGAATAAAAAGAGTAGATAAAATAAAAGAAACGAATTCTCTAAATTGTTTGTAAAATATATGTGTAAATGATGTTTGTGACGATGGTTGTGCTAATATGTGTATATGTTTTGTGTTAATATGTTGAGCAATAATGTGTGTGTTTGATTACATGAGGGGAAAGGGTTTGAAAATGAACCTATAAGATAACGAGTAAACGGGTTTCATAAATTAAGGGATAAATTGGGATGTATGTGATGAATGAATGAATAAATGATTGATAACAAGGATAATACAAAGGTCATAGAATGTTAAAAAGAGATGTAAACAAGAATAAGATCCAATTAATGAGTAAATAAAGAAAGAGAAATGAGATAATGTAAAAGCGAACGTTCTATGTATCCCCGATGGGGGAAGATGAACGAAAGCTAAAATCAATGTTCTATGTATCCCCGATGGGGAAGATAAACAAAAGACAAAAGTAAACGTTCTATGTATCCCCGATGGGGAAGATGAACGACAGATAAAATGAACGTACTATGTATCCCCGATGTGGAAGATGTACAAAAGATAAAAGTAAACGTTCTATGTATCCCCGATGGGGAAGATGAACGACAGATAAAATGAACGTACTATGTATCCCCGATGGGGAAGATGTACAAAAGAGAAAAGAAAGAGAACTGAGAAAGCTAAGAAAGAAAAGGTAATAAAAGACTAAAACATTTGGTATGCGAATGCCAGGTCATGTAAGTAAGCCCTGGTGGGGTGCATTGGTTGCGTAAGCCGCACGATTTAATGGTGTGTGCAGCGGTAAGACGCCCGGTGTGGAAGCACAGTGGTGGATTCGCAGTACCCGACGTGTTTTGTGGATGCCAGGCCATGTAAGTACGCCCTGGTGGGGTGCATTGGTTGCGTAGGTCACACGATATGGGAGTGTAGTGGTGGGTCCACAAAACCTATACAGATGATTTAGTACTCGGATGCCAGGTCTTGTAAGTACGCCCTGATGAGGTGCATTGGTTGCGTAAGTCACACGATTTAATGGCGAGCGCCGCGGTAAGACGCCCCAGTGTGGGAGCGCATAGGGGTGAGCATGGGACGGGTTGGGACGGGTTGGGCTTGACCCTTACCCGTCCCGAAATGTTGCATGGGTCAATTTTTCCACCCGAACCCGTCCCTAATTAGAGAGGGAAAAGGTAAGGACGGGTGCTCGTAGGGACGGGTCCGGGTTCACCCGGGACACGGATGAATAACATTAAAAAAAATTTCAAACCATTCAAATTTTGAAATTTGCATAATCTTTCTAGAATTCTATAACTAACCACAAGAAGTATACTAATACTAATATAATTCCTTCGACAACAACAAAGTATAATTCTATAATTTGTTACTCACAGAAGAGAAGAATTCGTCTTTGTTGATCCTGCACCATGCATATTCCGCCCATCCTTTTCCAATAAGTATAAGGAACTCCTGTATAACAAATGGAACCTCCTGACAACTTGGCAAGTTCATACAGTATGTCTTTATCTCACACACACCGTAGTATACTTTTAGTTTTAGTGTTTTATACGTAGTATTTTTATTCATGTTTTAGTTTTTAGAAATAAGAATAATAATTATAATTAATATATATATATATATATATTTAATTAATTAATTATAAGTCCGGGCCGGGTCCGGGTGACCCGAGCATGAACCCGAACCCGTCCTTAGTAGGACCGGGTCTGTCCTTTTCTCACTCGGATTTGTCCCTTTGAATGATTGAAGACGGATTTGACCCGACCCGAACCTGTCGGGTTGGGACGGGTCTCCGGGTAGGGTCGGGTCATGCTCACCCTTAGGAGCGTAGTGGTGGGTTCGCGGTACTCAATACGCTGAGCGGATGCCAAGCCATGTAAGTACGCCCTGGTGGGGCGCATTGGTTGCGTAAGCCGCACGATTTAATGGCGTGTGCAGCGGTAAGACGCCTCGATGTGGGAGCGCAGTGGTGGGTTCGCAAAGCCGTTAAAAGAAAAGAAATGAAAAGGAAAAGAAAGTAAAGAAATGAAATGAAAGGAAAGAAAAGAAAAGGAAAAAGAGTTGAATGAAAAGCAATGAAAAAGTAAAAGAAAGAGAATAAGAGATGAAAAGTAAAATGAAAAGGAAAAGATTTGATAAGAAAAGATGGAAAGTAAAATGAAAAGGAAAAGGTTTGACAAGAAAGAGGAAAGAATAAAAAGCAATGAAAAGTAAAAGAAAAAGAAAAGAAAGAAAATAGAAATAAGGATAATGGAATGATAAGAGAATTAAGAGCGTAAAGAAAAATAAGATTGAGAAAAAAGCAAAGAGGAATAGGTAATGAATAAAATATGAAAATGTGATTGAATATATATATATATCAGTTGATTGTGATTGTTATGTGTGAATTATTTATGTTTAGGCTTAATTACTACTATGACTTCATAGATGTCAATTCCTAAGTTATGTGTAATGCTACCCTTCTTGCTATTTTTATTATAGATGTAGAAGGAGCATTCACAATTCTTGGCCGAGCAGGAGCACACTCCACGAACGTGAAGTGTGATTTGTTATCTGGGTGACCAAGTGGCGGTCATGGGTTTTAATTTTTTTGAATTTTGTGTATAATCAGTATTTTATGGAAAAACCAATTATTTCTACAACTTGTAATTATTTTGGAAAAATTGATGTAACTAATATTTCTTTGTTATATTTGGCCCTGCTAGCCCATGATTGATTTTCATAAAATTGAAGATACAGGTTTACAGGGAAATTTAACATTTTGGGAAATCCATAAAACAGAGGAAACTCCATCCAGTTTTCACGGAGATTTTTATAATTAATTAAGTTTAAATCGAAATTTTCAAGTAACTAAAATTTTAATTAGGGTAATTAGTGTACTATTTTTAGGTTGGGTGTTACATCCAATGAGCCATGCACCCATCACGAATCCATCCTAGATTAGGCCATACTGAGAACCACCCTCCGCGATCCAAAGACAGGGAGAGACAAATAGAATTATTGTAGTTCTGCAAGCTAGACCAGCCAATCACAGGACCATCTTACCCACAATAATTTCCAACCTCCTTCCATTTCCTCTCTGGTTCTTCGAACCATCATGTATCTTTTCCCCCTACCTTATCGTTATCACCTTAACTCCATGTATGATGTATGATTGTTTTCATCATTCCTTTAAGTTGCTTAATGTCACCATCTCATTCATCAACATAAAGTATAATTGATAGTTAAGTCAAGCATTGGAATCGCAAAGGGCATTATTGTAATTTAAAAGATCGATAATTGAGTATCCCTTACTGATAACATGTTACCTGTAGTTCAAATTTTAAGAGCATTCACAAAATCGGACACGATAATCGGTTACCCATTCTTGGTAACCGATTACCAGTACCAAATTTTCTTGAAAATAAAGCACAATAACCAATTATCTCTTCCTGGTAACCGATTACCCTATCAGTAATATGAACCTGAAACTCAATTCATTTGGAATTTCAATCTTAACCTTCTATCATACATCCTTACCAGTTCTTATATGTGTTTAAACTTAACCACCTCATATAGTTATACTACTTCTAACATATATTCCAAGTCTTTTTTTTTAACAGCACATATATTCCAAGTCAAGGAAATCACATAACTCAATTTAACATTTAGGCATAGTTTTTCATAATTTAACAACCTAACATACTAAGTTTTGAGTTTATTCTATTCTAATCATTTTCTTATTTCTTTTAACTTGCATAGATTGTTACGAACATGTTTACATTTTAGTTGTAGGTTATTTGGACTTCCAAGCCCCTTAACCAACTTATAATTTCACATTTAGTTTCCCCCAAGTTTATGGAAGCTTAAACTAAAACTCGTAGTTATCAATCACTATTTTAGTGATAGGCTAAATTACGTATTTGGTCTCTTTCCTTATTTTTCAATTTCAAATTGGTCCCTTAAGTTTTTTTTGGTATCATATTGGTCCATTACGTTTCTTTTAACTATCAATTTGGTCCCTGAATGTTTATGTTATGTAGCCCAATAAGATTTGCACACGTGTCATTTCTCTCTCCAACATTGCAAATGTGGACCAATACAATGTTGACATGTAGGACGAACACTGATTTAGGGACCAATTTGATAGTAAAAAGAAACATGAAAGACCAATATGATTAAAAAAAAAACGTTAGGAACCAATTTGAAAATGAAAAATAAGGTAAAAGACCAAATACGTAATTTAGCCTTAGTGATATGAATGCAATCTCCCATACTTAAGACAAAGATTAAAAAGACTTTAAACCAGACTTGCAACCACCACAGACCTAGAAACGATAATAATACAACAACACATACACCAGGAACAAAGTTTGTTTTCAGAGTGAATTCAACAAAGTTTTGAAGTGTTCAAGTGTGATAATCCAATGAGAGCTAAAACACATGAGTTGCAAAGAGTTTAACTCAAGAGATTAGAGCTTCAAGTGATGAGAACCGCTGAACCAAATTCAAATATTTATAGAGACTTGAAGAGGTGAATTTGATGTGAGCTTGCCAACACATCAGTTGAGCAAGCTCTAAGCTCATCACCTGCTGTTTATAGCTAAGTAAAACGTGGCTTAAGGGAAAGAATATGAAAGATTTTCCCAGGTTACACCTAAAACCGTCTTTGATTTAACAGAAATTATACGTAGGTAAATGTTTACTGGGTTTGGAAATCAGTTATCGGGCTTCAAAATAAACAGAATTGAGCAAAATAGACTATGATAATTGATTATCCAAACTAGTATCTGATTATCTCAACAAAAATCTCAAAATTTCAAAATATTATATTTAATCTATTCCCTCCAAAAAGATTTTATTAATAAAATATTAAAAAATGAATTATTTAATTAACAAAATTAAACATGAAAAATCTTAATATTGTATTTATTAAAATAATTAATTTTAATGGGTGTTGCAACAATAGGTGTTTGAAACTTTCGTAATTATTAAAGGCTTATTTAAGTTTTTAATCCCTGAACTTAGGTGCTCTTCTGAAATTTGTCTTTAAACTTTTTTTTCGATGCTTTGAGTCCCTAAACTTTGCTCAGATTTTGGAAATAGTCCTTTCATTACTTAAGTGGTCATATGACCGAGGATATGTCATGTTATCTTCGCCACATCGATAGGTAACATGCCAGATCATGCCACGTGAATTTTTTAAATTAAAAAAATTCAAATTTATTAAAAATTGTATTTTTTTTTTAAGAAAATCGAATCTTTTAATAAATTTTAAAAGAAATGATTTTTTTTATTTGTGTCCCGTGGCTCTACATAGTATGTCACTCGTCGATATTGTGAAAGTGACGTGACATTTCGTCGACTATATCATCACTTAAATGACGAAAGTACCATTTCCAAAAATTAAACAAAGTTCAGGGACCCAAAGCATCGAAAAAATTTAAGAACCAATTTCAAAAGAACACCTAAGTTCATGGACTAAAATGTTAAATAAGTCATTATTAAATTAACAAACACAACTAATTAAGATATTTTGTTTGATATTATTGAAATTTTTAATGTTTTTACCATAGAAGTACCGTACTCTATGAAATACACTCTTGTAATACTAAGTGATATAAACGATTGCCTAATTTTATATTTACTGAATCCATCAACATTTAATGTATGAAAAATTCGTTCGATAATGAATGTTATTAACGCTGCATTCAATATTCTAACATAGAGTATATTGATTTGTTTAATTTGATTTTTCTAAGAGTTAATAGTGACATAGGTCCCCGAAAGGTATATGTGAAATCAGTTAGGTTTCTGAAAGATTTGTGGAATCTCTTAAACCCCTCAAAGATCATTTTGGCGTCACATTAGTCCGTCCCCCCCTCCCTCCTTCAATTTCGTCATGATGGACCTGATGTAATTCTACTTGGCACGTTAAATGCTTTGTCAGCCTCAAAATGCGATGTTGGAATGTTAACGAGGTGCCACGTTTGGGCCAAAAAAGCATTTAATGTGTCATATAGGATTCCGTTAGGTCCCTCATGGGGGGACTAATGTGATGTCAAATTGATCTTTGAGGGTTTAAGAGATTCCACAAATCTTTCAGGAAAGACCTAACTGATTCCAAAATGATCTTTGGGGGTTTAAGAGATTTCACATGTATCTTTTAGGGACCTATGTGACTATTAACTCTTTTTCTTTTTTTTTTTGGTTTACATGGGAGGTCTGGGACTAGAACCCATGACTTGGGGGAGGGGGAAATAATAAATGTCCATGCAGTCACCAATTGGGCCGTCTTACGCGGACAACTCTTTTTATAACTGCTAAAGTGTATATTGATTTGATTCACCAAAAAAAAAAAGTGTATATTGATTTGTTTTCATCAACTTGTGAAGTTATAGTTGCACGTTAGAATTACTAAGCAAGTAACTTGCAAATTTTGTGGCCAATTATAATTTTACATAATTATTTAAAAGGGTATATGATTTGATATTTATTTTAATAACAATCCCTATTTTTTTTTGGGTCCATGACCGGAGTGTTCACCGCCGACCGCAGTGACTAATCTCCTCGCTGACTTGTAGGCACCTCTATTCTGTTCCACAAGAATTTAATTCAATTCTGAAAATCAACCGTACCAATTAGCATTACCGTGAAAAATTACTATGTTAGCAAATTTAATTTGTGATTCAAAATTCTATCTCCTATTTTATTTTTATATAGTAAGAAATATTTTAGAAATGTGATTTCTAACTATTTTACTTCCAAAGGAAATTCTTTTTCTGTCGGCATACCTATTTGAATAACTTTTTCATTTTAATTTTGAATCCAATGATCCAAGAGGTGAAAATTTTGTATGAAAATATATTGTTAAAATGATCTCAAACACTCCAAAAAATTCATGGATTAGTGATGAATTAGTCATCACCCTTCTTCAATTTAAATTAGTCTTTATTTGTAGAGTTTCAAAAATATCCTCTTACATAAATCATTTTAAATATTTTTATCCTACCATTAAAATTTTTGCTTGTTGAGAGGATTTGTTCTCAACTCTTATCTTTTTTACTATTAATGAAACATTTTCTATTTTAAAAAAAAAAAATATTTTTTATACCCCTTTAGACCCCTCTTACACACCACACCCCTCCTATAGCAAAAATATCTCTTACATTTTATTTTATATTTTTATGTGCAATTATTATAGTCTTCTCTCATAAATTCTCATAAATCCAATATTAATGACTTGCACCAAAAACAAAAAATATACATTCCCCCTCATCTCCTAGAACTCACACCCCGCTCTCCTTATTGTCTTCATCCCTAAATGTAAGACATTTTTTATATTTTTATTTTGTCCCTATTTATAGGACCTTATACCAATTTTCAATTATAATTAATTACTTCTTTCCACAAATACTCCTATTTACTTAACATTTTTTAGATTCCAATAATATTAAGAGAGAGTTTTGAAAATACACATCAAATGTTTACATTTCCAACACCATTAACTAAATTAACTAATTTTTTTAATGGACGTGAAATCTACCAAAATGATCATGGAGTATATGGTCGTATGTAATAATTCCTAAGCTTATCATTATGAACAATGATTCAGATTTTTGTGAAGTCAAAGAAAATTCAAAATAACAATTATACTACATAAAACTAACTTTAATGCAATTGAATGCATCACAACCATTGCCTATGGTTCACACCAAATGAGTTAGCCCTAAGACTCATCTTGACTCATCCTCAGAATTATAAATAGTTACTCCTAACCCATTCATCCATTTTTTACTCACAAGAGAAAACAAAGAGTAATATATATATATATATATATATATATATATATATATATATATATATATATATATATATATATATATATATATATATATATATATATATCGTTTAGTGAAGCAATAAGGAGCCCCAGATTGTGTTTATCACTTTTCAATAATCAAATTCTTTGAACTTTTGCTTTTTGGATTTTCAAGTGCACTCACTCAAGGATTTGGATCAAGCACAACTTCTTTCTTTGTCATAAAAAATGGTTTTCTAAGCAAGGGTTAAGGTAGACGATTTTTATCTCTTTTTATATAAACCTTTATGATGCTTATTCATATTTCTAAATGTTTATATATGTTTTAAAACCTTTATTTCTTCACGGATTAAAAGAATGTAATTTTATTTTATGGTTATGGATAAAAATATGTTGTTATTGCTCATATGGTGTGATCGTATTTAATCATATTTACACAAAATAATAGTAATATTTTTTAAAAATTTATTATACCAGTATAAGTATAGAAAGTGGTTTTGGAAATTTAGACTAAATCATAACAAACATTAAATTGAAATAATTTCATTTTATTATAATTTTCAATATAAGAAAATCATCAATTTATTCATTAAAATATTTAATACCGTTAAAATTAAAATATTTTTTGGAATAATATCTAATAATTAAAATATATAGTTTTGTAATAATATATAATAATTAAAATATTTTCCTTTTTCACTTTTACTATATTTATATATATATACATTTTTTTTATCGAGTCTTATTCCTATTGTCGTGTTATTGTCGATCCTCATTCCTATTGTCGAGTTCTTATCTTAAAATAATTCTGTCATAAAATGAAGTGTTTGTCAATTTGCATTCCTGTGCTCAAGATTTTCTTTGTTAAATATGAAAATGTTTGTCTTAATTGGACTATTTTTAAGTACATTTTCAATTGTCATATTCTATGATATGGATCCACTTATCCAGAATGTATTATCCCGCATTCAAATTTTTTTAATTGCACTTACATTTTTTTTGTTACCAATTATCGTATCTGATTAGCTGATATCATATTGTCATTTTTTTGTTACCAATTTAAAATGAAGTTTTAATACTCACGTGCCTAAGTTGGTTTGATCTGGGGATGAAATTAGGGCATCAAAACCCTAAAATTAGGAAAAAATCTTTCAAGTGTAAGAGAACCGAGCTGAGTGGGGAAGAAGCAGAGTGATTACGATCTGCCATCGAAGAAGAGTTTCTGGTGAGAAGAGTGAGTATTGAAGAGTGAGCTTTCATGAGGAAGAAGAAGATCGATACAAGTAACCCTCGTTTGTGGTGTGGAGGGGAAAAACTTCCCGATAACTACATATTCAAGTAAGTTTCAAAATCTTCATTTTTTGGGTTTGCGGTTGTAGGTGTGTTTATCTTGTCCTTCTTCTTTGCCTTATTTTCATGTTTTTTAAGTCTGTCTGTGTGTGGCTATAAAGTATGTGCCTTTTTCTAGAAAATGTTGTGGTCCCAACATGATTTGTAATCGTTTACTATGCATAAATTAATTGTGGAGTCAAATGTTAGCATGCCTCAATTTATTATTTTGCCTTTATTAATTAATATTTATTAAAAAAATTATAATAATTGTGTCATTAAGTCTTGTATTGAATGCATGCTATTGTCTCTATTTAGTGTCACAAAGGATTATGTAATCAAGTTGAGGATTCATCATGGTGGAAAACTTGTGGGAGAGCCTGCTACTGCATACACTGGTGGAGAGGTTCATGAAATACAATGGGGTTAGGACTTGGATACAATTTCCTCCGCGAAAGTGGGCAAGTATGTGAAAAGTATTGGGTATAATCACTAAGTGTCGCTGTGGTATAGGGTTCCACAACTTCAATTATGTAAAGGTTTAAGACCACTGAATTGTGATAAGGATGTAGTTGGCTTAATAGAAGTGGTTAAGAAGAAGAGGTTTAGATTTGTAGACGTTTATGCGGCTCATGGAATTGACTCATGTGAAGTACTGTCAAATGGACATGAGTCTTCTGATGGTAATGTTGTGGAGATTGGTGTAGATAAATGGTTAAAAGATAAAAATAGGTTAGCAATTGTACCTGTTGTGGAGGCAGAGGTTGCAGTGGGTAAGGAGTCTGACACCGATAAAGTTGAGGATGCTGGGGGTAAAGAGGATGAAGGGGTTGATGTAGGGGATTTTAGGAAAGATGTTGAGATTGGAGGGGATAGGGAAGATGTAGTGGAGCCTCTATTTGACATTCCAATAGGATTGGTTGGAAAAGAGTATGTTGTGGATGGTGAACAAGTGGATGTGGAAGTTTATCATGAACCAATCAATGAACCAGGGAGTGAAGAAGTTGAGCATGACGAGGCCAGTGAAGAAGTAGTGAGTGAGGAAGTTGAGCATGTTGAGGTACATGTCCAAAGTGCAATGCAGTATAATTTGAGGCTTGGAAGTCATGATAAAGGCAAAAAACCAGCTGTAGATTGTGAAAGCAATGAAGATAGTGATTCACAAGTTGAAGAATATGGTGCTAAGAGTGAAGAGAGTGATGATGAAGACACAGAGGATGACACAGAATCTCAATAAGATGCAGCACCACCGCATGAGGTACACAACAATGATGACAGTCCAGCAGAAGTTGATGATGAAGATAATTCCAGTGAAGTGTCACTGGATGATAGTGACTATGATGAGAGTAGGATTGGATGGGTGATTTACCTCATGAGACTCTTAACTCAGTGATTACACCTACAACTCAAGTAGAAGGTGAGGAAAATCTTCATAATGTTGATGTGGGTGAAAACTTTGGAGATGCCATACCTAATGAGAGTTTGGTCCAGTGCCTGTGACAGAAACCACCATTGATGACTTCTTGGATGAGAATGTTGATTCATCTGCATTGGATACCCCACCTGACAGTGATGAAGAGGATCGGCCATGGGAGAACTACCCCAAGTTCAAGCTACCAGAACAAGGTGAGAAGGTTGAGTTCCAGCTTGGACATGTGTTCACCAATAAAAATTTGGTGAGAGCAGCAGTTAAGGACTATGCATTAGATCACAAAAGAAATGTTAGGTTTGCAAAAAATGACAACAGAAGGATGGTTGTGAAATGTGAAGACGATTGTCCATTCTATTTGAGGGTGTCAAGATCAAATAGAATTCAGTGTTTTCAAGTTGTCACTTATGTTCCCACCCACACTTGCTATAGGACAACAAAAAATAGACAAGCCAAGACAAAATGGTTAGCAAGAAAGTTTATGCCTCTTCTCAGGCATACTCCAAATATGAAGTCAAAAGCTTTGTGTTCAGAGGCTTGGAAGATATGGAGTGTGCATCTGTCAAAGTATCAAGTTTATAGGGCTAAGAGGAGGGCAATTGAGCTGATACAAGGTGGATTGGTAGATCAGTGCACACACGTGAGGAGCTATGCCGAGGAACTGAGAAGGAGTAACCCTGGCAGCACTGCTATTGCCAAATGCGCTGTAGAGAAAAAAGGGCCAGTGTTTGAGAGAATGTATGTCTGCTTTCAACCATGCAAGTTAGCATTTGTGACAACTTGCAGGCCCTTAATTGGTCTTGATGGGTGCTTTCTCAAGGGGTTTTATGGGGGACAACTCTTGGTTGCAGTGGGAAAGAATGGTAACAACCAAATGTACCCTATTGCATTTGTTGTTGTGGAGGCTGAGACAAAAGACTTCTGGGCATGGTTTGTGGAGCTGTTGCTGCAAGACCTTGATGAAATTGAGCCAAAGAAATGGTCTTTCATATCAGACCAGCAAAAGGTAACAAAATATGATTACTTTTATTTAATTATTGTATGTAAATAATCTACCTAACTTAGTTTTCATCATAGGGATTGGTTCCAACTTTGGATACAAGTGAGGCATGCCTTGAACACAGACTGTGTGTTAAACATTTATATGGAAATTTGAGGAAGAGATATCCTGGTGGTGATTTGAAAGAGTTGGTTTGGGCAGCTGCTAGGGCAAATACAAAGGAGGAATGGGAAACTGCTATGGAAAATCTAAAAAAAGACATTGAAGGTGCTTGGTTAGAAATGTGTGAGATCTCCCCTAAGCAATGGACAAGATATCACTATAGCAATTACACAAAGTGTGATCTCCAAGTAAACAACATGTGTGAAGCCTTCAACAGGGCTATTCTGGATTTTAGAGACGAACCAATAATCTCTTTGATGGAAGGGTTGAAGCACTACTTAACAGAGAGGATTGTGAACCAAAGGAAGATTATGGAGAGGTACAAATGAGATATTTGTCCTATTTACAAAAGAATATTGAGAAGATTAAGAGGACAGCTGATGAATGGGAACCACGGTGGGCTGGTGATGAGCACTACAAATTATTCCAAGTTGTAAAAGGAGATAAGGATAAATTCAGTGTGGACTTGTCTCAAAACGAGTGTACTTGTGACAAGTGGGAGCTGAGTGGGGTTCCTTGCTGTCATGCAATTGCTTGCATGTGGGCCACTAATAAGAGGCCTGAGGACTTTGTGGCACAATGTTATAGGTATCTTACTCTTTCTTGAATTTTATACAAGCATGTGTGACCTTATATTTTTGCTATATTTTATATAGATATTCGTTACTATCCTTTTATGATTGTAATTTCTGCAGAAAGTCGACATACATGCGAACTTACTCTCATATTATTTTACCCGACAATGGGCCAAGGTTGCGGCCAAGAGTTGATTCAAAACCTATACCACTATACATGAGGTGGGCTCCAAGCAGACCTAAAAAGCAAAGGACGAGGACTAATAATGAGTCAAGGAACCCTTACAAATCGAAGAGGCATTACAAGACAACCAAGTGTAGAACATGTGGAGGATTGGGACACAATAGTGCATCATGTAAGCAGGGAAAAACAACTGCTAATAGGGTCATACCTAAGGGTGGTAACAAGGTAATTTCAATCCCACTTGTTCATCGTCATCATGCATAATTATGGTATGTTTTTGACTTTTTTTCTTCTTTGGCTTATAGGCAAACACTAAATTGGAAAGACCAGGAGGGAAAAAGTAATCACAAGCCCAACCAACCCAAACAACTCAAGCCCAACCCACTGAGGCCCCAACAAGTCAGCCTCAACCATCCTAGTCTCAACCTACCTAGACACAAGCTCCACAAACCCATCCACCACAATCCTAGTCCCAACCCCAACTATCTCAATCTCAGCCCTCCCAGCCCCAACTATCTTAAGAAACACATGGCAAGCAAAAGAAGAGGGGAAGACCACAAACCAAACCATCACAGTCCCAAGCACCATAATACCAGCCCCAACCACCTCAAACCCCCCAGCCATCACAAACCCAACTAGCCCAAACCCAACCAAGGCAAGAAACAGAGGGCAAGAAAAAGAAGAGGGGAAGATCACAAGCATCAACATCATCTTCAAACAAAAAACAAAAGTGAAGAATTAAGATTTTTTGCTTTAATGAGGGTTCTGCTATTATGCAGTTTTGTTGTTGCTGTAATGGGGTTATGCTATTTGGTTATGTAATGGGGTTATGCTTTTTAGTTTTGTGATGGGGTAATGGTTGTTGTTTTTTGTCTGGTTAGAAATAGTCTCAGCAAGTTTGCCTGTTTAATAAATAGTCCTATCGTATGTACTTAAATTTGTGACCTCTAAATGCTATGAATTTACATTACGAGATAGCTATTTTAAGCTCCCAAAAACTTACATTATGTGATGGCTATAATTCTTCTTTTTCTACATGATAAAAAAGTGTCTAAAGTAAGAGGTCTAGTGGCATGATACAACTGCACAATGTATATGCATAAAAAAGGGGTTTAGTAATCAATTCTTCTTTTTTTTCCCATCTTCACTTCCTAGTCTCCTGCAAGTATAAGATGATCTCCATCTCTTATCAAGTTTATATCTTCAATTTCAGCTCCTTCTTTATTGAAAACTTTGGTGGGAGAGAAATCAAACTTTTTTGCTCCAATATCTAGCAGTTCTTTAAGGGACTTTGGCAGAAAAACAAGCTTTTTATTATTTTCACTTTTTTCTGGACAACTAAGCATTACTCTGGCAGGTAATTCATTCATATTTAGTGTGGCTGGGTGATTGCTTTGAGATGCTTCAAGTTCTTCTTTATCTGCATAATTTCAACCAAAGCAAATTTAGTTCACTCTTAAATGAAAATTTTGGATTGAATGAACTTCCAGTCAGCAAAGAAATATGAACTTCAGAACAACCATGTTATAATTCTAGTTTAATTGAATATACATATAATGTACTAACTCCAATTCATATAATAAACATGCTTTGGTTCTCATATGTATGCAAAGAAAATTAATTTTGCAGACCCCTTAAGAAGATTTTTTGCTACTTTTTCTTTCCTTGAGCTATTGCAATATAAGCCATACAAAGTAAAATCACCAAGTATTTGCTTAAAAAAAATGAAAATCAACAATTTATGCATGAATAATTCTAAATACTCCTGCCCAATCCTCTAATCAATAAATAAAGGAACTTATGTTGGATGCATTTACATTTTCATATAATACTTTCTCCATTTAGTATTAGAAGTATTATCAGAAGGATTTCTCAGGAGAATATAACAAAATTCTAAAATCATACTTACCACGATTGGCAGCTGACATGACCCCGAAAAAGGAATTATGAAAATTGCTAGACTTTCGCCTGTCATGCTTATAAGACCATGTTAACTCTTGATTAGGCGGTATGCTTCCTTGAGGCATGGCAGATATAGATGGTTCACTTTGCCACCTCCCTTGGAAGCGTACTCCATCGTTCTCTGGGATTGGAGGAATAACAGATCGATTGCTGCTATGTCCTCCTGTTTTCATGAATATATTTTGTATTTCTTCCTGGCATTGATGTTCTGCAAAAGCCCTTGGAGTCCAACCATTAGCATCTTGCTTATCGATGTCTGCTCCTTGTTCTATAAGGAACTTAACTATTTCGACGTTTCCTTCACATACCGCAGCATGAAGTGCAGTGGATCCATTGCTTTTGGACCGTGTCACGTCACCACCATATTTAACAATGTCCTTGAGCAACTTTAAGTTATTTTGTTCAACAGCAGTGCATGCAAATTGGCCTACATCAGCAAAAGATATGTCCGCACCATTTTCTATGAGGAGTTTGACGATAGATTCATGTCTGCCCACCATTGCTTCCCACAGTGGGACACTTCCATCAAAATCTGTTTATATAAGAGAAATTAGAGAATTTACCAGGAATAACACAACTCCTTTATGCAAAAAAAGTTAACACTAAAGGGTGCGTTTGATAAAACAATATTTTAGCTCAGAAGCCTCATTTCATTAAAGAGTAATCATACCTTGGGCATTGGCATCAGCCCCATATTCTAGAAGCAGAACCACACAATGTTTACTACCTTTAGAAGCTGCAACATGCTGATACATGTGAAAATAGAGTTGTAAGTGTTTATACTTAAACATCTGTGTATGTGTTCAAACAAGAGGAAATAATGCATGCATACCAGTGCTGTCCTTCCATTCGTATCTGCTTCATTTGGATCTGAACCCTTCTTCAGCAGCTGATGCAACAGTATATCATCTCCTCTATTTGAAGCAAACAATAAACTGATTGGCAAATCCATTCTGCCCCGAGCCAACAATGCTTCTGTTTCTGCCACAATACCTTTCATTAATGGATCCTCTGATTCATGCAAATGCTGCAACGACGTATAAAACATATCACGATGTATTAGACAAAGATATCCATGGGAAAATAAAGCAGTTTGCTTGATCCTAAAAGGCTAAAACCATAGTTTTAAGTGGGTTTTAATTCTAACTCTAATGATGATTACTCGATCCAATTCAACAAACATACACATAAGAATGATGTTCCATACAATACGATAAAATTTCTTATACAACAAATCTTGTACAAACGATTTAAATCATTGATATTTTTTATAGCATATTCATCGCTCATCAGAAATATTTTCTAGAATCATTTTCCAAATTTTTTATTTTTCTTCTAACATTTTTAAGATGCAGAGATGAACATACAACTGGATCTCAGAGGGGTTATTTTCATATACTTATAGTAATAGTACATTTGCAAATCTTAGCAAACATGAGATATACAAAGTAAGAGAAAGGTGGACTATACCCCTATTTGGAACACCTTACTTATGAGACCAAGTAGAAAAAAATCAGATTAAAGATTGTTCAAAAGTTAAAAGGTGAGAAATAGAATTCAGAGAACAAACCAAAATCTGTAAGAGCTAAAATATTTTGTATACCTGAAGAAAATTATTCATGATTATTGTTCCATCTCCAACATTTGAATTAGCAAAATTTAGAAATGTAGTTCGATTCAAACGTAAAAGTTGGCTCAACCTCTTGGTTCGAACAGTAAATAGTTGTGGCCTATAACACAACAATCCTATTTCTCCAATTACATCTCCTGTCTTGGCCTCGCCAACAACCTGACATAATTTCAAGACAACACATTTTGTTAGTCATGGAAACAAGTCCTTTCCTATTGAGTAAACAAACTATAAGTATTGCTATAAAGGAAACTAGTGATCATTTTGGTATTAACAACAGATAAAGGAAACCAGTGATCATTCACAAAGTATTACTATAAGTAAACAAACTTGCCTGTTCTATTCCATTCTTTTCTACGATAAGTTCCTGTTAATCATATAAAAATGAAAGTTAAAGTTGGTCATGTTTCTCAAAAGAAACAATGACATGGAAAGAGGACATTTGAGAAAAGTTATCCATTTCATATAAATTAAAGGACAATAGTCGTCTTAAAAATGTCGAAGTTACACTTGTGAATTCCTTATTTCCAACTTCAATAGTGTTACTCTCTTTATTTTTTGGTTGTTCACTCTCCTGATTCTAAATTGTAGCAATTTGGCCCAATCTCAAACAATGTTTTATATATTCGATGAATTAGCTATATGTAAAATTCTTTGTCGATACAGCTCACAGCTGTTCTACATAGAACTTAAGAGTATGTTAGCATTTCGTACACAGACTGAGCATAATGAAATGGGACATTATAGGTTGTATTGTTCAACTCTATTTGGTTCTACATTGCAAATTGTTCTATTTTTTTTTTGTCTTTTGCCATGTTTTGTTCTGTTTATATAATACACAAACTTATAGCAAAAGATTATATATAATGTTCCATCCTATTCCGACATGTCTATCAAACGTCACGACTCTCTTGTATGTATGAAAATACAAAGGAATATAATATCTTACAACTGCTCCAGTAACCAATATATAAAAGTCTGTTGGTGCTTCATTCTGCAAAATTACGTCTTCCTTTGGAGGAAAGTACTCGGCCTTCATTTCCGTGACCTTCAAAGTTCAACTCAGGCACATAAAACAATTTGTCCATTCAAAAATCAAAAAACAAGAAATAACAAGATTCAAACACACAAATAATTGTTCTTAGAGACTTGAGATAATATATTTTGGACTGTGCAAGAGATTTATTGGTTAATAAACATATATATAGAGAAAGTCCATGTATTTTGGTTTGTTTAAAGGCTTCTTAACTACGAATTGAATGAAAGTTTATAAAGCAAAGATCATACATTAATAAAAAATAAAGTTTCTCCTATAAAATTTCAGTTTTTGTTTAACCAAAACACCAGTGTTTTCATTTTTAAAACAACGGTGTTATAGCGATATTAAAAAATATTACCAGTTGAAAAAGAAGGTCACGTGACACTCCATGAAACAGGTAGACTTTTTCCACAATTGAATAGAACAAGTAGTCTGAGATGCCAGATTTAATGGCTTTTGGAAGGGAATCAATGATCTCTTGATGCTGCAATCCTTCTAAATCAGTTCTGTACCTCATTAGCAAATGAGCATAAATCTGTTCTTGCAAACGGATAGGTAATTGATTCCTTTGAGCGAAATTTGAGGCAGATTTGACAGTCTCTCTCTGATAAGCCACATTCAATCCGGAAGAAGAAACACATTCAAAACTATAATTAATGAACCTCTCAGAAAAGAAATTGAAAAAAAATAAGGAAAGAAAGAGTAAGTCTAGTATTTTAGAACCATGATATTGATTTGGAATTGTGATAAATAATGCAGAATATTTTTCGGACCGAGTTCTCTTTTCTTTCTTCCCATAATAAGAGACTAAGAAGGTTTAACAATAACTATATATCAAAGTATGGTGAACAAAAAGTAAAATAAAATGAGCCATAATATACTTACATATCTCTTAGTTTTATTTGTCTGATGAACAATCAAGTTGGTCATGTTTCCTATCAGATACGCCGTAAGAGCTAGATTAAAGAGCATATAGAAAATGTCAAATATCATTTCTTTTGTATTTACAGGATGCAGATCACCATAACCAACTGATGAAAGAGTCACTAAGGACCAATATATTGCTGTTACATAGTTTCCCCCCAAATTCTTGTCATAGCTATCAGAAACATTCGCAAGCCATGAATTTTTTAGGTCATCTTGTGAACCAAGAAAATAGAAAAAGCAGCCAGCACAATGCACCGAAAATAGAGTAACCTAAAAAGGCATAGCATCATGACTTGTAAGATAAGTTGTTTAATAACAATTTAAGATGCATTTATACGGGTAATTCACTTGAGTAAATAAGAACTCACACATATAAGCTTTGAACAGCGCACCGAGAAGTAGTTGTAATTCCTGTCCTTTTCTAATCTAACCCAAAGAAGAAAGAAGGGAAACAATAGCTTATTCAATTCCTCTACATAATAAAATGTGAGATAAAATGAAGAATTAAAGTAAAATAGGCCTGACTCAAGCCTATATATGAGTTTAACTTGTTGTTGCCTTTAGAAAACCCACACAATTGAGCATAGGTTCCTAGTTACTAAATTGTGATGAAACTTTGTAGAATGTTCAGATGATTTAAACTGAAATGTAACTTGCTTTTATGCTTAAGTACCAACCTGTTTGGTTAAGCCTTTGGGGGGAGGCAAACGTTGCAAAAGCTCCCCCCTCACAGCTTTTGCATTTGTGGGTTTGGAAACGTGAAACCAAACACACCCAACAAATATAAGACCCTTCTAACATACGCTTAAGGTTGTTTGGAAAGTAGGCATGTAAGATTGTACTTATACTTATAGCGTTTAGTAAGCTAATATCACAAAAAACTTAAAACTAAACATGCATTTGGCTGCTCACTTTATATACCATAGCTCACTTGAGAGGAGCTTCATGCTATCCAAAGCATGATCTAAAATTACACGATGTTAAATTGGGGTTGTAATTATGGCCTCTGGCATTTTGGCCATTGCATTGCAGATTGTGTTGCAATTATTTTTGTGATTGAAAAATTGTTTAAGAACTTGATATGGTATAATGCGGCTGCGATGTGGCCGCGTCATTATGATTTAGAGCCATACCACAATTGTGGATGATGTGGTTGTGGTGGTCATTGGTGGTCGCATCATACTGTCACATCACACGGTCCACAATTCGAAACTTTTGTTATAACAACAATTGTGATGCAATATTGCGGTTTTAATAGTTTCAATGGTTACAATGTTACTGCAATTGTATCCATATCCTTCATATTACAATTGTAGTAAACTTAACTACAACCATTACCACAATTTTAAAGCCATAGCCCGAAGAGTTTATCTAAAAAAGTTTAAATTAACGAACTGAAGTGTGTCTTTCTTTTAAAGTTTTCCCTCCCTAAATGCAAAATTGCAAATGAATTGAGAAATTGAAGGGAAAAAAACTTAGCCTAGAGTCAGCTCAATTGGTTATGATGCGTGACATGGGGTGTAAGTTTGAGTTTAAATTATGAGAATATTACCTTGCAAACATGGCACTAACTCTACGAAGGCGCCAAAGGCGGAGAATATTGAAGTAGCCATATGTCCGGAGAAAATCTGGACCAATACTTCGAACAAATTCAGAAGGGATGGTAGAGATGACATCAAAGAGCAACCATGTAGTAGCATATCTCTTAGCAATTAGCTTTTGGTTGTCAATTAGCACATAAGAAGCTTTGTCCAAGTAGGCAACAAAGAAGGTAAGAACAATGTCAATGGCAAAAAAACCATTCACAACATTGTCCGTTATAGCAAGTCCACCAATTGAGTGGTGAAGGAATCCGAATTCAAAGGGACACACCCATGCAGTGTAGAAAACTAATAGCACCAAGAAAGACTCCCATAATCTGCATCATCATTTATCATATCCGAATTAGTGTGAGGGTTTCTTCTTTGAATTTTAAACTTCTTAAATCTACTCAATTACTAATTAGTAATCATCTATTTTCTTTTTATTCATAAGTTTTTTCTATGCATGTATTATTACATTTAGGAATTAAAAGTTCTAAGAATTGTAGTTGTTATAATTGACTCCAATGTATCACATACATCATGAATTGCCAATGCATCTATAAATTCTTTTGGTGTATGTGCAAGCAAGCAAGAGAATACAATTGAGAGGTATTCAAAAGCAAAGTGTTTTATCTTCGATCTCCATCCATTCTCTTCATTTCCTCAAGCATCGAGCTCCATTATTTTCTTCAAAGAGTAAAGCCAATACCATACTTTCATACTTTCTCACATTTGTTCATTGTTATTACTTATTACATACTCTCACTTCCATTATATCATTTCTAAAATCTTAACATACAATATGAACATACATTGTCCCAGTGTATGTCCCTTATGGGATGTCCAATAATTTTGTCCTTTCCTTTAGTTCTATTTTACAATGAGCAAATTAAACCAAAATCTCAACAAATGTTTCCTGGGAAATTTATTAGAGATATATTCATGTACAATTATCTATTGTATATCAATGATATTTAAACTACACCCAAATAAAATATCATGCAATTGGTCTTATCACAAGTATCTTTCATAAGAAGCAATCATACATAAGGAAGTAGGAGCATCCATAATATGGTGGGACTAAATCTCCATCCTAAAATTTTTTCTCTAGCTAAGTATTCATATAGGAGGACTTAGGAGTCAAAATCGAATCTCTCCTTAAAAAAACAAATATGTACCACTTGAATTAACTCATGCAATTATTGCACTTAAGAATGATTCAAATTATCAAAATAAGTAATATTATCAACTTACTATTTAATACTATTTTTTAGCTTAAAGCTATTAAGAAGATGGAATTTTTTTCAAAAGAGAAAATACTAATAATTAGAAATATCTTTGAAAGTCCAAAACGAGTTACCAGTCCATGCATTGGTTTCTGTCGCCACTTAAGAATATAAAAAGTGCTCAACTTAAAAAATTTACTTATTAAATGAAAGAGCCTTGGTTTAAGTATTATGTCGTGCTCTTTCCATTTAATGTCGAGCTCATTATTAGAAAAGAAATCTTTACAATGAAATTTTAAAGATACTCGATTCATTATCAAGATTATAAGAAAGTTAAGAAATGTTGTTTAAGACTTATCCAAGAAAGAAAAATAAACATTTCCTTTATTAAATATCACCATATCATATCTAACACAATTCCTCAATGCACATTTTCTTTAATCATATATAGGTCAAGTTAAAGAAAAATATTTGGACCATTAAATCTTACTTGTAACGATGGTTATATGGGGAGATAATGAAAGGCCGGAGTTTGTGTCTACGGCTGACACGGTTGGCGGTGGCACCAAGAGATGGAAGTATTATTGCGGTGAGGCTGTATTGGCTGACATCCTCAACCTCTTTCTTCGCTTCCACCGTTGCCCTATCTTCGTCGTCATCACCACATATCATCCCAAACATTTTCTTCTTCATCTTCTTGCTCCGGCTTGCCGCAGTCATTATTATTTGTATGTTTTGTCGCAGGTTGTTAGAGACAACAACAAGGGGGAAGGAGGTATGTAGCTGCTCATGTGCTGTATGTGTCTTAGCAATAATTCTCCTCCCTTGTCTTCCCCTGGCCTGTCTAGCTCCTCCCTCACCCCTATTTCTGATGGTTGACGTTGGTTACCGTTATTGCCTTTGAGGCATGAATGAATGAACGAAAACAAACTATTCCAAACGTAACTTTTATGATAAAATGAATTCTATCGGTTTTTTTTAATAGTCGGTTACTAATTTTCTCCGAAAACGAGAGATTATCGAATGGATTTTTTCCTTTACGAACAAAGCATTTAAATGTTATGGTTGCATGATGTCCCCTCTGTCTTTTCATGTAATTCTCCTTTGGGAGGTGTTTATTAATGCTATTTTTTTCCCTTAAAAAAAATGTTATGGTTATATATTTATATTTTGATATTATTTATAATATTTAAGTAAGTCCTATAAATAGAATATTTCTCTTTCTGTCTCACGCAACCCAGCAAACTTACTTAAGTGTTATGAAACAGACCAATCATTATAATTTACGATTGTAACTAGTTCTCTCAATTTTGCGAAGATGTTATCTTTTCTTTTTTGCCTGTGCTCTTTGGCCAATATCATAGGTGTCTTAAGAGCACCTTTAATACTAAGGAACCCTTGAGACTAATCCGGTCGCGTTCCTATGTCTCTCTCAGCAGGGTGTGTTAACAGGGAATCGAACCTAAGACTTCTTAGTCTCAAGTTACATTCCCAAGTTCTCAAGTTAGCAGGATCGCACCACTTGAGACAGCCTCCATTGGATGCGAAGATGTTATCTTATAGCCCAATTTACGATCTTACAATTTTTGAAACTATACAGACTAGACTAGATTAGACCTGTTACTTTTTTAAACTAATGTCTAATACGGTTAATGTGATAACTAAGTTCTCAAACCTAAAATCAAACTGTGACGACCACACAACCAGGCACAAATGAAGAAGCTCCATAGCTAACGAATTTACCATAGCATGTTACTGTTTCTGTTTCTATTAAAAGCATGTTACTGTTTCTATTAGGTGCATTGAGCATCTTTGTAGTTTATTCCTTTCGCCATAGCTTGGTGTTGATCTAAGTATGTAGTAATGTAACACTGGAAACATTCTTTTCTTAGACTCTATTAGTTAATTTTTTTATTCTTTCAGCTATAACCCAAAAGTATAGTTTGTCCATTAAAATTTATTATAAAAATATAAATTTTTAGTATTTTAATTTTAAATAAATATGACAAGGAGATTGTTGGACCGAACCAAATCGGATTATTTATGTTTAGTAGTTTGGTTCAGTCTGATTTTTATATGTAAAATACATCTAGATCGAATTAGACAAAACCACTATAATTTAATTGATTCGGTTTGTAATATCCATAAAAAAAAATAGACTGATCGAATAATACCATTACACCCCTAATTTATATGAAAATCATGTTACAACCAATGACAAATCCATAAATTTTACCTAATGGAGACGACACTTATACAAATTTTTTTATGCCAAAAAAATTTAAAAAAACTTCAAAGAAAAGTATATCAATCACTAATGTAAGTATTACATACATACAATTAATCCTTAAGAAAACACATAAAAAAGTCTTACGATAGTATGAAATTTCAATACATAGGGACATCTTACTTGGATTTTCATGATTGCCTCCATGCTTTCTCATGTTTTGAAAATATTGAATGGCTTTATCATATTTAATATTATCAAAAATATATTTCTCTACGTAGGTAATCATATCAAATAATCACTCAACCATTCATCTCCCATACGATTTCGCATCTGATTCTTGATGATATTCATAGCTAAGAAAGCTCTTTCAACGTTTGCAGTTGCTACTAGTCGTATCAAATTAAAGCTAACTTAAAAAACAAATATACCAAACTACCAAAGGGAATACAACATGTTTCTTGGTCTCCACAAGCTTTATAGAAAGATCAATTATCCCTCCCAATTCTAAAAATGCACTATCAGAGCATACATCTGCAAAGTAATTTTCAAGTTGACTATCTAGTGTGTATGCTAAACGATCCACAAGAGAGAAATCTGAATAACATTAAGCCAAACAGATTAACTTCTTATTAAATGCAGAAATTGAATCTATAGGATTTAAGGATACTATACAAAGAAGCAACTCAGTAATTGCTTTTGAAAAACGATTATTCAACTCTTGAAGTTGTCGATCAATCCCTTGATAAAATATCTCAACTTGAAAATGTTGTAAATTAGAAACTTTCTCTATTTTGCACATTGACTTTCCATATGTTTGAAAATTGTCATTTATATTTGGAATTACAACACTATGCTTTTCACATAATAATGAGACCTCATTGATCAAAGAATGAAAACCACCATCCCTTATATAAATTGTAATCTTTGCTTTGACACCGTGACTAATTTCATGTTTACAATATCTTATTCACTTCTTTGTAATGCTTGAGATAACTCATGAGTAATCCCCAACATATTTTTCATCAAGAGCAATGTGAAAACAAACTCAAAAGCATACAAATATTTCAAAAAATTACATGCTACACCCTTTTGATCATCTGAGTTTGTAGCATCTTCTTCAATAAATCCAAGCACATCAATCATAGAAGAGAACAAAGAAACTAAATTAAGTAGCGTTCCGTAATCTAAGCTCCACCTTGTATTTCATGCCCTCTTGATTGTAGTTTCTTGATTTAAGCCACGCCCACTAAAAGTTTCTCCATTTTGCAATGCTTCCAGCACTTTAACAATTTGATTTTTATGAAGCATATATCTTTGCTTACACGAAGCTTTGATCCAACCACACTAAATAGATTAGCAACTATAACAAAAAAGGGTGCAATTTTGAAATGTTTCTTTGCAACCGCTACAAGAGCTAATTGGACTTGATGAGAAAAACAATGAATATAGAATGCTGAAGGATTCTCTTTCAGTATCAAACTTGTAAGACCATTAAATTCAACTTGCATATTACTTGCTCTATCATATTCTTGCCCTCGTAACCTTGACAAGCATAACCCATACTTTACAAATAATTACTCTAAAGCCGATTTTAGTGATGATGCATTAGTATCATAAACATGAATAAGACCAAGAAGACAATCCATTGCTTGTCATTTCTTATTCACATAATGCAAGGACACAATATTTTTTCTTTAATTGAGATATCTCGAGCTTTTTCAATCAAAATATCAAATATATTATCTTCAAGATCATCAAATATGACTTTAGTAGTCTCACTATTGGCGGCTGCAACAATATTTTGTTGTATTGCAGGAGATATTAATTTCAGATTTCCACGTGCATTCTTCAAAACTTCATGAATATCTTCATTGTGATTATCAAGAAAATCCAAAAATTCAAGAAAATCCCCCTTGTTACTTTATGACCAATGGGTAGTCTAGCCTTTGGTTTTTTCAATTACCCCTTTGGCCTTTTGTGTATAGAAGAAAAAGGTAAACAAATAAACAATGACTTAGTTTTTATGTTAGTGAGACAATGACTCAGTTAGAAGTGAGAAGGCACCAGGGACTAGGCAAAATGCAGAACACGAGAGGCGGTAGAAGATCGAACCTTGTATTGACCATAGAATAGTTGTTAATTTTGAATGGATTTTTTTTTTATTTTGGACTTTTAACAAAGAAAGTAAATGAAATAAGAGTATTACTAAGACGGATATATTACATATATGTATATATAAAAAAAAGTCTAAAAAATTTAGCGGGGACACGTGCCTTCACTAAATTGTGACTGTCTCCCATATAATGATTATTGAAACTCTAAAAAACGTTAATAAATAAAGATATTTGTGAAAAAATAATTAATGTCAATGAAAATTTGAATATAAGCTTATAAAAAAAGTCAAATTCATAACACTAACTAGTTCTTATATTTAAAGGAAGAGAGAATATTAAATTAAGATAAGGATACATTGAAAAACAAAAATCCTATAATTCTCAAAGAAGTAAATTCTACATTTTTCCGGTTAAAAAAAATTCTACATTTTTCAATGCATGATTTTTTTTAATTGTTGTTGTTGTTCTGTTTGTGGACACCAATAAAATGAATTCTACATTTTGGATGCATAGTTATTCTTTTACATCTCTTTAGTCTTATCTTTGTTTTTATGGATGGTAATGTGTCCCCGTGGGTTCAGATTACTCAGACCCACCTCGTTGATACAAAATTGAACCCGACCCTGCCTCATATTCACATGGGTACCCACAATTGATCTTACCTGCAGGTCTTAAGATAATCAACGGGTTCGCGGGTACCCATTATAATTCTTAAAATTTTTAAAAAATAATAAAATTTAATGAGAAGGAAAAAGTTCAATTATCGGTGAAGAATTTGTGTATGAGTATTTGGCATAGACATGAAACTAAGAAATTAATCACAAAACATTTTTCACATTATACATAGAGCAACCTATACAAGAAGATGACTTCACACTTCTTTATCATTAGCAACAATGGACTATTTTTTTTTGGAAAAGAAAAAAACAATGGTCTATTTTTTCAGATCACTTTTTTACGATCCATTCAAGGCCATTGCTTTCATACTTCGGGATAAGTCATGCTTTGGTCAATAAAAAATTTTAATTTAATATTATTAAAAAATTGAAAAAGACAATATTATCATTATCCCTTCCATCAATCCAAAACATCCTTACCCACCACATCCAATTCCACCACTCTTATCTCCAGTCAGTGTCACCAATCGCCAACCACCACCATCGGCGTTTCCACCCTCTCTTTGTCCAAATCTACTCAGTCACATCGTTATTGAGTTGATGGTCGTGGTGGACCAAGCTGACGACCATTTTGTGATTATCGAAGCTAACAGAAGATGACGATGGTGTTGGTAAAACATGAGTGTAGCCACGACTTTAGGAAGATCAACGACAAGTTTTGGAATGACGTGGTTACTGGGAGATTCAACCAGCAACGATGAGCTTAATAGGAAGGTGGTGACAAAGGATCGGAATTGAAGCAAAAGAGGCGAATGGAAGTGAGAGTCAAAGCATGGTGAGTGAGTCAACTCAGTGGTTGCAGGGAGGGTTGGGCGGTGGAGGAGATAAGAAATTAAAAGCTGACGGCAGTAGAGGACAAACGATAATGGTGAAGTTTTACAATGTCTATGTTTTTGAGGCGATAATTACGGAACGTCGTGGTGGCATCTTGACCTAGCTGGTGATGGTGACAATGGCTTAGCGGTGGCTGGTTGCAGTAGGGTAAGTTGGAGATGATGGTCGCTCGGTTGGCTGGAGCACAACCAGTGAAGCGGGGCGGTGAGCAAACAACGTAATGGTGGTCGAAGGTGGTCAAGGAGGGGGGGCGGCGGTAGTAAACAAAAAACGTTATGGTAATGAAGTGACGACGACCTAGTTATGTTAGTGGGGGTAGGGGGAAGTGGTGGTGGATGGAAATGATAAAGGTTAGTGGTGAGGACAACTTGAACTTTTACATAAGAAATTAAAGTGGAGCATAGTAAAAAAAAAAAACACTCCTCCGGAGCATGCTAGACACTGCCTTAGTTCTTAAAAGTAGTTAAGAAAAAAATACTTTTTTGGAAAACTTGTTTTGGGCCTCTACTAAGATTAAGAAGCATGGGGATTATCTTTATGGAAAGAACACTCGAAGATATACCCACGGGAGATAAGTGTAACTTAACTATGAGTCCAGTTATCCATGGGTTTGGATACCCTGTTATCCGGATCTATCCCATTTAAATAGTGTATTTTGAAAATCCCATTTTCATGTGCCGCAGGTTCGATATAATTGACCCTGATGCTCGCGAGTCCGAATCAAATTGTCATCCTTATTTGTTCCTTTAAAATTGGAGACCAAATTTTTTGTCTCACAAATATGTACTCCCTTCGTTCCTAATTATAAGACCCTCTTAACACTTTTATTTTGTCCCTACTTATTAGGTCTTTTACCAATTTTCAATGAGTATTAATTATTTTTTTCCACAAACACCCCTATTTATTTAACACTTTTTATATTCCCAATAATATTAATAGGGGTAATTTTGAAAATACATATCAAAAGTTCACATTTCCAATACAATTAACTAAATTATTCAACTTTCTTAATGGACGTGAAATCTCTCAAGAAGACATTATAATTAGGGACGGAGGTAGTATTATTTTACATGCCACTCATTTTTAGTAGTCAAGAAAATGAATTTTGAATTAAATATAGGATTGAATAAAAAAAAAAACAAAAAATGTGCAAGGAAAGAAACGACGTGTCGTAGGACATGAGGGGGTATAGGTGCGAAAAACGCAAGAAATTGTCGTAAACTCAAAAACCAAAATCACTTCCGCGACTCTTGAAGAACATTCATTCATTCTTTCATAACAACATTAGCGAGTGAGAGAAGAAGAACAATCACTATTCACTAATCACTAATAATGGCTTCTTTATTGCAATCATTTATAGATCCAAAGAAGAACTGGTTCGCCGCTCAGCACATGAAATCCCTCACCAAACGCCTCCGCAAATACGGTTATTACCATTCCGAAACCCTAATCCAATCTTCTTCGAACTTATTTGTATAAATGAAAATTTTTCATGTAATTTGATATTTTCATATCATAATTCTTTCTTATTTATTGATTAGGGCTTCGGTACGATGACCTGTATGATCCGTATTATGATCTGGATATCAAGGAAGCGTTGAATCGGCTTCCGAAAGAGATAGTCGAAGCTCGCCATCAGCGTCTTAAGCGTGCAATTGATCTTTCCATGAAGCATGAATATCTCCCTGAAGATCTTCAGGTTTATCCAGTTTTGGTTGCAAGCTTGGTTTTAAATTGTGCCACAATTGTGGCTGTGATGTGGTTCCGGATTTTATCGAAAACGTAGCATTGTAATTGCAATTGTAGTTTCGGACGTGAACCTTTTATCTGAGAATCATAAAAAATTTTGTTTCTGGAACTGAATTTAAGCCTTTGAAGCTAAATTCCATTTGCTTCGTCATATATTATTATTAAACCTCGATCGAATCAAGTTAGGATATATTGGAAAATGGAAAGTAGTGATCAAGGTTTTTAATTTGGGTCAGCGTCCAAAATTGATGCTGCAATGTTAAGGCTTTGGGAGACGCAGCTACCGTATTGTGCCGCTTCGACCCATTTTCCTGCGGTAGGCTGCATTGTTAAGGTTTTGGAAGTCTTTGCAGCCGTGACTGCAACCACAACATAAAACCTTGTAGTCTAAAGTAATGGGCCTTTGAAAGTTGAAACCATGACCACTTGCAAGATGAATGGAAATTCTTCATTCTATGGTTAGGTTGATAAGCTAAGATGTTACAGGTGTGAGTTTCAATGAACAAAAGGAATAGAGTTAAGAAATAATTGATATGTACTAAGCAGTTGCTTAATAGTTGTGTTAATGTTGCAATATGGAGAACCGTTCTTTCAGGTTAATATGTCTTGGTATTGGGATTGCATGTGATGAAAGTTTGTAAGAAGTTTGAGGGGTTGAGAAATTAGGTTACTGGAAATTCATGAGGCTGATTTAGGGCAGAATATGTTGTTGTTTGATCCATGTCACTGATTCCACTTAGTGGGAAAAGACTTGTTGCTGCTGAATGTTTGTATTAAAGTTATGGGACAGTGACACAGAGCATAACAACAAACTTCAAATCTTAAAGAGACGCTTCAAATTTGCAAAATGTGTGGTGTCGTGTTAGGTCTTGTCTATTTTTGTGATTATTAGCATGAAAGTGATCGCAACTGTCATATAGATGGCCAATGGAGTTTTTAACATTGTAATGACGTTTGCTAGAAATATCTTTCATATATGTATATTGTTTCTGAGAACATGTCAAATAAGATAGAAAGCCCATTTCTGGCATTTGCATGTATTAAGAGCATGTAGTATCGGTTTTAATTTTTGAACACTCTAAATTTTGCCTTTTTGACAGGCAATGCAAACACCATTCAGGAGCTACCTTCAGGATATGCTGGCCCTGGTAAGTGCTATTTTTTATTAAAACTTTAAAAGGCTACTTGATGGGGCATGGATGGGTGTCGAATAATCCAATTCTAATATTTCTTGGAGGCTGATTTCTTACTTTATTCTCCAGCCTTTTCCTTAAAACCTTGCCTTAGGACAAAACATGATAATGTGAATCAATTCATAAGTTTCTGTACATAATTAGTTTGTCTGTTGCTCCATTAAACTTTGCAATATACTGTTAAGTGCTTTGGTTAGATTGATAGAACTGTAGTTATGGAACCATAACCTAATCGTTTCATTTAATATAGTTTGTATAATAGATTACTTTTATATAATTGAGAGGAAAAAAAGCGACCTCTCATTCCACTTCTTTTTTGTATTTTTTTTGTGAGTCCGTACAATTGGAATAGACGGATCATGTATATTTTTCATATTTCCATATATGGAAGTTTTTTTTTTTCCAATGATCTACCTGTTTCTTTCTAATGCTATATAACTGTAGCTTAAAATATTTTATTCTGCTATCCTTCCAACAGTATGACAGTATTATATTGGTGTGCATGGATGTCTCCATAAACACTTTTAGAATTACATTTTGGTAGAAGTAAGGCTGACATTACTTTTACTTTTGGCTGAAGGTAAGTCTGATCTGCGTTCAAACCCAATTTTTTCAGAACAAGATATTATTTATTTATTTATTCTTTTTCTGATTATGAGAAGTATCATATGATTCATGTAATTGTAAATATTTGATTTCTGTTGACTAAACTGCTAAGTTTTGTTTTTGTGAGTTACTTTGGATGAGAAAATCTTATCTACACAAGAAGGTATACATCAAAGAATCTATATTTTAACTAAGTATTATCAAATCAACGTGGCACTGATTCAGCATTTTGCGTGTTATCTTTTGAGCTGATGAGTGTTTTACTTTCAGAACTCAATCACGCATAAGAATTTATCAGTTCATAAACTTGTGAGAATTTTATTTGCATTTGGCAAATAGCTTGAAGGGTGTATTTTTAAATTTGATTACACAATCCTGTAACTGCTGAAATTTGTTAGTAAATGCTTTGCCACTCATGTTTTGCAGGTGAAGAGGGAGAGAGCAGAGCGCGAAGCATTGGGTGGTTTGCCCCTATATCAACGTACCATTCCTTGAGTGCATTTCAAGCGTCCGGTGAAGATATTTTGATTGAGGGTGACCTTGATCGAAATTAGATAAATGTTATGTTAGAATGTTTTCAGTGAAGAAAAGATGAACAGTTTCTTTGCTTAACCTTACCTGGACTGTATTCTTCAGTGGTTTAAGCTTGCCTGAAGCATTTTATAATAAATAAATGGCAAAAACAAACTGGTTTGCCTTCAAAGTTCATTGCTTGGTTTTTTACCTGATGTTCACTTTGTTGAGTAAATTGAGAAAACAAAAGAAAAATTCCTGATTTTGTTTCTTATCAAATTTTAAATTAATCCCAAAGTTTTTATGTTTTCTTGTCAAAAATTTTGCCTATCAATAAATAAATAATAATACTAAAAAAATATGAGGACACTTGGGGACAGAGTAGCTTACAACTCACATAATTAGCTATCTGTGTATAGTGTGAGCGAAATTAGCCTCCAAATATGTACTACTTGATGCTCGGCGTTGTTGAGTTCTTGGGACTCAACTTACCCTAATTTTTATGTGCCCAAAAATTATGTATTCCTGAACTATTGAAAGGAGCCTCAATTTTTTTTAAAGCTTCAGTGGGTTGGGCATATTTGGTGAGTCATAAATTAGTTTGGGTACAGATCGTCACTGCCACTATTGTTTTTGTTGTTTTTTTTGTTTTTTTGGGTACATTCCTCCCCCACTATAGTTTATGGAGTTATTTTAGGCTATGCTTTGATACATTAAGATGGCTTGCATATTCTCCATTTTGTCTCTCATATCAAATGGGTATGGTGTGCTTTCCTTATCTTTTACTGCAATGCTCAAAAGAAGCAGAACAATTACAAATGTGGATTGCTTGCTAGCTGTTGGAAACAAAGGTGGCCACATGTTATGTTTATCATTGTTCTTTTTAAGTAGCTTTTGGAGATGCAAATAGCAACTGATTTGCAGACTATGAAAATCAGTATAAATATAGGAGTGTCGTCGTATCATGTAAGTGAGTTAAGTATAAAAAACAAGTGAGGATAAGTGAGAAAGAGTGTGGAAGCTTAGCGAATTGTACGTCACAATTAAGGACGAGTTCTTGTAGAAGATCAAGGAATTGACAACATCAAAGGAAGCTTGGAATACATTGGTGACATTGTTTGCTAAAAAAAGCTATGGTTGATAACCTAATCATTTTCTTTGATAACATAATCATTTTATTATAAGGAGGGGTGTAAGTGCAATATTGATTCTTAAGGAGAGGAGACGAGTGTCATTTTCCAAACTAGAGGGGGTATTTGTGTAATCAGTGCAAACCTTAGGAGATGTGAGTACAATTTATCCTTTATTGTATTAATATATAAGGTTGACTCAATTTTATCTCAGGTATTGATAGTCAATATCAGATCAGATGAAAATTAAAGTAAATGAATCAATCTAATTTTCAGATTGAGTTCAGGTTAAGCAAAATCCGACTCAAATTCGAACCACGCTCATCCTTAGTTTACACGATTTTCTTGCCACTGATGCCAAGAGAAACGTCCGACACTCTCATTTTCTAACATATATTTTCTCTTAGTATTTGTGCCGCTTTTGTTTTAAGTGTTCAAAATTTCTAGCTATAAAATATGTAAGGTAGGTTTTGATAAAGTAACATGTACTATTTGGTAGTATCCTTTAAAAAAATGGTGATAAGTAATTATTTATATATTAATATTTGCATTTCAAATTATCCTTACTTAATTAATTATTATATTTGTATTTTTTTCTTATAATTTATTATATTAGTACAATAAATGCTTCTATTATATAAGAATAATATCATTCAAAAATAATTTAGTAAAATTGAATATCATTAGATATCCATATGATATTTTACAAGTTTTTTATTCGAAATTAAAGTCTGTCATTTGGGTTGTGAATCAATAAAAAAATCTTATATTGTGTAATCAAAGTTTAATTTGTGGCTATATATATATTTTTTTATTTTTTAAATTACTCATAAATAATCCTGCCTAAATATCAAATTCGTATCAAAAGAAATTAGTACCAATGTTTTTTTGCAACAACAAAATACCGGCCGGTTTTTTTTGGAAACAATAAGATACCCGGTCTTGTAATTTATTATTATTATTTTTTTTTAAGGAACTGGTTTTAATTTTCATATTTTTAATTTAACATTGGTTCAAAAATAATATTAAAATGGATATGAAACTGGGATTAAATATTTTTTTTTTTCTTTTAAGCAGCTTTGGTTGTTGTATTGTGTAAGTGAGTAAAGTATTATAGAAAACAAGTGAAGAAAAGTAAGAAACTGTAGAAGCTTCATGTGTGTACGACATAGTTGAGATTGGTAGTATAGTTGGTCCAAGGTCCCATTTAAAACTCAATTTTGCGTTTTAATAAAGTCCAGTTTCTTCAGTTCAATGGTGTATAACTAATTACATTTTACTTTCTCTCTTGACTTTTCTCAATTTTCTCTATCTACCTTAGTTTTGATTATTTAATTTTTCTCTCATGCATCCCCGTTACGTCTATTGCATCATACATATAACTCTGAACCACGTGCAACTGCCGGTTAGTTAGAGCTTGGACGAAATGGAAAGTGGTCACTTCATTTAATAATCCTTCAACCTTCTTCTTCTTTAGTTACAACTAGGAACATCCCACCTACAATAATTCATAAATCAATAATGAAAATGGAAATAAACCAGGTCATTTATTCTTAAGAAAACGACATTATTTATTGTTTAAAAAAAAACAAATTATTAATGGATCCTTTGTAGTTTGTACCCGGCTAACAGTATATGTTCTCGTAATAAAATTTAGTGTCTTTTTATAAGAATAATTGTCCAGTTTTAATAGAAATGAGAGAATGCAGTTAAAATGTAGACTATTTAAAGACATACACTTCCTGAATTGTTTATACCATGTTTCTTTCACTCACTTTATTTTCCTGTCGTCACACTTGTGTACAAAGATAGGCAGTAGGCAGTTAAATTTTGTTTGATATATATCTAGTTAGAAACATTCTCCATCATATATATATATATATATATATATATATAATATATAATATATATATATATATATATTATATATATATATAAGTTAGGATCCGTTGACATCATGTCGATCATACAAACCAAATTTCAGATCATTCGAAGATTCATAAGTATGTAATCTAGTATTGCATATTTACTTATATTTTAAATAACGTATTATCTGTTAAAATAGGATAGTCGGATGAAGTATCAAATAATTTTTATATTCTATGAAATTTTGTAGACTTGATCTAGATAATAACATATAATTCAACGGTTGGATTTACAAATTTCATAATATATAAAAAGTGATGTGAATGCCGGTATAAGTGACCAAGTTTTATATATATATATATTAGTTGGGAAAATACGACAATAGGCACTGTGATAGCATGGGGTATTTGAGGCTGCAGCCGACGGTGTTGGTATCATGTGACTGAACTCAGAAACACATGTATATTGGATATTGAACTTGAGGAACGGATCTAAAAAGTAAGTGTGGGGGCTCATATCATAGTCGTGTAGTAAATTTTTTTTTTTAGAAAGATTGTTAGTATATTAAAAAAAAATAAAAATCTTTGATACTCCCTTTTTAAATTATATCCGTACATCTCTTTTAATTTTTATTTACGAAAATTCTTTTTTAGCTTTACTTTTAACTTCAAATTTTATCAATTTTTATCTTATTGCAAATAGTTCAATATCATTTACCTTAATTTATCACCATTAGTTGCCATCATATTCATATTCATATGTTATAATTGTTCCACCATCGTGACAACATTTTTTTTTTGTACACCAAGGGTATCCCTTAGCCAACAGCCGAAGATTAATCCCCTCCGAGACGTAGAGGTTATCGAAGTGGGTTTAATTTTACCTTTACCAACAAAGCATTTTCCATACTCACGGCAGGGATCGAACCTCTGACATCATGTTTAAGGAACTCGGCTATCTACTAATTGTGCTGTGTTTTATTGGTGTCGTGACAACATTTTTGTCCTCAACAATCTTCCAAAAAAATGATATGGTAAGTGTGGTCATCTCCTAATTACCTTAAAATTTGTTATAATAATTCATTATTATTTTAACTTGTAATTTTAATCATCAAGATTTTTAATTATTAAATTAATAACACTATGAAAATGGAGCATTAAAACAAAACTAAAATAGGAACATCAAATAATCACTCTAAAAAAACTAAAGTTTTTTAAGGAGTATTTTTTAAAGGAAACATGTTCTAAACTAAGTTTCACATTGAATAATTATATGGTTATATATATATATATATATATATATATATTAATACTAATAAGTTTTTTTTTCATAAAGTTAAACAAAAATATTGTCGTGAAGGTCTGACAGATATCTTTTTATTATAATTGTAATTAATATTCATAATATAATGTATGATATTTTAAAAAAATAATATTAGCAGCAATAAGAGGTTTGAGGATTTGCTTACATCCGTCCCTGCTGAAGTTTATTGTGAAAACTGAATTTCAAGTAAGGTGACAAATGGTTGGTTTTTTTTTTTTTTTTTTCATTTCATGCCAGTGGAAAATGGGAAACTCTATCCTATATCTATTAGACATTCCATGTGAACCCATGAGAAGGTTGTTCCTGCACTAATAATATCATCCTCTTCTTTGTCTCTTGAGTTGTATATGCCAACAGCAATTAATAGATACTTCTAAATTTCTTTCTAGCATTTCTGGTTGTGAATCGTACTGCGTCTTAAATTGATCAGAGTGGGGTTGCACCAGAAAGTACTGCCCATGTGTGCATTATACATGTTGATGAAAATGTCAAATACTTTTATTACTCCCTAACTAGGGTTTTATATATACAAAGACTCTTTTAAGAATTTTACTTTGTTATATATATAAAACCTAGTTAGAATTTTTAATAACATTTGATTACTTTTTTTTTCACAAATATTCATGTTTATTTAACACTTTTTAAAATCTCGATAATAATTATAAAAATAATTTTGAATTAGTATACCAAATTTTTATATTTTCAATATCACTAACAAATTTAAATATATTTCTTAATAAAAGTGAATAATCTCAAATGAATCTTATATATAAGATTGGAAAAATTAACATTTTAAGATGGGTTTGAATGTAAAATGAACAAGCAACAATGAATTTACTATTGTTTATCTATTGATTCATTAAAGTGCGTACTGTGGTCTTGACCCATTTTAACTAACTAATGACTTAGCTTGCAGGTACACCTTTATTTTACCATCAAAATTTTGAAAATTTTAGACCAATTTCATAAGAGGGAGTACTATTTTGAGTTAGTAAATGTTGAAAATTCAAGTGTAAAGCTATGGTAAAATATCTAGTGTTAATAAAAAAAAAGGATTTAAAAGTACATAAGTGGAAAATCACATAGATTAAGTATCTTTATTTGGGTCAGTAAAAGCCAACTCATTTTTAGAACTACGAGATATAAATTATTACTTTGCAGGATTCAAATTATGTTGGTTGTGCTTTTTTCCCTTTACTTTAAAAAAAAAAAAAAACAAGCAAGAAACATGAGGATGGAACTTATCCAAACATCGCATCCCAAAAATTACATTGAATATACTAAAAAAATATAGGTCTACTCAATCTCAGTTTTTGGAATTGATGATAAACACGGAAATAAACATAAGTTTTTTAAATTATTAGATGCATTTTTTTAAAATATCCTATCCACTTTAAAATACTTATCAATATAGCCTTTAAGGTTGAGATTAAAAAAATCCTGAAAAATATCCCTTGTACCAAACAGCTCATAAGGTTATATATTTTTTCTACATAATAATCAAACAATTAATATTAATTGTGCCATTGGTGGATTATTTTTTTCTCCACCAACACGGTTTTAAGTTATTGTTAAAACTTCAACACCTAAGAAGACCTCAATTCAAAAAATTATTTCATTAAATGGAAAAAGTTTATGGCTTTTGTACTATATTAGCTTACTAAGCTATTTACGGTAGGATTTCTAACAATGTTGACGTCGCTTTAAGGACTGACATCCACCGTGGCTTTCACTCTTTTGGCACTCACGCCCAATGGTAGTTTTTCTCTTTCGACGGCTCTACTTCCCTATCAATTAGGTTCTACATCTTAATCAAGCTTATATCAGTCATTTTCGTGATCAAATTTCTCAATGAAAAACATCAATTGTTAGGATTTAAACATCTGAGGATACCTCAATTCAAAAGATTATTTCATTAGATGGAAGAGTCTCATAACTAAAGTACTACATTAAGCTTACCAAATTACTCGTTGTGGGACTCCTAATGTTGTTAACATCCTTTTAATGGTGGACATCCACCACGGTTGAATTTTCACTTTATCACACTCATCCAATGGTAGTCATTCTCTTTTGTAAGCTCTATTATTTCTTAATTTAGCTTATATGTAGCATTTTTGGTGATCGAACCTTGCTTTTAATGAAAGACACTAATTGTTAGTATTTAAGTACACGAGAGATCAACCCAAAAGGTGGGAGAGTTTTATAATTTAAATAACACGTTGAGTTTGATAAATTACTCAATGTAAGACTCTTAACAATTATATGGCATGACAATAATTACGGTCTGGATTGTGTGATTTTGGAATTCTCCTAAGTTATATTACCGTTGTGATTATGTCGATTAACTATATTTTTCCTCAATTACGAAAAACGTAATATAATTATAACCACAATTTAAAACTACGTTAACAGCAATAAAGGTTACGAGCCTGAAGCGAAATGCTGCAAGTTTGAGTTGCAACTCATGACACCTTCTATATAAAAATATTACGTAATTATAGATCTACAAAATTAATCTATAAATAAATTTATATTACAAAGAAAATGACATGTGTTATTTACTTATTATTAATGGGTTAAAGCAAATGACATATATCACTTTCTTACAATATATGCTTAGCTTGTAGATTGATTTTATAGATTTATTCATGATAATTATGTATAAGTTGGTTGAAAACAAACATCAACAGCGACTGGTTGTCCAAGTACATGTAAATTGTAATGTAGGTTATATATAGATATAACCACAATGCACTAGCATGCTTCTATATTTATGTTTATCCCGGTGAGCACAAATAAGGCTGCTGTAACACAATAATTCGTTTATTAAATGTGAGTGGTTACACTCTTTTGAAATAACAGGCTATATTCAGTTACTTTGACAGGATTCTATGAATGCATGTAGCTCCTTGTAGGAGTGGGGTAGCGGTTAATAAATGGATGTTGGCGGGAAAATCCAAATATAATTACTTCCTCCGGTCTTATTTAAAAGCAAAAAAAAAGACATTTCACTAATATAATCTAAGCTTATTTAAGTTTTTAGCTCCTCAACTTAGGTGCTTTTTTGGAATTGGTCCTTGAACCTTTTTTCGATGCTTTTGGGTCCCTGAATTTTGTTAAATTTTTAAAAATGATCATTTCGTCACTTAATTGATAATATAGCCTATGGTATGCCAAGTCACTTTCGCCATATCGACAAGTGACGTGCTACGTGGTGTCACATGACACCACATAATTTTTTTTATTAAAATAATCAATTTTTAAATATTTTTTAAATAAATTTGAATTTTTTAATTTAAAAACATTCAGGTGGTATCACGTGACACATTATTTATCGATATGGTGAAGGTGACATGACATATCATTGGTCATATCATCACTAAAGTGATGAAAGGATCATACATTTCCAAAAATTTAACAAAGTTCAGGGATCCAAAACATCGACAAAAAAGTTCAATGACCAATTCCAAAAGAGCACATAAATTTAGGAACTAAAAACTTAAATAAGCCTATAATCTAAAACTAATTAACTTTAAAAAAAAATTAATTAACTTTCTATTCACAATACAATCATTCCTAAAATATTCTCATGATGTGGTTGAGTCATTTAATTTTTGTTTCATTCCAAATATAAATTTACTAAAGTAGTTTATTTTTTTTTATGAATTTTAGAAAATTAAATACACTCAACTAACTTCCTTAATAAATGTGAAGTTAGTTATTTTTGCTTAAAAATGAGATCGGAGGAAATTGGAATTAATGACATTCACACTATAAACCTTAGTCTCACATTGACCAATTTGTGAAGATCTTAAAACTTTATATTTTATTCTTCTCTACTCACTTACAAATAAGTTATTTGGTTTTGGTAGTGGATTTGTTGGACCCAATACACATGTTGTCGCCTTCCATGTGGGGCGAGTGCAGGGTGTACGGTTCCTCTTTTTAGAAGGTCACTGGCCAAACGTTTTTATTAATTACCCACGTTTTTTAATATGGTCGTTGCAAGTTTTATGAGCCTTTTATTGCAGCATTTTAATATAGGTCATGATGATAATTTATTGGCCATTAATTTCTGACTGATGGGTGTCTGATTCTAATTCCTATATTTTGGTGCTTCTTCTTTCTCTTTCAAAAACAGTAATTCACCCCCTTTCTTCTTCCTCCGTTTCCCTCTTCCTTCTCTTTCGAAAGTGACCTAACTTTGTGAGATTCCAAGTTCTCTGCCTTGAGTGCACGAGTTAGAGAACTGATGTGCTAACCTTGGGAGCAAGAACTGGTGGGTATAGTTGCACCTCGACTATCCGAAAATCTTGGTTTTAAGGCAGTGGATTATACCACGACACAACCATCTTTAACTCATTTTTTTAACAATAATTGATTGGCTATGGTGAAGGTGTAAATTAAAGTGAAGGTTTTGGGACCAATTCACGGTGTAAGTGTCAATTAAAGTAGCACAACAAAAATAAATTGAGTAAAGCAATAGAAAAATAACACCAATATTTTTAACGTGAAAATTTTTTAAATGACAAGATTAGAAAATCACGAGACCAACTCCGAAAAATATTTCATTATACGCAAGATAATTAAAATACTATTTCCACACTCTTATCACACAAGAGCTATAAATATAGTATTTTCTAGTGAGACCTCATCTATTCTGATATTATAATTACTATAATTTATTGTACAAATTATAGTATCAAGGAGTAATAGAAATGATACCCAATAAATTCAAGGTGTACGTTTCCTATAAAATAAGGGTAAATTACACTTTACTACCCTGTGATTTGACCTCAAAACACTTTACCCCCTGTGTTTATGATTTTAACACTTTGAAACCCTGTGTTTTACTAGGTTAACATTATACACCCCTCTTTTAATTTTTCCGTTAAGATGCTGTTAGAGCATATATTTCTTTCTTTTACCTTTTTTTTTTCTTCTAAATTCTCTTTGTAAATGAAGCCATAATAATAACCAAATCACACATTCTCAAACACAAAACATGCACAGTGCACACTGTTTTTACCCATCACACAATCCAGTGTTTTTCATCCTGTTCATACAGTCAAATACAAAACTTAATAATATGCATAGTGTTATCCCAGCACATAATCCAGTGTTCAATACACAATGTTTTTACCCAAAAAATATATGTATTTTCAAGCATAACTACTTCTATTAGATGGCTTATGATTTTCTTGTGTCATTTTTTATCTTGGAATATGTCATGCCACTGCTATTTTGAGAGTTGCTTGGCGGAAATCCCATGTTAACCTTATCTTTCCCAACGATCCTACTATCTCCTTGTGAACTTTGATACCATGTGGCTGGAGAAGGTGTCAACACATGTACCACATCAGAGTTGGCTTTGACAAGTGGCTGAAAAGTGTAAGGAGAAAAATAAATTTTTAATATTAAGTATAAGGAGACATGAGTTTATGAAATTACTTTCAAAGGAGGATTTTTTCCAGATGATTTGCCATGAATATCCTTTGCTTTTGGTGATGCTTGTGTTGGGATAGCATTCTTGAAACTTGTTTTTTGTGTTTCTTGTGTTACTTTTTTGCTCTGATCAGTCCTTTGGGTTTCCTACAATATGAAAATACAAATGAGTACTATGTTGATACTATTTAAAATTAAGGAACTTTATGAGTATTATCATTACCTGTTTCTGCTCTTTCTTCTTTGCCATGGTGTTAGCCCTGTCACTGATGATTTACAACTTAATGCATTGTGTCCAGTTTGATTACACTTTCCACAACTGTATGCCTTGTTTCTTCTCCTAATCGTATAAGCATTCTTAGGCTCATCTGCAGCCTTTTTTCTTAACTTTTTAGGCCTACCTGGTGGTCTAAGTATATTTGGTGGAAGAATATTCAGCAAACTAGTTCTTGCCCATAATTCCTCTCCAGGAATAGGTCTAATGATCTCACTATAGGTTCTAATATAAGTGTCCTTGCTATAGCATTCATGTATATAGCTTTCAGGTTTTTCTTTATTTGCTTGAATGGCGGCAATAGCATGCTTACAGGGAATACCCGTCACACTCCATAATCTACAACTACATAATCTGAGTCGCATGGACTTTCAAATTCTTCCCCAACTGATGGAGGCTCATTCCATTCATTTTGGTCGAACTCTTCATTTCCAAACTCAAAAATTGGTTCTTGCTCCTTGGCAAATTCCTCACCACTCGCTTGGTCATGTACATTTTCATTTCTAAAGGAAGCAAATATATCTTCGTCGTAAGGCCCCTCAATATGAGAGTTTAGAATATTAGCATACTTTCCAAGTGTTGCCTCCCAACCTTCATCTTCACAATCACCTTCTGCTTCATGTTCATCTTCTTTGCTTTGATCTTCACTAGTCAAAATATATACCACAATATCAACAGAGCTACAAGACTTCTGTTTTCCTAAGAAATACAACACATCATGATCATCATTTAGTGGTAAACATCCATGATTAAGATTTCCACCGAGTAACACACCGATCATGTAGCTATTATTTGGATAACCATAATCGCTCCATAAAGACATAAGTCCAGAATATGATATCTTATTTTCAGAATACTCTGGATACTTAGTTGTAAATCCACCATGATATGAGATTGAAGGAAATTTTTTCAATTCACCACCATGATGTATAACCAAGTTATAGTGCATTATGTTTATCTGTATAAGTCAATAAAGAGAAAAAGAAAAATAATTTTTAGAATCTAGCATGAGAAACTAAAGAATTAAATCCAACAACACTAAAAAAAATTAAAAACTATTTTAAGCTTAAATGCATAGACTTTGAATGATTTCATTTCTTTATAAAAAACAAATCCTATAACTTTACATGTACATCCAGTACATAAAGGCATGTCCCAAGAAGAAAAAGCAAAACGCAATTGGTAAAAACAAAATTTCAAGGCAATGATGAGTGGCTAAATGACGTGGGATGATGAATCATTGAACTCCCAAGTCCTAAGTCAAGTGCAGCAAAGGAAAATGCAACAATAACTTCATATTAAGGGAATTTACTCAATGAAAATGGTTGGTAAGTCATAGTATATGCGATATACACTATCACCTACACATGTGAGAGACAACACTAAATCAATTGAGAAGCAGGGTTAGAATACTTACAAAGGGAGAGATCAAGCGTGAGTGAAGAAGAAAGACCACATGCGATAGATAGAGAAAGGGAAGATAGTGAGTCAAAGAGAAAGATTTCCCGCCAGAGAGAGAGGTAGAGCACCCAGGAGGTTGGGTTTCTTTAGAACCCTAAATTGATATGCCGTTAGTAATGGACAGAAGGGGCAATTGGGTGATACTGTAGAACACAGGGTAGTAAGGTGTAAAAAATAATAACACAGGGGGGCAAAGTGTTTTTAAGTAAAAACACAGGGGGGCAAAATGTATTTAACTCTAATATATATTTCACCAGTTTATATTCTCACACCTCATACTCTTTAGGATTTACTCACACTTAATTTTTTTTTTTACCACCGGAAACAATATTAATTTTTACTTATATTTGTTCTGCTATGTTGTTATTTTGAATAGAGTTTCTATAAAAAAAAAAAAAAAAAAAAAGTGTAAATGCGTTTGCACCGACAGCACCATTTTGAATAGCCACCAAAAGATAGAAAATTTTTCCTTTTGCTGGACCGTACACCACAGAAGGAGCTACTGGAAATATTGGAGTGGGTAATTGAAGTATAAAATATCTAGTGTGAAAGGGATGCTGAAGAGACAAGTGTGTTGTATGTAGAGTCTGATAATAGTGTAGCCAATAAATGGACCTAGGTCAAGGACACATGTGGACGAACAAGGTGAGATGGGGCCAATATTGATGAATTAAGATTGCTTAATTATGGTTTTGGTTCCTATAAGTTGATCTCATTTTGAATTTAGTCCTTAAATCTTTTTTTGACCTTAAACGGTCCTTAAATCTTTTTAAATTTTGTTTTTAGTTCTTAAATCTTTTTTTAACCTTGAATGGTCCTTAAATCTTTTTAAATTTTGTTTTTAGTCCTTCTGTTTGTCTTCTTCTGTCATCTGCTGACATGGCAAACGGTGTGTCATGTCAGCCCTTACGTTGACTGCCAACGATGCATCTAATGTGGACCTCCTACTCATGTGAGCAGGAACCGAGCAGGAACCAAGCATTAACCGATCATGAACCGAGCATGACTTGCCAAACCGAGGGGAGATATTGACCGAGCACGAACCAAGCACGAACCAAGCTATGCTGTTACCAATTGCATCGTACTCGGTCGATATCTCATACACGGTTAATGCTCGGCTCATGCTCGGTTCATGCTCGGTTCCTGCTCACATAAGTGGAGGTCCACATCAGATGCATCGTTGGTAGTCAATATAAGGGCTGACATGGCACACCGTTTGCCATGTCAGCAGATGACAGAAGAAGACAAACAGAATGACTAAAAACAAAATTTAAAAAGATTTAAGGACCATTCAAGGTCAAAAAAAGATTTAAGGACTAAAAACAAAATTTAAAAAGATAAATAAGCCAATTAAGATTGTATGTGAACTTGAGCTAATTAGCACGTGCTTTCGGTGACTAATTTTGATTAAAAGTTTAAACATGTGTGTACATAAATAATGGTAGGAGTCTAAACAAAAATTTGTGTGTTTAATTTGAAATCTTTATATTTAATAATTTGCATTTTTTTTTATGTACACCAAGGGTATCCCCCAGCCGACAGCTGAAGACTAATCCCCTCCGAGGCGTAGAGATCATCGAAGTGGGTTTTGCCTCTACTAACAAAGTCTTTTCCATGCCCACGGCAGGAATCGAACCTCCGACATCATGCTTAAGGAACCCAGCTATCTATCAATTGTACTGAGCTTTGTTGGTTAATTTGCATTTTTTTTAAATACTTGAACATTGTAGCCAAGATGGTAGATGGTTTGTGCTGCCACAAAAATGAAGAAGAAAGTAGAATCACGCGTCCGCAACTAAGGATTAGGCATTTTATGTGATAGTTTTGGACTTTGAATTTCTTATTTTATCCCAGAATTCTGTTTTTTTTTTTATTATTATTCCATAAATATTTCTCACCCTAAATTTCAAATCCTTCTTCTTCCCCCTCTTCTCTATTTTACCCATGAACCCTTTTTTTTTAACTCCAAAAATACATTTTCTTTTTCTTCTTCTTCCTCCATCTTCCCCCTCCCCATCCTTCGTTGCATCATCTTCTTCTTCTTCCCTATCTCCCCTCTTCTCTCCTCTCCTCTGCATCTTCTTCCTATCTCCCTCCCCTCCGTGTTCTCCTTATCCTTCTTCTTCCTCCCCCTCCTCCTCTGCGTTCTCTTCTTCTTCCCCGTCTCATGCACGATCCTGACATTTGTTAGGCCCTAAGACGAGAAAATAGATACGAGCCCCTTAATTTAATAAAATATTAGTGAGAAATAATTTTGCTATCCCATATTCTGTGTTTGCCACTCCACAGTCGTGACCTTGTTCACAACCTTTTGGTCGTGAATTAGGTCAAGACCTTTAAAATAAATGATTTGCACAATTGTGACCATATTCACGACTATAGAAAATTAATTGTGAGATGGGTCACGACCCATTGGTGGGATAACATAAGTACATGATGGAGTGGCAAAATTTTTTCTCATATTAATTAAAAAAAGTAGTGTATTTATGTTTAATTCCAAAACAACAATAATCACACCCAATGTATATTTGAAACGATTAGAATTGTTAATCATATATTAGTCCAACTAATGAGTCATTAAGAAGAAATTAAAGATATCAAGAAAGTTGATTAGTTTATTAGTTGTATTGAAAATGTCAACATTTGATATGATGTTTTAAAACTGTCCCTATAATTATTATTGGGATTCTAAAAAGTGTCAAACAAATAGGGATGTTCGCGGAAAGAAGAAAAAATTGCTATTGAAAATTTAAATAGGATATTATAAATAAGAAAAAATAAATAAAATTCTCAAAAGGATCTTATATAAAGGACCGGAATGAGTATTATTTAGTGATGGTAAAGAAAATAATTTAGAATTTTGAAAAAAAAATAGAAAAGAAAGCCCAAACCAGCCCCTAAAAACAATTTATGAATCTATTTTGGGTCTTATTTATAAGGTTTATACTAATTATGGATTTTGAAAAAAAATTACCAAATATTTATTTCCAATTACATTAACAATATTAATAAATTTCTTTTTGATTTAAAAAAAAAATTAGAATTAGATTAAACCCAAAAACTCGATTTCTCCTCTTGGTTCCCTCATCATCTTTCCCTTCCCACTTTTTAGTTTTCACCCAAAATCTATATAGCCACCCTTCCCCACCCCCTTATCTATTTTAAAACCACGATTATTTAAAACCCACAATTATTTAAAACTCTATATATTAATAATCAGCTTATGATTTTTATGTCAGATATGCAAGAACTAGAATTGTTGGTTTTTAGTTTTAAATAATTGTGGTTTTAAAATTGAGAAGAGGGTGAGGAAGGGTGGCTATGAAGGTTTTGGGTGAAAACTGATAAGTGGGAAGGAAAGGATAATAAGGGAATAGAGACGAGAAATCCTATTTTTGGGTTTAATCTGAATTTAATTTTTTAAATCTAGTGACACCCAACTTTGTCCAGCATCAAAATTTTATTTTCTAAATAATTATTTTTTTTAAAAAAAAATTTATTCTCAGATTTTGTTTTAAAAAAATAATAAAAAGTATAATGATAAAAAAAAAGATAGCTTGGAAAAAAGAGAGAGTGAGAATGCAAGAAAAAGGCAAAACAAAATATGTAAGATTGATCGTTGAAATAAAAATTAATGGAAAATATTATTTTTTTTACACTCAATATTTTCCATTAGTTTTTATTTCAAAGGTCAATCTTACATATTTGTTTTGCCTTTTTCTTGCATTCTCTCTCATTTTTTTACAAGCTTTCTTTTTTTATTATATTTTTTTTTTGTTAAACGAAATTTGAGAATAAACTTTTTTATACAATGAACTATTGACAAAATATAATTTTGACCTCGGACAAAATTGGACATCAACAACTACCCCTTTATACTTGTTGCTTATCAGATAGCAAATAAACTGAGGTTTGGGTGCTATCAAGGTAAGGAATGAGTAAAGAAGTGAAACACTATTTTGAAAAAACATCAACATAAACTTCGACAAATCGTAATGCAACTGAAAAGCCCAACTTAACATAAACTAATCACAAGGATAATACTTCGGCATTTCTGTCATGATATAATGAAAGAGTAATAACAACGATGATGCTTCAACGTCAAAATAGGATATCACAAAAGCCTAATAACAACAATAATGTTTGGCGAAAAAGATGACTTTGGATAAGCCACTCGAAAAAGATAAGAAAACCTTAGATTGAGGGAGATAACCTTGGGTTAGTTACTATGAAGACGGATGAGTTAACCTCTGATTGGTTACTAGGAAGGCATGAAATAACCTTAGATTGGTTTCTCAAAAAGTTGAGATGATCTTGGATCAGTTATTCGAGGAATATGAGACAACCTTGGATTCGTTGCTCAAAGAGATGAGATAACCTTAGATCGATTACTCGAATAGTTGAGATGACCTTGGATCAATCATTCAAGGAATATGAGATAACCTTGGATAAGTTGCTCAAAGAAATGAGATAACCATGGATCGGTTACTCGAACGGTTGAGATGACCTTGGATCAGTCACTTGAGGAATATGCTTACAGATATACTTATAGATTATTCAACAATATTATCCACACATCAATATAATTCGAACTTAAATCTCTCACAATCTCAAACTCAATCTTTGCCAACTGAGTCAATGGTTGTTGGCCATCTAGTTTTGTTGAATTAGTAGATTCTTCACTCTATTGATAGAACACTAAATAAAAAATGGGCTTAATTATGTCTAGGGTCCCTGTAGTTTGGATCTCTTTTGTGAGATACCCCTATGCTTTTTTTTTCCAATGAATATACCCCTGTAGTTTACACCGGTTAGGTATTTGTCCCCAACTCCTTTTCCGGCGAGTTTTTGGGTGAGCTGGACCGCCAGAGCTCCACCTGGAGCTGACACGTGGCGGTCTCTTAATTTTTTTTTAAATTAAAAAAAATAAGGCTTAATTATGTTTGGGATCCCTGTAGTTTGGACCTCTTTTATGAAATATCCCTATGCTTTTTTTTTTCAATGAACATATCCCTATAGTTTACTCTGGTTAGGTATTTTCCCCCAACTCCTTTTCCGACGAGTTTTTGGGTGAGCTGGACCGCCGGAGCTCCACTTGGAGCCACGTGTTATACACGTGACACTATGTTGCACCAATACGGGTACGGTACCGGATACAGGTACAGTACCGAGTACGGGGTACGACATTTTTTGAAAAACTAGGGTACGGGTACGACAATATAATTCTACTTTTATAAATAAATATATATAAGCAAGGTGAAAATAAACGATTTTGACATTGAAATAACATATGAGTATCGTAAAATTATATGTTGATGCTCAAAATAAGTCAAGATATAAGTCCAAAAGATTGATTATAACATTTAAAAATATTGATCCACACCTAAAATATACCTTAACATACTAGTTACAAGTATCCAGGAGTACGGTAGGTGTACTGGTACCCAAGGTGTACCAGGTACGGTGACCTCGAAGAAGCTGCAGATCTGGAGCTGGAGGACTTCATGACTGAAAAGAAGAAGAAGAACCGAACGACTGCAGGAGGGAGAAGATGACAGCTACACCGTGGGATATGGAGTGAGAACGCCGGAGGGAGATGCTGGTTGTGAGTGAGAGAAAAAGAACGAGGGAGATGTTGGTTGTGAGTGAGAGAAAAAGAACGAGGGAGATAAATGGATCGAATGGAAAGAAATGAGAGGGATTATAATAAGCCACGTTTTTTTTTTAGTTTATTAGTTTATTCTATTGTTTTATTATTTTTTTTAATTAAAAAAAATTAAGTGACTGCCATGTGTTATACACGTGGCTATAGGCAGCGGTCCAGCTCACCCAAAAACTCGTCGGAAAAGGAGTTGAGGACAAATACCTAACCGGAGTAAACTATAGAGGTATATTCATTGAAGAAAAAAACATAGGGGTATCTCACAAAAGAGGTCTAAACTACAGGGACCCCAGACATAATTAAGCCTTATTTTTTTTAATTTAAAAAAAATTTAAGAGATTGCCACGTGTCAGCTCCACGTGGAGCTCCGACGGTCCAGCTCACCCAAAAACTCACCGAAAAAAGAGCTGGGGGCAAATACCTAACCGGAGTAAACTATAGGGATATATTCATTGGAAAAAAAAGCACATGGATATCTCACAAAAAAGGTCCAAACTACAAGGACCCTAGACATAAATAAGCTTAAAAAATGTGACCCTGCAGCTCCAAACTATTAAAAGAATTTAAAATCACTCATTCAATTTAGAAGCTGCTTATATCATACTTCCTCCGTTTCACTTTAAGTGTCTTTTTGAACTTTTGCACATAGATTAAGAAAGTGTTGATTATGATGATTATTGTAAGTTTTATGTGTATTTTGTCAAAAATACCCCTATTTAATATTTTTATTTTGTCAATGCATCATTACTAGTATTACAAATTTCAAAACAAAAGCAACATTAAATGTAAGGGTAAATAAGGAAAACAGTATTAAATGTTGCCTAGATTTGGTAGAAAGACACTTATTTTGAAATAAAATTTTGATGTTAAAAAGACACTTAAAATGAAACGGAGGAAGTAGTACGTTAGTTCGTATAATAATAATTATGATAAACACTAAAGAATGCTGCGCGAACAAGATGAGTTCTAATAATATCATTACAATACCGTATTGGGGGCCAAGAGATATCGTATATGTTTCGCCAATCTTATCTTTGGATCAGAGCAGACAGCTTCTATAAATGCATGGTACGTGGGCAATTGAATGGCCTTCTATTTTATGCAGCAAATGGCTCTGTCGGATGCAATGTCTCTATCAACTACTATTTGGCTCAGCCACCGCCTAATGCTGTTACCTCCTTTTTCTCAGCCCCGTCCTTGCACCACAAATCGAACCTTTGTAGTTTGTAGTAGCAGCTTGGCACTAGCAACACTTCTTTAGGTGGGACACTATATCTTTTGGATACTCTCCAATCATTTCAATTCGATTGCAGCCGCACAATAATAAAGAGTAAGACGGTCAACTTATAAAATCAATTTACACATAAACTTATACTATCTTATTAATTTATCACTAATAAATAAAATATTTTGTGTTATTATTTGGCTTATTTATGGTTTTAGTCCTCGAAAGTTTGGAGTGTTTTGATTTTGGTTCTGAAAGTTTTTTTTATCTTGATTCATCCTTAATTGTTTTGAAAAATTGATTTTAGTCCTTGTCATTAGGAAAAATTCGTTAATTGCTGATGTGGTTAACAGAACGTCACGTCAACATACACGTATGCAACTGTTGCATCCATGTCATCCCATCGGATGACATGGATGATCCGGATCCGCATGAGCAAAAGGGACAAGGAATAACCAAAATGTGTTTATGGATTGGACTTTGACCTTTTTCTCATACAGGTCCGAATCATCTACGTCATCTTACCGATGACATTTTATACTTGCATACATGTACGTTGGATGTGACATTTAGTTAATCATGTTAGTAGTTAACGAATTTTTCCTAACAACAAGCACTAAAACCAAATTTTCAAAACAATTAAGGATAAGTCAAAGTTAAAAAAACTTTGAAGAACTAAGATCAAAACACTCCCAAATTTTAGAAACTAAAGACATAAATAAGTTTTATTATTTTATATTCCGTGTTTCAATAATCATATGTGAAATCCAAGATTTTCTTTCAGGATCATGATTCAGTCTTGACTCTTGAGAGTTGAGATGGGTCAATGATTCAAATCCCCACGTATCCCACTCGCAGATCCCAGAAACAAGTTTGAATCTTGAACAAGATCAAAAGTTCAGAAGAACATAAAAAGCATTTCCGCTGTCAAAAGTAGTTGACTGTTGTAGAGTTCTTGAAGCTCAATCAGTTGCTGCACACAAGTCACGTGACCTGATGTTTCAATAGCCAAGCAGCAATCATATTAACTATATATAACTAACTTATGATGGAATAATAAACCTTATCCATAGACTCTGCTTCTAGTTTCATGCGTTCAATCTTTTCATACATACATGGCCCAGAGAATGCAGATTTAGTATTATCAATATGCCAGTGATATTGGACCAAGAATCAATTTACTTTTGTTCTTGTAGTAGCATGTTTGGTTATCAGTTTCAAAATCAATTATAGCCCCAAAATCACATTGGAACATAGTAACGTTGGTGTTCCAGAATTGATTCTGCGCTAACTCACTGCAGAACCAAACATGCACTTAGATCTTCATGAGTTTGGCTATTGTTACCCAAACATTCAACTCAAAAATGTTGAATTTAAGAAATTTCGCCGAAAATTTAACTATCAAGAGTAAGATATTCAAGTGGATAAGCACGCAGGTGATAAAGAAAAAGGAAAAGAGAGGCTCACAATCACATACATTATTGGATGTCTAGCTAACTTGTTTTGGTTGGTGAAATGTTAATGAGGTTGTAGTGAAGCAAACAAGGCTATCATAGATTCATAGCCCATATTTATGAAGAAATTCTTGTTTTGGTTTGTCCTTGCTCTCTTCTATACAGTTACTATGCCATAAAAATTAGATGAAGCCAGATAGTTTTTTCCATGAAAATCGATAACCCTGCATCATTGTTAACAAAGAAACAGTTTCAATAGCAGCAAAGTCCCATAACGATTGTTTAAGAAAAAGAATGGAAGTGTTGGTTGAGAAATTTTTGTGGAGAAGAAGAAGAGTGTGAAACCGTGAATAAGAAGAGATTTTAGGGGTTTTTAGTTAAATTTAAAAAGGGTAAAATTGTAATTTCGAAGATAAAAATGGGATATGGGGATAATAAAGAGAGTGAGGAATCTAAAACTCTTATCTAATTTGAGTTGGAGAATATCCGCAGAACCTGGATTTATTTAGGAGAGTATTTGATTACCTGTTTCGTATATCCCAAAAAATTTCCACATAAGTTATTACTAGTTCTATATATTTATCACACGTTGGCTATCACTCCCTCCGATGATCTATTATAGATCGATCCTAATAATTTTTTCTTATTTTACAAATATACTGTTTATGTTTTTCTTTCTTTTTTAGTTGTTAGTAGAATTTAGTGTCTTTGAGAATTAACTAAAATGGTAAAATTGCAAATCATAAATACTTAGTGAGCCCGCGAGCTAGGAATTAAACTCCTGTCATTATGCTTTCTCCCATACGAAAATGACCCATAAAAAAATATTAGAACTTAGTTAATTATTAACCGTTAAAAAAAAAAAAAAGAAAGAAAGAAACTTAGTTGTCAACAACCTCTTTCCGTGATGTGATCATTTTGTTATTTTCCATTAAATTTACTACTAGTAGTACTCCCTCCGATCCTATTTATAAGACCATTTTGGGGTTTTTCACTCTCATCAAGGAGAATGGATAAATTTGTTAGCGGCATTGGAAATGTGAAAATTTGATATACTTTTTCAAAACTACCCCTATAATTATTATTGAAACTCTAAAAAGTGTTGACTTTATAGGGGTGTTAGTGGAAAGAATTAATTAAATATTATTGAAAATTGAAAAGGGATCTTATAAATAGGACCAAAATAAAAACCTCAAAATGGTCTTATAAATAGGACCGGAGGGAGTATCATTCTTCGAAAAAGCGCACCTTAATTTGGTCATTATCAAGCTAATGACATCCTTAATATCTTAGTCAAGTACTAGAATAATTTCAAATCATGTTAGATTGTCCTTTCTTTGCTTCATTTTCTTACACATATTTCTATTTTAAAATATTATTTTTTATATTAGTTTCGGTAGTTTATTGTGTCTTCCTTTTTTCAAATTCTTAAAATTTAAAAATAAATTTGTTAATTCAAGGTGATGTCTTTTGTCTCTATTTTTCTTTTTTAAAAAAAGTACTATTCTTCACCACTGACAAATAAATTAATCTCTTTTTAGATACATGACTATTTCTCCATCAAGTGTCGATCTTCAGATCAAAACTTTGATATTTGAAAAAGAGTAAAATGAGGACAAATGAAGCTTGATAATTGATATAAGTGTGTGTCTCCTCTAGACCATGGCGTAAACTGTTTAAATAACATGAGGTTGAGAGTGAAATCAGACCCACTTTAATATATGGAGAGGCCCCTAGCTACATGCTCTCCGAATATCAACGAGGCCCAAAAAAACAAAATCAAGATCATAGTGTTTATGCATAACAAATGTGGGTGAAACCATATCAGATTGACTTACAGGAGTACATTATTAGACTTATGACAGGTTAAGCTATATCAAACTTTTTTAATCAACTGAGCAGGTTTAGTTTTTTTTTTTTTAAAAAAAAAGTCTATATAATCTTATTATATATATATATATATTCAATTAAATAATAATTTATATTAACTTTTTATACATATGAAAATTTGTTTGCCTTGTACATAAATATATTGGCCTAGCTATTGGCTTATTTATGTGTCTTATGGTATGACAAGTTTTTACCTAGGTTTATCACATTATGTTTAGGATTATATAGTTCAATTTTTATGACCTAGTAGATGTAAGATGACTTATGTTTTGAAGGCTTATTCAAAGTAATTTTGTTAGACTGCTTACCTATATTTGAAACTTTTATTGTATATAGTAAGCTTTTAATAGGTATTAAGCCTTAAAATAGGTTAGGCTTAGGCTAAAAAAGGTTTGTAGTAAGGCATATTTATACATAAATAATAGACTCATTAATAAAACAAGCCAATCTTATTTATCAACAAATCTGATTTGACCTAACTTATTTATTCCTAAGTACAAATCAACGATTGATCTATAGCAATTCAATTCCAGCATCATCATCAGCTGATCCTGTTTATGCACACTTATTACTCTATATAATTAGAGTGATGATATATTCTCGTAATAGATTAACATAAAAGTCATTCTAACAATACACATAGATGTTATGGACCATAATATTGTACTTATCTTATTTAATTGTTCCAGCAATACACATGGATGACATGGATCATAATAATGTTGTGCTTGTCTTTTTTAAAAGATGGGCACCTAAGTTCGAACCATGAACGCATAATTCATTTTTCTTTTCATTATCATAACTTTGTCCATAAAAAATGAAAAACTTAAAAACAAAATCGGTGTAACCTAAGACAACGTGGATGAAATCGGATTTCATTTGTGATTTTGGTGAGCCAATTTTTAACAACTTTAACTTAGTTTGGACCCGTGATGAACCAAGTTAGCTCACAGGTTAACTCTGCTAATAATATTCTAACGGCTTGTATATATACCAAGAAAGAGGTTAAGTCCAAGAAAAATAATACTATCTTTAGTTTCCAATATAAAAAAAAATTATGATTAGTTTATTAAAAAAAGTTAGTTGATTGTATTTAATTTTTATTATTTATAAAAAAATATAGATATTTTAAAAAAGTAGCATTAAAAATGAAACAAAAATTAAATAATATAATAATTTTTTATGGATATTTTAGGAAAGTAATATTATAAATGAAAAAAATTAAAAAAAAATTAGTTAACTTTTTGTTATATTTTAAACTAAATTTTTTTTTTTTTTAATATTACAAACCCAAACGAGAGTAGTACTGTAGTCTTTTAACAAGAATGCTTGGGGCAAATTTAAGTTGAAGATAAACACACAATGGCATATTTGATATTCCACCTCAAATCTTAGTCTTTTCTAGTAACAAAGCATGCATATAAGGACATTCCCAACTCCATGCTTGCCACATTGCTCTGCCCCCCTTTTTTTTTCTTCCATTTTCTCCACCCTTAGCTTCTTTTATATATCTTAATCCCAAAGTTGCATAGTTTCATAGTCCAGCTAACATGAAGGGAAGGTTCACTCTTCTGTCGGTGCTTTTGTGTCTCGCCTTTCATGTCTCCTTCGCCTTTATTGATGGTAAGCTATTTACCGACTTAAGGTACTCTTTGGACATAAAATTCCATCTATATATAGCTTCAATTTGATAAGCTTCATTTACAATTTAACCTTCATTTCATCATCTATCCCTTGCTTCCCTAGCTATTTTTCTAGCTAAGCAAAAACTCCTTTCTTATAGTCAAATCAATGTGTTGGAGGAAACTCTTCTCGGGTTCATTATTTAGACTTTAAAGTATGTTTGAAAACACGTTGAATGATGTTTAACGTGAGTGATGTTTAGCGTGAGTTTGAAACAGTGTCCAATGTGATTTTTTCAAACCTGATAAAAGTAGCTTGTGCGATAGAGAATCATTTCATTCTAAAGATGCGTTAAAACACAGCTCTAGTACTCACCATAAATTATTGTTGCACAGTAACCAATGTGTGCCCATTTTCAGATATATATGTCGTTTCAATTTAAAAAAAAAAACAATAAAATAAATGAAGTTTAAGAAGCTAAATAAAATTAGAGTAAAAGATTAGAAAATGGAGTATATTTTTTTAAATTTTTCAGACAGGAAGTAATATATACTTATAATTGTTTTTCTAATTGTGGAAAACATTAACCAGTGCTCTTAAATTTATTTATCATTACAGTTTCCGCGTGAGTTTTGCTGAATCATTTTCAATATATTTTCTTAAACATATTTTTAATTCTAAATAAAATAAATATTAAAATAAAAATGGGTTATGGCTTGAAAATATAGTAAAAAAAAAAGAAAATTTTCTTACTTTTTAAAATGATAAATTAGGAATATTTAAAATTATTTCACAATGTCCATCGGTTGGAGTTTACATTCATGTTGGCTTAGGTTTCACCCGATCGATTTTGTTTTATTTATTTACTTCTTTTTCATTTATTTAACATAAAAAAAATTCTTTTCTTTTATCACACTTTCTTTTATGTTTTATTTTTTTTATCTCTCTTCCTTCTTTTTCATATTACCAATCACATTCCTTCCAAAAAAAAAAATTTATCCATTTCTTCCCTATATCACCGAAAAAACAAGGTGTAGAAAAATTGTTTTTCTCAAAAACTATTGTAACTTTTCACATATTTATTGAATAAAAAGTCAATTTACCTCTGGTAAATTTAGTTTTTTATATTACAATTTTTTTTAATCTATAAATACTTTAGATATATATATATATATATATATATTAAAAAATTATATATATATATATATATACATATACATGATTAATTTGTATCATAATATTTTATTAATAAAAATTTTCAATATAAACTTACCCTATGTGAATTTCTTAATATAAACCCTTCTTCTTATATGCACTAAATTAAATAACATTTTGCAAAGTTAATAAGCAAATCAATATATATATAATTTTAGGGTCCAAATTAACCAACCTTAAACGATTTTTTTTTTTTTTGGATAAAAAAATTTAAATCTTATTTATTCTAACTCTTATATTTTTATAATTTTTTCTTTTACGGTTCATTTTTTTCTATATTTTTCTTAGTTTCACGTCAAATTATCAATCAATTCTCATTTTCTGTACACTTTATACTTCCTTTCTTATCTTTATGAATGTACATGTACCTTCTCTTCCTTTACATTGAATTATGTTGGGGCAATACTACTGGTGGCCCGAGTGTGAAGACAGATGTTCTTATTTTATTTTTTGTTTTGGGTCCACGTTCCTAGGCCATGCACAATGCCCTGAAGATTCACATGGCTTTCTTGTACTGCTTGGGACTTTATAAATGGACAGTCACATAGGTGGTACCGTGGTACAGACCACATGACATAAAAAAATAAATTCCACCACTCTATTTTTTTTTTTAAGGTATTATTCATTCGTGTAATAGGATAAGTAATTTTTTCAATATCATCATATTTTTTTTAAAGAAATAATCTCTCAAATAAACATTTAATTACTTATTTAAATAATAAGAAAATGTTATCATTTATCCTTCACTGATTTCATCGATCACTTCACCGAAACCTGTAAGTGGCCATATTTTGCACTTTTTTTTTACACGTGAGGTCTGGGACTAGAACCCATGATTTGGGGAATGGGGAAATCCTAAGTGTGACAGTAGTATAGGATTTTTGTGTTGGGGGAGGGGGGGGGGGGGAAATCCTAAGTATCTTACGCGGCGGACAATAGTATAGGATTTTTGTGTTGGGGGGGGGGGGGGGGGGACTAAATTGATTGCATTTTGAATTGGATTTCAGCATTAAAATTTCAGTTCATGATTTGTAAAAATGGTCCAGTGAAATCTGACGACGGTAGTTTTTTTTTTTTATATAAATTATAACAACATTATTCTATTACTAGTACATTATAGATTTAATTTACGTACCCAAAAAAATATTATAAATTAAATTTTTTTAAACATGATAAATTTAATTTTAATATATTCTAGTAACATTTTTAGTCATTCAATATTAAACTTACATTATTCAGGAATTGAAATATGATAATGAAACTATGATGTACTAAAATATATATATATATATATATATATATATATATAAACACATCTTAATTACTGAATTAAAATAGTATTATATATTAAATAAAAACAAAACAACTTAATATCCTTAAAAATTAGAAAGCATTTGATAATTTATTCTATAATGTAATTGAAAGGATGTGTATCAAAAAACTATTTCAAAGGATTAAAAAAATGAGAACATTTGTTCAAAAAAAAAAAAATAAATCATGAGTGTACCTCTTAACATATTATTAATTGATGCAGGACTAGTAGCAAATGGGAATTTTGAGTTGGGACCAAAGCCATCGGACCTAAAAGGCACGGTGGTGATCGGCGGCCGCCACGCAATACCGGAGTGGGAGATCTCCGGCTATGTTGAGTACATAAAATCAGGGCAGAAACAAGGTGACATGTTACTAGTAGTCCCTGAGGGAGCTTATGCTGTTAGGCTTGGTAATGAGGCCTCAATTAAGCAAAGGATAAAGGTGATTAAGGGAATGTACTATTCTATAACGTTTATGGTTGCACGCACATGTGCACAAGAAGAGAAACTCAATATTTCTGTGGCTCCAGACTTTGGTGTTATTCCAATACAAACATTGTACAATAGCTTTGGTTGGGATCCAATTGCTTATGGGTTCAAGGCAGAGTATGATGAAGTGGAGATGGTTATCCATAACCCTGGAGTGGAGGAGGATCCAGCTTGTGGACCACTCATTGATTCTATTGCTCTCAGGACCCTTTACCCTCCTAGGCCAACCAACAGTAAGTTCGTTCATCCCTAATCAAATTATTATTTTTAGAGTGAAGTTCAAAATTCATCCCTAAAATAATACTACAGAGAAACTTTTTTTCATGGAAATCAAAATTTTCAACTTTTCAGAAGTATCATATATTTCGATCAAATTAGTACATGATAGAAATTCGTGTCTTTAACGTTTAACATTTTTTTTGAGAGATTAATTTATCCAGCAATTTATATTTTTATGAAAAATTTCATTTTTCATATTTTAGGGATCAAATGTATATAATTTTTTCTATGAATAATTTGGGCATTTACTCATTTCGAGCTGAGTAAGTACTGTATCCATTTTTGTTTTGTGTATGAAAATTTTGACTCACTTAATAATTGAGAGGTCAATATACATATACTTAACTAATTTAGAAAGAACACCGCCTATCTTTGACTTTTAAAAACTTGAGGTCTAACTTTAGTTCAATTTAAACTAAGGATTGTATTAGAATTTTCTAAGTGTGGTTTGGTGGGTAAAAAGAAGTTTTATACAGTATTGGATAATAATGCTTAAATTGAAGTGCATGTAAGTGATAAAACCAATAGATCTATTGTGTTAAGATTTCAGTTCAAAGTTGCAATATCGAACTCACTTAACTATTCATTTAAGGTCATTATTTCTAATATCCTTTTCCAATGTGGCATCAGTGGACAACGCTACGAGTGGACACATCCAAGCATGAGTGATAAGATTCATTATTACCATAAAAATATGAAGATTTCTAACATGTAATCTAAAATTAGATGGTTTTTATACAACCTTATATTAAACAAATAAGAAGTTGACATATAAGACATGTGTGCCATGTCATTTCTTGAAGCAGTCAAATATAATTTTTACAATTTAGTCCAACATAAAAAGTAAATTAATTTAATTTAGTCCTTTGTACCTATTGGCAAATAATAATTTTTAATTTTAAAAAACATTATTGAAGAAGGGAAGTACTTCTTAGCAACTTTTATTTTTTTTTAATAATGTTTTTTAAAATTAAAAATTATAATTTGCCAATAGGTACAAAGGACTAAATTAAATTAATTTACTTTTTATGTTGGACTAAATTGTAAAAATTATATTTGACTGCTTCAAGAAATGACATGGCACACATGTCTTATGTGTCAACTTCTTATTTGCTTAATATAAGGTTGCATAGCAACCATCTAATTTTAGGTTGCATGTTAGTAACCCCTAAAAAATATACCAAGATGCAATGTCAAACTTATATATTATTTTACTAAAATTCATTATTTCAAATATGTTGTTACTAAGCTCCTCCATTCCAAACAGATTGAGTTAGAGAGTGAGTCAAAAATGCTAGTCAGTCACATATATGCTGTTTGATCGATATGTAAAACAACATTAATGAAGATCACTGCTAATGTAGCTATTAATTAGAATGCCTAATCTTAAGTAAGCACACAGGGACAAAAATTAAAACGCATGAGTAGGAAGCTGCATTAATTAACCCCAATGGAGGCAACTAGTTAAATACTACTACTATATATTGGCATGTTTATGCATAGATGTGAGGCAATTAAAACAGTTGCTGTGGTCCTGCATTCCTAGTTCCCCACAGAGTTAAGTAGATAGGATGTTACCATCATATTTATGAAACGCAATAATAATGCTTACTATCCCTTTATGAATTCAAAAGCTTGCATGAATTTTTTGTCTCCACCCTGCTCTCCACATATTATTCGGATACATCCAAATCTGATTCGGATCATGTACTTGATTATGATAGATAAATCTTCTAACATGAATTTTTACCTTGCAAAAAAAAAAAAATGAAGTTGTTTACCACTCATCCTAATTAACTTTGGTAGCCTGCATGAATTCAAATAAAGTCAATTGATTTAAGGAATGAATATTTTTGTGAATATTTTCACATGGTTACACGGAAAAGGGGATTCAAAGAATGTTTTTAGTTGGTCTATTTAAGATTTGTGAAAAAATTTATAACATTTTTGTTTAACTTATTTTATATATATAAAGAGATATAAGATGATATTTTCTGGAATAGAACAGTTGCTTTCTGCATCACTACTTAAGCGTACATGTGATAAATTAATCAATTTACTGTTCATTTGTCAGCCAAACTGTCAAATTGAAGAAAACGGTTCCAATTTACAGAGCACTGCTCCCCTTTAAAAACAGGAAATTCTACAGAACACTGAATAACTGTGTAGCATTTAAAAGAAATTTGAACCATTATATCATGTGGGATGGGACCAGGCAAGCAATGAATATTGACTATCCACTTTATTTCTTCAGTTAGGTGGCTATTATGTGCCTTGTAACTTTCTTCCATCATTTCAGAATTTCATAGCCACTCTATTTTATTACTCCTTCCAGTTTTATAGAGTAATACTATTTTGGTTTTATTTTATCCTATATTTTATTTCAATTTTTAGTAACATTTAATTATTTTTTTTCACAAATACTCCTATTAACTGACACTTTTTAGAGTTCCAATAATAATTATAAGGTTAATTTTGAAAAAGTATATCAAATTTTCATATTTTCAATGTCACTAAGAAATTTAACTACCTTCCTTGATGAAAGAGAAAAATCCCAAAAAGATCTTACAAATAAGACCAAAGGGAATACACTTTACTTAATTTTTTTTTCCATTTTTGAATTTATCTTTACAAACAAAAAAAGAATTTTAAAACATTTGATTTTAGTTCTTACCAATTATGATGAGTCCTTAAAATTTTAATATATTTAATTAAGTCTCTTTTATCGAATATGTGATGGCATGTGTAGTATTAAAATCAAATGTTTTAAAATCTTAAAGACTCAGACCTAGATCTAAGTTTTATAAGAAACTGAAATCAAAATCACAGGATTAAACCTTAATTAAGCATTTTATTACTCATTAATTAATATTTTTGAACTTTGAAGTGAATATGGTTTCATTTCCATACACGTTCTAATGTACATATCTCAACACTCCACAGAAAACATATTAAAAAATGGTGGTTTTGAAGAAGGCCCCTATGTGTTCCCCAACTCAACCTGGGGTGTACTTATCCCACCAAACATTGAAGATGACCACTCACCCCTCCCAGGATGGATGGTGGAGTCACTTAAGGCAGTGAAGTACATAGACTCGGAGCATTACTCGGTCCCCGAGGGAACAAGAGCTGTTGAGCTTGTAGCTGGAAAAGAAAGCGCGATTGCACAAGTAGCTAGGACGATTCCTGGCAAGACCTATGTACTCACATTTTCAGTAGGAGATGCTAGCAATTCATGTGAAGGGTCTATGATTGTGGAAGCATTTGCCGGCAAAGACACTATTAAAGTGCCTTATGAGTCTAAAGGGAAAGGTGGATTTAAGCGTGCAATCCTTAAGTTTGTTGCTGTTGGAACAAGAACACGTATCATGTTCCTTAGCACATTCTACACTATGAGGAGTGATGACTTCTCTTCGCTGTGTGGGCCTGTGGTTGATGACGTGAAATTGCTAAGTATACGCGCACGTAAACCATGAAGGGTGTGATGCTAATGAATCATGATATTATATATGGGTTTTGAGTCATATATGGTCTTAAAGAAACATATTAAATGTGGGTATGAGGCTTTGATTTTATATATTGTTACTTTTGTTAGGAAAATAAGAATATTTCTATATGTTTTTTTTTTCCTCTTAAAGAGACCTAAAAGGTACCGACCGAGTATGATTTTCATAATTATATGGAAGTGTGTATATTAAATGATGTAAGTATACAGGAGCGTGTTTATATAAAGACTTTTATGTATAAAAATAAATGAAGACTTTTATGCCTATTGATGAGCAAATAATTGGTGAGAAATTAAAGAAATGTAAATTAGTCTTCACTTTAACTTTTTGTTTCTAGTTTAATGGTTGAGCATTGTTTTACACCGTTTCATCGTTCGTATATCATCTATCAATTTTTATATCATTGTTTATTAAAAAAATCAATGATGTGAATGTTGCATTAACTTACGGTTGTAAACAATCTTTACATTGCTGGAGTACATAATATTTTCACTTTCTCATTTACTGCTTAACTTATTGGGTAACAAATCAAGAAATAGAGAGTTTGTATGATCAATACTCCAATTGTTTGGTTAGCTTAGAAACACTTTCTTTGTCATTATTTTCTGTAATTATTAATAATTACAATAATATCACATTTTTTTGACTTTGCTTCCTCCCATTTTATTCAAAGATTTGTAAAAAATAAAATAAAAAGTGAAACCAATTATTTTTTCCATTTTTCATACGTGGATCTTCAAAAAATGAAATGGAATGAAAGTAGGATAACCTACTTGTAATTATCAATAAAAATAGATAATTTTCTTAAGCTAAATGGACCCCTAATATTTTAATTTTAATATAAAAACCTCACCAATTTTCAATATACAATTTGATCCGAAGGTGTGAGCTGGTCATACGACTTACATCAGTCCTTGTTTCGAATCTGAATTCATAGCAACTTAGAAATGTAACGCAGGGCCGAAATAACACAGAGCTTAATAGATCGTCGGACGAAAGTCCTAAAATAATCAATGTTCGCATAATTATATATTCTCATTAATTAACACGATTTATTCCAAGATTAAATGTAACAACAACAAATAATGATGAAAGTATTTTGTTGATCTCAAATTAAAAATAAATTTAAGAAAATATCTCAACAAAAGTATACCTTGAAAATTAAGGATAAATACGAGAGTATCTATGAAAATAGATAATTTGTGTTCCTGATATTCAAGAATATCAAGGAAAAATTTTCTGAAAAGATAGCTTAAACATCAGGGAAACTCCAACCAAAAATCAGTTATTCAAGTGCTATAAATTAAATACCCCTCAAGATGAAAACCTCAAGGAGACAACATCATACAACGATACTACATCACGATACAATTCTATTTGATATTACGCTCATCATAGACAATAGAGAGAATACTTTCAGCAGTCAACTTGATGTGCATTATCACAAAGAAAGTGTACTCAAACTAAGAATTGTGTAGTCTTGTGTCCCTTGAGGAAACTTGATGTATGTGAAAGCTAAAACTAAGAATTGTGTAGTCTTGTGTCCCTCGAGGAAACTTGAAGGGTACGTAGAACCAATAGTATCCTCTTACTAGACTTAATCTATTTGTTTTGCAAGTCCTGTGAACTCACGGACCAGAACATTGGCACCAATTATGGGGATCAATAAACTTCATATCTCCACCTCATTCCACTAGTAAACATGACATCTCAACCTCCTATCAAGAAGATTGCAGCAACTTCAAAGTCACAACACCAAAAAGAGTTGCACACCCAAGATAGGACCATAACCTCATAGCCCATCCTTAAGGCACCAATCCAGCAGAAGGGAGAGCCAAAAGCCCTAGATGATATAAATTGAAATCCATGATCAGCATACCAAACCCAGAGTATAGAATAGGTGGACCAATATGCAATACTATATCAATCTTTAGCAAATCACGTCCTCGAGATGATTCAAGAAGCTTTAGCTCAACGGTTCGAGAAAAAAGTCAATCTATAATGATCAACGTTGGACGAAGAAAGAGATCTTGAACCCCCCCGAGCAAGACAATCCCACGGCAAGTAACACTATTAGAAAAAGAGGTTTTAAAATCGACATTTAAAATCCGTTGTTTCAAAGTCGTTTGCTGTGGCAATTTTGTAAATAAAAATTGGTTTTGTAAATAAGTCGTATAAAGGATCGATTATGAGAGTACTTTTTAACTCAATTGTTAATATGACCAATTGAAAAAAGAGGAAAAAATGATGATTTTCAAAATCGGCTATGGGAAAGACCGATTCTGAAAATACTCTTTCACTTTGTCGTTGCTATGCCTAATTCGAAAAATTTAAGCGGTGACAATTTTTGTAATTATTTTGATAAGTTTTAAAATAAGTCTTAAATGATCGATTTTTTTTGGTAAACTTCTTAAATGATCGATTTTGAAAACTTTTTTATACCTCCTCTACTTCACTTCGTTCTCTCTTCTACACTTTCAGTTCTCTCTCTTCGTGCTCTTCTTCGTTCACATCATACCACAACACAGTGCATCAACAGCCACCGGCCACCGCCACACCACACCGTGCACCCTCTTTATCGTGTTGTTGTTCACCCTCTTGGTCCTTCATCATTCATCAAGCCACTACCTTACCTAGCCGTCGACGCTTCACATTGTTCTCTGTTTCAGGCAGGCTATTTTTCATGCCTTGTTCAACTATTATTACATTATTTCTTTTTGGTGTTTTTCATGCCTTGTTCTCTTGATTCTTAAACCTTAATTGTTAATTGTGATTTTCCATTGCGTCGTGAACCTTCTTGGTGATTCAAAACCTTAATTCTATGTAATTTTCAAATTCGTTCTTAGCTTGGTAAAATGAATTCAGAATCGTTAGATCTCTATTTATCTAGCAGCATTTTAAATATATTTAATTGCATTTGAATTGTATCTTTATTTTCTAGTATTTAAATTTGCATTAGGAACTAACATTAATTATTTTCACAAAGTGTTAACCATCATGTACATGAGTGGTGATACATGCATATTTGAACTAAGAAGCGAAATCCATACGAAGGTATAGATATGCCACAATGTAGTTTAGATGTTCAAATCGTTTTCAGAGCTGGCTTTCCGATTTCATAAATTGGTGTTCGAAGAATTACACTACAGGACAGTACAGTACAATACAATTAAACAGAAAATTTGTTGCACTCTTCCATTTCAACTATATGTATTTTATTGCTTCTTACTCTTAAATACTAGTAGTTACTTGTATTCTAGTACTTCACATTTCTTTGATTTATTTACAGCATGTCAAATATGTTTTTCTAGTAGCAATCAATTTAAATATTTAATGACCTTAGTCTTTACGAAGCTGAAGCTCTCATCGAATTTTGATGCTCATATTGATATTAGCTTAAATCCACAAAGGCTGAGACTTGGTATTATTGTTATCTTATTTTTCTCATGCTAGTGAGCTCAGCATGTATATAGTAGAATTTGTATTAGTGTATTGCTTAATTGGATATTATCTCTCATAGAAGTTACAACATTAACATTTATTATGAAGTAACTAGTCGTACTTTACCTATATAGTATATAGTACTGTTCTGGACAGGAAAAAAGAAAATAAATTATATTGGGCCTCAGTCCATTAGGAGGCTAAAAGGCCAGGACTAATGATAAGCCCAAGGAACAGAGGAAGTAACGAATTGAGGAACCAGATCAGAATGAATCCTCCCCTTACAACCAAACCAGGATGAAAAGCGTCCCCTGCCTCCAGTACCTCTTTCCAACGAGGAAGCTGAACGAAGGAGCAGAGGCCCCCAACATTGAGCCTCGTGCCAGTCACTCAAAGTCACCATATATGGAAGCTTCATCATTTCACTCAATGCCAAATAAAGAAAGATGTTAATCTCTTTGTTTAAGAGAAGCTAATGATACGAACCAGTGGGCAATACATGAGCAGTGCAATAACCAGGAGGTTAAGGGATGGAAAAACATGGAGATTAAGCTAAGGATGAAGTATAAAAAGGGGGTTAAGGCAAGAAGGAGGGGGCAAAGGACAACAGAATTAAGAAAAGTAATAGAAAAACATACACAACGACTCCAGAGAAGAGAGAAGGTGGAGGGAGATAAAAGAAAGGCGTCCCCCTGTTTTCCCTTCCTTTTCTTGCTAAGATATACCCCCTTTATGTAAAGATCCCACCCTTGTACAAATATTGACAAAAGTAATCAAAAGAGGCCATCTACTTCACAAAGTTTACGAACCCAAATTGTATTTTTGCATTCGATTGTTTCATTGCAAAAATATAATTTTTCTTGGCAAAAACAGTTGGCGCCGTTGCCGGGGAAGTAATGGCTTCTACGCTTGACAACTTGGAGGACGTTCAGAGGACGGAGCAAGAAAGCGATGGTGTAAGAACTGCTATGGGAGGAGGCAACGAGGTGCTGCGTAGCACAGCGGCAAGAAGACTGATTTTCAGCCCTGAGAACGATCAGGAAGAGCCGGTCTCAAACGTCCCAAGGGAGGAGTTGGTGCAAACAGAGAAAGACTCCTCAGGAAAAGGCATACAGGTAGCTCTGGAGGCCACTGTCCTCAACAACATCATAGCTAATCAAAATGCCTTGGCAGAACTGATAGCAAGTTACAAGAGCCAAAATACCAAGGCAAAAGAAGAAGCTGAAGCACTAAAAATCAAAACTAGACTGGAAGAAGAAGCCAGGAAAGAAGAGGAGGACGCCTGGGAAAAGGCGCAGGCGGAGCTGGACACCCATGACGCGGAAGGCATGAAGGACGCCTTGGTGACACAAGCAGAACTGAAACGAATGTTGCAGGCACACAGAGAGGGAGGCGCCCCAGTAGTTGATCTGGACCCACCTTTCATGGCAGAGATAGTCACGTATCGATACCCCCGTGGGTACACGACACCTACATTCCGAAAGTTCGATGGAAGTGGGAGTGCAAGGGAGCATCTGATGACGTACGTGGATGACTTGGGAATCCACAGCTCAGACTTACGTTTGAGGGTAAGAGAATTCTCAAAGTCCCTCACAGGGCGCGCTTTTACTTGGTATTCCAAATTACATCCGGCGTCCATTAGGAGTTGGGAACAAATGGCTACAGAGTTTTGTAATAAGTTCCTTGAGGAAGAAGCTGCCATTCATGTGATGGACCTGGGGAGAGTCAGACAAAGAATGGGAGAAGGGCTGGTACAGTTCATAAAGAGGTACCGAGACAAAGCGCTCAGCTGTAGGGAGACGCTTCCCGAGGCGGATTTGGTATATGGGTGCATTAAGAGTGTAGAAGATGGGTCACAAATATTCTTGGCTTTGAGCAAGATTACTACATTTGCTGAACTGCTGGCTAGAGCACTGGACGTGACGGAAGCAATGTGAAAACAAGGGAAAAGGACTAGAGAGCAGGCTGCCTTTGATGTCAATGCAGTAGATTGTTGGAAACCAACAAGCGGGCTAAGCAAATACTAGAGGGGGGTGAATAGTATTTTGAAGCACTAATACCAAATATTTCGATTGATAATTGAAGAATGGAGCTTAGACTGAATTTTCTGGAATCAGAAACAAAAGACTCGAGTCTTTTGTGAAATACTCGAGTTTTTCAGGATGAACAACTCGAGTCTTTTCTGAAATACTCGAGTTTTTACTATCAGATAGCAGAAAAACCAGAAACGAAAATTCAGCAATTTAACTCAAATCAATTCAATAATAAACAGGAACTTATCCAACAGAATAGCAAGTAATCTAAATAACTTTTAACACAAAGATTCCTTGAACTTGCTACCTAATTGTATAAATCCTAATTGATTGAAATGACTTAAGTCTATTGAGCTAGAAAGTAGATTAAAAGCAATAAACCAACACTCAAGCAATTTTATCCTGGTTCACTCCAACAATGAGCTACATCCAGTCCTCCTAATCACTTAGGAGTTTCTACTAATAATCAAATTGTTAGAAATTACAAAGGATTGCTTGAGAATGGCCTCACTCAACCTAACCCTTTCAAGAGTGTACCAAACTCTTGATTTCTACCCCAATTTGATTCCGGTGATTGAAGAACTCTTCACAAAGCTTCCTTGAACTCCCTTCAAGAAACTCCACCGGGCTAGGAACCTCCTAGTCTTGTGCTTGAGAACCTCTCAAGACTTCCAACACCCTAAGCCACTTAGGGTTTGCTTGGGAACAATCCAAGACTTTGAATAATCAAGCTTTTTGTATGTGTATTACTAATCTCACAATGGATTAGCACAAATAAGCACAGCTCAATGTAAGAATTGAGGCCTAAAACTCAACTTGGAATAAAATGACAATATGAGTGAGAAGTTGAGCTTTTTGGGAATTAACACTTGAGAAGAGGAAATTATGAAAGCTTGTAATCAATGATGTGTTGTTGTCTTGTTTGTTCTTGCACAAATTCAAAGAGAAATTTTACAATAAGGTTCTGAATTGCTCTCTTGGGTTGGATGAGACTCAAATGCCCTCAATTGAGTTTTTGAGTCTCTCCAACGTTCATTTTTGCTGACTGGACAAAAATACTCGAGTCTTTTGGTAAATACTCGAGTCTTTTTGGTCGGTCACGAGTGAATTGGTGCACGAACAAGACTAACGGTCATAATTGCTGACCTGGCACAAATACTCGAGTTTTTCTATAAATACTCGAGTGTATACTCGAGTCTTTATCAAAATACTCGAGTATTTTGATCAGATATGGGAAAAATTATTTTTCAATTTTATTTTTCCTCTCAAGTATTAATTTTTGGTCAATCTCAACTTAATAAACATATAAAAATTTATTCCTAGAAGAGACTAACTATTTCTACCCACTCTCAACCACTCTCAACATAAATTAGAAATTTACAATTAATATTTGATTGAGAATGATTGGACACTTGTCTTCTTTTCTTGACTTCTTGTTGATGTTGATGTTGCAATATCTTCAAGGCATGATTTGTTAATTATTTTGTCATCATCAAAACATAATCCACATAATTAGGAGCATTGAATTCACAATCTCCCCCTTTTTGGTGATGACAAAATAATTAACACTTGATCCATTTGTTAAGCTTGATCCACTTGGAGATGCAACTCCCCCTCACTATATGATACTTTTCACCTATCTAAAAATTCAGCTTGAGCAAGATGTTATGACAATTTAATTTTAGCACCAAGCCTATGGTATTAGAGAATTTAACAATTATCAGAGTATATACCATAATTAGAGATTTTAGGTGCAACAATATCAAGACAAGACAAGTGTAATATCTCTCCCCCTTTTTGTCATACGCCAAAAAGATGTAACAATTTAGAAAAAGATCAAGGGAGGAGAGGTGCATAATCGGAAAACCCCATAACCAACTTATGCAAATAAAACGGAGATATAATAACGATAAAGAGCTCCCCCTGAAGCTTTGCACAATCATAATGAAGACCAAATTCATTAACATAAAAACATCATAAAAGGTCCAAATCAAAGGTGCAATAAGAAACCCAAAGTCTCATAACACCAAGTTCTCAAAATACAGAAAATGTAACAAAGACCAATATGATAAAAACAGAATGAAAACTAAGATAAAATCCAAAGGTCAACATCATCAAAACATCGAAGGAGCTGGATCATCTGGAGGAGGATAAAATCGAGAGAAGAGTTTAGATGATGAAAAACTAGTAAGATTTGACAAAACTTTAAGGAAAATCTGAGTTTTGAGGAGAGAGATATGAGAAAACCGACAGAGAAGAGGGTCACAAAAAAAAAAACTTCAGTCTGAGAGCATATATAAACAGTTCAAAATACTCGAATATATTCATAAATACTAGAGTTGTTCTTTAGGATATACTCGAGTTTTTGAAAATATATTCGAGTCGGTCGTGACTCAGCCCAGATTTCCCCAGAAAACTCGAGTAAAAATTGAACAACTCGAGTTTGGTCCGAAAGTTCAAATTTCAGGAAAAATGCAAAATACTCGAGTTTTTGTAAAATACTCGAGTTTGGTCTGAAAGTTCAAAAATTGGGGGTTTCGAAGGACTCGAGTGTTTTGAAAAACACTCGAGTATTTTAATAAAGACTCGAGTGTTTTGAGAAACACTCGAGTATTTTTATCAGACCCTGATTAAAAACTTTTTCAATTTAAAACTGATTTAATTTTGAATTAAAATACTCGAGTGTTTTTGGAAAAACTCGAGTATTTTGACAGAACAGAAAGTAAAAACACAGTTTTAAAAGATCAAACACAAATCAAACACAAATGCTTCACTACCAACTTGGAATACAGTACAGAATCACACACAATTAACATATACAATTTCAAATATCATCAAGGACAATTTAACTAAGAATCAATAACACATTAGAGTAAGACTAATATGGTGATTTTCCAAAAATGACACACAATGCAATTAGCCTATATTAGCTTCATCTAAAATACCAAGTTCTCTCCTAATATGATAAAAGGTGTCCCTTGGTAGAGGTTTTGTAAAAATGTCGGCTAATTGATTTGTGGTACTAACAAATTCAATTGTGCAATCACCCTTTTGTACATGATCTCTTAAAAAATGATGTCTTATTTCAATGTGTTTAGTTCTTGAGTGATACACCGGATTCTTAGTCAAATTGATTGCACTCGTGTTATCGCATCTCATCGGAATATTTTCAAGTTTCAAACCAAAATCCGATAGTTGTTGTTTCATCCATAACAGTTGAGCACAACAACTACCGGCTGCGATATATTCCGCTTCGGCGGTAGAAAGAGCGACACAAGCTTGCTTTTTAGAAAACCATGACACCAATGAACTTCCCAAGAAATGGCAAGTACCACTGGTGCTTTTGCGATCAAGCTTGCATCCCGCGAAGTCGGAATCCGAGTAACCAACTAAACAAAGATTGGCATCAGTAGGATACCATAAACCAGTGTTAATTGTTCCTTTTAGATACTTAAATATATGTTTAACTGCGGATAGGTGAGATTCTTTAAGATTAGCTTGAAATCTAGCACACATGCATACACTAAACATAATATCCGGTCTAGATGCAGTGAGATATAGGAGACTACCTATCATACCCCTATACTTACTAGCATCAACCGGTGTACCTTGTTCATCCTTGTCTAGGTAGCATGATGTGCTCATTGGAGTGTAGGCTTCCTTGCACTTGTCCAATCCGAATTTTTCAAGGAGCTCTTTGCAATATTTCCCTTGATGCACAAATATCCCCTCCTTGACTTGCTTTATTTGTAAGCCTAGGAAGAACTTGAGTTCTCCCATCATTGACATTTCAAATTCCTTTTTCATCAAATTTGAAAACTTTCTACAAAGAGACACGTTAGTAGCACCGAAAATGATATCATCAACATAGATTTGTACTAACAAAATGTCATCCTTGGTTTTATAAATAAATAATGTATTATCAACCTTCCCTCTTTGAAACTTGTTTTCTAATAGAAAGGAACTCAATCGATCATACCAAGCTCTAGGAGCTTGTTTCAATCCATAGAGTGCCTTTTTCAATTTATAAACGTGGTTTGGAAATTCACTATTTTCAAAACCGGGGGGTTGTTTGACATACACTTCTTCATTTATAAACCCATTCAAGAAAGCACTTTTAACATCCATTTGATATAAAGTGAATTTCATGATTGAAGCATAAGCAAGTAAAATTCGGATTGCTTCAAGACGTGCAACCGGAGCAAAGGTCTCATCATAATCGATACCTTCCTCTTGGTTGTACCCTTGAGCTACTAGTCTAGCTTTGTTTCTTATAATCAACCCGGATTCATCAAGTTTGTTTCTATAAATCCATTTAGTACCAATTATGGTATGATCATCGGGTTTAGGGACTAGATCCCAAACTTCATTTCTTTCAAATTGGTTTAATTCTTCTTGCATAGCAAGAACCCAATGATCATCCTCAATGGCCTTTTTAATTGAATCGGGTTCAATTTGAGAAACAAATGAGACATAGTGGCAAATGTTTTGAATAGACCTACGAGTAAGTACTCCCTTTGACATATCTCCTATGACTTTGTCTATAGGATGAGCCTTGACCGATTTCCAAGTTGGAGGAAGTTCTTCCCTTACTTCTCCTTCATCAACTTTTGAATTCTCTCTCTCTTTTTCTTCTTTTGAAAAGACAATGCCATCTTCACTAGCATCACATAAAACACTATCTTCTTTTGAAGACTCATTAAAAACCACATGAATTAATTCCTCAATAGTTAAAGTTCTTTTATTGAAAATTCTATAAGCTTTACTATGAGAAGAATAGCCTAAAAATATGCCTTCATCGGATTTGGAATCAAACTTGCCAAGGTGTTCTTTTCCATTATTTAAAACAAAAACTTGGCATCCGAAGACATGAAAATGAGATATATTTGGCTTTCTTCCCTTGTAAAGTTCATAGGGGGTTTTATCCAAAGAGGGCCTTATCAAAATACGATTTAAAACATAACAAGCCGTATTGACGGCATCGGCCCAAAAATATTGAGGTACTTGAGAATCATTTAACATGGTTCTAGCAAGTTCCTCTAGCACCCTATTTTTCCGCTCTACCACTCCGTTTTGTTCCGGAGTTCTTGGTGCAGAGAATTGGTGCTCAATACCATTTTTAGCACAAAATCTATCAAATTTGTGGTTTTCAAATTCACCACCATGATCGGTTCGAATAATAATTACTTTTTGATTTACTTGGTTTTGCAAAAGTTTGACATGATGTTTAAAAGATTTGTAGGTCTCACTCTTAGTAGTTAAAAATAAAGTCCAAGTAAACCTAGAGAAGTCATCAACAATTACCAATGCATAATAGTTGCCACCAAAGCTTTTTACTTGTGATGGTCCAAACAAGTCCATATGAAGCATTTCTAATGGCCTTGATGTGGACATCACCATTTTTGATCCAAAGGTGTTTTTAGTTTGTTTACATTTCTTGCAAGGAGAACAAACACCTTCAATAGAAAAATTTAGCTTTGGTAAACCAACTACTAGATCTTTAGATTGTATTTTCTTCAATTGGTTTACATTAATATGAGCGGTCCTACGATGCCATAACCAAGTGTCATTTTCTTTGCTCACTAAACAAGTAGAGACCAAAGAAGTGACTTTGTTCAAATCAACTAAGTAAGTATTATTTGACCTTCTACCAACAAATTTGATTGATTCATCTTTGTCACTTTTAATGAGGCAATGGGTAGAGGTAAAAACTACATGATTACCAACATCACATAATTGGCTTATGCTCAAGAGATTATGTTCTAATCCTTGAACATAGAGCACATTATCAATAATCAAGTTTGAAGAGTTTCCGATTTTACCAATACCAAGGATTTTGCCTTTGTTGTTGTCCCCATAAGTGACATAACCCTTTTCCTTTGGAGTAAGCTCAATGAAGTGCCGCTTATCTCCCGTCATGTGCTTCGAACATCCACTATCAAGATACCACAATTGTTTTCCCGTTCGAAGGCACACCTACAATATGAAATCACTTGTTCACTTTGGGTACCCAAACAATGTTGGGTCCCTTAGGGTTAGTGTTGGGACTTTCTCCCTTCTTAATCCACATATAAGTGCCCTTTTTCATTTCAAACTTCTTAATGTGGCACTCAATGTTGATATGTCCAACTTTTCCACAATAAGTACAAGTTGGTCTCTTTGATGAATTTTTCTTAGAAAATGTTCCAACCACCTTGTACTTTTTGTCCTTTTTATGAACATATCCTAAACCGGTTTTGTTGTGATTATGTCTTTGAGAGTTCAACAACCGGTTGAGGTTTCTATCACTATGTGAGATTGTGAGTTTGTTTTTCAACTCTTTCACTTCTTTTTCAAGTTCATCACATCTCTCACATGGAGTGATAATCTCCTCATGATTTGCACAATCACTTTGATGACTAGAATTAATAAGTTCCAAGGATTCATTTTGAAGTTTCAACTCATTTATAGATTTTTGCAATTCATCAATTTCATGTTGAAACTCCAAAATTTTCTTTCCTTTTTCCTTATTAATTTTAGCAAGCCTTTTAAATTGAATTAACATTTCATTGTAGGCTTCTTGAAAATCATCATATGAAATGGAGTTTGAAGAGGAACAAGAAGAACTAGAGGTTACCTCATCATCACTTTCACTCATGCCATGATTAGCTCTTGATGAGGACTCATGATTGTTCTTGGCCATGAGACAAAGGTTTGCATTTTCATCACCGGAACTACTTGAAGATGATTCATTGCTCTTCTTCGGTGCATCCCAAACAATGTATGCACGCTTCCCTTTGGTCTCTTGGGTCTTCTTGTCATTCTTCTTCAAGAATGTGGCACATTCCATTCTTATGTGACCAACCCCTCCACATTCATGACACTTAACTCCATCATTGGTACTCTTTTCTCTTTGTTTGGAGTCTTTGGTTCTTTTGAAATTGGATGAAGATCCACCTTTCTTCCCTTTGAAGAATTTGTTGAATCTTTTCACAAACATCCCAAATTCTTCTTGATTTGGTTCACCATCGGAATCTCCACTTGTAGAGCATTCTTCAACTTCTTTTGTAGCTTTGGTTGAAGCTTTGAGTGCTATGCTCTTTTTCTTTTTGTCCGATTCCTCATGCATCCCAAGTCTTGTAAGCTCCATCTCATGCTCTTGGAGTTTGCCAAACAAAGTGGCTAAGTCCATGCTACTTATGTCTCTTGATTCCTTGATGGCGGTTACCTTGGGTTGCCAACTCCTATCAAGACATCTTAGAATTTTGTTAGTAGTTTCACCATTGCGAAATACTTTTCCCAAGGAAATCAAATGATTAACAATGTGAGAGAATCGCTTTTGCAAGTCACTAATGGTTTCATTTGGCAACATGTGGAACAATTCATATTCGTGAGTTAGAGAATTCAATCTTGCATCTCTAACCTCACTTGTTCCCTCATGTGTGACTTGCAAAGTATCCCACATTTCTTTTGCCGATTTACATTGGGAAACTCTATAAAATTCATCATGGGATAGAGCCGAAAAGATGATGTTTTTAGCTTTTAAATCAAATGAGACTTTTCTCTTTTCATCATCATTCCAACTACTCCTTGGAATTTCAACAATTTCATCATTTATTTTCTTTTTGGGAATGAAAGGACCATTTTCAATTGCATCCCAAATATCCATATCAATTGCTTCAATAAAAACTTTCATGCGAGTTTTCCAATAAACATATCCTTCACCATTAAATAGTGGAGGACGGTTTATTGAAGCTCCTTCTCCACCAAAGTTATTGCTAAAGCCCATTAAGTTTCCAAAAGGATCTTTTTCGAAAAAGTTGTTACACTCGATCTTTCGACCGAGCTCTGATACCACTTGTTGGAAACCAACAAGCGGGCTAAGCAAATACTAGAGGGGGGGTGAATAGTATTTTGAAGCACTAATACCAAATATTTCGATTGATAATTGAAGAATGGAGCTTAGACTGAATTTTCTGGAATCAGAAACAAAAGACTCGAGTCTTTTGTGAAATACTCGAGTTTTTCAGGATGAACAACTCGAGTCTTTTCTGAAATACTCGAGTTTTTACTATCAGATAGCAGAAAAACCAGAAACGAAAATTCAGCAATTTAACTCAAATCAATTCAATAATAAACAGGAACTTATCCAACAGAATAGCAAGTAATCTAAATAACTTTTAACACAAAGATTCCTTGAACTTGCTACCTAATTGTATAAATCCTAATTGATTGAAATGACTTAAGTCTATTGAGCTAGAAAGTAGATTAAAAGCAATAAACCAACACTCAAGCAATTTTATCCTGGTTCACTCCAACAATGAGCTACATCCAGTCCTCCTAATCACTTAGGAGTTTCTACTAATAATCAAATTGTTAGAAATTACAAAGGATTGCTTGAGAATGGCCTCACTCAACCTAACCCTTTCAAGAGTGTACCAAACTCTTGATTTCTACCCCAATTTGATTCCGGTGATTGAAGAACTCTTCACAAAGCTTCCTTGAACTCCCTTCAAGAAACTCCACCGGGCTAGGAACCTCCTAGTCTTGTGCTTGAGAACCTCTCAAGACTTCCAACACCCTAAGCCACTTAGGGTTTGCTTGGGAACAATCCAAGACTTTGAATAATCAAGCTTTTTGTATGTGTATTACTAATCTCACAATGGATTAGCACAAATAAGCACAGCTCAATGTAAGAATTGAGGCCTAAAACTCAACTTGGAATAAAATGACAATATGAGTGAGAAGTTGAGCTTTTTGGGAATTAACACTTGAGAAGAGGAAATTATGAAAGCTTGTAATCAATGATGTGTTGTTGTCTTGTTTGTTCTTGCACAAATTCAAAGAGAAATTTTACAATAAGGTTCTGAATTGCTCTCTTGGGTTGGATGAGACTCAAATGCCCTCAATTGAGTTTTTGAGTCTCTCCAACGTTCATTTTTGCTGACTGGACAAAAATACTCGAGTCTTTTGGTAAATACTCGAGTCTTTTTGGTCGGTCACGAGTGAATTGGTGCACGAACAAGAATAACGGTCATGATTGCTGACCTGGCACAAATACTCGAGTTTTTCTATAAATACTCGAGTGTATACTCGAGTCTTTATAAAAATACTCGAGTATTTTGATCAGATATGGGAAAAATTATTTTTCAATTTTATTTTTCCTCTCAAGTATTAATTTTTGGTCAATCTCAACTTAATAAACATATAAAAATTTATTCCTAGAAGAGACTAACTATTTCTACCCACTCTCAACCACTCTCAACATAAATTAGAAATTTACAATTAATATTTGATTGAGAATGATTGGACACTTGTCTTCTTTTCTTAACTTCTTGTTGATGTTGATGTTGCAATATCTTCAAGGCATGATTTGTTAATTATTTTGTCATCATCAAAACATAATCCACATAATTAGGAGCATTGAATTCACATAGATGACAAGAGAGGAAGGAATTATAGAACCGCCCAGTGGAATTATGAGAAGCGAGATCCCCCACCAACATTACCCATTCCAAGGGAGCTCACGTACCAACTGGTGGAGGAATGGCTGAAGGAGGGCGTGCTAAAAGCAAGAACTGAAAGGCGCCCCTTGACACAACAAGAATATGACGACCCAGCTTTCTGCATACTCCATCGACATAGGGGACATAGCACCATGGAATGTTATGTAATTAGGGGAATATTCCAGAAACAACTCGCAGCAGGAAAAGTGCTACTACCAGAGCAAGGGACAAAAGAGGGTGTGGGGACGCAGCCTCTACCAAGGCACCAGGTAAATGTCATCCTATCAGGGGAGGGAAACCTGTTGGAAGAGCTTGAGGAAGAGGAGGTGCTGGAAGATGAGCTGAGGAGGGGCCTAACAAAGACCAGAGGTTTCATAGCATTGTTTGGCCAGCTAGGACTCGATACCAATGTAAGGGCAGAGGCGGCACAAGCTTTGGCAGATGTCATTGTAAGGAGGGGCGGAAATACCAGTGCAGCACACGCCCCACTCTCGAGGGTAGAAAGGGCACATGCTTCGGCCATTATGTTCAGAGAACCTCAGCTACAATACCCTGGATATTGTCATAATAGGCCGCTGTTTGTAGAGGCAGTAATTGAAGGCATCAAAGTAAGGCGTGCTCTAGTGGATAATGGTTCAGGAGTCAATATCGTCCCAACTCACATCTTTGCAAAATTAGGGATTCCCAATTCAAGGTGGAAAAAGGCTGGAACAGTATTAAGCACCTTCAATGGGGATACAGTGGAAACAAGAGTGTGTGTTGTGATCAATTTGGAAGTGGGGCCCATTAAAACGCTCAACACATTTCACATTGTTGATGGCAACCCGAGCTACCATATCCTCCTGGGACGCCCTTGGATCCATTTGCACCAGTGTGTTCCCTCCATATTGCATCAGTGCGTCAAATCTTCCTACAAGGGACGTGATATTGAGATCCCAGCCACAAAGGCACCCTTTGAGGCATCCGAGATGCATCTAATAGACGCCTCAGTCTTTGATGAGTTGGCCCCACCAGGGACAGGCAGGATTGAAAGGGAGGCACCTATCAGTCTTAAAGGAAAGGAGAAAGTAGCACCTGCAAGGGAGTCCGTCTTCAAAAGGCTACGCCTTCCAGGAGAGGACGCGTCAGGCCTAGGTACAGCAGCAAAGACGAAATTCAAACTTCAAAAGCAGCGCCTCCCTCAAGGAGGAACACGGTGGGCCATCTTATAGGGACTCGCGGGGCTGGCCAAGCCGAGCCTCAAAGACTTGGCCAGCCCCACCCTCTTGCAAGCACTAAAAGGAAAAGCTGTGACCAAGGAAGAAGTTATGATAGCACGAGAAGAGGAGCCAACCAAAAAGGAAGTAGAGGAAGTCAACATAGGAGGCGAAGAACACAAGCCACTATATATATCGGCGTCCCTGACTGATAAAGAGAAAGAAGACTTAATAGCCTTACTCACAAAGTACAAAGAGGTGTTTGCATGGACTTACGAGGAGATGCCTGGCCTCAGCCCCAAGTTAGTGACACACAACTTGGCAGTAAAAGCGTCCGCAACCCCAATCAAACAGCCAGCCAGGAAATTCGACCCAGAGATAGAGAAGGCCATCAAGAAGGAAGTGGAAAAATTGCTCAAAGCCCAATTCATAAAGCCTATACAGCATCCTACGTGGCTGGCCAACATTGTCCCGGTAAAGAAGAAGAATGGGCAGATACGATGCTGTGTGGATTTCAGGGATCTAAACAAGGCGTGCCCCAAGGATGATTTCCCGCTACCAAACATAGACAGCATGGTGGACGCTACTGCAATGCATGAGCGGTTCTCCTTCATGGACGGTTTCAGTGGCTACAATCAAATCAGGATGGCGCCGGGGGATGAAGAAAAAACCGCATTTAGGACACCAGTGGGAAACTTCTTTTACACAGTGATGTCATTCGACCTCAAAAACGCTGGTGCTACCTATCAACGGGCAATGACGGCGATTTTTCATGACATGATGCATGAGGTCGTGGAAGATTATGTAGATGACTTGGTGGTGAAGTCCAAGAAGAAGGAACAGCACCTAGAACATTTGGAGGCAGTCTTTGTAAGATGCAAAAAATATAAGCTCAGAATGAATCCCCTGAAATGCAAATTTGGGGTGTCATCTGGAGAATTCCTCGGGTTCGGGGTGCATAAGGAGGGAATCTCAGCAGGGGAGGGAAAGGTGCAAGCGATACAGGATATGAAGGCACCCTCAAGTCAGAAAGAGCTTCAGCAGATGTTGGGAAAGTTGGGATACATTAGGCGATTCATCCCTGCCTTGGGAGAATTACTGAGTCCAATGAGGAAGCTTTTGAAAGGCAAGGGAAAGTTTAAATGGGAAGAAAAGCACCAGGAAGCGTTCAGCAGGATCAAGATGGCGCTTACATCCCCTCCAGTCATGATTCCTCCTCACAAAGGCGTACCCATCAGAGTTTATCTGGCCGCGACGGCGTCTGCCATCAGTGGACTCCTTGCACAAGAAATAGAAGGCATGGAGCGCCCCATCGCTTACTGGAGTCGAATGCTCAAGGACACGGAAGCCAGATATTCTCTTCAAGAAAGACAATGCTTGGCCTTGGTGTATGCGTCCCAAAAGTACCGGCATTACTTCCAGGCCCACTCTGTTCACATGATGACCAGATCACAAGGGATCAAGCACTTGTTACAGGGATCAGATCTCACGGGAAGGACTAGCAAATGGGCTTTTGCCCTAACCAGTTATGACATCACTTTGGTGACACCCACAGCTTTGAGGAGCCAAGCATTGGCTGATCTGGTAATAATATGTGGTGTCGATGAAGGGAAGGAGCCCATGGAAGGAATCTTGGAAGAGTATGGCATTATACATCACAAATCAACACCGTACTATCCACAATCAAACGGCCAGGCTGAATCCACAAATAGGACGCTGATCAAGATCCTGGCCAGAACAGTAGAGGACGTGCCACAGGAATGGAGCGAGTACCTACCTCTGGCGTTATGGGCTTATAGTGTTACAAGACATGGAACTACCAGGGCGTCCCCATTTTCTCTGGTGTACGGTGCAGAAGCTACCTTGCCAGCAGAAGTAATGATACCCTCAGCCCGCATGATAGCACAGAATGAGGAAGACGCCTTAGAAAGAGCAGAAGCAGTGGAAGGTCTGAGAACTAAGGCACAAGAGGAGCTCATCCGACACCAAAGAAGGGTCATGTTGACATATGAAAAGATGGTACGACCCAGAATGTTTGTGGAAGGAGAGATGGTCCTGAAAGCAACGGACGCTGTTATGAGGAACATGCATACTAGCAAATGGACGCCTAACTGGGAAGGCCCATACATAGTGCAAGAACCACACCCCAGTGGCTACTGCTTCCTCCTGGAACCAGATTCACAAAAAAGGATAGGTCCTCTCAACTTCAAGTACATCAAAAAGTATTATGCTTAGAGAAGTTTTGTATTATCAGTAGCATAAATAAACCTCTCTTTTGACTCTCTTTATTTTACTTCACAAAAAAAAAGAGAGAGAGAAACAAAGACTAGAAAAGTTCCCACAAAGGGCGCTAGTCACAAGAACAAAGCTAGAAAAGTTCCCACAAAGGGCGCTAGCTACAAAGACTAGAAAAGTTCCCACAAAGGGCGCTAGTCACAAGAACAAAGCTAGAAAAGTTCCCACAAAGGGCGCTAGCTACAAAGACTAGAAAAGTTCCCACAAAGGGCGCTAGTCACAAGAACAAAGCTAGAAAAGTTCCCACAAAGGGCGCTAGCTACAAAGATTAGAAAAGTTCCCACAAAGGGCGCTAGTCACATAAAAGAAAAGGAGAAAAATGGGGGCTCTTTCCAAAGATGCTAGCAACAAAGGCTTGAGAAAATTCCCGAATGGGACGCTGGCCGTCAAAAGCAGTAAAGAAGCAACAAAAAAAAAGGAGAAAAGGAAGAGAAGAAGAAAAAGAGAAAAGGAAGAGAAGAAGAAAAAGAGAAAAAGGAAGAGCTGAAGATGATCAATTCCGTTCAAGAGCAATGACAAAGGCAAAACATGATTGAAACCTTTGAAGGAGATTCTATTCAAAGGAATGTGCAAAAGAAGGAGATCCTATTCAAAGGAATGTGCAAAAGGAGGAAATCCTGATCAAAGGAATGTGCAAAAAGAGGAGACTCTATTCAAAGGAAAGCATAAAAGCAGGAATGATGATTGTGGAAAGGTGCAAAATAGAAGAGATGCAAACACAAGACATACAAAATAAAGCTTCCATACAAAGATTACCAAATCAAACCACCATATGAAGAGTCACTGGTTGCTAAAGTACAGCATCATCCTAATTACCAAACACAAAAGGTATTATCACCATCCTAATTACCAAACACAAACAGTGCAATCCCAATATCACCTAAATTACCAAATACAAAATACCATCATTCTAGCCACTAAATGTCATATCCTCCTACGTACCAAGATACAAGGCCAAAACATGGCAATATCCTACAAATGCCAAACCAAATAGTCATCAGACAGAGCTAAATACGAAAGAAAGCATTCAAGCTTGAAGACTTGCAAGTCTCATCATAAGCTTGGCGTTGGGCCAAAATCAGAGTAGATTCCACCTCCAAACTAGTCAAGTCAGCGGTCGCCTTTGCCACACTTGCGGCCAAATTCTCAAGAGTATTTAGCAAAGAAGCACAGCGAACATAAATATCTTTCTCTTGATCAGCCAAGTTATCAAAGTCAAAGGATGGGCGCTGCCTCTCCATTTGCCCAATTACCCCCTCAAGCCAAGGACCAGAGTACTGATGAAGACGAAGTGCATGAAGATAATCCAGCAAAGGAGCCTTCTGCTCCCAAGAAAGTGCATCAACATCATGTTCAACAGAAAATTTCAGGATACGCAGCATGGTATGTAAGCCAATTTCTTTGAAAACGTGGGGAAGATCCTTGTTTGGGAGAATCAGATCAGGATGGGCATGGAAGAAAGAATGCAGCAAGGTCATGTCTTCATTACTAATGGGGTCCAAAAAGCGCAAAACTGAAAGCATCAAAAAAAAAGAAAGGGGAAGGTGTCAATGACTACAATATACAAGACAATGGGATGATTATGGTAGCAAATAAAAGAAAGAAAGGGCATACCTGAAGGAGCATGATCAGAAGAAGGAACATGAGCGGTAGGAGGAGCCACAGTGGCATCATTCAAAGGAACATCTTGCACCACAGGAACAGTGACATGAATTGGTTCACCAGGAACCTTCTGAGAATCATCAAGGTCAACAGAAGAAGCCACATCGACAGTATCAGTTGGTTGGATAGGATCAGCAAGGATGCTAGGATCTGGGATAACGGTGTCCTCATGAGCAGTAAGGTCGGCACCAAAATTGACCTCTGAAAGGAGAGCGTCTGTTGTAGGTGAAAGAGTCAAAGGAGTATCGTCGAAGCAAACTCCTTGGTCTATGTCCATGGGGTCAGGAGCTGCAATGGTGGCCAAAGGTTCAATACGCAAAGGAGAGCCTGTGTCGCCACTAGGAGGACCAGTCACAGTGCCAAAAGGGACGCTATCACCAGCATCAGTGGAAGGAGGAATGGTACGCTTACTCTGAGTCTTTGAGGATGGGGTAGGAACACGAGAAGTTTTGGGTTCGTCAACCGAAGTAGAACGCTTGAGCTTGGGAGCATCCGCTGCAAATACAAAGGCAAAATCATAGGATGCATGTTAGCAGCGAATATGACAGTAATAAAAGAAAGAGAAGAATAAGTGAATAAAGGAATAAGCTAAGAAGGTGGTACGGCTAAGCTGTTCAAGGATGGAACAAGGAATATGGCTCTTTGAAAGGAAAATGGGAAGGACCATCAGACACTCACCCCTGGGGGCCTTACCACTACTCCTTGTGTTTGGAGAATCGGCACAAGGAGACGGGGATGGATGATCTTTAGGAGGAGAAGTCCCAGCACTTTGCATGGAAGGGTCATCACTGGAGTAAAAGGAGGCCAGGGACTCTCCAACAGCATCACCACCATCACCTTCCTCGTCAGCCAAGTCAACATATTCAGGGGCAGAAGGAGCAGGTGAAGTGGGAGAAGCAGCACGAGCACGGAGTCGAGAGGAACGGCGAGAAGGGGCTACGGAAACAGAAGTTGCAGCACCCTTCTTAATTTTGGGAGGAAGGCTAGACGCCCTCTTCTTTGCAGGTGGATTAGGGTCAGGAGGTAAAGTACCAGAAGAAGAGGCCTTCTTCTTACCTTGTTTAGATGCTGAAGCAGAAGGGGAAGCCATGGGTGTCTTGCCTTTACGAGATGATGGGGTGGCTTCCACTGGACCTAAAAGAAAAGAAAAGGGAAGGAAGAAAGAGGCATGAAAAGTAGGAATCATATGTCGAAAGATACAGAAATGTTAAGTGAGAAAATCATGATGAAAGAAAATGCAGCAAGAAAAACGTACCTTTCTTGAAAGAAGTAACGTAGTAGGGGTCCATGAATGACACTGGCACATGAGCAGAAGTGATGAGGCTGGGAGTGGCTTCAAAACTTCGAAGGTGTTGGAGAATATCACAATGGAGTTTCAGCCAGCTTTGCAACACACCACCAGAATGATTCCTAGGAATGTAATGAGGCAATGGTTCAGCCGAATCAGTTTGGTCTTTAAAGATCACAGCATCGAGGGTCGCTTCGAAATCAAAAGGCATAATGTGAAGAACACAAGGGGGCTGATCCCACCCAAACTGGCGTGCCACTCGATCTGGTCTATAAGTGAAGGGCCAGAGGGCGCCCCCATGAGCACTCCTATTGTCAGTTGGTACGAAACCAGGAAGAAATCGAGGGGACAGAATCAAGTTCCAAAGGCTGGAAACACCCTCCTTTCTGTTCTTGACATCATTGCAAGAGGCGAATTTACGCCTATCCTTAGTATACAAATCATGAAGCAGCTCACCAGGAAAATTCAGGATAAAAGGACGGAAACAGAAACTCTTTTCATCATCAATAACATGAACTAAAGGGCGCCTCGGCCTCCCAATGGACCAGAACCAAGAATGAGGTTCAACAGGGTCAACACCCTCAGCATCAGTGGTGGAATCTTGGGGAACAAGCTTTTCAGGGCCATACCCAGGAAAACGTTCAAAGAGGAAGCCTTGGAGGAAAGACAAATCTAAGTAGCAGTTAATGGAGAAACGACCAAATGAAATACTCATCTGTTCAGCAATCTGATCTAATCTAGCATAAAGTCCACCCAAGTACAAAGAAGATAGAGGAAGCCTAATACCATCAGCAAGCATGCCAGCAAAAATAAAGACTGAATGGCTTACCGATTCCCAAGGGGGTCCAAGAAAGACATATCTGCTCAGCCAAAAGGCGACAAAAGCAACACGCCGAAGACGCTGATCGGTTACAGGGCCAGCTATGAATTCACCACCATGAGTGTCCCCAAAGAAGTAGCGAATCCAATTGGCAAATGTGTGCTTCAGGGACACCTTCTTGCTGACTCTTTGATTTCGAGGGATGAGATTACCAGTACCCCTGACCTTTTTGGAACCGCCTGATTCCCTCCTTTGCTGAAGAAGCCCACGAGAGTACTTGGCGCTGTCAATAATTGCCATTTTCAATTCCTTGGCCGTATCATAGAACCTCTCCTCAATGTCAGAGAAGGAAAGGTCACTGTCTCCAAAGGAAGGAAGTTTCAAGAGGACAACATCTTCCAATGTGGGGGTGAATTCACCCCAAGAAGTAATAAAAGTGTGAGTAGCAGAGCACCATCTCTGTATCAGCACATGCAAATCAGCAACCCTTTTGTTCCCTCCCAAGCCAGGGGACGCTCTTATTGCTTCAGCAATGCCTGTACGTTCCATAACGGCAATGAAGTCAGGATCAGTTTCAAACATTGAATCTACCCAGTCCTGCCAACCACCAGTTGCAGTTACCCTGGTATGAAAATTTGGCTCTGCCCAAGGAAATTCAGCACGAAGCAGTCGGGATCGGAGTAGAGAAGGACCAAGCAGCAAGTTATCAGGAAGAAGAGAGGGTTCAGTCTTCAGGTAAGCATTGGAGTCTTGGACCACAGTGGCCCCGGAAGGTGAACTGGAAAGGAGTCCTCCTGACTTAGGCGGACTCGGGAAAGGGGGAGCCAAGCGAGGAGTCTCCATCCATCTCCGATACCCCTGTTCAACTGGGTCCGAACGAGGAGGAGGAAGCTCAGCGAAGAAGGCAAAAGAAATGGGCTGGGGGCTGCCGCCGTCTCCGGCGATCAACTCCTCCTCAGATACATTGGAACCGGATTCCTCATCAGAACCAGAGGCGGTATGAGATTTCACCATGGCAGTAGAAGTTAAAAAAGGAAACAGGAAGGGATTTCTGCAAGAAAGAGAAGGGGAAAATCACGAAGGATGAGAGGAGGAGGAAATTTGAAATGAGAATGAGGTTGCATAGTGGGTAGTAACTGTTTTAAGTTAGTGGAGGCACAGTTATCGAACCCTGGCCACGTTCTGCTATCTGAAAGGACGTGGGTGATGGCTAGGAGTAGGTTTTGTATTTGAAATCACTAGGGTGTCCTTTCAAATACAAAGGGGGCTATTGTTCTGGACAGGAAAAAAGAAAATAAATTATATTGGGCCTCAGTCCATTAGGAGGCTAAAAGGCCAGGACTAATGATAAGCCCAAGGAAGAGAGGAAGTAACGAATTGAGGAACCAGATCAGAAGGAATCCTCCCCTTACAACCAAACCAGGATGAAAAGCGTCCCCTGCCTCCAGTACCTCTTTCCAACGAGGAAGCTGAACGAAGGAGTAGAGGCCCCCAACATTGAGCCTCGTGCCAGTCACTCAAAGTCACCATATATGGAAGCTTCATCATTTCACTCAATGCCAAATAAAGAAAGATGCTAATCTCTTTGTTTAAGAGAAGCTAATGATACGAACCAGTGGGCAATACATGAGCAGTGCAATAACCAGGAGGTTAAGGGATGGAAAAACTTGGAGATTAAGCTAAGGATGAAGTATAAAAAGGGGGTTAAGGCAAGAAGGAGGGGGCAAAGGACAACAGAATTAAGAAAAGTAATAGAAAAATATACACAACGACTCCAGAGAAGAGAGAAGGTGGAGGGAGATAAAAGAAAGGCGTCCCCCTGTTTTCCCTTCCTTTTCTTGCTAAGATATACCCCCCTTTATGTAAAGATCCCACCCTTGTACAAATATTGACAAAAGTAATCAAAAGAGGCCATCTACTTCACAAAGTCTACGAACCCAAATTGTATTTTTGCATTCGATTGTTTCATTGCAAAAATATAATTTTTCTTGGCAAAAACAAGTACCAAAGTACTGTCCTATAGCTTGAGGAACATATAAAGCTTGTTCTATCTATTTGGTTCCTTTGAGCCTACTCTACGGAGGATTAGTAGTTTAGTGATATAATATGGTATTTTATAAGTTATGCTTTGTTTGGTTACACGAGAGAGAGAGAGAGAGAGAGAAAATGAGAAGAGAGAAAATGTGAAGAAGAAAATGAGAAGAGAAATTATGAAGAGAAAATGAGTAGATTTTGTGGTTGTTTGGTTAGAGAAGAGAAAATGAGAAGAAATATGAGGGAGAGAAAAGTTGTTGTGTTAAGTGGAAGAGAAAAATGGGAAAAGAAAAACCAATAAATTTGTTAAAAGACAAATATACACTTATTTTACATAAAAAATAAATATATAATTTTATTTCTTAATAGAAAAACCAAATATTTACTGTTTGCTTTAATTTTTTTATATAATAAAAATCAATTAAAAATATTTATATAAAAAATTGTATCAAAATAAATTAAAAAAAACAACGTTGCAGTGCATTATGTTGCAGTGAGAAAAAACGTTGGTGTGTTAGCATTTAGCAGTGAGAAAACATTGAAGTGCAGTTCAAAAAATAAAAAACAAACGTTGTAGTGCGTTAGCAGTGAGAAAATAGCACGCGGCCCAATGCTCCCTCATAATCTCGCCTATACCGGGAAGAAAAATTTTCTCCGTGGGGCCCAGCTATTTTTTTCCCTCTCTCCATTTTCTCTCCGGTACCAAACAGGGAAAACTCAGTTTTCCTCTCATTTTTTTTCCTCTCAAATTCTCTTCCCCCAAATTCACCCCAACCAAACAAAGGCTTTCCTCTTCATCTAGGCAATCAAATTTTGGGACGAAGCCAATTTACGCTTAGTTGCCCACAACCTCTCATCGGCAAACTTGACTTTATCTTGTAGAGCTTGGGATTACGAATTTGAGGAAGGGATCGGTAAACAAAATATGCCACATTGGCCTTAGCAAGTAAGATGGTAGCCAACTCCTTGAGACATAAGCGTTGTTTGGAGATAGAGACCCCTGTTGCAGAATTTCTGCAAGTAAGGGGATGTTGGCAGTGGCTTGAGAGGAGTGAGAGAGCACATGGGCAAGAAGAGCGAAAGAGACCAGACTGACAAGAGTAGCAAGGATCAGCTTAGTTTTATTAAAAGTTAATCATAAACATCTTGATTCCTAGGTAGTCAATCCCAAATAGCTGAGCGGAGCGACCGTCCCCTAAAACGGGATAGCGGGATGGGTGGTGGAATGGCTGCTATTGAGACATATATTTATGCTGAAAAATAAAGATTTTATACTACACAAGTATATGCTGAAAACTAAAAATACCCAAAATTAAAATAGTTATCATATTTTAAAATTCAAATCCAATTAGAAAGAAGGGCAACACTCAACCATATCAAGTTTAAACCCTTATACAAAAACAGAAAATCCAAAATAAGTTGTATTACTATAATAGTTTATAAGTAATTCAAAACAATAATAAATAATTCCTTAATAGGAATCACTAGATGCATTTCCATAATCTTCCTCATCATTAGACTCCATTTCCACTATCTTCCTCATCACTAGATCTTGGCCGCTCATTAGCCGCAGACGCTTCAGCAACATCTTCCCATGTCAAGCCACCGTCACCAAAGACCGACTCTTCTTCTTCTTCATCCATTTCTCCTACTAACCACTCATTACTAGGGGTGTAAGTGATCCGGTCCGAGACCGTGAGACCGGTCGAATCGGATCGGACCGGACCAAAAAATACAGTTCGGTCTGATCTCGTAGTCCGATCCAGTCCCAAAATTTTTGGACCGTTGTTTCATGGTTCGTTCCACGATCCCAATGTTTTTGAGACCAGACCGGACCAAACCGCATACATAAAAACCTAACTCTAAGGGACATAGCTCTCACCAAACAGGCAAACACACATACAGCACACATCTCTCTCTCTCACGAAGCCCTCACACAGACGAAGCATCTCTCTCACGAAACCCTCACACAGACGAAAGTCCTCTCTTCACCGTCGTTCGCTCGTTGTCTCGCTGTCTCCGTTCGCTCACTGCCGCGGCTGTCCCGTTGCCGCCGCTCACTGACGCCGTTCCTCCTCTGATTCGTTCTCTCTCTCTCTCCCTCCTCCTCCGATTCGATTCCGCCACTCGTTCCTCTCTCTTCCTCCGATTCATTCTCTCTCTCTCCCTCCATGTGCCGCCGTCGGTCATTCCTCGTCGTCGCCATTCCTCTATCCCTCTCTCTACTGTCAATTTAATTTGATTTTGATCCATGGATTTTGCCCTAATTGAATTTGCCTAGATTAATTGATTTTGCCCTTTGTTGTTCAATTAGGTTTTGTTGCCTTTATTTCCAGCATTTTAAATTTTAATTTAATGGTCTAAATAGACCGGACCGGACCGAAATGGTCCGGATCAGACCAAAATGGTCCGGACCGATGCGGTCTGGTCCGATCCTTATACACAAAACACATCGAGACCGGACCGGACCATGTTAATTTGATTGGTCTGGTCTCCAATGTCCTTCAAAGACTGGACCAGACTGGACCGTTACACCCCTACTCATTACACTCATCAATGTTGCCTAGGATAATTGGATCAACTAGATCATGACTTTTATAACGATCCATATGAGGTTGATTATAATTTACAAAAACCAATTCTTGAAGCTTTTGATGCTCAAGTTTGCTCAATTTCTTAGAGTTAATCTATTTTAAAAATTATGAAAAAGTGATACTTTTAGTTTAAAATTATATAAATATATTTATATCACACTAACACTAAAACTAGAGTAAATCTTTTAACATTTACTTACTTCAAATGTGCTCTAGTTGTGTTCGCATTCAAATGAGCTACATGCATGTCAAGCTCAAAACTTTAATAGCAATCATTGCAAATCTGGAACATGTTTCTCAAAAAAATTCCACCATTCCGCTATAATTCAAAAATAAGGAATTAACATTGCCAATCTATCAAAAAATTAACTTAAATTAACAATAGCTAGCTTACCAAGAGCCATGATGTCCCTTTGTCTTATTGAACTATTCCCACTAAACATCTCGTCTCCCCTCCTATAGATGGACAATTGTTGTACTAAGTAGTCAATAACGACTTGTAGCAGTGCAATAGTGGAATGGTAGAGCGCAGTGATGACCGTTGCGACAAAAAATGAAGTCGTGTCGCAATTTCCCGTCGTTGTTGTGGTGGCCTCTTTTCTGCGTGATTCGTGGGTCGGTCGTGGGTTTAGCCTTGCAACAGGATGACATATAGGTTTTTATAAATAGGGAATTAGTTTTTTGATCCGCCTAGTTAATTAGTTAACCCCCTTTATTTTGAAAAAACCCTATTGACCTTACTAAAAACCAAACTACCCAAAATCCCCCTCTTTCTCCCTGCATGCAGCCTTTTCTTTTCTTCTTCCCTCTTTTCTTCTTCACGTTCCTCCTTCTTCACCTTCCTCCTCCACTCTTCATCAACACAAACCCACCTTTCTCATCCACTTCATCAACCCAAAGCAACCTTCATCCACTCCTTATTCAACAAAGGTTCGTCTTCTCATGCAAGTCATCATCAGCAAGCAAATGCAAAAAAATAAATAAAATTAGTAATATATATATAATGCAAATAAAAAACCAAATTTAACACGCTCACTGCACCCAGAGCGAGAGTACAAAAATTTAATTTTTGTACCCTCGCTGCACCCTCAGCGCCCTCGTTGAGGGTGCAACGAGAGTACATAAATTTAACTTTTGTACCTTCGATGCACCCTCGTTGAGGATGCAGCAAGGGTATAAAAATTATAGAATTTTGACACCCTCGACGAGGGTGCAGCGAGGGTACAAAAGTTAAATTTGTGTACTCTCGTTGCACCCTCAGCGAGGGTGCTAAATTTCTCGAATGTGGAGGACCACACCAGCAAAGAACGTACCTGCACTTCATCACCAACCGTTCGGAATGTGGAGGAGATGAAAAGGGTCAAAGGATTGCTAGGTAATGGTCCAAGACAAACCACCTCATAAGAGCTTACACCACAAGGGAGAAGGCAAAAGACATTGAACAATAAATAATGCCCTCAAAGTCTAATATATTTACAAAATGGTGAAAGGCTAAATTGGGCATTTAGGAGAATGTACAATGGGTTTAGAAGTTCTCCCTTTGTAAATTGTTTTAATATGATTTTAATATGAACACATGAAATCAAGCTAAGGAATATCCTAAATTAACTCTCCTTGCCAAAATTCATGAATTGTTTAATTAGATTCAATATCATATACCTTCACAACTACCGAAAAAGTAAAATTTATATACACCCCAGCGAAAATCAAGATCCATCTATAATCAAAACAAGGGCCAAACAATAAGTTTGTAACATTAAACCGATGAATATTGGATCAATATTATTTTTACTTACAAGATATTGGATCAATTATTACTTCTTACAAGTTCTATTTAAAACAGAGAAAAATGCAACTCGTACAAAAGCACTATTATCCGAACAAAAATAAAAGTAGAAAATAAGAATGATTTCTTGGTTGCTCTTCCAGTGATGGTGGTGGTATTTGAAGGAACTCCTTGCAACAATGTAGCACTTTGGAATTACTTGTAGCACATTCTTCATCAGGATTTGTTGTGGCATCAACAAAATATGAAGGAAATGACAAAGTTTCGCGAGGACGAAGTGCGTTTGAATAAGACATAATGCAAACATTGGATGATTCACATTCATATTCGCCTATTTCTTCAATCTCCATATTTTTTCCATGTGTCAAATTGTATCCATAAACCTTCTTTTCAGTAGCGAAAACCAAGCATTCACCATTCAAAATGCTATAGCCTATGAAAATAGGATTCTATTCCCTTGTTATCACCATTGCTTCCACTCTTGCCTTCATGATCATTCTCCACAAACTCGATTCGTAATCCATCAAAACCCATATGGTAAACACTGAATTTCCTAATACCACCAAGCATAAAGGCTGAATTTTACTGCCAACTTTTCCCCACCTAAAAATGCCCATGCAAAAACCAAACTTCATGTTTATTGGACATGTGAGCAAAAGACCAAACGCATATCAGAAAATTTGTTTTGTTGGTTGGACTATATTGTAATTTTTGACTCATGTTCTTTACATTGTTGGTGTTTCTATCGTTCTCATGTTTGGATCTCATTATAAAAAAGGGTATTTTAATCTATCTACAAATTAAATTAAATTTATTTATTATTACCTAATATCGGTTACATGCTGGTTCATAAGTCACTTAAGTATATTTTTTATGTTTCCCTATTCCAAGGGGATTCCAACGTGGGAAAAGTATTCGAGCATATGTCATGTCATTGCCATAAGTTGAAGGGAGGTCAAGTGAGCCACCCACCATTGGCAATATATTCAATTAAAATTATTTCTTTTTTTTTTTGGTCCATGACCGGAGTGTCCACCGCCGACCGCAGTGACTAATCTCCTCGCTGGCTTGTAGGCACCTCTAATGGGTGGGACAGCTGGCCCCGAGATTTAACGCTGCTGCATGCACAAGGCAGGATTCGAACACCTGACCTTGCTTAAGCGTGGATCAATCCCTACCACTGAACCACACGCTCGAGGTTATTTCTTTTTTTAAATGATTCCAAAGAAAACCATTATGTTTTACATTTTGGCGGATGTTTGATATACTATCACAATCATTTAGTTCTCAAAATTATATTATTATTTGCACTGCTACTCATATTGAATGCTTCTTAGTAACAATTGCAACATACTCACATGATGGTGAGTCCTACTCCTTCATCTCTTAAAAAATTAAATAAGTTAGAAGAGTATTTCAAAGGATCATTACGAACACCAATCACAAGTTTTATTTCAAAACGATGCTAACCTTTTTGTCCTTTGATTTACGCTTTTAATTTATTAGAGTTTTTTTTAAGTACGATGTTGTAGCAGGATTCTTCATTATTTAAGTATTTTGGGTTTGTTTGTGAGAAACATTCATTTTGAGTAGCATTTTGGTTAATAATATGATTTTGGGAACTATATGATTTTGATAGCATATCAACAAGTGCAAGAGTGTAACTTATTGGTTTTCTTTGGAATTGTTAAAAAATTAAGAAATAAATTGAATTCAGTTAATTGACAATAACGGTTGGCTTCGTTGATCGTCCTTCTACTAATTGCAACGGCGTGACTTAGGTTCGATTCATTTGGCCATGTTTTAAACCCCTTGAATGGTTTTTTCATTTGTTGGCAAAGTTTCGCAAGGACGAAGCGTGTTTGAATAAGGCATAATGCAGACATTAGATGATTCGCATTCGTGTTGGCCTATTTCCTCAATCTTCATATCTCTTCCACGTGTCAAATTGTACCCATAAACCTTCTTCTTAGTAGCGAAAACCATGCATTCATTATTCACAAGGCTACAACCTGTGGAAACATGATTCTATTTCATTATTCCCATCATTGCTTCCCCTCTTGCCTCCATGATCATTCTCCACAAACTCGATTCGTAATCCGTCAAAACCCATATGCTGAACACCGACTTTCCTAATACCACCAAGTATAGAGACTTAATTTTACCGCCAACTTTTCCTCACCTAAAATTGCCCATGTCAAAGCAACAATCATCATCAGAACCCCTCTTTGCTTCTTTGGGTCGCCGTAACATTCTTGATATGCCATTTTTATAATTAAATGACGCAATGAATTTCCTAAAATAAGGGTTGCTTTTGGTAAAGGAAGGAGTACAATTTGAGATGAAGTGAACGGTTTCATTGTAGCACACAAGCATGTCAAATCTCAAGTTCCTTGGACCGGTAAAGAAACACGAGTCCACTAATCTCAACACACGTTCTTCAGACGAGAAAACTTGGCAGTTCAAATACGTAGACCATTTTGGTAATAAAAAAGAAACACATTAAAGCTTTTTGAGTCACAGGCAAAAACAAGTTTGAGATTAGCATCTAAACATTTTAGCACTTCATCAAGGTTAGGAATTGGGAGATAAGATCGTGTTGCTGGGTTGATATCAAACAATTCAACTACTTGATTCATTGTCAAAGCCCGACACAAAATCAATCCATTGCTAGATGCTAGAGTATTGGCAGAGTAATTTACCATGAACTCCAAAGCAACATTAGGCACCCCAGCACATGTCTCCTCTCTAAGCAAAGGGTGTAACTTGATATTGCAACCTAACTTTTAAACAATACTTGGTTGAATAAAAAGCAACAATCATCTTTAGTTAATGCATTGTTGGCTTGATTTTAAATTTTAATGCAAAGTAGGTTTCTTGTGAAGACTCTATGAACAACTTATCAATGCACTTAAACTTGTCAATTGCTTTTACTGGTAGCCTTGAAAATATTTCAAGCAACATTATGTCCTAGAAGGAGATTCCCATAGTCAGATAAGATGTTTAGGAAGCAAAATCAAAAATTTCAAGAAATTTTAACGAAGAAGAAACAACAATATAGGTTTTGTGAATATATGAATATTAAAAGTTTTTATATAGGCTTCAAAAGATATATTATATGCCTTAGATATGTATTTATATGGGCTTCACACAACCTATAATCTCATCTAAGGCATATAGTATATCTTCTAAAGCATATATAGTGACTATAAGTATTCATATATTTGCACAACTTATAATGTTCTTCTTTCTTCGTTAAAATTTCTTGAAAGTTTTCGATTTTGCTTCCAAAACATCTCATCTGACTATGAGAATCTCTTCCCAGGACATGTTCCTTGAAATATTCTCAAGGCTACCAGCAAAAGTAATTCACAAGTTTAAGTGCATTGATAAGTTATCCATAGAGTCTTCACATGAGACCTACTTTGCATTAGAGCAAGCTAACAAAGCATTAACAAAAGATGATTGTTGTTATTTTATTCAACCAATAATATCAAGTTACACCCTTTGCTTAGCTTGGATAGGAGACATACGCCGATGTGCCTAATGATGCTTTGGAGTTCTTGGCAAATTACTCTGCCTAAACTCTAGCATCTAGCAACGAATTGATTGTGTCACATGACGACAATGAATCAAGTAGTTGATGTGTTTTATCAACCTAGTGACACGATTCTATCTCCACATTCCTATCCCTGAGGAAGTGCGGAAATGTATCGATACTGATCTCAAACTTGTTTTTGAATGTGACTCAAAAGACTTTAAGATGTTTCTTTTTTTAACCCAAAATGGTCTTCATATTTGAACTGCTAAGTTTTCTCGTCCGAACAAGGTGTGTGGAGATTAGTGGACTCAAATTTCTTTAATGGTCCAAGGAACTTGAGATTTGACATGCCTGTGTACTACAATAGAGCCATTCACTTCATCTCGGATTGGTCTACTTCCATTGCCAAAAGAAACCCTTATTTTAGGCCAAACATTGTGTCGTTTAATTATGAGAATAATATGTCAAGAATGTTACGGCTGCCCGGAGAAGCAAAGAGGGGTTTTGATGATGATAACTAATTTGACATGGGCATTTTTAGGTGGGGAAAAGCTGGCAACAAAACTCAGCTTCTATGCTTGGTGGTATTAGGAAAGTCGGTATTTAGCACATGGGTTTTGAGGGATTACGAATTGAGTTCGTGAATAATGATCATGGAGGCAATAGTAGAAGCAATGGTGGGACAAGTTAATAGAATCCTATTTTCACAGGCTATAGCGTTTTGAATGGTGAATGCTTGGTTTTCGCTACTGAGAAGAAGGTTTATGGATACAGTTTGACACATGGAAAAGATATGAAGATTGAGGAAAAAGGCCAACACAAATCTGAATCATCCAATGTCTACATTATGCCTTATTCAAATACGCTTCATCCTTGCGGTACTTTGCGAACAAATGAACAAAATCATTGAAGGGGAGTCCAACGTGATCAAATGAATCAAACCTAAGTCATGCCGCTACAATAAGTAGAAGGACGATCAACTAAGTCAACCCTTATTGGCAATTAATTGAATTCAATTTATTTCTTTACTTTTTAACCATTCAAAATAAAACCAATAAGTTACACTCTTGCACTTGTTGATATATTATCAAAATCATACAGCTCCCAACATCATACTATTAACCAAAATGCTACTCAAAATGAATGTTTTCGAGAACAAACCCAAAATAGTTAAATGATGAAGAATTCTGCTACAACATCACTAAAAAAACTCTAATAAATTAAAAGAGTAAATCAAAAGAAGAAAATGTTAGCATAGTTTCAAAATAAAACTTGTGATTGGTCTTCTTAATGATCCTTTGAAATACTATTCTAACTTATTTAATTTTTTAAGTGATGAAGGAGCAAGACTCGCCATCATGTAAGTATGTTGCATATATGATTAAGAAGCATTTGTTATGAACAACATTGCAGTTATTAGTATAATTTTGAGAACTAAAAGATTGCAGTTATTAGCATTGCAGTTATTAGTTCTCCATATTCATGATGAATCAAAACTGGCAGAGAATATTGAAAAAGGTTTGGTCCCTAAAGAAACCTAAAAAACTATGTGGCAGAAGGGGAAAGGAAAACTGCATCAGGACGATGAATGGCAGACTGCCACACCAAGGAAAGAGAGAAAACATAATACTCAGAGGCTAGTGGCAAAGGAGGGGGATGCTGGTTCTAGTGTGTCAATCCCCGACCATGGGTAACTTGGCAACATGGAATATAGGGGGGGGATTCATAATCCCCAAAACCAAGAGGAAATAAAGACAGTATGTATGTAGGAAGTGCAGTATCGGCTTATTTGTTGCTATTGAAAATAAACTAAAAGTGAATAGTTATAATTCTATAAAGAATAAGCTTTCTCCTGGTTGGGGATCCTATGTTAGTTTGAACAATAATCATAAAGGCAAAATCTGGCTCATTTGGAAGCTTGATTTGTTTGAAGTGGTTATTGTTGCTAATACTGCTCAGTTAGTTCATTGTTTAATACATCAGAAACATGGAAATATCAAATTCTATCTTTCTGTTGTTTATGCTTTTAATGATGCTGCCAGAAGGAAGGGATCTATGAAGGATGATTTCTAATATTAGTTTAACCATGACTGACCCCTGGATGATCATGGGAGATTTCAACTGTAAATTGGAAGTAGAGGAGAGACTAGGAGGGAATCCAATTAACGCAAATGTTATGGAGGATTTCGGGGAGTACATTCAGAATTCTCAGATTCAAGATATGAAGTATAGAGGATGCTATTATACTTGGGATAGCATGCAAAAACATGGTGATAAAATCTTCAGTAAGCTAGACAGAGTAATGATTAATGAGAAGTGATTGCTTCAATGGCCAATTACTGAAACAAATTCTAAGATTGTGGAATTTCATGGAATCAAGAAGTTTAGATAACCAAAGGTTCATTTAAGTACTTTAATATGTAGAACCAGGACCTAACTACATGGAGATTATTAGATCTGTTTGGAGTCAGCAAATTCAGGGTTATAGTTTGTATAGAGTGATGAAGAAGCTTCAGATTTTAAAGCATCATCTAAGCAAGCTCAATAAGGAAAATTTCTAAAATATATACAAGAAAGAGGTTGAATTGAGATGCCAATTGGATTTGGCTCAGAAGCAACTTCACCAGAATCCTATTGATATAGCCAACTACAAATAGCTTAGAAAGAAATGTTCTTGAAGTATCAGCAATATAGAAAACAAATGAGGCTTTCCTTAGACTAAAAGCAAAAGAGAACTGGATCAAGAATTAAGATCAGAATAATGCTTACTTCCATGTTGTTCTGAGGTAAAAACAATATAGAAAAAGAATCTTGAGCATCCAAGATGAAGCAAGAAAAACTTGGAATTCTCATGATGAAATATGCATAGTGTTTGAGGACTACTACAAGAATCTATTATCTGGTCAGACAAGGCAATGGAGAACAACTACTGAAGAAATACATGCTGGCAAATGTTTGACAATTGAGCAACAATTGAATCTAATCCAACCCTTTACAAATGAAGAGATTAAAGAAGCAATTTTTTCCATTCCTATTGATAAAAGCCCGGGACCTGATGGTTATGGCTTTGGATTTTATAACTTTCCATTAACCTTGGTGCCTAAATCTGACTATCCAAATACTGCCAAAGATTTCAGGCCCATAGCTTGCTGTAATACTCTCTATAAGTGTGTATTGAAGCTCATGTATATGAGATTAAATAACATTCTCCCTAAAATAATAAGTGAGAACCAAGCAACTTTTATTAAAGGGAGAAGCATTTGTCATAACGTCTTGATTAGTCAAGAGTTGTTGAGACTATATGAAAGACAACATGTGTCTATAGATGCTTGATTAAAGTGTATATAAGGAAAGCTTATGATATGGTTAGTTGGCACTTCAAAGAGAATATGCTTGAAACCTTAAAATTTCCTAGACAATTCATCATTTGGATCATGACTTGTATTTCCACAGTTTCATTCTCTTTGTCTTTAAATGGAGAAAATTTTGGAATGTTCAAAACTAGTAAAGGCATAAGGCAAGAGGACCCAATTTCCCCTTTGTTGTTTGTGATGGTAATGGACATGTTCACCAGAAAACTAAAAGTTCCTTCAAAGAATCCAAAGTTCATATTTCATCCTCTAGGCAAGGAACTACAGTTGACTAACTTAGCATCTGGAGATGATCTAATGATGTTTTGTAAAGGAAAGTAGAAAGTGTTACAATCCTTTTGGAAGCTTTGAATCAGTTTTCACAGGATTCTGATCTCTTTGCCAGCCAGGAGAAATCAAATGTGCACATGGCTGGGATCAAACAACAAGAATCATGCAGATCTTAGGATTTCGAAGAGGTACTTTTCCATTTAGATATCTTGGTTTCCCTCTACATGCCAAGAAGTGGTATGTGCAAACCTATCAGATTTTGGTGGATAAAATCACTAAGAGGTCAAAGTTGGACTACAAGGAATCTATCATATCAAGGAAAGACTCAACTAATAAACTCTATACTTCTATCTAAACATACCTACTGAGCCTTAACTTTTATTATTCCTAAGAACGTAATCAAGGGAGTAGAGAAAGTGTGCAAAGATTTCTTGTGGGGGTAATGATCAAGATAGCAATGCTCATGGAATGATTAATTGGAACTTGATATGCAGATAGAAAATTAAAGACATGGTGGATTGAATGTTCAAGATTGTAAAATTTTGGAAGATGACTGTTGTTGGCATGCAAATTTGGCAGTTAGCAACAAAGAAGGACATTCTTTGGGTCAAGTGGATCAATAGCATCTATTTAAAAGATCAAGACTTCTAGCAGTATTAATTAAAAGGAAGTAAGAGCTAGCATTGGAAGAAAATATTGAAAATCAAGGAAAAGCTGAGAGCAGGTTTCCAGGCTAATATCTAGACTGGCACACCTGATGATGGAAGATACACAATTCAAAGTGCCTACAAATGGCTCAAAGACCCATAAGATAGATTTCACATCCACAAAATGATTTGGAATTCTTTTCAGTTCCAAAGCATTGTTTCATCACTTGGCTTATGGCCCTTAATCTGTTAAGAACAATAGATAGATTGCAAAAGTTCATGGCTATTCAAAAGGATTTCATTTTGTGTGGTGATTTCAATGAAAACAGGAACCATCTCATTTTTAGTTGCTCTTGGTCTTCAAAGTTTTAGAGAAGGTTTGCAATTGGGTTGGACTAAATAGTTGGCCTACAAGGAACAATCTATGGAGTCATTGGATTATGCATACTTTCCGCCAAAATATGATTAGAAGGAGAATGATTTGGGCCTTTTTTGCTACTTGTTTATATCGTTCTTGGCTTGAAAGAAACAGAAGGATTTTTCAACAAATGAAGAAGCAAATAGGAGAAATTTTTGTGATTATTAAGAGAGAAATTGCTATTAGGATAATGCACAGTTTTCCTAGAGTAAACACTTGGAGAAATCCAACCTTAGTGCATAGAATTTTAGCTGAATTATAATTTTATATTGTTTTGGACAATTTTAGAGTTTTGAACTCTACATATTACGTGGCAAAGCTCTAAGATTGGTCTTTTGGTTGTAATTATATTTGTTAGTGGGAATGAAGTTTTCTTCAACCTAAAAAAAAAGTTTTGGACGAGGGAGGCTCTCCCCGTTCCCAGGGGATTCTGACATGAACCATAGGGCTCGACCTAAGTCATGTCGTAGCTAGCCAAATGTAGGAGTGACCAAGTTAGCCAACCACCTATTGGCATCAATTCAATTCCAATTATTTCCCATTTTTAATGATAACTCCATAGAAAATCATTAAAAATTACATCATGACAAATATATGACATTCTATTTCACGTGATAGTTAAAAAAATTATCCATATCAACTATACGTCGCTATATAAAAGGATTAAAAATCCTTCTCTAGAATCACAGAAGAAAAAAAATGTACATTAGTACATTAAAAAGACTCATGGCATACTCTTGATGCAATTTTGAGTGTGGATAATGGTTTAGGAGAAGAAATGAGGCTACGATTTGAAGATTTTAGGGACAATATATTTTGCAAAAATAAGGTTGTTTCTAGGATATACTTAATTTAAAAAATAATAAGGAAAAAGAAATCACCAAGTTCAAGAAGTAAAAGAAAAATTACTCTTGACAACAGCAAATGCCTTCATAAATGCATTCCCAGGCTGCAAGACAATGGCTCTGCTGAAAAACACATAAACCTTAGCAACTTACTTAGTTCATAAAAATACATACGAGTAGATAAAAGATTTTAATTTGTTAATGATATATAGAAACAAAATATATTTTGAACCAATAGGTTTTGTGATAGTCCAAATGCCTAAGTTTAACATCACCAATAGTTTCATATTTTAGAAAATCAATAGTTTTGTTTTATTTTCTTATCCATGCATGCCAATTACGATTGGTAACAAATTATCATATCAGAGGGAATGAGTGCATAATAGGGAGCATACATCAAGGTATAAATATATTTGACAACAGATTCATATCTCTGCCTTCGTGACTTATGCTTGTCTTCAGCTTCTTCTGACTGCAAGATTCTTAGTAGACTCATCCAATGCATAATGTAGTTCAGCTTGCGCCAAACACACCCAAATTCAACTAGCAAACAATTTCCATCTTCATTGCTTTGTTGCTTTTTGTGTATATCACAGACGTCACCAAATTCCTATGACCTCTGAATTCCTTTCCACCAACATCAATAATCTGAAACATAATGAAAGGCCTTTTAGACTGCTGATACAAAAATTGCTTAGAAATGAAAAAAGAGACAGACACACATTAACAAAAACAAAATATACCACATCTGAAATCTAGTTTTGATTAAAAAGGACGATGATAATTATACAAATTTATTATACTATGAAAAAAACTATATGATTAGGCAAACGGTCCTTTTTTTTTTAAAATGAGGCAAAAGGTCCTTTAAAAGTAGCAATAAAAAACGAATGCATTTTTGAGTGCTATAATATCATAATTGATGTTAATAAAAGTCGAACACAATGAACATCTTGATTCATACACATAATATATTCATTAATGAAATTCCTTAACGGTTATTATATTATGAAAATTTAGCTTTAAGTCCATATCGTTATTCAAGAGAAAATAAAGTCAGTCAAACGTCAATGACAACAACAAAGCCATTCAAGGGGATTCCAATGTGGTCAAATGATTTGAACCTAAGTCACGATGCTGCAATAAGTAGAAGAACGATCAAATAAGCCAACCCCTATTGGCAATCAATTGAATTCAATTTATTTCTTCATTTTTTTTAACAATTCCAAAGAAAACCAATAAGTTACACTCATGCACATGTTGATATACTATCAAAATCATATAGTTTCCAAAATCATACTATTAACCACAATGCTACTCAAAATGAATGTTTCTCGCGAACAAACCCAAAATACTTAAATGATGGAGAATCCTGCTGCATGCAACTTCGCTAAAAAAATTCTAAAAAATTAAAAGAGTAAATCAAAGGATAAAAATGTTAACATTGTTTCGAAATGAAACTTGTGATTGGTCTTCTTGATGATCCTTTGAAATACAATTCTAACCTATTTAATTTTTAAAGTGACGAAGGAGGAGGACTCACCATCATGTAAGTATGTTGCATTTGTTATTGAGAAGCATTCAATACAAGTAGCATTACAGTTAATTAACAGTATAATTTTTTGAACTAAACAATTGTGATAGTATATCAAACATATTCTAGAATGTAAAACACTAAAACTAATGGTTTTTTTTAATCATTAAAAAAAATATAATTTTAATTGAATTTATTGATGTGGTTGGCTCACTTCAACGCCGTTCTGTTCATGAGCTATAGAGATCGAACCAAGTCATATTGTGTTAGTTATCAGATGCATGAGGTGACCAAGTGAGCCTACCTCCCATTAGCATGCATCAATTCAATTCATATCAAATCATATTTTAATTTTTAATTTTAACAATTCCAAAAAAAAAAATTAATCATTAAAGATTGCGTCATTGCATATTTGACATACTATGTCACAGAGATAATTAACTACAATTACCACATAAAACAACTAAGAATCATTCTCCAGCATCACACACCCAAAAAAAACCACAAATAAAAACAAATCGGAGAAAAGCAATCCTTCAAACATAAGTTTTACAACACACTTGAACAATCAATATAAAAGAAAAAAATAATAACCTATAGAATCACAAAAAAAAAAAAATAAAAAATAAAATTCGACGCATACAGATCAGATAAAAAAAATCTAGTGATGAGAAACTCACATTTCTATCCAGCGGTTGCAAAGAATTATTGGAATTGAATATCAACTCTAATCCCTTTACGTAGGCTTAAGAGCAGCCGGGTTGCAAAGAAATGAAAGAATTGAAGATGATCATCACTTATTCACCTCTCAAAGCAGCAGTTAGGGTGTTATAAACTTTTACGTAAAACTGAAAACAGTGGGCAAAACAGTGGGCACGAGAGAATGAGAAATGATTAGTTTTTTGTTGTGCAGCAGAGTAGTATTAGAGAAGCTATTTATACTACTACCACTTTGCCCTAAACATAATAAATACTCCCTTGGTCATTCAATACTCCCTCCCTCGTATCTTCATTTAGATTTTTTATTTTGTGTCAAATAAGTTATGTTTATTTATAAACTCAATATTCATTTATACTTTTTTTCAAATATACTCTTATTTACAGTATTTTTTTTCAATATAATCTTAATACATTTATTATTACTTTCTTTTCAATATAATCTTCATGCATTTATTATTACTCTCTTTTTTTTTGTTTACATGGGAGGTCTGGGACTAGAACCCATGACCTGGGGAGGGGGAAATCCTAAATGTCCCTACAGCCACCAACTGAGCTGTCTTACGCGGACATTATTACTCTCTTTTCAATATAATATATTAATCTTCATACATTTATTATTATTACTCTCTCCTATTATTAATTGAGGATAATATAGTCAAAATAAACCAAATGCTTACATCATTTACTCATTTTTTAATCTATGTGCTAGAGCCTAAAAACACTTAATTAATTTATGGGACGTAAGGAGCACATCATAGTATGTACACCCTTCTGTTTGAAATATAAGAAGAAAAAATATATATATTTATCTTGGTTTAAAATACAAGTAAAACTAACTCATTTTTTAAAATTTTGTTTCATACCTAACGTCACTTTCTTAAAACATCTTTAGAAAAGTGTTATCTTATTTAATTTTTGTTTTATTCTCAATGTCATTTTTCTAAAATACCTCTATTTTCTTATAAATTTGAAAAAAAATTAAATACAATCAACTAACCTTCTTAATAAACCTTTTTAATAAACGTGAAATTATTATTGTTGATTATAATTCAAACCAGTACTCCCTTCGATTCTATATGTAAGATTTATTTGAATTTTCATTTTTTGGTTTGCACCCTAGTATCCAGTCAACTGGGCCGACTAATATATCCAGTTCGAGGGGGATCTCGAGGTTAAGGTTTTATTCATCTGCCAACGTTGTGAATTTTTATTTTCACTTTAAAAGATAGTTAATTTGTTAGTAAGTTTGAAAATGTGAATATTTAATACTCCATCCGATCCTTATTATAAATTCGTTTGACTAATTTTCACATTTTTTTAAGAAAGTTAATTAATATTGTTAGTGGTATTGGAAATGTAAATATTTGGTATATTTTTTCAAAAGTACCCCTATAATTATTGTGAAGGATCTAAAAAGTGTTGAGTAAATAGGGTGTTTGTGAAAAAGAAGTAATTAATGCCACTGAAAATTGGAAGAGGGCTTATATTAAGGACAAAAAAAAGTCTTCAAAAGGAGCTTATATATAGGACCAGAGGAAGTATATTTTTTCAAAACTATATCGCTATAATTATTATTGAGACTCTAATAAATAAATAAATAAGGGTGCTTGTGAAAAGAAGTAATTAAATGCTATTAGAAATTGAAATGAAGTTTTATAAACAAGACCAAAATAAAAATTTTAAATAATTTTTATATATATAAAACCGGAAGGAGTATATTATAAGAAATCAATGAAGGTACTGCCTCGGATTTGAAATATAAGAAAAGAAAAACATATTTTTTTTTTTTAAAAATATAAGCAAAAGTAACTAAAATTTTTTAAATTTTGTTTCCTTCTCAACACTACTTTCTTAAAAAATACCTCGAAATTTGTTATCTCATTTAATTTTTGTTTCATTCTCAATATTATTTTCCTAAAATACTTCTATTTTTGATAAATTTGAGAAAAATTAAATATAATCAACTAACTTCCTTAATAAACATGATTTTAGTCTTATTTTGCTTATATTCTAAACCGGAAGGAGTATTAACATTTCTTGAACCTTTAAAAAGATATTTTAATATTACAATTTTGCCATCTTAATTTGCATTGAAAATTAAACAAATGTAATTACATTAATGAACAAATGTCAAATAAGTGAAAAGATTAATAAATGTCTCTTATAAAATACAATGTGACTTATAAATAAGATCAAAAAAATTCTAAAACATGACTTATAAATAAGATCAAAGAAAATAATAGGTTTATTTTACATTTTAGTCCCTGAACTTAGGTGCTCTTTTGGAATTGGTCCTTAAACTTTTTTTAGATGCTTTGGGTCCATGAACTTTGTTTAATTTTTGGAAATGGTTCTTTCATCACTCAAGTAATGATATAGCTGACGACAGGTCACGTCACTTTTATAATATCGACGAGTAACGTGTTATGTAGGGTCACGGGACACTACATGATTTTTTTTATTAAATAAATAATTTTTTTAAAAACTTATTAAAAGATTCGATTTTCTTTAAGAAATACAATTTTTAATTATTTTTATTAAATTTGAATTTTTTATTTATAAATTAACGTGGCATCATCTGGCATGTTACTTATTGATGTGGCGAAGGTGACGTGACATATCTTCGGTTATATCACCACTTAAGTGATAAAAGGACCATTTCCAAAATTTGAGCTAAGTTTAAGAACTCAAAGTATGGAAATAAAAAGTTTAAGCACCAATTCCAAAAGAGCATCTAAGTTCAGAAACTAAAAACTTAAATAAGTCAAAATAATATATACGAATTAGAGGATAATTATGTAATTAGAATACATGTGATCCCACCGTATCATAGACACCAACTTGAATTTTTTTTTTTTTTGAAGGTACACCAACTTGAATTAAGATCTTTTCCAATTCATTCTTTTAAAAAAAATCAATTTCCCACATTCAAAAGCTATTATGTTTTTAATAATTTTTAATTTAATATTTTAACTTATTGCAAAATTATTTAAGTATTGAGATATTGTTTATTTACTTAAGAAATAGAGAGGATCTTACATTCTTACTTATACCTACTTTTTGTTGGGAGATAATTTATTTAATTTTTGTACTTGTTTTTTGTATGAATCATTTTATTTTCAAATTTTTTTGTTTTAGACCCTAATGTGTCTCACAACAATACGTGACATGTATTATATTCATTTTTAACATGAACAATTTTGATATTGATACATTATCGATAATGACCAAAACAAAAAGTTTGATGTATAAAAAAACCAAAACGAAAGAGAAAAAAAACATAGTAATTGAAATCAAAAGTAATTACATTTGTAAGGAAAAAAATGGTCACTACTTTAGCAATTAATTTTCATGTTAAAAAAGCTCACATGATTATATATCAAGTCTTACGAATTGGGAGTTGAAGATTCAGGGTTCGATCCTGGGCGCCACCATTTGATGAATTTAATTTTCTTTCCTCTATCCTTGTAAATATTTTTTCTTTAGATTACCTATCCAAAAATAAAGAAAAAATATTTAAACCTATTATACATGTTAATTATTATAAATTATTATTTCCCGACAAATATAGTTTTTTATGCTATCATTATTATCATTATTATATTATTTAAACAAATAGAAAAAAATAGGTTATGGCAATGTAAGTAAATGTTTTTTATTTTGTTAGTGTATCTTTCACCGATCGTGATTTATGTCATTGACTTTTAAATAAAAATAATGTAAATGAATAGTGGATGATGTATCAATAGTATAAAAAACTTTACACATTTATTATATAAAAATTATGTTTATTTATGATTTTTGTCCTTAAAAGTTCTGCGTATTCTGATTTTAGTCCCTATAAGTTATTTTGACATGGACTAATCCTTAATTTTTCAAACGAACATTTTGGTTTTGGTCCCCTCCATTAGAAAAAATCAGTTATTTACTGACATGGTTAACGAAAACTCACACCAGCAGCCACATGGTGTGAATATAATTAGGTTAAATTAGGTTGAATTAGGTTAAATCAATTTAGGAAAAAAAATCAAAGACAATCTAAGTCAAAACTCAATCAGCTTAAATCAATTTAGGAAAAAAATCAAAGGAAATCTAAGTCAAAACAATCTGATTTAAAACCGGTTGATTTGAGATTTTCCAACAATCAATTACAACAAAACTGAATATTTTCTTTAAAATAAGAAACAAATAAAGGCTAACAAATTTGAGGTTCACAGATTTGACATAATCACGGAGGATGAATATATGAAATTGAAATCATTAACGGATGATTAAGAATCACTAAGAAAATAACGAGTTGACATAATGGGTTGCTTTGTCCATTTTGAGCTAGTCCATTAAAGGCTAAGGCTCGATGGAGCCAAATCAAAAGAGTTCTGGAATTTAAATCTCATGAATTATTTATAATTTTTTTTTCACATACTTTTAAATCTCATTTCTTTTTTATTTTTGTTTTCTCTACTTTTAAATCCTATTCTATCTCCAACTTTTATTTCTTCATTTAACTTCTCCCAAATCTTCCCATTCTATTTAAGGTTGGGTTAAATTCGTTAGAATTAAATTTTTTTATGTAAAGGGTTAGGTTTATTATTTCTAATAGTTCATTTATACATACCTAAAATAATGAAGATCTTGGAATTGAAAAAGGATTCCGACGAAGAACCAATGTCAGAAAATGAATTTTCAACACTGTGATGGACTAGACCCCAGGCCGAGATCACAGGGTATCGGACCCTATCCAGCCGAGGTCATTCTCCTCGACCACCTATACTGACAGGCCGAGATCGATGCCTCTCAGGCATGCAGGCACAGCCTAAACGAGCCGATCTCGTTCCCCCAATACGGCTCACACGTTCCTAAAGCCAACAAGGACACGATATTGGCCGTGTGTCATCTCGGTCATATCCTCTTAAGGCTCGTAACGGGCTGGATCGCCTGGGCCACAACACCGCTGGCCCATTAGGGGATCCAGCCACCCCTATAAGTAGTACAGTGCTACATGGGGCTCAGGTACGCTCTCTAAACCCTAAGTTTACACTGCACACACAGTGATTAGGGCATCCCATGTTATCCTACTGATACCTGTGAAACTCAGATAATCATATAGCAAATCTAGGTCAAACCGCCTCACTAGGTCTCTCATTGTGGCCTTAGTGAACGACCTGATCTAGAACAAGACATTGGCGCCGTCTGTGGGGACGGTAAACTTCGATTCCCACCCTCACCAAACTCACGATGGAAAACGTAGAAGGAGACCGCCACCCACGCAGAGAAAGGGGACGTCCGCCCAGAGCAGTCGCCATACCGCCACGGGGAGCAGACCTCCGTCAGCGTCTCCGGGCAAACAGGGCTATCCAACAGCAGCCACTTCTTGAAGATCAGCCTACTGTTGAGGTCCCGCTTCCGAATCAGCCCCTACAAGTGGCAGATCCAGTTCAACCAGCGCAGCCACAACCTGCAGTGATCCCATCCCAAAACCATCTCACGCACACGCACAACGGCCCCTACACCGTGTATTCAGGAGAATCGTCATATCAAGGCGTGAATGGGGGGGAAATGTTCCACGTCAGCAGTTGGATCATCGCATGGCAGCATACTCCAACCATGCAGAGAACGCATCACCCTAACGTCAGGGTAATAGAGGACATGAGAGTTCTGCTGGCGGCTCTCATCGATCTCGCCGATCAAGCTCGTCTTCTCGGCGACGAGATGATGAAATCTTAGCCATGATGCGCATGCAGATGCGGATTATGGACCAACAGGGTCGGGCCATCGCTGATCTGCAGCAGCAGTCCATGGCGCGTATGGCCGAACGAGCCCTGCCGGCTCCGTTTCAAAGTTTGGAACCCGCGGTCGAACGAGCCGAGCTCCAAGCTCCGACACAAAATCTAGTTCATGAGGCTGAACGAGCATTGTTTATGGCTCCAGCGCAGAATACTGAGCAAAGGGTCGAACGGGCACCGATAATGGCTCCGACACGACAGGATCCACCTCGATCATTACCAAGCAGTGGCTCTCTCAGGAGGGACGAGATCACACTCCCTCCTCCGCCACCCCTGAATCCGGACCTAGAGCCCGAACAGGAGCATCCTGGTCACCCTTTTACTCCGTATATAATGGCGTTCGAAACTCCCCAGGGATTTCTCGGACCCAGCAATATTAAGAGATATGATGGTCTCTCTGATCCTAATGATCACATTCTGGATTTTGAGGGGGCAATGAACTTTTATGGAGGGGGAGATCGGATGAAATGTAGAGCGTTCTCCATGACCCTACAAGCACCAGTCCTAAGATGGTACGCGTCTCTCCCTCCGAATTCGATTAATTCATGGAAGGAGTTGAAAAGGGTGTTCCTGAATAGGTACACCGCCAGCTGCATTCAGCCCAAGTCGGATCACACGCTGGCAACGGTGACTCAAAAGCCAGGAGAGAGCCTAAGGGATTATCTCAACCGTTTCCACCACGAGTCGAGTTCTATTCCCAATCTCGAACCAGGGGTGGCTGTCCTGCTCTTTACCCAAGGATTGGCCCCAGGCGATTTCAGGAAAGCCCTATCGGAAAACCACCCCGAGATATGGCCGAACTCCGGCAGCGTTCTAATAAGTTCATCAATCTGGAGGAATTTGACATAGGACAGTCTAGTAGGCTGGCCCGTAACCCAGACAACCTCGGACAGGAGGAACATTCTAATCCTCGAGGACGGTCTCGCAGGGAAGACAGAGAAGGACGACGACCCCCTCCACCGCCCCCACAACCTCTTCCTAGGAAATTCAACACCTACACTCCGCTCAATGCGCCTAGATCTCAGATTTGGAAGGAGACGATGCAAACTAATCTCAGGAATGTGGGTAGGCCACCCTATCTTAGGAATCAAAAGCACGTGAATAGGAACAAATACTGTGATTTTCACGAAGGTTACGGCCACAACACTGACCAATGTACTTGGCTCCGGGATGCCATTGAAGAGTTAATCCGCGAGGGGAAATTGCAGCGTTACGTAAAGGAGGCAATGGAAAAAAGACCTCGAAGAAGAACCCCGAGCCCAGACAAGGGGAAGAGGAGGACGGAATCCACTCCAGAGAAGAAGCAGGAAATCCGAGGTCAGGTGAATATCGTCGCCATCGACGAACTCGACAAGTCGCCGAAGGACCTCGCCATCCAAACAATTTCTGGGGGTTTTGCTGGAGGCGGTGAGCATCGTTCCGAGCGAAAAAGATATGTTAATCAGGTGTTAGCCGTCCATAATCGTCCTATTCGGAAGAAACCTTCTCGGAATATTCCGATTAGTTTTTCGGACAAGGACATGGAGGGGGTCCTCCCGGACCATAATGACCCGATGGTTATCTCAGCCAGAATTGGAAATTTTGATGTCACCAGAGTCTTCGTTGATCAGGGTAGTTCTGCTGACATCCTCTTTTTACATGCTTTTTCCAAGATGAGGTTTCATCTGGATGACTTGGAAGAATTTGAGGGAAACTTGATCAGCTTTATAGGGGATTCAATAAGACCCCTAGGTGTGATTAAGCTCCCAATGACTGGGAAACCAGCCCGCCACCAGAACGGAGATCATTAAGTTCTTGGTGGTAGACTGTCCATCAGCATATAATGCCATTCTCGGCAGAACGTGTCTTCAGGCTTTTGGGGCGGTAGTGTCCACCGTACACTTAGCCATGAAGTTCGTAGGAGCAGATGACACAGTGGTCACCATAAGGGCTGAGCAGGAGGCTGCGCGTTTATGCTACAACGCCAGTCTCGGGAAGGTTAAGAAGGAAAAGAATGAAGTGGAAAAGATTTCTCAGGGGCAGGGGTCCAAAGGAAGAGTTCTCCTTGCCGAATTGGATGTTAGGGCCGAATAGGATGACCTCCAGCCTCAGCCGCAGGGAAGTTGGGAACCTGTTCCAATTGATCCGTCCGACAGCCTAAAGACGGTTCAAGTCGGTACAAACATCCCAGTATCCATCCGAGAAGAGATAATCGCGCTTTTAAGTCTCAACAAGGACTTATTTGCCTGGACCTCGGCTGATATGCCAGGCATTGACCCAAACTTCATCTGCCACCGACTTAGCGTGGACCCCAAAGCTAAGCCAGTGGCACAAAGGAAAAGGCGGGTTGGTATCGAGAAGTCCAGGGCCATCCAGGAAAAAGTATCAGAGTTATTGGAAGCTGGTTTTATCAGAGAAGTCTCGTACTCTGAGTGGTTGTCAAATACAGTTTTGGTTAAGAAGTCCAATGGTAAATGGCGGATGTGTGTGGACTACACGGATCTCAACAAGGCGTGTCCAAAAGACCAGTACCCTTTGCCCATCATCGACCAGCTGGTTGACAGTTCCACAGGTTACCAGCTTCTTTCCTTTATGGATGAATAATCGGGATACAACCAAATACCGATGTATCCGTCCGATCAGGATAAGACAACCTTTATCACCGAGAGGACCACGTACTGTTATACAGTCATGCCTTTCGGTCTAAAGAACGCTGGTGCAACGTACCAAAGGATGATGAACAAAGTATTTGATGGGTTAATTGGACCGACGATGGAAGTGTATATAGACGACATGATCACCAAGAGCAAATCAAAGAGCAACCACGTGCAAGATTTGGAAGCAGTACTGGCCCGGGTTAGGAAGCATAACATGAGGCTGAACCCCGAGAATTGCACGTTCGGAGTCCCCGTCGGGGCTTTTCTTGGATTCATGTTGACAGAACGCGGGATTGAGGCTAATCCCGACAAGTGCAAGGCTGTTCTCGAAATGAGAAGCCCAAAGAATCTCAAGGAGGTTCAGCAGTTAACCGGCCGACTTGCTGCACTTTCTCGTTTTCTACCCCAGGCCGCAAAGAGAGCACTTCCTTGGTATAAGTTACTGAAAAAGAATGTTGACTTTGTTTGGGACGAGAAGTGCGAGTTAGCCTTCTCAGCAATCAAAGATTTTCTCTCTGCTCCTCCAATTTTGTCTAGTCCCCAGACTGGGGAAAAGATTGTCCTATACCTTTCGGTAGGAGATTTGGCAGTAAGTTCGGCTCTGGTAAGGGAGGAGGCCAAGTTGGAGTTCCCAGTTTACTTTGTCAGCCGTGCTCTCCAGGGTCCCGAGATCAGGTACTCGAAGATTGAGAAATGTGCCTTTTGTTTGGTCTTGTCGGCAAGGCGACTCCGACAATACTTCCAGTGTCACCGAATTGAGGTAAGAACTGCTCAGCCAATCAGGCAGATCTTACAAAAGCCAGATTTGGCAGGAAGGATGATGGCTTGGTCAGTCGAGCTGTCCGAGTTCGAAATTTCTTATGAGCCAAGGAGAGCCATCAAATCCCAGGCTCTGGCCGATTTTGTTTCCGAGTTCATCGAGCCTAATGAGAGTTCGAACACGGCCATTTGGAAGATTTATGTAGATGGCTCCAGTAACAAGAAGGGAGCAGGTGCAGGTGTGATAGTAGAGAACTCGGAAGGCGTTGGTATTGAGTACTCGCTGAAGTTCGAGTTCACCACTTCCAATAATCAAGCTGAGTATGAGGCTGTGATAGCTGGCCTTCGAACTGCAAAGGATCTCGGAGCAAATGAAGTTCAAATTCTTAGTGACTCACAGCTTGTGGTCTCGCAGATTTCCGGGCAATATCAAGCTAAAGAGCCAATTTTGCAGAAATACTTGGAGAAAGTGAAGGAGCTGGCATCAAATTTTTCTCACTTCTCAATATCTCATATTCCCGGATGTTCAAATGAGAGGGCGGATGTCCTTTCCAAGTTGGCAAGCACTAAGGGCGCTGGAAACAATAAAAGCGTCATACAGGAAGAAATATCTGGACCCAGTGTTGTATTGGCAATTTCCATCTCACCCGATTGGATGACCCCTATTCGGTCGTTCCTGGAACATGGTTTACTTCCTCCTGATCAACAGGAAGCCAAAAAACTTGTGAAAAAGGCAGCCCATTATGTGTTAATGAGGAACATTCTGTACAGGAAGGGGGCTGCGTCGCCTTTGCTTCGTTGCCTCGGCAAGGATGAGGCCGAGATGGTTCTGAATGAGTTCCACGGCGGAATCGTTAGTCACCATCTGGGAGGGAAATCTTTGGCCAGAAAGATCCTCAGGGCTGGATATTACTGGCCGACTTTGATGGCTGACTGCATTGATCATGTTCGACATTGCCCACAGTGCCAACATCACAGCGACTTATACCGCCGACCTCCAGAGGAGTTGCACTCGTTGGCCTCGCCATGGCCCTTTTACATGTGGGGGATGGACATAATGGGTAAGTTCCCAAAAGCCCCAGGTCAACTGATATATGTGGTCGTTGTCGTTGATTACTTCACGAAATGAATATAAAGCAAGAGCTAAAGAGTGGGCCCAATTGGACATTCGGCGGATCATCACTTGCGCCGAGGAGTCCGTGTCCTTGGAAATTGGTAAAATATATATATATTTATATATATATTTAGCATACTTGGGATACAACCAAATACCGATGTATTCGTCCGATCAGGATAAGATAGCCTTTATCACCGAGAGGGCCACGTACTGTTATACAGTCATGCCTTTCGGTCTAAAGAACGCTGGTGCAACGTACCAAAGGATGATGAACAGAGTATTTGATGGGTTAATTGGACCGACGATGGAAGTGTATATAGACAACATGTTCACCAAGAGCAAATCAAAGAGCAACCACGTGCAAGATTTGGAAGCAGTACTGGCCTGGGTTAGGAAGCATAACATGAGGCTGAACCCCGAGAAGTGCACGTTCGGAGTCCCCGCCGGGGCTTTTCTCGGATTCATGTTGACAGAACGCGGGATTGAGGCTAATCCCGACAAGTGCAAGGCTGTTCTCGAAATGAGAAGCCCAAAGAATCTCAAGGAGGTTCAGCAGTTAACCGGCCGACTTGCTGCACTTTCTCGTTTTCTACCCCAGGCCGCAAAGAGAGCACTTCCTTGGTATCAGTTATTGAAAAAGAATGTTGACTTTGTTTGGGACGAGAAGCGCGAGTTAGCCTTCTCAGCAATCAAAGATTTTCTCTCTGCTCCTCCAATTTTGTCTAGTCCCCAGACTGGGGAAAAGCTTGTCCTATACCTTTCGGTAGGAGATTTGGCAGTAAGCTCGGCTCTGGTAAGGGGGGAGGCCAAGTTGGAGTTCCCAGTTTACTTTGTCAGCCGTGCTCTCCAAGGTCCCGAGATCAGGTACTCGAAGATTGAGAAATGTGCCTTTTGTTTGGTCTTGTCGGCAAGGCGACTCCGACAATACTTCCAGTGTCACCGAATTGAGGTAAGAACTGCTCAGCCAATCAGGCAGATCTTACAAAAGCCAGATTTGGCAGGAAGGATGATGGTTTGGTCAGTCGAGCTGTCCGAGTTCGAAATTTCTTATGAGCCAAGGAGAGCCATCAAATCCCAGGCTCTGGCCGATTTTGTTTCCGAGTTCACCGAGCCTAATGAGAGTTCGAACACGGCCATTTGGAAGATTTATGTAGATGGCTCCAGTAACAAGAAGGGATCAGGTGCAGGTGTGATAGTAGAGAACTCGGAAGGCGTTCGTATTGAGTACTCGCTGAAGTTCGAGTTCACCACTTCCAATAATCAAGCTGAGTATGAGGCTGTGATAGCTGGCCTTCAAACTGCAAAGGATCTCGGAGCAAATGAAGTTCAAATTCTCAGTGACTCACAGCTTGTGGTCTCGCAGATTTCCGGGAAATATCAGGCTAAAGAGCCAATTTTGCAGAAATACTTGGAGAAAGTGAAGGAGCTGGCATCAAATTTTTCTCACTTCTCAATATCTCATATTCCCAGATGTTCAAATGAGAGGGCGGATGTCCTTTCCAAGTTGGCAAGCACTAAGGGAGCTGGAAACAATAAAAGCGTCATACAGGAAGAAATATCTGGACCCAGTGTTGTATTGGCAATTTCCATCTCACCCGATTGGATAACCCCTATTCGGTCGTTCCTGGAACATGGTTTACTTCCTCCTGATCAACAGGAAGCCAAAAAACTTGTGAAAAAGGCGGCCCATTATGTGTTAATGAGGAACATTCTGTACAGGAGGGGGGCTGTGTCGCCTTTGCTTCGTTGCCTCGGCAAGGATGAGGCCGAGATGGTTCTGAATGAGGTCCACGGCAGAATCGCTAGTCACCATCTGGGAGGGAAATCTTTGGCCAGAAAGATCCTCAGGGCTGGATATTACTGGCCGACTTTGATGGCTGACTGCATTGATCATGTTCGATGTTGCCCACAGTGCCAACATCACAGCGACTTATACCGCCGACCTCCAGAGGAGTTGCACTCGTTGGCCTCGCCATGGCCCTTTTACATGTGGGGGATGGACATAATGGGTAAGTTCCCAAAAGCCCCAGGTCAACTGATATATGTGGTCGTTGCCGTTGATTACTTCACGAAGTGGATAGAAGCAGAAGCATTAGCCACCATCTCCTCAATAAAAATACAAAAGTTCTTCCTCAAAAATGTAATAGCTTGTTTCGGTGTCCCACACTCTATTGTAACTGATAATGGCACCGAGTTCACAACAGACACTTTCCAGGACTTGGCAGAACATTTGCACATCTCACATCATTTCTCCTCGGTTGAACACCCACAGTCCAATGGACAAGCCGAATCAGTGAATAAAGCTATTCTGTCTGGTTTGAAGAAGAGGTTAGTGGCGGCCGAGGGAGCCATGGCCGACTTGTTACCTGAGATCCTCTGGTCCTTGAGGACGACGGTACAGAGCTCAACAGGCGAAACACCGTTCAGACTCACCTATGGTTGCGATGTTGTGATTCCTGTGGAACGCCGACTTCATACCTTCCGCATGCTTGACAGACCCGAGGAGACTAACAACGCGTTTCTAAGAGAGGAGTTAATTTTAAGCGAAGAAATCCGAGAAAAGGCCACAGAACTGGAAAGGAAAGCTAAGGAAAGGCATACTAAACAGTATAACAGAGGGGTAACTCTGAGAACATTCGAAGTTGGGGATTTGGTCCTACGTCGCGCGGATATAGGTTTGAAGAACGCCAGGGAAGGGAAGTTTGCTCAGAACTGGGAAGGACCATACAGGGTTCTATCTAAAATAGGCTCGGGAGCCTTTAGACTGGAAACCCTTGGTGGCGCCGAGATCAAAAACACTTGGAATGCGACGAAGCTCAGAGCCTATTTCAGTTGAAAGTTCAGCAGGATCGGCCTTTAGCTCCTCCTCTATGTTTTATCTTTTTGATAATTATTTTGCTTAGAACTTTTATGTTTTCTCTTAGGCTTTTTTTCTTTAAAAATTCAGTTACTTATTTTTAGACTTTGAATAATGCTGCATATCCATGTACTAAAAACATTTCAATTTCAATAAATAGTACATTTTGCAGTTTCAATTGCTTTTGTTTCCTATATCTTAAACATGCGCCATGTACATGCCTTTCCATTTTTGGCTAGCCACCTAAATGGGACTGTGCGATTTATACACAGCACCTCTTGACAGAGGAAAGCTTATAAATTTTCCTAAGGTACAGGGAGCACCTGACTCTAACAGGTTTACCCTTTGAGTACCTAGTACAGTCAGGGGACGAGGTCCACACTTTGGCTCAAGTGCTTGGACCGAGACTCCCATCGCATTAAACAGATATGTAACAAGTTATTAAGCAGACACATAACAAAACAAACAAAGTACATAACTTCAACATTTGTTCATCAAGACTTTAAACTGTTTATAGATAAAAACGTGCACGACAATAAGTCACAAAACAGAAATCAGTTTAGCAAAAAGCATGTCAGCTGCCCAGCATAAGGGACTTACGCTCACTCTTCAATATCAGAAAGCACAACCGAGTTAGGATTAAAAACAGGTTCATCCTTCTCAGCCAGTGGATCAGGGAGATCATCACGAGTCAGATCGACCTCAGCATTGTCATTGTTCGTGTCCACGATCTTGTCGCCATTGACCCCGAACTCGGGATGAGCCCCGACATACTGCAACCGCAACCCCGGATTCAGTACTCGAATTTGCTCCACTGCATTTGCAAAAAGAGCATCGGCTGCCACTTCCAAGTCGCAACCGGCTTTCGCTGCAGCAGTCTTGTGTTTCAGGGCCTGGACAGCTCTCTTTTTCAGCATTCCCCTCACCTTCTCCACCTCGGCCTCACTGTCAGCTTTTTGCTTGGCCAGTTTTTCCTCATAGGACTTTTGCAAGTCGGCCAGTTGTTTCTTGGCCTCAGCGGCTTCCTTCTCGGCCTCTGCAAGTCTCCCAAGATCACTCTTCGCCTTGGACGAGAAACCCGCCTCGGCGTCGCTGGAGGCACTCGCAATCGCCGTCATCAGGGTCGCCGAACGGTGAAGATGCTCGGCCAGATTTTCAGCTACCTTCTTCCAATCAGCAGCAGTCAGTTTGCCTAAGTCCAGAGGCTCGCTGTAGCTTGCTCGGACAGCCACAGTATCATTCAAGGTCGTTAACTCGGCCCGAGTAGGAGTTGGATTTGGAACCTCGGCTTCTGGGGTACCAGTATCGGTAGAAGTATCCGGTATGACGATGATGGAAGATGAAGGCCGAGGTGGCGTCCCAGTAGCTTCAGGCCTCTTTCTCTTACGCATAGCCGCGACCGAGAGCATCCTTTCTGCTTTGCTAGCCATATCTTCACCAGTGCTTGATGTGCCTTCGGAGGACGTTTCACAAACCGAGGTCAATTTCGACTTAACTCTTCTTCTCTTCTCAGCGAGAACGGTGGGGTCAACGTCTTCAATTTCTTTCCAATAGTTAACTACAAGAAACACAGCAGAGAATTAAAAAAAATATAAATATATATATATATATATATATATTTTACCAATTTCCGAGGACACGGACTCCTCGGCGCAAGTGATGATCCGCCGAATGTCCAATTGGGCCCACTCTTTAGCTCTTGCTTTATATTCATTGAAAAAGTGCTTAGTGGTCAACAATTCGGTCGGCGAAAGAGGGGCCGACGTCCAATTCCGTGGGGTCGCGTGACGAGTTTAGAAGTCAGTATTCCATTGAAGGGGAAAATTGGGGCCGTCTTCAGTATGGAACCAAGGCCGACCTGTTTCGACATATTGATACTTGAAGAACCTAGGTTTGAAGTTTTTCCACGATTCGTGGAACTTGGCAAATAAACTATAGTAAGAGCGACTTTTTACCGACACCCACAACTTGCCGGATTTGCCAGCTTCCTTAACAGTCACATGAGGATTGAATAGCCAAAAGAAAAGTTTCGCCGTGCATACCAACGCTTTCGCACGACAATATCTTTCGAACGCTCGCAGGAATGCCCAAGCATTGGGATGCAGTTGAGTAGGCGCAACTCCAAGAGTACTCAGAACTCTAGTTTCCAAGGCAGTGAACGGTAAGCGTATGCCGAGAGTAACTACCATGTCTTCATACAAGTAGAAGGTGTTATCATCTGTTGCCGAGCATACCCGATCATTAGCCGAGCACGGTAGTACTCTGTACGAAGTCCCAGCTCGGTCCTCGGGACAAGGAAGCAAAAATTGACGAACCGAGTTGACGCTATCCTCGGTACACATTGTAGATTGAATACCCAGCACCTCGCGGTCCACCCACGGGTATTGGTCGACATCCGATGGCGCTGGGTAAGAGGCAGGATCTTTCACCACTTTTCGAGGAGCCATCCAACCTGAAGAAGAAGAGGGGAGCTCGGTATTAAACTTATGGGTAACAAACAGTAACCCCCCCCCCTTGAAACCCCGAGCAGTGGTGAGCACCTCCCCTCTACTTCTACTCCTCTTTCCCAGGATCTCTTTCGTTGTTCATCCCTCACCATACGCTCATAGTCAGCTCTTTCCTCGCCGGCCCTAATCTCCGCATCAACATATAATCTAATGTTTTCTCTTCTCTCGGTTATGGAAATCGGATAATAGGAGTCAAGAGGTTCTACACCCTCCATCACAGCCTCGTGTTTCCTAAGGTAAATACTACGAGGGCGAGGATACGGGACAATTTCAACGGAATCGGTAGACGAAGAGGAACCATGGTCAACCACCCCGCACCATTTCTTGAACCATTCCCCACTCATGACTGCTATGAACTCCCCAAAGAACCCAGAACCCAAAAATCCTGTTATGAACTCCCCAAAGAACCCAGAACCCCAAAAACCCAGTAATAACTCACAGAGAACCCAGGAACCAAAAATCCAGAAACGCCTCCCCAGAGAACCTAAAATGCAGAAACCCAGAAATATAAAACCCAAATTCCAGAAGAAATAGAAGTAGAAGAAGAACGGTGGTGTACCTGCTAAACTGGGAGACTGGAAGAAGAGAGACGCTTCACTGCTGAAGTGATGAATTCGCAAACGATGATGAACAGTGGGAAACAGAGGGTCTTGCTTTCACATGCAACGATTGAGTGCGAACTAAGAAGAGGAGAGAATAAGAGAAGAAATAGCGGTTTTGGGAAAATAAGAACGTGTAGAAGAAGGAGAAACTGTAAAGGACGGTTGAGTGGAAAATGAAATGAGGTGGAAAATGAGAGAAAGAATGGAAAGCAACCTTTTGATTTCCCTCTCGTTTTGAATTGGTGGGCCTAAGAGGAGATTTTGGCCCAAAACAGGCAGCCCATAGAGCAACTGGTTCATAGAGTAACTGGTAAAGCTTGACGCGTGTCCCAATGTCATTGAGCGGACGTGTCTCGAGCCGCACAATAGTAATGATTAACTGCTGGCACGCGGGAGGACTGACACGTGTTGGAAAGCAGATAAGCAAACGTTACCCTAGACAAGCGAAAAGACAGGCATCAAATCCGTCCTGATGAACATGGTGACATCACGTGTTGATGATAACAGCTGTTAGCCATTTCTAAACGCGCGTCCCACTTCCGAACTCGTAGCAAGACTTTATTAGTCTTGCCGAGCTAGGGGGCTTATGTGATGGACTAGACCCCAGGCCGAGATCACAGGGTATCGGACCCTATCCAGCCGAGGTCATTCTCCTCGACCACCTATACTGACAGGCCGAGATCGATGCCTCTCAGGCATGCAGGCACATCCTAAACGAGCCGAGCTCGTTCCCCCAATACGGCTCACACGTTCCTAAAGCCAACAAGGACAGGATATCGGTCGTGTGTCATCTCGGTCATATCCTCTTAAGGCTCGTAACGGGCTGGATCGCCTGGGCCACAACGCCGCTGGCCCATTAGGGCATCCAGCCACCCCTATAAGTAGTACAGTGCTACATGGGGCTCAGGTACGCTCTCTAAACCCTAACTTTACACTGCACACACAGTGATTAGGGCATCCCAGGTTATCCTACTGATACCTGTGAAACTCAGAGAATCATATAGCAAATCTAGGTCAAACCGCCTCACTAGGTCTCTCATTGTGGCCTTAGTGAACGACCTGATCTAGAACAAGACAAACACTAAGGTCTTAAAGAAAAAAATGGGGAAATAGTTTAATACGAAGGCTGTAATGGTTTTTCAACATACCACTGAATAGGAAATAGAAGATAAAAGAGAAGTAGATATTGAAGCTAGAGTCTGCATGCTTCCCTTTTCCGACATACCGTTGAAAGAAGAAATAGAAACTATTAAGAAATCGAAACTCTATTTACTTACTAATTGGATCATATATATCATAATAATAGTTTTCCGACATATCACTCAATGAAGAAATAGAGTTACGTTTTTCGGAACTACTCCTAGGATTTTTCTAACAGGTGCTTGTAGAAAATTTTTGGGGGGAGGGGGGAGATTTGGTTGGACTCAACAAAAAAAAATTTCTTCCCATCACTGTGGTTTGAGAAATTTTTTTTAATTGAAAAAAATATAAATTTTGTTATTTCAATTAAAAAATTTGCTTTCTTGGTATATGGAGGTGATGATGAGCTGGTTGTAAAGGGTTACACCGACGCTAGCTTCCAGACTGATAAGGACAATTTCAAATCACAATCTGGTTTTATATTTTGTTTGAATGGTGGGGCTATATGCTGGAAGAGTCCAAAGCAAGAGACTGTGACCGATTCTACAACAGAAGCTGAGTATATAGCTGCATCAGAAGCAGCAAAGGAAGCGGTTTGGATTAAGAAGTTCATAACTGAACTTGATGTTGTTCCTAGCATTGAGTTTCCAATGGACCTTTATTGTGACAACAATGGAGCCATTGCGCAAGCTAAGGAACCAAGATCTCACCAGAAATCCAAACATATACTTCGGCGTTTTCACATCATTCGAGAGATAATTGATAGAAAAGATGTGAAGATATGCAGAGTTTCAACAGATGATAATATTGCAGATCCACTAACTAAACCTCTTGCCATAAAAAAGCATGAGGGACATGTTAGGGCTTATGATATTAGATACATGAGTGATTGGCTCTAGTGCAAGTGGGAGATTGTTGGAGAATGTCCTAGTGGCAATCGTATTTTCTCTTTTACTTGTACTTATTTCATGTTTATGGATTATTACTATTAATAATAATGAGACATTTCATTTATTATATTTATGCTTAAATTGTTTAATTAAAATAGATGTAATAAAGTCCATAGGATAATAAGTTCAATGTCATAAGAATATCAAGTACATGACTTGATAGTGAGATCTTATTGATTGACAATTATCCTTAAAGATTCCCTAGTCTAGTATTACCGTTAATAAGGACAACTATAATACATCGAGACTAGTATGTGACAGACTGATGACTGTATCTCACTGGTCATGGATATGAGATATCAAGTCTTCACGTAAGTACACATTGGGACAATTGTGTACTGGATTGACCCGTCATGAGAATGCTACATGGGTTATTAAGTGAGTGTCATAAGCGATTCTCATAGTGACAATGGTGTACATGGTCATTCGACCTGAAGTCGCTACGGTTCCCAACATGAGGAGTAATGTGCTTTCACGCAATCAAATGTCATCTTTAACTAGGTGATCATAACGGTTGTAGTCGGGTATATGACAAATCATGTAGAGGGATGTGAGCAAAGTAGATGGGATTTGTCCTTCTTTGTTAATAGGAATTATATCTCTGGGCCCCCTTGACTGAGTGAGACGGTGAAATGTATGGCCATACTCAAGACAACCAATATGAGATATTGACGAGACTTGTTTAGACGCGTCTACTCAGGGATCAAGAAACCATAGGTTACACTGTACATGGGTGACACATTCCATGCCATGAGTGTAACTAAGATATTTGGACAAAGGGATTAAATTTACACATGATCATTGGTCACACTAAGGTTATGTCAGATCACAGACATTCATGTCACTTGGGTAGCAATGACGTGTTGCTAGATACCGCTCATTGCTTGTAAACTTAAAATGAGATTTTAACTTTACTACCAATGTTACAGGAACCTATAGGGTCACACACTAAGAACATATAGATTGGAGATATCACATTTGATAAAAAATGCAATAGTTGTATTTTTATATAAAATTTACGTCCGTGCGATGCACAGTATGACCGTGCGATGCATTCTGATATGTGCTACCAAGCCCAGCCCGCTGGTCTAATGCTATTATAAATAATAGTATCAGCCTTAGGGTTTTGTGGGTGTGTGAGACACAGAACGACAACCCTAGCCGTCCATATCAAAGAGTGAGTGATACACTGAATCTCTCCCTTCTTCGCTAGCACTGAGAAGAGAGACGTGACTCCAATTGGGAACCTGTTCGTGTTGATACCAATAGAGGCGCGACTACCTTGTTGCGCTCGTGATTGACGCAGATTGTTCGTGGATGATTTGACCAGCTCTGTTCTCCTCTTTGCATCAAGAGGTAAACGTTTTTTCTATCTCGAATCATGCTCTCTCGCATAGATCCTGTTCTGGAAATAGGGTATTTCGTTTTTTTTTCACTGCATATTCTGATCCCTATTTCCAGCACACATTCCATTGAAATCACATAAACTAAGCTCCTCTATAAACCCTACCCTTTCTTCTCCTCTCATCAGTCATCACTTGTCACCTATGTTGCACAGATTCGAGTACGTACTGGGTACGCAGGTACGATATTTTTGTAAAAACTAAAGTACGAAAATGTTAATATATATTAAATATATAAATAATAAAAAAATAAATGATAAAATATAGCAAAATTGCAAAAAATTTAAAGCAAAATTAATGCATAGCATATCATAAAAAAAAACTTAACATCTCCAAAACGTCAATAAAACATAACACGAGATAATTACAAAGAAGGGGAACTCCCACTCCTGGATTCTTGGAACATCATCTGTATTACATATACAGATAATTACAAAACAGAAAACACTATAACAACATAGACCAGCAAGCAAAAGAGAACTATAGCATATTGACCAGAGTAGAGCAGAGCAAACTCAAAATAACAACAAATGTGACACTATAACATCATATTGAACTAGAACATAGCAAAGTAAACTCAAAATATCAACATATATATGTGGCACTATAACATCATATGTGACATTATAACAACATATTGAACCAGAACAGAGCAGCAAACTCAAAATAATCAGGAAAAATTGAACTAGAGCAGCAAGTAAAAGAGAGCAAGAATAACATATTAACACCCTATATATAGAACAGCTATGGGGCATAGTCGCATAGAGTAGCAGAAGCAAGCAGAGGAGAGCAAGAATAACAATTTAGAACCCTAAAAAACACATTAACACCCTAAAGAACAACAATAGGGAATAGAGAAGCAATAACAAGAAGAGAGGAAGAATAAACCATAGCTAACCTTCGTTGTGGTTGTTGCGGGATCGTGGAGCGGTGGGTGGCGGCGTCGGTGTGGTGGGTGGCAGCGTCGGTATGGTGGTGTGATTTGTATCGATCACTGGCTTGGTGTGGTGGCAGCGATGTCAGGTGTGGTGGCAGCGTCGGTGTGGTGGTGTGGGAGAAGAAATTATCGAAGGCAGAAGTGAGAAGTGAATGATCGAAGGAGGAAGATTGGGAAATTAGGGCAAATTGCCTTTGGGCCGCACCCATTCGCGTACCCATCACGTATTTTTTTTTAATTTTAATAATTGGGTACGTACCCGGTGCGTACCCTCGCGTACCTGCACTCGGTGCGTACCCATGGGTACGTACCCGAGCGTACCAGTTGCGTACCCGCACTGGTACGCACCCAGTGCGGGTATTTGGCCAAAATCAACGTACTTGTGCAACATAGCTCATCACTAACACCCCCTTTCGTGGCTCTGCGTGTCTCAGGTGCACTCTTTCTTCTTCGCTTCACTTTTTTTTTTTAAAAAAAAAAAAGAAAATCAACGAATCCAAGTAATCTTAGATTAATAGTGTGTTCTGTCTTAAACCCATTCTAAATGAAACTAAGAGCATCCACACCCGATGTCCCTAAAATTTTTAGGGACCATCAATAATTTGGGACATCGGTGTGAAACAGCTGCCTTTAGTCCCTAATTAGATATGGTCCATATTTTGGGACACTGAAAAGTGTCAGAGGATGGAGAGATGGAGGAGAGAGAAATCTTAATAAACATATAAAATATGCTAAAAATGAGAGAGAAGACAACGGTATCATCAACAACAAAAATATAAGAAAATTTATAAAAAAAAACACACTACGTTTCAACTAAGACGTTTGGTTTAATTTTTTTAAACACTCTACGTCCCACCTGAGACGCAGGGACAATTCTTTTACAGACCATACGTCGAAGCTACGACTTCGACGTATGAGCATTTTTTTTAAACACCCTACGTCCCAGTAGGACGTAGGTATTAAATTGCCCCTAAAAGCACCCTAAGTTAATTGGATCATACATCCCATGATTGACCTAGGTTTATAATAAATTAGCTTAGTTTTTGACGTAGTTTTTTTTTAAATATATAATTAGCTTAGTTTTACGTCCCATGATTGACGTAGGTTTTTTTAAAATAATAAATTAGCTTAGAGTATGACATAGGTTTTTTTTAATAATAAATTAGCTTAGTTTTACAAGAATGTAGAATGTAGTATTAGTTGTTTTATGCATTTTAATAATTTTAAATTATTATTGTTGAATTATTGGTGTTAATTGAATTATAATATAATTTTTATTATAATATGTAATATTTAAATAATATGTAAAAAGTAATGCGAGGTAGGGTGTGAGGTCCAATTTTAAGGACAAAAGTGAGTTCATGGGTGTGGAAAAAATATGTGCTTGTCCTTAAAAGTGTAGGAAAGTGTGAAAAATAATAAAATAATGTGTGAGGTCCATTTAAGGAAAAAATGAAGATCATGGGTGTGGATGTTCTAAACTACGTTACTTTGTCGTTTTGTGTGTACGTACAATACTTTTCATTTCATCTTCTGGTTTTTTTTTAAAAAATTATTTTTTTTATTTTTTGTTTTTGTTTGGCTTATTATGGTGTCTCTAGTTAGAAGTTTTTAGGGTTTCACCTCCAATTTAATTCAATGTCCATTTTTTTAGGCACAAAAAAAAATCCCAATTTTTTTTTAGAAGCTGAATGGGCTTATAAAAATAATCTAACCAAACAAGCATATGAATGTTAGAAGTGATTTTTTTAATTAAAAATGTGTTCTTTAATTAAAAATGGGATCTTAATTCAAAATGGGCTCTTAAAGAAAAATGTGCTTTAAACAAATAGGCTCTTAGTCGAGAAAGCGTAGTCCCGAAGGTTTTGAACCAGGGCGCAAAAACACTTAATGTCCCACAGCTCTATCCGCTGAGTTGGTTCTTGAGACTGATTTTATAGTAAATGCTTGCTTTGGTCACTTGACTTTTGTTGATCTTGATTTCTTCACTAGATAAAAAGGTAATCACCTTTAAAAATAAATTAAGCATGGTTTAATTATGGTCCATCCTACTCTTTCGGTAAAATGGAGCGTAAATCGGCCGAAAGCAAATTTTCCATAAGAACATGACAATTGCGTGACCATAATATAATTTGATAAAATGTTATATGTCATCAATTTTATTCCAATTAAATCAAATGGAAGCAAATAAAAAAAACTATTTTTTTGTTTATATAAGATTTTTTTGGATTTTTATTTTGTTCCTATTTATAAAATTTTATTTCAATTTTCAATAGCATTTAATTACTTTTTTTCTCGCAAATACCACGATTAATTCAACACTTTTTAGAGTCCCAATAATAATTACTCCCTCCATCTCAAATCATAAGCAAAAATAATACATTCAGAATTGAGATGTTCATATGTTTGTAATAAATTGGACAATCAGATCTACATCGAGATATCAATTTTGGATATAAATGTAAGATTAGAGTTAGGCTAATGCTTACAACTACTTGAAAGACTATTATGCCCCACTTCCATTTCAAAATTGTCTATCACATGAACACAAGCCGGTAGGGATAATCTTGTAACTCCACGTTCCATTGAAATCACATAAACTAAGCTCCTCTCTCTCTCTCTCTCTATAAACCCTACCCTTTCTTCTCTTCTCATCAGTCAACAGTCATCACTAACACCCCTCTTTTCGTGGCTCTGCGTGTCTCAGGTGCGCTCTTTCTTCTTCGCTTCACTTTTTTTTTTTTTTGTTCTAAGATTAATACTGTAATCCAAGTAATCTAAGATTAATACTGTGTTCTGTCTTAAACCCATTCTAAATGAAACTAAACTACGTTATGTTTGTCGTTTTGTGTGTACGTACACTGCATTTCATTTCATTTCATATTCTGTTTTTTTTAATTGTTTTTTAATTTTTTTAAAATTTTTTTGTTTTTTTTTTGTTTGGCTTGATATTGTGTCTCTAGCTAGGGTTTTAGGATATCACCTCCAATTTAATTCAATGTCCGTTTTTTTTAAGGCTGAAAAAAAAATCCCAAATTTTTTTTTGTGAGATGCTGAATGGGCTTATAAAAATAATCTAACCAAAGAAGCATATGAATGTTATAAGTGATTTTTTTAATTAAAAATGCGTTCTTTAATTAAAAATGGGATCTTAATTAAAAATGGGCTCTTAAAGAAAAATGTGCTTAAACAAATAGGCTTTTAGTTGAGAAAGTGCGGAGGTTTGAACCTGGGCGCGCAAATCCACAGCTCTACCCGCTGAGTTGGCTCTTGGGGACTGATTTTATAGTAAATGCTCGCTTTGGTTACTTGGCTTTTGTTGATCTTGATTTATTCACTTGATAAAAAGGTTATAGTGGAATTAGTCAATTTTTTCCACATTAACTTTGGTTATGGGTACCTTTAATTTCATGTTACTTCGGTTCATTAGAGGTCAATGAATATCTGTCTTTTGAACCTAATGTGAGTTCAATTAGATTTTGGAAAAGTTATCTTGTAAAAGCTTGATATGGGTAGGACCAATATGCAACTCTTTTGTTTGGTTGCTTATTGATGAAATGTTGCTTCAGATCAGTGGTGATGGCAAAGAAGAAGAATCCCATGGTGTTTATGGATGTGTGCATAGATGGAATTCCTTTCGAAAGGATGGTTTTTGAGGTACTTTTTTCGTCTTTGTAATTTTTTCAATGATATAAGTTGAAGTGTTTGCAATTTTTGACCTAATGATTTGCCATGTTGTCGTTGTAGCTTTTCCATGACGTTGCTCCAAAGACTGCAGAAAATTTCCGTGCACTATGTACAGGTAAATGTAATAAATGAATTTGATTTGCATGACAACTTCCTTCACTTTTTGTTTTGTTAGCGGACACTTTGATTTTGGCTTTTTCCTTGTAGAAGTCTCCGTATTTCATTACAGTTACTTGTCGGCCCGCTGAAAAAGTTTCTGGATATGTTTATGCATTTTTCTTCCATGAAGTTGTGCTTAAAAAGTAGATTTTTGATGAATAGTGGTCTTCGTAATCTACCTGTCACTGAGTCTTCTCCCCTTTTAAAAATTTCATTCTATCTTCAGGAGAAAGGGGAGTCAGTCCAAATACCGGAAAATCGCTGCACTACAAGGGTTCTTTCTTCCATCACATTCTAAAAGGGTCCATTGTGCAGGTATGATATTTTTAATGTTTCTAACATCAAGATTGTTCCTCATTATCTCCATATATCTGTGCTCTTTTTTGTGGTTTAACATAGCTTAGTAGTTAGTAGTGGTCCTTCTTTTAGTCAGTTACCCTTGTTTATTCTGTATGATACAGGGCCGATGGTCACAACTGCTTTTCTTGTGATATAGTTTTAAGGTTGTAATTACTGAGTTATTTGTCCTCATTAACCTCACAATGTAACCCATTTGGTATGCGTTGTTGTCATGTGTTTGTGTGTATTAATCGCTGGTTTTTCTTTTGCAGGGTGGTGATTTTGTCAATCGAAACGGTATGTATTCCATTGTCAAATTTCCTCATATGATGAATTTTCTCTCCGGTTTGGAAGGTTGCAATTCGATAAAATATATGTAGTCATTTTCTTTATGTTTTATCGTTTGATCATTCAGTTGTCTGAGTTGCAAGCCTTGTTCCATTTTCATGTTTCCTGTAACAGTGTAATTTATTTTCTAAGCCAAATAAGAACCTAACTAACAAAGTTCCTTTGCATGAACATGGACTGAGTGTTGGGTGTTAAAATGACAACAAGAGAATAAACTCAGTGTAGCAGAGATGAAAATGTAATGTTGCTGTTTGACACGTACCAGTATCAATGATCCAAATATTGTAAGAGATGAACAAAATAATCCAAAACTGTAAGGAACAAAGAAAAATACGATTTTATTAATTGATGAAAAACTGGAAGTACTTACAGCAGTAAGATGCCAACTGCCCAGAGCTAGGCTCCTACTAAGAGCAATGCTCTGTCCATTACTAACACATGATTTCCCAAAAAGATACCCTCTCCCAGACACTCAACCCTATTTATAACCAAAACATGCTCACCCTTTCCTAACCAACTCCCTTGTTACATTCTCTCTCTGCCACTTCACCTCTAAACCCGGTACCCTTCCTATTTGTTCTATAATAAACTGTTCACACCTTAGGCTTAGTGCACACTGTATGAACTAATTGTTCAGAGGCTTTCATTCTCACTATGGGTCCTAATGCTGTAGCTATTGTTCTTGTTTAATTTCTGGATCTATAGTGTGGTGCACTAGTAGTAATTTCAAATTATAGTCATTCTATCTTGTTGCCTTTATCTTTTTATGAACTTTTTTCATCTCTCATCTTTTACTTTTGCAATGTATTTTTGTTCTATAATCATGTCGTGTTGTGGTTATTTTTCTTTGTGAAATTATCTTGAGCCATCACATAGTGAAAAGAGTTCGGAATAATCAAATGTAGCCTTTTTTTCTTGATTTGGTGGAGTGGATGAACAATAACTGTGTAGAAACTTCTTAAGCCTCATTGTCAATCATTGCTTATCCTTTCTGATGGCACCCCAAATGCAGTGTGTCAGTCATACATATATACTATACATTTACGTTACATTTTCCTGCCTTGTTTTGCAGGGACTGGTGGAGAAAGCATATATGGTTCTAAGTTCCCAGGTAAATCATGGTCTTGTGTTCAAATTCCACATCATGGTTATGGAACTGTATTGCATTCAAGTTATGCCTCCAAGTTTATATAGTTCTTAAATATCACTTGTGATTTATTTCAGATGAGTCACCTAAGCTAAAGCATGATGCTCCAGGCCTTTTATCCATGCCAATTGCTGACCGTGACACTCTTGGTTCTCATTTTATCATAACTTTGAAAGCTGATCACCATCTTGATAGGTTTGTTTATCTGGTTCATTCCTTGTGATGTTTACCTTTTACTATTACTATGTCCTCCTTGGAAAAGTTTATTTACTGCTTATTTGAACTTATGGAACATTTTAGTACAGTTTGGATGAGCTTGACAACAAAAAACAAAACCATTTGAAACCCTTCTAAGCTGTGTTGGGCTTATTTTTTATAGGCTAAAATTTAAAGGTTAACTAAATAAGCCATTGCCAAAGCTAAAAACAGCTCAAGGCATTAGCGATTTTTATAACAGTTTTGCTCAGTTGTTCAGTCATTTTGCAGGAAGCATGTAGTCTTTGGCAAGCTTGTGCAAGGTCATACTATATTGAAGAAAATTGAAGATGCGGGTGATGAAGAAGGACGTCCAACTGTAACTGTTAAAATAATTAATTGTGGTGAACATAATGAGGGTAAGAATCCCTGTAGCCGGTTTTGGAGAATACTAAGTTCTATTCTTGATAGTAAAGATGATTAAATCCTAGTTCATTTATTGAACAATTCATTGACCACTCTTTATTAAACACCAAAACGTATTGTATGATAGAGGTTATTTTCATCTTCAAGTGAATGTGCTCTATCCTGTCCCGCCGTGTCATTTTTATTCGTGGTTGATATGTTGTTTTGAATCTTTTTATTTATAGATGTAAAGATGGTAAATAAGTCAAAAATAGGAAGGGATGGAAAGCACAAAAAATCTTCAAGAAACAGAAGAAAAAAGAGAAAATACTACTCATCGGAATCAGAGAGTTCCTCAGATTCAGACATGGAATCTTCAGGAAGTGATAGTGATTCTGACTTAGATGCATCTTCGTCATCTTACACAAGTTCTTCTGAAGATGACATTCGAAGGAAGAGAAAGAGATCTAGGAAAGACAAACATAGACATGGAAAAAGAAGAGGTAAATGCCGGGACAAAAAGCGCAGGAATCGAGATAAGAAATCAAAGCGTAGATCAAAAAGGTATTGAATTGGATCAAACATTTGGTTATGATTTATGGATTCCAGATTCTTTTAGTTTCTTGTGAAGAACTTATAATAGCCCTTTAGATCCTGTGGTCTCTTATTGGTTGAGGTTTATTTATATGAATATTGTAGTTGTTAACCTACTATATGCATTTAGCTGCCATCCATTACTCGTCATGAAACTTTGTATGCATTGAAGGGGATGCAGTTTTTTCATGCAACAAGTGTTACAAGTCCTACTTGGTTTCAACAAATTTCTCGTCTCCCACTGAGATTCTGTTATGTGCTGTCAGGGAATCAGGCAGTCTTATTGATTCAGATGATGAAAGCAAGAATGAAAATAGCTCTGATAGCAAACGTCTTGATGCTCAAGTGATAGATCCAAATTATAAAGATCCATCTCAGAAAAATGGTAATTTTTATAGTCATTCAAGCATTCAACTTCAATCTCGTGCATTTATGTAATACAACATTTCCAAATAAGTGGCTTTATCTTTTATCTTATTTATTAAGCAAAATCTTGAAATATAAGTTGGAATTTTGAGAGATGCCTTTGTTCTCTTTTTTTTTCTTTAGATTGTGGGTCTAGTGTTGTGTTGCATTTTGCATGGAATATTTTTGAAGGCAATCTGGGACCTATAGTCAGGTGTCTGCTTGAAAAAGGGTGGCAGTTGTTTTCTTTTTGCCTTCCTAGGTTGTACCTTCCTCTGGTTGAGATTGTATTTGTTATGCTCCTTTTTTGGCCCTTCCAGCAGTTGATCATAAATTTTAACCAGGAAAGAAATCATCTAAAACTTGCCCTTGAATTTGAAATATTAAGCTGTGCTCTTTGCACAAGTAAATTGCTTTTTGCTGGTTCTTTTTGACTGTCATTTCAGTCACTGAAATGCTGCTCTTAACAAGCTTCTACCTTGCATTTGTGGCCTATAATAATGCATATACTTCTTTTGTTTCCTATTGGTCTTCATTCTTTGGGTAATGTTTATTATGTAATCTCTTCCCTTTCTTTTTTCTCTCTACTTTTTAGCAGCTGAAGTTCAGTCTCCCTTGGTTGATGAGAAAGAGTTACGTCCTATGCATGATAAAAAGAGGGAGGAAGTGGATATGCTAGAGGAGAAAGAACTCCCAAAGGAAAATGGAGGGTGGCGTAGCAACGGCGTTGGAGCCACCTATAGATCTGACAGAAGTGAAGAGCGGCAGCCTGACGTGATGGATGATCGTCCAGGCAAATTTAGGTCTACTTTCCAATCTTGTCACACCTCAGTTATTTCTTGTGCTTACCATTTCTTCCAGATCTGGTATTTTATTAAAAGTTGATGAGCAGGAGTCGAAGCATGAGTCCTAAGCGATCCATGAGTAAGAGTATTAGTCCCAGGAATGAGAGCAAAAGGCCCAGCGCTAGTCCAAAAAGAATGATGAGCCAAAGTCCAAGTGGTGGTAATAGAAACCCCCATGCTCCGTCAAGGAGGAGTATTAGCAGGAGTCCTGTTAGAAGCATCAGCAGAAGCCCAATGAAGGACAGGAAGAGGGTAAGTGTCAGTAGAAGCTCGGTTAGAACTGATGATCGTAGAAGTGTCAAAAGCCCTGGGAGAACTCGCGATCTTAGAGATTTAAGTAGAAGCCCTGTGAGAACTCGCGATCGTAGAAGTGCCACCAAGAGCCCTGTGAGATCCCATTCTCAGAGCCGCCGGAGCAGAAATTCTCCCAGATCATCATCACGAAGAACGATCAGCAGAAGCCCAGTGAGAGTGTCAAGAAAGAGTCTCAGCAGGAGTCCAGTTAGATCATCTGCCAGAAGCTTAAGCAGAAGCCCTGGCAGGGTCCCTTTAAGAAGCATTAGCCGAAGTCCAGCTAGAGCTCCAAGCAGAAGCAATCATCGCAGTTATTCTAGGAGTCATAGCCCTGTTCGTAGAGCAAGGACACCTCGTAGGAGTGTCTCAAGGAGTGTTTCACCTGATGCTTCACCAAAGTATATCAGGAAGAGGACACCTCGTAGGAGTGTCTCAAGGAGTGTTTCACCTGATGCTTCACCAGGGTATATCAGAAAGGGAAGAGGTTTTAGTGAACGATACTCTTATGCTAGAAGATATAGAACTCCCTCCGGGTCTCCTGTGAGATCTTACCGCTTTAATGGAAGAAGTGACCGTGACAGGTAAAGTCGTATATTGTTTTTAATGGTATTGATATTTTGAAAGTTGAATGTCAATAATTATTTTACACTTTCTGCACTCAGATATTCAGGATATAGAAGGTACTCTCCTAGGCGTTACAGGAGCCCTGCACCACGTAGAAGAACTCCGCCAAGGTCTTTTTCAAAGTTTCTTTAACATCTGCATTTGCTAATATCCTAAAATTTCTTAATTAATCTTGCATTTGAGGCATTATTTATTTCTCAGCATGATCTGATTCATTGTTGAAACATTTTTCTGGTGCCCAGTATTCCACTGATTAATTATGATAGCACCATGCTGATTGACTAGAGTGCCTATGAATATGTTAAAACCTATATGTAGGTACCGAAGCAGGAGGAGCAGGACGCGGTCTGTGTCACCCAGCCCACGATACCGTGCTCAACGATATAGCCGAAGTCGTAGCCCAGTTCGTAATCGTTCACCGGTTGAGCCAAATCGATCTCCATCCAAAAGCAGGAGTCCACGATCGAGATCTTCAGTGGAATCACAATCCCCTCCGAGAAAAGCAAACGAAGATAACAGGTCGAGGTCATCGTCTGGAAGCCCAGATGGAAGAAAAGGTCTGGTCTCTTATGGAGATGGTTCTCCTGACTCTAGCCAAAGATGAAATACATGTTCCAGTGTGTCTGATGAAACCATCATCTTTGTCCAAGTAAAATTGCATTGGTCCGGGCAGTTTAATTTCTCTTTATAAACATTGGTGTTGAGGTTTCTTTTCTTTATTCATTATAAGTTGGAAATGGCATGTTGAAAGATTATAGTATAGTACTAGTACTAGAATAAGTTAAGACGACGCATGTTCAGTAGAGTGAGGTCTAAGTGTCATTAATTGCTTTTGTGCTGAATTTGTGACTTTCCCATCTTTTATTGGGCTGTGTTGATTAATCATAACATGTGAAACTTTTGTTAGATATTTTTGTTTTAAATATCTCAGTAGAAACCTGTTGAGCTTGTCTAATGCTCTAAAAAAAAAGACACGGCCAAAGAAAAAGCATTTTTTTTTCGACAATTGCAGCATTGCTTCCTCCTTGGTTTTCTTTTCCAGCTCTCACTACACTTGAAACGAAACACCTCCCTACTCCTTTCAGCTCTGTTTCTACTCCTGCTCCATCTACTTTGCACCGTAACTACTTAGATTTGAAGATAACTTCTCTCCTTTTTGGTTTGCTACGCCCAAAACCAAAACATGCCCCTCCTAGTTGTATAAATTTCCAACAGACGGGGTCAGTTGGAAAAATACACTGGTTAAATACGCTTGTTTATTCTTTCAAATAGGAGGTATCATAAAAAAAATTCTGACACCCCCAACTTGAAAAAAAGAAAGAAAAGAAGACTAAGTTTGAAGATAAAAGATTTGTATTCCTGGATTCATATATATAGATAGATAGGGGTATGAATCAGCCAGGCCGAGTCTAAGTCTTGACAAAAATAAACTTGGGTTGTGTTTCAAACTCGAGGCCTAAATCTGGTCTACTGACCTGTTAAGGCCAAATTAATATGTAATGGTGCATGCATGCTAAAATAACAGAAGAAGTATGGAATAGTTTGATCAAAGTATATGAAGATGCTGATCTAATCAAACGAACAATATTGCATGGCGTAAAGTGACTATTCAAGTTGATGGAGCAAGGTAAAAACCAAAATGAAATTACCTGTGATTATTTTTCACAAATAGGTGAAGTGTGCGCAATGAGATGAAAAACAATGGTGATATATATGAGAAAGATGCCATAAAGAAAACTTCCCATGCTAAAATAGTAAAAGGAAGCTTGATCGATAGAGTTAAAAGATATAAAGTGCGAGCACCAGAGCTTGATTTCCGATAGTTGAACAATTTTCGCTCTCCCCTTCAAAAACTTTGCCTTAAAAAGAACAGCAAATGAAGTTTGCAAAAGTTTGGTAAAACATATTAAGGTGCTGCTGAAATCAAATGGACAAAATTGCGGGGCCTAAAGCGACAATTCAAGTTGATGGAGCATGGCAAAAAGCAAGAAATGAAACTATTGGTGAATATTTATCACGAATGGATAAAGTGTTTAATAAGATGAAAATCAATGGTGATAAAAAATCAGAAAAAAATCTCTAAAGATAATTATGTGTATGCTCACGATCCAACTTGAATACGTAGTTGAACTTGAAGCTATTTGAAGAGTGGAAAGTTTGTAGCAATATGTCCTCGAATGATTTGCAAGCTGTTTGGAATCGTTTGAGAGGTAGACGAATAAAATATCAAAGTAGTATAATTGAGCAAACACTAAAGATTCAAGCAAATATTAGAGAATAAGTATTTCATTCAAAGAGGAAGAGCACAACCTAAAAGAGCAGCATTTCAAATGAGGAAGGTATCCTAGAACTAAATCAAGACAATTTAGACAAAATCTTTTTCAAAAATAAATCTAATATTCATAAATGCAATAAGCTTTTTTTTTTTCTTTCAATAACCCATAAATGCAATAAGCTTAACCACGCTAACAATAAATAAACCTCATGTTGGGTTATTATGTTTGGGTATTGCTAATGAGTTATCAAACATTCATTGATATTTCAAAAGCTAACCAAAATATGAGGCGTAAGTTGAGAACACCAGTTATTTCTCACCCAAAATTTGGCTACTTCAATGAAAATCCAAAATTCTCTTTTTTATACTCCTGAAACGAGGTCCAATATATTATCAATTTTGTGCGCAATGAATAAAATTTTATTTAGCCACATTAACCTCCACCAGCTTCCCTTAGAGGACGAGGCTCCATTTTAAAATACGCAATAGCATTTGGGGTTTAGTCTACAAACCCCATTGTTTATCCTACAAACCTCATTTTTTCTAAATATTCCAAAATTACCCTTGTTATAACTTCTCTCCATTTCAATTCTATAACTCCTCAAACCACAAACCCCAACCTCATATTCCCTTCCCCAACCTTTCATATTCCCTTCCCCAACCTTTTCCACCAACTTCCACCGCCTGCGATCGCCGCCGCAACCACCGCCGTTTCCGCCTCCACCGCGTTTTCGTGTGTAAAGGTGAGACCTTCTTCTCTGTTTTTTGGTTGCTTTTGTGTTGGGTTTCATTTGTTCTTCTTCCTATATTGTTTTCATTCGTTTTCATTCTTCTCTCTTGTTCTTCATTCTATTTTGTTTTCTTCTTTATGTTAGGGTTTTCGAATTTTCTTCTCTTGGGTGTTGTTTTTTTCTTCTCTGGTTATCTGCTACTCATTCTAAAACGTGTTCTCAATTGCTTCTCTGCTACTGTGCTATTTGTATCGTTCAATATGACTGAACAATGACATGTATATGACTGAACAATGGCCATTTATATGGTGCTGTTAAATATAGTAATAGAACCATTGTTAAGAAATGCATGATAATATTGTTTATTCAAATATACTCAATCTGCTATATAAATTATACTAGTATTCTGTACTTGTTTATAGAAAGAAAATGATAGAGTTTATTTACTTTAAATTATAGTAGCATCTGAATTAAAATTTCTTGATGACACATTTAAAACTAGAGATTGCATAGCATAGTAATAGTCATGATGGAATAGGTTGTTTCAGATTTTATTAAAGTGGAATCGAGGTAGTTCGATTCAAGTCACGCAAATCTTGTGTTCATCTTCATGCTTAATTTGACTTAAACCTCTTTTAATTGGCTTGAAATTTCAGATATGGCTAGAACGAAACGTACAGCTGAAACTGTGCGAGCAGAACAAGAAGCAGAACGTATACGAAAAGAGGCAATAGGTTGTTCCAACCGCATAGGGCCAACTTACCGGATGATGTTTATCAAGAGGTCTTTGCATTATGTACCAGAGCGATCACTGAAGATGTTCCGCGTATGCAAACCAGAATAAGAGGTGGTCGGGTCCCCAGGGGTAGCAGGGCCGAGCGCGAAGAAAAGGCTGATAATGAACCAAGGGATCAAGGGAGACGTGTCAGAAGAAGAAGAAACTGAGAAGACTTTTGATATTGTAATAGTTTTTGATATTGTAACAGTTTCTGGTTGTGTTTTCTAGTTGGTTTAGGAACATGGGATTATGGTTGAAGTTGTGTTATGTGTTTTGAACTTGTTAGTCTTATGACTTATGTTTTTGAAGGTGGATTACGGTTAATGTTTTTGAAGGTGGATTAAGGTGGATTATGGTTGAACATGGAATTGACTTATAGGTTTACGTATCAATTTCAATTAATGTTAATGTTACGTATCAATTTCAATTAATGTGATATCAGGTTCCACTTTGTAATATCAATTTCAATAAGGTTATAACTCTGATTTATTGCAAATAATTTTAAATTCCGAAAAGAACATATCAGAATAATTTAAATTCTGAAACAACACTATAAGAAAAAATAATAATCCAAGACAGACCTCTCAGACATATTTACTTCTCTGAATTTCAAATTTCTAAGTTTTATAAAATTCCGACAACACTCTATCAGAATATATAAATTTCGAGGAAGGTGTTTCAGAATTTTTGTATTTATGAATTTACCCTATCGGAATATTTGGCCAGAGAAGGAGGTTAGAAACTCGAATTTCAAATTTCTAAGTTTTATAAAATTCCGACAACACTCTATCAGAATATATAAATTCCGAGGAAGGTGTTTCAGAATTTTTGTATTTATGAATTTACCCTATCGGAATATTTGGCCAGAGAAGGAGGTTAGAAACTCGAATTTCAAATTTTTAAGTTTTATAAAATTCCGACAACACTCTATCAGAATATATAAATTCCGAGAAGGTGTTTCAGAATTTTTGTATTTATGAATTTACCCTATCGGAATATTTGGCCAGAGAAGGAGGTTAGAAACTCAAATTTCAAATTTCTAAGTTTTATAAAATTCTGATATACCCGTATCGGAATTTAAATGATTCCGACAATAACGAGTCGGAAAATTAAACAGTAACGAAAAAAAAAGGTGAAACGACAGGGACGTATGTTGCTTTCTGTAATGTGCAATGAAACAACTTGGGACTGATTCAGGAACGTTTGTGTCAGCAAAATGTATGCCTCAATGATTTTTTGGCTCTAGAAAAGAGTAGAAAGAGTAGAGAGATAGAAAGAGAGGGGTTTTGATGGAAAATGAAAGGTTGCATGGGTTATGGAGTTTTCTTGGAGTGAAAGAAGGTGAAAAGGTGGTGGGGAGGTGGGGTTTGTGGTTTGTTTGGGATTTGTGATTTTGGGGTTCGTAGATTTTCTTTCTTTCTTTTTTATTTGTAAGGATAAACTTGACATTTCCCCATTAAAATGGGGTTTGTAGGATAAACACTGGAGTTTGTAGACTAATCCCCATAGCATTTATACCCAATGGCCCAAAAAAAAAAAAATTTGATCCACCAACCAAACAAAACTTTTCTTTATCGCCCAACTAAACAATACTTCGAATGCTTAGAATTATAAAGAAAATAACTAGTTAAAAAAAAAAAACTAAATAACACATTGGAGGACGGTGGTCATAACTTCAATTTTGCGTTCATAGTTAACACAATTCACTTGGGAACCTGTTTGCCACAATGAAATTCAAGTATCACTAAAATGGTAACATTCTAAAACAACTAAAATAATAAGGAGACAACTTTGGGTTCATACCCGTACCAAACAAGATTGCAACCATAATACCATATTACATAAATCTTCTGTTATATATATATAGTCATTCACATAGAAAAATCCTTTAGCTTTGGAACTGTTTGTCACTTCCTGGAACTGTTATCCAAATCTTCCCTGCCTTTGCCTTTGGAATCGGTGCAAGGGGTCAATGGTGGGAAAGAAGGTACAGATTGCAGTATAAATTTCCTGCCACTTTTCAAGCTACCTGAGGAGCTTAAACCATGTCTACGTAGATGACTATGGGGAGGAGAAACTCGCTTTTGGTTCGGGGAATTTGCTTTCACAGACTTATTGGGTAAGGGAGTCAGAACTTCTTTCAATATATCAGGTGTTTCATCTTCTAGAATGTCGAAAAGCTTGTTATCAGATTCAAGAGATGGTACATATTGTGTTTCACCTAATCCAGTCCTTGGGGTGTTTGGTGAACTGCGCCATCGAAGAGAACCAACGGACAACTGGTGAATGGTTCCATGAGAGAGTCGAGATTGAGGAATATCTGTCCACTCTTTCGCTTTAGAAGAGAATGATGAAGCACTGGGCGTTGACTCAGGATATGACAGAGGAGTAAGCTGAAGTACATTGGCAACTGAATCACGTGTTTGTGATAATTGGTCATCCATATTTTTGCAATCCTTTTGGCATTCATAGGAGGAAGCTTCCAACATCATATTGACATCGGATTCTGGGGATGGTAGATATTTTTCAGAAAGTCGGGATTTTGCAGCCTCCTTACCTTGGCTGGACAAATAGATAAAGGCCAATCGATGCACAAAAGCAGAGATGTCAGAAAATAAGTACTCAGGATTATAACATCTTATTCTATCAAATATAGAGAGATTTACAGTAAAAGTAATCTTACTCAGAACATTGCAGCGAGGGTGTTATTGGTGAGAGGTGGTGTGGGTCATGCAACTCTATTTGTAACAAATCTGTCTTGCTGCTCAACCTTTCTCTACTCAGAGCACGTTCAATTGTAACATAATCTGAAATTAAAAAAGTGTGTTACTGTAACCAACATTCTTAGTTGAATACTTAAATATCCTAATGATCTTTAGCCTCTTCCCGCTCTCTTTGGCATTCAAAAAAGTTCACAGCTATACTTTAAATAATGCTTAAATTAACCAGTTAGTGAGAATTAATAGTTCCTTCGCAAAAAGCTCACCGCTTTCAAAAGTGCTTTGAAGATTTGCATATTATTGTGACCATCCATTACTTATATGCTTCACCATCTACGCATACAATTAAAAAGCAAATCTGTCCTGGTTTCAATTCTTTTCCTTGTAAGGATGAACCTAAGTAACAAGACTTCTTAACATCATCTCATGACATTGTACTTAGTACTTACTAAACAAGAATTATGTCAAATTTTATGGTAGAATTAACAATATCTTTTTTTTTTTTTTTTTTGATAAGCAGAATTATCAATATCTAAGTTCATAATAAAAATTCTAACCTTCTTTCCTGCCATAGGCATTCTTACATCCCTCACAACGACATCCACTGGAGCATCCAACATTAGCCTATTTTCAAATATAACAAACTATTAGCAGAAGCAAGAACTTAAAATGACAATGTTTAGAGCATATAACGTATACAATACAATATACACAACCTGATAACATTCACAATATTTTTTCAGACACATTGACCGTTTGCAATTGCAACCCCTTTTATGCCTTGCCGATGATGGTGTCGTCAGATTCGCATCCTCCTGCAGAGGGTACATTAAACTGTCAATTCATTAATGAAACCAAAAAAATAAAAGTTTAAAGTGAAATACAATGATCTTATACCATATTATTTAATGGAACATCAGCGGTATTCTGTACAACTTTGGGAAGAAATGCAAGTGGATTACGTGACTCGATTTGCCTCCTTGCCTCGAGGACAGTATCTTCATTTCCTTCTCTATTTAAGCAGCCTTGGCAGGAACAAGGCTCGGAACAATAGATTCCAGCAGCAAAACAATCACAGTAACTGCAAAGAAATCAAATAGAAATATATAAATAATGCATATCATATAAGGTGAAATATATATAAAAATTGTAAAATTTACTTACAGTTTCAAACATTTACTCTTCTTACAGTTGCACCGTTTACAGCCATTCTCGTCAGTGGTGGTTTTCTTCCTAAAAAGCATTTAAAATCTGGTGATGCAACTAAACATGTAAAGAATAAAAAATATGAACTGTGAGAAAGAACATGAACTGACTTTTTCTTGCTGGGGAATTCCTCGGAATTTCCAGCATCAGTAGGGCTTAGTTTTCTCTTATCATGGGCACTTGCAGGATATGAAGCAATATGTTCTGCCAAGCTAGAAGACTCAGAGATGAAGGAGTCAGCAGCTATTGAGGCATCAATTTCATGGCCCTCATTTCCAGTGTCAACTGATGATTGCCCATCCACATTTGAAGAAATTAAGCATCTCTTCATGTTCTCCATATTATGTACACTTATTGAAGATGTGGATTTCATACCCTGCAAACCATCTGATAATCTCATAGCAGTAGTTGTGGTACAACCAGGTGGCATGGCATTTATAATGCTATTTAAATGCAACCCAATGCCTGATGGCTTGCAGCCTGTCACTTGAAAGTTTCCAGTTCCACTACATCGTTGAGTGGACAAAGAAGTGACAGGTCCGGACAGCTTGACCATTTTCGTTTGGCTTGAAATTGCATTTATGTTCATATGAGAATTGTTACTCCCAAGAGAATTTGAAAAAGCTTCCCCAAATTGTAGACAGCGTCTACGAATGCCATGATACTTTAGGGTAGCCTACATTGACAATAATATTAATAATCATTCTATTGCACAATGAAAATCTTGATAGACTCCCAACAAATTCAAATTCCTGATCAAGCTTATATTTCATTATTGTAATTAACTTCCACAATAGATTTGATTAGTCATCTGCAAAGTATATAATACCACTAAACTGCATGAATCTCATCCCACATGACTAAAACTCTTTAGCAAGCAAATCATTGATTAAAAGTTCACAATATTTCCCATGTTCAAAGGTACATGTAATATATATTAATGAACAAAAACCCTACTTTATCAACCTAACAGATACCTTAAACTGTGATATCTCATCAGGATTCAGAATTATTAACAATCTAGATTGAATGAGAAAAATGAAATTGTCACATCCACAAAATTGTAAATGCTCCAAATGAAGGGCCAATTACATTAAAACATATCCTGCCGCAAGGCATGCATAGCACCATAAATAAACTAGGTCACACCAAAGCATTAGATTTCATAAATTGACCGCTTAAATAAAGTGCATATACCGTTCTCTTAATTGATGATAATTCATAATAGGTGCCAAAATAATGAAAAAATAGATGTGTATTCAAGCCTATATTCATTGACTTGAAAAAATCAATTCATCGGATCCAAAGTACAAAGAGAAAGGGACACACCCAGAGAGAGACAGCAAAATTCACTCAAAAGTTAACCACCTTAAGAGGACTAAGAGATAAACCAGTAAAAAGAAGTACGATCTATACCTCAGAACCACCTCGGGGGATGTTCTCTGTACTAAGATGTGAGGTTGACACCATCTCATCACAATCTTCACATTCTTTAGCATCCTGCATAGGTTCAGGCATCAACTCGGGTGTATTATCCCGCAGTTCACTTCCTGCACACTGATGCTTAAAAAAAAAACGGTGGTCAATAATAAAGTGACAAATCATGGAGAGTGAAAGACATCAAGGTCACACTTGTCATATCTATAAGTACTGACTGCCCCTGCATCCACATTATTGATATAGACAGGAACCTATGGTTACCTGGGCAAGTGAATCATGACTATGTTGAGTCTCTAAAACATCTGCAGACAAATTGGACTCTAAATTTGTGTGCTCTTGAGAAGCCCGTTCGACATCATTTTTCTCCTCTTCTAATTTTTCTGGCTCTTCGACATTCACTGGCTTTTCTTGATGAAACTTGTTAGATTCCTGTGACAAACGCAAAGGTTCTTCTGCTTTATCACCATGACCATCTTTGCTATCATCATATTTTAGTGTAATTTCCTTTGACTGTGATGATGATGCAACTGTGTCATCAGATTGTTTCACATCTGGGTTGTTGGCTGAATAGATTGGATCGGTATCCACAGGATCAGCCAAATATTCATCAACGGATGGTGGAGGACTACAGTGTCGGGTATTTTCATCATTCTTGACGTCAGCAGCCTTCAGAGTGGTGTCAGTTATAAACTCCCCTGGCAGTGACAGTTGAGAACGTAATTTCTCGGAATCATAAGGAGGTTCAATAACAATACTTTTGTCCCCATTGTCACTTTGAGATATTTCTACACCGGGTGATTGAGTGCATTGAGGCCTGATAATAATTGGGGGAAAATTTGTCAACAAATAGACAATAGATTGACAAAAAGGGAAACAAAAAAAGAAGCATAATTAAGTCACAACACCTTTCCAAGTACTTTGTTTCACGGTGACAGCTAATACGTGGTGACATGAATACAATAGGTGGAGAGTTGAGTCCAACAAAACCTTGAGTCACGTGACAAGACTTGACAGGCTGTATTGGAGATAAATTGCTTATAAATTTGAGAAATGGGGATTCCTGGAATTGAAAGGGAGATATTTTATATTCGTCACGTTGCAAACGAAATGAAATAATCTGAAGATACAATAAGTCAACTAAACAATCCTGTGGACATATCTAACCACAAAAGAGGATTCTAGAATCAAGACTAGGACCAGATACCAATAAACAATGTTCATACCACAATGCAATGCATGCACCAATCCTCTAATATTTATTTTAATAATGAACTGTCTTACTTCTTTTACATTAATCATATTCACTTCATACAGTATAATAAGAAAACATTGGTTCATAATAAGCTTTGGAGAGTAGTAGAACATCATCATCATCATACCGATTAAAAAATAGCCTGTAGGTAATTAAAAAAACACCGTGCAAGAAATGATAAAGGAAGCAAAAAACAGAAACGCAATGCCGGTAAATATTAGTCATGACGGGTTAATCACCTATGCGACAGAAAAAAAAGTGGTTATATATGGAACACTTTAACTTCAAATATGAACTATAATTGGTATGATGACAAAAGGAAAATGATTTCCAAATCCAATAAGAAGCTGTAGGATTTACAAACCATTAAGAACTAAATTGGGAAGCACGGGCACGACACGAGGACATAGATCAACAAAAGAAATATAAAATGTTAAACAATTTTATCATAAATGTCCAAAAAAGTGTCTCTATCGGACGCCGCAACTAATCATAAACAAACTTCATAGAAAGAAATTTCTTAGAACCGAATTAATTCATTCCATACATTCCAATCACAACTAAAATAAAATCTGATGGCATAACAGCAAACAACACATTATTGAAAAACACCAAGGTTAAGTCCAATCAAATTGACAACATAGTGAGAAATGAAACATTAAACAACTCATAATAATACCAAACCGTGCGCGAAGGATCGTTGAATTTAACTGAAACTCCTAAATCCTCTCCAAAAATTCACCCTCACCATCAAAACCAAAAACCCCAAATTAAACTGCCTTCTTTAAATTAAACAAAAAAAAATTAAAAACACGCAATGTTCAACTATAAAATAAGGATTTCACCCGCTACCAGCAACGATCAAAGCCCTAATTAAACAACAAACAAGAAGTTAAACAAAAAGAAACTACTTCAGTGCGATCTAGAGCAAAAAGAAGCAGTTGAAGAAAATAAAAAAAAATAAAAATAAATAAAGTGAGGGAGCGTGAAGTTAATTACTTGAACTTGAGGGGATTCAGAAGTGTTGATGGTGGCAGCAGAACTGCCCTTGTCGTTGTTCTTCGAGGGCTCAGGAGAATCCATTTTCACAAAAAAAAAAAAAAAAAAAAATTAAAAAAAAAATCACTTAATTCTTCTTCTTCTTTCTCTTCTTCTTCTTCTTCTTCTAAGCTTTCAAGTTATAAGTTTTAACCCTACAATGCATCACTTATGAAAATGAAACACACTCATCAAAAACACAAGTTGATTTTTAGTTTTTATTTATTTTTATTTTCTTGACTTAATTGTAAGTTGGAGGTGCGTGAATGGGAAACGCCGTGTGGGAGAGTGAGGGTAAGGGCGGGCATTTGAAAAGAGAGCGGGAGATGCTTTCGCCTCTTTCGTTTGGGCCGGCCCAATTTTCTCTTAATGGATTTAGTTCTGTTCTCCAAACACCATTTTTTTTCCACCAAACCCCATTTTAATTGGGAAAAGTCAGAAATGCCCATTTTTTCCCAAACCCCATTCACTACCAACAACCCCACTACTCACCACCACCATCACCTTCACACACAGTCCCCCACTCCCTGCAACTCCCCCATCACCACCCGCATTTGTTCAAATTTCGGGTCAGAATTATTCACAACCCGAAAAAAAAAAGAAGCTATGGACGAAGGAGATGCATAGTTTTGCGCTGGATGGGTCTGGTGGGGTGAAATCTGCGGCGCGACTGGTTTCAGGTGCTATGGCTGGCGTGCGATCTGATTCTGGTGGCGTGCGGCCTGGTGCTACGATGGTCAGTCCTGGTGTGTCGGTTTTGCAGCATGTTGTGCGATCCGATGCACCTGTGCAGGGAACTGATGCGCGATCTGGTCCTGGAGTGCAGCGATCTGGTGTAGATTTTTCACACTAGCTGACCCCCAGCGAGCAGTATATTTTTTTTGTTTTTTGACTGCTCGCTGGCCCCCCAGCGAGCGTGCAATTTTTGTGATGTTCGCTGGCGAGTACACGTTTTTTTGTGATGTTTGCTTGTTTTTCCATATACTAGCTCTCTCGGGGATCAGCTAGCTTGTAAATATTACAAGCTAGCTGACCCCTGAGAAACATTCATTAAGAGGTAATTCTATGATCATAAACTTGATTAATTATGCTTATTTTTGTATGATTATGGGTTTGAAGTGGTTAATATTAAGCAAACAATATACATGCCCTTGTTTTTTATAGGAAATTAGAAAAATCGTGGTTCTGGGGTGTTATTTTTCCAGTGTTATTTTTCTGGAAAAATAACACCCTCGTTGAGGATGCAGCGAGAGAACAAATTCATGCTCTCGCTCCACCCCAGCGAGGGTGTTATTTTTCCATATTTTTCTGGAAAAATAACACCCTCGCTGGGGTGGAGCGAGAGCATGAATTTGTTCTCTCGCTGCATCCTCAACGAGGGTGTTATTTTTCCAGAAAAATAACACTGGAAAAATAACACCCTCGCTGGGGTGCAGCGAGAGCATGAATTTGTTCTCTCGCTGCACCCCCAGCGAGGGATATTTTTTTTTTTAATTTTTGTTTTTGTCTGCTTTGCTTCTTTGGCTTCAGTTGCTGGCTTGCTATGATGTTCTTCTTCTCTCTTCTCTGCTTTGGTTTTTCTCTGTTTTTCTTCTTCTTCTTGAATATTGTGTTGAATGTGAGAAGGTGTGTGAGAGATTTGAATTTGAAATTTAAACATGAGTGAAAGAAGGGAGGAATAAGGATGAAATAAAAAAGGGTATTTTGGGATTATTGAAAATTTTTAAGGTTATTATGAAATTTTCATTCAAATAAGTGGGTTAACTAAGTAACAAGGGGGTCAAAAAAGTAGGGCCCAATAATTAATCATAAGTTAATCACAATGAGTTTAGTTAATCTAACAGGGTTTTAATTTATTGACCCCCTACTTAATCATTTGACCCCCTTTTTTTGCCAAAACCCAAAATTGCCCTTTTTTTTTCTGGGTTTATGACACGCTCGCTGGGGGGCCAGCGAGCAGCCAAAAAACAAAAAAAATATACTGCTCACTGGGGGGTCAACCAGTGTGAAAAATTTACACACTCGCCGACCCCCCAGTGAGCAGTATATTTTTTTTGTTTTTTGACTGCTCGCTGGCCCCCCAGCGAGCGTGCAATTTTTGTGATGTTCGCTGGCGAGTACACGTTTTTTTGTGATGTTTGCTTGTTTTTCCATATACTAGCTCTCTCGGGGTCAACTAGCTTGTAATTTTTACAAGCTAGCTGACCCCCGAGAGAACTAGTGAAAAGTCCTACTTTTAAAGCTAGCTCTCTCAGGGGTCAACTAGCTTGTACTGACCCCTGAGAGAGCTAGTTAGCTGAGAGGTCAGCGAGCTTTGTAAAATTACAAGCTAGCTGACTCCCGAGAGAGCTAGTGAAAAGTCCTATTTTTAAAGTTAGCTCTCTCGGGGGTCAGCGAGTGTGTAAATTTACACAGCTCGCTGACCCCCCAGCGAGCAGTATATTTTTTGTTTTTTGACTGCTCGCTGGCCCCCCAGCGAGCGTGCAATTTTTGTGATGTTCGCTGGCGAGTACACGTTTTTTGTTATGTTTGCTTGTTTTTCCATATGCTAGCTCTCTCGGATTACAAGCTAGCTGACCCCTGAGAGAGCTAGCTAGCTGAGGGGTCAGCGAGCTTTGTAAAATTACAAGCTAGCTGACCCCCGAGAGAGATAGTGAAAAATCCTATTTTAAAGTTAGCTCTCTCGGGGGTCAACGAGTGTGTAAATTTACACAGCTCGCTGACCCCTCAGCGAGCAGTATTTTTTTTTGGTTTTATGTTGCTCGCTGGACCCCAGCGTGAGTGACAAATTCAAAAAAAAAAGGGCAATTTTGGGTCTTGACAAAAAAAGGGGGTCAAATGATTAAATAGGGCGGGTCAATAAATTAAAACCCAATCTAACAGACAGAACAGAACTAAACCCATTAAGAGTAAATTTTTCACACTAGTTGACCCCCCAGCGAGCAGTATATTTTTTTTGTTTTTTGGCTGCTCGCTGGCCCCCCAGCGAGCGTGTCATAAACCCAGAAAAAAAGGGCAATTTTGGGTTTTGGCAAAAAAAAAGTGGGTCAAATGATTAAGTAGGGGGGTCAATAAATTAAAACCCTTTTAGATTAACTGAACTCATGGTGATTAACTTATGATTAATTATTGGGCCCTACTTTTTTGACCCCCTTATTACTTAGTTAACCCACTTATTTGAATGAAAATTCCATAATAACCTTAAAAATTTTCAATAATCCCAAAATACCCCTTTTTTATTCCATCCTTATCCCTCCCTTCTTTCACTCATGTTTAAATTTCAAATTCAAATCTCTCACACACCTTCTCACATTCAACACAATATTCAAGAAGAAGAAGAAAAACAGAGAAAAACCAAAGCGGAGAAGAGAGAAGAAGAACATCATAGCAAGCCAGCAACTGAAGCCAAAGAAGCAAAGCAGACAAAAACAAAAATTTTTAAAAAAAATTATCCCTCGCTTGGGGTGCAGCGAGAGAACAAATTCATGCTCTCGCTGCACCCCCAGCGAGGGTGTTATTTTTCCAGAAAAATATGGAAAAATAACACCCTCGCTGGGGTGTAGCGAGAGCATGAATTTGTTATCTCGCTGCACCCTCAGCGAGGGTGTTATTTTTCCAGAAAAATAACACCCGCAGAACCACGATTTTTCTAATTTCCTATAAAAAACAAGGGCATGTATATTGTTTGCTTAATATTAACCACTTCAAACCCATAATGATACAAGAATAAGCATAATGAATCAAGTTTATGATCATAGAATTACCTCTTAATGAATGTTTATTAATTAATTGCTAGTGAAGAAAGTGGAAGAGAAAACAGGTTTTGGGTTGATGAATATTGGAAGAGGTTGTTGTAGAGAATAGAAAAAAATATAGGTTTCTATATATAAGAGAAGGAAGGGTATTTTGGGTAGTTTATATTATTGTAAGATTAATAGAGTCTTAAACAAAAAAAGTGGATTAACTAAGTAATGAGGTGGGTCAAAAAAGTAATTCCCTTAATCATATTTCTTCGTTATCAATTACCAATGGGATGTGATAATAATAATACTTACACCGGTCTTATATATAAGGTCATTTTGGGGTTTTTCACTCCTATCAAGGAAAATTGCTAAATTTGTTAGTGGTATTAGAAATATGAAAATTTGATATACTTTTTCAAAATTATTCCCATAATTATTATTGAAACTCTAAAAAGTTTTAACATCATAGAGATGTTTGTGAAAACAAGTGATTAAATGCTATTGTAAATTGAGATGAAGTCTTATAAATCCAACTAATATAATCCCAAAAAAATCTTATACTCCCTCCATTTTATTGAGTTCGGTCTTTTAGGTTTTTTTCTTGTTTCACAATGTTTGGCCTTTTACATTTTCAATACACAAACATATTTATTTTCCCAATCTGAATATTTCATTTAATCATTTCTCTTACTCCTCATTCATTATACTTTTTATCATCTCTCTGATCTCTAAATCTCTAATTCCATGTAATTCATGTCATCTAAACCTTGAATACAAAATACTGTTGATTTTTTTTTTATTTTAGGAAAAAAGTTCATATAATAGAAGCGTCTTGAAATTTATCATTCCTACTTTTTATTTCTGCTCGGAAATAAAAAGGCATTTAATCCTTAATTACAATATTTTTAAGTTTTTCCATTTTTTTTTAAACTCACCTAATCAAAACCTCTTGCAAATTTTATACCCCATTTTTCTTGATTTTTAATTTTAGGTCAAAAATGCATCTCATCTAAATCTTAAATACACAATATTGATGATTTTTTCGTTTCGTGTAAAAATGTCATCTCGTTGAAGGATATTGTATATTATTATCTCTATTGTTGATTTTTGGTTTAAAATTTATGGCATTCAAGCCTAAAGTACACAACTTTCTCATCTTTCCCTTTTTTTATTTAATACTTATCTTATCAAATACTCTTGTCCACCTTCTTCCCTATTTTTTGTAAATTTTAATTTTGGGTCAAAAACTCAAGTCATCCAAGCTTAAAATACATAACTTTTTTAATTTTTTTTATTTTGTATAAAAAATTCATCTAATCGAAGCATATGGTATTTTATCATTCTTATTTTTCATTTTTTACCGAAAATTCATGGCATCTAAGCCTTAAGTATAATATTTTTAAGTTTTTCCATTTTCTATAAAACTCAACTTATCAAAGCATTTAGTAAATTTACTACCATGTTTTCCATGATTTCTAATTTTATGTCAAAAATCTTGTAATCAAGCCGTACACAATTTTTATGAATTTTTCATTTTGTGTATAAAAACTCATCTCATCAAATTAAATTGTATTTTAAAATCCATATTATTGATTTTTGGTCGAAATTTCATGTCATACAAGTCTTAAGTACACAATTTAGAAATTTTTCAATTTTTCCTGTAAAACTCATCTTATCAAAGATACTTGTATACTCCCTCCGTCCCATTATCTTGGTAAAAGTCAAACAAGTCAATGAAAATAATAAAGCATATGTTTAATATAATGCATGATTCATTAATTAATTACAAATTGATATTATACAAATTTCCATATCATTACAATTAATACATATTACAATATTGTCTCCAAAAAAAATCTTAAATATGTTTTCCTTACTTACTTATCAATCATCGATACAATATACAATCTTTAAGATTTTTCATTTATTTTTTTACTTTAATATGGGACAAATTTTTTAGCATTTTTTTACCAAGATAATGGGACGAAGGGAGTACCTTCTTTCAAATTTTCCTTAATTTTTAATTTTTTGAAAAAACACTCATATCATCCAAGGCTTAAATATACAATTTTAATGATTTTTTTTCAATTTTTTTTAAAACTCATTTCATCGAAACATCTTATATTTTATTATCGTTTGGTCAAAAATTTATGGCATTCAAGCGTTAAGTTCAATATATTTACATTTTTGTATAAAACTCATTTTATCATAGCCTCTTATACAATATTTTTTCTATTTTCTATGATTTTTAATTTCTGGTCAAAAACTCATGTCATCCAAGTTTTAAATACACAATTTCTATGATTTTTTTATTTTTTGTATAAAAATTATCTTATCGTAGCATCTTGTAATTTATTGTGCCTCATATTGATTTTTCGTTGAAAATTCATGTCATCCAAGCTTTAAATACACAAATTTTTAGGTGTGTCCTGTTTTTCTGTAAAACTCTTCATATCAAAGCCTTTTATACACATTTTTCCAATTTTTCCTGACTTTTAAGTATGGTTCAAAAATTCATGTCATTCAAGCTTTGTATACACACAATTTTAATGATTTTTTTCTTTTTGTGTAAAAAACTCATCTCATTGAAGCATCTTGTATTTTATACTCCAAACCTTTAATGCACAATTCTCTTGTTTTTTTCATTTTTTTCTTTAAAAGGCATCTTATGAAAGCCTCTTATACACCTTTTTTCTCTATTTTCCAAAATTTTTAATTTTGGGTCAAAAATTCATATTATCCAAGCCTTGACTGCAAAATTTTCAGGAATTTTTTATTTTGTGTAAAAAACTCATCTCATCGAAATAACTTGTATTTTATAATCCTTATAATTGATTTTTGGTCGAAAATTCATGACATTCAAGCCTTAAGAACACAATTTAGAGGTTTTTCCATTTTTTTCATGTAAAACTCATCTTATCAAAGTCTCTTGTATACCCTCTTTCAAATCTTCCATGATTTTTAATTTTTGTAAAAAATTCATCTAATCGAATCATCTTATATTTTATCATCCCTGTTTTTCATTTTATATGGAAAATTCATGACATCCAAACCTTAAGTAGAATATTTTTAAGTTTTTCCATTTTTTGTAAAATTCCATTATCAAAGCCTCTTGCAAATTTTCTACCATGTTTTCCATGATTTTTAATTTTATGTCAAATACTTTAGTCATTCAAGCCTTAAATACACAATTTTCGTTAATTTTTCATTTTGCGTAAAAAAAAACCCTCATATTATCGAAACAATCTATACTATATAATCCTGTTATTGATTTTTGGTTGAAAATTCATGCAACCCAAGTATTAAGTAGACAATTTAGTGGTTGTTTCCTGTAAAACTCATATTATCAAAGCTACTTGTATACCTTCTTTCAAATTTTCCACAATTTTTAATTTTTTGAAAAAGAAAATGTCATTCAAGCCTTAAATACACAATTTTAATGATTTTTTTTAATTTGTGTAAAAACTCATCTCATCGAAGCAAATTGTATTTTATAATTGCTCTTATTGATTTTTGGTCGAAAATTCATGGCATCCAAATCTTAAGTACAATATTTTTACATTTTTCTATTGTTTTCTAAAAATTCATATTATCCAAACATCATGTACAATTTCTTCCATATTTTCCATGATTTTTAATTTTGGGTCAAAAATCCATGATATCCTAACCTTATATACATGATTTTCATGATTTTTTTTTCTTTTTGTGTAAAAAACTCATCACATCATAGCAACTTGCAATTTATTATCCCTATTTTTGATTTTTGGTTGAAAATTCATTGGATCCAACCCTTAAGTTTCAATATCCCTTTTTTTTCATTTTTTTCCCCTTTAATATGTATCTTATGAAAGACTCTTGTACACCTTCTTCCCTATTTTTTACGATTTTTAATTTTGGGTCAAAACTTCAAGTCATCCAAGTCTGAAATACAATTTTCATGATTTTTTCATTCCGTGTAAAAAATTCAACTAATCAAAACATCTTGTATTTTATCATCCTAATTTTTCATTTTATGTCGAAAAGTCATCTTGGCATCCAAACCTTAAGTACAATATTTTTAAGTTTTTCCATATTCTATAAAACTCATATTATCAAAGCCTCTCGAAATTCTCTACCAAGTTTTCCATGATTTTTAATTCTATGTCAAAAACTCTGGTCATCCAAGCCTTAAATACACGATTTTCATGAATATTTTATTTTGTGTAAAAAAAACTCATCTAATCAAACCAATTTGTATTTTATTATTCCTATTATTGATTTTTGTTTGAAATTCATGGTATTCAATCATAAGGAGACAATTAAGAGGTTTTTCAATTTTTTTCCTATAAAATTTGTCTTATCAAAGCCACTTGTATACACAATTTTAATGATATTTTCAATTTGTGTAGAAACTCATTTCATTGAATTATCTTGTAATTTATCATCCATCTTATTGATTTTTGGTTGAAAACTAATGACATCCAAGCCTTAAGTACAATATTTTTACGTTTTTTCATTTTTCTATATAATTCATCTTATCAAACGCTTTTGTACAATCTCTTCCCTATTTTCAATGATTTTTAATTTTAGATAAAAACCCATGTCATTCAAGCTTTAAATACACAATTTTCATGATTTTTCATTTTGCGTAAAAAACTCATCTCATCAAAGCGTCTTGTATATTATTATCCCTCTTATTGATTTTTGGTCGAAAATTCATGATATCAAAGCCTAAAGTTTACAATTTTCCGTTTTTCCTTTTTTTTACTTTTCTTATCATATACTACTCTTGTACGCTTACTTCCTTATTTTTTATGATTTTTAATTTTGGATCAAAAACTCATGTCCTAAATTTAAATGATGTTATCAATTTGTGTAAAAATCTCATCTCATCGAAATATCTTGTATTTTATCATCTCTATTATTATTGTTCTTTGGTCGAATATTCATGGCATCCAAGCTCTAAGTACACATTTTTTCGATAAAACTCACCTTATCAAAGCCTCTCATACACCTTTTTCCTATTTTCCAAATTTTTTAATTTTGTTCAAAAACTCATGTCATCGAAGCCTTAAAGATTTTTTCAATTTGTGTATAAATTCATTTCCTCGAAACATCTTGCATTTTATCACCTCTACTATTATTGATTTACGGTCGAAAATTATTATTATAAAGAAATTGGAAAATACAAAATCTTACGGGGAACCGGAAGACCCGGTAAACATGGGTGACAGCTTGATACGAGTGAAAACAGACATAGTAATGAAGTGAATGCAATAGCAGGAACCGGAAGTAAGTGAAGACAAAGAGAGAGAAAGTGAAAGTGCTAACCTTGTTTCATTTTCATGCATTCATTGCATTGCCTTGTTCCAATCTCACGTTCTTTAGTTTAAATCATGGAAGCAGCGAGTGGTGGAGAAATGGTTGCTGGGTCGCTCAAAATGAACGAACTTGTCCGAATTCGCCACGATTCCGACAGCAGCACCGTTAGTATTTTTTTTTTTTCCGTTTTTTTCCCTCACATATACACTCAGATCTCACTCTTCACTAACACACATTATTCATCTTAAAGTTTGTTTATTTATTTTTTATTTTTAATATTTATATGGGACATGCAGTGCAATACAATGCAAGGTTGGCCATTTTATATAATATTATTCATGCGTCACATTTTATATTATTATTGTTATCTAAATCATTCTCAATGGCTTTATCTACGGTTTTTTCTTGGGAAGAGTAAATGTACGCAGCCTTACCTCTGCGAGAGGAGAGGCTGTTTTCCTGGATTCGAACCGTGATCTCTTGATCACTACTAAGTTTGCGTCAAGGGTTCAAGAATATTTCTACCATGCAATCGAAATTGGAATGGTAGCACAATAATCCACTAACAAAATCAATGGTTTGGTGACAAATCATTCAATTTTGACCACCAGATGATGACATGCATCATGCATGTTTCATTAAATGAAGTGTCACCCGGCCATTGGTTTATCCGTGGGTGTTGTTGTGCCACCATCCCAATTTTGATTGCAAGGAAGGAGTGCCCTAAATCAAACTTGTTTGTCATTTTTATTTTCTCTACTCAACATTCCTGTAGATGGGGTATGTCTATATTTACATTTCATTTTATGCAAAATTGATGTATATAATCTTGGTTTAAGTTCTTAGTTGTTTATTGCCTTTGCTCTGTCTGCAGCCTAAACCCTTGAAGAATTTGAATGGCCAAATCTGTCAAATATGTGGCGATACTGTTGGATTATCGGCGACTGGTGATGTTTTTGTTGCTTGTAATGAGTGCGCCTTCCCAATTTGCCGTCCTTGTTATGAATATGAGCGAAAGGATGGGAACCAGTGTTGCCCCCAGTGCAAGACTAGATACAAAAGGCACAAAGGTTAGCTTGTGCATGTGTGTTTCTTTTTCCGTTTTTGTTTTGATCCTGTAACTTGGTTTTTGAAGTGAACAATATGAGTCTGGATTTTCAGGGAGTCCTCGAGTGGACGGAGATGACGACGAGGATGATCTTGATGATTTAGAGAATGAGTTCAATAGTGGCCATGGAAAGACCAAGGCAAGGCGGCAGTGGGAAGAAGATGCTGAACACTCTTCATCTTCTAGACATGATCCCCGACAACCGATTCCGCTTCTCACCAATGGGCAGCAGGTAATGTGTTAAACTGAACTTTGGCTTCTCAATATATTTGCTGTTCCTGGATCTAACTTTATAGATTATGTCTCCAACTCTGTGCTTTTGCACCCTTTCTCTCTGTGTATAGTGTAAGAGAGTGAGGAAGAGAAAAAGAAGGGAAGGGAGACAGTGGATGATTTTACTGCCATATTTGTTTTTAATTTAGTTATTACCTGAAGTAATGTTCTTTTGTTTTGAAGTGATGTAAAAATGATGAGTGACTATCAAAATATGTTACGATGAATTATTAACTGTTTGTTTTCTATCCATTGAAACTTGTGTTCTATACGTTCCTCATGTGGGAGCATATTCATGAAATGAAACATGCATCTTAATGTTACATGTAGATTTCATTGGCTGTTGGTTAGTCTAAAATCCTCAGATCATATTTGTTGCATCATTTTGCAATACTCTTCACGGAATGTCTCTTTATGTGGTCAGATGTCTGGTGAGATTTCTTGTGCTACACCTGATACTCAATCTGTTCGAACCACATCAGGTCCTTTGGGCCCATCTGAAAAGGGTCACCCACTTTCCTATGTTGATCCAAGGCAACCAGGTATGGAGTTGACTTGGATGTGATGCTAACGTATTATATTTCATGGTTATTATGAATTCTTCTTTGACCTTATTTTTTTTTATTACAGTCCCGGTAAGAATTGTAGACCCATCAAAGGACTTAAATTCTTATGGCCTGGGCAATGTTGACTGGAAAGAGAGAGTTGAAAGCTGGAAACTCAAGCAGGAGAAAAATGCTGCGCATATGACTGGTAGATACACTGAAGGGAAGGCAGATATTGAAGGGACTGGTTCCAATGGAGAAGAACTTCAAATGTAAGCCATCTATGCCTTTTGAATTGATGTTTAATGGCAAGGTATCACAATTGGGTATTGTGGTTCTTTGGCAGTCTATACTTATTTAAAATGCACTACCACCATTTAAAATGTTTTAATTTCAATTACGTTAAAAGTTGTCAAGAGGTGACTTTTACCAAAAAAATATTCCTCTGTTGTTATAGATTGTTAGTTATTCATAGATACGTTGTATCATTATGTTTTGCCAGGAGTTTGGAAGCTTTCAAGTTTCAATACTTGAGCAGTTTGAATATCAATTTATTATGGTTAATTATTTTTTTGTCCATGACAGGGTTGACGATACTCGACTACCTCTGAGTCGTGTGGTGCCTATTTCTTCAACTAAGTTGACTTCTTATCGTGTAGTGATCATACTCCGGTTGATTATTCTAGGCTTCTTCTTACAATACCGTACAACGCACCCTGTGAAAGATGCATATCCCCTGTGGTTGACATCAGTCATTTGTGAGATTTGGTTTGCCTTATCGTGGATCTTAGATCAGTTTCCAAAGTGGTTTCCCATTAATCGTGAGACATACCTTGATAGGCTTGCTTTAAGGTCAGGATATCTCACGTTTTTTTCCATGTTAGCCTGGGCTGTGCTTTGTGTTTAATTGTGATGTGGGATTCGCTGTTTTACTAATCTTAGTTTATCTTGTTTAGATATGATCGTGAAGGAGAACCATCACAGTTGCTCCCTGTTGATATTTTTGTTAGTACAGTGGATCCCCTTAAAGAGCCTCCTCTTGTTACTGCAAACACTGTTCTGTCTACACTTGCTGTTGATTACCCTGTGGACAAGGTTTCCTGCTATGTATCAGATGATGGTTCAGCTATGTTGACCTTTGAAGCCCTTTCAGAAACAGCTGAGTTTGCAAAGAAGTGGGTGCCCTTCTGCAAAAAGTATAATATTGAGCCAAGAGCCCCTGAGTTTTATTTTGCCTACAAGATTGATTACTTGAAGGACAAGACTCAACCTTCTTTTGTAAAGGAGCGCCGAGCAATGAAGGTTTTTTTTTTTTTTTTTTTTTTTGAGAATACAAAATGTGATACTTGTTTAATTCCATTTTCAATTTAATGTTCACATTTTTTTCAACACATTTAACATATCAGGTTAAATTCTTGTTGACATGGAAGTACACCATTAAAGCTTAGCTTGCATAATCTTTTATGACCCACCACCCCTTTTGGTGCATGTATATAGAAATTAAACTCTAGTCATTTATTTAACAGAGAGAATATGAAGAATTCAAAATACAGATCAATGCCCTTGTAGCCAAAGCTCAGAAGATGCCAGAAGAAGGCTGGACAATGCAGGATGGAACTCCTTGGCCTGGAAATAATCCTAGGGATCATCCTGGAATGATTCAAGTAGTACCATTTTCTCCTGATTGCACATGTTGAATTTATCCTTTGTCTGTTATATCTTCTAGTTAATAGTGAAATTTTGTGCGTAGGTATTTTTGGGTCATAGTGGAGGGCTTGATACGGATGGTAATGAGCTACCTAGACTTGTTTATGTTTCTCGTGAAAAGCGACCAGGCTTCCAACATCACAAGAAAGCTGGAGCTATGAATGCTTTGGTTTGTTATGATGAAACTTCTTATTTAATTTGTTTTATGGTTTTCTTGATGTATACACTTTTTTTTTTTTGTTTTTGTTTTGAAGGTTGTCTTATTTTGCTCTTATGGAGTTTATGGCCATTGTGTAATTAATTGTAGGTTTTGTTCATCGGCTTGTGTTAAAAACTGTTTGGAAAATAACCTACAAAAGTGATGCTGTGATTTATCAATGCTCACTAATAGACTATGGGTAACATTTTCTAAAGCTGCTTTGGATGTGGTGTAGGTATTATGTGGGTAACAGTATTTTACTTGGTAGGTAAAACTATTGTTCTCTCTTTTAGCAAATCGTTTTTGCATTTCTTTGCTGTGCCTTGGTTTGGTATGTGATATGATTTGTTGCTTGGATGTGCTTTTGCAAGAATAGTATGTTCTGAACAAATGAAAATGAGCATATCTAACTATGGTTAATGCTGCGTACTGTAGATTCGAGTATCCGCTGTTTTGACAAACGGTGCATATCTTTTGAATGTTGATTGTGATCACTATTTCAATAATAGCAAAGCTCTTAAAGAAGCCATGTGTTTCATGATGGATCCTGCTCTTGGAAAGAAGACATGCTATGTGCAATTCCCTCAGCGGTTTGACGGCATTGACTTGCATGATCGATATGCTAATCGCAATATTGTGTTCTTCGATGTAGGTCTCATCTTTCTTTTTGTTAAGTTGACAGATGGAAAATATTTTCTATCCTTGAATTGCTTTCTGTTGCTTGGCTAAATTTCAATTTTTTCTACCTACCAGATCAACTTGAAAGGTCTGGATGGCATTCAGGGTCCAGTGTATGTGGGAACTGGTTGTTGTTTCAATAGGCAGGCTCTGTACGGTTATAATCCTGTTTTGACTGAGGAAGATTTGGAGCCTAACATTATTGTGAAGAGTTGTTGGGGTTCTAGAAAGAAGGGAAGGGGTGGCAATAAGAAGTACATTGACAAGAACAGGTCTTCTAGCAGAACTGAATCCACCATTCCGATCTTTAATATGGAAGACATAGAGGAGGGTGTTGAAGGTCTGCAACCATGAAACACTCTTTCTTTATCTCCCATGTTTACTATTGCTTATGCTTGTGGATTTTGCATGTGAAATATCCTGTGACTGTGAGTCTGTGATTGTATTCCCATTCCTTCATAAAATCCGCACTAATTTGCTGTTGGTCGCCTGACAGAAGGTCAACATCCTTTGTGATATTTAATGCATTCTTTTCCTTTTGCAGGGTACGACGACGAAAGGTCACTTCTTATGTCTCAAAAGAGCTTAGAGAAGCGTTTTGGTCAGTCCCCAGTTTTCATAGCTGCCACCTTCATGGAGCAGGGTGGTATTCCCCCTTCCACCAATCCTACAACTCTTTTGAAGGAAGCAATCCATGTTATCAGCTGCGGTTACGAAGATAAGACAGAATGGGGCAAAGAGGTGAGCTTAGCAATTTAGTATTAAGTATTAACCATTATTCTTTCGAATCCCGTAATCTGGTAGTATAAAGAAATCTGAGAAGTGAGATTAATGGAAACATGCCCTTGGTTTATTAATTAAACCCTTTTGTGACACTATCAGATTGGATGGATATATGGCTCTGTGACTGAAGATATCTTGACTGGATTTAAAATGCATGCCCGAGGTTGGATTTCCATCTATTGCATGCCACCTCGCCCAGCTTTTAAGGGTTCTGCTCCAATCAATCTTTCGGATCGTCTCAACCAGGTGCTTCGATGGGCCTTGGGTTCAATTGAGATCTTTCTAAGCAGGCACTGTCCCTTGTGGTATGGCTACAACGGAAGGCTGAAGCCTCTTCAAAGGATGGCTTACATTAACACTATAATCTACCCTCTTACCTCAATCCCACTGATCGCTTACTGCACACTTCCTGCTTTTTGTCTTATCACGAATAAATTTATTATTCCTGAGGTAAGTTATTGCTTCTGTTAGCTTTAGTTCTCATTGATAAATTTAGGCAAAACTTATGTTTTGGTCTTCCAAGTTATTTTCGTTTTTCAGTTTCGTCCTTAAAGTTTTTTTTCTTTCAATTTTGTCCTATAAGTTTTTGTTTTCTCCATTACTCCCAATTTTAAATCAAAATTCATGATCTTGATATCACTAAGTTATAATGAAAACTGAAAAGATCTACAGAATGCATTCATCACTTTTTTTAAAAAAATTTTACCATGAAAAAAGGGATTTTAGGATACACTTGCAACAAAAAACTACATTTAGGACGAAATTGAAAGGGAAAAAAGTTAAAGGACGAAACTGAAAAACGAAAATAACTTGAGGACCAAAACATGGGTTTTGCCATAAATTTATGATTCTGATTGTTGAGCCGGGTGTTCTACATTCTTGGAAATATATCAAGTGATATACAATTTGGTTAATGTTGTGCAGATAAGCAACATTGCTGGCATTTGGTTCATTCTCCTCTTCTCTTCTATTATTGCTACTTCACTTCTTGAGCTCCGGTGGAGTGGGGTCAGTGTAGAAAACTGGTGGAGGAATGAACAGTTTTGGGTTATTGGTGGTACATCTGCTCATCTCTTTGCAGTATTCCAAGGGCTTCTAAAAGTTCTAGCTGGGATTGATACAAATTTTACTGTCACGTCGAAAGCATCGGATGAAGACGGTGAGTTTTCGGAGCTGTACGTCTTCAAGTGGACGTCACTTCTCATCCCTCCTACAACAGTGCTTATTGTGAATTTCATAGGGATTGTGGCTGGTGTTTCAATTGCCATAAACAGTGGTTACCAGTCTTGGGGTCCATTATTCGGCAAGCTGTTTTTCGCCATTTGGGTCATTTCCCATCTATATCCATTCTTGAAGGGTCTATTGGGTAGGCAAAATCGTACCCCGACGATAGTTATTGTTTGGTCAAGTCTCCTTGCTTCCATATTCTCCTTGCTGTGGATGAGGATTGACCCCTTTATCAATGACTACTCAAAAGCTTCCAAGGGTCAGTGTGGCATCAACTGCTAGTTTGATTCTAACTTATTTTTTGGGTATTGGCCTACTCTTTGTTTTTTCTCCTTTTTAGAGGCTTAAGGTGGCAATTGTGTACATAGCAAGAATCAGTCTTTCAAACTTATCCGGAAAAACTAAGTTAAGGGTTTCTTTTTGCTAACTAAGTGAAGGGTTTTGTGCATGAAAAAGATAGAGCCCAAAAAAAAAAAAAAAATCTTGTGGCCTATCTATTATCTATATTTATTTGCATGATCCTTTTTGGCCCCTCAACAGATTAGTTGTTATAGTGAGCCGTATGTTGCTGTGATAACTTTTGTAGGGAAATTATTGTCACCCCGCTTGCGAGTCGTGACCTTGTTTATGACTCCCGACCGTGAGATAGGTCACGACTATTACAATACTGTGGAAATATTTTTTTTGGGGTGTTTGCCTTAAAAAGTGGGGTGACAAAATACTTTTCCACTTTTTATGTCCATGAAACAACTTATTTATGGGATTAGTTTAATGAAAGCAAACAAGGTTTCATTTGGTGCCTTTGTCTCTAAACTAGTTCATCTTCATGGAATTCGAGGCTTTTTGAACAGGTGAAATGGGTGGTTGCTTAAGAACCTTATGTTGGATTACTAGTTGTTTGACAACTCATATGCTATTGCTATGTCACTCTTAAGAAAGTTGGATCAAATTGCAAAATATGAAATTGACTTTCTTAAGAGTGATATGACAATGACATGCGTTGTCAGACAACTAATGATCCAACCTAAACAAAGTTGTTGAGCAACCATTCAATATTAGGTTGCGTGGAAATAATACTCTTCCAGATTAAGTCCCTACAATAGTTCAATGTTATGAGAGGCAAAAAGTTGAGTAAAAAAATTAATTTCACAATGAGGAAGAATGAAGTTTGGGGGAAATGTTTGTCGAAGATGCTGTTGTGAATGACCTTAAACATGAATGTTACGATCAATGCGGTACGCAACCCAAGCACTTGGATTCCTTCTTCCCTTGCTTGCACTCACCCACTTCCCTTGCTTGCACTCACCCACGACAAAACGAGGGAAAAACCTAAAATCGAAAATGAAATTGTAAGGGGTTCAAATCTTTGATTATTGCATCTTCTCCCTCCTCCGGAAGAAAAAAAGAAAAAAGAAAAAAATTATTTTTCTATTAAACATGAAACCAAAAGAAGAAAATATTTTAGGGATCTCACTATTCTAATCAATAACCACCTATAGTATATGCACCTATTTTTCTTGGCTTTGCTCTCACCCACACCATTTTTGGATAAGCCATTCTGCAAGCTTTTTGTAGTTTCATATAAGCATTCCTACGGGTTCAAAATGCAACAATGTGGATGCATACAAGGAAGCACAAACACGATACGAGATACGAACATCATATGATATAGGACACGAGGATACATCAAAAGACATAAAATGTTAAAGCAAATGGTTATGAGTGTCTAAAATGAATAATTGTTCGACATGAGACATGATATGTATCTAACTCGACACGACAATAAATATGAAGTGTCAATACTTCCTTGAATGCATATTGAATCAAATATCGGGATCATGGGTTGAAAAACAATCTAACATCTAAACGAACCAAGCTTTATAATTTTCTTTTTTTTTTTAATGACTTGAAGACTTTACCAAAGCAATAAAAACCAAAAGGCTAAATTCCCCTATACATAGGAGTAACCACTAAGTCATACAAAAGGGGTAAGGAAAGAAAGCTAGGAGAAACATCAAAGACTTTGCATTGCCCATGAAGATCATGCCCATGGCAGCTTTGGTAAGGCATCGGCTACACCATTGGCTTCTCGGACACATGCATCCAAGTGACATCCTCATCAAGAGCAAGGCATGTAAATTCATGAACCAGCATTGTGACGAAATTGCTTAGAAAAGACTAACCGAATACCATGCAAGATTGCCCAAAGCTCTGCATGCATTAGAAAGCACGGCACCAAATCTCAAGCATAAGCAACAATAAAACAAACAAAACCATGGCTCAAAATACCACCACAAGCAGCACTCTTAGTGAGGTGGTTAAATGACCCTTATATTGTTTTGTGGAAATTTGTACTCTTAATTATGCCACCTAGCCAAGCGTGAGAGATTTGTGATAAAAGATGCAATTAGCATTTTTGTGGGTCCTGAAGATGCCTTGGATTATGATGCGCGAAGTCAATTGCATGCATGATTTAGATTTTAAATTTTAGTTGATGGGATACTTATGGTTCTTTTTTTTGGTTAACTTTTTTTTTTAGTATGCATGATCATACTCTCAGTCATAAGTACTCTCCAAGTTTTCTTTGGGGACTCAAGACTATGTCATTTTTAGTTTTGGTTTTCGCTGATACGTTTGCATAAGTATTCGTAGTTCTTAAAGTATAATTGGGGTACACTTTCAAGTAAAGTTGCACTTCCAAGTTAACAGTCAAAAGTATTCCTTTTGTTGTCAAGAGAAAGTCCCTTCTGTTATCTAGGATGTGTGCAATATTGAGTGAAATTGTATCCGATAGTGTAAGAGGTACGAGATGTTTTCACTTGAAGACATATTTATAGCCAGGTCACCATAACAATAAATGGACTTCAAGAACAATAATTGGAGTATTCTCAGTTATCACCATAACAATGAGCAGTTAAACACAAAAAGCCAGGTCTGACTAGTAAATGCCAATAGGCAAGAGATAAATCAAAACCATAACCAAAACCAAAAACCATTATTCTATTCTCAATTTGCTAATCAAAAATTGATCAAGGGAAACAAAACTTCCAATAATTGGAAAGAAATTCAAAATAAATTAACCGAATATGCATAAATAAAGTATGCAGTTCTACCTCTTAGACACCCTATTCCTCATCATCGTTTTCTACCAATATCCTCTTGCACGCTTCATAGCACATGAAAGAGATTCCTGCGGCTGGCACCAACTTCATGCAGCTTGGTCCTAGACCTCTATACAAACCCTGGATCCCTTCTTGTTCTAGTATGGTCGCAAGGGCGTGAATCACATTTTTGTAAACTTGCCTTCCACTGAGGGCTCCCACTTGCATATGCTTACGCGCCACTTCGAGCGGAAAAGTAGCAGTACTTGAAATAGCACCAGCTGCTGATCCTATCAAAAGGGTTTCAATGTTGCCGATCTTCTCTTTTTTGGAAAATTTTCTGTATGCTTTCCTTAAAGTGTCATATGCAAAGTAATTGGTGGCGGCGTATGGAATAACTCCAATGAGACTGGGAGCAAGTCCTCTATAAAGTTCTCCAGGACCCTCTTCTTGTATTATTTTCAAGAATGCATCAAGTAGACCATCATAAACACCTCTCTGCAATATTATTACCAAACAAGCTTAAACTTTCCTATATTTTTTGGAGGGATGGTGAAAGATATATATACGGAAAAGCATGCTCTTGTTTATTTTTTATATGTATGCACCTGGATAGTTAATCGAGTTTTGAGTAACTCTAGAGGATATGTACATATAGTTGAACTAACTCCAGCGCAAGCACCTGCAATTAACGATGGAGGAATACGGAGTTTGGGCTGTTCCCCAGGCTTTGGTGATAGGCATTTGTTAACTGTATCAAAAGCAAAAAGCTGCAGAAGGAAGCGAAAATATATTGAGATACATGCAAACATGAAAAAACTGCTATCCAAGAGTAAACTTGATCACTGTCTGACAGATAACATAGTTATTTTCAAAATGTGAAACATTAATTTCCAACAACAACAAAACATTAACACGAACAAAAGGTTGCCTTTCTCGACTTCTGTAAAATTAAATTGCATCCATGACTGTTTCCTTGTTGCATAAAAGGGGGGGATCAGAGGAGGAAATTCAAGGCAAACGAGCATAAACTATTATACCTTGAAAGTTGCAAGTTTCGAAATTAAGATGTTTTATGTTTTTCTCATCTCAAAACAATAATCTATTCAATGTCAGAATAAGGGTTTTTACTTATCATCTATGAAGTCCAATAATATTCTATCACAAAAACAAAATAAGGAAGCTCATCATGAAAATATGCCACCTCATCCCACCCACGCTCCCAAGGAAAAAAAAAAAGAAACAAGCAACTACAATATGAAAGTTCTGTACATAAAACAAATGAAATTAAACATAAATTGCTATGGGATTTAAGAAATAGTCAGGCAGCTGCAAAAAACAAATTATTCGAAAACAAATGGTACCCAAATAAATGCCCATTCTATATGAACTGCAGCTAGTTACCAGACCATATATTTCCATTGTGACCAAGTATAGAAAAAAGCCACACATAGTGTAAATCATCAGCAGAGTGATCATGATCAATACAGACTCGAGAAAATATGAATGACCGTCCTACTAGTGAATACTGAATACGATAAATAAAACAAAAGCCCAAACTTGAGTAAATACTTATTTTTGTCCCTTAAAAAATATGAAAATATTCTCTATCCCTCTTAAATTAGACTGTGATAAATGAAAATTCCTAACTTGGTCCCCTAGAATGGTCAAGTAAATTATTCCGTGAGATTAATTTGAGTGAAATAATGACTAATTTGACCAGTATTTAATTTTCTTAGGGACCAAGCTAGGAATTTTCAGTTCTCATGGTCATGGACTAATTCGAGGGCTTATGTTCAAGGAAGCACAAACACAATACCAACACAGACTTATAGAATACGGTTGGGAATGTCCAAAACTGTCTAATACAGATATGTCTTTGTCCGGTGACTATTGTAAAGTGTACATGCTACCTTTGTTGATATTCTTCTCAAGACTAAATGGCCAAGCAATGAGAAAATATAATTACAATTGCAAATTATGCAGAAAGTGATATCTAAGGAAGCAATCAAGCAAACACAAAAATCATTCAATATCTAAAATCATTACAAATTTAGTACCTCGATGGCCTTGCTAGGAGCGACCCGAATGACATTAACGAAATTACCCCTAAACAATCCCTTCCACCCATCATTCTTCATGATATCATGAAACACCTCACCAGTAGAATGTCCACTAGTCCCGACCATCAAATGAGTCCTTATAGTCTCCAAAGGCGCAACGGCAGTCCGCGACACCGCCCCAGCGAATGCACCACTAATCAACCTCCTAAGGGAAGGGTTCTTCACTTTAATCTTCAACCCTTTCTTTCTCTTATTAACAACCCCTTTTTCTCCTTCCACCACCACCACCACTTCATCATCGTCAGGAACACCAACAATCTTCACTTTCCCCTTTGATTGAACACACTTTACAAACAACTCGGCATCACCATTGTTGTTGTTGTTTTGTTGGGAGTTATTATTAGAAGAAGAACCAAAACCCATTCCCATTTGACCAATGCTAGCAAATAAACCTCCTAGTCCAAGGTGAAAATAATTAGACCCTTGTTCTTGTTCTTGATGGTTAAGACCCCATTGAGAGCTCAAATTAGAAATAGAGAATAACCCAACTCTCTTCTTCTCATCAAATGATTGAATTCCTCTTTTCCTACCACCCATAATCAAAATCAAAACTTTATGATGAACCCCCCTTTTTTTTCCTTTTCTTTTTATAAAAAAGGGGTTTTTTTTACTTATTTATGAATAATATAGCAAAACCTATGACATATATAATATATGGTTTGATGGGTATTTAGAAGAATATAAAAGAACAAGGTTTGGAGAAAAGGGGAATGAGAGAAAGTTGAAGGATTGTTCTATTGCGGAGGAAGCAAGAGAATGAAGAAGAAAGGGGTTTGTTTGTTTATAAGAGGCGGCTACAGGGAGGTAGGTGAAAATGTTGTTTCTGCGTTCCACTCACTCACTCACTCACTTGAAATTTAAAAAAAATAAAAAAAATAAAAAAAACAAGAGGGTACAGGAAGGAATTGGGGTATATATATATATATTATATAGGTGTAAACTTTGATGGGTTGTCGTTGTTTCAGATTGTGGTGAAGTCCTTGATTGATGGTGATTCTGCGAAAGAGAGATCTATCACTTTGACCTCCTTTGACTTCTTTTCCTTGTGTACTCCACTACTAGCAGTTGTTGTTGTTGCTGATGTTGTCTTTTTTTTATTTTTTTTATAAATAAATAAAAAATAAAGAAAAATAACTTCATTTAAGAAAAATTCAACCATTAAACATTTTTCAAAATAACATTTATAAAATATATTTATGGAAAAAGAAACTAATTAAATTTTATTAAAATTTGTAATGATATTTTACAAACAAGATTAAACAAAATTTGAAAAAATAATCTTGTATATTAAGAATTAGATTAATAATTATAATTATTTAATTATACTTTTTATTATTTTAAATTAAGGTTAATTGTTATGCTCGATATAATTTGATATAATATTAGAGTTTTTTAAACTTATATATCAAATATATAAAACAAAAAATTAAAATGTTGCTATTTAATCCATTTAAACACGTTATTTTTCATAAAAATTTATTTTTAAATTTGTTTATTCTATGCTTATAATTCATGAATTAAATTACCCCCCCCCCCCCCTCCCCCAAATCATTTTTTTTAATCTAATAGTTGTGTTGAGTGTTGACTAACGTTGATGCTTCAAAGTGGAACAAATCTTAGAAATAACCTATTATCTTTTTTTTAAATATATTTTTTATATTTGAGATGAACCATATTGAAAATTCATCAAAATTTTGTTGCTTTGAAAATGAAAAGAAAACAAAAACATCTTAGAAATAAAACGATTGTGGAGGGGCCCAAAACGAATCTTCTACAACATCAACGGCCTCATCCTTTATATGACGATGGACATATTTATTTTCTTCTGAAAAATGCATGAAATGTTGCATTTCTATCCATAGAAACATTTTCTTTAGTTAGTAATCTTGACCAGCATTGTAAATTTGTTTCTTAACAATGAAGTTATGAGCGTTGTGAGCTTTCAATGAAAGCAATATAGAACTTCACATTGCATTGTTTTATGTCAAGTCTCTAACTAAGGACTTCTATTCAGCAGTTACCTAGCCGATATATGAGTGACCACTCAAACTTTTTGCAAAATTGTGGTTTTGAACCCATGATGCATCCAAACCTCCCATCCTTCATCTTCACTTTTCTTAAAGTCCTTCCTAGAGGCGGTCATCCTCTATCTCTCATCACCCTCCTTCTTGTATGGTCTATGCTTCTCACTCTGTTAGCACCCAATAATAAACCTTGAGTTCTTACCCAATGCATTTTGGTCCAATCTTATGATGACGAAAACAAATGCAAGGTCCATTGCAATGTCTCGCCATCGCTTCAACAAATTAGCTCGGGCCACAAAAACCATTAGAATTGGTCCATTAAATTAGGTTAAATAATGAAAAGTGATTTAATGCTTAATTAACGTGATAAAGTTTAGCTAACCTTATTGTTGGTAAATGCACTTGTAAAATCACATAATACTTTTGAGGGTACAATTTGCTCATCCAGCTCTAACTCCCTAATTGGGTTTCCATTCGCCTCTATAATAAAACTCCTAGAAAGCAAGTGTAAAGGCACATTGTCAAGAAAATTGGAAAAACCACTAATTTGGTAAAGCATGCCAATTTATGAAAATAACATTCGGAAAGACCTTCCTCTCGGAAAGTCCTTCCATTCGGAAAGTCCATCTGATTGGAAGCTGCTACCAAAATTTACGTTATTGTGGAAAACAATGGCTGCAAAATTGTGAGGCTCAAAATGGCACATAAGCAGTGATTTACCTTCAAATCTTCAATGATGCTTCTTCTTCTTTTTGGGAGGTCCTTCCAAATAAAGTGTGATGGTGGATGGTGAGAGAAATAAAGAAAGAAGTGAAGAGTGAAGAAAAAGGAGGAGATGAAGGAGGTGAGTAGGTGTGAATTGAGAGTGAATAGGTATGAGTTGAGAGCGGATAAAATAAAAGTGAATGGGCATGTGTAAAGCTAAAAATGCATTAAAAATTATTTTTATCAAGGGCAATTTTGGAAGTTCATGGTAAAAAATTACAAATGCACAAGGTGCAACTAGCACTTTATAGGTGCAATTAAAATTTCCCCCCAAAAAAAATCTCAAACTTTTTAACATTTCTTTCTTCTTATTCTTCCATGAAGATTAATTAGAATGGTACGGGAACTCTCATTTTTTTTTTCTTTCTTATGTAAGTGATCCATTATCTCATTAATTGTTTTTTGAGTGGAAAAACTGTCCCGTTTAATTGATTAGGTGGTGCAAAATGGGGAGCGACTGGCCATCTTTCAATCGAACAATGGGTCTTAACTATCTTATCTATTTTTTTCCCAAATGATAATCTTGTTCTATTTACAAAGACTTCTATCCCTCAAGTTAATGTGATTTAGAAAGTATTCATCACTTTTTGTGAGTGTTCTGGCCAGAGAGTTAGTAGGCAATATTTAGCATATTTTTTCTAAAAAATTGTTTGCTTCAATAGAAGACAACAAATCAATCAGAATTTTGGTTTCAGACTCACTCAGTATCTTGTTAGGTATGTTGAGGATTCTCCTTCATCATATTAAAACTACCCAGAATATTTATCAATTTATTGTGGATAGAATCCATTATCGTCTGAATGGATGAAAAGGCCTTTTTCTCTTTATCTACCGCCCTTTATAACACTATATATATTAGTCTACTTTCACTACTATTCCTAGTTATGTCGTGCAGACATCCCTTCTCCTATGAGGCATTTGTGATGCTGTTGACAAGCCGTGCAACAACTTCATCTAGGGTTCTTCTGATTCCAGCAGAAAGATCTACTTAGTTGGCAGAATATTTTTCCTTAAAAATCAGCTAAGTTAGAGATATTTACGGGTAAATTGTTTCAGTGTTGGCCGTGAGAGCCATACCGAATCGAGGCAAACTTTGAACACTAGATATGACGGAATAAACTTCATCATGTAGAGAGAAGGTCAAGGTCGGACAATGAAATGATGAGGGATAAGCTTCATCGTCTAGAAGGAAACAGCTCGAATCATCGGCTAAGGGTCCTGAGATAGCCACGGGGTTCTGTGACATGAAATGTGGCATCTTAGTGTTCCAACGATGCCGTGCAGAAGAGCCATCACTCAACGAATAAAATTTACTCTGGGAATAATAGATTGATCTATCCCAAGAGCTCACATTGACAGGAAGGTTAGGGACATCAATGTCAGCTCTTCGCCACGTACTATAGTAGGTTTCAAGGATTGGGTTGTTCGCCCATTAAAGTGGAATGTGAGCTGAATCGTCGTTAGACAATTCGGTTCATATCTGGTGTGGACACTAGAGCTAAAAAAATACCTTTGATGAAACTTACATGATGAAGCATACTTGACGCATAGCACCAAACATCTTCTAGCCATGGAATGGATTCCACTTATATGTCTTGAACACACAATTAGGAAGGTCAGCAGTTGCGCATTGGCTTGTCAAGGAAAAGATTTGCATAAGATTTGGCAAACATTCCATTTGGCGCTACACCCCAACCTGAAAGCTGATGCAATAGGCATTACTTTCATTGGGAATTAGTTATTTTTTGCCCCATTTCAGTTTTACCTAAAAAATATTACTTTGAGATTTTAAAAATGAATCATCAAAATATTCATATGCATTTTATCACATAACTTTTAATTCTTCCAAAAAATACATTCCCTCTACAAAATCCTTCCTCCTTTAGGCTCCACCAATGGGGCCAGTTACTGAAAACATAAAGGATGATTAAAATCTGCAGTCACAAATTCAAAATCGATTAAACTCTGCATATTATAGTACAGTCTGACAAAGTAACAGGAATTACTATTGAACCTGATAGATCATGACAGCTACAGATATGAAGGTAGGATCAAATATCCTTCGGCATATGCATTTGCATTTTAAATTTAGAACTTCCAAAAATACAAATTTCTTATGTATTGCTGTATTATTAAGGGTATAGATGTAAGGAATAAAGAATCAATATTGTTGCTATGTCCATCACACATGTCAACCCTTATAATGAATAATAAGTGATTATTTATAAACAAGTGTGTGTAAAAGTCAGTTTGGTATCATGAAACAATATATAGTCTAAGTAGAGTAAAATTTTTACTTTCAGGCTGATGACTCTGATAGTAAGTTGTTACAATTTTTTTGTAAGTTTTTATGTTGCCTCCAAAAATAAGGGTGGAAATTACTGACTCCATCCAAATATAATGGCGTTTGCATTTCAATCAGACGTGAGACCTAAAAAGCAAGTCAAGCAACATCAATGTCAATATTTATTCTTGTTCTTTCAAAGTTTAAGAGCCATATAATGAATTTAGGGTATAGCTAGATTTGGAATTTTCCAAAGACAAGTAAATATATTACAACAAAATTTAGGGGCAACATGCTCACAGGGGACAAATTATGCAACCACATATATTATTATATTCTAATACAGTTATGATACTTGCACAAGCTTTATATCCTCACAAGTCTTTTCCAGGCTCCAATCTAAACCACTGGATAAGCCTTGGTTCTGTTGTAGGCTTTTCTGAAATGCCCAAATAAGTCACCTTTAGACTCAGGACTGTGACTCTGTGAGCATAAAAACTGTGCAAGTATCATTAGTCATCTATCCTAAACTTGACACAGTAGATCTGGTCACTCACTTTCAAATCTGTCTGAAACATACTCAAATAAGATGGTTCTTTTGGTAAATCTGAAGGCAGGCATATAGATTATATCAATCAATTTTAAAGTTTACACTTTATGGTCATTAACAAAGTTACAGCTCTTCAACTCACTTTCATTTTACTATGTGACTTCACATTAACATGCAAGTCTGTCGACTGTCAAATAGTATAAGCTGCACTGCCTACTGAGTTTCTAACAAACCAAATAAAATGAATTGTATTTCAGGGATTACTACCAAGGGAATTTTAGTTTAGCACCCTTAATCAAAACATGAGGCATTTGAATATGCTAAACTAACCAACACATAGCAAACATGTATCAGGAATACATCAAAGAATTTCATTATGAAATGTCACTACAATACTTGTAGTTTGGAACAAGAAATACCAACATCGAACATTGTGCTAAGTAATAATTATTATGTTGCAACTAAGAGCCAGTAAGGGTCACTACTTACAGCTCTGTGAAAAGCAAACATCTCTTCTTGACCAGAAAGAATAGATGTGATACCAACAGGGGCACCTCCTGAGCCCACGTTGCCTTCTGCTAAGACATTGCGGCGAAGTTTTGCACCCTCAGTCTCTGTTTCAAACTGGAAACTGGAATCAAAACAAGAGTGAGGAGGTTCAGTTGATAATGAAAACTGCTAGACTACCATCAAAAAGCCTCACGTCAGCATTGCCTTGCACATTATTCAGAAACTTCTAATATAAAGAATGCTAGCCCCAATAATAGAACATATGTGAATCGGTAGCAACTTATTTAAATCACAATTTGCCAAAAGAATCACAGACGGGTTATTTGAGTATGTCATGATTTTTATTTAAGTCTGCTGCCTTGTATGCCAAATTTGGAAGTACACGGGAAGTGCAGCTTTTAAATACTAAAATATAGGGTATCCAACTTTTCAACTCATTAGTGAAATTACTTTTACAATCATCTCAGGTTCTATGCAAACTTAACACTAAAAAAATTGCAAGTTTAGTAAACATGTTGGGAAAAATGTGAGCAAACCCTAGCTTCTTGCTTAGCTTCACAATTTTATGCCAAATAACAGTCATTGTAACATTTTTCTGATTACGTCAAAAAAATATAAATTTGCTGCTCAATAACAGGGACATGAGTCACATGACTAAATAATTGTAGATGGCCAGTTCAGAAAATAAATAAATATGATGGAAAATTTCTTTTCAAACAAGTTTATTGTAACATCCCTGACAGGCTAATGGATTGCGACTGTCTTCACATACCAACACGGGTCTTTTCAGCATGCTTTGTCCTCACTCGCACGCTTCCCGGGAAAACTTCCCAGGTAGTCACCCATCCCAAAATTACTCCAAGTCAAGCACGCTTAACTATGGAGTTCTTAAGTGATGGGCTACCGAAAAGAAGATGCATCTTGTTGATATGAGTAGTACCAATCAATTCATTTAAGCCTTCCTATACTATGTAGTCTCGTTCCTACACAGTCTCATGATCACCATCTCATTCCGGTGTGTCGGTTCATTCATGTACCCCTCCCTTAGAAGCTTGCCAGGAGTCGCTCCTCGTCCGTGCCTCTTGCACCGACGATCACTCCCCGCCCTCGTCAGCCCGAGTCATACATGCCCACCAGCTTCCGCCTGGTTTGTCCCCGAACCACGCCGTACTAGGAGAGGAGCCGCTCTGATACCATTTGTAACATCCCTGGCAGGCAAATGGATTGCGACTGTCCCAACATACCAACACGGGTCTTTTCAGCATGCATTGTCCTCACTCGCACGCTTCCCGGAAAAACTTTCCAGGAGGTCACCCAACCCATAATTACTCCAAGTCAAGCACACTTAACTATGGAGTTCTTAAGTGATGGGCTACCGAAAAGAAGATGCATCTTGTTGATATGGGTAATACCAAACAATTCATTTAAGCCTTCCTGTACTATGTAGTCTCATTCCTACACAGTCTCAGGATCACCATCTCATTCCGGTGTGTCGGTTGATTTGAGCTCAATATATGATGTTTTTAGATGATATTTAACCCTCTTTCTTAGTAATTTTAGCTTGTTTCTCAAGTATTGTAGGAAAAAGATTGAAATTTTGATGTCTAATGTGAAGAATGAGATCCTTGTAGATTTTGTATCGATTTGTTCTGAATTTCAGGTTTTGGAGGCTTAATTTGATGATTTATGGAAAAGAAGGAAAAAGCAAGCCTTAGAATCAGGAGTTCGGAGCAAAGCGGCGAAGTACAGTGAAAAAGTCACAGACTCGCCCAGGCGAGGTTATCACTCGCCCAGGCGAGTGGGGTTAAATGCTTAAAAAGCGTGGGGTCTTCACAGTCAAAAACTCGCCCAGGCGAGCCTTATTCTCGCCTGGGCGAGTGTCGCAGATATCAGATGCGAATTGTATATCTTTAGTGGATTTGGAAGGGATTTGGTTTTTCTTTGAACTTAAAAATACTAGGATTGGTAATTAGGAAAGATTCAGAACACTTGGGAATAGAGTTTTTCATTGATTTTATGAAGAACGGAGATTAGAGGCAAGGATTAGTGGTAATTATGTCACACTTTATCACTTTTATTGCTTTTCTTCTCTCAATTATGAACTAAATCCTTCTTTGGGATGTAGGAGTAGATGAATATGGAACCTTGTTAATGTTTATGCAATGAATTGATTTTGCTTTTTCATTATAAATTTTGTGTTTGATTATATTTTTATTGTTCATGAAAGTGCGCAGTCATGTCATAGGAATCCTATTTTAATAGACATATTAATTTATGATTGTGCCCAATAATCAAACAGTTCAATTGCATAGGGATAGACATATTTCTTATGAATTGAATAATTTCTATGAGTTTTGATTGAACTTAATTAAGGGTTAGGTTTCAAGGCTCCCTTGAGACATCATTGGGAGATTAATCTCTAAAATACGGAAACGTTCTAAGACATTAGGCGTTTCCTACTTTTGCAAAACAAATTCAGAATTTAGGAAAACAAATTAATTCATTGTTAAACGTTTTAGGAACCTTCATCGAAACTACGTCCCGCTTTCTCCCTTTGTTCAAGAATCATTTTATTCGTTTATTTTAATTTAAGTAAATCAACAATTTCTCAATTAATCGAATTTCAATTTAAATTTCATTTAGTAACTACGAATAGGTGAGAATTTTTAGAATCAATTTTAGTCCTCGTTGGGAACGATACTCTATTTATCACTTTATTACTTGTACGATCTGGTACACTTGCCAGAATCCCAACAAGTTTTTGGCGCCGTTGCCGGGGACTAAAATTAGATTTTAATAATTTTTCGGTACTTTTAGTAGTTACTTAGTGGAATTTTACTCTAGCTATTTATTCTTAATTGTTTCTATTTACTCAACAGGTGCTTTTAACCCTCTTTGCCGAGATTGGTATATGCACTTGCGTTCTGCATGTGATTTCAGTAGCCTTCAATTCGATCCTGAGATCGAGTTGACAGCGAAGAAGCTAAGGAAACAAGCACAACAAGAGAGAAGGAGACGAGCAAGAATAATGGCGGAAGAGCGTGAGCGTGAGCGCAGGCATGAGCGTGAGCCGGAACCTGAAAGGCGTACTTTGGCTGATTACGCCTTAGTTGACCCGACCTTATTTGGTACTAGCATAGTACGACCTGCTGTCACTGCTTCAAATTTTGACATCAGGGGGCATATTTGAACATGCTGCGACAAAATCAGTTTAGCGGTGCCCCAGAGGAGGATCCTAGTGATCACATTGCTAGTTTCTTGAGTTACCTGGACTTCTTCAAGATTCAAGGTGCAAGTGATGAACCAATAAGGTTGAGGCTTTTCCCTCTCTCATTAAGGGGAAAGGCGCTTCAATGGCTCCGTGCACAACCACAAGGGAGCATCACTTCTTGGGAGGAATTGGCTAAGATTTTCGTGGATAAATACTTCCCACCTTCCAGACAAGCTCAGCTTAGGCAAGAAATCAACGCCTTCGCTCAGCAGGATGGAGAATCTTTACATGAGGCGTGGGAAAGGTACAAGCAGATGTTGAAGAAGTGTCCCAATCACTCTATGCCTGAATGAATGCAAATGAGGATATTCTATGATGGGTTGAGTCTCTCTAATCAGCATTTGGTCGACTGTGCATCGCAAGGTTCATTAGAAAGCAAGACCGCTGAAGAGGCTAGGCAGTTGTTTGAGAAGATGGCTCACAACAGCAGTCGTGCCACTGTTAGGAAGCGTATTATGAAGAAGAGTGATTTGGAGCCTGAGAATGTGCAAGCTTTGTTCGCACAGAATAAGGAGATGCAGCAGCAGATAGCTGCATTGACTCAGAAATTGGGTCAGGTCCAAATGAATGCTTCAACAGGTATACCTTCTGTCCCTTCTGATATTCTTGGTTTAGTACTAACTTGTGATTTCTGTAAAGGCAACCACCGTAATGGTGAGTGTGTATTTGAGGTTAGTAATAGCACAGGTGAATTTTGTGCGAGGGGGACAGAGGAACAATCCTAACTCAAACACCTACAACCCAGGGTATAGAAATCACCCTAACTTCTCTTGGCGCAGTCCAGCACTCCAGCCACCACAAGAGAAGCAGCCGGCAGCTTAGGAGGCAGCAATTGAGAAGCTCGCCCAAACGACAACTAACTTTGTTGAGGAGACGCGAGCCAATTTCAAAAACCAAGGTGCCAGCATAAGCAACCTGAAGGTTCAGATGGGTCAACTTTTCAAGCAGATTTCAGAGAGGTCACCGGGATCCTTTCCCAGTGACACCATTCCAAACCCCAGGGAGCATTGCAAGGCCATTACTCTTCGAAGTGGCAAGTCTCTTGAGGAGCCACGGAAGAAGAGTGATGAGGTAGTGCTTGAGAAGGCAGAGGCAAAGGAACAACCAGCTGAGGAAACAACTCCTGAAGTGCAACAAAATAAGATTTCAACTGCAACACAGGAAGAAGAGAAGAAGCCACAGATGCCTCACAAGGTTCCCTTTCCTCAGCGGTTGAAAAAGGAGGAAAATAAGAAGCAATTTACCAAGTTCATGGAGGTGTTCAAGAGGCTCCAGATCAACATTCCATTCGCGGAGGCTCTCGTGCAGATGCCCACATATGCGAAGTTCATGAAAGAGCTCTTGACCAACAAAAGGAAGATGCAAGATGATGAAACTGTGCTTCTCACAGAGGAATGTAGTGCAATTCTGCAAAGGAAGCTCCCCCAGAAGTTAAAAGATCCTGGGAGTTTCACAATCCCTTGTAACATTGGGGGATTTGATATTAGCAAAGGCTCTGTGCGACTTGGGGGCAAGCATCAATCTGATGCCCCTCTCCATTTTCAAGAAACTTAGTATTGGAGAAGCGAAACCAACAATGATGTGCCTTCAGCTAGCTGATCGGTCTGTGAAGAGGCCCTATGGAAAAGTGGAGGATGTACTTTGTCAAGGTGGACAAGTTCATCTTCCCTGCTGACTTTGTCATTTTGGATATGGAGGAGGACTCAGACATTCCTCTCCTCTTGGGTAGGCCTTTTCTAGCTACTGGGCGAGCCCTCATAGATGTTCAACAGGGCGAGCTCAAGCTCCGGGTTCATGAGGAAGAGGTCTCATTCAATGTCTACCGGTCCATGAAGAATCCGATGGAAAGCTCCCAATGTTTCTTAGTGGACGTGATTGACACTTTAGTCAAGTCTACATTTGAGCAAGTTGGGCATGGGGATGTGTTGACAGCAGCATTGACACATGAGAAGAGTGAAGATCTCAAGGTGGAGAAGGTGGTGGCCAGATTGGATGCACCAGCAGCTTACACAAGGACAGATCAGATGAAGGAGCTGAAGATGCATGAAAAGGAGGCACGTGCAGTACCAGAGCTAAAAACTCTTCCACCAAATCTCAAGTATGAATTCTTAGATGACACTAAATTCTATCCAGTTATAATTAGTAATGCCTTGACTGAAACTGAAACTGAAACTGAGAAATTAATGAGAATTTTGAGGCAATACAAAGCTGCTTTAGGATGGAGTGTGTCTGATTTGAAGGGGATTAACCCCAGTTTCTGCATGCATAAGATTCTCCTTGAGGAGAATTTTAAGCCAGTAATTCAGCCTCAGAGGAGGCTCAATCCGACTTTGCAGGAAGTCGTGAGAAAGGAGGTAGTCAAACTTTTAGATGTAGGCATTATCTACCCATCTCCGACAGCACTTGGGTTAGCCCGGTGCAAGTAGTTCCTAAAAAGGGGGGGTTAACTGTGATTAAGTCTGAAACAGATGAATTAATACCTACCCGCACTGTTTCTGGGTGGCGTGTGTGCATTGATTATAGGAGATTAAACAATGCCACCCGGAAAGATCATTTCCCATTACCCTTTATGGATCAAATGTTGGAACGATTAGCAGGACATGCATACTATTGTTTTTTGGATGGATATTCAGGTTACAATCAAATCTGTGTCGATCCTGTAGACCAGGAAAATACGGCTTCCACTTGTCCCTTTGGGATTTTCGCCTATCGGAGAATGTCCTTTGGGCTTTGTAATGCACCCGCGACTTTTCAAAGGTGTATGTTGGCTATATTCTCCGACATGGTCGAAAATTTCATTGAGGTTTTTATGGATGACTTCTCGATCTACGGGTCGTCCTTTGATGCTTGTCTTGCCAATCTGGGTAAAGTTTTAAAAAAATGTTAAGAAACTAATCTCATCCTTAACTGGGAAAAATGTCGGTTCATGGTCAGGGAGGGGATAGTTTTAGGACATAAGAATTCATAAAAGGGTATTGAGGTTGATCAGGCAAAGATTGATGTCATCAAAAATCTACCTCCTCCAGTAAATGCTAAGGGGATAAGAAGTTTTTTGGGTCATGCCGGTTTTTACCGGAGATTCATAAAAGATTTTTCAAAAATTGCAAAACCCCTATGCAATTTACTGGAGAAGGATGCTGAGTTCATTTTTGATAATAATTGCATGAAATCCTTCGAACTTTTGAAAGAGAGATTGGTTACAGCTCCTATCGTGGTTGCACCCAATTGGGGTGAACCTTTTGAACTAATGTGTGATGTGTGATGCAATGTGATAGATGCCAAAGGGTTGGGAATATTTCTAGGAAAGATGAGATGCCTCTTCAAGGCATTTTAGAAGTTGAGGTGTTTGATGTGTGGGGCATAGACTTTGTAGGCCCCATTCCCCTTTCTTATAACAACAGATATATTCTTGTAGGGGTTGATTACGTGTCTAAGTGGGTGGAGGCAATCTCCACTCCCACCAATGACTCTGCTGTGGTTGTGAACTTTTTGAGAAAAAATATTTTTAGCAGGTTTGGAGTACCTAGAGTACTTATTAGTGATGGTGGGAGTCATTTTTGCAATCAGGTCATGGAGAAAGCCTTGTCAAAATATGGGGTGCACCACAAAGTGGCTACCCCATATCATCCACAGACCAGTGGTCAAGTAGAGGTGTCAAATAGGTCTCTTAAGAGAATCCTAGAGAAAACTGTTAATAGCAGTAGGAAAGATTGGTCAAAAAAGTTGGATGATGCCTTGTGGGCGTATAGAACTGCTTATAAGACACCCATTGGCATGTCACCTTTTCAGGTTGTTTATGGAAAAAATTGTCATTTGTCGGTGGAGTTACTTCACAAGGCATATTGGGCAACTAAATTTTTGAACTTGGATACGCAACCTGCAGGTGAGAAGAGGTTATTGCAGCTAATTGAACTTGATGAGTTCAGAGAGCAAGCATATAACACTTCTCGTGATTTTAAAGAGAAAACTAAAAAGTGGCATGACAAGAAATTGACTAACAAGATATTTGAGTCTGGACAATTGGTTTTGCTATTTAACTCTAGACTTAAGCTTTTCCCTGGAAAGCTTAAATCTAAATGGTCTGGTCCTTTTGTGATTGTGCAGGTCTCGCCTATTGGCTCTGTTGAGATAAAGGACCCCAAGTCTGGGGATGTTTTTAAGGTGAATGGACAACGCCTGAAATTGTATCATGGCGATGCTTTTGAGGGGAGCTCTTCCAAATTGGGGCTTCGCGACCTTTAGTCTTGGCAGTATTGTCATCCGTCAGGCTCGTGACATTAAACAAGCGCTTTCTGGGAGGCAACCCAGCGGTAACGAATCCCTTCTTAGTTATTTCAATTTTGTTTTCCTTTAATTTAGTATTTTATTTTTAGAGTAGTGTTTTTCCAAAAAAAAAAAAAAAAAGCAAAATGCTACAGGTTTAATTGACTCGCCTGGGCGCGGCACCTGTGCGCCCAGGCAAGGTGGGGCTCAAGGGGTTCATCGGCCAATTCGTAAAAAGAAAAAAAAAGAGGGAGTAACTAAGTGGAAATTTCGCGCAGGCGAGCCTGGTTTTCGCCCACGCGAGTCGTGGGTCTTATGTATGTTGTGGAAAATTAAGGGCTCGCCCAGGAGAGTTGCGTCAGATCCAAAAATTAAAAAAAGGGGTTTTCTACCCCAAACCCTCCTTCTCTCCTTGCCTTCTCCGAATTTCCTTCTCCCCTCTTCTCTTCTCTTCTCCAAACCACCCCCAACCACCATCAACAACCTCCTTCTTCTCCAAAACCGGTTCTCTCTTGTTCTTTCTCATCATACTCTGTCACATGCATTAGGGATTTGTTTCACCTTGTCCCAATTCGAGTTCCTCCTTCTATTCTCTAGGGTTCACGAATTTTGTGCTCTATTTGTGGGTAAGTCTCTCTCTTCCCTTGTTTCTACACTTATTAGTGGCCTAAGTACTGTTTTTGGGTAGTTTTTGAACTTGATTTGCACTTTTTAGGACCTTAGGTTCTAGTGCCCATAAGGTGTATGATAAATTGCCACTTAGAATTTTTTCTGCAAAATGGCTTCAAGAAATTTTACACTGAAAAAGTGAAAAAGTAGTAGGGAAGGGTATTACTCCGGACACTAGCATTGAGGATCATGAGGGGGCATTACGGGTGTTCATGAGATTTTCGAGCCATTGCGTCAGTTAGAGTGGACACCATTTACTGTGACACCCCCAGAATTTATGAGCAAGCCCTTAATTTGGAAATTTTTCGCTCACGCACACTATCGTGAGCAACAAAATCCGGGGTGTCGCAAAAGCTGGGTGCGGGGGGTAGAAATTGATTATGGCCGGCATGAAATTAACCCAGTGTTAGGATTCCTGATTACAGTGAACCCTCTGAATTTGAGCAATACTATCTTAGGGACACCCTTGATCCTCAGAGCTTAAATGATATCAAAAACACTCTCTTCTTGCCTAACAAAGATTGGAACTATGGTGCTAACAATTCCATTAAGCATGTGACAGCCAAATACCTTCGCCCGGCAACTCGTTTTTGGGCACATTTTGTCATGCATAACTTGCATCCCCAATCCCACGAAACTGACATCAAACCCTTCATTATGCGTATTGTCTATGGATTCGTAGGGGTATGGTGATTGATGCTGAATTTCTTATGTCCGAGTACATTTTTCACATGGCTCGGGAAAGTAACCCGGACTCCTTTGGTTTGCCAGCGGTAATTACCAAGCTGTGCCTAGATCGGCAGGTGGATTTGGGGATGACCTTATGCCAAAAGGATGAACATGAAATTTTACGAGCGCCATGTGGATATTGCACGGCGCGAGTATGGTAACAATGAGTGGCACATGCAGAGCTTCAGGCTCCAGCTGCTCCTCGGGGACGAGGGCGCGACCGCGGTGGTGATATGACTGGTATGATGGAGCGGCTTCTCCGCAGGCAGAGTCGTCAGAATGAGTATTTCCAGCGCGAGATGCGCAGGAATCAAATAATTCAGGATGCCTTGCGAGTTGTGACTGATCTGATGCATATTCCTTTTCTATTGCCTCCATATTCTCAGGAGGATTTGCAGGTCCTGGATCAGTCCGATGAGGATGGCATGGATGAGGATGCAGATGCTGCTGGGATGTGAGAGTTGTGGTTTACTGTTGATTGGTGGCATTTGCCTCTAGTGCTTTAGGTTTTCTTTTCACTTTGGAGACTTATAATTAGACCTGTGGCACTTTTGCGTTTTCAGATACTTTGGTTATTTCAGTTAATGTGTTATTTTTAACTTTACTTGCTTTGTGTAGTTGGATTTCATTTGTCACAAGTGATATTCAGTGGTGTTTGATGCACTTTGGATTTATTTGTTAGCGGCAGGTGTTAAGTTTGGGGGAGGACATGTGTCTCCCTTAGCTCCTGAATTGCATACCATCAGACCAGCCATATCACCACCGCGACTGCGCCCTCGTTCCCGAGGAGCCTGAAGCTCTGCAGGTACCGGCTCATTGTTACCAAACTCGCGCCGTGCAATATCCACATAGCGCTCGTAAACTTTCATGTTCATCCTTTTGGCTGGAGTAAGCTCCAGAAGGTCATCCCCAAATCCACCTGCCGATCTAGGCACGGCTTGGTAATTACCGCTGGCAAACCAAAGGAGCTCGGGTTACTTTCCCGAGCCATGTGAAAAATGTACTAGGACATAAGAAATCCAGCATCAATCACCATACCCCTACGAATCCAATAGACAATACACATAATGAAGGGTTTGATGTCAGTTTCGGGGGACTGAGGGTGCAAGTTATGCATGACAAAATGTGCCCAAAAACAATCTGTCGGGCGAAGGTATTTGACTGTCACATGCTTAATGGAATTGTTAGCACCATAGTTCCAATCTTTGTTAGGTAAGAAGAGAGTGTTTTTGATATCATTTAAGCTCTGAGGATCAAGGGTGTCCCTAAGATAGTATTGCTCAAATTCAGAGGGTTCAATGTAATCAGGGAATCCTAACACTTGGTTAATTTCATGCAGGCCATAATCAATTTCTATCCCCCGCACCCAACTTTTGCGACACCCCGGATTTTGTTGTTCACGATAGTGCGCGTGAGCGAAAAATTCCCAAATTAAGGGCTTGCTCATAAATTTCGGGGGTGCCACATTAAATGGTGTCCACTCTAACTGACGCAATGGCTCGAAAATCTCAGGAACACCCGTAATGCCCCCTCATGATCCTCAATGCTAGTGTCCGGAGTAATACCCTTCCCTACTACTTTTTCAGTGTAAAATTTCTTGCCAATTTGGTGTTCAAAATTCCTATAGTAGGGTCGACTAGAGCCACCAACACGCTTAGGTCTCTTTCCCTTGTCCCTTGAAGTCATTTTGCAGAAAAAATTCTAAGTGGCAATTTATCAAACACCTTATGGGCACTAGAACCTAAGATCCTAAAAAGTATAAATCAAGTTCAAAAACTACCCAAAAACAGTACCTAGGCCACTAATCAGTGTAGAAACAAGGGAAGAGAGACTTACCCACAAATAGAGCACAAAATTCGTGAACCCTAGAGAAGAGAAGGAGGAACTCGAATTGGGACAAGGTGAAACAAATCCCTAATGCATGTGACAGAGTATGATGAGAAAGAACAAGAGAGAACCGATTTTGGAGAAGAAGGTAGAAGAAGGAGGTTGTTGATGGTGGTTGGGGGTGGTTTGGAGAAGAGAAGAGGGGAGAAGGAAATTCGAAGAAGGGAAGGAGAGAATGAGGGTTTGGGGTAGAAAACCCCTTTTTTTAATTTTTGGATCTGACGCAACTCGCCTGGGCGAGGGTCATGGCGAGCCCTTAATTTTCCACGACATCCATAAGACCCACGACTCGCGTGGGCGAAAACCAGGCTCACCTGCGCAAAATTTCCACTGAGTTGCTCCCTCTTTCCACTGATTTTGTTTTTCCATTATAAATTCTGTGTTTGATTATATTTTTATTGTTGTTAATGAAAGTGCGTAGTCATGACATAGGAATCCTAATTTAATAGACATATTAATTTAGAATTGTGCCCAATAATCAAACAGTTCAATTGCATAGGGACAGACATATTTCTTATGAATTGAATAATTTCTGAGTTTTGATTGAACTTAATTAAGGGTTAGGTTTTAAGGCTCCCTTGAGACATCATTGGGAGATTAATCTCTAAAATACGGAAACGTTCTAAGACATTAGGTGTTTCCTACTTTTGCAAAACAAATTCAGAATTTAGGAAAACAAATTAATTCATTGTTAAACGTTTTAGGAACCTTCATCGAAACTACATCCCGCTTTCTCCCTTTGTTCAAGAATCGTTTTATTCATTTATTTTAATTTAAGTAAATCAACAATTTCTCAATTAATCGAATTTCAATTTAAATTTCATTTAGTAACTACGAAGAGGTGAGAATTTTTAGAATCAATTTCAGTCCTCGTTGAGAACGATACTCTATTTATCACTTTATTACTTGTACGATCTGGTACACTTGCCAGAATCCCAACATCGATTCATTCATGTACCCCTCCCTTAGAAGCTTGCCATGACCCGCTCCTTGTCCCTGCCTCTTGCACCGGCGATCACTCCCCACCCTCGTCAGCCCGGGTCTTACATTTATCAAGAAGGCATTTTATAAAACCCCCAAGGTTTTGGAAATTTAATGGAAAAGTTTCCCATAGGAACCATCTATTCCCAGCAACACGGCATTGGAAGTACTCACATGCAAGCATCAGAGTCAATTAATTGACTGAAGTGAAGTGACAGAAAAGATAATCGAAAGATCATCCACATTCAGGGCATGTCTAAACAAATATTCTGTCATTCCAAAACTCATTGTGCACCATATAGCTGACACAAACAGACAAATTACCTTTCCAAGTCAAAAAGTGTGCCCTCCTCAGTTCCTTGAAATAGTTCATCAATTGATGAGGATGCCAAGCAACATAGGCGGCAATGATGATTGTATAACTCGTCAATAAGGGTGATAAATCTCCGTGCCTGAAAAGTAGAAAAATGTTTTTAAAGCTCAAAATACGATAGGGATATGCAGAAACATAGGTGTATTAAATTTCAATGCCATGGCTATTGCATAAAAAAATTAAGTGAATATATTGGGAAATCATGCAGACAGAGTAAATAAGCAGGTCTTTCCAAAATATCTCATCTTACAAAAAATTAGGCAACTATCAAGGCAGCTGAGACCAACACAAATATCTTTACCTTGTCACGGATGCGCATACTCATCATTGGAATATCAGATATGAAAACAGTGTGATAGTTTTCAGCTACTGCAATATAATCTGCTGCACCCAACTGAAAACCAATACAATTAGAGAGAGAGGGAGGCAAGATTTATCAACTTATCATGTGTATCTGCTTGGATGTGCAATAACGCACAATAAAATTTAAAATCAAAGTGATTTAAAAGCAAGCTAAGTAGCACTAGAGAAATATCATACTTCCAGTACACCTTTATACTGTGTTATATTATTATACCAATGGCTTTTAGTAATGAATTTATATTCTACGTTATGGATATTTAATTTTATTATCGTTATAATGTAAATAATTTTAAGTTTTATTATATAACATGTTCTAAGTGTCATGGTAGTGATCAATGACCGAACCTTTCATATAGACTTAATCAGCTTACCCCTTACCTAGTTAGACATTATCTTAGGAATGGACCGGTTGTCGGCAAACCATGTCCTATTGAATTGCTACAATAAAATCCTAATCTTTGGTGAACCTAACGACTCTTTGCTACAGTCACTTGGACCAAAGCTCATATCTGCCAATCAAATCAAGGCTTCATTGAGGGAAGGAGCCCTTGTGTACATGCTCCTAGCTTCTTTGGACATCAAGATGGATATCGATGTCAATAGTTTACGGGTGGTTCAAGACTTTCTTGAAAATTTCCCAGACCAGGGTTACTCGGTTCATTCAAACCCCTTACGACTCACGGTTTGGAACGTGCGATCCAAATCATGGGTCGTTTGCGACCCAAAATGGCATAATCAGCGTTCCTAATTATATAGCTAACAGAAGGAGTGAGTTACAGAGACTTACAAAGAGTTGTGAAAGAGGGCAGCCAGTGTTGATACTTGAGTCTTGATAGACTTCGTAGCGTGAGAGACAATGACATAAAGAGAAAGGCGTGAAACATGATCTTTGAGGATAGCAAGAGTGAGAGACTATGGGAGAGGGAGTAAGTTTTGTGTTTTGTGAGGACTGAGAAGGCTGCTACATTTTGTGACTTTGCTCTTGTAACCTAAATTGCTAAACCTAATTTTAATATTTTTTTTCCTTCTTCCCCCTTTTTTTTTTGAAATAATTCCTTTCCGAGTTTGGATCCTCTCCAGTACTGGAGAGGACAGTACCATCAGGAGATTGTGACATGTGGCAAAGCAAAAATCAATGGTTTGGATTTAAAATTAAAAATAATTCAATTTAACATTAAATAAAAAAAATAGAAATAAGCATCCTAACTTCTGGTCTTCTTCTTCGCAGACATGGTTATTGGGTTTGGAACTGCCTCTTCAAAACCACAACCTCACACGCCTCCTCCCTCGCCCTCGCTATCGCCCACACCGGTGACTCCCTCACCTTCAATGACCTCAAACTCCAAGTCACTACCCTCTCTCACTCCCTCCTACGCCTCTGGCATTAACAAAAACGACGTCTAATTCATCTTCTCCCCCAATTCCATTCACTTCCCCATTTGCTTCCTTGCTGTAACCGCGATCGGCGCCATCGCCACCGTCTGCAACGCCGTACTACTCTGATCTACCGTCTGCAACGCCATCGCCCATTTGCTTGGTTCAACGGTTCTGTACTACTCTGATCTGATACGCCGTTGTTGCCGGAGCAGGAGGTTCCGTCGAACGATGTGGTGCAATCCGACGTGGCGGCGCTGCTGTACTCCTCGGGGACTACAGGGTTGGGTTTTTTTTTTCTTATTTTTTTTTTAAATTTGAAATTTAATTATATTTAATTTAAAATCATAGCCATTGATTTATCACTTCGCCACATGTCACAATCTCCTGATGGTACTGTCCTCTCCAGTACTGGAGAGGATCCAAGCTCTTTTTTTAATGAGGAACAAAATCTCAGTTTCGCTGTGCAGCTGCAGACTTAAAATCAATAATAGGCAAACTTATACTTTTTCTTATCGGAAATGATATTTTGTAATCAACTATGCTCTTAGAATTTTAGTATCTCACTTTGTTCGCAAAACACAACTAAAATCCCTTAATTACAATATTTAGAATTGGAGAATTTTCGCAGTGTTACATTAACTATTAACTATTTCATCATATCTCCAAACTAATGCTTGGAAGTTGTTATCGCCCCTTTGAGCCACAAGCAATTTAATGAAACACATAACATCAACTTGTCAATTACAAAAGAAAAAAGAAAGTCAAAACAATACTCCCTCTGGTTCCTATTATAAGAAAAAATAACCGAAATCACACTTATTAAGAAAGTTAGTTGAATGTATTTAATTTTCTCAAAATCATAAAAAAATATGACTACTTTTGTAAAGTTGTATTGGAAATGAAACAAAAATTAAATGAGATCAATACTTTCTAGAAACATTTTAGGAATAATTGTATTGGGAATAGAAAGTTGGTTAATTTTTTCTTATATTTGGGACCAAAATATGTATGCACCCTTTTTCTTATAATAGGGACAGGAGGGAGTAAGTTTTAATGACTATTAGCCTTAAAAAAGGAAATAGATGAAAGAAAAAGCAATAACATACCGGGCGACCACAGAGATGCTCAAATGTGAAGCGTGCAACTCCTTCACAACATTCAGGAACCTCAAGTGTCCTATAAAAGAATGAAATTATATTAGTCATGTTTACTGTGTATCTTGCTCGAAAGCATTTAACATAAATAGGATACCTTCCAAACATCACTGAGATGGTGTTGGACATAATTCTTCCTCCCAATCTGCCAGTTACATCATGCCACTTTTCCTCAAATTTATTGATTGCTTCCCTGTCAGTAGGCCAGAAATAGTGTACCTACATCCATAAACCAGTTAAAGTTCCAAAACAATCCAATTTACACACTGTAATGCAAGATCTGCATTAGCACAGAGGCCAGGGAATTAACAATAGAATTTGTACCTTAGCACAAGTTTAATGAAATGACTAGGATGAAAACAAAGAAATATACAATAACACCCATAAGAAAATCAACCCCATACCATTAGCACAATCAATGGCATGGGCTGCCTGAATCAGGTCACATGAAAATAGTTATACAGTGAGATGAATTAGCTAATAGGCCATTAAAGATTTTGGATTATTGGCTCATTGCATGTGTCCCTTAATCGTCATGGCATACATGATACATATTCATGATCAACAATGAAGTTTTGATTTTTTTCCCTTAATAGTTAATACCCTGTTCAGCAATGAAGTTGATAGCTACCAATCCCAGGCCATCAATTAATTTTCCCTCTATCTGCAACAAATTATTAATTTTTAATTTCTATAACTACAAGTTGAAGATGGTGGTTTATAACAAGAAACCAATTACCACAATAGTAGTGCAAATGCAATTCCTGGAGGTGCATCAGATCATCAATGAACATACACTATTTGAGGAAATATATAAAAATATTGCTTTATTACTACTCTTTTTCTTCTGAGAACTAAATTGACATCACATTTGCACATGGATTTCTCTTGAATTTCATAAAAAGGTGGGTAAAATAAAGCAGCTTAAATTCTCACCTTGTTTATTGATCTTTGTGCTATAAAACGACGATAGTCAATTTCACTCCCTATCAATACGTTCTGACAATGTTCTTCCAATTTGCTGACAAGTTTTTGGAAGATTTCTCGTTGCATACCAGCCTACACAAGAAACAATTTTCAAATAAAAGAATATTAGGAAACAAATATGAGGCCTTCTTTCCAGTTGGTCTGGATTCCATGTCAATTGTGATAGTTTTAAGCCCGATTCACGTAATTATTACTAAATTGAATAGTAAAGAACACACCTCATTTAAGTCCTTTGGTGCTCGATTACTTGTAGCCACAATAATAGTTCCACTGTTCAGCAATCTGCTGAGAATTCCAGATAAAGCCACAATAGCAAATACATCAACAGTCTGAAATAAAAAATATCAAAACTTAGCCATATTCTAAGCTACAAGCAAAAGGATGAAAAAACTACAAGTGATGCAATACAGAAGGAACTAGAGAGCATGTTAACAATGAGCCAAGGAGGGAGGAAAACGAATAAAAGATGCAACCCAATCTTACATCAGTGATGCTTTAAAGGCTGTGTTTTTCTGCCAGATAGTGTGATTAGGAACTATGTCTCTCTCTCTCTCTCTCTCTCTCTCTATATATATATATATATAAGTACAAAACTACATAAACTGCAAACAGCCATACAGTCCTTTCAAATAAATCATGAAAAACTGCTCCAAGTGGGATGGGACGCACCAAATGTTCACCGATTATGAATAAGAAAAACCATTACATCTATTAAACTCCCCAACCCAAAGTAATTAAATCAATAATAATGATGGGTGGTAGATACTGGTAAGGAAACCATAATTCACTATAAAGATAAGGAGAATCCATTGTAACAAATTTAAGAATTTTCCTTTACCTGTATTTCATCAAAGCACAAAATGCTTGCTCCCTTTTCTTCATCTTCTTGATCCAGGAAAAACTTATCTGCTACAGCGGGAAGAATGTTTTTCATCTGTACCTCTTGCTTGTACCTTTCTTCTGCAGCCAGCCACTCCTTAGCTTTTGTGTCAAAGGGAAGATTCATAATCCAACCAGCAATGCTTGATTTTATAGGCTTCTCTTCTATTTGATTCTTCCATATTTTGTGCATATGTTCATTTATTCTAAGCATGGCCTGCATATGAATAGAGAAAGTTTCTATCTTTTTCAGCACCAAGCTCACCACATGTATCAGGTCTAACTAAAAAAAGATGATATATATATATATATATATATATATATATATATATATTCTAGAATACAGCGAAGATGACATCTATGATCTATGTAAATATGACCAAAAGTGTCCAGGCAATCCCCGTAATCTTAGATAAAGACTCACCTCATGAAAGTGATACCTTCTTCGATGTTTAACAATTCCTTCAGTAGCACTATAAAACATGTCCATCAGCATAGTCTTCCCTTCAGCATTAGGCAAGTAAAATAATTAGTAGGAAAAAAAAACCTACGAAGTGAGGTTACGTTAGAAGTAAATGAAGCAGCCAGAAACTTTAAGCAATACCATAACTATAAATCAAATTGGGCTTATATAAGTTTGCATTACAGGTAAACATGAGAATTCAGTCAAAAAAGAAAATAAAAGATACCGTACCACTGCCAACATTGCCGTATATGTAAAGTCCTTTTGGGGATGAAGGAGCAGTTGGACGGCGACCAACTAGTGAATCCAGCTTCTTTTCACGCTTAAGATATGAAACCCATTTTCCGACCCCTGCTTCCATATTTTTTGGTTTTTTACTGAGACATAGAACACTTGTAGTTTTAAATTTTAATACAACGCAACCAAGATAGAAAAAGAAATAAAACAAGATTTGAAATACGGAAACACAAGCAGAATTAAAAATTGCAAGTTTCAGTAACAATTCTCAGATGAAGCATTAGATAGAATTAAGTTTATGAATTGTAGCCCTCAATGACAATTGCAATGGCAATAATACAGTTTCAGTATTCTCTCAACTGCATCACAACCACAATTACATCGGCATTTTCCCGCAAATGCAAATACAATTTAACAGCAACGGCAATTGCAAGCTCAATTTAAAACCATGGGTAGAATTAAAATGATGCTAAATGGACTCAAAATTTACCGGGAGGCCCATCTATCGGAAAGTTTATTGTTCAATCGCTTCCACCAATCCTCTTCCTTATGCTGCCGCTCAACTTCCTCCATGAGAAGTTTCCGACGCTGATCCTCCCTACTTTTCTCCCAATTGGATAGATTTACCTGCCAAGAGTGACATAAAGTTTAAACATCAGCTTAAAAAATACTCAATCCAAGAAGCCATAACTAAAACAAATGTTAGTTGGCGCAAAAGAATGAATAGAATATCAAATTCCCTTAAAAAAATTACATGATATTCTTTCATATCTTGCTCATACTGCTCCAACCTTCCAAGCAGGTTCTCAAGCTCTAAAGCAACACTTTCTTGGAAAGGATCATGCTGCAACTTCCCATCCTTAACTAGACTTCTGTACTGCACAAGCGGCCCTGAAACACCACCATTTGGCACAAAACATAAGCAAAATTCAATTGAAGTTAAAAAAATTTAAAATAGAACATAATTTAAGTTCAGTTACAAAAAAATAATAAAATAAAAAATAAAATAAGAACTTGGAGATTCAATATGAAAAAAATGACGAACTCAATTGTTTGTTATGAATTGTGTGACCTATGTTATTCAGAAATTACTAATAAATTCTCACTAATCCGAGTTAAGGCACACATATTCATTTAGGGGAGCAAAATGCACTACCACTTATTTTTGCCATTCACAAGACCAAGGCTCAGTCTGGCAAAACTAAGTTATAAATGTAAGATTATAACTTATAGCTGCGAAGGTATCTGAAATCTGTGAGAGTGTATCCAAAAGGTCATAACCGTATAACCAATTAGTGTTGTTTCACCGAACTAGTTGTGCAAGTAACTAAAATTTGTTAAATAACTTCAAACGTTACACAATATCAGCTATATGCCCATAAGTAAATAATATGTAGGAAAGTGTAAAAATTGTCATTCAAAAAAAAATAATAATAACAATAAAATAAAATAAAAATAAAGGGGAAAAAATGAGAAATGAAAATAGCTTATAGCTGATGAAGAAGGTAAGCTAGCATTCATAATCTACAATATTTCTTTAATTTCTAATTCACCAAACAGCTACATAAGTTTTTTTTTTTTATCCACCCGCGCAACTGGATAACTAATCAGTTCACGCATTGGTGCTCCAGCAAGACACTCTCCATTCGCATGAGTCAGGATCAAACCCGTGACCACATACTTGAGGAAGGACAAAGTCCATCTGTGTCAACCTTCACCGGAAGCTACATAAGCTTTTTTGATTGAGTGAAAAACTAAAATGTATCAAATAAATTGAAATTAAAATAATAACAAAATTTAGAGAGCGCGGGGTTTAATTTTGGAAGAAATAAATAAAATAGAAACGGACCGGGAGGATAGTTATGATGGCGATCGCAATAAGAGCGAAGAGGGGCAAAGACGGGGTTTAAATTTGAAGAAGGTGTTGTTGGGTTTGGAAAGAGTCGTAGTAGTGTTGTTGTTGTTGTTCCCTTGGAGAGAAGATGGCGGCACAAGGTTGTTCTCATTCTTGATGTTTTGTTTGATTGAATTCACGTCCTTCTCTTCTTCCTCCTCCTCCTCCTGGAACAAACAGAGGTGATCGACTTAACTCGCATTTCGAAATAATAATGAGATCACAACTACTAACGGAGGGAGGGGGGAAGCATACATGGTGACTAACGTGGCCTATCCTCTCGCCACCAAATTAAAAAGACTAAGATGTTCATTTGCTGTTACCTTATTTTTTAATCTTTCCGGTCTTATTTATAAGCGAAGAAAGATACTCCATTAATATAAACAAAAATTAAATTATTTATAAGCGAGTGTTGTGGGGTGTTATCCCACATGTACCAGCAAACCGGTTTGTTGATGTACGACGATGATAACGGGTTTTCGTTTAAAAAACTCCGTCACCGAATCGGGATATTTGGGATGATTTGTGTGTGCCGTGTGAAATGAGAGAGTTGAGAGTCTTCCTTCATACCTTAGCTATTACCTCTTATTTATAGGGTGAAGGGTATCATGTGCCATGATGGGGTATTAAGGCCGAGATGTAACGACTCCATGAATATCATCATGAGCAGCAATAATGTCAAACCGTTACAACGGTTACATATTCATTGGCTGTTGATGTCGGATTGCCGGTATATGGGATTGATGCTTGTTGGTATGATACCGGTTATTATTTGTGTGTGATACCGGTCCATAACAGAGAGTATTTTAATTTGGTCCTTGCCTTTATTTGATACTCCATCCGATCTTATTTATAAGCAAAAAAAGACATTTCATTAATATTAACAAAAATTAATTAACTTTCCATTTCCAATACAATCATTCCTAAAATATCCTTATAATGTGGTTGAATCATTTAATTTTTGTTTCATTCCCAATACAAATTTGCTACAGTACTCCCTCTTATCTCTAATATAAGAAAATTCAGACATACTTTTCTTGTCTCTAATATAAGAAAAAGTTAATTACTCTCTCCGGTCCTATATATAAAAGACCTTTTTGAGGTTTTTATTTTCGTCCTATTTATAAGATCCATTTTCAAATTTCAATAGCACTTAATTACTTCTTTCCACGAACACTTCTGTCAAGTCAACACTTTTTAGAGTTCCAATAATTATTATAGGGGTAATTTTCGAAAATTATATCAAATTTTTACATTTCCAATGTCACTAACAAATTTAACCACTTTTCTTGATGAGTGTGAAAAACTCCAAAAGAGTCTTATAAATAGGACCAGAGGAAGTAACTTTTTATTCATAATACAATCATTCATAAAATGTTTCTAGAAAATAGTGTTCTCGTTTAATTTTTGTTTTATTTTCAATGCAACTTTCCAAAAGTAGCAATATTTTGTATTATTTTGAGAAAATTAAATACATTCAACTAACTTTCTTAATATGTGTGATTTCGGTTATTTTTCTTATAATAGGGGCCGGATGGAGTAGTCTATTTTTTTTTTTATGAATTTAAGAAAATTAAATGTATTAAACTAACTTCCTTAATAAGTGTGAAGATAGTTATTTTTACTTAAAAATGAGACAAGGAAGTATCAATTTGGTCCCTTACGTTTCAAATCGTTAACATCGTTAGTCTCAATCGTCAATTGTTGTTAACACTGTCAATTTTAATCATATGTAGCTATTAATTATATACGTGGATGTGAATACAGTAACTTGATTATGGAAATCCTAAGTTTTGATAATTGAAAAAACTATCATATACAGTATACACATAATATTGCGATGAGCTCTTTCTTTTGCAAGTTTTTGTGAAAGTTAAGGTTTTGAGACGAAGTTATGGGTGGGGCAACGACACCTCCTCAGTGACACCGAGAGTTAAGGTGAGGCAATGACATCTCCTAAGTGACATATGGAATTGTGGTTGGGCCAATGACACCTCCTAAATGACATCGGGAGTTGTGATGAGATGCAGCAGGATATTGAAAGCATCAATTTCTCGCATCATAACTAATTATTTCCACATATGCTTGCGAAAACAGGTGATGGACGGAGGAACAATACGGAGATGGCCCATGTGTGACATAGTAGGTGTCATTACCTTGCCAAAACTCTCGATGTCATTTAGGAGGTGTCATTGCCTCATCAATGTGGGAATGCTCCAAATAACCAATGAATTCTTAGAGTAAGTTTGACAAAAGCAATTGGAGGATGTCAAACTACAAGAGAAAAAGAAACTAGTTGTCAAAGGAAAGAAATATATATATATATATATATATATATATATAAGTAAAGGAGACTTTAAATTAACATTACATGTGGTGATAAAAGTGAGATAAAATAAAAATTAAATAATTCGATAATATTTTATTAAGAAATTACCAATATATATGCAAAAATTTCAATAAAAAAGACATGAAGAAATTAATAATCTAGAATATAAACATATAATATATATATATATATATATATATATATAAGTAAAGGAGACGTTAAATTAACATTGCAGATTCTAATGACTTAGAATAGTTTAGGAATGTGTATTAGGACATACAAGAACTTTTTGAATGATTCAAACAATGCTTAGTGCCCCAAGGGACATGGAGAGTGAAGGAGTTGAAATTGATTGAGGAATTCAACAACCTCAACTCGGAGTCCAATTCAAAGAAAGGAGCATCAATAAGGGAATAATCCAAATAACCAACGAGTTCTTGGAACAAGTTTGACAGAACCAACTAAGTAGGTGTCATTGCTCCACCACAACTCCCAGTGTCACTTAAGAGGTGTCATTGCCCCAACCACAACTCCATGTGTCACTCAAGAGATGTCATTGCCCTACCACAACTCTCGGTGTCACTTAGTAGGTGACATTGCCCCTTAGGGTATTCAGAAACTTAAAAGTCCTACACTTTGCATCCTTGTGGTTGCTTGCCGACGGTCGCAGTCATCGATAGCTGCGGTGAAAGTTATCGGGGACAAAATCTATCTTAGGCGGTTGAGCAAGATTACCGTCCAATATTTTTTTTAATATTGTTTTGGACCAATTTTCGTAAAAGAAATAGATGTCCCAAATAATGAAGTCATAAAGATATATGGAATGAAATTTTACAAATCTAGTTTCTTTGAAGCAATAAACAATAGTCATTTAATACATCTAGTTTTTTTCTTTTTAAGAAAATTTAACGCATCTTAGTTTCTTAGAAACAAATGGTTTTTTTTTCACTTATTTATAAGTAACATAACACCGTTATCTAAGATGAATGAGCTCGAAAATCTTAAATCCAAGCTTTAATTATAACAGTAACAACTTTATAAAAAACTAGGAAAATTGCCCGTGCGATGCACGGGTCTTAAATTTTGCTATCCCAATTTTTTTTTGAAGTGCTTTCCATTTGTTCAAACATTAAACATTAATTTTATTTACATGTGATTGAATAAATTGAAATTATAAATTGAAAGGAAGGCTTTCATGATCAACATATTATAAAAAAAGAAATATTGAGAAGAAATATTGTGTTAAAGATCAACACAATATTGAAAAGAAATATTATTATACACACACGTTTACAGTTATTTGGGCATTAAAGGAATAATTTAAAGTAAGAAAGAGGATTCGTGTCAGCATCCAGAATTGGGTAAAAATGCCAACAGCTTGCATGTTACAACTTACAACAACTTTTGTGAGGCAACTTGAAGCATTTTGATACCAAAAAAAAAAATAATTGAAATCGTCAAGGTAATATGTTTAATCAAAAATTTAAATGATAAATTGGAAGGAAGACTTTCATGATCAACATATTATAAAAAAATTAAATATTGAGAAGAAATATTGTGTTAAAGATCAACGCAATATTGAAAAGAATTTAACTTACTTCTTCACATTCTTTGATCCTCTTTTGTGCACCATCAAGTCTTAAGTCCATGTATTAAGAAATGTTTGAGCAAAATTCAAACACTTAAAAATACCAAAAAAAAAATGAAAAAGCTTTCTAGCTACCAATTAAAAAAAAATAATACTAATTGTTCATATGCTTAATGTTTATGACAAATAAGGAAATAAAATATACTTAATAAGGAAATAATTTCAGTTGAAATGAAGGCTTTCCACCAATTTAAAAAATAAAAAATAAAAAAAATACTAACTGTTCATATGCATTTCAAGCTTTCCATGACTATCAATTGTAAGCGGTCAGAATAGCATTTGTTGCATCGCACATTGAAGAAATAATGAAAAATACTAACTGTTTCAATTGTAAGCAGTCATAAAATGAAAGGAAAATAAAAAGATTAAAAATATATGGACGAATGTGATTTACTTGCAATGGATGACTAGGATTAGAATGAAATTTAGGAGGGATATGAACGGATGTGATTTATTTGCAATGGATGGCTAGGGTTAGAAACAAATTTGGAGGGAAAAACTATCATAGAGGTAAAGTAAAAAATACCCATCAACTTCACCTATTTTAATATATGTTGATAAAAAGTTATAACACTAACATCGGCAAATTTAGGAAAACACATTCAAAATAAGATTTTCACGATAAGAGGGTATTTGGTTGAGCTGTGAAGGGAGACAATCATGCGTTTGTTAGAAGCTTCCCTCTCACCTTTTTCACATTTGGAAAGAGGTTTCCAAACACAGATCTAAACATGCTAGAAGCAAATAAGCAAAACGTGAAGTGGGATGGAAGAAAGCGTAGAAACAAACAACCTATTAGAAATGAATAAAGCCATACAAAATGAGTGGCTGGAGGTAGGGGTGTAAGTGATCTGGTCCGAGACCGCGAGATCGGTCGGATTGGACCGGATCGAACCAAAAAATATAATCCGGTCTGGTCTCATGGTCTGGTCCGGTCTTAAAAATTTTGGACCGTTTTTCTGTGATTCAGTCCATGGTCACAATTTTTTAGACCGCAAAGACCGGATCGGACCGATAGTTCAAATATTAAAAAATAAATAAAAAAATAAGGTGCAGTGCAAATGGAAGAAGGTGCAATGCAAAGACACTCGCTATTTTCTCACCCACATAAACAGTTGGTATATACTCCCTCCGGTCCATATTATAAGCACATTTTCTTTCTCACAAAAAAAATGCTTATAATATGGACCGGAGGAAATATAATTGTGAGAAATTGTGATTATGCAACAACTGTTTCTTTCCCTTTTAGAAGTAATTTGATATGTGGCTAATTGCTATTTCCATGCTTTGATTTCAGGTTCCCTCTTCTACGTCAGTTTCGACATTCTGTAATCTGGTAGTGAAAGACATACTTTTGTTGAAAGGAAAATAAAAAGACATTTTAGTTATTTTAATTATTTTTATTTAATTTTTATTATAATGGTCTAAATAGACCAGATCGGATCGGATCGGACCGTTCATGAACGGTCTGATCCGGTCCGGTCTTTGTATATGAAAAACTTCGGGATCGGACCGGACCGAACGACATTAATTTAATCAGTTCGGTCCCTAAAATCCATTAAAGACCGGACCGGACCGAACCGTTACACCCCTAGCTGGAGGTTTTTTTTAAGGGAAAATATGATTTCATTTAATAGAAGAAGATAGTACAAACAAAACCAACGTTACCCAAACAAAATATATAGTTTTCACACAAATAACATTAAGAAAATCAAGGTACTCTGCACCAACAGCATATTCCCTCTGGACATGTATCATCAACCTCTTCCAAAATCGGTCTCTAACATGAGATTCAACAACTTTTGTCTCCAAGATAACAATTTCATCAATGCTGGAACTAAGCACATTTCGGCGACAAGGAATCTCAAATTTGTAGAGATGGAGCCGCTGGACAAAAGTCAAGTCAAAAGTCTATAAGTGAAGAGTTGTCTTTGCTATCATTCTTCCAATTATTTGAAAAAAGAGGATGACCATCAGATCTGGAAGCTAACAAAAAACATAGACCAAACAATTGAAGAATAACTCTTATTTACATAACAACTTGCAGAAAGGCAAGAGTGAAACCAAGAAAAACTGGGGCTGAAAACCACACACCCTCTAGGTGAAGGGGAGAGAGATTATTCCCTTCTGACGCTATCTCTCTTTAATAAAGCAAGAAAAACAAAAAAAAAACAAATATGATCTCTCCCCTTCTACCGCTATCTCTCTTTGATAAAGGTAAATGGAATGCAAAAAAAATCTATTTTATTACTTTTAACATTTAGGCTAAACTACGTATTTGGTCCCTTACTTTTTTCTATTTCAATATGGTCCTTTACGTTTTTTTTTGTAATCATATTAGTTCCTTACGTTTCTTTTCACTATCAATTTTGTCCATGAATCACTATTCATGCTATGTGGATCAATAAGATACACACATGTCATTTCTCCCTCCAACATTTCAAATATGGACCAATATGATGTTGACACGTAAGATGAACAGTGCCTTTGGAACCAATTTGATAACTAAAAAAACTTATGAGGGACCAATATAATAAAAAAAAACATAAGGGACCAATTTAAAATTGAAGAGTGAAGGCCCAATTTGGTTCCTCAAGTTTTTCGACTGGGACACTTTAGTTCCTCAAGAATTATAATTCACTTTTAGTCCCTAAAGAATTTAAAAAATACCACTTTAGTCTCTGTTTTCATTCCGTTAACCACTGTCACTATTTCCAGAAGCACCAGAGACATTTATTAGGAGGCCATTAGCACCTAGGAATGAAATGTTGCAGTTTATGCCAACAATGACAATAGTTAATGGAATGAAAACATGGATTAAAGTGATATTTTTTAAATTCTTTAGGGATTAAAAATAAATTATAATTCTTCAGGGACTAAAGTGTCACAGTCGAAAAATTTGAGAGACCATATTAGATCATCACTCAAAATTGAAAAAGTAATTTAAAGGACATAGTACATAATTTAGCCTAACTTTTAGTAATATTTGCATCACTTCCATGGTGAAACCTTTATCCGAGTATAAAGCTCTTAAGTCTTAACTCATCAACTAGTCTTCTCTCATTCTGGTGCATGGGGTTTAAAATGAGCCAATGCACTTACTTCCCTATCATTAAAACCAACCTCTCCGGTGCAATAACAACAACCTTAACCACCCTCAAACACCTCCCACCACACACCACAAAACCAAGAGTTCCCGAACAAACCTGTCTCACTCTCCTCCAATCCTCCACCACGCTCTCTTCCCTCACGCAAATCCACGCTCTCATTCTCAAACTCGGCCTTCACAACAACCCTTTAGTTCTCACCAAATTCGCTTCCACCTCATCAAATTTCAACGCCATACACTACGCTTCCCAATTTCTATTCCCCTCTGACCAAAATACCCCTCTCCCAAACCCAATTTACTACGATGCCTTCCTCTTTAACACCGTTATTAGAGCCTATGCTCAAACCGTTGACTCAAAGTCAACAGCCTTGCATTTTTACAAAACCATGCTCCGTTACGGAGTTGTGCCCAATAAATTCACGTACCCGTTCGTGCTTAAGGCGTGCGTGGGTATCGCGGATTTGAATTTGGGCCAATTGGTTCATGGATTTGTGGTGAAGCTTGGTTTTGAGGATTGTTTGCATGTTCAGAACACCATGGTTCATATGTATTGTTATTGCGAGGGAGGGGATGGGTATGCGCGTAAGGTGTTCGATGAAAGTCCTAAGTCGGATTCGGTTACATGGAGTGCGATGATCGGAGGGTATGCGCGGTTGGGACGTTCTGCGGAGGCTGTTGGGTTGTTTAGGGAAATGCAGGTCGCGGGCGTTCGTCCCGACGAGATCACCATGGTTTCGGTCTTGTCGGCTTGTACCGATTTGGGTGCGCTCGAGCTGGGGAAGTGGTTGGAGTCTTATGTTGAGAGGAAGGAGATAACAAAGTCTTTGGAGCTGTGTAATGCGCTGATTGACATGTTCGCGAAGTGCGGTGATGTTGACAAGGCTATGAAGCTGTTTAGACGGATGAGCACACGCACCATTGTTTCGTGGACTTCGGTGATTGATGGCCTGGCGATGCATGGTCGTGGCTTGGAGGCTGTTTCCTTGTTCGATGAGATGGTTGAACGAGGGGTGACACCGGATGATGTAGCTTTCATCGGGGTGCTCTCGGCTTGTAGTCACTCCGGGCTAGTTGATAAAGGACATTACTATTTCAATTCAATGCAGAAGAGTTTTGGCATTGTGCCGAAGATAGAACACCATGGATGCATGGTGGATTTGTTGAGTAGAGCTGGACTTGTCCGAGAGGCATTGGAATTTGTTCTAAAGATGCCTATTGAACCAAACCAAATCATATGGAGAAGCATAATTACTGCTTGCCATTCGCGAGGCGAACTAAAGCTCGAAGAGAGCATATCGAAAGAGCTAATCAAAAGCGAGCCGATGCACGAATCTAACTATGTGTTACTTTCAATCATTTACGCAAAGTTGCTACGGTGGGAGAAGAAGACCAAGGTTAGAGAAATGATGGATATGAAAGGGATGAAGAAAATTCCAGGGAGCACCATGATTGAGCTAAACAATGAAATGTACGAGTTCGTTGCCGGCGATAAGTCGCATAATCAGTACAAAGAAATATATGAAATGGTGGAGGAGATGGGAAAGAAAATAAAGAGGGCAGGATACGTGCCTACAACATCACAGGTATTGCTTGACATTGATGAAGAAGATAAAGAAGATGCTTTGCATAAACACAGTGAAAAGCTTGCTATAGCTTTCGCTCTTTTGAAGACTAAGCCCGGAACTCCCATTAGAATTGTGAAGAACTTGCGCGTTTGTGAAGATTGTCATTGTGCTACTAAGTTCATATCTAAGGTTTATGACAGAGAGATTGTAGTGAGGGATCGTAATCGTTTCCACCATTTCAAGAATGGTTTGTGCTCCTGCGGAGATTTCTGGTGACAATTTGATTAGAACATCAAAGATTTTGATTTCATTTACTGAAATCTTCAAATTTTTTTGTTTGTCTGAATAGCAATTCCAGATTAGTATTTTTAAATATATTTTTTTATGGGGGCTTAATCCTTTTTGAAAACTGACTCGTAGTTGGATACAACCCAGACTCAGTTGAAGCACAAACTGCTCCTTCTTGAGGTATCTGATATGCTTCTGACATGGATCAGGATCCTCTCCTATTTATGTTAAAGCTTATTCGGGTCGAGGGAGAAGGGATAACGCCTCTGTCATCCATCACTGCGAGTTTCTTCTGCTGATGACAAGCTTAGATTTTGTCCTCAGTTTGGTGAGTCTTCTCTCCCTAAATAAAAACCATGGCTAGAAACACAGTTTTGGAATTGCCAAATTTTGTTAGGCTGGCACCCCGACATTTTTTCTTTGGGTGATAAATTTTTATGTATTACTTTGGTTTTACGAAACCATACATGATTACATGTGACATAAACGAGTATAAGCTTTATATGGGCACAACTAATTACATGAGTTTATTGATAGGGTTTTAGTTTATTAACCCCCAATTTAATCACTTGACCCCTTTTTTTGCCAAAACCCAAATTTGCCTTTTTTTTTGGGTTTATAACACACTCGCTGGGGAAAAAAAAACTGCTCGCTGGGGGTCAGCGAGCTGTGTAAATTTACGCACTCGCTGCCCTCAGCTAGCTAGCGAAAAAAAGGATTTTTCAAAGCTCGCTGACCCCTCGGGAGTCAGCTAGCTTGTAATTTTGCAAAGCTCGTTGACCCCCCAACTAGCTAGCTAGCTCTCTCAGGGGTCAGCTACCTTGTAAATTTACAAGCATTTACAAGCTAGCTGATCCCGAGATAGCTAGCTTGTAAAAAGCAAAAAAAAAAAAATACTGCACGCTCGTGAAGATGTCCAATGGAAGCTATGAACGGGGATTCCTAGTTAGGACTTTAACCTCTGTATCTTCCAAAACGAAAATGGTCTTTGAGAAATTTGTAGTCCAACTCATTGTATTGAATTTTTAGAAAGTACTGTAATTAAACTTAACACAAAAACTTCACAACATATGTCCTTGGACCTACCTTTATATTTATTCAACGCAAAGATGTCTATTCACTAATGTAGACAAGGTACATAAGGTAAAACATTCTTAGCTGTGCCTCGAACATTATTGCATATTGTAGAAGCTGGCTTCGTTGGATCAATTGACGTTATGTTGATCTGTAATGTTGTTACACCCTATCTTAGCACAATCCAACACAATTGCATTCTCGTTGCTACATGTTCCATGGATATCACTAAATGTAACATCACTCACTTTTAATGCATCCGGCTGCAAGCATATAAGAAATCAGATTATTATGCATTCTATTCATAAAACAAAAATGATTTTTGAGAAAACAAAATATTAACCTTTTCTAGAGTGAACATGTAATGTTGGTCAATATACAGAGAGTAATTTGTTTGGTTGACTATGATGTTCTCAAAGGTGATTGCCTTCACATATCCTTTTCCACCCTTAACAATAAATAGAATTTATGTTAATTATTTGAATTTAAGATACATCACTAGTATATTGGATAAATGTAAAATTTCTTTGTGTTTCAAAGTTGTAGCCTTACTGGCTATGTCTTGATTCTAGCTCCGTAAGAAGCTCCTTTGAACGTGCAATTCCATATGTGAATTTCTTCTGCGAATTCTGTTTGCCCATTCTCCCCTAGACTCCCCACACTGAATGCAAGAATTGAATGCAATTATATATGTTTCACAACGAGGAAATATACCCAATTGCAAAATTCTTCAATAATAGGAGGATGCTATGGACTCAAATAATAGAAATTATTGTGTTTATATCTCTAACTAAAGTAACATTTTCACAAAAAATAAAAATAAATTTAAAAAATTGGTTAGTTCTACTAATTGCAGGACTTACACACACTATTATTCGCAATCCAATGAATAAGTGTTTTCTTAGCAATCTTACTACAAGGACATGACATATTTATAGGGATGCTATAAGGGGAGTAATGGTGTTCAATTATAAATTTTAAAATAAGATATACATGATTTTAATTATTCTTCTGCTATTGGAATTGAGGTTGCAATATTATAATATTGGGAGTCTCCACAAAAACAATCGTAAAAACATATAATTTACGTTCTGGATGAATATTTATACCAACTTGATACCATGACCAGGTCCACATATAACTTGGCTAACCTCAAGGAATTGGGTGCCACCTTTGATAGCGATGCAATCATCACCTATATATGTCATACATCTATTCATCAAACCCATTGATCAAAATCATATATTCAACTTACATGAAAATAGAAGTATATAAATGTGTCTCTGTCAAACTTTACCAGTTCCAATTATAGAGTTATGAATGTTAACTCGAACGGAATTTCAGATATCAATTCCATCAGTGTTACGACTGTGTTCCGGTGATGTTATGTTAACATGTGCGATAGTTACATCCTTGGTATGAACTACAAATATATGTGATCCTGGACCATTGATATGTGTGAGTCCACTTATTTGAAGTCCATCACATCTTTCGAATAAGGAAATTGCTTTTTGGCCTCCACTTCCGACTTTTTGTCCCCATTTATAATTTGCATGGACCAAAATACCCTCAGCGTGTTAACATTTCCCGTTCTACAGTACCGGAAAAAACATTCCGGTACTACATAGACGAAAGAAAATTAAACATTATTTCCGGTTTTTCTGAACCGGAATATTGCTTCCGATTCTACAGTACCGGAACAAATAAATTGTTTGGGAGGTACTACACAACCGGAATATTGCTTCCGATTCTACTCTACCGGAATATTGATTCCGGTTCTACTCTACCGGAAAGCTTGGTTGGTGTTGGTTTTTCTTTTTATACCTGAAAAAGGTCTTCTAAGGCATTAGTGTCATTTGCAGATATTCAGGCTATTGTGCTTGGAGAGGGGTTCTTGATTTTTCAGAAAATGAGAATTCAGATACCATGGTGAGCATCCGAAAGGCATACCCAGATCTTGGGAAATGCTTGTACTTTGACTTGAGCTCAGGTACACACACTGTGTTCTATGAACTTTCGACAAAAAAGCTTAATTGGATTTGGTATGTTACTCACCTAAAGCTTAACTGTGTTTCAAGCCAGAAAATAGTTACCTTAACTACAAGCTCTAGGTGAGTAACATACCAAATCCAATTAAGCTTTTTTGTCGAAAGTTCATAGAACACAGTGTGTGTACCTGAGCTCAAGTCAAAGTACAAGCATTTCCCAAGATCTGGGTATGCCTTTCGGATGCTCACCATGGTATCTGAATTCTCATTTTCTGAAAAATCAAGAACCCCTCTCCAAGCACAATAGCCTGAATATCTGCAAATGACACTAATGCCTTAGAAGACCTTTTTCAGGTATAAAAAGAAAAACCAACACCAACCAAGCTTTCCGGTAGAGTAGAACCGGAATCAATATTCTGATAGAGTAGAACCGGAAGCAATATTCCGGTTGTGTAGTACCTCCCAAACAATTTATTTGTTCCGGTACTGTTGAACAGGAAGCAATATTCCGGTTCAGAAAAACCGGAAATAATGTTTAATTTTCTTTCGTCTCTGTAGTACCGGAATGTTTATTCCGATACTGCAGAACCGGAAATGTTAACACGTTGAGGGTATTTTGGTCCACGCAAATTATAAATGGGGGCCAAAAAGTCGGAAGTGGAGGCCAAAAAGCAATTTCCTTCGAATAAAAGTGCCTGCAAGTTCGATACAGAATACACAATTATTATCCAAATTAATCCATGCTCCACAATTGTTATTATATATTCTTAATTATTATTTGCTTTAAATATTAAAATGGTCTTTATAAATACTACATTTTTTTTGGGTTTTAATCAGGGACGGAGCCACATATATACAAGTGGGGGCACGTGCCCCCACAAAATTTTTTAATTTAATTATTACTAAACTTATATATATATAAATAAATAAATGCATATATTATTAATAGAATAATTATAAAACTAATTTTGGAATGAATATTTTTCTATTTTGAAATTGTATTGTTGTGGCACAATGTTATTATTATTATTAATATATGATTTACATTTTTGTAAAGATTGAGTATCTCTTTGATGACACTAGAAATTAATATGTTTTTTCTTAATTATATTTTATATTGTTTTGTAAGCAGTATATTACTCTCTTCATTAATATTTATAAGTCACACTTAACCAAAAACGCACGAATTAAGATAAGCAGTTCACTCTTTTTTTAACAAAAAGATATCAATCAATTTTGCACTTTTACTTATTTTTTATTTATTTTTTTATTTATCACTTTTACTTATTTTACTTGCATTACTTTTTTTTATGATAAATTGAACTTAGTTAATCAGAACAGTCATTTAATACGAATAATTTAGTGAAAAAATCAAATACCTCCTAAAAAATTTAATGTGACCTAATGTAAGAACGGATGAAATATAATTGTAATCTTTTATATTTATATATGTGTTGCCCCACATCTAAAAATTTCTGGATCCGTCACTGGTTTTAATCCTTACTTTTACATTTCGTTTTGGTTTTGGTCATTAGTAACAAATATGGATGAAAAAACATTGACATAATCTAACGGAAAAGATTGAAGTAGCGACCAAAACAAAAATGGAATGTAAAAAAATGGACCAAAACAATACATAATATAATAGGGACCAAAACGGAATATGACAGTAACATTTTCCATCCATATTTAAGATACCAAAAGCAAAACAAAATGTAAAAATAAGAAAAAAAAATGCAAAAACTAATTTCAAATACATCAACATTTGTAGGACCATTTTAATATATAAACCTTATTGTTTTAATGGGAAAAGTTACTGACCGTCGGCATTCCTCTGCATCCTTTAGTGAGCTGCAAGTTTGAAAAACTCATGTATAGTTAGATGCTTACCTTTCGAATATTTGAGCAGAACACCAAGCATTGAATTAAGAAAATGTTTAGGAAAAAAATGATAACTATTCATGTTTGATGCAAATACAACACAATATGTGCAAATGTTTATGTCATTACATTTCCCCACCAAGCTTGACCCTGGCCATTTATAACTCCATATCCATCGATTCTCATACCAACTATGTCTACGAAATAAAGCCATCGTCTTGAACATTCTCCCCACACATTTCTCTGGGGAGCTAGTAGGTTTCCCAAAATCTGCACCCACAAGCATATAAGGCAAATCTACTAATAAGCACATAATACATAAATGAGAAATGTGCACTTACATATACTTGATATATAGAGTTCAATTTTTATTTATATATTTTCTTTTAAGATCCAATACGTTGATTAAGTCATCTTTCTAGTTTGGTCAAATATAAACTAGGGCAGGGAAGGATATTGAGGAGAGCAACTAGTGACCTAGTCCCTCCCTGTTCAATATATTCCATACGTTTAATAAGTAGTGTATTTTAAGGTTATGTACGGATTTTAAGAAATGATTAATTAAATTATGTAAGAATTTGATGTATTTCGACTATAATCTCTTTATATAATCATTATTGAAGAAAGAGAAAAATATTGGAAGAGAAGAAGAGAGTATGATAAATATGAGTGTGTTAGGAAAAATAACATATAATTGTGTATTGGGTTTTGTAAAAGAACAATACATATGAAACATGTGACAAAAACTCTATAAACACTACATATGAAACGAAGAGAGTATTGAAAAAAATTCTTTAGTGTTTAGCCTCGTTTAAAATGTGGCCAAATGTTAATAAAATAGGAGTAGTAGTAATTTAATCTATGAAAAAAAAAAAAACAACTTCCCTATTTACAACCCATATCATTTCTACCAACTATGAACAATTTTGATACGTTTATATTCTTGTTTACAACGTTATCAAACTAAATGTTGCTAAATTAATAAATTTTTTTTTAATTTTTATAATTTAGCCATGATGTAAATCATGTATGGCAGAGATAGAATATTGTGTTCTTTTTAATTATTTTGCTCCAATTTGTACCGTCAATGTGTTTAGTTGCCCCCTCTCTTGTTTTTGCATTGTATGTTCTTTATCCATCCATGAACTAGGGTACAAGATATTGACTACGTGGTTACATTATATATGATCAAGTTAATTTTGTAATAATTTTCATAAAAGTTGTCTAGTATAAGAAAAGAGGATATACAGAGAATACAAAAAAAAGGTTTATTGTTCAAAACAAAAATCCTCTTTAATTAGACATGAATTTTAATGTTTATTTAATTTGTACCTGAATATGCACTTGGTTCGATTGGCAAGGACCCTTGAATCTTATTTGACGCACAAAATATGAATGCCCAGCTGGTATCATAAGCTTCGGCATAGTGTCTTGCCTTACTCCACACAAAGCTTTCCATGCTTTGACAAAAGCCTATGGAAAGTATGTATATGCTATGTTATTAAATTAAATTTTTTTTTCTTTGTTGTTTTACTTTACCCTTTTTTATATGCTATGTTTGACTCATTGGCATTCCCATAATTTAATATTACTAAATATTTTGAAAGCTTTGATATTTTGCTAAAACAATAATTCTAAAAAAAGGGCACTATATATACAATATAAATCAAATAATTCTACGGTGATTTTTGGTTCCTAACTTCTACGAGTATTCTCTTGAATGAATTTTTTTTTAACGTGATATGAATGAGATATTGAATTCAAGATTACATGCTTAACTAAATAATTCTATGACATTTTACTTTAATCAGTTAATGTATAAAAGGAAAGGGATAAAAAAAAAATGGAGAGTATATATATGTATGTACTTGGATATCATCAGTGACCATCTCCTTTAGCACCATAAGCAAGCACGTCAAAAGTAGTCTGCCCACTTCCACCCCACAAGCATGAGGCAGTAGAAAAGAAGAGCAACCCAATTTTAAGCAAATCCTATATAGAATGAAGTTACTCTATATGTTAATTAAATTATGAGGATAAAAGAAGTCGTTAAGTTGTTTGCAGATGAAGAAATATGCATAAAACTAAATGGTCTAAGACCCGTGCATCTGAAACATAGTATACTTTTGGCGTCATTTGAAAATGAGCTTCAAACATGCACAATTCAAATTAAAAACTTGATGTTGATGTCTAATTAAGGACTTAACATTTTATCTCTTTCTCTTTGATGTTTATGGACATAATTGATAAAAAGAAATTTCAACTTGATTTTTATAAAATTCTATTCCATCTTCACCATTGCTAACGCACCCTTAATATGGATAAAGTGAAAATATCATTACCAAATTATGATAAGCCTTTTGCTATTTGCTGATGTAAACCATCATGGATAATATTTGCTAAGGAGCTGAGCTCTATAACCAAGTGAGGGTATAAAAACCTTGGTTTTTCGCAAGAAGTAATGATATTTATATATTTTTTTTCTACGTCCTCTTTTAAGGCTATTGATTTCAAATTATTATTTATTTATTTGAATATAAAAATATATATTTTTATTATTTATTTATTTTTCCATAACAAAACAATATATTTAAGAATAAAAAAGAAAAAGTATATATTTAAAAATATTATTTTTATTTTTTAGAAAATAATAATAATATTATTATTTGCAATTATTATTTATTATTAATTTATTGTTATTATTACTTATTTATTGTTAATAATATTTATTTATTTATTATTATTTTTATTTATTTATTAAGGTATTCTAAAGTAAAAAAATGAAGAAAAAGACAAAAAACGGATCTCGCAGGGTCTTAAATTGAGTTTGTTATTAGAGTATGTTAAATAACATACTCAATTTAAGACTCTCTACCAGATTTTGAAGAATAACATAGTCTTAAGAGAATGTAGAAGAAAATCTGAATTTAAGACTTTTCAGCAAACTGTGCTGTGGATGTCACTTCCATTTTTTTTTCCTCATTAAAATGGGTTACATCTATGACTTCGGAAGACAATGATCATTGCATGCAATAAAGATCAACTAAAATCGAGGCAAAATGGGCATGGGTTCACAATTCAGTGCCGATCCGTGATCTATTAGTAAATTTTTTGTTTAATTTTTTTAGAGAGTCAGTGCTGTTGTTGTGTATTTTTGTTTTATTTTCTTTTTTGTTAATTTTTTGGTTTAACTTTTTTGTTAATTTTCTCTCCTCCCCCTCTCAATTTTCTACGGTTAAAAAATTGATACCTTCAAACCATAAATTGTCTCAAATCAAGGAAAATTCCGAAATATGGACAAAAGAAGCTTTTTCCACACTAGCATTATACGTTAAGGACAGTCCTTAATTTTTTATGGACAAGCCAGTGTAGATGCTCTAATAAATTGTGATATTGTATGATGGCTGAATAAAATTACTTAGTTTAACAGAAAAACAAAAGTTTCCAGAATTAAAACTAATTGACTCAAAAAACATACATATAGACTTAAACCGGAAATTCAGTAACTTCTGGTTTTAGTTTCCTTAAATATTTTTCGTTAACTTTGGCTTTTACTTCCGAGTGATAATGTTGATGATTGTATGTGACAAACATCATAATAATCGCTAATAATGTGACCAACTGTTGTGTTGACACACTGTTGTGTTGACACATCATTCACAAGCAAAATTTTAAAACATAAAATGACCGAAACCAATGAAAAAAAATTATAAAGAATAAAACCAAAACTTGCTAAGTTTTCATGTGAAAAAATATATTTATGCCAAATATATTTTAAGCCTAACATAAAAGAAACTCGGGATTGAAAAATGAAGAAATACAAATTAAAGAGGAACCTTATGATGCATGAAAGAAAGGGGCGGAGGGGAGACGGAGATGGAACGGTGGCAGTGGTTCTGAAGCCGTGGGAGGCAATTGATTTAAGAGAATTAATGATGGTTGTGTTGCAAGGCTTAATTGGTTGGGATATTTTGTGGAAGATGATGGAGAGTTCTCATTTTTGCTTTTTTTGGTTTTTGTTTAGGAAGAGAAATAAAGTGAAAGAGAATGGCAGGGGATTTAGTACTTATTTTATGAAGATAGGGTGGTAGGATAAAGAGGTTTTATAAGCTCTTTGTAAATGAGAAAACTGCTTTTCTTTTTCTTTTCTTTTTTTTCCTTTCATGCATGCTATGATGCTATCTCCTCTTTAATGGTGAAATTTCCCCTCCTTGTGATTTGTCTGATTTGGCTCTTCTTTCTCTATTGATTTTGACTCTGCAGACCATGCAACTCATTCTCATGCATCTTGGACTCACGAGATTTTGTCTTATGTGATTGATTGCTTCTAGTTGCATGGCATCGTCTTTCATTTTTGTTTGTTTTTCTGTTCTCTTTGTCTTATTTATATTTATATTTTTATGAGAAAATAGTTTATACACAATGTAAAAGTTTTTTACACTATCCACCGTTTATTTATTTGCACACATAGTGATAGTGTAAAAAACATGTCAGTGCACACATAATCAACTCAATTTTTATTACTGCATGCTCCTCATTTTCTTTTCTTTGTATTTTCTCTCGTCTTATTTGTAAATCCTATTTTAGAAATTTCCTTTGATTATTTCTATAAGGCATTCCTTTTTCTAATTTGACCAAATTAATTACTTGTTCATTAACAAGGAAAATCATTTTTACCACTAATTTCTTTCATTATTTTATTTAACGAGAATTCACCTTCTTTCTTATTTATAATTATAAAGGGTAAAATTGTAAATTTTGTGGGTTTTATTTATATCAAGTAAATATCTAACTTTATTTCAAAAAAAGAAGAAAAAAGAAAATATCTAACTTTAAACGGTTGCCTTGGTTTATGTAATTCAATTACAAGTGACTTATAAATAAAAACAAAGGAAATAACATTTTGAAAAATATATACCCTTTTACAAAATCAACTTATAAATCATTGTACATCACAAGAAAAGTAGTGTCACATAATGATACTTTGTTTTCGTTTAATAACAATTGATATACAATTCAAGTATGTCACTTTATTATGAGGTAAATAAATTTGTAGGCTCATTTTATAAAATCATATGTCGTTACTCCAACAGTTTTAATACTTTTTTATCCATGTTTTTCTTTTTCTGATTTTTGATAAGATATTAACACTCCGTTCGACTCTTTATACAAGATTTAATCGGAAAAATTCACAAGAATTTAAAAAGTTAATTAATATTAATAATGATATTAAAATTGTCTGATCTAATTGATTTTTATGTGATATGGGCAGTTAACTTGGAGCTTGGTGAGTTCAAGCCTTGATAAAACGAATCAAAAATGTTGGGAATCTATAAGTCAATTTTTAAGAGCCTAAGCTCACATATTTATCTAACAAACCTAACAAATAATATCAAAACAAAAATTACAAAAGAATCCTAAAAGAAGTCCAAAGGTAATGGGAAGCAAAGCCTTAAGAGGTTAAATGAAATTAAGCTCCATATAGGCATATACCACACCGTCTCAATCTTTTCCCTTTCTCTCCCCATTTAACTTTATTTAATTATAAACATGCTTATATAGTTATATGTAGGAGCATCCAATCACAAACTAGTTAAATAAAAGACCAAATATTTTCATTCAACCACGTCCCAATGTAATTATTTCAAACCTAAGTTCACCGAGAAAAGAGGGGAAATAATAATGAGCAAATCTACATAATACAGAATACAGTATATGAACTGCAAATGATAAATGACCTTGATGGATAGTCAATAAAATTACAAGGTTCAAGACATCAGCACGATGGATCATGTGAAGCTTAAGAGCCTGTGACGCTGAACTAGGAGGCATAATAAACCTGCATGAGCTGATTCATGCCATCCAAGCGATAGAAGCAACGTCCGAAAAGCTCATTATGATGGCACTGCAAAAAAAAAAATATCAAGGAAGGGACTGCCACTAAGTAAAACATGAACATTATGCCCTTCATTTTGAAAAGTGCAAATCAGAAGTAAATACGTAGATCAAAAACAATTCCGAGCAAATCCATAAAAAGTGCAAATCACAAGTAAATAGATACATCATAAAAACAATTCTGAGCAAATCCACCGGTTCTATTTTGTAGTTCTCGTAAAGGAAGAAAACATAAGCAAATTTAGGTAGCACAAGTACACTGTTTATATATGATTTCCATCTTTAAATTAAAAAAAAAATAAATAAAAATCAGCAGCAAATGAAGTACCCTGCAACATCCTTTTTTACAATTTACTGGAAAATCTACGTTTCCAACAGATAAGTGCAGAATCTAAAGCCTAATAAAAAATAGCAAAAAAACGATTTCAAAAGGAAAAATTAATGAGTGAGAGAGGACATACTGTAGGTGGAGGTATCAATCTGCTCAGGAAGCTGCTTTATATCAACCTCAAACCTTGACTGAACCTGGAATTCACAACAAACAAAATTAGTAATGAAAATGGACCCAGTATCAGTGGTATGAATGGTGACAAACTCAAAAGTCCAACATGGACATATGGCCGACGGACGTGTAGCAAATGCCATATTACATACCACAAGACCCTCTATATAAAATAATAAAAGTCTAACAACTTATATCAAGAACAAAATATACTAGAACACACGCATAATAAAAAGGATTTTGTTAACATCATAGGGAGTTAAAAAATATAACTTTATATTGGGAAATGGTGTATTTAATATATCGAGAAGTTGGATTTATTTTTCAAATACATATTTACTTTATGTAACTCCTTGTCCTCAAAAGGGCTAAGGTTAATATAACTCTAATAAATGAATTCAGCCCTTGATGAAGTATATGATGGTCTTTCAGTAACCATTACTCAATGATAAAAAGCAAACAGAAAAACGAATTAAAAACCAGGGCAGAAAAACATGTTAGAGGTTGGATGTGCTGGGTATTAATGTTAGGGACTCTAGGGTGAGTTCCTACATTAATGCTGATGGGTGGGTGGGTGAGTAGGTTATGGGTCAAGGCAAGGTGGGTTGCAAAAATAAATTTGAGACCTAAAAGAAAGACATGAGAAAAGAGAGACGCTGGTTTATGGATAAAGCACAACAAAAAAGAGGGTGTCAAGGTGGTTCACACAGGGAATTCTGGGCAGTGGGTATTCATAGTGGACTTGGTGGTCTGTTCATGGGGTTCAGGGTTCATCTGTTTAGGATTTCTTGGCTTCTAGGTGTAGGATAAGTTGGGTGATGAATGATAAGAAGACTCTGATATGAGAAAGTGAGAACTGAGAAGTGAAATCGGAGAGAGGGTGAGACATCCTGACAACAACAAAGACATGGATGAGTCAGAGAAGAAGGATTTGCCATAAAATATCTACTGGAAAAGATTTACACACTAGAGAGGAAGAGACAAATAACGGGAGGGGGTTCCATTCAGTTTCAAAGATTAAAAGTGTATAGGCTTGATTTGGATTCTAACATTTTAAGGACAAACTCCAAATACCACTAAAATAGGATAATCATCTGCCATTTCAAGGGTTCCACCATCACACCAAACATGCAATGAACCAAGAGTGTTCTATGCAATTTCTACCGCACAACAGCATAGCCATACCCACTTTTTCATAACAATGCCCAGCATCAAAGAAATATTGACCAAAAAAAAGAATTTATATAAAAAAAATGAAGTTTCATACATTGTTGAGAACATCGACATCAGTAGAACAAGAAACGAATGTAATTGCAAGGCCTTTGGTGCCAAACCTTCCAGCTCGGCCAACCTGTTAAGAATTTCACCCAAAATGAAATGATGGCTAGATTACTCTGGACAAGAATTTAGGAACATACATAAACTAATCGAACAATGAAATTAAAAACATACAAGATTATCTAATCATACCCTGTGCAAGTACGTGTCTGCAGAATCAGGCATGTCATAGTTTATAACTATATTCACACGTTCAATGTCAATTCCCCAACCAACCAAATCTGTTGCTACAAGAATCCTTGTATGGCCCTCCTTAAAACCTTTGTAACGCTTTAGCCTACAAAAGCCATTAATACTCCAAATTTACACATGAACACAACCATGTCTTTTGAGACAAAATCTAGTAGCGAGACAAAGGAAAACAAATATAAAACCAATCAATTAATTGACCTTTAACAACAACAAGAAAAACAAAATGCTCCATCTGCAAGCAAACCAAACAGTAGATGGAAAGAGTTGCCAAGAGCAGCACACCAACACTCCCATTTTCCCATTTTCACTTTAGTCATTTAAATTGAAAATACATAGATCCTGGATCTGTGATGGATCGCATAAATCACTATTATGCACAGATCCATAAACAAACTAACCGATCATATCAGTCACCATTTTTATTAGAAAAAGCCCCGTACAACCCTAGCAAATTAAATTCAAACGCCTATATAAAACATATTATTTCTCTAACAAAAGATAAAGCCAGATTAAAACAAAAACTACCCAAATACAGAAAAGCAAAACAAAGTTTCTTTCTGAAGAGAAAAGCAAAACAAAGTTACAGATTATGGAATCATCAATTAAACAATGAAGACAAATTTTCTCAGCATCCACTAATATCTCGTAATACAAACCTTTCTTCCTGGGACATTCCAGAATGAATGCATATAGATGGAAAGTTGCACTCCACAAGCAGTTTGTCCAGCTCAGCTGCTCTGCTAACACTTTTAACAAAGATAACAACTTGATTGAAGTCCAATGCATCAAGAAGATCATTCAACTTCCTGTTCTTCTCCTCCTCTTTTAGTTTGATGTAGTGCTGCAATTCCAATCATCAATTAAGCCAATAAAGCTCACATATTATTTAATAAACAGAAAAATGAACAAAAGAATTTAACTAGCAAATGACCCACCTGCACAAGTCCATGAAGGGTCAATTTGGCTTCATCATCAACATAAATTTCCATTGGCTGAAAGGAACAAATTTCACAGTAAATCATATTAGGAGCCTTCCTCGTGCTAATGAAATCCAGAACGAAATGAATGATGGATGCAGATCGCTTGAATCACAGTTCTGGTCCATCTTTTTGTCTCCTTGTAGATATTTTATTTTAGTTATGCCACACAAGTGCCACCGACACTTATCACTCTAACAACACTGACAGCAAAAACCCCAGAATACGCTAGCAACCCCTAGTACCCTAGCCCTCAAAAGAGAAAAATAGAGAAAATCCTAAGTCATGAAAAGCCATATCTGACAGACAGGCTTTTATTGACACAACTAACTTCCAATGTGAAACAATAAACGGGGAAGTACAGAATGAGAAGAACTGCAACCAAAGTTAGGAGCATTCCTAAAAAATTCCCATCTAGGCATCCAAATCTTCTAGCCTCAGGCTACAGGTGGCCTCTGAGTCATTTGTTTCAGTAAAACCTTGCTAGAAAAGGCACTACCCAAACAGAACCCCTATCAAAAGTAAATACTTGATGGAACCACAGCATTCAAAATATCTAGAGAGCTCTCTGGAAATGCGATCATTATGAAAAAAGAGACTTCTAATACAAGTAGTACTGGCCATGGGACATTACATTTTGCATAAATTTCTTGCAGACTGGGCGAATTTCCTTGCTGAGTGTTGCAGAGAACATCATAACTTGCTTATCATGGGGATCTTGAAAATGTCTTGCACATCTTTCCTCATGTCTACAGAAAACATAATGGGAACAATAAAACAACATTAAATCACAGCAAGTCCAAAAGTAATTTTAAACTCAGAAAAATGACCATTCAGTGTTCAGCAATTATACCCAGTGATTCCAGCATCTTATCACATTCATCTAAGATGAAATGCCTAACATTCTTTAGAGAAAGGTCCTTGTCTCTAGCCAATGCCAGTACTCTTCCAGGTGTACCAACAACAATATGAGGGCATTCATTTTTCAACAGATCCTTGTGAACTTTAATGTTGACACCACCATAAAAAACAGCAACCTTGAGATCAGTCAAGTAGGTGCTGAACCTCTCAAACTCATGGCATATCTACATAAAAGAGATTGGACATATATCTGAAATCGGAAGCTGCAAGAATATAATGTTCCATAGACTTCTGCATATTGAGCCCTAAGTAAATACCTGGTATGCTAATTCCCTTGTATGACACAGAATAAGGGCAGAAACTTGGCCTGCAATAGGATCAATCTGCTGCAAAGTTGAGAGAACAAAAACAGCAGTTTTTCCCATACCAGATTTGGCTTGACAGATTACATCCATTCCAAGGATTGCTTGAGGTATGCACTCGTGTTGCACTGGTGATGAACCAAAGAAAATGGAGGTCGAAGGAAACGGTTGTAAGTAAAACAAACCTTTTCTAACCCTTTAAATTTGATTTGATTGGTTTCCAAAGCATATTAGTTCTCCAACCTGCAACAGAAAATTGAACAAAGAATTAAGTTCAGTGAAGTTGTATTTATAAACAGCATGCAAATCAGACAGATATAACTTGAAGGATATCTGACCAGGAAAATCCCTCCCCCCCCCCCCCCCCCCCCAAAAAAATAAAAAACAAAACAAAACGGACGAACAGTTATTTATAGACTTACTTTTTTGGTCATTTATCTTATTTTTAGGTTTCAATTTGGTCCTTTGGTCCTTTATCTTTTAAAACAGTCAATTTAGTCCTTCATGTTTTTGACATTTGCCAATTTCATCATTCCTTCTTCCAGTCACATGAATATGCATTTTTCAACACTTTGATTAGTAAAATTCCAATGTCGTTCCACTTTTTTAAGGTGAAATTTCACTCACATTTTTGCCTTTTTTGTTTTAAAATTGCAAATTATGGCGATAAAATGCAGATTCTGATTATCAGAAAAGGAATCTCAAGCAAAATCAGTATATTCAGGTGAAAATTTAACACTATCATTAGAGAATGATGAAAATGACTAATGTTAGAAACATATGACTAAATTGACTTTTTCAAAGATAAAGGACCAAATTGAAACCTAAGCTAAAAATAAGATAAAGGACCAAAAGAATATGTATGCATTATTTATATTCTAGACCGAAAGAACTTAAATAATAAAAAATAATTCAAACCACCGCATACCTCATGAGTGCTAAGAAAATACAAAAGTATCTGAACAACTAAAAAAATCTTTCAGCTTTCAAAGTAATAATTCAAACCACAATTGGACCTCTTGAACCCTCAATGCAACTACAATAGCTTCAATAAAAATTATTATAGATAAGAGAATGCCAGCAAATTGCCTTCAGAAGGATGCTCAAATCCCGAGTCCACAATAGCACGGAGAAGCTCGGACTTCAGAAGAAAGTCTCTGAATCCTGAACTGTGGATTCCAACATAGCCCCTGGTGAAATTTAAAGAAAAAAAATCCAAAGATCAGAACATCGCCCCATTCCAGAAAAAAGAAAGGAAAAAAAAAAAAAAGCAAAATCTAAGTAAATAATCATAATCTAACGTGTTTGTTTACCCGAGCTTAGATCATATTCTTAAAAAAATAGTCAAAATCTAAAAACTTCCTTATAGCAACTGGAGATTATTTTTTTTAAATCCATGTAATTTTCCTATTCTACCCTTATCACTCCAACACATTAACTACCTCATTGTCACGCCATACCCTTCTCGAGTTCTTGTAATATACTTATTAAAAAATAATTTTCTTTACACTATCCAAACAAAACAGGTTAGCTTAAATTCATTTTTTAGCTTAAGATACCCAAACAAAAACAAATTAAAATCTGTAAAATCACAGAAAAATAATCATAATCTCATTTCACCAGCTATACCAAACACGCACGTTCACCGCAATAAAGGGCCACATAATTACCAATTTAAAAAATGGAAAATTCAGGTTGCTTAACAATACTAGCTGTTTGTCACAAACAATTAAATTAAAAATTAAACATCTTTCTCCATCATTTTCAAGTAATGGTTGATTACTAACTCTAACATGCAAATTGCAATAACAGAAGAAGAAAGAATTGATGAGTTACTTTTTAGCAGATTGACCGTTGGGTTTAGTTGCAAGGGAATCAAGGGCCTTGTCTTCTTCCTCTTCATAATCAAGAAGCTCTTCCTCGTATCCTTCGTCCTGTGAGAAAAATAGTAATAAAAATAGTAATGAGAAGGAATGAAGGTAGATAGATATGAAAACCAACCTCTCTGGTGCAATAACAACAACCTTAACCACCCTCAAACACCTCCCACCACACACCACAAAACCAAGAGTTCCCGAACAAACCTGTCTCACTCTCCTCCAATCCTCCACCACGCTCTCTTCCCTCACGCAAATCCACGCTCTCATTCTCAAACTCGGCCTTCACAACAACCCTTTAGTTCTCACCAAATTCGCTTCCACCTCATCAAATTTCAACGCCATACACTACGCTTCCCAATTTCTATTCCCCTCTGACCAAAATACCCCTCTCCCAAACCCAATTTACTACGATGCCTTCCTCTTTAACACCGTTATTAGAGCCTATGCTCAAACCGTTGACTCAAAGTCAACAGCCTTGCATTTTTACAAAACCATGCTCCGTTACGGAGTTGTGCCCAATAAATTCACGTACCCGTTCGTGCTTAAGGCGTGCGCGGGTATCGCGGATTTGAATTTGGGCCAATTGGTTCATGGATTTGTGGTGAAGCTTGGTTTTGAGGATTGTTTGCATGTTCAGAACACCATGGTTCATATGTATTGTTATTGCGAGGGAGGGGATGGGTATGCGCGTAAGGTGTTCGATGAAAGTCCTAAGTCGGATTCGATTACATGGAGTGCGATGATCGGAGGGTATGCGCGGTTGGGACGTTCTGCGGAGGCTGTTGGGTTGTTTAGGGAAATGCAGGTCGCGGGCGTTCGTCCCGACGAGATCACCATGGTTTCGGTCTTGTCGGCTTGTACCGATTTGGGTGCGCTCGAGCTGGGGAAGTGGTTGGAGTCTTATGTTGAGAGGAAGGAGATAACAAAGTCTTTGGAGCTGTGTAATGCGCTGATTGACATGTTCGCGAAGTGCGGTGATGTTGACAAGGCTATGAAGCTGTTTAGACGGATGAGCACACGCACCATTGTTTCGTGGACTTCGGTGATTGATGGCCTGGCGATGCATGGTCGTGGCTTGGAGGCTGTTTCCTTGTTCGATGAGATGGTTGAACGAGGGGTGACACCGGATGATGTAGCTTTCATCGGGGTGCTCTCGGCTTGTAGTCACTCCGGGCTAGTTGATAAAGGACATTACTATTTCAATTCAATGCAGAAGAGTTTTGGCATTGTGCCGAAGATAGAACACCATGGATGCATGGTGGATTTGTTGAGTAGAGCTGGACTTGTCCGAGAGGCATTGGAATTTGTTCGAAAGATGCCTATTGAACCAAACCAAATCATATGGAGAAGCATAATTACTGCTTGCCATGCGCGAGGCGAACTAAAGCTCGGAGAGAGCATATCGAAAGAGCTAATCAAAAGCGAGCCGATGCACGAATCTAACTATGTGTTACTTTCAAACATTTACGCGAAGTTGCTACGGTGGGAGAAGAAGACCAAGGTTAGAGAAATGATGGATATGAAAGGGATGAAGAAAATTCCAGGGAGCACCATGATTGAGCTAAACAATGAAATGTACGAGTTCGTTGCCGGCGATAAGTCGCATAATCAGTACAAAGAAATATATGAAATGGTGGAGGAGATGGGAAAGAAAATAAAGAGGGCAGGATACGTGCCTACAACATCACAGGTATTGCTTGACATTGATGAAGAAGATAAAGAAGATGCTTTGCATAAACACAGTGAAAAGCTTGCTATAGCTTTCGCTCTTTTGAAGACTAAGCCCGGAACTCCCATTAGAATTGTGAAGAACTTGCGCGTTTGTGAAGATTGTCATTGTGCTACTAAGTTCATATCTAAGGTTTATGACAGAGAGATTGTAGTGAGGGATCGTAATCGTTTCCACCATTTCAAGAATGGTTTGTGCTCCTGCGGAGATTTCTGGTGACAACTTGATTAGAACATCAAAGATTTTGATTTCATTTACTGAAATCTTCAAATTTTTTTGTTTGTCTGAATAGCAATTCCAGATTAGTATTTTTAAATATATGTTTTTTTATGGGGGCTTAATCCTTTTTGAAAACTGACTCGTAGTTGGATACAACCCAGACTCAGTTGAAGCACAGACTGCTCCTTCTTGAGGTATCCGATATGCTTCTGACATGGATCAGGATCCTCTCCTATTTATGTAAAAGCTTATTCGGGTCGAGCGAGAAGGGATAACGCCTCTGTCATCCATCACTGCGAGTTTCTTCTGCTGATGACAAGCTTAGATGTTGTCCTCATTTGGTGAGTCTTCTCTCCCTAAATAAAAACCAAGGCTAGAAACACAGTTTTGGAATTGCCAAATTTTGTTAGGCTGGCAAATTTTTATGTATTACTTTGGTTTTACGAAACCATACACGATTACATGTGACATAAACGAGTATAAGCTTTATATGGGCACAACTAATTACATGATTTTATTGATATGATGAGTGAAGATGTCCAATGGAAGCTATGAACGGGGATTCCTAGTTAGGACTTTAACCTCTGTATCTTCCAAACCGAAAATGGTCTTTGAGAAATTTGTAGTCCAACTCATTGTATTGAATTTTTAGAAAGTACTGTAATTAAACTTAACACAAAAACTACACAACATATGTCCTTGGACCTACCTTTATATTTATTCAACGCAAAGATGTCTATTCACTAATGTAGACAAGGTACATAAGGTAAAACATTCTTAGCTGTGCCTTGAACATTTTTGCATATTGTAGAAGCTGGCTTCGCTGGATCAATTGACGTTATGTTGATCTGACTTAATGTAATGTGGTTACACCCTATCTTAGCACAATCCAACACAATTGCATCCTCTTTGCTACATGTTCCATGGATATCACTAAATGTAACATCATTCACTTTTAATGCATCCAGCTGCAAGCATATAAGAAATCATATTATTATGCATTCTATTCATAAAACAAAAATGATTTTTGAGAAAACAAACTATTAACCTTTTCTAGAGTGAACATGTAATGTTGGTCAATATACAGAGAGTAATTTGTTTGGTTGACTATGATGATCTCAAAGGTGATTGCCTTCACATATCCTTTTCCACCCTTAACAATAAAGAGAATTTATGTTAATTATTTGAATTTAAGATACATCACTAGTATATTGGATAAATGTAAAATTTCTTTTGTGTTTCAAAGTTGTAGCCTTACTGGCCATGTCTTGATTCTAGCTCCGTAAGAAGCTCCTTTGAAGGTGCAATTCCATATGTGAATTTCTTCTGCGAATTCTGTTTGCCCATTCTCCCCTAGACTCCCTACACTGAATGCAATTATATATGTTTCACAACGAGGAAATATACCCAATTGCAAAAATCTTCAATAATAGGAGGATGCTATGGACTCAAATAATAGAAATTATTGTGTTTATATCTCTAACTAAAGTAACATTTTCACAAAAAATAAAAATAAATTTAAAAAATTGGTTAGTTCTACTGATTGCAGGACTTACACATACTATTATTCGCAATCCAATGAATAAGTGTTTTCTTAGCAAGCTTACTACAAGGACATGACATATTTATAGCGATGCTATCAGGGGAGTAATGGTGTTCAATTCTAAATTTTAAAATAAGGTATACAAGATTTTAATTATTCTTTTGCTATTGAAATTGAGGTTGCAATATTATAATTTTGGGAGTCTCCACAAAAACAATCGTAATTTAAAAAATTGATAAAATACATAACTAAACATATAATTTATGTTCTGGATTAGTATTTATACCAACCTGATACCATGACCAGGTCCACATATAACTTGGCTAACCTCAAGGAATTGGGTGCCACCTTTGATAGCGATGCAATCATCACCTATATATGTCATACATTTATTCATCAAACCCATTGATCAAAATCATATATTCAACTTAGCTTACATGAAAATAGAAGTATATAAATGTGTCTCTGTCAAACTTTACCAGTTCCAATTATAGAGTTATAAATGTTAACTCGAACGGAATTTGAGATATCAATTCCATCAGTGTTACGACTGTGTTCCGGTGATGTTATGTTAACATGTGAGATAGTTACATCCTTGGTATGAACTACAAATATATGTGATCCTGGACCATTGATATGAGTGAGTCCACTTATTTGAAGTCCATCACATCTTTCGAATAAGGAAATTGCTTTTTGGCCCCCACTTTCGATTTTTTGTCCCCATTTATAATTTGCGTGGACCAAAATACCCTCAACGTGTTAACATTTCCGGTTCCACAGTACCGGAAAAAACATTCCGGTACTACAGAGACGAAAGAAAATTAAACATCATTTCCGGTTTTTCTGAACCGGAATATTGCATCCGGTTCTACAGTACCGGAACAAATAAATTGTTTGGGAGGTACTACACAACCGGAATATTGCTTCCGGTTCTACACTACCGGAATATTGATTCCGGTTCTACACTACCGGAAAGCTTGGTTGGTGTTGGTTTTTCTTTTTATACATGAAAAAGGTCTTCTAAGGCATTAGTGTCATTTGCAGATATTCGGGCTATTGTGCTTGGAGATGGGTTCTTGATTTTTCAGAAAATGAGAATTCAGATACCATGGTGAGCATCCGAAAGGCTTACCAGATCTTGGGAAATGCTTGTACTTTGACTTGAGCTGAGGTACACACACTGTGTTCTATGAACTTTCGACAAAAAAACTTAATTGGATTTGGTATGTTACTCGGCCAGAGCCTGTAGTTAAGGTAACTATTTTCCTCTCATACTATACACCTTTATACAATATACCTTGATTGACAATAATTGGGTTGATAGAAGAAAATCATCTCATAAAAAGCTGAGAATTATTGTCAATCAAGGTATATTGTATAAAGGTGTATAGTATGAGAGGAAAATAGTTACCTTAACTACAGGCTTTGGCTGAGTAAGATACCAAATCCAATTAAGCTTTTTTGTCGAAAGTTCATAAAACACAGTGTGTGTACCTGAGCTCAAGTCAAAGTACAAGCATTTCCCAAGATCTGGGTATGCCTTTCGTATGCTCACCATGGTATCTGAATTCTCATTTTCTGAAAAATCAAGAACCCATCTCCAAGTACAATAGCCCGAATATCTGCAAATGATACTAATGCCTTAGAAGACCTTTTTCAGGTATAAAAAGAAAAACCAACACCAACCAAGCTTTCCGGTAGAGTAGAACCGGAAGAAATATTCCGGTTGTGTAGTACCTCCCAAACAATTTATTTGTTCCGGTACTGTAGAACCGGAAGCAATATTCCGGATCAGAAAAACCGGAAATAATGTTTAATTTTCTTTCGTCTCTGTAGTACCAGAATGTTTTTTCCGATACTGTAGAACCGGAAATGTTAACACGCTGAGGGTATTTTGGTCAACGCAAATTATAAATGGGGGCCAAAAAGTCGGAAGTGGGAACCAAAAAGCAATTTCTTTCAAATAAAAGTGCCTGCAAGTTCAATACAGAATACACAATTATTATCCAAATTAATCCATGCTCTACAATTGTTATTATATATGCTTAATTATTACTATTTGGTTTAAATATTAAAATAGTCTTTATAAATACTACATTTTTTTTTGGGTTTTAATTCTTACTTTTACATTTCGTTTTGGTTTTGGTCATTAGTAACAAATATGGATGAAAAAACGCTGGCATAATCTAACAGAGAAGATTGAAGTAGCGACCAAAACAAAAATGGAATGTAAAAAAATGGACCAAAACAATACATAATATAATAGGGACCAAAACGGAATATGACGGTAACATTTTCCATCCATATATATTTAAGATACCAAAAGCAAAACAAAATATAAAAATAAAGGAAAAAAAATGCAAGAACTGAGGTGTCATTGCCCCATCAGTGTGAGAATGCCCCATATAACCAATGAATTTTTAGAGTAAGTTTGACAGAAGCAATGAGAGGATGTCAAACTACAAGAGAAAAAGAATCTAGCTGTCAAAGGAAATAAATCAGACTTCCATGAAGGGATGAACGAAATCTTAAGATATATATATAAGTAAAGGAGACTTTAAATTAACATTACATGTGGTGATAAAAGTGAGATAAAATAAAATTAAATAATTCGATAATATTCTATTAAGAAATTATCAACATATATGCAAAATTTTCAATAAAAAAGACATGAAAAAATTAATAATCTAGAATATAAACCAATAATATATATATATATATATGTATGTATGTATATATAAGCAAAGGAGAGTGAAGAGTGGTGGCGCAATGCTTGGTGCCCCAAGGAACATGGAGAGTGAAGGAGTTGGAAATTGATTGAGGAATTAAACAACCTCAATCGTCTCGGAGTCCAATTCAAAGAAAGGAGCATCAGTATGGGAATGCTCCAAATAACCAATAAGTTCTTGGAACAAGTTCAACAAAACCAACTAAGTAGGTGCCATTGCCCCACCACAACTCCCAGTGTCACTTAAGAGGTGCCATTGTCCCAACCACAACTCCATGTGTCACTCAAGAGATGTCATTGCCCCACCACATACAACTCCCGGTGTCACTTAGTAGGTGACATTGCCCCACCACAACTCCCGATGTCACTTAGGGTATTCAGAAACCTAAAAGTCCTACATCAATCTCTTGGTTGCTTCAGGGTTTGAGGCATTTCCCTTGACCCCAACATCCTTCCAATCAAGGACACTACACTTTGCATCGTTGTGGTTGCTTGCCGACGGTCGCAGTCATCGATAATTACGGTGAAGGTTATCGAGGACAAAAGCTATCTTAGGCGGTTGAGCAAGATTACCGTCCAATATTTTTTTAATATTGTTTGGGACCAATTTTGGTAAAAGAAATAGATGTCCCAAATAATGAAGTCATAAAGATACGTGGAATGAGCTTTTACGAATCTAGTCCCTAAAGTGTGACAGTAGTTAACAGAACGAAAACATGGATTAAAGTGATATTTTTTAAATTCTTTAGGGACTAAAAATGAATTATAATTCTTCAGGGACTAAAGTGTCCCAATCAAAAAACTTGAGGGACTAAATTGGGTCATCACTCAAAATTGAAAAAGTAATTTAAAGGACAAAGTACATAACTTAGCCAACCTTTTAGTAATATTTGCATCACTTCCATGGTGAAACCTTTGTCCGTCCGAGTATAAAGCTCTTAACTCATCAACCAGTCTTCTCTCGTTCTAGTGCATGGGGTTTGAAATGAGCCAATGCACTTCCCTATCATCAAAACCAACCTCTCTGGTGCAATAACAACAACCTTAACCACCCTCAAACACCTCCCACCACACACCACAAAACCAAGAGTTCCCGAACAAACCTGTCTCACTCTCCTCCAATCCTCCACCACGCTCTCTTCCCTCACGCAAATCCACGCTCTCATTCTCAAACTCGGCCTTCACAACAACCCTTTAGTTCTCACCAAATTCGCTTCCACCTCATCAAATTTCAACGCCATACACTACGCTTCCCAATTTCTATTCCCCTCTGACCAAAATACCCCTCTCCCAAACCCAATTTACTACGATGCCTTCCTCTTTAACACCGTTATTAGAGCCTATGCTCAAACCGTTGACTCAAAGTCAACAGCCTTGCATTTTTACAAAACCATGCTCCGTTACGGAGTTGTGCCCAATAAATTCACGTACCCATTCGTGCTTAAGGCGTGCGCGGGTATCACGGATTTGAATTTGGGCCAATTGGTTCATGGATTTGTGGTGAAGCTTGGTTTTGAGGATTGTTTGCATGTTCAGAACACCATGGTTCATATGTATTGTTATTGCGAGGGAGGGGATGGGTATGCGCGTAAGGTGTTCGATGAAAGTCCTAAGTCGGATTCGGTTACATGGAGTGCGATGATCGGAGGGTATGCGCGGTTGGGACGTTCTGCGGAGGCTGTTGGGTTGTTTAGGGAAATGCAGGTCGCGGGCGTTCGTCCCGACGAGATCACCATGGTTTCGGTCTTGTCGGCTTGTACCGATTTGGGTGCGCTCGAGCTGGGGAAGTGGTTGGAGTCTTATGTTGAGAGGAAGGAGATAACAAAGTCTTTGGAGCTGTGTAATGCGCTGATTGACATGTTCGCGAAGTGCGGTGATGTTGACAAGGCTATGAAGCTGTTTAGACGGATGAGCACACGCACCATTGTTTCGTGGACTTCGGTGATTGATGGCCTGGCGATGCATGGTCGTGGCTTGGAGGCTGTTTCCTTGTTCGATGAGATGGTTGAACGAGGGGTGACACCGGATGATGTAGCTTTCATCGGGGTGCTCTCGGCTTGTAGTCACTCCGGGCTAGTTGATAAAGGACATTACTATTTCAATTCAATGCAGAAGAGTTTTGGCATTGTGCCGAAGATAGAACACCATGGATGCATGGTGGATTTGTTGAGTAGAGCTGGACTTGTCCGAGAGGCATTGGAATTTGTTCGAAAGATGCCTATTGAACCAAACCAAATCATATGGAGAAGCATAATTACTGCTTGCCATGCGCGAGGCGAACTAAAGCTCGGAGAGAGCATATCGAAAGAGCTAATCAAAAGCGAGCCGATGCACGAATCTAACTATGTGTTACTTTTGAACATTTACGCGAAGTTGCTACGGTGGGAGAAGAAGACCAAGGTTAGAGAAATGATGGATATGAAAGGGATGAAGAAAATTCCAGGGAGCACCATGATTGAGCTAAACAATGAAATGTACGAGTTCGTTGCCGGCGATAAGTCGCATAATCAATACAAAGAAATATATGAAATGGTGGAGGAGATGGGAAAGAAAATAAAGAGGGCAGGATACGTGCCTACAACATCACAGGTATTGCTTGACATTGATGAAGAAGATAAAGAAGATGCTTTGCATAAACACAGTGAAAAGCTTGCTATAGCTTTCGCTCTTTTGAAGACTAAGCCCGGAACTCCCATTAGAATTGTGAAGAACTTGCGCGTTTGTGAAGATTGTCATTGTGCTACTAAGTTCATATCTAAGGTTTATGACAGAGAGATTGTAGTGAGGGATCGTAATCGTTTCCACCATTTCAAGAATGGTTTGTGCTCCTGCGGAGATTTCTGGTGACAACTTGATTAGAACATCAAAGATTTTGATTTCATTTACTGAAATCTTCAAATTTTTTTGTTTGTCTGAATAGCAATTCCAGATTAGTATTTTTAAATATATGTTTTTTTATGGGGGCTTAATCCTTTTTGAAAACTGACTCGTAGTTGGATACAACCCAGACTCAGTTGAAGCACAGACTGCTCCTTCTTGAGGTATCCGATATGCTTCTGACATGGATCAGGATCCTCTCCTATTTATGTAAAAGCTTATTCGGGTCGAGCGAGAAGGGATAACGCCTCTGTCATCCATCACTGCGAGTTTCTTCTGCTGATGACAAGCTTAGATGTTGTCCTCAGTTTGGTGAGTCTTCTCTCCCTAAATAAAAACCAAGGCTAGAAACACAGTTTTGGAATTGCCAAATTTTGTTAGGCTGGCAAATTTTTATGTATTACTTTGGTTTTACGAAACCATACACGATTACATGTGACATAAACGAGTATAAGCTTTATATGGGCACAACTAATTACATGATTTTATTGATATGATGAGTGAAGATGTCCAATGGAAGCTATGAACGGGGATTCCTAGTTAGGACTTTAACCTCTGTATCTTCCAAACCGAAAATGGTCTTTGAGAAATTTGTAGTCCAACTCATTGTATTGAATTTTTAGAAAGTACTGTAATTAAACTTAACACAAAAACTACACAACATATGTCCTTGGACCTACCTTTATATTTATTCAACGCAAAGATGTCTATTCACTAATGTAGACAAGGTACATAAGGTAAAACATTCTTAGCTGTGCCTTGAACATTTTTGCATATTGTAGAAGCTGGCTTCGCTGGATCAATTGACGTTATGTTGATCTGACTTAATGTAATGTGGTTACACCCTATCTTAGCACAATCCAACACAATTGCATCCTCTTTGCTACATGTTCCATGGATATCACTAAATGTAACATCATTCACTTTTAATGCATCCAGCTGCAAGCATATAAGAAATCATATTATTATGCATTCTATTCATAAAACAAAAATGATTTTTGAGAAAACAAACTATTAACCTTTTCTAGAGTGAACATGTAATGTTGGTCAATATACAGAGAGTAATTTGTTTGGTTGACTATGATGATCTCAAAGGTGATTGCCTTCACATATCCTTTTCCACCCTTAACAATAAAGAGAATTTATGTTAATTATTTGAATTTAAGATACATCACTAGTATATTGGATAAATGTAAAATTTCTTTTGTGTTTCAAAGTTGTAGCCTTACTGGCCATGTCTTGATTCTAGCTCCGTAAGAAGCTCCTTTGAACGTGCAATTCCATATGTGAATTTCTTCTGCGAATTCTGTTTGCCCATTCTCCCCTAGACTCCCTACACTGAATGCAATTATATATGTTTCACAACGAGGAAATATACCCAATTGCAAAAATCTTCAATAATAGGAGGATGCTATGGACTCAAATAATAGAAATTATTGTGTTTATATCTCTAACTAAAGTAACATTTTCACAAAAAATAAAAATAAATTTAAAAAATTGGTTAGTTCTACTGATTGCAGGACTTACACATACTATTATTCGCAATCCAATGAATAAGTGTTTTCTTAGCAAGCTTACTACAAGGACATGACATATTTATAGCGATGCTATAAGGGGAGTAATGGTGTTCAATTCTAAATTTTAAAATAAGATATACAAGATTTTAATTATTTTTTTGCTATTGGAATTGAGGTTGCAATATTATAATTTTGGGAGTCTCCACAAAAACAATCGTAATTTAAAAAATTGATAAAATACATAACTAAACATATAATTTATGTTCTGGATTAGTATTTATACCAACCTGATACCATGACCAGGTCCACATATAACTTGGCTAACCTCAAGGAATTGGGTGCCACCTTTGATAGCGATGCAATCATCACCTATATATGTCATACATTTATTCATCAAACCCATTGATCAAAATCATATATTCAACTTAGCTTACATGAAAATAGAAGTATATAAATGTGTCTCTGTCAAACTTTACCAGTTCCAATTATAGAGTTATAAATGTTAACTCGAACGAAATTTGAGATATCAATTCCATCAGTGTTACGACTGTGTTCCGGTGATGTTATGTTAACATGTGAGATAGTTACATCCTTGGTATGAACTACAAATATATGTGATCCTGGACCATTGATATGAGTGAGTCCACTTATTTGAAGTCCATCACATCTTTCGAATAAGGAAATTGCTTTTTGGCCCCCACTTTCGATTTTTTGTCCCCATTTATAATTTGCGTGGACCAAAATACCCTCAACGTGTTAACATTTCCGGTTCCACAGTACCGGAAAAAACATTCCGGTACTACAGAGACGAAAGAAAATTAAACATCATTTCCGGTTTTTCTGAACCGGAATATTGCATCCGGTTCTACAGTACCGGAACAAATAAATTGTTTGGGAGGTACTACACAACCGGAATATTGCTTCCGGTTCTACACTACCGGAATATTGATTCCGGTTCTACACTACCGGAAAGCTTGGTTGGTGTTGGTTTTTCTTTTTATACATGAAAAAGGTCTTCTAAGGCATTAGTGTCATTTGCAGATATTCGGGCTATTGTGCTTGGAGATGGGTTCTTGATTTTTCAGAAAATGAGAATTCAGATACCATGGTGAGCATCCGAAAGGCTTACCAGATCTTGGGAAATGCTTGTACTTTGACTTGAGCTGAGGTACACACACTGTGTTCTATGAACTTTCGACAAAAAAACTTAATTGGATTTGGTACGTTACTCGGCCAGAGCCTGTAGTTAAGGTAACTATTTTCCTCTCATACTATACACCTTTATACAATATACCTTGATTGACAATAATTGGGTTGATAGAAGAAAATCATCTCATAAAAAGCTGAGAATTATTGTCAATCAAGGTATATTGTATAAAGGTGTATAGTATGAGAGGAAAATAGTTACCTTAACTACAGGCTTTGGCTGAGTAAGATACCAAATCCAATTAAGCTTTTTTGTCGAAAGTTCATAAAACACAGTGTGTGTACCTGAGCTCAAGTCAAAGTACAAGCATTTCCCAAGATCTGGGTATGCCTTTCGTATGCTCACCATGGTATCTGAATTCTCATTTTCTGAAAAATCAAGAACCCGTCTCCAAGTACAATAGCCCGAATATCTGCAAATGATACTAATGCCTTAGAAGACCTTTTTCAGGTATAAAAAGAAAAACCAACACCAACCAAGCTTTCCGGTAGAGTAGAACCGGAAGAAATATTCCGGTTGTGTAGTACCTCCCAAACAATTTATTTGTTCCGGTACTGTAGAACCGGAAGCAATATTCCGGATCAGAAAAACCGGAAATAATGTTTAATTTTCTTTCGTCTCTGTAGTACCAGAATGTTTTTTCCGATACTGTAGAACCGGAAATGTTAACACGCTGAGGGTATTTTGGTCAACGCAAATTATAAATGGGGGCCAAAAAGTCGGAAGTGGGAACCAAAAAGCAATTTCTTTCAAATAAAAGTGCCTGCAAGTTCAATACAGAATACACAATTATTATCCAAATTAATCCATGCTCTACCATTGTTATTATATATGCTTAATTATTACTATTTGGTTTAAATATTAAAATAGTCTTTATAAATACTACATTTTTTTTTGGGTTTTAATTCTTACTTTTACATTTCGTTTTGGTTTTGGTCATTAGTAACAAATATGGATGAAAAAACGCTGGCATAATCTAACAGAGAAGATTGAAGTAGCGACCAAAACAAAAATGGAATGTAAAAAAATGGACCAAAACAATACATAATATAATAGGGACCAAAACGGAATATGACGGTAACATTTTCCATCCATATATATTTAAGATACCAAAAGCAAAACAAAATATAAAAATAAAGGAAAAAAAATGCAAGAACTGAGGTGTCATTGCCCCATCAGTGTGAGAATGCCCCATATAACCAATGAATTTTTAGAGTAAGTTTGACAGAAGCAATGAGAGGATGTCAAACTACAAGAGAAAAAGAATCTAGCTGTCAAAGGAAATAAATCAGACTTCCATGAAGGGATGAACGAAATCTTAAGATATATATATAAGTAAAGGAGACTTTAAATTAACATTACATGTGGTGATAAAAGTGAGATAAAATAAAATTAAATAATTCGATAATATTCTATTAAGAAATTATCAACATATATGCAAAATTTTCAATAAAAAAGACATGAAAAAATTAATAATCTAGAATATAAACCAATAATATATATATATATATATATATATATGTATGTATATATAAGCAAAGGAGAGTGAAGAGTGGTGGCGCAATGCTTGGTGCCCCAAGGAACATGGAGAGTGAAGGAGTTGGAAATTGATTGAGGAATTAAACAACCTCAATCGTCTCGGAGTCCAATTCAAAGAAAGGAGCATCAGTATGGGAATGCTCCAAATAACCAATAAGTTCTTGGAACAAGTTCAACAAAACCAACTAAGTAGGTGCCATTGCCCCACCACAACTCCCAGTGTCACTTAAGAGGTGCCATTGTCCCAACCACAACTCCATGTGTCACTCAAGAGATGTCATTGCCCCACCACATACAACTCCCGGTGTCACTTAGTAGGTGACATTGCCCCACCACAACTCCCGATGTCACTTAGGGTATTCAGAAACCTAAAAGTCCTACATCAATCTCTTGGTTGCTTCAGGGTTTGAGGCATTTCCCTTGACCCCAACATCCTTCCAATCAAGGACACTACACTTTGCATCGTTGTGGTTGCTTGCCGACGGTCGCAGTCATCGATAATTACGGTGAAGGTTATCGAGGACAAAAGCTATCTTAGGCGGTTGAGCAAGATTACCGTCCAATATTTTTTTAATATTGTTTGGGACCAATTTTGGTAAAAGAAATAGATGTCCCAAATAATGAAGTCATAAAGATACGTGGAATGAGCTTTTACGAATCTAGTCCCTAAAGTGTGACAGTAGTTAACAGAACGAAAACATGGATTAAAGTGATATTTTTTAAATTCTTTAGGGACTAAAAATGAATTATAATTCTTCAGGGACTAAAGTGTCCCAATCAAAAAACTTGAGGGACTAAATTGGGTCATCACTCAAAATTGAAAACGTAATTTAAAGGACAAAGTACATAACTTAGCCAACCTTTTAGTAATATTTGCATCACTTCCATGGTGAAACCTTTGTCCGTCCGAGTATAAAGCTCTTAACTCATCAACCAGTCTTCTCTCGTTCTAGTGCATGGGGTTTGAAATGAGCCAATGCACTTCCCTATCATCAAAACCAACCTCTCTGGTGCAATAACAACAACCTTAACCACCCTCAAACACCTCCCACCACACACCACAAAACCAAGAGTTCCCGAACAAACCTGTCTCACTCTCCTCCAATCCTCCACCACGCTCTCTTCCCTCACGCAAATCCACGCTCTCATTCTCAAACTCGGCCTTCACAACAACCCTTTAGTTCTCACCAAATTCGCTTCCACCTCATCAAATTTCAACGCCATACACTACGCTTCCCAATTTCTATTCCCCTCTGACCAAAATACCCCTCTCCCAAACCCAATTTACTACGATGCCTTCCTCTTTAACACCGTTATTAGAGCCTATGCTCAAACCGTTGACTCAAAGTCAACGGCCTTGCATTTTTACAAAACCATGCTCCGTTACGGAGTTGTGCCCAATAAATTCACGTACCCGTTCGTGCTTAAGGCGTGCGCGGGTATCGCGGATTTGAATTTGGGCCAATTGGTTCATGGATTTGTGGTGAAGCTTGGTTTTTAGGATTGTTTGCATGTTCAGAACACCATGGTTCATATGTATTGTTATTGCGAGGGAGGGGATGGGTATGCGCGTAAGGTGTTCGATGAAAGTCCTAAGTCGGATTCGGTTACATGGAGTGCGATGATCGGAGGGTATGCGCGGTTGGGACGTTCTGCGGAGGTTGTTGGGTTGTTTAGGGAAATGCAGGTCGCGAGCGTTCGTCCCGACGAGATCACCATGGTTTCGGTCTTGTCGGCTTGTACCGATTTGGGTGCGCTCGAGCTAGGGAAGTGGTTGGAGTCTTATGTTGAGAGGAAGGAGATAACAAAGTCTTTGGAGCTGTGTAATGCGCTGATTGACATGTTCGCGAAGTGCGGTGATGTTGACAAGGCTATGAAGCTGTTTAGACGGATGAGCACACGCACCATTGTTTCGTGGACTTCAGTGATTGGTGGCCTGGCGATGCATGGTCGTGGCTTTGAGGCTGTTTCCTTGTTCGATGAGATGGTTGAACGAGGGGTGACACCGGATGATGTAGCTTTCATTGGGGTGCTCTCGGCTTGTAGTCACTCCGGGCTAGTTGATAAAGGACATTACTATGTCAATTCAATGCAGAAGAGTTTTGGCATTGTGCCGAAGATAGAACACTATGGATGCATGGTGGATTTGTTGAGTAGAGCTGGACTTGTTCGAGAGGCATTGGAATTTGTTCAAAAGATGCCTATTGAACCAAACCAAATCATATGGAGAAGCATAATTACTGCTTGCCATGCGCGAGGCGAACTAAAGCTCGGAGAGAGCATATCGAAAGAGCTAATCAAAAGCGAGCCGATGCACGAATCTAACTATGTGTTACTTTCGAACATTTACGCTAAGTTGCTACGGTGGGAGAAGAAGACCAAGGTTAGAGAAATGATGGATATGAAAGGGATGAAGAAAATTCCAGGGAGCACCATGATTGAGCTAAACAATGAAATGTACGAGTTCGTTGCCGGCGATAAGTCGCATAATCAGTACAAAGAAATATATGAAATGGTGGAGGAGATGGGAAAGAAAATAAAGAGGGCAGGATACGTGCCTACAACATCATAGGTATTGCTTGACATTGATGAAGAAGAAAAAGAAGATGCTTTGCATAAACACAATGAAAAGCTTGCTATAGCTTTCGCTCTTTTGAAGACTAAGCCCGGAACTCCCATTAGAATTGTGAAGAACTTGCGCGTTTGTGAAGATTGTCATTGTGCTACTAAGTTCATATCTAAGGTTTATGACAGAGATATTATAGTGAGGGATCGTAATCGTTTCCACCATTTCAAGAATGGTTTGTGCTCCTGCGGAGATTTCTGGTGACAACTTGATTAGAACATCAAAGATTTTGATTTCATTTACTGAAATCTTCAAATTTTTTTGTTTGTCTAAATAGCAATTCCAGATTAGTATTTTTAAATATATGTTTTTTTATGGGGGCTTAATCATTTTTGAAAACTGACTCGTAGTTGGATACAACCCAGACTCAGTTGAAGCACAGACTGCTTCTTCTTGAGGTATCTGATATGCTTCTGACATGGATCAGGATCCTCTCCTATTTATGTTAAAGCTTATTCGGGTCGAGGGAGAAGGGATAACGCCTCTGTTATCCATCACTGCGAGTTTCTTCTGCTGATGACAAGCTTAGATGTTGTCCTCAGTTTGGTGAGTCTTCTCTCCCTAAATAAAAACCAAGGCTAGAAACACAGTTTTGGAATTGCCAAATTGTTAGGCTGGCAAATTTTTATGTATTACTTTGGTTTTACGAAACCTTACACGATTACATGTGACATAAACGAGTATAAGCTTTTATTGATATGATGAGTGAAGATGTCCAATGGGCACAACTAATTACATGATTTTATTGATATGATGAGTGAAGATGTCCAATGGAAGCTATGAACGGGATTCCTAGTTAGGACTTTAACCTCTGTATCTTCCAAACCGAAAATGGTCTTTGAGAAATTTGTAGTCCAACTCATTGTATTGAATTTTTAGAAAGTACTGTAATTAAACTTAACACAAAAACTTCACAACATATGTCCTTGGACCTACCTTTATATTTATTCAACGCAAAGATGTCTATTCACTAATGTAGACAAGGTACATAAGGTAAAACATTCTTAGCTGTGCCTTGAACATTTTTGCATATTGTAGAAGCTGGCTTCGCTGGATCAATTGGCGTTATGTTGATATGACTTAATGTAATGTGGTTACACCCTATCTTAGCACAATCCAACACAATTGCATTCTCTTTGCTGCATGTTCCATGGATATCACTAAATGTAACATCACTCACTTTTAATGTATCCAGCTACAAGCATATAAGAAATCATATTATTATGCATTTTATTCATAAAACAAAAATGATTTTTGAGAAAACAAACTATTAACCTTTTCTAGAGTGAACATGTAATGTTGGTCAATATACAGAGAGTAATTTGTTTGGTTGACTATGATGATCTCAAAGGTGATTGCCTTCACATATCCTTTTCCACCCTTAATAATAAAGAGAATTTATGTTAATTATTTGAATTTAAGATACATCACTAGTATATTGGATAAATGTAAAATTTCTTTTGTGTTTCAAAGTTGTAGCCTTACTGGCCATGTCTTGATTCTAGCTCCGTAAGAAGCTCCTTTGAAGGTGCAATTCCATATGTGAATTTCTTCTGCGAATTCTGTTTACCCATTCTCTCCTAGACTCCCCACACTGAATGCAATTATATATGTTTCACAACGAGGAAATATACCCAATTGCAAAAATCTTCAAAAATAGGAGGATGCTATGGACTCAAATAATAGAAATTATTGTGTTTATATCTCTAACTAAAGTAACATTTTCACAAAAAATAAAAATAAATTTAAAAAATTGGTTAGTTCTACTGATTGCAGGACTTACACATACTATTATTCGCAATCCAATGAATAAGTGTTTTCTTAGCAAGCTTACTACAAGGACGTGACATATTTATAGCGATGCTATAAGGGGAGTAATGGTGTTCAATTCTAAATTTTAAAATAAGATATACAAGATTTTAATTATTCTTCTGCTATTGGAATTGAGGTTGCAATATTATAATTTTGGGAATATCCACAAAAACAATCGTAATTTAAAAAATTGATAAAATACATAACTAAACATATAATTTACGTTCTGGATGAGTATTTATACCAACCTGATACCATGACCAGGTCCACATATAACTTGGCTAACCTCAAGGAATTGGGTGCCACCTTTGATAGCGATGCAATCATCACCTATATATGTCATACATTTATTCATCAAACCCATTGATCAAAATCATATATTCAACTTAGCTTACGTGAAAATAGAAGTATATAAATGTGTCTCTGTCAAACTTTACCAGTTCCAATTATAGAGTTATAAATGTTAACTCGAACGGAATTTGAGATATCAATTCCATCAGTGTTACGACTGTGTTCCGGTGATGTTATGTTAACATGTGAGATAGTTACATCCTTGGTATGAACTACAAATATATGTGATCCTGGACCATTGATATGAGTGAGTCCACTTATTTGAAGTCCATCACATCTTTCGAATAAGGAAATTGCTTTTTGGCCCCCACTTTCGATTTTTTGTCCCCATTTATAATTTGCGTGGACCAAAATACCATCAACGTGTTAACATTTCCGGTTCTACAGTACCGGAAAAAACGTTCCGGTACTACAGAGACGAAAGAAAATTAAACATCATTTCCGATTTTTCTGAACCGGAATATTGCATCCGGTTCTACAGTACTAGAACAAATAAATTGTTTGGGAGGTACTACACAACCAGAATATTGCTTCCGGTTCTACTCTACCGGAAAGCTTGGTTGGTGTTGGTTTTTCTTTTTATACATGAAAAAGGTCTTCTAAGGCATTAGTGTCATTTGCAGATATTCAGGCTATTGTGCTTGGAGAGGGTTCTTGATTTTTCAGAAAATGAGAATTCAGATACCATGGTGAGCATCCGAAAGGCATACCAGATCTTGGGAAATGCTTGTACTTTGACTTGAGCTCAGGTACACACACTGTGTCCTATGAACTTTCGACAAAAAAACTTAATTGGATTTGGTATGTTACTCGGCCAGAGCCTGTAGTTAAGGTAACTATTTTCCTCTCATACTATACACCTTTATACAATATACCTTGATTGACAATAATTGGGTTGATAGAAGAAAATCATCTCATAAAAAGCTGAGAATTATTGTCAATCAAGGTATATTGTATAAAGGTGTATAGTATGAGAGGAAAATAGTTACCTTAACTACAGGCTTTGGCCGAGTAAGATACCAAATCCAATTAAGCTTTTTTGTCGAAAGTTCATAAAACACAGTGTGTACCTGAGCTCAAGTCAAAGTACAAGCATTTCCCAAGATCTGGGTATGCCTTTCGGATGCTCATCATGGTATCTGAATTCTCATTTTCTGAAAAATCAAGAACCCCTCTCCAAGCACAATAGCCCGAATATCTGCAAATGATACTAATATCTTAGAAGACCTTTTTCAGGTATAAAAAGAAAAACCAACACCAACCAAGCTTTCCGGTAGAGTAGAACCGGAAGAAATATTCCGGTTGTGTAGTACCTCCCAAACAATTTATTTGTTCCAGTACTGTAGAACCGGAAGCAATATTCCGGATCAGAAAAATCGGAAATAATGTTTAATTTTCTTTCGTCTCTGTAGTACCAGAATGTTTTTTCCGATACTGTAGAACCGGAAATGTTAACACACTGAGGGTATTTTGGTCCACACAAATTATAAATGGGGGCCAAAAAGTCGGAAGTGGGAATCAAAAAGCAATTTCTTTCGAATAAAAGTGCCTGCAAGTTCAATACAGAATACACAATTATTATCCAAATTAATCCATGCTCCACAATTGTTATTATATGCTTAATAATTACTATTTGGTTTAAATATTAAAATAGTCTTTATAAATACTACATTTTTTTTTGGGTTTTAATTCTTACTTTTACATTTCGTTTTGGTTTTGGTCATTAGTAACAAATATGGATGAAAAAACGCTGACATAATCCAACAGAAAAGATTGAAGTAGCGACCAAAACAAAAATGGAATGTAATAAAATGGAGGGACCAAAACGGAATATGACGGTAACATTTTCCATCCATATATATTTAAGATACCAAAAGCAAAACAAAATGTAAAAATAAAGGAAAAAAAATGCAACAACTAATTTTAAATACATCAACATTTGTAGCACCATTTTAATATATAAAGCTTATTGTTTTAATGGGAAAAGTTACTGACCGTCGGCATTCCTGTGCATCCTTTAGTGAGCTGCAAGTTTGTAAAACTCATGTATAGTTAGATGCTTACCTTTCGAATATTTGAGCAGAACACCAAGCATTGAATTAAGAAAATGTTTAGGAAAAAAAATAATAACTATTCATGTTTGATGCAAATACAACACAATATGTGCAAATGTTTATGTCATTACATTTCCCCACCAAGCTTGACCCTGGCCATTTATAACTCCAGATCCATCGATTCTCATACCAACTATGTCTACGAAATAAAGCCATCGTCTTGAACATTCTCCCCACACATTTCTCTGGGAGCTAGTAGGTTTCCCAGAATCTGCACCCACAAGCATATAAGGCAAATCTACTAATAAGCACATAATACATAAATGAGAAATGTGCACTTACATATACTTGATATATAGAGTTCAATTTTTATTTATATATTTTCTTTTAAGATCCAATACGTTGATTAAGTCATCTTTCTAGTTTGGTCAAATACAAACTAGGGCAGGGAAGGATATTGAGGAGGGCAACTAGGGACCTAGTCCCTCCCTGTTCAATATATTTCATCCATTTAATAATAAGTATTATATTTTAAGGTTACGTATGGATTTTAAGAAATGATTAATTAAATTATGTAAGAATTTGATGTATTTCGACTATAATGTCTCTATATAGTCATTATTGAAGAAAGAGAAAAATATTGGAAGAGAAGAACAGAGTATGATAAATATGAGTCTGTTAGGAAAAATAACATATAATTGTGTATTAGGTTTTGTAAAAGAACAGTACATATGAAACATGTGACAAAAACTTTATAAACAGTACATATGAAACGAAGAGAGTATTAAAAAAAATTCTTTAGTGTTTAGCCTCGTTTAAAATGTGGCCAAATGTTAATAAAATAGGAGTAGTAGCAATTTAATCTATAAAAAAAAACAACTTCCCTATTTACAACCCATATCATTTCTACCAACTATGAACAATTTTGATACGTTTATATTCTTGTTTACTACGTTATCAAACTACATGTTGCTAAATTAATAAATTTTTTTTTTAATTTTTATAATTTAGCCTTGATGTAAATCATGTATGGCAGAGATAGAATATTGTGTTCTTTTTGATTATTTTTCTCCAATTTGTACCGTCAATGTGTTTAGTTGCCCCCTCTCTTGTTTTTGTATGTTCTTTATCCATCCATGAACTAGGGTACAAGATATTGACTACGTGTTTACATTATATATGATCAAGTTAATTTTGTAATAATTTTCCATAAAAGTTGGCTAGTATAAGAAAAGAGGATATACAGAGAATACAAAAAAAAGGTTTATTGTTCAAAATAAAAATCCTCTTTAATTAGACATGAATTCTAATGTTTATTTCTTAGTTGGATTGGCAATTAAGGACCCTTGAATCTTATTTGACGCACAAAATATGAATGCCCAGCTGGTATCATAAGCTTCGGCATAGTGTCTTGCCTTACTCCACACAAAGCTTTCCATGCTTTGACAAAAGCCTATGGAAAGTATGTATATGCTATGTTATTAAATTAAATTTTTTTTCTTTGTTGCTTTACTTTACCCTTTTTTATATGCTATGTTTGACTCATTGGCATTCCCATAATTTAATATTACTAAATATTTTGAAAGCTTTGATATTTTGCTAAAACAATAATTCTAAAAAAAGGGCATTATATATACAATATAAATCAAATAATTCTACGGTGATTTTTGGTTTCTAACTTCTAAGAGTATTCTCTTGAATGAATTTTTTTTTAACGTGATATGAATGAGATATTGAATTCAAGATTACATGCTTAACTAAATAATTCTATAAGATTTTACTTTAATGTATAAAAGGGAAGGGATAAAAAAAAATGGAGAATATATATATATATATGTATGTATGTACTTGGGTATCATCAGAGTGACAATCTCCTTTAGCACCATAAGCAAGCACGTCAAAAGTAGTCCTGCCCACTTCCACCCCACAAGCATGAGGCAGTAGAAAAGAAGAGCAACCCAATTATAAGCAAATCCTATATAGAATTACTCTATATGTTAATTAAATTATGAGGAAAAAAGAAGTCGTTGTTTGCAAATGAAGAAATATGCATAAAACTAAATGGTCTAAGACCCGTGCATCTGAAACATATACTTTTGGCATCATTTGAAAATGAGCTTCAAACACAATTCAAATTAAAAACTTGATGTTGATGTCTAATTAAGGACTTAACATTTTATCTCTTTCTCTTTGATGTTTATGGACATAATTGATAAAAAGAAATTTCAACTTGATTTTTATAAAATCTATTCCATCTTCACCATTGCTAACGCACCCTTAATATGGATAAAGTGAAAATATCATTACCAAATTATGATAAGCCTTTTGCTATTTGCTGATGTAAACCATCATGGATAATATTTGCTAAGGAGTTGAGCTCTATAACCAAGTGAGGATATAAAAACGACTAAACTGTCATATTAGTCCCTCACTTTGTAAGGAGCTTTCATTTTAGCCCCTGACTTTTCAATAATTCCTTTTTAGTCCCTCACTTTGAAAAAAGTTACTCACGTTAGTCCCTGACAACGTTTTCCGTTTATGGACGTTAACGTCGCTGTTAATTTACAATATCGTATTTCATTTTAGTCTCTAACTTAAAATTTTTAATTCATTTTAGTCCCTCATTATATCATGTTTCATTTTAGTCCCTAACTTAAAAATTTTAATTCACTTTAATCCCTCACTATAATAACAATGATGTTTCTTTCGTTTTTCTCATGTAGTGTGACTACCATAAAAGTATTGACCGTATGTTCTCCTTGCTATTCTGTAAACTAACTTTATAGTTTATATAAGCATTGACTACAAGCTTTGCATTTGAAGGTATCAATAGTTTTGATTCAAAAATATTCTATTGAGTTATGTGTTTAAGAGTCATTACCAAAATGTTGTAAACTCCCCCAATTTGTTTAGCTTGATATTCAAACGGCATACCTCAAAAATTCCTCCACATGCCTAGGCAAAGAAGCAGCTCTTGATAGCAAGATACGTACTCGTTCACCTAGAGCTTGTTTTGTCTATCAATACAAACAATGTTTTAGTTTTTTTTTTTTTGTTACAACAATGATTTAGTTTTGAAATCAAACTATGTGCAAATTTCATAAGTGTAAAGTGAATATGGAATACATTGTTAAACACAAGCCTATCAAACAGAGGGGCTGCTTTGTATTATGGAAGACCCTTCATATATCTTAACTTGTTGTCCATAGGATTCCAGTTAGTTCACACATGGATAGATAACTAAAACACTAAAGAACTTATAAAAAAAACTAAAACATTAAAGAGTTTAGAGTAAAAACATACTAGTTATATGGATAATGAAATAATATACTTTGAAGTGTTCATCCGAAAGAAACTTTCCTATTGATGCCTTCAGGTGCAAAGTTTGGAGTCAGTGCTTATATAAACTATAAAGTTAGTTTACAGAATAACAAGAAGAATGGTCAATATTTTTAAGGTAGTCACGAGAAAGAAACATCATTGTTATTATAGTGAGGGACTAAAGTGAATTAAAATTTTTAAGTTAGGGATTAAAATGAAACATGATATAATGAGGGACTAAAGTGAATTAAAAATTTTAAGTTAGGGACTAAAATTAAATACGATATTGTAAGTTAACGACGACGTTAACGTCCATAAACGAAAAACATTGCTAGGGACTAACGTGAGTAACTTTTTTCAAAGTGAGGGACTAAAAAGAAATTATTGAAAAGTCAGGGACTAAAACGAAAGCTCCTTACAAAGTGAGGGACTAAAGTGACGGTTTAGTCATATAAAAACCTTGGTTTTTCGCAAGAAGTAATGATATTTATATATTTTTTTTCTACGTCCTCTTTTAAGGCTATTGATTTCAAATTATTATTTATTTATTTATTTGAATATAAAAATATGTATTTTTATTATTTATTTATTTTTTCATAACAAAACAATATATTTAAGAATAAAAAAGAAAAAGTATATATTTAAAAATATTATTTTTATTTTTTAGAAAATAATAATAATATTATTATTTGTAATTATTATTTATTACTAATTTATTGTTATTATTACTTATTTATTGTTAATAATATTTATTTATTTATTATTATTTTTATTTATTTATTAAGGTATTCTAAAGTAAAAAAAAAATGAAGAAAAAGACAAAGAACGGATCCCGCAGAGTCTTAAGTTGAGTATGTTATCTTACATATCAACTTAAGACTCTCTACCAGATTTTAAAGATTAACATAGTCTTAAGAGAATATGGAAGAAAATCTGAATTTAAGACTTTTCAGCAAACTGTGTTGCGTGGATGTCACTTCCATTTTTTTTCCTCATTAAAATGGGTGACATCTATGACTTCGGAAGACAATGATCATTGCATGCAACAAAGATCAACTAAAATCGAGGCAAAATGGGCATGGGTTCACAATTCAGTGCCGATCCGTGATCTATAAGTAAATTTTTTGTTTAATTTTTTTAAAGAGTCAGTGCTGTTGTTGTGTATTTTTGTTTTATTTTCTTTTTTGTTAATTTTTTGGTTTAACTTTTGATGAATCAGTGTTGTTGTTGTGCAATTCATTCTTGAAATCTCATCATAGTTGTAGCTCAATCTTTTCTAGATTATTGGTTGATATTATATTTATTTCTCTCTCCTCCCCCTCTCAATTTTCTACGGTTAAAAAATTGATACCTTCAAGCCATAAATTGTCTCAAATCAAGGAAAATTCCGAAATATGGACAAAAGAAGCTTTTTCCACATTAGCATTCTTATATGTTAAGGACAGTCCTTAATTTTTTATGGACAAGCCAGTGTAGATGCTCTAATAAATTGTGATATTGTATGATGGCTGAATAAAATTACTTAGTTTAACAGAAAAACAAAAGTTTCCAGAATTAAAACTAATTGACTCAAAAAACATACATATAGACTTAAACCGGAAATTCAGTAACTTCTGGTTTTAGTATCCTTAAATATTTTTCCGTTAACTTTGGCTTCTAAATAGTTTAAAATTTTGTTTTTACTTCCTAGTGATAATGTTGATGATTGTATGTGATAAACATCATAATAATCGCTAATAATGTGACCAATTGTTGTGTTGACACATCATTCACACGAATCAAGTAAAATTTTGAAATATAAAATGACCAAAACCAATGAAAAAAATTATAAAGAATAAAACCAAAACTTGCTAAGTTTTCAGGTGAAAAAATATATTTATGCCAAATATATTTTAAGCCTAACATAAAAGAAACTCGGGATTGAAAAATGAAGAAATACAAATTAAAGAGGAACCTTATGAGTAACATGCATGTTGTGTCTTTGATGCATGAAAGAAAGGGGTGGAGGGGAGACGGAGATGGAACGGTGGCAGTGGTTCTGAAGCCGTGGGAGGCAATTGATTTAAGAGAATTAATGATGGTTGTGTTGCAAGGCTTAATTGGTTGGGATATTTTGTGGAAGATGATGGAGAGTTCTCATTTTTGCTTTTTTTGGTTTTTGTTTAGGAAGAGAAATAAAGTGAAAGAGAATGGCAGGGGATTTAGTACTTATTTTATGAAGATAGGGTGGTAGGATAAAGAGGTTTTATAAGCTCTTTGTAAATGAGAAAACTGCTTTTCTTTTTCTTTTCTTTTTTTTCCTTTCATGCATGCTATGATGCTATCTCCTCTTTAATGGTGAAATTTCCTCTCCTTGTGATTTGTCTGATTTGGCTCTTCTTTCTCTATTGATTTTGACTCTGCAGACCATGCAACTCATTCTCATGCATCTTGGACTCACGAGATTTTGTCTTATGTGATTGATTGCTTCTAGTTGCATGGCATCGTCTTTCATTTTTGTTTGTTTTTCTGATCTCTCTTTCATTTTTGTTTGTTTTGCAGTAGTTTTTTTTTTTTTAATTTTAATTTTAATTTTTCAAATTGCCAACGACAGTTTTTTTTAAGTGATGAATGTAAGTTAAAATAATTACAGGGACATTTTGGGTATTAACAAAATTACGTACACCAACTGTTTTAGTTTTTTTAGTTAAAAAATGAGGTTTTCTTTATATAATAGTATAGATTTATATTTTTATGAGAAAATAGTTTATACACTGATAGTGTAAAGGTTTTTTACACTATCGATATATCATCCATCGTTTATTTGCACATAGTATAAAAAACTTTACACTGTCAATGCACACATAATCAACTCAATTTTTATTACTGTAGGCTCCTCATTTTCTTTTCTTTGTATTTTCTCTCGTCTTATTTGTAAATCCTATTTTAGAAATTTCCTTTGATTATTTCTATAAGGCATTATTTTTTCTAATTTGACCAAATTAATTACTTGTTCGTTAACAAGGAAAATCATTTTTACCACTAATTTCTTTCATTATTTTATATTAACGAGAATTCACCTTCTTTCTTATTTATAATTATAACGAGGAAAATTGTAAATTTTGTGGGTTTTATTTATATAAAGTAAATATCTAACTTTATTTCAAAAAAAAGAAAAGAAAAAATAAAATATCTAACTTTAAATGGTTGCTTTGGTTTATGTAATTCAATTACAAGTGACTTATAAATAAAAACAAAGGGAATAACATTTTGAAAAATATATACCCTTTTACAAAATCAACTTATAAATTATCGTACATCACAAGAAAAGTATAGGGTCACATAGTGATACTTTGTTCTCGTTTAATAACAATTAATATACAATTCAAGTATGTCACTTTATTATGAGGTAGAGAAATTTGTAGGCTCATTTTATAAAATCATATGTCGTTTACTACAATGGTTTTAATACTTTTTTCTCCATGTTTTTCTTTTTCTGATTTTTGATAAGATATTAACACTCCTTACGACTCTTTATATAAGATTTAATCGGAAAAATTCACAAGAATTTAAAAAGTAAAAATTAATATTAATAATGATATTAAAATTGTCTGATCTAATTGATTTTTATGTGATATGGGCAGTTAACTTGGAGCTTGGTGAGTTCAAGCCTTAATAAAACGAATCAAAAATGTTGGGGATCTATAAGTCAATTTTTAAGAGCCTAAGCTCACATATTTTCTAACAAACCTAACAAATAATATCAAAACAAAAATTACAAAAGAATCCTAAAAGAAGTCCAGAGGTAATGTGAAGCAAAGCCTTAAGAGGTTAAATGAAATTAAGCTCCATATAGGCATATACCACACCGTCTCAATCTTTTCCCTTTCTCTCCCCATTTAACTTTATTTAATTATAAACATGCTTATATAGTTATATGTAGGAGCATCCAATCACAAACTAGTTAAATAAAAGACCAAATATTTTCATTCAACCACGTCCCAATGTAATTATTTCAAACCTAAGTTCACCGAGAAAAGAGGGGAAATAATAATGAGCAAATCTACATAATACAGAATACAGTATATGAACTGCAAATGATAAATGACCTTGATGGATAGTCAATAAAATTACAAGGTTCAAGACATCAGCACGATGGATCATGTGAAGCTTAAGAGCCTGTGACGCTGAACTAGGAGGCATAATAAACCTGCATGAGCTGATTCATGCCATCCAAGCGATAGAAGCAACGTCCGAAAAGCTCATTATGATGGCACTGCAAAAAAAAATATCAAGGAAGCCCGGTCAAAAACTAGACAGCAAGAACAAACCCAAAGCCCCAAAGATTTGAAGGTGGGAAGTGACTGCTACTAAGTAAAACATGAACATCATGCCCTTCATTTTGAAAAGTATAACAAAGACCAGCACTTAATTATAAATAATTAATGAACCCACGAAAAACATGCATGTTTCAATCACTTACGGAAACATAAAGACCTTTTCTTTTCACACCCCCTATTTTTCTCCCCACCCCCCATTTTTTCCGCCTCACATGAGGTGGAAGTGTAAATTTATTGGTTTTTCCGCCTCTCAAGAGGCGGAAAGGGTGAAAAAAAGCACTTCCGCCTCATGTGAGGCGGAAAAAATGGGGGGTGTGGAAAGAAAAGGTCAACATAAAAAGTGCAAATCACAAGTAAATAGATACGTCATAAAAACAATTGTGAGCAAATCCACCGGTTCTATTTTGTAGTACTCGGAAAGGAAGAAAACATAAGCAAATTTAGGTAGCACAAGTACACTGTTTGAATATGAATTGGAACCAAAATACTGAATGTTGCCGGTAAGAAATGATTTCCATCTTTAATTTTTTTTTTATAAAAAAAAAAAAAAAATCAGCAGCAAATGAAGTACCCTGCAACATCCTTTTTTACAATTTACTGGAAAATCTACGTTTCCAACAGATAACGTCTATCAAACTAACATTAACAATACTAAATAGGGATATCATTGACGGAACCTGGTGAGCTAAGTGCAGAATCTAAAGCCTAATAAACAATAGCAAAAAAACGATTTCAGAAGGAAAAATTAACGAGTGAGAAAGGACATACTGTAGGTGGAGGTATCAATCTGCTCAGGAAGCTGCTTTATATCAACCTCAAACCTTGACTGAACCTGGAATTCACAACAAACAAAATTAGTAATGAAAATGGACCCAGTATCAGTGGTATGAATGGTGACAAACTCAAAAGTCCAACATGGACATATGGCCGACAGACGTGTAGCAAATGCCGTATTACATACCACAAGACCCTCTATATAAAATAATATATAACAACTTATATCAAGAACAAAATATACTAGAACACACGCATAATAAAAAGGATTTTGTTAACATCATAAGGAGTTAAAAAATATAACTTTACATTGGGAAATTGTGTATTTAATATATCGAGAAGTTGGATTTATTTTTCAAATACATATTTACATTATGTAACTCCTTGTCCTCAAAAGGGCTAAGGTTAACATAACTCTAATAAATTAATTCAGCCCTTGACGAAGTATATGATGGTCTTTCAGTAGCCATTACCCTATATGATAAAAAGCAAACAGAAAAACGAATTAAAAACCAGGGCAGAAAAACATGTTAGAGGTTGGATGAGCTGGGTATTAATGTTAGGGACTCTAGGGTGAGTTCCTACATTAATGCTGATGGGTGGGTGGGTGAGTAGGTTATGGGTCAAGGCAAGGTGGGTTGCAAAAGTAAATTTGAGACCTAAAAGAAAGACATGAGAAAAGAGAGACGCTGGTTTATGGATAAAGCACAACAAAAAAAAGGGTGTCAAGGTGGTTCACACAGGGAATTCTGGGCAGTGGGTATTCATAGTGGACTTGGTGGTTTGTTCATGGGGTTCAGGGTTCATCTGTTTAGGATTTCTTGGCTTCTAGGTGTAGGATAAGTTGAGTGATGAATGATGAGAAGACTCTGATATGAGAAAGTGAGAACTGAGAAGTGAAATCGGAGAGAGGGTGAGACATCATGACAACAACAAAGACATGGATGAGTCAGAGAAGAAGGATTTGCCATAAAATATCTACTGGAAAAGATTGACACACTAGAGAGGAAGAGACAAATAACGGGAGGGGGTTCCGTTCAGTTTCAAAGATTAAAAGTGTATAGGCTTGATTTGGATTCTAACAAACATTTTAAGGACAAACTCCAAATACCACTAAAATAGGATAATCATCTGCCATTTCAAGGGTTCCACCATCACACCAAACATGCAATGAACCAAGAGTGTTCTATGCAATTTCTACCGCACAACAGCATAGCCATACCCACTTTTTCATAACAATGCCCAGCATCAAAGAAATATTTACCAAAAAAAAGAATTTATATAAAAAAAATGAAGTTTCATACATTGTTGAGAACATCGACATCAGTAGAACAAGAAACGAATGTAATTGCAAGGCCTTTGGTGCCAAACCTTCCAGCTCGGCCAACCTGTTAAGAATTTCACCCAAAATGAAATGATGGCTAGATTACTCTGGACAAGAATTTAGGAACATACATAAACTAATCGAACAATGAAATTAAAAACATATAAGATTATCTAATCATACCCTGTGCAAGTACGTGTCTGCAGAATCAGGCATGTCATAGTTTATAACTATATTCACACGTTCAATGTCAATTCCCCTACCAACCAAATCTGTTGCTACAAGAATCCTTGTATGACCCTCCTTAAAACCTTTGTAACGCTTTAGCCTACAAAAGCCATTAATACTCCAAATTTACACGTGAACACAACCATGTCTTTTGAGACAAAATCTAGTAGTGAGTCAAAGGAAAACAAATATAAAACCAATCAATTAATTGACCTTTAACAACAACAAGAAAAACAAAATGCTCCATCTGCAAGCAAACCAAACAGTAGATGGAAAGAGTTGCCAAGAGCAGCACACCAACTCTCCCATTTTCCCATTTTCACTTTAGTCATTTAAATTGAAAATACATAGATCCTGGATCTGTGATGGATCGCATAAATCACTATTATGCACAGATCCATAAACAAACTAACTGATCATATCAGTCACCATTTTTATTAGAAAAAGCCCCTTACAACCTAGCAAATTAAATTCAAACGCATATATAAAACATATTATTTCTCTAATAAAAGATAATGCCAGATCAAAACAAAAACTACCCAAATACAGAAAAGCAAAACAAAGTTTCTTTCTGAAGAGAAAAGCAAAACAAAGTTACAGATTATGGAATCATCAATTAAACAATGAAGACGAATTTTCTCAGCATCCACTAATATCTCGTAATACAAACCTTTCTTCCTGGGACATTCCAGAATGAATGCATATAGATGGAAAGTTGCACTCCACAAGCAGTTTGTCCAGCTCAGCTGCTCTGCTAACACTTTTAACAAAGATAACAACTTGATTGAAGTCCAATGCATCAAGAAGATCATTCAACTTCCTGTTCTTCTCCTCCTCTTTTAGTTTGATGTAGTGCTGCAATTCCAATCATCAATTAAGCCAATAAAGCTCACATATTATTTAAGAAACAGAAAAATGAACAAAAGAATTTAACTAGCAAATGACCCACCTGCACAAGTCCATGAAGGGTCAATTTGGCTTCATCATCAACATAAATTTCCATTGGCTGAAAGGAACAAATGTCACAGTAAATCATATTAGGAGCCTTCCTCGTGCTAATGAAATCCAGAACGAAATGAATGATGGATGCAGATCGCTTGAATCACAGTTCTGGTCCATCTTTTTGTCTCCTTGTAGATATTTTATTTTAGTTATGCCACACAAGTGCCACCGACACTTGTCACTCTAACAACATTGACAGCAATAACCCCAGAATACACTAGCAACCCCTAGTACCCTAGCCCTCAAAAGAGAAAAATAGTGAAAATCCTAAGTCATGAAAAGCCATATCTGACAGACAGGTTTTTATTGACACAACTAACTTCCAATGCGAAACAATAAGTGGGGAAGTACAGAATGAGAAGAACTGCAACCAAAGTTAGGAGCATTCCTAAAAAATTCCCATCCAGGCATCCAAATCTTCTAGCCTCAGGCTACAGGTGGCCTCTGAGTAATTTGTTTCAGTAAAACCTTGCTAGAAAAGGCACTACCCAAACAGAACCCCTATCAAAAGTAAATACTTGATGGAACCACAGCATTCAAAATATCTAGAGAGCTCTCTGGAAATGCGATCATTATGAAAAAAGAGACTTCTAATACAAGTAGTACTGGCCATGGGACATTACATCTTGCATAAATTTCTTGCAGACTGGGCGAATTTCCTTGCTGAGTGTTGCAGAGAACATCATAACTTGCTTATCATGGGGAGTCATCTTGAAAATGTCTTGCACATCTTTCCTCATGTCTACAGAAAACATAATGGGAACAATAAAACAACATTAAATCACAGCAAGTCCAAAAGTAATTTTAAACTCAGAAAAATGACCATTCAGTGTTCAGCAATTATACCCAGTGATTCCAGCATCTTATCACATTCATCTAAGATGAAATGCCTAACATTCTTTAGAGAAAGGTCCTTGTCTCTAGCCAATGCCAGTACTCTTCCAGGTGTACCAACAACAATATGAGGGCATTCATTTTTCAACAGATCCTTGTGAACTTTAATGTTGACACCACCATAAAAAACAGCAACCTTGAGATCAGTCAAGTAGGTGCTGAACCTCTCAAACTCATGGCATATCTACATAAAAGAGATTGGACATATATCTGAAATCGGAAGCTGCAAGAATATAATGTTCCATAGACTTCTGCATATTGAGCCCTAAGTAAATACCTGGTATGCTAATTCCCTTGTATGACACAGAATAAGGGCAGAAACTTGGCCTGCAATAGGATCAATCTGCTGCAAAGTTGAGAGAACAAAAACAGCAGTTTTTCCCATACCAGATTTGGCTTGACAGATTACATCCATTCCAAGGATTGCTTGAGGTATGCACTCGTGTTGCACTGGTGATGAACCAAAGAAAATGGAGGTAGAAGGAAACGGTTGTAAGTAAAAATAAGATAAAGGACCAAAAGAATATGTATGCATTATTTATATTCTAGACCGAAAGAACTTAAATAATAAAAAATAATTCAAACCACCGTATACCTCATGAGTGCTAAGAAAATACAAAAGTATCTGAACAACTAAAAAAATCTTTCAGCTTTCAAAGTAATAATTCAAACCACAATTGGACCTCTTGAACCCTCAATGCAACTACAATAGCTTCAATAAAAATTATTATAGATAAGAGAATGCCAGCAAATTGCCTTCAGAAGGATGCTCAAATCCCGAGTCCACAATAGCACGGAGAAGCTCAGGCTTCAGAAGAAAGTCTCTGAATCCTGAACTGTGGATTCCAACATAGCCCCTGGTGAAATTTAAAGAAAAAAAATCCAAAGATCAGAACATCGCTCCATTCCAGAAAAAAGAAAGGAAAAAAAAAAGCAGAAACTTAAAACCTTAAACTGAGCACATTTGTTTTTGCTTGAGATTGTAGTTTTGGCATTTTTTTCAAAAATAATCATAATCTAACGTGTTTGTTTACCCGAGCTTAGATTATATTCTTGGAAAAATAATCAAAATCTAAAAGCTACCTTATAGCAGCCGGAGATTATTTTTTGTAAGATTATTTTTTTTAAATCCATGTAATTTTCCTATTCTACCCTTATCACTCCAACACATTAACTACCTCATTGTCACGTCATACCCTTCTCTGAGTTCTTGGTAATATACTCAGTAAAAAATAATCTTCTTTACACTATCCAAACAAAACAGATCAGCTTAAATTCGTTTTTTAGCTAAGATACCCAAACAAAAACAAATTAAAATCTGTATAATCACAGAAAAATAATCATAATCTCATTTTACCAGCTATACCAAACACGCACGTTCACCGCAATAAAGGGCCACATAATTACCAATTTAAAAAATGGAAAATTCAGGTTGCTTAACAATACTAGCTGTTTGTCACAAACAAACAATTAAATTAAAAATTAAACATCTTTCTCCATCATTTTCAAGTAATGGTTGATTACTAACTCTAACATGCAAATTGCAATAACAGAAGAAGAAAGAATTGATGAGTTACTTTTTAGCAGATAGACCGTTGGGTTTAGTTGCAAGGGAATCAAGGGCCTTGTCTTCTTCCTCTTCATAATCAAGAAGCTCTTCCTCGTATCCTTCGTCCTTTGTTTCTCCCATTATCTGAAAAATCCACACACACATACATACACTGTTGAGTTGATTAAAAGAGATTAAAGATAAAAAACAGAGATTGTAGGGTTTCAGAGGAGGAGGAAGAGACCTGTGAGAAAAATAGTGATGAGAAGGAATGAATTTAGATAGAGAGTAGGGTATGAATATGATAGTATATAGATAGATAGAGAGGTAGAGTTAGGGTTCCAAAGAGTCTGCAAAAGGAAATTGTTAGAGGAAAAACAATCGGGAGGTAAGATCGGTAGCGAATGAGAGTGATATGCGTAATAGATAAACATATTTTAAAGTGTCATTTTGTCCTGAATTTAGACGGCACTTTCACTTTAGTCCCTGAAATTAGCATAAATGCTTTTAGGTCCTTGACTATATAAAAAGTCATTCAAATTAGTTCCTACCCCTAACCCCTGTCAACAGACGTTAACGGAGTGATGACGTGGCTGACTAGGGACCCTAAACGACGTCGTTTTTGCGTTCTCGTGCACTTATAATGGAGTAAACTGTCACGTTAGTCTTGTCAACTGCACTCGTGTCATGTTCAGTTGCACGAGTCTCATGTTCAGCTGCATCAGTGTCATGTTTTGAAGTGCGCATATTTTGAAGTGTTCAACTTCAAAACATGAGACTGGTGCAGCTGAACATGACACCGATGCGGCCGATAAGACTAACAGGACAGTTTACTCCGTTATAAGTGTCACGAGGAAGCAAAAATGACGTCGTTTAAGGCCTCCAGTCAGCCACGTCATCACTCCGTTAACGTCCATTGACGAGGGTTAGGGGTAGGGACTAAGGTGAATGACTTTTTACAAAGTCAGGGACCTAAAAGCATTTATGCTAATTTCAGGGACTAAAGTGAAAGTGCTAAGTAAATTCAGGGATTTTTTTTTTCTTTTTTTGAAATTGTAATAGATAAACGGTTTTTTTTTTAAAGTGGAATAGATAAACTATACTTCCTCCGTCTCATAACGATGGTAAAAAATGACTAATTTTTTTTCGAAACTATAGTTAAAATAATTAATGAAATGTTTAGAAATTATAAATCTTGAATTGTGATTGGTTGATCCATGCAAAATGCGTTAAATTAGTTATTTGATAATTGGTTGATATGTTTTTTTTTAACGTTTCATATATTGATGAACTAAGTGTGTGTTTGGATGAGCGTTTGCAAACTTGATTTTGACTAAACGTGATTTTGTAAAATTGATTTTAGTAAAAGTGAGTTTGAAGTAAAGTGATTTATGTTTGGATATCTGAATTAAGGAAGTGATTTTACTGAAAAATGTTGTTTGGATAATTTTGATCAAAATTGCTTTTGAAGAAGAAAATTACCAAAATGGGTATTGGTTTTTTGTTCATTATCTTTCATTAATTTTTTAATGCCATCATTAGCAAATCAAATGATTTATAAATAAAAATTAGCATACATACTGCATAATATTTCAATTAAAATTACAAATAAAAAGTCCAAATATATAATGGGATACAATTTTTAAAATATAACTACAATTCTAAACATTTTGCATGCTCTCTATAATTTTATCTCGGATTGAATCTCGAACATGATCCATCTCTACTGAAGAAAGTATATTTAGAACAGGAGTTGGATCCAAGCCAGTTTGAGCAGAATCATCATCATCCATGTCAAGTAATATATTTTCATCTTCGTAACGAGTGAAATCATCATCCTTCTCAGCATTCCTTCTGATAAAGTTATGTATACCCATTGTTGCAATGACTATTTGAACTTGTGTCTCAAATTTGAATTTAGGCATATGATGTAAAATTTTAAACCTATTCTTCCACACACCAAAAGTCCTTTCTATTGTGGTCCTTAAACTTGAGTGACGAAAATTGAAAACTTCATTCTCATTCGCAAATCCACTTGAACGCCTAAAATCAGGAAGGTGATAACGTTCACATTTGTAAGGACCAATATACCCATTTGGTGTTGGATAGCCAGCATCCACCAAATAGTATTTACCTAAAAAACATTAAATTGTAAAACCAAGCTTTATTAAAAAAAAAAAAAAAGCATATCAATTGTACGCTGCATGCTTGAGCATCTGGTGTTCCAAATTGACCAGTTTTTTCTTAATGAATCCCATTTGTTCTTCAGTTGGGTCCTATCATACTTCTTTCCCGTTTTTTCGTTTAATTCAGAAAGAATATCTTTCCATCCTTTCTTGGTAAAGGTAGTACCAGTGCGTTCCCCTTTAGCAACTTGAGTCAAGCATGCTTGGATGAAATATCCAGTTTTCCTAAGATCTCAGACAGCTTTTGGTTTTTGTCCTTCATTCACATGTGGAAGGGGATCCACGACGAATTTCCTCTTAAGACCACTCATAACTAACAAAAATAAAAAAAAAAAACCAAATAGCATTACTCTTCAAGCATTACTCTATTAAAAATCTTTTTACACAAATGATTTCTTTCTGGAATCTTCAACCAGATTAAACATACTGATTTCTTTAGGAGCAGAATGTAGTGGCATAATAGCAGCAAGTGTAGATGCAGGTATAACAGGAGGGTGCATTATAAAGAAAAGGACCAAGTGCATTTTCTTTATAATGCTCAGTTAAATGTAAGTGCATTTCTTCATGCTCCAGTAGTCCAGTCCAGTCATTTTGTTTTTTTTTTTCGATCTTACATTTTAGTCTATCAAATAAAAAACTTAAAAGATAATACATATCAAACCACGGGAGTATAACTTCAAAAGAAGAGCAGAGTATGAGTTTTCACTTTGCAGCCTCATTGGCTCATTACAACTTTTTATTATATGAATAGGCAATTGGAATTCAATAAAATATTGCTACTTAGCCATGAAGGAAATTTAGAAGCTAGTAGCATGCAAGCTGGACGCGTACAGCAAGTAGGATGTGGCAGCCATGCAACTCTGCAAGTTAGAATTCAACAATTACAGCATCATGGGCCATCTTCTTGCTGTAGAAAACGGCGCCTACAATGACCCCTAGGTGGTGAAGAAGCTGCACATATCTGGTTGAATTAGACCCACATGTTTTATATACACCGTCTAATTTTGTTTTTAGTGATAGTACCATTTTTCCTAGCCTTAATTTTTGTATTCACGATCTCATTTTTTGCACCATCATTCTCATTCTTAGCACGATCGAAAAATTGTTAATCGTGTTATTATCCAAATATTAATACATAATATTCATATTTTTAGTTACACAAGAAAGACCTTCGTAAATCATTTTGGGGTTACACTTCAATACATAACTCTTGCCTAAGTTACCTTACAAAATTATTATTCTAGCTAGTTCTGCTCCTGACTTATTTTCAGAGCGGCTTATTGAATCTGGGAGAATCATGCCACCATGCTAATAGATTTTTAATAAGAATAACATCTCCAATAAACAGTTCAACAGACAAATCAACAAGGAGAGTTCTTCCTATTATTCCAACATTAATAAGTTTCAATACAAAGCACACCAACACCTATGACTGTATTGGAAGAAAACTTTTGCCATTCAATTCAGTTATTCTATTCCTGCGTTTAGCATGTGAATGTTTGAGGCCTGAGCGTGATAATAAAACAGTGGGAGTTTATTTGAATTGAATTAAGTTTAAAGAAAGTAGCTTTGAATTGAAAAAATATATTCTTCCAATACAGGCTTAATTACTAAATCTTCTTTCATAATTTTTTTGACTTTTCAGGCTTTTTCTTGTATTCTATAATCTTTTATTACTCTGCAATTCTAATTTCACATAAGCAGCTAGAGCAAGAGCAACAACCATAATGTATCTAAGCAAATACTTCACATTGGCATATCATCAAACATCTAGCAGGCAAACCAAACCAGAGAAGCTAAATAGATTGGGAATGACTACTTACAGCCAAAACAAGTGAAGATCAGCCTAAGCAACCTGTAGAGAGCAAGAGCAAGAGCAACAACCTGATGAAGAAATCAGAAAGCAAATACATGATTAAAAATTGATTGCCACATTTTAACAATGAAATAGTAATGAAATAATGAAATAAATAATTAAGAAGAAAGAAAAGCAGGGACACAAGAGCAACACCAGATCAGAATCAGATCTATACAGAACCAGGGAGAAAGGAATGAAAACAGCAGCACCTGCAGAACATGCGTTAGAGAGAATGAAAACAGAACCAGGGGAGAAAGGAATGAAACAGAATCAAAACTTATGAGGAAGTAATGAGGGTAGATGGGGCAGATGGAAAGGTGAAATACAGCTGAGAACAATAATGAGGGTAAGCTAAACGTGAAAGCTTCAACTGCTAGCTTCAGGGAGAAGCGCGTTTGAAAGAGACCTGGCAGCATCACGTTTCATCAAACTCATTTTCCAAACAAGAGGGCAACGAAAATTCACGGTTGAGAGGGGGTTGAGAATCACGTTTGCCTCCTTAAACGCCAAACCAAACAAGCTCTAAAACAAGGAACCCAACAAGAAAGCAGCTTACCCTGTTTAGAGAAGCACACACAATCCAATAGCATTGAGAAGCCCAAAGTTCCGAGGAATCTACAACAGGTGAGCTAAGTGAACACTTGCTTAAGATAATTTGACTAAAAAAAATATTTCTCCAATTTCAATATTAATTTTTTTTAAATAATAAAAACATTTCGTGTATGCAAAATAAAATATAAAACAAAATTATGGATCCCTAAATTTTTTGGACCTAAAACGATTGCTCTTATTGGCCTACCTTTTGAGTCGGGCCTAAGTTTAACCTCTCACCTTGATTGAAACACCTTGATATATTAAGTATGTGAGTTTTTCCCTGATATGCATTTCAACTCACCCATTACTTTCCAAAAGTTACCTCCTAAAGTGTGGAATTCTCCATCACATCTTACTCAACTTTGGAATTATCAATAATCCTCCTTCAACGTGAGTCTTTCATATAGATACTCCTCTTGGATGGAAGTATTTGATGGGGTCAACTTGAGTCGAGCCCGGATGCCCTCCAAACTTTTTCAATTAAACACACCACCCGACTTATACTTTGTTTAATAAAAAAATTGATACAAGGGATCCACACATGGATTCACAAACAATAGCTTATTGTCCGATATAGTCATCTTAGCCAAATCATATATCGGCTTTGACACAACTTATTCATTGCATCCAGTGTGCCAAATAAAAACCATAATAAGTGGTTGTTGCACCAAATCTTGAAACTAGCTAGTGGACAATTGTCCCTGAAATTTATTTTTTTTAATAATTATATAGACATTTGAAATATTTTAGAAACGAATTTTATGATATGTTTGAATAGGGGATTTTTAATTTTTAGAAATTTAAAATATTTTAAACCCCTCTATGGTTGGAATCGTGGAAGTAGGATTTAAAAAAAGGATTTGGAGTGCTTAGAGATTAAAGTATAAGGAACATAAATTTCTCTTTGTAATAAGTCTTTTTTCCATATTGTATTGAGTCTTTTCTCCATATTGTATTGTTCTAGATGTTTTAAGCAGCAGTTGTTTAATATACTACCTCCGTCCCTAATTATAAGGTCATTTTGGGAGATTTCACGTTCACTAAGAAAGTGAAATAATTTAGTTAATTGTATTGGAAATGTGAACTTTTGATATGTATTTTCAAAATTACCCCTATTAATATTATTGGGAATCTAAAAAGTGTTAAATAAATATGGGTGTTTGTGGAAAAAAATAATTAATACTCATTGAAAATTGGTAAAGGGCCTTATAAATAGGAACAAAATAAAAGTGGTAAGAGGACTTTATAATTAGAGACGGAGGGAGTAATTAATATGAGAATAATGGGAGTGCATCGTCGGTGTAATGTTTTTTACACTATCGGTTGATCATCCACCATTCATGTGTTTTACTTTAATTAAGAGTCAATGATTAATAATACATCAATGGTAAATGATGTGCTGACAGTGTAAAAAAATCGTTACACTGTCGGAGTAATAATAGTTAGATCGGTTCTTAATTTTGTGGATATTGATCAATTCAGACCATGAGATTTTCGAAATATTAGATTGGTCTCTGAGATATGAAAATTTGAGTCACATTAGTCAATGATGTTAATATTCATCAGTGACCCTTAACGTGAGCTAATGTCATTTTAGCAAAAGAAAAAAGAAAAACAAAACTCCGCTAATTATAGATCAAATTAGTCAATGAGAATATAGACATGCATCGATCAAATTAGTTCTTGACTTTGTGGTGGACCAATAACGACAAGAGTAATGCGTTTTGTTATCTTAAGAACTTAAGAGGATTTTCGATAATTTCTAGGACTAATTTACATGACTATTTAATTACATGACTATTTAATCATATGGGGTTTGCCATTCATTGTCCTAAAGGTAATATATAAGCAACCTGAAAATATTAAATTAATATTGAAAAATTAAAAATTTCACTCTTACTGTAATACTTTAAATATATCATTTCCTAAGTAAACTTTACAGATTTTGTTATTTAAACATTGCTTAAGAATAACATATAACAAAATCCTAATCATTACGAAGAATGCACTTCTCCTTGTCAACAAATTAAACCGATCAATGAATCATTTTGGTGGTTTGATTTATTGATGACCATTACGAATCTATGATCAATTGGAAATTACTAAATTAGGAACCCAAATTTCAGCCTGAATGCATTTAGAACTTGTAGGCTGTAACCACTCTGCCAGAAGAATGTTTCTGAGCTCTAGCTAATATATATGTCTGTATGAGTTTGCAGAAATGAAAGTTTCCAGGCATACATGCTCCAAGCATATATACACTAGTGCTTCAAAAAACTTTCTAAATATCATATTTGGTAATTCTTTCTCTTTCTTTGGCCCAATGTTTGATATTGCTCTGTTCAATTGTAGAAATAGAATTTGCTTAAAAATAAATAAACAGAAAGAAACAACAGAACATTCATGCAAGCAAGAGTGGAAACCTAAGGTAGCACCATTAGTTGAATGTGTATCTTGAAGTTTGAAGCCTAATTCATGTATCAAATATTCCATTACACACTTGATACAATAACAAAAAATAAAAACATTATTCATCTTTTTTACTCCAAATGAATTTTTTATTCATTGATATCTCACTATAGTTGATTCATGCTAGTATCTCTTTATGAACTGGCTCATCTGATTCTGGAGCAAACGAGTAGCATTAGATTCAGGGTAGAACACGTGAAACACATGCTTTTCTTCCTTAGCCTCAACAAGCTTCACCTCTTTTACCCCTTTCTTCTTCATAAACTCAGCATACATCACTCCCCTTTCCTTTAAAAAATCCATACCAGCAACATAAACCTCGATTGCAGGAAATTTTCGCCATTCGCTTTCGCACAAGTCCAATTTCTCGAAATTGCAACCGAAATAGTCGCGGTTCGAACCTTCGGGTATACTCAACCTCCAAAACATGTCATTCGACGCGACTTCCCCGGCCGCGGCAACATCCATCTCTTTCTCAGTCCTTCCCTCACTCCCAAAGTAAGGGTGTATAGGCAACAACCCTTTGATTTTCACAGGGCACTCATTATTATTCCGAATCGCCTTCGAAGTAACATAATGTGCAATGTTACCTCCAGCACTATCCCCAGAGAGAAAAACCCTTGACAAGTCAGCATGTTGAAGCCATGGTTCATAGGTTACTTGTTCAGCAAGCCATTCAAGCGAGGTGTAACAATCCTCATAAGCTATAGGGAGGCGATGTTCCGGCGCCAAACGGTAATCGACAGAAAGAATAATGGATTCAGAAGTAACAGATAAGTCACCAAGGAAATTATGATAGCCAAGCCATGTGGTGGAGCCAATGCAAAATCCACCACCATGGAAATAAACCAAGATAGGAAGTTTTTTCTCTGCAAGAGAATAATCATGAGGGAGGAAGAGCCTTCCTGTGATTGGTTTTGATTGGTCAATGAACACATCCTTAGACTTGTAACCATAGGTTGATTCTAAAGAAGGTGGGGCAATTTCTGGTGCAAAACGTTTCACAGAACCATCAGAGTAGACTTGAAGAAAATCTGGTGCTTCTGCAATTAAGGACATTTTGATTAGAAAGCAATTGTGTAACAACAATTAGGTACAAGAGGCTTTAGATTTTGAGGTTCAGGTTCTCTCTATCTTGATTGTGGATTTTATATATAAGCTAATAAAGGGGTTTTAATATATGTATATGGTTTTTATAATTGCCACATTCTTGGTGTTTATGGTTGGCCATATTATGGTTGGTTGGTCATGTAAATTGTGCTGTGGCATTAATAATTTTCAAAGGAAAAGGTTACCCATGTTTTAGTAGCTGTTGAGACATTTACAGAACATAAATTATTAGTTAATTAAGAAAACTAATATGCTTGGATTCAAAGCTGTTCAACCATTTAATGCGTCTTTGATATAACTGATAAAATTATAGTATGATTATTTTCATTTATGTTTATAATATGTTAAAATAATAATTTATTTATGTTTGAATTTCTTAAAATGAATTTACGCTAATATGTATTTTATTTGAATAGTATAAAGAAAATTATTTTCATTGAGTGTATTATAAAAAAAGAGTATTATATATGTTGAATCTTACTAAACATATTTTGTTCGTGCGATCGCATTATTAGAGCACCTCCACCAGTGAACCAGTTTTCCGTTCTTAAATAGACCCCACACATTATTTTATTATTCTTCATATCTTTTTATACTTTAAGAACCTCTAAGAACGTGAACCACTTTTTCACTCCACCCATGAACCTACTTTTTCGTTCATAAATGGGTCTCACTACCTACCCCACACTTTTAATATTTTATAATAAATATAACCATAATCAACTAACCATATTTTTTTACCGCCAAAAACACTAACTACATTTTGAATAATTTATTTTTGAACGGGTAATTTTTTTTAACTTATTTTTGTCAACTAATTTTTTTTCAACTAATTTTTTTTTAAAACTAATTTTTTCAACGCCTATTTTTTCCCACAAATTCAAAACCACAAAAACATGAAATAGCACAAACTCAAATTAGTAATAATTATTGGTAATTATAATAATACATTTCACATAACTTAAAAAAATTACACAAAGTTACTTTAGGAACACAATAAATATTATAAAAAAAACTAAATGGTGAGCTTTATCTATTCATTTGCTTCAACCACCCCATTTTTCTCTATAGTTATCTTCAACTAAATACATATCTTTCATCTCCTTAGTTCCCCACTATTTTCTATGTTCCACCTTCCTCTGATCCATTCATCTTTCGTCTCCCTCCATCTCTTTCTCTAATTGATTCTCACTCCTTCATCCCTTTCTGAAGTTTCCATAACCGTCCCTCCACTCCCCTCTGCTTTGATCTCCCCTTCAATGATGCTCCATCCTCACCCACATGCAATCAAGGCCACTCCCACACCCACCGTTCTTCGTCTTTCCCTCTTTTCTCTGCCTACCCACATGCAATCAAGTCCCAACTTAGCACTCACAAGTCCTTTGTAATTGAAGTCTTTCTGGTTTGATTTTTCTTGTAATTTAATTTGGGGTTTTTTTTTATTGTTGTTGATTTGGGGTTTAATGTAACAAATTTTATTTTTATTTTGTTATATTTCCCATTAAATTTTGGGATTATGTTATTGTTTAATTTTTTGTAATTTTTGCTTAATTTTGTGGAATTTATTCTGGAACTGTACAGTTCATTTGGGGTTGAGCATTGTTGTTGATAGCCGTTGGGTTTCTCTCTCTTCATATTCAATTTTTTATTATTTTTTCACTGCCTTCATGTCAGTTACGAACGCGATGAAATAGTGCACGGATCGTAAATAAAAAACGAACCGCATATCTCCGCAGCGGTGAACGGGCGGGACGAACGTACATATATTGATGAACGAACGATTTTTAGAGCCGCTGGAAATGCTCTTAGTGTTCTAGCTTTGGTAACGAAAAAGTGTTGGTGTTGGTGACTGGTGACAGCGTGGACGTGGCAAAATCTGCTAATTCAATTTTATTGCAAATTTGCAATTTCTATAATCTTGCTCAGGTCCTTAAGAATTTTTTAAGAAAAAAATATGATCCTATTTAAAATATCAATAATATTTAATTTTTTTTTTCAAAACCATTTATGTTAAGGTTTTATTTGCCAAAGTTAACTTATACCGTGATTTTATGGTTATAGTTGGTTTTCTGTATATTTAGCTTATTGAACTAGAGCTGTTTGACAAAATTAGTTATGCAACTAATAGCTATGAAATTATAAATGTGAAATTATAGCTGAAAACTTATAGTTGTATAGCTAGCTTATTGAATTAGAGTTTTTTTGGCAAAATTAGCTACACAACTAATTGAAACATGTTAAATGACTGAAAAAAACATAATATTATATTGGATAATAATAGTCACGCATTTAAATATTTCACATCAATTCCTCATTTGATTATTGAGTAAATACATTCTACATCGATCCTAAATTATAACATTTTCTAGAAAAACAATTTGCGGTTAATATAGATAACTTGATCTCGCAAAAAATATTGTTCGTTGAAGGATATGTGGAATAATAATTAGCATTGTCATTCATGTTTCAACTATGATGATATTACACTAGTAGCTTTATAGAGATGTTGAATAAAAGGATTTTAGGTTTATGGGGTTTTGAGGGAAAAAAGTAAACAATTTGGCAGGTAATATTAATTTGGATTAGGACAAATAATAATATAATTTAGTAAAAAAAAGGTAAAGTTGAGATTTGATTAATTGAAAGCTTTTATTATTTTTAATTTTTTTTTTATAAAACCTACTTGATGTAGTTCTCTAAAAGTTAACTTTCAAAAGTTATAAGCTTCGTTTTTGAAAGTTATAAGTTTGATTTTTGAAAGTTATAATCTTCTTTTATTTTTTGGTCATCAATCACCTCTAGTAGCTTATTGATTCAGTCAATAAGTTAAAAACTACCGGATAAGTTATAAGTTTGTTTTATCAAACATAGCCTAAATCAATATTTTTTAGAATCTCAATTACAATTATAAGAATAATTTTGAAAAAATATATTAAATATTTTTCATTTCCAATATCATTAATAACATTAATCCACTGTTTTGATGAACTGGAATTTCTCCATAAAGGTAACATATAGGACGGAGTAAGTACTCCCTTCGTTAGGTGGAGAAAAAAAAATGTCTTCTTCTCCTCTCTTTTCCCCCTTCTACTAGCTTTCTTTGTTTTCTTCTCTTCTCTAAGTGTGATAGCGGTATAGCGGTAGAAGGGGAGGATATTTATCCTCCCTTCCATTCCTTTAGAAGGTGTGCGGGTTTTTCTCTCCCAGTTATATTTGGGTTAAATAATCTTGCCTTTGTGCAAGTGGTGTGGTTTTCTTCTCCCAGTTTCATCTGGGTTTTTGTTTTGAGTGTGGGAAGGCATCTGTATAGTGTTTGTTTGTCCAGATTTGATGACCTTTTTATTTTCTCAAATAACTAGAAGGCTGATATTCGGGACAGATCTTCCCTTCCATATTTCTGTTTTATCTTCTGTCCAGTGGCTCTACCTCCACAGATCTGAGATTCTTTGTCGCTAAAATGGGCTTACTTCCAGCATCGATGAGATAGTTATCTTGGAAACAAAGGCTGTTGAATCTCTGGTTAGAGTTCGATGCTGGATGCTGATGATGATTCATGTCCAAAGGGAGTTTGCTGTTATTGTTGAGTATCTAATCTTTCTTAGCAATTTTTATTGTATGTAAAATATGTGCTTTGTTGTTGTAACGTTGGATCTACTTGTACTATTTTATGTTATGGAATGAATTACATATTTTTTCTCTAAAAAAAAAAGTACCCCCTCAGTTCAATATGTAATGTGTTTTAAGAAATGGTTAAATGATGTAAGGATTTATTGTATTTTGACTATAATGCCCTTGAATAATCATTATTGAAGAGAGAAAGGTATTTGAAGTGAAAAAAAGAGTGTAATAAATAGGGGTGTGTTTGAAAAAATAGCATTAATTATGTATTGAGTTTATAAAAGATCAGGATTTATGAAACAAAGTACAAATGCTAAAAGAATAGTACATATGAAACGGAGGGAGTAGTATGTAGCAGTTAATAAAAAAGGAGGTTGAAAAAAAAAAGACTTATTCATGTCTTTAGTCTCTAAAAGTTGGATGTGTTTTGATTTTGGTCCATATAAGTTTTTTTGACATTGACACATCCTTAATTATTTTGAAAATTTGGTTTTAATCCATGTCGTTAGGAAAAATCCGTTAACTGCTGATGTGACTAATGAAACGCCACATCAGCATACACGTGGACAAGTACTGTCTGTCACCGGTAGGAAAACGTGGATGATTCGAACCCTCAGGAGCAAAAGGGTCAAAGCTCAATCCATAAACATATTTGGGTTGGGTTTTGACCTTTTTGCTCCTGCAATACTTGCATATGTGTATGTGGATGCGCGGTTTTGGTTGTCACCTCAACAGTAAACAGATTTTTCTTAATGACATGGAGTAAAACCAAATCCTCAACCTTTAAGGACTACAGACATAAATAAGCGCGGTTTTGGTTGTCACCTCAACAGTAAACAGATTTTTCTTAATGACATGGAATAAAACGACATGGAGTAAAACCAAATCCTCAACCTTTAAGGACTACAGACATAAATAAGCCAAAATATTTTAAAAAAAAAATTGAAAAAGTGAACGCGCCAGGTAGGGGTCGAACCTACGACTTTCTGCTTAGGAAACAGACGCTCTATCCACTGAGCTACAGGCGCTTCGTGATGAAGTAACAGATATTCAGTATATAACTTCAAAATTCAGTAGATAATACTCCCTCTAGTCCTATTTATAGGGCATACTTAACCATATCACATGGACCAAGTAGGGTAGTTAGGTTTCTTGAAACTTTAAAAAAATACTTCAACATTACAATTTTACTCTCTTAACTTGCATCGAGAATTTCACATTGTATTACTTCACATTAACGGGCAAAGGGCAAATAAGAGAAAATAGCAACAAATGTCTCCTAGAAAATACAAAGTGACTTATAAATAGGACCAAAGAATCCTTCTAGAATGTGACTTATAAATAGGACCGGAGGGAGTAACAATTAACACTAATACGAGACAAACCATATTTTAATTTAAATTCTTTGGAAAAAAAAATGTTGAGTATGTTGAGTATCAATGTCTGCCCAAAAGTTATAATCAGCACATCAAAGCTTAAGAAAACAAAAGTGAAATTCTCAAGTATATGTACTTAAGCTGGAAATGAACCGAGCAATCAAAACTTGTTTGATATTTTATTCATTAAGTAATTCGTGAATTTGATTTGTAAGACAAATTAACTGAACATGAACTCGAAAATGAATTTATTAAACAAATGAACTTAACTTGAGCTAAATATAATTTGATCTGTTTGCTTGTGAATTAGAACGATTATATATGTGTGTGTGTTAAAATCATTTTTTTTTAAAATTTTACAAATACTTGAATTTAAAGTAATATTAAAAAAAATATAAATTAAAACGTACGGAAACATTTGAAATTGAGTGTAGTGATTAAAAAATTCATTAAGATATATACAATGTAACAAACATAAGACATTAAAGTCATAACTCATAAAGATAAAGAATTATATATATATATATATATATAAGAGTAAAATATACCCAAAAAAACAGAAAGAATTTAAAAAAAAAAAAGAAAAGGAGAAAGAAAAGATAGATAAGTCATAAAGATAAAATACAAAACCGTAATAGCATATAATTTATATCAAGAGAAATTTAGTTAGTATTTATTTTTTATTTAATAATGTATTTTGTACGAGTTTACAAACTGAACTATTTCAAATTTACGAACTAAACATTTCGCGAACTCAAATCTAATCAAACTCAAACCTAAAAATTGAATGATCTAAGATCGGTTCAAATTCGATCTAAGATTGGTTCAAATTCAATTCAAACAATTTCTTAATAAACTGAACCGAGCTTAAACCAAATTCAGTTCAAATTCGGCTCATTTCCAATCATATACATCCATACCTCTGTCACCATTGTCACTAAAAGTATTGTCGTCACCGCCAATTTTGATGAACTTTATTTACAATTGTTTAATTGTACGCTCTAATTCTTTCCATAAATCAAACACATACGATTTATGGTTTTAAACCAATTTCAATTCCATGTTTCAAATAAACTCTAAAAATGTCCCTGAATGTTGGGGATTATGAAGAGGTGCATGCATTAATAATGGTTTTGTATTTTATCTTTATCACACAAGTGTGGCTCAATATTAGAGAGATCAACTTTAAGTATGGCTGACATTATTGAGAACTTTTGTTGGACACAAATTGCCATCGTAATTAGTAATTGTCCAGTCTAGAAACTTTTTTTGTTCAAATTGGTAACTTCAATTTGAAATATGAGTATTTGATTCAGAAAGAAATAATAAGAAAAAAGAAATAAACACCCAGGTAATGATCCGGCAAAGAAATTTGAACTGAATGAAAAACCACCAAGCGCCGCAAATCAACGAGACAGGAATAGTTATCTAACAACTCAGAATCAGCAATCCAAGCACAGTAATTTAGTAAATGGTTTTCTCCATAAAACAACACCAAAAATGAGTAACAAATCAAAATTCTAATTCATCATCACTTTCCATCTCTTTCTAACTTACAGTTTCATATAAATATATACACTAAGCTGACAACAAATTGTCAACATATCAATACTGGCTACACGTCATTATCAAGGGTCAACACTTTAAACAGTTAAGCAGTCCATGAAATCTAAAAGCTATAAGGAAAATTTTGACCATTAGAAGAAAAAAAAAGTAAAGGGGAAAAATAATCAAGCCGCATCCATCCACCATCAGACACTGCTCCAAATGAAGGTTCTCAACACAGAAAAGGACGTTGTCGAACTGGAAAGACGAGCAGATGGAAAATCAGCAGCTATCACATGTTATTGCTTATGATCTATTTAGCTGCTTGCTCTAGAAAAGACAAGTAGACATGCAAAGATGGAGAGTCAACAACTATTTCAGGGTCGGATTCAGGGACTTCGAAACATGATGACTTTGGTAACTTACCCAAATCCGAGTCATTGGATGAAGACTCTTCGACTATGATCTTAGCAAATCAGAATCAAAACACAATTTGGAATTTAAGTTGTCTGATCTTCATCTAACTCGGGTTTGTCGAATTCAACGAAGTCATTGAATCCAAATCGCACCCATCCAGCGTTACTCCCATGAACAATCCGGCTGCTTGCCCTAGAGCAGTTATTTTCTTTCAATCCTCTTCCAGAGCCTTATTGTGCAGAGGAGGCAATGAGTACATGCTTACAGTTGAGCTTCCACCCCTAATCTGTTCCAAGGTATGAAGTGCTGATTGAGTTAGTTTGATGAACATGTTCTCCATATTTTCAATTTCAGCAAGTTCTTTGGGAACCTGCACCAGTGTCTCTTTGTTTTCATTCGCAGTTGTGGAGCCACATCCATCTTCCTCATAATCCTCACTAATTGATAAGGATGGGGGTAGAGGCCTATTTTTGGGGAAAAGAATACTTAGCATCACCTCACACTCCTTTACAAGTTTGTTCAGCACATCAATTTTGAAGAAGGGCTGGTTCAGGACATCTTGGATAAAAGGTAAGCGAATTAGCGCACCAGTTCGCTTATCATATTTCTTTATAATCTTCACCAGACCTGCACAAGGAATGGGTGATGAGATTGAAGAAAAGAGTCATTCTACGCATTCCACAAGAAACCCATCCTAATCCAACAAATTCCTCATAAAAGATTTGGCATGGTTTTATGTTTGCAGAGAAAAGAGTCAAGAAGTCCTCATGGCAATTGTAATTACCTGTCTGCCATGCAGTTAGACTCTGCTCCATTCTTCATGAATGATATTATTTTGGGTTTAATAATTCACTTCCATTTAAACATCCATCTATTCGCAAGCATAACTTAGTGATATATTCAATCTTCAGAACAAAGTTTAAAAGAGCAAACCTTTTAGACTTTCAGAAGAAGGCATCATAATCATTTTTCTAAACAAAAAAGTCAATAGTAACCGAAAGGATTCTACCAGAAACACATTACAAGCGAAGTTGCTTATAAAGAGAAAAAAAGGTGGATGTGAAATCAATTATGCAATAGACTCCAGTGATTTGGGAAAAATATGGTAGCCAATAGTTGAACTATAGAATTATCTAACAATCAAGACTGTAACCCACCATTCTATTATAAATTCATCTGGCTATACATCTTAATGAAGTACTGGTATTTCATGGCCTTCAACCAATTGCTTATGCAAAATCGGGATGTGGCTGTTAGGTAAATTGGCATTGTAATCCCAAAAGATGTACCTCGTTCACAATACTGTCCTTGCTAATGTATGACGATTTAGTCCTCAAGATTATTCAAACTCGTTTCTAATTGGCTTTTTTATGAACTCTGGTAGAGACTGACATAAAAAAACTTATAATACTTCAACAAATAAATCATAGACACAATTTAGATGGAAGACTAAATTGTTAGTGAGGTATATATCCAGAGACCAAACTACCATTTTACTCCATCATAATAATGCATAGGATCCTTACAAGTCACTACATTTTATACTATTATACTACCATCCTATGATGAAAATGGAATTCCCAGGCTCATAAAAAATACCTGTGTAGTTAAGTGCACTATAGTTCTCAAGCAAAACCATCTCTCCATGAAAGTCCACTATTTCCCTCCCTACCGACATCAACTCTGTATTTGAATCCTTGGCCCCGGCAACTCTGTCTTGCAACTCCTGCATCACAAAGATACAAAATGAATCTCAGACATATATTGCAAGTTTGCGACTCAGCTCAAAACATTTTCTTTCCATCATAAAAGTGTTTTGCCCATTTATATAAATGGTTCTTGTGCAAAGAATTAAAGGGAAAACAAAATATGAATTTCCATATGAAACTTAAGACGCTACTCATGAGTCAAAGAGTGTTTACCTAACAGCTTAAGAAGGCATCACAGAGATTCTATGATCAAGTGTCGACTTAAGATGAAACTTATAGGCCTATTTGATTTAAGAAAATGTTTTTAGTTTTCATTTCATAGTGCTATTTTATTACTGATAATTATTACAGAGTATAATGAAAATGTTAGCCTCAGCACTAAGGCAAGGGATAAGAAGATTAAAAGAGTAACTTTACGTTGGAAAATTACAAATTTAATGCTTCAAGATATGCTTACCTTATTTTAATCTCTTATCTTTAGCTAAAGTGTTTATGTTAACATAACCCTTATAACAATGACCCCATATTTTCATTCTATGCAGGTTAATTATGAATGTGACCCATGTTTTACTTCTATATCCCATTAATCATGGATGTGATCCATGCTTTCAGAAATGAGAGAATCCATTACCTTCCACTTGATGATATATTCCTCTTCCTTTTCCACAAAGAATCCATTGAATTTATCAATCTCAACCTCCAACAGCTTGAGGAAATCCTTGACCTCCTTCGACACCTCGGCGTCGCCGTCCAATCGCGGCCGTTTACCGGGCGGGTGGTCAGGATCTTTAGGCGCTATGAGCTTCAACTGTTTCTTCAAATCTTTGTACGACAAAAACTTGTCACGCCAATCGGGTAGGGTTTGCTCGATCTGATTGCTCAGAATCTTCCAGAACTTCATGGCTTCTTCTTCGATCGATTGAAATGGATGAATTGGAATGGGAGGTTTGAAGAAGAGCGAGGGGAATGAAAAAGCTAAATAAAGAGAGTGGGTTTGGGAATTTGGAATATTCGGGGAGGATAGGATAGGGAATGTGGAATTTTGGAATATACTTCTTGTTGTTCTCACAGAGAGATACTGACATGGCACCCATCTTTTGTTTTAGATTTCATCTCCCGCTTCTCTCTTTCTCTCTCCATGTTGTTTGGTTGTTGTAATAACTTGGATAACTCGTGGAGCAATTCTTATTTCATCATGGATGACGAGGATGTTAATTTATCATGGAGAAAATGGTCTATTTGGTCCCAAAAGATGCATGTGGCATCCGTTTAATCCCCGAAAGATTTGTGGCATTCATTTAGTCCCTCAAAGTTCACAATGACATCGATTTACTCCCTCCGTTAATAATTATGTTAGTCAATATTTTGACTGTCACGTGTCACATTTTAATTGGTTATCTCTGGTGAATATATTTAGACACGAACCACATGATTATTCCCTCGTAAAATCTCAACCGTTGCTTATATCTGACGGTCCAAATTTAAAAATGAAAAATAAAATAATAAAACTATATTTAATATTATTAAAAAATATTAAAAATTCAGAAAAATATTAAAAATTCAGAAAAGTTTTATAAAAATCTGTAAAATATTTTATAAAAAATACCAATTTTTTTTATATTTCAAAAGTTAATAAAAAATTCAGAAAATAATAAAAAATTTAGAAAATATTTTAAAAAAATCTGTAAAATAATTACGAAAATTATGAAAAAATTGTAAAATATTCAGAAAAGTTTTATAAAAATCTGTAAAATATTTTTTGAAAAAATACCTAATTTTTTATATTTTAAAAGTTAATAAAAAATTCATAAAATAATAAAAAATTAAGAAAATTTTTAAAAAATCTGTAAAATATTTTCAAAAATTATGAAAAAATTGCCTTTCCTTTTTCTAAATATTTATAACATAATAAATTTTTTTTCAAATTATGCAAATATATTTTTCAAAAATTCTGAAAATTATAAGAAATACATAACTATATTTTTAAAAAAATCGTAAAGAATTTTAATTTTTTTTGTTTTATTATAATATAAAAAGTAATAGAATATTTGTAAAAAAAAAAAAGAAAAGTTTTTTAAAACCAATAAAAAATATTATAAAAAATACATAAAAATAATTAAAAAAATAAGAAAAGTTTTTTAAAACCATTAAACTATTTTAAAATTTTTAAAAGCAGATTTAGTTTATAAAATATTTAAAAAGAAATATTAAATTTTCAGATTTTTTTTATAAAATATTTTACCGAATTTTTTAAAATTATATTTATTTATTTCTAATAATTTTCAGAATTTTTAAAAAATATATTTACATGTTTTTTAAAATTTTTATGACTTTTTTAAAATCATTATTTTTTATTATGTTATAAATATTTAAAAAAAGGAAGGACAATTTTTTCATAATTTTCGTAATTATTTTACAGATTTTTTAAATATTTTCTGATTTTTTTATTTTCTGAATTTTTAATTAACTTTTAAAATATAAAAAAAAATCGGTATTTTTTTTAAAAATATTTTACAGATTTTTATAAAACTTTTCTGAATTTTTTATTATTTTATTTTTCATTTTTAAATTTGGACCGTCAGATATAACCAACGGTTGAGATTTTATGAGGGAATAATCCTGTGGTTCGTGTCTAAATATGTTCACCAGGGATAACCAATTAGAATGTGACACGTGGCAGTCAAAATATTGACTAACAGAGTTATTAACGGAGGGACTAAATCGATGTCATTTTGAACTTTGAGGGACTAAATGAATGCCACAAATCTTTCGGGGACTAAACGGATGCCACATGTATCTTTTGGGACCAAATAGACCATTTTCTCTTTATCATATATTTCTTCCTGTCATGTTTATAAGGTATATTTTAGAAGAATTTTTTGTCCTATTTATAAGTCATTTTGCATTTTCTAAGAATCATTTATTGTTATTTTTTCTTATTTATCATTTATCCATTTATCCATTAATGTGAAATAATACATTATGAAATTCCCAAGATAAGAGAGTAAAATTGTAATGTTAAAGAATTTTTTTTTAAAGTTTCAAGAAACTTAATTACTCCTATCTTCCTTGGTCCGTGTATAATATGGATAAGTATGCCTTATAAATATCAGAGGGAGTATTTCTTTTGGTCTTATTTATGAAATTTTTTGGGGGGTTTTCACTCTATCAAGGAAAGTAATTAAATTTGTTAGTGACATTGGAAATGTAAAATTTTTTATACTTTTTCAAAATTACTCATATAATTATTATTGGAACTCTAAAAAGTGTTGACTTTATATGGATGTTTATGAAAATAAGTAATTAAATACTATTGAAAATTAAAATAAAATCTTATAAATAGGACCAAAATAAAAACCTCAAAAGAATCTTATATTCAATAAAATTAACATATACCAATAAATTTTTTATCTTCACGTTTCCCAAAACGATTCTACTCTCGAACACAAACCAATTTTTAACTGTTCCTTGGAAAACAATAAGAGTACATGTTACCCTAATTGCGACACAGACTAAAACACTAACACACTACTTTAGGAGGATCAAAAACATATTAAAAAAAATAATATAATAACTAGAAAACAAGAGAGCAAAATCTTATTGGATTCATGGATTAATTTACGACCGGGGGAAACTTTTTTTTTTGTTGTATACCAAGAGTATCCCCCAGCCGACAGCCGAAAACTAATCCCCTCCGAGGCGTAGAGATCACCGAAGTAGGTTTTGCTTCTACCAACAAAACCTTTTCCATGCCAACGGCAGGGATCGAACCCCTGACATCATGCTTAAGGAACTCAGCTATCTACCAACTGTGTTGGGCTTTGTTATAATTATAAATAACATTATGCTAAAAATTCTAGGGATTATGCTAAAAATTCATGGTACTATTTATTATAATTATAAATAACATTATGCTTCAGGAAGAGCTTAGCATACTTAAACCTAGGCTTTTTTAAACTCGTTCTCTTATCTGTTATTCCTTATCCACTTCGCTGGAATAACTATTTATTATAATTATAAATAACATTTTTCTAAGGACAGAGCGTAGCATACTTAAACCTAGGCTTTTTTAAACTCATTCTCTTATCTATTATTCCTTATGCATGTTAATTCCTATGATTTACATTGTTTTATTTTGATTAATTTGAATATTATTTCCCCTTTTATTTTGAACTGAGTTGATTGTTAATTTTTAGCATAAGATTCCCTAAAATTCTAGGGATTATGCTAAAAATCCATGGTACTATTTATTATAATTATAAATAACATTATGCTTCAGGAAGAAAATACAAGAGAGTGACGAAGATTTGGAAAATATGAGTAAAGAATTATCGTTTAATTTCTAACAATGAGTGTATTTTACAATGTACAATATGTTATTCATCATAATTATAAACGATAGAGGATATATATATATATATATATATATATATATATATATATATATATATATATATATACGTACGTACGTACGAGCATTTTTACCCCTTCAATACACGGGAATGATAAATTTGTTTCGTTGATAATTTATTTGTTTCCAAGCAATGATATATAGGTCTATAAAATCAACCTACTAATAAGCCTATATCACAAGAAAGTAACAAGTGTCACTTGTTAACCAATCAATAGTAAGTAAGTGACACTTGTCACTTTCTTTATGGTGTAGGTTTGTTTGTAGGTTGATTTTATATATCTATTAATCATCTTTGTTTCCGTTTATGTACTAGTGTATATTTTGTTATCAAAAATGATTTAGAGACCTACAAATCAACCTACACCATAAAAGGAGTGACATGTGTCACTTGCCTACTATTGTTTGGTTAACAAGTGACGCATGTCACGTTTTTATGGTGTAGATTGATATGTAGTTTCATTTTATAGGTTTCTATACCATTACTCGTTTGTTATATGAAATTTTATATTTTGAATCAATATATTCAATGGAAGGGTTCATTATTATTCATTTCTTTTTTTTAGGTGTAATAAATAATTTCATTCAGACGAAATATCAGCAGAAACTGCTTGAATTACATTAAAGGGGCCTAATTGCCACCACAAGGCATTGGAATACAAAATTGCACTAGAGGCTAAATTATGAGCAGGAACATTGTGTGCTCTAGGAACATGCCTCACATCATGGGTTTCTAAACTAGACAGCAAAGCTTTAATATCGTCAACAATGACACAAATAGACATTGGTGCATAAGAGCTACATAAAGCATTACACAAAATCTTGGAATCTGATTGAAGCACAATCCTTGTGCAGCCATGTTCTACTGCCAGTTTTAATCCCCACCGCATGGCAGGGGCCTCAGCCACAAGAGGATTCGCACTGTGCTTACAGAGTTTGGAGGCCGCAAAATAGATCAATCCTCCATGATTTCTCACCACTGCACCGAGGCCAATCGAGTCATTCATGAAGATTGCTGCATTTGTATTTAGGGCCATCCAACCTGTAGGTGGAGTTTGCCAACTCTGAGTTCTAGCTTCACGATGGGCATGTTGTTCTGAATCAAGTTTATGGTGGGTGTTCGCATCATCAAAATCCTTAAGCATGGACACCCCCATATTCATGATGGCAGCAGGATCAACATTTTTGTTCTCAAATATTTTTGCATTTCTTCCCTTCCATATACTCCAACACAGTGTAGAAACCATATATGTCACTGCTTGATCTTGGTGACCCACCATATCACATATCCAATTCCAGAAAGGTGTAGAATTACTAAACCGAATTGATAGAGGCGATGCAAACCATAGAAGTTGAGCAACCGGGCAATGCATAAATAAATGTTCTGTACCTTCAAGTTCCATCTTGCAAAGAGGGCATTCCTCAGTGACATCCACACCACGCTGTCTCAATTTAGCTCGCAAAGGGATAGCATTAGAACATAGCCTCCACATGAAATGCTTGATCTTCGCTGGGATTGTAAGAGCCCATAATCTTTTCCAGTTCACTGTGCTTGAATTATGTGACGGACCAGGGTGATTATTCCTGTGTTTACTTATGATCCAGTTGTATGCAGTTTTCACAGTGAGTTGACCGTCCTTTGATGCATTCTATATTAACTTATCACAGCATTGCCTCCAGCTTATAAGAATACTTCGAATTACAGCAGCTTCAGAAGGCATAAAAACATCATCCAAAAGCTTTGTGTTCCAACAGTGGAGATCTTCATCAATGATAACTGAAACATTGGCATCGCTGGGAATAATTGAGGGCATAGATAGTACCTTAAAACCGTGAATCGTTGGCAACCATCTATCCTTCCAGATGCGTACAGTCTTGTCATCACCTATGTTTCATCTGGAGCCTTCCTCAATAACCCATAAGCTATTACATAAGCTGCGCCAAGCATAACTTGGGGCATACCCAACCTTAGCCTCTAGAAGATTAGTTCTTGGGAAATATCTTGCTTTGAGCAACGTGGAGATAAGAAGAACAAGATTGTTTAACATTTGCCATGCACTCTTTGCCAAAATAGCATCATTAAAAGCTTTTATGTTCTGAAAACCAAGCCCTCCATATTGCTTCGGCTAACATAATTTCTCCCAAGAAACCCAATGAATTTTCTTCTCATTCTCCTCATGACCCCACCAGAAATTCCTAATCATACCTTTAATGATGTGGCAGGTTGATGCAGGCAGCTTAAAACAAGACATGATATATGTTGGAATTGATTGTGCAACAGATTTGATGAGGATCTCTTTCCCAGCATGTGAAAGCATCCACCCATTCAGCTTTTTCCAAACTTTATCCTGAATGCTTGCAAAAATTCTGCTTTTAGGCTTTCTAATGATTGTAGGTAGGCCAAGATACTTGGAATGCGAGTCAACAGTCTTTACCCCCATCATTTCACGGATTAATGTCTGAACATCTTCATGCACATTTCGACTAAAATATTGACTTCTGATTTGTCCAAGTTTATCTTCTGGCCTGACATGTCTTGGTAAAGCGCTAAAATATTCATAAGAGTCGTTGCCTCTCTAGCATTAGCCCTTGCAAACAAAAGGCTATCATCGGCAAAGAAGAGATGAGAGACAACAGGAGCATTTCTAGCAATATAAATATCGTGGAGCTCACGTTTGGAAATTGCTTCTTTAATCATGCAGGAGAAAACTTCAGCACACATAATAAACAAATAGGGAGATTTGTCTGATTCCTCTAGATGGTGTGAAGTTGTTTCCTGGAGTACCATTAAGGAGAATTTTGTAGGAGACAGTGGTCACACATCTCACTAAATTTTGCACAAGCAAGATCACCAGCATTCCAATTTGTATCTTTTGATAGCTCTCTCTCCACTTTTATTATTTCCTTTCTGATAGTAGCAGTGGACCGGACATTGAGAGCTCCTAAGATATGCTTCATGGTCATAGTTTTTGAAATACCGTCTCCCTGTACCTGTATCCATGCAGCTCGGATAGCACACTCAGTACCAGGATCTTGTACACAAGCTTCCTCAAACCGAAACAGCTTTGGGCGGCGATTTTCATTAGTCTGTGAGCTTTGAGCTATCAGATTAATTAAAATGGAGGCATGATTAGACCTAGGTCTTGGTAAATGAGTAACAAAACTATCTCCTGCGGCCAAGACCAATTGATGGTTAACATACATGATCGAGGCCGTACCAGATACAAATAAAAACAGTTTAAGTATAGTACTAGGAAGTGACTCATAGGTCGTCTCCCAAGGAATATCTTATCAAGCAAAAGGTCGAACACATAGTATGCATAGAAAACAGGGGGTTTATTTTGTATTGAATATTGAATAATTGAAATCAAAACAGAATTAAATCAAAACGAAGAAACAGATAAGGAAAAGCGGATAAACCCCTTTGGCTCGCGTTCACAACTCTATCATCGGTCACAAAAGATCAATTTCTTTCCTCTTCACTGTCCAACTCGTGAGAATTAAATACTAAGCGAAAATTCAATTCTCATCCCAAAACCCAAACCTCTAATTAAGCATTAAAAGCCAAAGCATGGAGTTTTTACGAGTTTGCATAAATTAAGCATTCATACACATGGATTATCTCTATACAATGGAACTAAGCGAACCATAACATATCAATAAGCATGAAAACAGTGAATAAAAACGAAATAGCATTAAGAACAAAACCTCAAGAGTATGTGATACATTACCAAAGGGATTTAACCTAAGAGTTTAGCCTTCCATGATGAAATAAGTCAAAAACGTGTAGAAAAAGGGAAGAGAGAGAAACCCTAGCAGCCACCACAAGCTTGGAGAGCAAAACTAAGCCTTCTCTATGAGAGAGAATGTAAAAAAACGTGAATGGAAGCTCTCCCCAGGGTTTACACGAATTTGGCTTTTTAAATCACAAAACGGGCTTAAATCATAGGCCCAAATCCTAAGGAAAGCTTATTTCTAAATTAAATCTAAAAAATATCTTATAGATAAAATCTAAATCTTAAAAGATATAACTAAATCTCAACTAATCCTAAAGATAAATTACAATCTTCACTTCATCATATATCTTCTCTTCCAAAATTAAATCTTCACTCCCAAAATTAAATCTTCACTCCCAAAATGTCCAAAAAGCCCTTGTGCCAAATATGACCTGAAAATAGAAATAGAATTAATTAGGCTAAATAATCCCAAATTAAACAATATTCAGAATATTAGTCCAATAAACTCTAAATCACTAAATCAAGCTAAACAATGTCAAATAGGCAACAAGTATCAATAATAGGAGTAAAATAATGCAAGGAAAAATGGGAAATAAAATGCTCATCAAATACCCCCACACTTATCCTTTTGCACTCCTGGGCAAAACTAAGCATTAGGACTGAGAAGATCAATATGCACCAAAGTGAATCATGTAACAAGATTACTAAAACTAATGAATGCAAACCTAAGAGATTACATACTTCACAATGAATTCTAGGAAATGCAAAGAAATGGGCAAAATCGAGCACACGAAGAAAATAAGGACCAAAGAATCAAGGCATCCATGAACATCATCCAATTATTTCAAATATGCAAAGAAAACCAATGACATCAAGAGGGTAGTCACAAAGATGGTAGAAACTCACAAGAATCACTCAATAGTGTTTACACTCAAGTGTTTAAGGTTAATCAGTGTTTACACTCAAGACACATCATGAAAAACAAACACAACCATAGGCTTGACAAGCCTCTAACATCAACAATCAACACACATGCACATTAAGATCAAAAGGTCTTTCAGGGTTGTAATGGGGCCAAGGACAAGGTAGGATAAAAATATGGGAAATGTAGCTAAAACCCAGGGAATAGAGGAGCAATGGGGAACAAGTAAAAAAAATAAGCACAATCCACCCCAGAATGAAATGGTAAACATAACAACAACCTCTAATTCCAATCCTCCATGCCTCAATCAACCTTTTATTCCATTTTTTTTTCTTTTTTTTCTTTTTCTTCTTCTTCTTCTTCTTTTTTTTTTCTTTTTTTTTTCTTTTTTTTTTTGAATTGCATTACATTGCAGAACTTCATGAACGAAAGAAAAGAAGAAACAATAAAAATGGCATAATGAGATAAAGCCATAATTACATCACCGACCATAGAGGCAAAACCCAGAACTCACAAGAGATGAAGAACAAAGCACCCTCGCTTACTTAATACCCATTCCCAAAACAATTCCAAAGCTCCAACATTCCCTAAGGTTAGGACAATCATGGTTTTTCAGTCATAGGCTTGTAATGAGCTAAAGAACAAAGAAAAGGGATATAAAGGCTCAAAGGGGCTATCAAAGGATAAATTCATTCAAGGTAGGCTCATATGGCTAGTGGCTTATTCAAGAAAAAAAACAATGCCTAAATCATTTCAAAATGTGCATGGGAATATCAAGTATCAACAAGAGTCAAGTCAAGTTCTAGAGTGCAAGTAATCCAGAGTGCAATCACACATGAAAGAAAAATTAGGTGGCATATATAGCAATCCACCCACAATTAAGGCTCAAATCCTCACAAAAGGGACAATTCTATCACAGTGTTACCACCTCTTAATTATCAAAAGCAACTTTACACACAGAAATGCATGAATTCAGACACAAGATACCAAGACTCTACTAAAATGAAGCAAAAACATGCAAGAAAATGCCCAAAACTTAGCAAAACCTAAAAAATCAAAGCAAAAATATGCAACCTAAACTACTCTCCCCCCCCCCCCCACACTTAAATCACACATTGTCCTCAATGGAACACAAATAGCAGAATCAGACAGATATAGACAAGTGCAATAAAAAGAGTAAGGAAGGAGAAAAGAAGACTCCCGAAATCATGGTGGGTCAAAAATGGGGTCGACCAATGAGGCTTCCTCCACAGGTGCATCATCCAAAGAAGGGGTAGTGAGGAAAGGCTTGAGTCGGTGACCATTGACTTTGAAGCTCTTGTCTGTGGACTCACTCTTGATCTCCACAGTGCCATAAGGAAACACCTGGGTGACTACAAACGGTCCAATCCATTTAGAGCGGAGCTTTCCACTCATGAGTCCAAGCCTAGAGTTGTAGAGCAACACTTTTTGACCAACCAAGAACTCCTTTCTGCAAATTGAGCTAAAGTTCTGAATAAACCTGCGATAGAAACCTGCATGGCCAAGAAATGAACGCACCTCTCGCACGCAAGAGGGGTAAGGCAAATGTGATATTACATGCAGCTTAGCAGGGTCAACCTCTATGCCCTTATGCGAAATAATGTGCCCTAAGACTATGCCTTGTTCTACCATAAAATGACATTTTTCAAAATTCAAGACAAGGTTAGTCTCAATGCACCTATTAAGCACCTTAGACAAACTATCAAGACATGCATCAAAAGAGGAACCATATACACTAAAACCATCCATGAAGACCTCTATGCAATGCTCAAGTAAGTCATTAAAAATACTCATCATACATCTTTGAAAAGTGCCATGAGCATTGCATAGGCCAAAAGGCATCTTCCTATAAGCAAATGTACCAAAAGGACAGGTAAATGTAGTCTTATGTTGGTCCTCTGGTGCAATACAGATTTGGAAATAACCAGAGAAACCATCTAAGAAGCAATAGTGAGATTTACCTGCCAGGCGCTCCAACATCTGATCAATGAAGGGAAGAGGAAAGTGATCCTTGCGGGTCGCCTGGTTGAGCTTCTTATAATCAATGCAGACTCTCCAACTGTTCTGCACTCTAGTGGGAATCAGCTCATCCTTCTCATTTTTGACAACTGTCACCCCAGACTTCTTGGGAACTACTTGAACCGGGCTTACCCAAGTGCTGTCTGAAATGGGGTAGATAATGCCAGCTTGCAGCAGCTTGGTGACCTCTTTCTTCACCACATCAAGAATCTGGGGGTTCAACCGTCTCTGGGGTTGTCTCACTGGTTTAGCCCCATCCTCCAATAAAATCCGATGCATGCACATGGAGGGGCTAATACCAGGTATGTCTGCCAAAGTCCATCCTATTGCCCTTTTGTTTGCTCTAATCACATCCAGCAGCTGCTTCTCTTGATCAACAGAAAGGGAGGTAGAGATGATCACTGGAAGTTTCTGCTCAGCCTCCAAGTAAGCATATTTGAGATGAGGAGGAAGGGGCTTCAGGTCCAATAAAGGTGCCTGCATCACAGATGGAACTAAAGGAGCAGCAGAATTGGATTCTGCCGCCTGCACCTGAACAAGTGAATTAGACTCATGCAAAACAGAAATGGGGTTAGCATGATCTGAATCTATATCATATGAATCAACAGATGCAGTAGCAGAATTTAAAAACTGGTCAATTTCAATGCATGCAGTGCACATTTCGGAATCAGAACATGCAGAACAAGTAAATGAGCTAGTGAAAGATGGCAAATCATAATCATGCAAAAAGTCTAGAACATGCTCATCAATCAGATCATCAATCAAGTCAACATGAAAAACAGAGTGGTCATCAGAAAAATGTTTCATAGCATCAAAAATATTGAATCGAACCACACTGTCATCAAATTCCATGGAAAGTATATCTGCATGCACATCTATCTTGGTTCGGGCTGTTTTCAAAAATGGTCTCCCTAATATGATAGGGACAGCACTACGAGAGGTGTCATCTTCCATATCAAGGATATAAAAATCAGCAGGAAAGATAAGCTCTTCAACCCGAACCAGGACATCCTCTATCAAACCTGCGGGGTAGGCAGTAGATCTATTTGCCAAGTGAATAACCACACCCGTAGGTTGAAGAGGTCCAAGTAAAAGAGACTTGAAAACAGACATAGGCATAACATTAATAGATGCTCCTAAATCTAGCAAAGCATTCTCAAATTTAGTATTACCTATGATACAAGGCACAGAGAAAGTTCCAGGATCCTTACACTTTTCAGGAATATGAGGGACGGGTTTGCCTATAAGAGCAGAGACATTTCTTCCCATGCTGATCCTCTCATTGCCCTTGAGCTTCCGTTTGTGTGTGCATAGATCCTTCAAGAACTTTGCATACCTTGGAATCTGCTTGATTGCATCAAGAAGGGGTATGTTGACTTCCACCTTCCTGAATGTGTCAAGTATCTCTTTGTCAATCTCTTCCATTTTCTTGCTTTGAGTCACCCCCCTTGGTGGGAAAGGAAGAGGAATGGGGGGTGGTTGTTGGGCAGCAGCAGGTGTTGTGCTTGTGGAAGGCTGAGCTGGATGGGATTTTCTGGTACTTGTGTGCTCACTCTCCTTGACCATTTGGCTCTTCTTGTTGGTTGAAACTAGATCATCTTTGTTGAGGTCAGATTCTGGTGTGGGTGTGACAATCTGCTTCCCTGACCTTAGACTAATGGCATTCACATTCTGGTTTGGATTGATCACTGTTTGGGATGACAACTTGTTAGAATTCTGAGATTGCATAGTGTTGATTGCTGTTGCCATCTGTCCCATCTGATTGGTCAAAGATTGAATGGAGGCCTCTTGTCTTTGAATGGATGCTCTAGTTTCCTGTTGGAATTGGAGATTTTGCATGGTCATCTGTTTCATCAGCTCTTCCAATGAAGGCTGCTGCTCAGTACTAGGAGCTGGTGGTGCAGAATTAGCCTGTTGTTGTCTCTGTTGCTGGACTGGAGGAGGTACATATGGTGGTCTAGAATTGTTCTGAAATTGAACCTGTGAAGGTTGCTGCTGATCAACCATCTCAGGTTGGGATGGTTCCTCCAACCAGGGTTGTATCTATTGGTAGAGAGATCAAAGTTCTGTGGCTGCTGGTTTCTACTGTTGAAGATGTTGGCGGCATATGCCTCAGGTTGGTCAGCACCAGTCGTGGGCTGCTGCTGCACAGAAGGGCATGCATCTGTGGGATGCTCAGCGGATGTGCATATGCCACATAATCTAGCAGGCAGGGACAACTTCTTCTGGTTGATGGCCAATTGAGTGACCAAAGTTGTAAGTGAATCTATCTTCTGTTCAAGTTTCTCAACCTTACCAGAACTTGTGCCAACATCATTCACTCCTCTCACTATGATTGCATCGCTGTTGCCCCTTGCATGGAATTGTTGACAATTGGAAGCCATCTTCTCAATCTTGACTCTGACTTCTAAAGGTGTCATGTCTCCTAGGGCACCACCACTTGCAGCATCAAGCATGTTTCTCTCCATGAGGTTGAGACCTTCATAGAAATATTGAATAAGCAACTGCTCTGAGATCTGATGGTGGGGGCAGCTCGCACACAGTCTCTTGAATCTCTCCCAATACTCGTAGAGACTTTCTCCACTTTGTTGCCTGATGCCTGATATATCCTTTCGGATTGCTGTTGTTCTGCATGCAGGGAAAAATTTCTCCAAAAATGCCCTCTTCAGGTCATCCCAGACTGTGATAGAACCAGGGGCCAGATCGTACAACCAATCATTGGCTAGCCCCTCTAGGGAGTGTGGGAATGCCTTAAGACAAACATGATCCTCTTGCACATCATGTGGTTTCATAGTAGCACAGACAATATGGAACTGCTTGAGATGTTTATGAGGATCCTCACCTGCAAGACCATTAAACTTGGGCAACAAATGAATTAGTCCAGACCTTAGCTCATACGGGTCATCGGGATACTGGATGCACAAATCTTCAATAGTGAAATCAGGTGCAGCCAGCTCCCTCAAAGTCCTCTCACGTGGTGGAGGTTGAGCCATATTTTCAGAATAATCAGAATAAGAATCAGAATTTATAGGAATAGAAGAAAAAGAAGCAGACTCACTATGTAAAGACTCAATAGACTCACTACCTATGGACTGGTTCCTATTTTGTCTAACTAGTCTGTGATAAGTTCTATCAATTTCAGGGTTATATGGATGAAAGTAGCTTGGGTTGCCCCTAGTCATGTACTGAACAGAACACCATTAAGCATAGCAAACTGTCACTAATATACATGACCAAAATAGGCAACAAAATTTTTTATTTTTTTAAAATTTTTTCTTTATTTTTTTCAGCACCCTAAAATCATGAAAACATACCACAAAAAGTTTGAGGACAAAATTCAAAAGGGAACCAAGTCAAACAATTAAATCAGAGACCAAAAACTAAGAAAATAAAACTTGTAAAATAAAAAAGAAATAGTAAAACGGCTTTTTCAGGATCCAGACGAAGGAGTTTTCTGACGAAGTGAGAAAAATCAGATTATTCAGAAAATTCCCTTCGATTTGATATAAAATTCGTCAAATTCCGAGTTACGGGTCAAAAGTTGCTACTATTTGAAGAAAGTGCTGCTAAAACTTGGAAAATTTTTCTGGAACTCACAACCAGTGATGATCTGAGTGATCGTGGTGCCTCAAAACCTTTTTATATGATAAAAGTAGTGTGGATATAAATTTTCGTGCAAAAATTCCACCCACAACTATGTGAACTAGCAACCACAGAATCAATCAAATACACTAATTGCAACAAAATAGCAAAACAGCAAACAGTGCAACTTCAACCGGTTATCAGAATTGACTACTTGACCCTAAATCAGACACGACACACTATAATAACTATACTAACTACGACACTAACTAACTACTAATGACCTTTGGCAAGAACCGATATTCCCCGGCAACGGCGCCAAATTTGATCGAGGCCGTACCCGATACAAATAAAAACAGTTTAAGTATAGTACTAGGAAGTGACTCCTAGGTCGTCTCCCAAGGAATATCTTATCAAGCAAAAGGTCGAACACATAGTATGCATAGAAAACAGGGGGGTTTATTTTGTATTGAATATTGAATAATTGAAATCAAAACAGAATTAAATCAAAACGAAGAAACAAATAAGGAAAAGCGGATAAACCCTTTTGGCTCGCGTTCACAACTCTATCATCGGTCACAAAAGATCAATTTCTTTCCTCTTCACTGTCCAACTCGTGAGAATTAAATACTAAGCGAAAATTCAATTCTCATCCCAAAACCCAAACCTCTAATTAAGCATTAAAAGCCAAAGCATGGAGTTTTTACGAGTTTGCATAAATTAAGCATTCATACACATGGATTATCTCTATACAATGGAACTAAGCGAACCATAACATATCAATAAGCATGAAAACAGTGAATAAAAACGAAATAGCATTAAGAACAAAACCTCAAGAGTATGTGATACATTACCAAAGGGATTTAACCTAAGAGTTTAGCCTTCCATGATGAAATAAGTCAAAAACGTGTAGAAAAAGGGAAGAGAGAGAAACCCTAGCAGCCACCACAAGCTTGGAGAGCAAAACTAAGCCTTCTCTATGAGAGAGAATGTAAAAAAACGTGAATGGAAGCTCTCCCCAGGGTTTACACGAATTTGGCTTTTTAAATCACAAAACGGGCTTAAATCATAGGCCCAAATCCTAAGGAAAGCTTATCTCTAAATTAAATCTAAAAAATATCTTATAGATAAAATCTAAATCTTAAAAGATATAACTAAATCTCAACTAATCCTAAAGATAAATTACAATCTTCACTTCATCATATATCTTCTCTTCCAAAATTAAATCTTCACTCCCAAAATTAAATCTTCACTCCCAAAATGTCCAAAAAGCCCTTGTGCCAAATATGACCTGAAAATAGAAATAGAATTAATTAGGCTAAATAATCCCAAATTAAACAATATTCAGAATATTAGTCCAATAAACTCTAAATCACTAAATCAAGCTAAACAATGTCAAATAGGCAACAAGTATCAATAATAGGAGTAAAATAATGCAAGGAAAAATGGGAAATAAAATGCTCATCAAATACCCCCACACTTATCCTTTTGCACTCCTGGGCAAAACTAAGCATTAGGACTGAGAAGATCAATATGCACCAAAGTGAATCATGTAACAAGATTACTAAAACTAATGAATGCAAACCTAAGAGATTACATACTTCACAATGAATTCTAGGAAATGCAAAGAAATGGGCAAAATCGAGCACACGAAGAAAATAAGGACCAAAGAATCAAGGCATCCATGAACATCATCCAATTATTTCAAATATGCAAAGAAAACCAATGACATCAAGAGGGTAGTCACAAAGATGGTAGAAACTCACAAGAATCACTCAATAGTGTTTACACTCAAGTGTTTAAGGTTAATCAGTGTTTACACTCAAGACACATCATGAAAAACAAACACAACCATAGGCTTGACAAGCCTCTAACATCAACAATCAACACACATGCACATTAAGATCAAAAGGTCTTTCAGGGTTGTAATGGGGCCAAGGACAAGGTAGGATAAAAATATGGGAAATGTAGCTAAAACCCAGGGAATAGAGGAGCAATGGGGAACAAGTAAAAAAAATAAGCACAATCCACCCCAGAATGAAATGGTAAACATAACAACAACCTCTAATTCCAATCCTCCATGCCTCAATCAACCTTTTATTCCATTTTTTTTTCTTTTTTTTCTTTTTCTTCTTCTTCTTCTTCTTTTTTTTTCTTTTTTTTTTCTTTTTTTTTTTGAATTGCATTACATTGCAGAACTTCATGAACGAAAGAAAAGAAGAAACAATAAAAATGGCATAATGAGATAAAGCCATAATTACATCACCGACCATAGAGGCAAAACCCAGAACTCACAAGAGATGAAGAACAAAGCACCCTCGCTTACTTAATACCCATTCCCAAAACAATTCCAAAGCTCCAACATTCCCTAAGGTTAGGACAATCATGGTTTTTCAGTCATAGGCTTGTAATGAGCTAAAGAACAAAGAAAAGGGATATAAAGGCTCAAAGGGGCTATCAAAGGATAAATTCATTCAAGGTAGGCTCATATGGCTAGTGGCTTATTCAAGAAAAAAAACAATGCCTAAATCATTTCAAAATGTGCATGGGAATATCAAGTATCAACAAGAGTCAAGTCAAGTTCTAGAGTGCAAGTAATCCAGAGTGCAATCACACATGAAAGAAAAATTAGGTGGCATATATAGCAATCCACCCACAATTAAGGCTCAAATCCTCACAAAAGGGACAATTCTATCACAGTGTTACCACCTCTTAATTATCAAAAGCAACTTTACACACAGAAATGCATGAATTCAGACACAAGATACCAAGACTCTACTAAAATGAAGCAAAAACATGCAAGAAAATGCCCAAAACTTAGCAAAACCTAAAAAATCAAAGCAAAAATATGCAACCTAAACTACTCTCCCCCCCCACACTTAAATCACACATTGTCCTCAATGGAACACAAATAGCAGAATCAGACAGATATAGACAAGTGCAATAAAAAGAGTAAGGAAGGAGAAAAGAAGACTCCCGAAATCATGGTGGGTCAAAAATGGGGTCGACCAATGAGGCTTCCTCCACAGGTGCATCATCCAAAGAAGGGGTAGTGAGGAAAGGCTTGAGTCGGTGACCATTGACTTTGAAGCTCTTGTCTGTGGACTCACTCTTGATCTCCACAGTGCCATAAGGAAACACCTGGGTGACTACAAACGGTCCAATCCATTTAGAGCGGAGCTTTCCACTCATGAGTCCAAGCCTAGAGTTGTAGAGCAACACTTTTTGACCAACCAAGAACTCCTTTCTGCAAATTGAGCTAAAGTTCTGAATAAACCTGCGATAGAAACCTGCATGGCCAAGAAATGAACGCACCTCTCGCACGCAAGAGGGGTAAGGCAAATGTGATATTACATGCAGCTTAGCAGGGTCAACCTCTATGCCCTTATGCGAAATAATGTGCCCTAAGACTATGCCTTGTTCTACCATAAAATGACATTTTTCAAAATTCAAGACAAGGTTAGTCTCAATGCACCTATTAAGCACCTTAGACAAACTATCAAGACATGCATCAAAAGAGGAACCATATACACTAAAACCATCCATGAAGACCTCTATGCAATGCTCAAGTAAGTCATTAAAAATACTCATCATACATCTTTGAAAAGTGCCAGGAGCATTGCATAGGCCAAAAGGCATCTTCCTATAAGCAAATGTACCAAAAGGACAGGTAAATGTAGTCTTATGTTGGTCCTCTGGTGCAATACAGATTTGGAAATAACCAGAGAAACCATCTAAGAAGCAATAGTGAGATTTACCTGCCAGGCGCTCCAACATCTGATCAATGAAGGGAAGAGGAAAGTGATCCTTGCGGGTCGCCTGGTTGAGCTTCTTATAATCAATGCAGACTCTCCAACTGTTCTGCACTCTAGTGGGAATCAGCTCATCCTTCTCATTTTTGACAACTGTCACCCCAGACTTCTTGGGAACTACTTGAACCGGGCTTACCCAAGTGCTGTCTGAAATGGGGTAGATAATGCCAGCTTGCAGCAGCTTGGTGACCTCTTTCTTCACCACATCAAGAATCTGGGGGTTCAACCGTCTCTGGGGTTGTCTCACTGGTTTAGCCCCATCCTCCAATAAAATCCGATGCATGCACATGGAGGGGCTAATACCAGGTATGTCTGCCAAAGTCCATCCTATTGCCCTTTTGTTTGCTCTAATCACATCCAGCAGCTGCTTCTCTTGATCAACAGAAAGGGAGGTAGAGATGATCACTGGAAGTTTCTGCTCAGCCTCCAAGTAAGCATATTTGAGATGAGGAGGAAGGGGCTTCAGGTCCAATAAAGGTGCCTGCATCACAGATGGAACTAAAGGAGCAGCAGAATTGGATTCTGCCGCCTGCACCTGAACAAGTGAATTAGACTCATGCAAAACAGAAATGGGGTTAGCATGATCTGAATCTATATCATATGAATCAACAGATGCAGTAGCAGAATTTAAAAACTGGTCAATTTCAATGCATGCAGTGCACATTTCGGAATCAGAACATGCAGAACAAGTAAATGAGCTAGTGAAAGATGGCAAATCATAATCATGCAAAAAGTCTAGAACATGCTCATCAATCAGATCATCAATCAAGTCAACATGAAAAACAGAGTGGTCATCAGAAAAATGTTTCATAGCATCAAAAATATTGAATCGAACCACACTGTCATCAAATTCCATGGAAAGTATATCTGCATGCACATCTATCTTGGTTCGGGCTGTTTTCAAAAATGGTCTCCCTAATATGATAGGGACAGCACTACGAGAGGTGTCATCTTCCATATCAAGGATATAAAAATCAGCAGGAAAGATAAGCTCTTCAACCCGAACCAGGACATCCTCTATCAAACCTGCGGGGTAGGCAGTAGATCTATTTGCCAAGTGAATAACCACACCCGTAGGTTGAAGAGGTCCAAGTAAAAGAGACTTGAAAACAGACATAGGCATAACATTAATAGATGCTCCTAAATCTAGCAAAGCATTCTCAAATTTAGTATTACCTATGATACAAGGCACAGAGAAAGTTCCAGGATCCTTACACTTTTCAGGAATATGAGGGACGGGTTTGCCTATAAGAGCAGAGACATTTCTTCCCATGCTGATCCTCTCATTGCCCTTGAGCTTCCGTTTGTGTGTGCATAGATCCTTCAAGAACTTTGCATACCTTGGAATCTGCTTGATTGCATCAAGAAGGGGTATGTTGACTTCCACCTTCCTGAATGTGTCAAGTATCTCTTTGTCAATCTCTTCCATTTTCTTGCTTTGAGTCACCCCCCTTGGTGGGAAAGGAAGAGGAATGGGGGGTGGTTGTTGGGCAGCAGCAGGTGTTGTGCTTGTGGAAGGCTGAGCTGGATGGGATTTTCTGGTACTTGTGTGCTCACTCTCCTTGACCATTTGGCTCTTCTTGTTGGTTGAAACTAGATCATCTTTGTTGAGGTCAGATTCTGGTGTGGGTGTGACAATCTGCTTCCCTGACCTTAGACTAATGGCATTCACATTCTGGTTTGGATTGATCACTGTTTGGGATGACAACTTGTTAGAATTCTGAGATTGCATAGTGTTGATTGCTGTTGCCATCTGTCCCATCTGATTGGTCAAAGATTGAATGGAGGCCTCTTGTCTTTGAATGGATGCTCTAGTTTCCTGTTGGAATTGGAGATTTTGCATGGTCATCTGTTTCATCAGCTCTTCCAATGAAGGCTGCTGCTCAGTACTAGGAGCTGGTGGTGCAGAATTAGCCTGTTGTTGTCTCTGTTGCTGGACTGGAGGAGGTACATATGGTGGTCTAGAATTGTTCTGAAATTGAACCTGTGAAGGTTGCTGCTGATCAACCATCTCAGGTTGGGATGGTTCCTCCAACCAGGGTTGTATCTATTGGTAGAGAGATCAAAGTTCTGTGGCTGCTGGTTTCTACTGTTGAAGATGTTGGCGGCATATGCCTCAGGTTGGTCAGCACCAGTCGTGGGCTGCTGCTGCACAGAAGGGCATGCATCTGTGGGATGCTCAGCGGATGTGCATATGCCACATAATCTAGCAGGCAGGGACAACTTCTTCTGGTTGATGGCCAATTGAGTGACCAAAGTTGTAAGTGAATCTATCTTCTGTTCAAGTTTCTCAACCTTACCAGAACTTGTGCCAACATCATTCACTCCTCTCACTATGATTGCATCGCTGTTGCCCCTTGCATGGAATTGTTGACAATTGGAAGCCATCTTCTCAATCTTGACTCTGACTTCTAAAGGTGTCATGTCTCCTAGGGCACCACCACTTGCAGCATCAAGCATGTTTCTCTCCATGAGGTTGAGACCTTCATAGAAATATTGAATAAGCAACTGCTCTGAGATCTGATGGTGGGGGCAGCTCGCACACAGTCTCTTGAATCTCTCCCAATACTCGTAGAGACTTTCTCCACTTTGTTGCCTGATGCCTGATATATCCTTTCGGATTGCTGTTGTTCTGCATGCAGGGAAAAATTTCTCCAAAAATGCCCTCTTCAGGTCATCCCAGACTGTGATAGAACCAGGGGCCAGATCGTACAACCAATCATTGGCTAGCCCCTCTAGGGAGTGTGGGAATGCCTTAAGACAAACATGATCCTCTTGCACATCATGTGGTTTCATAGTAGCACAGACAATATGGAACTGCTTGAGATGTTTATGAGGATCCTCACCTGCAAGACCATTAAACTTGGGCAACAAATGAATTAGTCCAGACCTTAGCTCATACGGGTCATCGGGATACTGGATGCACAAATCTTCAATAGTGAAATCAGGTGCAACCAGCTCCCTCAAAGTCCTCTCACGTGGTGGAGGTTGAGCCATATTTTCAGAATAATCAGAATAAGAATCAGAATTTATAGGAATAGAAGAAAAAGAAGCAGACTCACTATGTAAAGACTCAATAGACTCACTACCTATGGACTGGTTCCTATTTTGTCTAACTAGTCTGTGATAAGTTCTATCAATTTCAGGGTTATATGGATGAAAGTAGCTTGGGTTGCCCCTAGTCATGTACTGAACAGAACACCATTAAGCATAGCAAACTGTCACTAATATACATGACCAAAATAGGCAACAAAATTTTTTATTTTTTTAAAATTTTTTCTTTATTTTTTTCAGCACCCTAAAATCATGAAAACATACCACAAAAAGTTTGAGGACAAAATTCAAAAGGGAACCAAGTCAAACAATTAAATCAGAGACCAAAAACTAAGAAAATAAAACTTGTAAAATAAAAAAGAAATAGTAAAACGGCTTTTTCAGGATCCAGACGAAGGAGTTTTCTGACGAAGTGAGAAAAATCAGATTATTCAGAAAATTCCCTTCGATTTGATATAAAATTCGTCAAATTCCGAGTTACGGGTCAAAAGTTGCTACTATTTGAAGAAAGTGCTGCTAAAACTTGGAAAATTTTTCTGGAACTCACAACCAGTGATGATCTGAGTGATCGTGGTGCCTCAAAACCTTTTTATATGATAAAAGTAGTGTGGATATAAATTTTCGTGCAAAAATTCCACCCACAACTATGTGAACTAGCAACCACAGAATCAATCAAATACACTAATTGCAACAAAATAGCAAAACAGCAAACAGTGCAACTTCAACCGGTTATCAGAATTGACTACTTGACCCTAAATCAGACACGACACACTATAATAACTATACTAACTACGACACTAACTAACTACTAATGACCTTTGGCAAGAACCGATATTCCCCGGCAACGGCGCCAAATTTGATCGAGGCCGTACCCGATACAAATAAAAACAGTTTAAGTATAGTACTAGGAAGTGACTCCTAGGTCGTCTCCCAAGGAATATCTTATCAAGCAAAAGGTCGAACACATAGTATGCATAGAAAACAGGGGGGTTTATTTTGTATTGAATATTGAATAATTGAAATCAAAACAGAATTAAATCAAAACGAAGAAACAAATAAGGAAAAGCGGATAAACCCTTTTGGCTCGCGTTCACAACTCTATCATCGGTCACAAAAGATCAATTTCTTTCCTCTTCACTGTCCAACTCGTGAGAATTAAATACTAAGCGAAAATTCAATTCTCACCCCAAAACCCAAACCTCTAATTAAGCATTAAAAGCCAAAGCATGGAGTTTTTACGAGTTTGCATAAATTAAGCATTCATACACATGGATTATCTCTATACAATGGAACTAAGCGAACCATAACATATCAATAAGCATGAAAACAGTGAATAAAAACGAAATAGCATTAAGAACAAAACCTCAAGAGTATGTGATACATTACCAAAGGGATTTAACCTAAGAGTTTAGCCTTCCATGATGAAATAAGTCAAAAACGTGTAGAAAAAGGGAAGAGAGAGAAACCCTAGCAGCCACCACAAGCTTGGAGAGCAAAACTAAGCCTTCTCTATGAGAGAGAATGTAAAAAAACGTGAATGGAAGCTCTCCCCAGGGTTTACACGAATTTGGCTTTTTAAATCACAAAACGGGCCTAAATCATGGGCCCAAATCCTAAGGAAAGCTTATCTCTAAATTAAATCTAATAAATATCTTATAGATAAAATCTAAATCTTAAAAGATATAACTAAATCTCAACTAATCCTAAAGATAAATTACAATCTTCACTTCATCATATATCTTCTCTTCCAAAATTAAATCTTCACTCCCAAAATTAAATCTTCACTCCCAAAATGTCCAAAAAGCCATTGTGCCAAATATGACCTGAAAATAGAAATAGAATTAATTAGGCTAAATAATCCCAAATTAAACAATATTCAGAATATTAGTCCAATAAACTCTAAATCACTAAATCAAGCTAAACAATGTCAAATAGGCAACAAGTATCAATAATAGGAGTAAAATAATGCAAGGAAAAATGGAAAATAAAATGCTCATCAATACACACGATCCAATCTGCACTGAATATTCGCCTCACCCCCTCGACCATTTGTCCAAGTGAAAGGATACCCCTGGAAGCCTAAATCAGTGAGTTCACAAGCTGTCAAGACATCTCTACCATACATCAGTTGGCTAGGAGAGCGGACCAAGCCTCCCAATTTATCCTCATTACTCACTATATCATTAAAGTCTCCTGCACAAAGCCATGAGATAGAGATGGATAGACTCAGTTGCTTGATTAGGTCCCACGTGTGTCTTTTATGCCGTTCATCTGGGAAACCAGAGATTCCAGTAAACATGAATTTGCCAATTGTGTTCAAATCATCATACTCCAACATTATATGATTAAGGGAACTACTGATCAAAGAGACTTTAGCTTCGCTTTTCCACATGACTGCAATACCACCAGCACGATCTCTACCATCTCCTACACAATCTACTCCAATCATATTATTAAAACCACACCTCATTTTTATTTTTTCCAATTCAGTTAACTTGAGCCTTGTCTCCATGAAAAAGACAAGGGTGGGGAGTTATTTATTCAAGAGCCTTGACAAGGCTCGAACTGTACATGGGTTCCCCAACCCGTGACAATTCCAACAAAAGATCCTCATTGCTCTTGGTGGTGTTGGTCACCACCTCTTCGTTTGTGTTTAGTGCAGTCGAACTATGATCACACTTTGAAACTGGAACTACTCCTTCATACTCATCGACTTCAGTAATGGGAATGTCAAAAAGTTGGCGCTTACCAAGTGATGGAACATCCATATCCTGGGGTAGTTTTGTTTTTGCCACATGTTTCAACCTGACCCACTTTCCCTTCTTTTTTGTTTGTTTGCTGGCCCGCTCATTTGTCATTCCAACAGAACTGGCCTTCTTTTTGGAAGTGGCTTCATCCTCATTTGTGTCTTTAACTGCACCATCATATCCTTCCTTTTGAAGTTGGATTGAAAGCAATGAGTCAACTATATTCTCAACCTCCATCGGCAAATCAACTGGAGGCGTAGCCACTGAATTCTCATTATACTTAGTTTCCTCGTTGTCCCATTTTCCTTTTGGCTTTTTCCACCATTGGACGATGCCACTGAATCTGAAACCCCAAATTCATCCTTAAAGAGAGGCTTAATAGAGGAATTAGGATAGCTTCCATAAGTAGACGAATTACCCTTTTTTGGTGGTGAGACAATTAGCCACTTACTGTACGGATAGTCTCCAATGTCCTCCTCAACGTCCTCATCATCAATCCCATTGCAGTCTTTCACCTGATGACCAACTAAACCGCATACAAAGCAAAAAAACCTGCAATTTTTCATACCTAAAATATACTTTGATGGGTTTGTCTTTTAATTTCAGCACCATTCCCCGCATGAGGGGTTTGTTTAAGTCCACCAGAACCCTAACTCTCATATATTGGCCAAGGAAATTGCCTTGTTTCACATTCGCTTCCATGAAACCACCCAGCATGTCACCCACCTTTTCAGCTATACGTCCAGTTCTCATATTAAGTGGGAGATCATACATCCGTATCCAGAATGGTGATCAAGAGAGATATATCTCTGAAGGCTGTTCATCCCCCTCTATCTATTTCAGAACAAGAATGTTTCTCTCAAAGCTCCATGGGCTATTTCATCACAAAATCCAGATCTCGAAAGCTTTGCAATCAAAAACAAAAGAGGTTTCTTTGAATACTCTGAATTGTAACTTCCCTCTTCAGTTTCCATGCAAGTAGCATAGTATTTTTGAACGCATGCACGTTGAAGGAGGACGTTGTCCATAGTTTACCAACCAAACACTTGTTGAACACTTCCTTACCCTCAACTATATCCTTTTCAGCAATGTTAATTCCCTCCGCTTTGACATCCGAGAGAGTAATTTCGTGTCTCCTAGCCATGTGAACACTGACTCACAGCTCCAATTGAAAGCGACACAAAAAAAACCAAACGGAAACACCAAGAAAGGGCACATATATGGAAATAGAAACGCTGGCACACACACCAAAGAAGATGTGGTTAAAACAATTCCTATCCGAGGAGAAAGGGGCGTACCAAAAAACCCTGTTTTGGAAGGAGGCGGCCATTACGAAACCCTGGAGAGGTTGAGTGGAAAAAAAATTTAAAATCGAAAAAAAAAATGGTTAAGTTTGGACTCAACAATTTACCCTCATTATTAAATGGTTCATCTGATTCGTGATTTTTTTTTAAGTGAGCTTTTTGAGAAGTGAGCTTTGAATTTAGAAAATTTGTCTTCATTTATGTAATTTATTACTTGCTTGATTTAAGGCTTTGTTTTAAAAATTTGTGTAATTTAAATAATTTTTTAATTACATTATTTTTTTTTTGTTTGCACCCTGGTATCCGGCCCACTTGGCCGACTAATCTAGTTCGAAGGGGGTCGCAGGGTTAAGCTTTTATTCCTCTCTCATCCTTGTCTGTTACACTTCCACATGACTGTCCCCACGTGTCCCTTTCTCTTTCCTACGTGGATGTAACCGTTGAAGGTCATCTTCTTTTCTTAAAAGGGGGTCGAGGGTTTCATTATCCCCATTTCATAGGGAAAAAGCAAAAACATAGCAACCCAAAACACAACAAAAACAATATAATTAATACCTTGTAGAACCTACATCCCTAAAATTTCAACCCGTATTGTCCAAATGTGCATACAATGTGTAAAACCATCTTTACCTTCCATTTGCCATCACAAAACAGAGCCTCTTCTTAACCAAGTTTTCTGCTACGATATATGTAAGAAGCTTGCGAATCCATGCTCGTAGTTTGAGATGAAACCCTAGATCCCTTTTTAAGAGAAGAAGATGATCTCCGACATTTATATTTATGTAGAAAAGAGAAAGAGACACGTGGGGATAACTAGATGGAAGAGTAACAGACACATAATTAAAACTCACATAGTTAAGAACAACAACTCAAAGTTGAGACTAACGGTGTAAACCAATTCAAACGTACGGAACCAAATTAATATCAAATAAAGGTAATGAACTAAATTGATATAAAAAAGTAAGGTAAGGGACCAAACGATCATTTTAGCCAATAATATTTTATTTTAAATTACTAAAATATAAAAAGATATCTAAAACTAATACAAATTATAGAACCAAATTTAAAATTCAAATAAATTAGACGGACACAATACAAAACAATAACACTTTATAGTATTCCATTTAACATAAAGAAAGAGAAATTACTTAAAATTAAGAATGAAATACCAATTTCGTCCTTAATGTTTTTTTAGTGTTAACTAACTTAATCCTTAAAAATTTATAAATTTATAAATTCATATTTAGTCCCTCAAGATTTTTGGACATACTAACTTGGTCCTTCAAAATTTTCATGTTTTAAGGATCAAATAGGTACATCTCAAAATTTTGAGGGATAAATTGAAATTTACATATCTTTCTTTCCCGGCCCGGCCCAGGGGAGGGCAACAAGGGCGTCCGCCCTGAGCCCATGATTTTTAGGGGCCAAAATATATATATATATATATATATATATATATATATATATATATATACACACACATACATAAAACGTTAAAAATATTGTTATCAATACTAATCAGTATAGTCGGTCATTGAGACTTTTGCTTTCCATAGTAACTAGAGTTCGAGTTCCACTATTGACATCTTTTCCTTTTTTACTTATTTTATAAATGTTCTTCTTTTTATTTTGTTCAAATTAAATGCACTTTTTAGATTTTTTTCTTTCATTTTTATTATGAGTCATACTTAACTATATTATAAAGATCAATGAAAATAGTTATATTTCTTAAATTTTAAAAATACTTTAACATTACAATTTTATATATTAATTTATATTAAAAATTTCACAAATATGTTATTTCACATTAATGAATAAAAAGCAAATATGATTAAACAAAACCAATAAGTATCTCGTAAAAAATACAAAGTAACTTATAAATAGAACAAAAAAGTCATCTAAAAAACAATTAATAAAAAAACCGAAGCAAGTATTTATTTCTAAATTTCAAGCTTTGTTGAATTGATTGTTATTTTTATCCATAATAGAATGAAAGTATACAACTATTTTTGCTAATTAATCAACGTTAAAATAAATAATTTTGGAATCAGTTTAAATGGTAATATAAGATTGCATTGTGGAACGATGTTTGCCAAAGTCAGAACCTAGTGTTATAAAGTAGATTTCGAATGTTAAGTAATGATATTATTAAAATATAATTATATTATTGCATAATATTTTATTTCACCTTCCTTTAACTTTTTGTCCAAATTTTTTTTACTAATTATGGTTTTGAAACACCTCTTTATTCTCAAATTTCTCTACTAATAGAATTGTTGAAGTGGTTGAAGCCTATGTGATTTATTTATGGTTGATTGTATTTTTGCAAATTTATAGAGTTATATAAGCATTAACAATATTTTGAAAAAGTCTATATATTAAGAGAGATTTTATTGTTAAAATTTTATTTATCTACAAATTTTTTATAGTTTAAGGGCCATAAAAAAATTTCGTCCCCCACCTATAACATGTAAAGACCGGGCCTGTTTCTTTCACAATTTCTCGACTCTACTTTCTTTTCTTCTTCAATTTTTTTTTTTTTTTTTGTTTTCTTTATATCAAGAACCAAACGATTCGAATATATTTCCTAGCTTTTTGCCCCCAACTTTTTTTTGGTTTCATTAAAGTCTTCGAGGTTCTCTACCTTTTCATTTTTTTTATTTTCTATTTTATTATAATTATTGTACACGTTGCAGGGTATTGAATTCTCACCTTCAGTCAGGGATTCAGAGATTCTGGTAACAAACAAATCTCTTCTTTGATTTTTTTTTTGTGAATGCAATTCAGTAAATACGTTCCACCTTGGATCAATCAAGTTCCGGAGTGCATGGGGTGAGTGAGTTCTTTACTTTCTCTATGGCCTTTTTTTTTTTTTTTTTTGTAATTCTCATTTGAGTATCAGTTACACTTATCCACTAAATCTGAAATGATATAACATCAATATATTTGTAATTTATTTATTTATTTATTTTTTATTAATTTAGTTCACTGAAAAAGGGAAAAATCAGCCTAGTGAATTTTTGATATTTTGTCCAGCATGAAGATAATGGTAGAAAATTAACCTAGAATATGTAAGATCCGAAAATCAGTTGGTATTGAAAAGATTTTAGTCGGGAGAGGCGGTACCTAATTCGGTGATCTCTCTGAATTGGAAGGGTTTAGTCTTCGGCTGTCGGTTTGGGTACACAAAAAAAAAAAAAGAATCAGTTGCTTTAGTTATAGTGATGTTGCTAATTTTTGTAGTTCTGGAATGTCAGGAAACTAAGAAATTCGAAAATTTTATTGGCTTTGAATCTCTCCGCCTTTTGATATAAGTTTAGGTCAATGTCTGTAGATTGTAGTACTTTATAAAAAAAATTATGTTTTGGGAATCTTTGTTTGGACTTGCTTGGTTTCTAAGCAAGCATAAGATCTGGTGTACAGATTTGGTTACCTGATGGGGCTTTATTGTTTGTCATTCTTTCATTGGATTCCTTGGAAGTTGATGAAAGATACATAGAATTTGCTTGCCTCGTAGGAGGTATGAATTCTTCTAGGTGTTGCTTGTTAGCACTGTTGGACATATGCTCTCGGAAGAAACCTTGCTGCTCGTTTTTACTGTTTTTTGGTGTCTGTTTTCGTACTCTAGTGCTTTCTGCCATGGAAACATTAAAGCTCAAATGCAAGGGGCTTTTGTGTGTAAGTGAGGCTTACTTTATACTAGTTTTGAATATCAGGAAACTGATTGTTACTCTGATTGCCAACATCTTTTGCCAATTTTATTGGAGAAGAATTGTTTAATTGTGGAGCTGGACATCCGCTATTGCTTCTATCTTGGTCTCATTTCTTTTTTCTGATTTCAATCGGAACACATCATTCTCTTGATATTTTAATTTTTTTTTGGTTTCAGTTGATGCAATACTAAAACAGTTCCTATATGTCTACATCAATAAGTGCTGCATAGCAATCTTATTCTAGATTTGCTCTTAAGTTTCTCAGCTCAAAAGAAACTTAAATTGAGAGAGGCCACAGGATTTACTGTAGTGGGGTTGGCTGGTTGGGTAATTGGGTAATAGTGAGTCCTACTTCTTGAGTCCTCAAAGTGTCCAACACGTGTCGGACACTGCTCACATATTGCCCAATTAAATTTTTTTTAAGGCTTGGACACACGTCGGGCACCTTTGAGTCGCAACTTGGACACTCAGCAAGATATCCCAAAATGGCTTGACATTTGAAAGACACACTTGCACATCTCTTTTAAAGAATATTCATAATCTCTCTCTCTCTCTCTCTCTCTCTCCCCCTCTCTCTCCCTCCCTGTCTCTCTCTCAAATGATTTTCAGGAATTAGTTCTTGCCTAAAAATTTTTTGTTGTACATGAATAGATCGAAGGTGAAACATATAGTTCATCATCTTTGGAATGAAATTCTTTTTTTGAAGAGACAAAGTGCTTACTTTGTAAATGATGTCTCTTAGTATTATTTTTTGAAGCTCATTGTCATAGGGAAAATGTAAAGCTCAACATGTTATTTTGAGAAGGTGAATATATAAATCTCAATTTTCTATTTAGCGCTTTTGTGATGTTGGTCATATATAATTCCGTTGGAGTTGCTCATCTATATGGACTGTCATGTCCGGCGGTGGCAGATCTTTTGAGGAGCAGGTGGGACCAGCTGCTCCCCCTTAGATTTGGTAAAAATAGTTAGCATATAGATACACTAATAGCACCATTTGCCAACAATTTGTTCTGTGGCATGTGGGATTTTTTCTTTACCTGCTTACTTAAGGTCCTTGGTTAGAATCCTTTGGTCATTTTATTATAGCTGATTATTTTTCTAATAAAACAAGCTGCTGGTGCTCTCTGTTGTCTTCTTCGAACCAACTCCAACACCTGCTGCTGCTTCAGTTTTTCCACCTTATCATTTCACCAGCAATAACCACTTCTCCCTCTACATTTCCAACTCTTGTTTTGTGCGGTGTTTTTTTTTTCCCTTTAAGTGTACCAGATCCAGAGATACATTTAGGAAAAATTTATAAAATTGGCCTAGTTTTGTTTTTTTTCATACAAGTTTGCCTTTCTTCAATTTAAAATTTCTTACTTTTTTTAATAATATGAAAACTTGTTAGCTGATTATTATGTATGGTATTTAGTATATATGTTTGTCTGCACCCCTTAAAATTTTGTTCTAGATCCGCCACTGCTGTCCAGTGTCCTATGTTTCAGATTGTCCATTTTCGAGTGTCCGTGTTGTGTCTGGTGTCCGTGTCAATGTTCCATAGGCTCAATGTGCTAATTCATATAAGAAAGCATCCAACACAAATATTAAAAGACATCAAAATAGTTAATAGGTAGACACACCACGAAAATAGGGTACTAGCGTATTATATCCGTCTCAGTTTTACTTGTCTTTGGTCATAAGGCCTACATATTGTTTAAGTGATTAAGTCTATGAGAAGTACTGTAAGCAGACTGAAGGGCTCATGCTAGGTTGTGTTGTTCGACTTGAGTTGTAATTGTTACCGGCAATTTTATCATTTACATCAGCTTCTTTTAATTTAAGCTGGTAGAGCGAATACAGTTAATAGATGATGCTAATCATGCTTGTGGTTGAACCTGCTTTGAAACAGAGCAGAGGCTGTCTTGGATGCTGCACAAAACCTCCAGTGATTATTTCAATGGATGATCCATCTAAAGTACCAAGAACCCAAAGTCAAACAGTGAATAAAGACAATAGATCAGAAGATTTCTGGAGCACCAGCACTCTTGACATGGACCATAGTGCAGCTCAGTCCCAGAGAAGCGTATCATCAATTGGATTATCAAATAATCCTTCGGATCCTCAAAGTAGTACAGGCAGTCAAATTGGCCCTCCCGAATTTGTCAATCATGGCAAGTTTAATTTCATGTATATTATCGGTTGCTTCGTCTTATGTATCATACTTGATCAAGGGGTGCTGTAATCATGTTTTTTATTGGTAGCCATTTACTCTGTATCGAAATAGCATTGCTTAAGTTGTTAGTCATGCAGGATTCAAATGTGCTTTGTTTAATGCCAGGTATCTTGATACTTTTATTTAAATATCGAATCAAACTTCTTGACCCTCAAGGAGTAGTCGCAATTGAACCGAATTGGAATAGCTTGAATACCATCCTTTAATCCTCATTCCTGCAGCTTCCCCTTTATATTTTTCATTTTCCTTTCATTCTCATATTGAAATAAAAATAGGAAAAATATCCCTTTCCCCTTTGGTGCAGCATAACTGGAGCATATATGCATGTAACGTTAATTGATAACACTGCCACTGCATGTCTAGTAATAAATATAATACCATACTGCTCTCTTCTTGGTGACCTTGCAGTCAAAAACTAGTTATTATGATTGTATTTGAACTGAATGTATGATTTTTATTTTCACTTTATAGTATATTTTGCTATTTTACGTTTTATATTCGCTTGCATATCTATCAAATTAGTTCTTATTCTTATGTTTGATAAATGCAGGTCTTCTTCTCTGGAACCAGCTAAGACAACAATGGGTTGGAAATAAAAAGTCTGAGAGTCAGAAAAAAGAAGTTCGTGAACCAAGAATAAGGTAAATAAATGCAGAAGCTTTCTGCAGGGAGGCCTTAAGTGTTTGGATTAGGTCATTAGGACATCTTACATAGGAAAAGGTTGTATACTAGTATTCACTTATCTTTTCATGCATATGCAAACTGTTACTGATTACTTTCATGTATAATCTGATGTTTTATATTAACTAACTAGTATTAGACTATTAGGTCATTTTTCATTGGGCTAATCATGTTATTAGAAAAACCACACTGTTGATCAGATGCATGAGAGCAATCTTGGTATGCAGAGGAGGGAAAATTGGGTTTAGTTTCGTGTACCGTCAGGCTATAGCTTTCACTTTAAAGTTATTTTTTAAGGTGATTGTCAATCTCTAATTCTGAATTTATGCTCCACAGTACAAATGCCAGCTATGACAATCTACTTGGGAACAACAAGCCCTTCCCCCAACCCATCCCTCTGGGAGTAAGCTGTTTCTGAACTTTGGTTCTAGATTAAATAGAAGGGATGCCTTAGTGCATGAGGGTCCCACTATTGTTTTTTTTTTTTTTCTTGAAAATTTGTAAAATATCTCTAATTATTATAATATTTTTCGTGACAGGAAATGATTGACTTTCTTGTTGATATTTGGGAGCAAGATGGTCTGTATGACTGACTGATGATGATCAAGCAAAATATGCATTTCACTATTTTCTTTGATTTTGCAGGCATAGAGTGGAAAATGATCAGTTTTCTACTGGACATTTGTGAATGGTGTAACTCTTGCAAGTTTTTATTTTCTCTGACTGAGTTTTCTTTTGGAAGTGAATTAGATTAAATTAATTGTATATTTTTTAAATTACTGGGATGATTTATAGACAAACCATCAGCTGCAAAGGAAATTTCAAGTTTCTGCTCTTCCAAGTTTTTGGTCTAAGCGCTTATACTTTAGAACTGATGTTTCTTGTTGACACTTGAAGTGATACGAGAAATTTTATCATTATCTAAAGCTACTTTTATTTAAGTGGGTATAACATCAAAAATAGGCACCCACCAGAATTAGAGGATCTAAATCTATGTCATATACCAGAGATTTTATTTTGGCACCTCATAACAATACAATGCCATTCCAATACAATAAAAATTTCCAATTTTACTCCCATATAAAATTTTCCTTTCTTTCAATTTCTTTCTTATTTTTTCCCTTCAATCCAAAAACTCTTTATTTTCCTCCATCCCAAAAATCCCTCTAAAAGGAACACTATCCAACTTGGATACTAAATACACATTCAAACATTTACCAATATTTCAAAAGATTAGTCTCTTATTTTGCATCAGAGATACTTTGTATGTAAAATAAAAAAAAATAATGAAAGTTGATATTAGCCGTCACGTTATAATGCAATTGAAAGTCCTACAGTGGCCATTTGTTGTTCTGTCTCCACAAAAAGTTCCATGGGAAAGGAATTGGACCAACTTGTGTATGAATTTCCAATTTAACATCTATTACATTTGCGTCATTATATTATATTTTTGCGGGAAGGTTCAGGATATGCTTAAGGTAAAAAAAAAAAAAAAAATTTGTAGTAAGCTTTTCTGCAAATCTGCATGAGTGTATGACTGCAATGAAGACTTAATAGCAATTACCCTTCCTTCTGGATTGCACATAATGCATTTGCTTATATTTTAGTTAGTTTTCTTATATTTTAAACTAAATGAAATGTGTTTTTTGTTGTTTATATTTCAAACCGAAGGAAGTAAAGAATAAAAATGATATAACAAGCATTGATTTATTATAGTAAGACACCTTAAATATATTTCATAGGAGAAATAATAAATGTCACTTTAGAAACTACTTTTATAACTTTATCTTCATCTAATTAATAAGAGAGATAATAAGTAGATTAAATTGACTAATTATCATAGAGAGATAAATAATAAAAATTATAAAATAATCATTGATTTACTACAAAAAAGACGCATTAGATATATTTCACAATTTACACATTATAACCTTAATTGTCAATTATTTTGGAAGGAATGAATTACTCCATTTGACTCTAAATATAAACGCTAGATAGTGAATTTTGCTTGTCTGTGAATATAATCACTTATTATACCTCCGTCTTTATATATAAGATCTTTTTGGATAAAAAAAATTTGGTCCTAAACATAAGACTCTTTTATAATTTTTTCTAAAATTACCCCGGACATTTAGTTGTAATTCTTTCGTTTTTAGTAAAAAGATACTCACTCTGTCTCTAAATATAATCACTGCATAATGAGTTTTTGCTTGTCTCTAAATATAAGCACTTATATCAATTTTCAATGACATTAATTACTTTTTTTCCACAAAACCCTATTTAGTTAACACTTTTTAGAGTCCCTATAATAATTATAGGGGTAATTTTAAAAAATTATATCCAATATTATCATTACTCATACCACTAACAATATCAATTCGCTCTCTTAATGCATGTGAAAGTCCACTCAAGTGCTTATCTAAATTAAAACTATCAATGGTGTCTTTGAGTATTTTTGGGAACAGATGGAATATAAAACTATGATAAATATAGATAAAAAATTAAAAAAAAAATACATTTTTTGAGATTTTCAGAAGAATAATAAATACTAATTTATGATTGTTTTTTCTCGTAAAATAACCTCCTTAGCTAATCCTGAAACCTAGTTTTGTTTTGTTTTTTTTTTTTTTTAAATTAATTTTAAAACATAGAAAACTGAAAACCAGCTTTAGGTTCTGATTTGTGGTTTTCAATTGATGGGGGATGAATATCACAAAGAAACCTCACTTACAATGCAAGATACATTGCATGTGCCACCTGTCACGTTCACTCACCCATTCCCACTTGGAAATAGATTCTCTAACGTAATGTGCGTAAAAACCACTACAATCCAACATTACGTTACAGGATCCAAATCCTTCCCACTTCCCATAAAAACGTTCCCTTTGACAAACATCAACCTTTAGTTTTTCTCTTTCCTCGCCACTTTCTCTCTTCCTCCTCCTTTTTTTCCCTATCTAATAGGGTTTCCACTTTCAATAACTCAAATTTCTCATGCATTCTTGCTCTCTAAGCTCACAAATTGCAATCACAGTCACACCCATCATCTTCTTGTTGTTATTCTTCTCTGTGTTTTTTGCTCTCTTTAGAGGGTTCTTTTGTGGAGAACAGTACCCTGGGTGGTTTTTTGAGCTGTGCCCATGTCTCAAATTCTCGGCTTTTCTGGTTAGTTTATCGTTTCATATTGTCTTTGATTCGATTCATGCTTTTATTTTTTGTGGGTATGTGTAGATGGTGATTTTTTTGGTGCACAAGTTCCTTACTACTAGTAATTTGATAACAGTTTTACTCCTGTTGTTTTAAGTTGTATCATCATGTGAAGTTGTCTTTAGAATTTGTTATTTCATTGATGATCATGAAAAGTTGCATCTTATATGAAATTTAACATAATAATGAAAGTTTTGTTTGTCTTATGTTAGTAATCTAATGTTCTAAGATCTATAATTTTAAGTGAGTAGTATTTGGGTATTTTCATAACAAATTCTTTTGATTGCTGGGTGGATCTTATAAGAGATGTAAACAATTTAGAGTCATGTAAGATAAGGAAATAGTGAGATATTGTATATAATTCAGGATGGACTTGTATAGAGGTTATTTCTTTGTTTATATTGTAGGTCTTGGTCTTCACTTGAAATTGGGTCTTGTTTATTTCTTTTTCAGATGAATATACTTCAATCTTGGATTAATATATTTCTATGGTCTGATGGTAATTTTGTTGAAAGTTGAAATAATAAAAGAGTTTCTTAAACATATCTAATTTATTGTGTTTTTTCAAATGTTTCATCGTTATAAATAGATACTTCTTTTTGTTTCATTTACTGGTTAAAGCTACATGTTTCATTATGTTTATGTGCTCAATTTGCTCTTTCCTGAATTAGCATGTGATTTCCTTTTCAGGAGGTGATGATTTTTGCCATGGGGGTTCGGTATATGCCAACCCCAAGGAAGCAAGCTTCTTCCTGCCTCTTAGCCATCAAGTTGATGTTTACTTCCCTACCCGGAAGAGATCACGCGTCACTGCTCCATTTGTTTTTGGTGGAGAATGGTTTGAGCAGAAGCGGAAAACTTCTATCGAAGCTTTGCCAGATGAATGCCTTTTCGAGATATTTAGAAGGTTGCCTGAAGGCGAAGATAGGAGCGCCTGTGCTTGTGTTTCCAAGCGCTGGCTTATGCTTCTAAGCAATATTTGTAAGAATGAAATCTGCAGCATAAAAAATTCCAGACCAGAGAACAAATTTAGTGAAAAGGAGGGTGACGATCAGGAATTTGGAGGTGAGGGATACCTCTCACGAAGCTTGGAAGGAAAGAAGGCAACTGACGTTAGACTTGCAGCCATTGCTGTTGGTACTGCATCTCGAGGAGGACTGGGAAAGCTTACAATCCGTGGAAGTAATTCAGATCGTGGGGTGACTGATCTAGGTCTGAGAGCAGTTGCAAGTGGTTGTCCTTCTTTAAAGACTCTTTCTCTGTGGAATGTTGCTACAATTAGTGATGAAGGCCTAATTGAGATTGCTAGTGGATGTCAACAGCTAGAAAAGCTTGACCTTTGCAAGTGCCCCACAATTTCTGACAAGGCCTTAAATGCATTTGCCAAGAACTGCCCGAATCTGACCGAGTTATCATTGGAATCATGTTCCAACATTGGTAATGAAGGGCTACAAGCTATTGGGAAGTGCTGCTCTAATCTAAGGTCTTTATCTATCAAGGACTGCACCCGCGTCGGTGATCAGGGAATTGCTAGCTTGTTCTCTTCAGCTTCGTTGTCTCTGACAAAGGTGAAGCTCCAGACACTGACCGTGTCAGATCTCTCTTTGGCTGTTATCGGACACTATGGCATGGCAGTTACAGATCTTGTCCTTAATTTCCTCCCAAATGTCAGCGAGAAGGGGTTCTGGGTTATGGGCAATGGTAATGGATTGCAGAAACTAAAGTCACTTACAGTTGCATCCTGCCGAGGTGCAACAGATGTTGGGCTTGAAGCTGTAGGGAAGGGCTGTCCAAATCTGAGAAGTGTCCACCTTCGCAAGTGTCCATTTCTGTCAGACAATGGGTTAGTATCATTCACCAAGGCTGCTTTATCATTGGAGAGCCTACAATTGGAAGAGTGCCACAGGATTACCCAATTTGGGTTTTTTGGAGTCCTTTTTAACTGTGGTGCAAAATTGAAGGCTATTTCTCTGGTAAGCTGCTATGGGATCAAAGATATGAATCTGTCATTGTCATCAATATCTCCTTGTGAATCACTCCGATCATTATCGATCTGTAACTGCCCTGGTTTTGGCAATGCTACCCTGTCTGTCCTGGGAAAATTGTGCCCCCAGCTTCAGCATATTGAATTGAGTGGACTTGAGGGAGTGACAGACGATGGGTTTCTTCCACTGCTTGAGAGCTCCGAGTTTGGTCTGGTCAAAGTTAATCTCAGTGGTTGCATAAATCTGTCAGACAAAGTAGTTTCATCTTTGGCAAATCTGCATGGTTGGACTCTTGAGAATCTGAACCTCGATGGTTGTAAAAATATCAGCGATGCTAGCTTGATTGCAATTGCTGAAAATTGCCCATTGCTTTGTGATCTGGATGTTTCCAAATGTGCAATCACTGATGCTGGGATTGCAGCCTTGGCACATGCTGAACAGCTCAATCTGCAGATTCTTTCTTTGTCAGGCTGCACTTTGGTTTCAGATAGGAGCTTGCCCGCTTTGAGAAAATTGGGCCACACCCTTTTGGGACTAAATATCCAGCGTTGCAATGCAATCAGCAGTAGCACGGTCGAAATGCTTTTGGAACTTCTCTGGAGGTGTGACATCCTCTACTGAGCAGGAAGAATTAATCTCGTTCTTACAATCAGGCCGAAGAATTCTTGTTGGACGGTCTTTGTGATTAGTGTTCCACTGTAGTTTTTGGGTACATTAACTGTCGGTCTTGATCATCCAGTAACCCGGTTCCCTTTTTTCAGAGCATGCAGTCATTTAACTTTTGTTTTTACAGGTTTCCATTAATTGGAAATCTGTTCAACGTTTTTTTGGCATCCTGCCACTTTTTAAATGGCTGCGTATCTCTGAGAACATAGTTACCTGGTTCTGGAGTTTAAAAAAAAAAACTTTTTTACACGTTTTTTGCCACTTGTGTCTTGGTTCCCTGTCTAAATTTTTTGCAGTCATCTTACCAGAGTCTCTGTGTCTTATGTTGTTTACCAAATGTGTCACATGTTTGGGTCTCAGTTTTACTCAAAGGGCAGTTCAAAGTTCCGGTACATGTTGTTAGGGTTGTTTCTGTGTTGAGCTTGGAGTTATGATGCCTTGTTTTCAGGGGCTTTGGCTGTGGCAGCAAGTTATTCAGTTGTGCCATGACAATCTTCAAGGATTGTTTTTCATACCAAGCCCCTAGTTTTTCAAGGCCTCATTTTTTTTTTGAGTTTGACACTGCAACATTCTATATTGTGTAATAATGTTATTTGATCTGCCCTTTGGGCTGTATGTTATATTATGGAAAGTAATCAAATAAAAAATGGAATCTCATTCCAAAAGCAGATGTGTTGAGATCACTTTATAGTTTATACTTTTACTTTATACCCTTTTTTTTTAAGTATATTTGCATCATCCCATTCCTAGTAAGTCATCTTTTTAAACATCTTGGATGCATCAAATTTATGATCGGGTTTTTCTATAGGTTTTTCAAAGCTGTCGTAAAGTTTGTGAATCGTCATGGTTGCTTTTGATTTGCGCAAACTTTTAACATTAGGTTGTTTTGGTTTCATATCCAATTGCCGAATTGAGTGATTAATTCTTTCGGTATTGTCGAGTTCTTTCGGGAGTAGTCTCTTAGCAAATCTTTTTATATTTGCAAGAAGTGGGATCGAACCCCCGGTTATTTGCATAAGTAGCAATAGGTCCATTATTATCTGCTGTAGCCTCCACTAGTACTTGGAACACTAGGTGGCTTTGGAATTTTGATATTTTAAATAAAAAAAAATTAGAATTAGGGTTTGAAAAAAATATATCAATTCAAATATTTAATATCTAAAGTTGTAAATTTTTTGTTATATTATATTAGTGTTTGGAATTATGATTTATCAGTTAAATATATAGATCTTTAATGGAGTGGCTGGGAAACGTTCCAAAAATGAAAATCTTTACTGAGTTAATCTAGTGGCAGACAAAGACAACAAAAAGAAGTTCCAAAAATCTTTTCATCTTAATTTTGGGGTGTAAGGTGTAACTAATAGAATGAAAATATGCTAATTCTGAAAAGATTACTCATTCACCCCCACTTTTCTCATTCTATCATATTTCATTCCATTTATCATTTTCCATACTTTTAAACTTAGCATATACATATAAACTTAGCATATATCATATTTCTTTGAGTATTATTTATAGGGTTATATTGACTTTAATATTTAACGTCGAGGATAAAGGATTAAATTAAGTCAAATACACATTGAAAAACTAAATGCACTATTTTTTGAATAAGTAAATATGTTGTTTCCTAATGGAAAGTTACTATTTTAATATTTTTATTTGTCATTTTTATAGGGTTATGATAATTATAAAAATGAAAAAAAAAAATCAAGTTAGTGGGTAATATAATTGATACTATCAAATTCATTAACCCTTGGTTTTGTCCTATCTCTTTCAACTAAAACATGACAAAAATTGCTCAGATTGGTGGACATTATTGTCAAAGACATTAAAAATTGAACATGCGATACACATGCATTGTCATGTAAAGCAATCATTCATGCACAATGACCAAATAAATAAATTAAAAAAAAAAAATCATTCATGCACCATTAGGGAAGTCTCCACATGACTTTAACACAAAGAAGCTTCCTTCTACGTTTCATCATCTATAAAGCTAAGACAGGAACAGTAGGTTCGGCCTGGAAGGCAAGCCCCACTTGGGGCCCCTAGCCTAGGCAATTTGCAAGGAATCCGGTGGGTATGGTTATGGATTCTTGAGAGCATAAAATCTAATTTTTTAATCACCAAGTTGGTTATTATGCCAAACATGATTGTTACGTATGATAAAGATGGATCACAACAAGATATCTCACGTTATTTGATTAGGGAATTATCTATAGTTATAGGCAAAACTGCAACCTAAGTCCTCCAAATTGGTGTTTACAAGTTTTTTATTTTTAAATAAGTTATATATATATGGGATTTGCTAACTTACGTAAAGTGATTTTTTAGTTGGAACATTTTAGCATTGTGTACCGGATTATTGTAGACAAAAATGTCCTTATATATTATTAAGAATGAGTTTTAAAGACAGGGGTATTTTAATAACTTCATTTTTGGAAATTAAAATTAAAAAAAAATTCAAAAACCCGCAAACCTATCAACACTTCTTTCTTCATTCCCATTTCTCAGATCTAGTCCGTCACACTCGCACACAATGCTTTAGCCACCATGTGCACTTCAATTTCAATCTCTTTAAAAATGAAATTCACTGTTAGACTCATTGTAATATATAATAAAAATATTCAGCATGAAATCATTGATTTGTGGATGCATTTTAAAGAATGAAGAATGGTTCGAAGAACATAGGAGGGTTATATTGTATTGCCAAATCCAACCTTTTAAAATATTGTTCTTGTAATACATGGGAGTTTCACGTGTCACCTTAACTGGTGTATGTACAGGTTAGCTTGGTGGGGAGTTGGCAGTTTGCCGATCTGGGTTGTTTGTCTTTTGCAGGTTTGGTCTGCTGGCGGCGGCGATGGTAGAGTGGTTCCATGGTAAGTGGGTTGATTGGGGTTGGGGGAAGCAGACACAGACTGGAAGAGATCGAGGGAGGCTTTTTTCAAATTTTTTTAATTTCACAAAATCAAATTATTAAAATACCCTTTGATCTTAACACCTGTTCTCTTAAAATATATGAGAGTGTTTTTGTCTACAATAATCAGGTACACAATGCTAAAATGTTCCAACTAAAAAGTCACTTTACGTAAGTTAGCAAATCCCTATATATATATATATATAGACATATATATATATATATATATATGGGTCTATACTCTTTGGTCAGTGCCACAGGTGTCTTGAAGAACACCTTTAATACCAAGAAACCCTTGAAACTAATCATGTACAAGGTCGTGTTTTTATGTCTCTCCCAGCGAGGTGCGTTAACTGATAATTGAACCTGACACTTTTTAGTTGACATTAGGGAACCCCATTCCCAAGTTCTCAAGTTGGCAGGATCGCACTACTTGAGCAAACCCTCGTTGGTAGTTATATTTATTTTCAAACCGATGGTATAATTTTTTTTTAAGTTTGATATTTAAAACTTACTCTCTCTGGTTCAAAAATATGGTAAAAAGTTTTAAAGAATATTATTCTAAATTAAAACAATCACAGCAATAATAAACAAAAATACTTGAAAATAGTATAATATGTTGTATGATTAAAAAATCAATGAATGACGCATTAAATTATTGGATAGATAATTGATTAATTTGGTAAACAAAATATTAAAAACAAGTTCTCTTATTTCTTTTGATTTTTCAAAATTTTATCATATCTTTTTGAGATTGACAGAGTATTAATTCTAAACAATTTATTCTTAGTAGTGAGTGATTTATTCGGGTGTTATATGATTATTTTTCTTCAAGTAATTGAACATGTGTTAGGACTTAATATAACTCAAAAGATTAATTCATTTGATAGGAGAGCTTCATGACTTAAGTACCTGTTAACTGGAAATTGAAATCGACAAAAGGGCAAGAATGTCGGATGTATAAGTGACGTCGACGGAAGTGTACTTAAACATTTTTTTTTAAAAGTGACTTCGAAGGAGGTGAACGTGCAATCCGACAAAGGGTCAATTTCGACAAAGGAAGTGTATCGACAACATAAGTGATGTCGAGGGAGGTGTACTTAAGTCTTACGACTTAAAAGTGACTTTGAAGGACGTGCACGTGTGTCTACGGAAGGAAGAAACAGAAGGAGAGGTCTGTGTCGAAGGTATAATGGCGTGGGAAAAGAGGAAGTCAGAGCAGTCATATCAACATTGGAAACGGAAGAGTAATTATGAGAGCATTTAATGCTTTCCATGGCTATAAATTCCCCACCTTAGAAACTAGAAAAGCCATGAGAGAATATGGAAAAAGTCAGAGCTCACCTTCACGAATTTTGGAAGGAAGAGAAAAGATTCAAATCTCACGTAGCTTGAGTTCATGAAAGATCAAACATGTGGGATTGTGGTATTCAGGAGTTGAAGAGGAAGTGCGGAAATCTTCGCTCTGAATACCTTCCTTGTCCTCATGAATGGTGAAAGACCAAACATGCGGGATTGCATAGGGACCGCCCCCTATGTATCAAATAAATGTAAAATCTCCGAGTTGGAGGAAGCATTGAATTTGATACATAAGCCTCGACGGAACCTTTGTAATTCCTCATAAGCCAAGGTTTGTGCCCTGCTAGGGTCGAATGTTGGTTGTCTTTTCCATTTAAAGAGGGAAAGGAAAAGACCTCTGATGGCATTCTACTAGAAATGTCGGAGGCAAGTTCTTTGGTTGATTGGTGGTAAAACACCGTTAATCAAGGTACATGTCACTGATATCAATCGAATGCATCTGAGGCCGACAATAGGTCGAAAGTCAATTCCGACAGACGACCTATCTGTCGAAATGAGCTTGGTGTCGAAAGGCATCCCAGAACCGAAAGGCAGGAGCACAACAACGTCAATGCTTCGAGCAACAAAGAGACTTATACAATAGTTGATTGATTGCAATCGAAGAAGAGTGTTTGCCGAAAGGATCTCAGCAAAGATGTCACCACAAGGCTCGACAGAATATCCACTAAGCCCAAACCACGACGTGGGCAGTTACATCGTGGGGGATAGCGTAGTGGGTAGTTATTTAGATCGTGGCTTCTGCAGTTATGCAGAACGTGCGAGAATAATTTGTAATAGTTAGTGGATTCCTGTGCCTATAAATAGGAAGTCCTTAGGTTGTAATCGGGGTCGGTTGCTAGGTTGACACACATTGGTCAAAATCCTACACATCTCACCAGAGCAGATAAACGGAGAAACGCCATTGTAAAGAACCTCAGCCTTCCACCCCTTTTTTAATTCAATGCAGTCTTTATGCTTTCCAATTTACTCTTCATCGCACTTTACTTTCCTGCACTTTACGTTCGCGTACCTTTAAATTCCCTGCAATTTACATTCCTGCAAACTTTTAATCGCTTTCCATTTACATTCCTCACCACGTCGTGTTCTTGGAGTCAGTTTTTATCTCTTGCTGCTTTTAAACGCTTTCCAATCCGAATACCGAAAAATACCAAAAAAATGGTCAAGTTCCTTTACAAGATTACCACATAACCTGTCGTTACACACACCCCATCCATCATCGTCAGTTCGGCAGGCGTCGGACGAAAATCCCACAAGCAGTACCACATTGAGTTTTCTAGGCTACTCAATGTGGAATTTCTAATATTGCCGCCCCTTTAAGGCCTGACGACGTCCATGCATCATAACACACTGACTCGATGATAGTCCTTTCTTTTTTGGCGTGTTCCACTCGCTTATCGGTATTCGATAATATATCTTAATTCAGCCTACAAACAACTTTTTCCGTGGTCCAACTTCTCAATTAAAGACACTAATCAATATAATATATAATTTGAGAAGTGATTTCCACTTCTTGAATTCCCTCCTAATGATTTCCACTTCTCTATTTCCCTCCTAATTTTCCCGGTAAATACACTATCTCACGAATATTAATGAGCCTTCAACCAAACATTTAATGAATTATCATAATGAGCTGTCATCATAATATATTTTCCACTAAGCTTTATACTATCCAACTAATAGTATTTACTATCGTTCCTTTTTGACCTCTGTGTCTTTTCTTCTTCTCCACTTCTTTGTCCTTTCTTCTTTCTTCTGTTGCTATCTACTCCCTCTGGTCTTATATATAAGCAAAAAAAACTAACTTCACAATTATTAAGATAATTAGTTGAGTGTATTTAATTTTCTTGAGTTGATAAAAAAAATAGACTATTTTTTAGGAAATATGCATTCAGAATGAAACAAAAATTAAATGATAAAACCATTTTTTTGAGATATTTTAGGAATGATTGTATTAGAAATAGAGAGTTGGTTAAGTTTTGCTTATATTTGAGACCATTAATAAGATGTTTTTATTTGCTTATATTTGAGACCGGAGGGGGAGTATACAATAATACTCCCTCTGTCTCTTAATATAATTCATTTTTACCTAATTCACGCATATTAAGAAAGTAATTATTGCTTTCAAATTTATAAAAAAAAATATGTTGTCATTTCAAAGTTATCTATGTTTAAAACTTTAAAACTTTATTTATTTATCTCTTTATTGTAATTATTACTCTATAACCCCTATGCAATTATGAGGGATGCATTTGGAATATACTTTTTAATATTACTTAGATATTTTAAAACAACTTATAAAAAGAGACATCAATTCTACCAAAATGGTGTCTTATAATAAGGAGTGGAGGAAGTACTATTTACATATATTTTTAAACAAAAAATATTGGTATCCACAATAATAGCTAACAACAAAATTCATTCATAAACATTATTCTATCATACACAATTGAATCATATGCATAAACGCATTTTCACCGAATACTATATTTCTCAATATATGTCCAACAAACAATTATGTCTTTATTAATATATATTTATGTAAATATTAATTTCTCATACACTACAACTAATATTATTTTTCAAAACATTAAAACAAACAAATCCCAAATATCTCGCCCACACACATCTCCGATCCGTGCATCGCACGGATAAATTTACTAGTTATTAGAACTTAAGCATTTAAGGAAATCCAATCCAATACTAATTCATCGGATGAGAGAGTATCACATTGAGTAGCTCAACGTGAGAACAATATAACTTGTGAGAAGCAATTTTACGTTTATTTTTCAACAACTCCATTGACGAACTTTAGTGACAAATAATAGTGGTAAAGAAGGGTATCCAATGAAGTGAAGGCTTCATATTTCGTCAATGTAGCTTTCTATCGTGTCTATTATTATGGCCATGACTTTTGACACACACGACACCGGTCTATAGCTATTCGTACTAGAATTTTCTGTTCACAAATAATATAATGGCAACAAAATCACCCTTCATGCCTCTAATCATAATCTTTCAGGATGCTTCCTTCGTGATTCTTTTTCTTTCAGATGATTTGTTTACGTTGTAGAGTGTGATGGATGTCTACCTCATTTGGAACATTTGGTGTTAAATATATTTTAAAAAAAAAAATCAACCTGTAATTGCTATGAAAATGAACAGAAAGATAAATGCATGCATTGCCTGTTTTCTCATAATGAATATGTAGTTTTAAAATTTTAGTATTTAGGCAGCCCATCTTAACAAGATTGTCACCGAAAACGACATGAGAAAAGCCTCCTAGCTAGAAGAGGGTTTACCCATCTTCATTCGTAAAGGAGTTTGTTCTAGTGACCTTTACTGCTTTTTGTTGAAGGTAATTTCTGTTTAATGTGCGTTTTTGTTTTTACGTTACTGGAAATAATCCGACACACCACACGGGTACGTCGAAAAAATTTGTTAAACTTTTCAAAAAAAAATTCCGAGAACCATGTGTCGGAATTTTAATTTTCCGACACTGGTTTCCCAAGAATTAACCAGAGACTAGAAAAATAAAAAAAACCATTCAATCATAGCAGCAGCAACAACAACAACAACAACAAATAAACACATTAACACAACAATGCCGAATGGGAAAAACCAACACAAAAACGAAACAAAAACAACACGTAACACCAAATAAACAAACGAAAAACGAAAAACAAAAAACAAAAGACAAAACAAAACAAAACCTAACCTAAACCAAACCAAACATCAAATAAACAAAACAAAAACAAATGAACAAAACAAAAACGAAAACAGAAAGAGAAAAGGAAAATGAAATAGCAAAAGAAAAAAAAGAAACGAAACGTGAAATGAGAAAGAAGAAGTTCATACCTTGAACGAAGGACTCCCAGGCCCGATCCTAACCTAATTTGGGCCCTAGGGCAAAAAAAATTTGGGTCCCCTAATTAAAAAAATAAAAATTATTAAAATTAAATCAATTAAAATTTAGTATGTATACGAATAATCAATTAAAACAATGATAACAATCAATAATAGAATTAATTATTAAAAAATAAGATTTGAAATAATATAAAAAGTTATTTAGTAAAGAGGTAATAAAATACATTTTCCATGTTGGATTACAAAAGTAAAATTCATTATTTCATATATTTTTAAATTAAGTGAGCAAATGAAAAAAAATAAATTAAAATATTATGCTAAAAATCATTGATAGTTAAAAGATAAAAAGAACTTGCAATTATTTAATTTTTTTTTTCAAAAATAAATGTACCACTAAAAAAATTATGGGCCCCTAAATTTTTTGGATCCAGGGCGGCCGCCTTGTCGCCCTCCCTTAGGGCCGAGCCTGAGGACTCCCACTTATGGCGGTGGAGGCAGCAGTGAGGAAGAAGAAGGTTGAAAATTGTAGGTGAAAGATGAACGATTTCTAAAGTTGGAGGAGTGTGGGGTGTGAGATTTGTGAAATAAAAAAGAATAGAGTATAAGGGGGGTTTAAAGGAGAATATTTTGGGTATTATTAAAAAAGTAGGGTTTGGGGGATAATAGTAAAGTCAGTACACTAATTCCCCTTAATACAAAAGTATACCACTGAAACCAATGAAAATTCGTGTCCGGAACCCATTGATTGTAGTGAAGAGGAGAAGATTCGTTTTATTTTTTTTTTTATTTTTTAAACTTCACCATTTAATACAGGAGATCGATGAGTAATTTTATCCTACAAATACTCTTGCGCATGACATGTGTCACTTGAAAATATATTACTATTAACAAAGAAAATACAGTATTAGTTTGTGACACAATGCAAGTCACTAGCATACGAGTAGAATAATTTGTAAACTAATTTTATAAAAATATTTTTATCATTTTTCTTTTGGAATCGTCATAGCTGATTAGAATAGATGTTATATAAAAACGTGTCTTTTCGAGGCACCACGTTTGTTCGGTTAAGAAATACTCGCACCAGAGTATTTGTACGTAGATAACATTGTCTTTAATCAAAATTATAATTTAAAATTAAATAAATTATCTGTCCAAAATTAATATTTAAAATTAAATAAATTATCTATATGTGGAATATGTGGAATCATTATCCTCATTTTGTTAAAAAAAATCATTATTCTAAAAAATATTGATAAACCCAAAGAGATGATGCTTACAAACCAAAAAAAAAAGAGATGATGCTTCAGTTCATGATAAACTCAAATATCTTTTTAGTTATCACATATTTCAAACTATAAATATGATGGTTTCTCAAGTCATGAAAGTCACATTCTTCATCATTCTCCTCTCTTTTTATTGAACATGAACCACCGCGCCTCTTCCAATGTGTCACCATATAATAAGTTGCAATCTCACTACACGCAATCATCACCATTGATGATTTTGCATTGGCAGAAGTTTCATCTATAGCAATGAATTCTCAACAACAGCATGGGAAGAACAACAAGCTTCATATGCTTCATTGCTGCGTGAAGAATAATGATTAGGGTCGACCATTCAATTTAGGTCTTTACCATTAGTCTAAATTTGTTAAATGTAAATACTGATGTGGCAATGGAGTGTTACTTTAACCATGTTAAGTAAAACTCACACATCAATATATTAGTTGTTCACACATGATTATCATTCCCTTTGTTATTTAATTTTTACAAATTATTTGGTCACCAAATAAACAATAATTAATTCTTCAATTATTTATTACCTTATATTGATAATCAAGGTGTCAACTTGTGATTGTTTTTTTATTTTTTGGATGTGTTTTTTTAAATGCGTGTAAAGATAAATAAATAATGAAACGTGAATGAGACACAGAAAGAAATAGTTTCTTTGGTAGACAAGATTTTGCTGCATCCATACATACATTCTATTCTTCAGATTATCAGAAAAAAAAAACAAGTAAAAATATATAATGAAAATAACAATTTCTATCGATGCCCATAATTTTATGTTTTGAACCCTTTGAATAGTTTGTTCGAAGTGAAAAAATTTGGAATAGCATGTTGAAAAATGCACTCAGACATGTTGTACACATGTTGTACAGCATAAATATCAAACTAAAAAAACAATAATAATTTTTTTTTCAGATTTAAATTAATTATTTACCAACAATTTTAATTAAAAAAGATTGATATATTTGCTTATAATTAATTTTGTTTAATTAATTTTGCTTATAAATCATTATCCTCAAAAAGATAAACCCAAATAAATGAGGCTTATATGATCATAGTAAAGAGTCCATCATAAATCCAAACATCTAATAAAAGTTTATATATATCTAAAAAAGATTGATATATTTGCTTATAATTATTTTTTTGTGAAATTATTATCCTCAGTATGATTTTGTTAAAAAAAATTAATAATTATCATCAAAAAGATAAACCCAAAGAGATAAGGCTTCTATGATCATAGTAAGAGTTCATCATAAACCCAGATATCTAATAAAAGTTTATATATATCTAAAAAAGATTGATATATTTGCTTATAATTAATTTTGTGTGAAATCATTATCCTCAATATCATTTTGTTATAAAAAAAAATCATTATCCTAAAAAAGATAAACTCAAAGAGATAAGGCTTCTATGATCATATCTAAAAATAATAATAATATTTAATTTAAAATATTTAATATAAAAAAATTAAAATATCAACAACCCGTGCAAATGCACGGGTTGTTGATATTTTAATTTTTTATTAAACATTTTAAATTAAAGATTATTATTAAACAACAACCAAAACTAATTATATAAAAAGGTAGGAGATCAAACTAAACCCTACACTTAAAAAAATAAATGTAAATGGTCTTGTTTATAAATTATGTACTTCCTCATATGAATAAAAATGTAACACTTTTTATCTCGTATATTCCATATTTATCTTATGCATAAATTGATATTTTTATATATGATTATCGGCTTTATTATGATAAATCAAAATTAAATCAGAAATAAACATTATGATCTTTTTTGTTTGATGATATTATGAGATAAATCTTATATTTATATGATGGATGAAGTAGTGTTTTTTTACAATTAGTTTTTCTTTTAAATATGATTAACAAATTTATTCTTATTAATCATAATTAAATATTTTTATCTTTTTCATCGATTATTTTATCTCAAATTAATAATAAGATTGAATCCTAAAAATCTTTATTCTTGTTGTTCTAATCATTTGATTTAAATTTCTTCTGCAAAGATGATGTCATCTATTGTCATTGAAGTTTAGGAATAGAAGAATAGGTGCATGAGGAAGACTATTTTTCTGAAACTCAACAATATAAACAAAAATTAATATAAAAATCAACAACAACATAACATAGAAAAGATTTAATAATATAAATCTTAGTACCGGTGTGAGTGATTAAACATAAATTTAGTTTATCAATGTAATTTTTAGTTTTTTTCGCAATTGATATTTAAAATTATTAATTGTTCTCGGATTAATGATCCATATCATATGAGAACAAAAATAGAAAGATAATATTGTTAAAAACATTTGGTTTGTTATTAATAGTTTTAATTTTCTTCATAAAAAATAGTTTTAATTTTCTTGTCACAATAAAAAAATATATATTTGCATCAAGCATAAAATCAAATCCTATTTTTATATAGGATGGTTTTTATATATTACAATAGATAAAATATATTATATAAGGAAAATCCAATCCTATTAATATATAGGATGATTACATTTGGTTTGTTATTAATAGTTTTAATTCTCTTGTCACAATAAAAAACAAAAAACAAAAAAATATTTATATCAAGCATAAAATCAAATCTTATTTTTATATAGGATAATCAAATAATATAAATTAAAATGAGCAAAAATTATTAGAATTAGAAAAATTTAATGAGGAAAAATAAATAAAAAAATTGAAGGCAAATATAATTGTGAGATTGTTGTTTACCTGAATATCCATAAGTTTGTGAGTCAATTCACATGAATGCTAAATTATTATTGAGGAGCCATCAAATGCATATTGCGTATTATATATAATGATTTGAAAAACTTGTCAAACTAAGGATAATGATTTAACAGATAAGATTAAAAAATTTTAAATCTAAGGATAATGATTTCACAGATAAAATTAAATAAATTTTGAAACTAAGGATAATGATTTCACAGATAAGATTAAATCAATTTGAATTATTTATTTAATTTTCGACAAAAGATAATGATTATTTTCCTAAAGTCGCTCTGGTGCGAGTATTCCTTAAGAGAATAAACGTGGTGCCTCGAAAATTTCTCCAACAAACGTGGTACCTCGAAAATTTCCCCGATAAGCGTGGTGTTTCGAATAGGCGTCTTTTTATATATATATAGTAGATTATGAAAGCTCTATAAGTATCAAGGGAATTTTATCTTATCAGTTATCATAAAAAAAAAAAAGGAAACTTTATCCAAGTTTAATCAAAGGAAACCTTTTATGTAATCAATAACTCTTACCTCATACCATGCACGGGTTGCTAATATTTTAAAATTTTTTATTGAATATTTTAAAGTAATAATTATTATTATTTTTATTATAAAATAAAAATTATTATTAAACAATAATGAAAATAATTACGCAAAAAGTCAAGGTTTCATATCAACCCTACACTTTTTAAAAAAATTAATCTATGTTACCTTGTTGACGTCATAGATTAATTATTTTTTTTCATAATTATTGTAATTAAAAAAATTAAAAAAACAAATAACTTTATCTCGTCAATGCATTCAGATAAAGTGGTTATAGAAAAAGTAGGAAGGCATATCCAATTTATATTGAATTTAGCTTCTTTTTTTTATCTTTGGATCCGTAGTGTGTATACTTTTTTTTTTAATGTTGTTGTTATGTTTTAATATATTATGGACTTATTCATAGGATTTTAATTTTAATTTAATTATTAAATATAATTAATTATGAGATTTTAATGTTGTTGGCATTATGATTTCGAAAAGAGAATAAAGTATCTCCTGAAACCAAATTAATTTGAGTAATCTATCTAACTTAATTTTTTCAAAGACCAAATTGTCTTTAAAACAAAAATTTTAAGTATAATTTTAGAACTAATGAATTTGTTTTGGGGATGATAATATTTAACAATGTAACAATACTTACCTTTTTCTTATATTTTAGATTATTCCTGTTTGTAATTTGTGGATAGCATAAAAAAAATTTATTCCCGAATATCCTGACCAAATAATCCCTCCATTTTTTATAGATTAATCCCGCCGTTTTTTAATATGATATAACACTTTTTAGATTAATTATTTTTTTATAATTACTGTAATTTAAAAAAAACAAATAAATCTATCTCGACAATGCATTCAGATAAATTGGTTACAAAAAAAATAGGAAGAGAGACATCTAACTTTAGACTGAATTAATGTTGATGTTATCTTTTAATATATTATGTGATTTATTTATAGGATTTTTATTTTAATTTAATTATTAAATATAATTAATTTTTATATAGGATGATTATTATTCCCTAACAATAATCGATTACTGTATTGTATTTTAAATTCTGTTTTTATTTTTAACTTAGTAATCGATTACTCAAGCTTGGTAATCAATTACTACGACCGCAGATTACACTGAAACTGATTTTTAAGTACCAAACTCAATAATACTCAATTTCTATCAAAACCAACCTCAAATAGAACTTAAAGGCAACTATTAGGACTTGTTTAAAGCATCAATTCAGTATCAAACTTGTTTAATCCAATTCTTACATCAATTATGCACAATTTCCACAACTTAATATGTCAAATTGCAATCCAGAGCATTTCAATTCAAATTGAACATTCCTACAACATCCTCATGCATAATTAAACTTGTCCAAATCAATTTTAATCATCAAATTGGCCTCCAAGCCATAAAATCCATTCTAGTAATTGTAAAGCTTCTCCCTAAGCCCTTGAATCTCTTGGTGGTTCATCCTATATTCAAACACATATACAATCCATTCTAGTAATTGTAAAGCTTCTCCCTTACCTCTATGAAGCTTTTCAAATCGGTTCCAAGTCATAGAATGCCCAATTTCAACTGAACTCAATTACCACTTCAAGTTCAAAATTCGGTTTCGGGTAAGCATGTTCGTCAGATTATTTGACATAGCAAATGGGCATGAAAATTAACAAGAAGGGTCAATAACGAATCTACATATTGCCTACTTGAAGTCAAAACAGGTTTGACACGAATTGATAACTTGTGCTTACCAAAATCGAAGCCTAAAGTGAGTCACTTCAAGTCTGAAAGCTCTATTTCCAGTATTGAAAGCTCAACTTTGCAGGTCTATATCTCACAGCACCAGTCACCATTACTCACTATTTTGGTATCAATTTGAAGGTCTCTCTACAAGCTTTAAGAAGGTATAAAGCTTGTTCAGTGTTTCGGATTGTGGAGGGAGAACGATCGTGAAGAACAGAGCTTGATGATTCAGACCAAAAACAGGGGTTTTATGCATTAAGGGCCAAATTCTTCAACAAGAGCTCAATTTATAGATCTCATGGCTTCCCATGCATGCCAACACGCGTCCTCCACCGTCTCTGTGGCTGATTAGGTGTCAATGGGTAGAGCTTTAACGAGTTGAGTCATCAAACTCACTATCTGGTTCCTGCAGTATTGGGGTAATCGATTATTGCATCGTGGTAATCGATTACCACGACTGCATTTTTAAATATTCATATTTTATTCTCTTTCCCTCCAAAAAAATATTTTCAATGTTGTACTCTAGGACCTTCCCAAGGATCAAACAACAAAAGTGCTACTTTTTCTCACCGAATATTTTTCCAATATTTTTCATTCACTTATAACTTAATGACAAACACCAATTATAAACAAAATTAATTATTTTTATTATAATTAATTTTTTTTTACATTTTCTTAATTCAGGAATTAAAAATCCGGGATGTTACACTGGTATTTATTAAAGAGGAGGGTGGAGATGATGGAAATTCGAGAGCTCACTCGCTCATCCTTTCTCCTCCTTTTTGGTTTCTCTCCTCTTCTTTCTTTATAATAAAGAGGCAATAGATTCTCTAATATAATATCGGTGTAAAATCACTAAAATTCAAAATAAAAAATTTTGGTTTTATTTTGGATTCCAGTGATTTTTACACTAATGTTACTCTAACATTAAGTTATTATGTCAGAGAATCCAAATGCAGCGTGGTTGGCTCAATGGTCTTTGTTGGATGCCACAAATACAAAGGGACTGGTATTTATTAAAGAGGAGGGTGGAGAAGATGGAAATTCGAGAGCTCATGGCAGAAGCAAGGATGGCTAGAAGACCTTTAGTCAAGAAGATTGATCATGAAATAGTTCTAAATTGTGGTCCATTTCAACACTTATGGCCACTTTTTCAAGTATCCCTAACCATTTCTTTCGTAGGAGATGGCTTACATTGTGAAAGCATTATAAGGTTAAATCAATTTTAGTTTTATTCCGATCCCTTCTAAAATATCGTGGAAAGTGCATCAGGTTTTACAATTTTATCATATGGTACTCATACGAAATTCAAACGTGTTTGTAAAGAAAACTATCAACAATCAACGGGGTTTGGTTTAGTTGGTGTAAGGCCCCAACTGAAATCTTGGGAATGGGACACGGGTGCTAGTAGCCCCGTGTTCGATTCCCACTAAAAACATCCTGCTGGGAGAGCCAGTCACGCAGCTCGCTCCGTATTAGTCTCAAGGGCTCCCGGTAGTTCCGCAAGGAATACGGACCACAAAAAGAAAACTATCAACACAGAAAAATTAAGATGAATTAAAAATCATAAAAAAAAAAAATTATTAACATCATCAACCCATTCTTAACACTTTCGAAGAAACATTATTGATCTCAACGGCATCATTTCAGTGGATCTCGAGACATGTGAGGCTTAGATAGAAGGGAATAGGCGTTCACATAGGTTCTGCAGAATCTTGAACACGAAAAAAGTGAATAGAAAATAAAATAAAGCATCAATACATTATTTTATTTCAAGGCATAAATTTTATTATGAGAATCATGGATCAAATCCTTGTACGACTACGTATCTCAAAATGATTAAGTGGATAATTTAATCTCTTAAAGTTGTGAAAAAAATTGGTTAAGTCTAAATTTTTAGGTGATATAAGCACAAATTAATGAGAGCAAATCCTCTGTCCCAAAATGTGTGTCACTCCATGTTCCACTTCTTATTATTGGTTGAAATAATATTTTTTTATTAAATTTTTAACTTACATATTATTTTTCCAACCAATCACAACAAGTGGCACACTTTTGTGGGACAGAGGATTTATTCTCCAAATTAATAAGATCAAATTGGTCCCTTATAATTTTTTTTTCGTTTGACAATTTGGTCTCAAGAAGTTTGGGCGAAATCAAAAATTTTCAAGAATCAATTTATTCCATGAAAAAGAAAAAAATGTAGAAACTATTTGATAACTTGATTATTTTCTTCACCAAATTATCCGTGAACAAAATTTTATCTTGTTTTGTGACTATTTTTTAAACCAAAATTGACCATGAAACTTTTTTTCATATACAAGACCCACCTTAAAACAAGATGTTTGATCCAATAGATATCAGGCTCATTTTCTCTTTCGACAATCAAGTACTCCCTCCGTTCTTTATTAATACCACCCTCTTTTTCAATTCGCACCACCTTTGCTCTTTTACTTTGCTAGCAACGTGTTTTCGAAGTGGCTTAATTATGTGTAAATTATTGAATTTTAGGATTATTTTATCACAAACTCTTATATTTTTTTTTTATATTTGACTTCCTGAAATTATTTTTGAATTTTTTATATATACTCTTTTTATCAATTCTGACATCATATCATAATAGTAATCAAACACAAGAAGTTAGCCACATGATACTATAAGTGAAAACGCCCTATCTCTCTAATTTTTTTTTTCTTTAAAAAAAGGCTTAATTATATAATTTAGATTCACTTTGGTCCTTTACTTTTTTTTTTGCAATTTTCTGATCCTTTATTTTTTTTTTAAGATTCAGTTTGGTCCTTCCGTTAAATAAAGTTAATGAGAAGGAATATTCCAAGTATTCCCCCTTCTAGGCTTAATTGCATAATTGGTCCTTTATCTTATTTATTAGATTCACTTTGGTCCTTTATCTTAATATTCCAAGAATATCCTCTCTTCTTCTTCCTCTTCCTCTGCTCTCTCCTTACAGCGGCGACAGTCACCATGCGCGCCGCCGCCACCGCCCATACCACCATCACCGCCATTTTTAAAAATTAATCGGAGGTTGAAGCGTTTTGCACGTGTTTTCACACGTTTTCCAGCAGGTTTAGAGGAGGAGACCATTGTTGATAACCAAGGTTTTAGAAAAGAGACCCTAGAATTCGGATTTTGAGGAAAAAAGAACGAAAAACACGAATTTGTTTGAGGAATAATGAAAATAAAGCTTAAAAACCGTGAAAAATTGAAGAATGTTGAAGAAATTTGATGATTTTCGAGGGAAGAGGGTGTGAACCCATGGTGGCTGCCGCCGCTGTAAGGAGGGAGTAGAGGAAGAGGAAGAGAAAATATTCTTGGAATATTAAGATAAAGGACCAAAGTGAATCAAATAAATAAGATAAAGAACCAATTATGGAATTAAGCCTAGAAGGGGAAATATTCTTGGAATATTCCTTGTCATTTAACTTTATTTTAACGGAAGGACCAAACTGAATCTTTTTTAAAAAAAATAAAGGACCAGTAAATTGCAAAAAAAAAGATAAGGACCAAAATAAATCTAATAAATAAGATAAATGACCAATTATGCAATTAATCCTTAAAAAAACTAAAAATATAAAAGTATTAATTTTTTTAGTTTTTTTATGGCTTAATTGCACTTTTGGTCCCTCAATTATCACAATTTAGCGATTTTGGTCCTCCCGTTTTTAATTTTGCGATTTTGGTCCCCACGTTTTGATAAGTTGCAATTTTGGTCCCTCCGTCAACTATTCCGCCAGCCACGTCAGCAAGGTTAACGGAATAGTTGGCGGAGGGACCAAAATCGCAACTTATCAAAACGTGGGGGACCAAAATCGCCAAATTAAAAGCGGGGGATCAAAATCGCTAAATTGTGATAATTGGGGAACAAAAAGTGCAATTAAACCTTGATATTAATGTTATCTCTTAGTAGTGTATCCCTTTGTAATTATACTATGTAACGTTTTTTTCCTCTGTTTTTAGTTGTGCACTTGATTCTAAGAGTGCCACTGGTTCTATGAAATTTGAAAAAAAATTGCTTTTCTTGACCAAAAATAAAATAAAAATTGATGGATTGTTAAATTGATTGTATTTTAGCAGTTATTCATGAATTCTTTGTCTCGTTTATTCATGGGCCAACTCATTTATTTCTAGCATAAACCAACTTAAATGAGATGTTCTAGAATAAATGAGATGGTTTTAATTGTCTTTTAAGATGGTTTTATTCATGTAGTAACAAGATTATATGTAATGAAAAAAATACGAACAAATGTCCCAACGAAACTTATAAAAAAGATATATGTAATTTAAATATATTGAAAATTGTAACTTTTAAGTTCAAAAAAACTTTTACAACAAATTTTATCATTTACATGTGATAACGCAATATTAATAATGAAAAATATTGACAACACTAAAAAAAGAACTTTAGAACATATATCTAATAAATATAGTGCAATTTGAACTATTAAAATATGTCAGGGGTCCCTGTAGTTTGGGTCTCTTTTGTCAGATACCCCTGTTTTTTTGTTCTTAATTGCACTTTTGGTCCCTCAATTATCATAATTTGGCGATTTTGGTCCCCACGTTTTGATAAGTTGCGATTTTGGTTCCTCCACCAACTATTCCGTTAACCTTGTTGACGTGGCTGACGGAATAGTTGACTTGCAACTTATCAAAACATGGGGGACCAAAATCGCCAAATTAAAAACGGGAGGACCAAAATCGCTAATTTGTGATAATTGAGGGACAAAAAGTGCAATTAAGCCTTTTTTTTATTTTTTTTAAAGATTTTCGCTTACGTGTACATGGTATCTAATTAAGATTTTGGTATGACATGTCAGCAAAATTTGATCGAAATTGATGACAGGGTATATGTCAAACCCCCAAAAATAACTTCGAAAAGCCAAACATTGAAAAAAGAAACAAGAACATGTAATAAAATGATCCTAAAGTTCAAGGATTAGAAATATAATTAATCATTTTAAAAATGTATTTCATGCTTCCGAAACCGGTTCGGATAACAACACACCGGAGAAGATGGTCCCAAATGAAAAATAGGATAATGTCAAAAGAAACCACAAGGTATTGAAAATCCAAAAGACATAGAGAAAGATGTATATTTCTATCTTCTTCCTCGCATCGTGCATAATGTTGTTATAAAGCGTATGCTAGCGGCTGGAAATCGAATAATCGATCGAATCCTAGGGACACTAAAATTTGATCCTCAGCAAACAGCATACTTTGATCCATATGAGTCAACAGAAAAGGTATCCACAACACAAACATCTTGTTTCATCTGATAATGCCAATTGTTTTAACAAAGCAATGCTTGAACAAAATGCACTTGAACCATCAAAAGGCAAACTTCCTCAAAATTTTATCCACTAAACAGACAAGTGCTGCTGCATGCTAAGATAACATAAACTAGAATAACTTGCGAAATAGTTACATACATTGGTGCAAGTCGGAAAGAGAATCATAAGGACCAAACCAGCAATCTTGAGAGTTAAACACATAAAGAAACAATGCTGCTTTTGGACAAGATGACAACACAAACCATAATGCAAATCTGCAAGTCTTCACTGTCAAATAATCTGTCATATGTATAATATTCACGAAATAAAACCAATCTCCCCGAAACTAACCTTCTGTTTGCTTAATGTTCCGCAGTGATAGGTTCTTGAGCCAAGGCAAGTTGAGGATTCTCTTCAACCACTACATCACCATTTACATGTGACTCCGCTTCATTTGGCTTGTCTGAATGAATCACATTCAAGGGCAGAGCCTCAGTTGTCTCACTGGACAGAGTACTCTCCTCTTCAACGGCTGCAGGCATATCGATTTTCTCTTCTTCCCCTGTAGCCTTGGGTAAGCTGGTATCTTGCTTTGTTGCACTAGATACATTCTTTCCAACCTTCACCGCTTCAGATGAAGCGGGTGCAGTTATTGATTTGGAAGAACTGATCCTTCCAGAAGCAAGTCGAGCAGGAAGAGATTTTCGTAGTGGCTTCTTTTGATGGACAGGAGTGATTCCTTTAGTAGGGTTAATATGAGGCACTTTGTCATCCAAACTCAAACGACCTTGAAGAGAACTGCTACTAGTGTTTCCATCTGACTCTGAATTGGTTGAACTCTTCTTACGACCAAGCTTCGGAGATTTAGGTCTTGTAGTTGGTATCTACATTAATAAGGTCAAAGGCTAAAAAAGTCAACTTCTAAATGACAAGACCAATCTTTCTCACTCAAACAAAATCAAGTAACGGCCCAGATACCAGTAGAAAAAAATTCAAAAAATGAATAACACTACCCTTGCTTGCAATCACATGCTAATGAAAGGAAGGCAAACTCAATTCAATGGTGACAGATATCTGGGGTTTTGACATCACTTTATAATTAAAAAAAATAAGAGAACCTTTCAAATACCTATGCAACATTAGATATTCATTGATAGAAAGAAAATATGAGAAGAACTTGCACAACACCGTAAGATATTTGAGGTCAACAAATTGAGCACTCACACAGCCCTACTTAAGCATAGAGCGTTTGTTTAAAAATTAAAATATTGAGCAAGTTAAGTCACTTCAGTTAGAAAAGCAGAAGTATATACCAGATCTCCATACTGAGCTAGCAACATCATTTTCATAAATAAATGAAAATTTTCTCTATTTTATATCCAGTACACCTTCAATTAATGCAATAGGAAAAAAAAATACGCCACACCTATGGGAGTAGTAAACAAGTGAATTTATATAAAGTGACTCAAGCTCAAACATTTTGTAGTCACAGGGTATATAATAACAAGAGAAAGTATTAATAACACAGACAATAACTGATGGAGAGAAGTAAGAACGGTGAGAAGAAAGCTTCCATCAGCAAAATAGAGCTCTGTACAAACTGTTTTCAGATTATTGTTTTTCTGAAGCCATAAGCAATATGGGAGTGTATTGTGCATTGACATAGCACAGCAAACCCTTACAGGAGAAAGTATTAATAACACAGACAATAACTGATGGAGAGAAGTGAGAAGAAAGCTTCCATCAGCAAAAAAGAGCTCCGTAAAAACTGTTTTCAGATGATTTTTTTCTGAAGCTATAAGCAATAAGGGAGAGTGTGTTGTTCATTGACATAGCACAGCAAACCCTTACAAATGCATATACTGCACATTGATTCAAAGGAGAATGAAGTCTTCTTAAAAAAAGTAAGCACAAACTGCAGACACATTCAATGCTATAGCAATCAAATGGAGTGCATGTGTGCAATCGAACGCGCGCACACAGAGTGAGAGAGAACACTTTACCTTCTTTAGCTCCATCTTAGGCGGAGGAGGCTCCTGATAGAAAGTTGGCATAGGAGTTGCTTTAAATGTTAGACTCTTCCTAAGCATCTTAATCTCAGCTTCGTGAGTCTCCTATAAAAGCAGTAAAAGATTGAAGTGATTAAAAGTGAAAATCTAAAACATGTATACATTTAGCCCAGATAAAAAAATCTCACCTTGGATTTTGCTTGCAAGTTACTCTTTTCCACCTCCTTTGCATGAATCTTTTCCTCAATTTTATTGTAGAACTGCTTAGTGAGATATCAATTTTTTTTGTTAGCTACGAGATTATTAAAACTAAACCTGGACACTGACATAGTACATTCAAAAGAAGTATTAACTATTTACCTCTTTTCTTCTTTCAGCTCTTTCACCACACCTGAAACTGAATCCATAATTTGGAAGTGTACCTACCTTGCGAGGTTTGCCATCTTCTGCATTGGTGCTTCTAAGAGGATTAAGGATAAACCGCAATGATATAAAGCATCACACTCAATATTTAATTAAATATAAAGAAATCTGCAGCAATTCCCCATTATGAAAAGGATACGAAGAAGATTCTGCTTCTCCTTGAGCTTTATCAAAGGGTCCTTTTTTCAATGATTTTAGTTTTGTCTTCTCCCTGTACCCAACAAATCACAGTCAACCCATCAGATAATAACAATAATCAATTCTTTGTGTATTTTAATGATGAAACATTCCCAAATAAATTTAAGCACATTACATACGTAGCTACTTCAGAAGATGCTGCATCAGACTTTGAAGGGTGCTGCTGTGAGAAATAAAGTTCAGAAACTATCAGGGAATACCAAAATTACAATATTTATCACCAAAAATATAAAAAGATGAAAGAAGAAACAAAAAGAAAGCACAATTATCAGAGTTCCCAAGTAAACATCTGGGAAAGCAAACAAATGTAACAACAGAGTTACCTTGGACAACTGAGTCGGACGGTCATTCAATGATCTGCTTTTAGCAGGCGGTCTTGGGCGAGAGTCTAAAGCTGGTGTACCATTTGAAACAGCAGATGGTGCCTCTTTATCCTTTCCATTTTTGCTCTTTTTAACCAAACTTGCTTGAGCACCACTGGAAGTTGGGACCTTTGCATACTTATTCTTAACAGGATCCTTCCTTGCTTTTAATTTCCCTGTTTGGCCAGTGATCTTCACTTCCTTTTCCTAGAATTGACTAAATAAATGAGACCCAAAACAAAATAACTATATTGATGGAACCAATTCAAAGTAATAAACCCTATTACCTTAGAAAGTGTCACATTGTTGCCATCCATATTGTTGTCATTTGATTCTTTGATTTCTACCACAGATGAGTTCTCAGTTGCAGCGCCATCAGTCTGGTTGAAATTTTCAAAATTTCCATTCGGAGCTACAGTTTCTGCACTTTCATTAACACTGAGACCCAAATCATTTGAAACAATACTATCCTCTCCGGAATTAGAAGGCTTCTGGTGAACACCATTTTGGTGGACCACTTCAAGCCCATCGTCAGCAGGCGAAACGTTACTTGGATCCATCATTCACACTAAGCTAAAAGTTACATAGAAACAATGAACTGCAGCTTAGAGATGACTAAATACAAGAAAACCACCAGAAGCAAATTATCGTCGTTACATAGAAATATAATTTTATGTTCCATTGGCTATTAGCCAGGAGCCAAGAGGCGAAGGCAATTTCGAAAGGCGTTTAGACAAATTCTCAAATTTCTTACTTTTCCACTATCAAAATAACAATCAGATATTACAGTCAACCATAAAACAGAATTCATCAAGCAGCCTTTAGTTTTGGTATAATGGCAACTTACCACCTTGAAGAAGAAAGATAGGAGTGAGATAACACAGAATAGAAGACCTGTCAAAATTGTGTCGCAAGTTATTATTTACCAATCAAAGGGGAAAATCGACACAATACAATTATAGCAATTCAGATTTCAAAAGTCTCAATTTTCTTTTTTCAAATCGTTCGGTGAGAAAGTTTAACTTCAGTTTACACGAACATTTTCATTTTTAACATAAAATATGACAATAAAAATACCGATTTACAAATATATCGTTTTACGACAAACAACTATTTACGACAAAAACACGACAATGAGAATGCGGATCGACAGGCACGATATGATAGTGCGTGTCGACACACTAGTGATAAGAATATAACAACGCTGATCAATTTCATTGTATAATCCACGGTTTTAAATTGCGGATTTGGCCGTGGAAAAAATGCATCCCCAATTGTGATTGCATTGCAGTTGCAGAGACTTCAAAAACAATAATACCGCAGCCACAATTGCGGCTACAAATTTCAATTTAAAACTATGGTTATATCAACATTCAATAATCTAATTTCGTCTAGGATGCCACGTGGATCGAGTAAAAATGCATTCATCGAAATTGCGGCCGCGGTTTGACCACGAAAAACCGCGACATCGTGGCAACAATTGTGGTTGCGGAGCACAATTTAGAACCTCAAGAGTTCAAATTATTGAAAGTGTGAGACTCCGATTGACTTGCTTCTGCTACATTATTTACTTGGTTTGAAACTAATATGATATGAGTGATGATAATAAATCAGCTACGAACCCAAAACCCTCATTTCTTATTGAACAAAAAACTAATGCGACGAAATAACCCCAATGAAGAAGCAGCATAGTTCCGTGTTAGTGACATAAGCAGTAGTAATAATGATAATGATAATAATAATAATAGTAAAGGAGTATGATGTTACTTAATTAAGTGGGAAAAATGAGAATGAAAATGGAAATGGAATTGGAGTAGATGGTTTTGACAGTGGTGAGAGAGAGTTAGTTACCTGGGTAAAAGGGAGGGAGGGAAGGGTGGGAGTCAAAAAGGAATCATGGTTAGGGGGAATGGAATGAAGAGTGGGAAAGTGGACAGAACGGAGAGATCTGACTCACGATCGGAAGATCCGTAAGGTGGAAACTGTAGACGTTGCTGAATGATGATGATGATGATGATGATGATGATTTATCCTTTTTTTTATATAGTATTCAATAATAATTAAATAATTTAAATATTTAAATAAAAGATAGTAGAGTGTGAGGTGAAGAGAGAGAAGATTGATTGATACTCCCTCCGATCCTATTTATAAGACTCTTTTGTGGTTTTTCATTCTCACAAAGGAAGGTGGATAAATTTGTTAGTGGCATTGGAAATGTAAAATTTTGCTATACTTTTTCAAAACTACCCCTATGATTATGACAAATGCTAATAAGTGCCCTTGATGCATTAACCATTGAAAAATGTATTATTTTAGATTCTCGAGACACTGAGTAATGTGCACTTATGATTAATTTTCTAAGTTTAGAAACCTTAACAAGTGCCCTTAGGGCACTCATTAGCAAGACCCTATGATTATTATTGGAACTCTAAAAAGTGTGACTTTATAGGTGTGTTTGTGAAAAAAAGTAATTAAGTGCTATTTAAAATTGAAAAAAGATCTTATAAATAGGACCAAAACAAAAACATCAACATGGTCTTATAAATAGAATCAAAGGGAATATTTGATTTATTATTAATTATTAATTATAAATAAATAAATAAATTATTATAAGTATTATTCCCTCTGTTACTTATTATATGTCATGGAGAGATTTTTTGTTTTTTTTTATTTGTCGTATCGAGAATTATTTTAAGAGTGTAATAAATATTTTTTCTATGTTCTAAAAATCTAAGTAATGATTAAATTTCTTAAAAAATGTATTATTTGAAATATGATAGATAAATAACAATAACGGAAAATACTAGATTTCGTAAAAGTGTGATGTTTGAAATATAATTGAGGAGGAGGAGGAGCGGTTTTCAAATCCAGTTCAAGGTGAGGTCGCTCTCGTTCTCTCTCTCAGCATAAACAGCGAGTGATTGAGGGAATGGGGGGTCGGTCATCACAGTCATACAGGAAAAGTCAGGGTCAGAAATGTAGTACGGTTTTTACGGTTTCCACACGAGAATTCGCACGGCACGGTTAATTATCCACTTGATTTAGGAGTTAAAAACATTCAAAGTTATTCGCGTCAAGAAAAGTGAATAAATTTGTTAATGATATTGGAAATGTGAAAATTTGGTATACTTTTTCAAAATTACTTCTATAATTATTATTAGAACTCTAAAAAATATTGACTTAATATGAGTGTTTGTGGAAATAAGTAATTAAATGCTATTGAAAATTGAAAAGAGGTCTTATAAATATGACCAAAATAAAAACTCCAAAAGGATCTTATAAATAGGACTGAAGGAAGTAAGACATTCACTAATATAAGCAAAAATTAATAATATAAGCAAAAATTAACTAACTTTCTATTCTCAATACAATCATTTCTTTTCTAAAATATCCTCATAATGTGGTTAAGTCATTTAATTTTTGTTTCATTCCCAATGTAAACTTATTAAAGTAGTCTGTTTTTTTTTATGAATTTGAGAAAATTAAATACACTCAACTAACCTTCTTACTAAGTGTGAAATTGTTATTTTTGCTTAAAAATAAGACCAGATAAATTAATTCTATAAAATTATCATTATTATTATTTATAATTAATAAATAATTATAAATTATAATTATAATTATAGGTCTCTTGACGCATATCATAGGACATATGTTTAAAAAAACCATATTATCATTATTATTATTACAAACACTCTTTATCTTTTCACTCATATTTCTATTGTGTAGTATGAATCAAATGCTATCTTGCCAATAATTGTTGGCTCAGTTGTTAAATATTAAGTCTGAAGTTGTGAGAGATTTTGGGCTCGAATTCCTCCGACGTGTTGATGGATAATCTATAAGTATCCCTATAAGATCCCGGAGGACCTTAGTGAGCCCCCGGAGCCCAATTCACCTAAACTTTTATTGATAATTTTTTTTTACAATGTTTAGGTTGTCTTTATCTTTTACTAGCGTATCAGAACTGTCTGTCGATCTGCATTCCTATTGTCGTATTCTTGTCGTGAAGAGTAGGGGTGTAATGGTTCGGTCTTTGATAGATATTTGGGACCAGACCAATTAAATTAATATAGTCCGGTCTAGTTCGGTCCAAATAATTTTTTATGTACAAAGACCGGACCGAACCGAACCATTCATAAATGATCCGATCTGATTTATTTAGCACATAGGTAGTCGGCAATAAAAATATTAATTTAATAATATTTGTAACCTTTAAGTTGTAACATAGTATGATATACATACTGAACATGGTATGCGATATGCACCAATAGTAGAAGTCTTCCGTTTAGCTTGAATATAGTATGCAATATTGTAACCTGTTGCTATTAAATACTTCCAATATAGCTCATAATAATATTTTCATATTGGATTACCGGTACTTCATAGTTCATACAACATAGCATTATCCTAAATTATGTCAAAGTGTTAAGTTTTATTGGGTTTTTTGTTTTAGTTTTTAAGTAACCAGTTCGGTCTGGTCTTAATAGTCTAAAAAATAATGAGACCGTCGACTGGACCATATAACAATGGCAAAAAATTTTGAGATCGGATCGGACCACGAGACCAGACCGGACTATATTTTTTGGTCCAGTTCGGTTTGATCCAAGCAGTCTCGTGGTCTGAAACTGGATCACTTATACCTGTAGTAAAGAGTTGTTTTTCATGAAAAAAATCGAATTTTGTAATTTCCCACACACAAAAATATTGCTCCAGTTTTTCATTCACCATTTTTAACTTTCATATAAGTCCTTTTTTTTAAAAAAAATTTTGTCATATGATTAATTTTTGTTGTTAATAGGGGTATAAGTGGAAGTGGCTAACTTACGCCAATTATCACAAACCACCATTTAGTTAAAAAAAACACTCTTTTTGTTTTAAAAAAACACTTTTTTTTTAATTATAGTAATAAATTATGGAAAATGCTAAAGAGTGTCCTTAGGACACTTGTTAAGTAACTAAATGTGGTTAAAAGTTATGGGAAAATGCGCTTTTTTGGATTTTCGAGAAAGTAAATATCTTGGACTTTTGAATTTTTTCCATTATTGGTATCCTTAACAAGTGCCCCGTTAGCAAGACCTATAAATTATAGCAATAGTCTTTCGCATCACAGGGAAAACCATCATCATTCAATTCTTGAAACTTGCCTGTCAACACGCACTTTCATACCAAATCTCATTTCTATTATTGTGTTTTTATCATAATAAATATTCTCATCGGCTCGAATTATAAGCAAAAGAATATAGGTATTTTAGGAAAGTTACATTATGAATGAAACAAAAATTAAATAAGATAACAATTTTTTAGGAATGTTTTAGTAAAGTGGCATTGAGAATGAAATAAAATTTAAAAAAATTGGTTAATTTTTCTTATATTTCAAACCAAGAGATATATATTTTTTGTTGCTTATATTTCAAGTCGGGTTTATATAAATGTGCAATCATTAGTATTATTGAATCTCTATTATCACATATTTTACTTTTTATTTCTTTCTATATCTTAGCTAGGACATGCTTCCATTCTTCAAAAGAATCAAAGGTCATCTTGGATCCTTTTATGGATAAAAGCGTAATATTTAAGGAATAACACATTCAAGTTTTATTTTGACATATGTGTAAAAAAAAAATAAAAGCTTACATAATCTATTATATTTATATAAAAAATTCCTTTTCGAGGCACCACGTTTGTCAGGTTAAGCAATACTCGCATAAGAGCGTTTATAGATAAATAACATTATCTCTAATCAAAATTATATTTGAAATCAAATAAATTATATATATGTGAAATCATTATCATCAATATGAAATCATTATCCTCAGTTTATTTTAAAAAAAAGTAATCATTATCCTAAAAAAGATAAACCCAAAGAGATGAGGCTTCTATTCAAATTTATTTAATCTTATCTGCATGTGAAATCATTATCCTTAATTTCACAAGTTTTCCAAATCATTATGTATAGTATGCAATATGCATTTGATGACTCCTCAACAATATTTTAGCATTTATGGGATTAGGAATTGACTCACAAACTTATTGATATTAAGGTAAACAACAATCTCACAATTATATTTGTCTTCAATTTTTGTATTTTTTCATCGTTATTTAAGTTTTTTTAATTCTAATAATTCGCTCTCATTTTAATTTATATTATTTTATTATTAATTTTATTCTTTAAATACTTGTTTTAATTCAGCAATTAGTGAGTGGAGAAAGACATGTGAAGGAGTTCATCCCCACAACGTAAATAATGTTCAACCAGTATTTTTTTTGTGGTGATTGATTCTTCGATTGCGGTTGACAATAAAGTGCATCAAAATCTAATATTGCATTAATTGCTTCGGGGTGACTAGCATAAACTACTAAGGAAGATTATTATTTACTGTTATCTGCACCAATGACCTCTTTAGTCACGGCAGACAGTGGAAGATGAAGTGTGACAGTGGCCGATATACCCTATCATACCGTTTCATTTTCTTGAGAGATTCAAGTTTTAATTTAAGAAGACTTCATTTATAATAATAGGATTTGATTTATTATATTGCGACAATATAATAATAGGAGTTGATTTTTTTTTTTATAATATATTTTGTCTATTGTAATAGATAAAAATCATCCTATATAAAAAAGATTTGATTTTATGTTTGACGTAAATATTTTTTTGTTTTTGGTTTTTTATTGTGACAAGAGAATTAAAACTATTAATAACAAACCAAATATAATCATCCTATATAATAATAGAATTTGATTTTCCTTCTATAATATATTTTGTCTATTGTAATAGATAAAAATAATCCTATATAAAAATAGAATTTGATTTTATGCTTGATGTAAATATTTTTTGTTTTTTTTATTGTACCAAGAAAATTAAAACTATTAATAACAAACCAAATTTTTTAACAATATTATCTTTCTATCTTTTTTCTATGTATGATATGAACCATTAGTTCGAGATCAATTAATAATTTTAAAAATCAATTGCAAAAAAAAAACTAAAAAATTATATACTTATATAAAAAAATCTCTTTTCGAGGCACCACGTTTGTCCGCTTAAGTAATACTCGCACCATAACGTTTATAAGTAAATAGCATTATCTCTAATTAAAATTATAATTTGAAATTAAATAAATTACCTATATGTGAAATCATTATCCTTAGTTTGTTTAAAAAAAAGTAATCATTATCTTCAAAAAGATAAACCCAAAGAGATTAAACTTCTATTCAAATTATTTAATCTTATCTGCATGTGAAATCATTATCCTTAATTTCACAAGTTTTCCAAATCATTATGTATAGTATGCAATATGCATTTGATGACTCCTCAACAATATTTTAGCATTTATGCGATTAGGAATTGACTCACAAACTTATTGATATTAAGGTAAACAACAATCTCAGAATTATATTTGTCTTCAATTTTTGTATTTTTTCATCGTTATTTAAGTTTTTTTAATTCTAATAATTCGCTATCATTTTAATTTATATTATTTGATTATTAAGTTTATTCTTTAAATACTTGTTTTAATTCAACAATTAGGGAGTGAAAAAAGACATGCGAAGGAGTTCATCCCGACAAAGTAAATAATGCTCAACCAATATTCTTTTTTTCTTGTAGTGATTGATTCTTCAATTGCGGGTGACAATAGAGTGCATCAAAATCTAATATTGCATTAATTGTTTCAGGGTGACTATCATAAACTACTGAAGAAGATGATTATTTATTGTTATCTTCACAAATGACCTCTTTAATCACGCTGACAGTGGAAGATGGAGTGTGACGGTGGCCGATATACCCAATCATACCGTTTCATTTTCTTGAGAGATTCAAGTTTTAATTCAAGAAGACTTCATTTATAATAATAGGATTTGATTTATTATATTGCGACAATATAATAATAGGAGTTGATTTTTTTCTATAATATATTTTGTCTATTGTAATAGATAAAAATCATCCTCTATAAAAAAAGATTTGATTTTATGTATGACGTAAATATTTTTTTGTTTTTGGTTTTTTATTGTGACAAAAGAATTAAAACTATTAATTAATAACAAACCAAATGTAATCATTCTATATAATAATAAAATTTATTTTTCCTTCTATAATATATTTTGTCTATTGTAATAGATAAAAATCATCCTATATAACAATAGGATTTGATTTTATGCTTGATGCAAATATTTTTGTTTTTTGTTTTTTATTGTGACAAGAAAATTAAAACTATTAACCAATTTTTTTAACAATATTATCTTTCTATTTTTTTCCATATATGATATGGACCATTAGTCCGAGATCAATTAATAATTTTAAAAATCATGCAAAAAAAAACTAAAAATTATGTTGATAAACTAAATTTACGCTTAGTCACTTACACTGCTACTAAGATTTATATTCTCCATATTTATAAAGGTAAGATAGGTATTACTACTTATTATGTAGAAATGTGAGTATATATATAAATTCCAATAAAACTTTATTTTTCTACCATATTCTTACATTATCCCACTACTGTTTAGGCATATAGAGATTACGGCTTATTTAAAAGAATTAAACTAATAGCTCATCTTCTTTGTTGTTGCCATATGTCTGCATTTTTTAATATTAAGATATGAAAAGTATTAAAAAAGAAAAAATAAAGAAAATAAAGATTAAGATCCAATAAGATAAAGATAATCATAAAAAATAATAAAAATATTTAGCTTGAGATAAGATAAAGATTTTTAGGATTCAATCTTATTATTGACTTAAGATAAGATAATTGATTAAAAAGATAAAATATTTAACTATGATTAATAACAACATATATGATAATCATATTTAAAAAAAATACTAATTGCAAAAAAAAAACTACTTCATTCATCACATCAATATAAAAAAGATCATGTTCAATTCTAATTTAATATTTATTTATTATCATAATAAATTTGATAATCATATATAAAAATATTAATTTATCCATAAAATAAATAATGAATATCTCATATAAAAAGTGTTATATTTTTTTATTCATATGAGGAAGTACAAAATTTATCAACAAGATCATTTAGATTAATTTTTTAATGTATAGAGTTTGGTTTGAATTCCTACCTTTTTATATAATTATTTTTTGTTGTTGTTTAATAATAATCTTTATTTTCTAATAAAAATAATAATAATTTTTAATTTAAAATATTTAATATAAAAATTTAAAATATTAATAACCCGTGTATTGCATGGAATAAGAGCTAGTATGAAATATTTTTCTAGCACTTTTAGGTTGCCTTTAACTTTTATTTATACATCATAGGCAAAACAAGTTATTCAATTCTTGAAATATTGTGTAACCCCTCTTTTTTTAATATGTCGTCAGAGTGATTGCTATGCTTACTTGCTTGTTATTTTATTCAATTCTTGACTCATACTCTTGCCTCTCACTCCACTAGTTCATGACTAATCAATGGCGGATCGGCACATGCAATTCTTAAATCCATACAATCGGCTCACGCATCACTCAATGTTTTCTCAAATCTGTTGGAAAAATATGGAGAATATACATTAAAAAATACATAAAGTAATAACATGATCTGAGGTGTATCGGAGACACTGTTTTTAAGAATCTATTCATGACGATTTCCCAAGATTCAGCAGACCTTTCTGACATAAGTCAGGAATAGAACTAGCAGTATATTGTTTAATGATGTAACCCAGTATATTTGATCAAAGAACAAAAAATTCAACACATAAAATTTGAATTTTGTGATGAGAATATGTATAGCGGTAAGCCACAGAGAAGATTGTCATATCAACTTCCTTTTAACATATAAGAGACGTAAAAGTCATATCATTGGCAATAGAGGGTTGGATTTCAAAATAAACTTTGTACCAACACGATGGTTCAAAATCATAACTGCATATTTCAAATAATAATAATATTATTTCAAATAAATATTTATAATAATAAATTAAATATAAGCAATATATTTTTGAAATAAAATAATAATAAAATAACAAATTTTACAACAAGATCACGCTTCTCAATCCCTTCACATATCACCCCTCAACCACGGCGGAGGAGAAAGGATTGCCTTTGATGGAGGTGGAGGTGTGGTGTGATCGCATTGGTGGAGGTGTGCTATGGTGTAATAGCCGTTAGAGGGAAGAAGAGAGGTGTGGTATGGTGTGGTATGCTATGGTGTGATATGGTGTCTTGTCCTCTGTTTTGTTTCTACTAATTGGAAAAGAAAATACTCCTTCACTACTATTTATAAGATTCATTTTCAATTTTTAATAATATTTAATTACTTTTTTCTACTAATATTTCTATAAAGTCAACACTTTTTAGAATCGCAATAATAATTATATGGGTAGTTTTGAAAAGGTATATCAAATTTTCACATTTCCAATGCCACTAACAAATTTATCCACTTTCCTTTGTGGGAGTGAAAAACCCCAAAAAAGTCTTATAAATAGGACCGGAGGAAGTAACAATGAAAAATAAAAAAAATGTATGTTTTGTTGTTGGATGGATTCGAAAAAGGATCCAAAGGGCAAAAGCTCCATGTTTTTTTAATGACATTAATTACTTCTTTTTCACAAACATTTTTATCTACTCAACACTTTTTAAATTTCCAAAAATAATTATAAGAATATATTTGAAAAAGTATATCAAATATTTACATTTCTAATATCGCTAAAAAACTTTTTTAAAGGGTGTAAAAACTGATAAAAAGATTTATTACCTTCGCCCCTAAATATAAAACTCTTTTAACACTTTTATTTTGTTTCTATTGATAAGACCATTACCAATTTTCAATGATCGTTAATTACTTTTTTCGACAAACACTTCTATTTATTTAAATTTTTTAGATTCCCAATAATATTAATAATAGTAATTTTGAAAATACATATTAAATATTCACATTTCTAATACTAATAACTACTCCCTCCTTTTCATGTAATTATTATTTGAAAAAAATTAAAAAAAATAAATATTTTTTATAATAATTTTTTGTTGTTCTTTAATAATAATCTTTACTTTATAATAAAAATAATGATAATTTTTAATTTAAAATATTTAATATAAAAAATTAAAATATTAAGAACTCGTGTATTGCACGAGATAAGAGCTAATATGAAATATTTTTCTAGCACTTTTAGGTTGCCTTTAACTTTTATTTATACATCATAGGCAAAACAAGTTATTCAATTCTTGAAATATTGTGTAACCCCTCCTTTTTTTAATATGTCATCAAAGTGATTGCTATGCTTATTTGCTTGTCATTTTATTCAATTCTTGACTCACACTCTTGCCTCTCACTCCACTAGTTCATGACTAATCAATGGCGGATCGGCACATGCAATTCTTAAATCCATGCAATCGACTCACACATCACTCAATCTATTGTCAGGTCGGTTGGAAAAATACGGAGAATATACACTAAAAAAATACATAAAGTAATAACATGATCTGAGGTGTGTCGGAGACATTGTCTTTAAGAATCTATTCGCGTACCGCGATGATTCCCCAAGATTCAGCAGATCCTTCTGACATAAGTCAGGAACAGAACTAACAATATATTATTTAATGATGTAACCCAAGATATTTGATCAAAGAACAAAAAATCAACACATAAAATTTGAATTTTGTGATGAGTATATGTATAGCAGTAGGTGTGCGTAAACAACAGAGAAGAATAGTTTTTTTTCACTGCTATATCAACTTCCTTTTAACATAAAGTCACATCATTGGCAATAGAGGGTGCATCTATATAAAAGTACTATTTAAAACTTTGCAATGATTAAAAACACCTTTTCATGTTTGCAACTACCCTTTCACTTGCACTGATTGGATTTCAAAATAAACTCTGTACCAATACGATGGTTCAAAATCATAACTGCATATTTTAAATAATAATAATATTATTTCAAATAAATATTTATTTATACTATCTATACTATTATATAAAGCAAACATAGTTAAAATGTACGTAATTTTGTTATGTCCCAAAATACCCTTTTCATAATACTAATTTACCATAATCTGCACACATAACTGTCAATGAAAAGAAACTGTCGTGCAGTTACTAATTTGCCATACACTTTAAGTAATTGTGTAAATATGATGGGAATGAGCGATTCAGACTTTGGAATCTGGAACTTAGCAAATTTGAGATTAGAGGACAGAGGATACAGATCCCACGCTGGAAACTGTCAATGAAGTGGTTTTCCATGTGGTTTTTGTTTTTGGCTGAGCACTTCCTCAATTCCTCCTAATTCTCAGAACTACTTACTGCGTCTACCGCACTGTTTGATTTTTTCCTCTCCTTCTTCATTCACTTTCTCTATATGACAAGATAATGGGTTTTTGTTTTTGTCAAAAAATTTTACGTTTGTGTACTCTCTGTATATTAAGATGTGTGTTAATTTCTGCTGATGTGTTACTCTCTGCTGATGTTTTTAGTAGGAGTTTGAACCGCTATTAAGAATTGTTTTGAAGCAGTTTCAACACAACAAGTACTACAACCTCTTCTCTTCTCATCACTTTTCTTATGTTCTCTCCAATTTTTTTCTTTCATTGGCCTCACTCACGAATCATGTTTACAATAACCAAAAAGATAGAGATAGAGCAGTTTATTTTAACAGAAGTTATTCTTTGGATAATAAAAAAAAAATTGTTTGGAGGTGTGATACACTACCTTTATCTTTTTCTATTTGTTCTTTTATGTTTCTATGTCAATTTTTTTTATCAGGTTCTATACTTCTATGCGCTTACCTTTAAAATTGCAATTGTAACCATGTGTTATGCTTTTTGTTTTCTCAGGAAAAAATGATGGTTCAAACTATCTTTTTACAGTAGAAAGATAAAAATACCCATTGTAGAAAACAAAAAACTATGAGGAGAAGGTATGCCACAATCTTTCTGCATAATACACGTACTGTAATTATGTATGTCTCGTTGTATTTGCTTTTGTTTTGAGAAGCTAATTTATTCTTAGTTTGTTATTTGTTATTGTCTTTAGTGTGGATGATTGGGAAAAAGATATTCCAAAGAGGTGAAAAGCACTCAAAACCGCAAAGATTCTACATGTTTAAAGTTGTAAAGAGATACTGACTATAGGTGGAGGAATATAAAAGCATATTTTTTTAACTTAAGATCAAAGTTGATCTCACCAAAATATAGTTAAAAAATAATTTTAAACACAAAGAAATTAGATGATGATTATGCACCATTCCACCACATCGTTACAGAGATTAAATTCCTTAATTGAATCATCTTTCTCATCACATTTAATTTTGTGTGGATAGATTGTGTGCCTGTCCACCCAAATTCATTTATGGCAAATTCATTTTCGGTTATGTTCTTTTTATTTGCATCAAAAGACTTATGATATGTCTTTTTGATAAGCTTTATGTTCTTTTTATTTGTTTCAAAGACATTTGATATGTCTTTCTGATAAGCTTTTTATTTAGTTAATAGGATTTTATTTATTTTAAATTTTAGGTACTAATACATGAAATTCATGATGAAGGAATTGATGGAGTTGTCGAAGGGATCTCCTCATATTTGTATAACAAAAGGAGTTACATCCCCTAATTCGGGTTTTCATTGCTATCTCTCAAGTAGCATTACACATTTTCATGGTTTTGGAAAGCAGGGTCAGGAATCGATTCGGAATTGGGCTCCGGTTGGTTTAGTACAAGAAAATGTGCCCACCGTCTCATAGAACCATAACACTTTCATGATCTGAGGATAAAACCATAAACTTAACGTCCCTAATGAAATGATTATAAAATTTTGTGAAGTGGTGCTACTGCATTAATTCACAATTGACAAAGATTAAATTTGCATATTATGCAAACTAAAAGCTATTAGTCTAAATAAATTTTTTACATTCTCTTAAATGATTCTGAATAGATCAGGTATGACAATTCCAGTCTTCAATATTGATCATTTGTCCAAATGATTTCTTTCTTATGCTACTGTCTTTTGCTCTTCTTCAATATAAAACATGACGTAAGGAATGTTGATTTAAAAATATAATATTTTATGATAAAACATTTTTTGTTTTGCTTTATGTTGTAATTTGTTTGTTTCTTCATCCCAATGTAATTTGTTTATTAAATATGGGTTTCAAGAATTTTTTTTTAATTTAATTTGTAGGTCTTTATGTTGTAAATGTGATAACTTTTCTTTGTGATTTGAAAAGGGCAGAGCAGAGGTGACATGAGAGGATCAGCATAACATCAAAATCCTTAAACAAAATCGCTAAGGTATTTTCTTTTTACAACTAATTTTTCTTCTTGAAATTAAACAAAATCCTTTGCTTCTTCTCTAATGTATAAAACATTTTTTTTCTTTATGTTGTAATTTGTTTGTTTCTTCATTTCATAATTTGTTTATTAAATATGGGTTTCAAGAATTCTTTTTTTTTTTTTAAATTTAATTTGTTGGTCTTTATGTTGTAAATGTGATATCTTTTCTTTGTGATTTGAAAAGGGCGGAGCTCTGCGCCATATTGATTTCTATTTTTACTTCTTATTTTTCTTCTTGAAATTAAACAAAAGTCTTTCTCAACGTCATATATATTTCTATTTGGAGGAGAGGATCTTCATGGAGACATTGAAGAGGAAATTTTCGACTGTATATTCACACGCATGCATTAAAAAAAGTGGTTGATTTTCAATTTGTGTTCATAAATTGCACTCCTCATCTATTATGATTACTATCTTTCTATACTATTCAATTATTAGACTTTAATTTTATGTGCAATACCCAAATTCTCAATAGTACTGGTTTAGGTTGTGCAAAATTGCATACTTAGAAAAAAATTACGTATAAAAAATATTGATAAAGTTGTTCCAAAATATATATATATATATATAAAATAATGATATCGTTTTTCTAATAGCAAACCGTATCAAAAAATAATGACATGGTTTTTATAAAAACATAAGATAATCGTAAATTTCAAAAAAAAAAAAAAGATATAGTTGTTATAAAAAGAATTTGTAAAAAAATATATCAAAAAAATAACCATAACTTTGATAATTATATTTATTTATTTTTTAACATCATCCCGTATCTAAAAATGATAAGTTTAATTGAGAAATATTGTTTAAAAAAAAAGATAACCATAACTTTAGTGGTTATAATTGGTTTTTTTAACCTCATCTTTTAGGGTTGAGGATAAGAATCTAGAAAGTATAAGTTTTAATAAAATAACAATAACTTTGGGAGTTATAATTGATTTTTTTAACCTCATTTCTTATAATTGGTTTTTTTAACCTCATCATTTCTTAGGGTTGAGGATTAAAATTTAAAAAGTATAAGTTTTATTGGGAAATATCATCTTAAAAAATTTAAAGATATTTATTGTTTTAGTAAAACTTATCCCTTTATGGGTTCTCACTTTGACCTTCACTCGAAATTCTTAACGATGAATGAGACATTCATTTAAATTTTTTGATTAAATGGTTTCTTCTTTGATATTTGGAGTTTTTTTTTGTCCAAAATACAAAGTAATGATATATCTATTACAATTTATGAAAACTTTACTACGTGAAAGTAATGAGTTTTTTTGTTAAATCAAAGATTAACAAAATAACAATGCATGTATAATTTTTTTGAAATTTATGGATCCATATTTTGGAACATGACAACTAAGAAAGCATACAATTCTTAATAATAATTTACATGAAAATAAACCTTTTTAACATATAAATAATATTCAACTCTTTATGACAAAAACACGACAATGGAAATGTGGGACGACAGGCACGGGAGTGCCTGTCGGCAAGCTAGTAATAATAAATTAAATATAAGCAATATATTTTTGAAATAAAATAATATTAAAATAACAAATTTTACAACAAAAACACGCTTCTCAATCCCTTTACATATCACCCCTCAACCACGGCGGAGGAGAAAGGATTGCCTTTGATGGAGGTGGAGATGTGGTGTGATCGTCATTGGCGGAGGTGTGCTATGGTGTAATAACCGTTAGAGGGAAGAAGAGAGGTGTGGTATGCTATGGTGTGATATGGTGTCTTGTCCTCTGTTTTGTTTCTACTAATTGGAAAAGAAAATACTCCTTCACTACTATATATAAGACTCATTTTCAATTTTTAATAATATTTAATTACTTTTTTCCACTAATATCTTTGTAAAGTCAACACTTTTAGAGTTGCAATAATAATTATATGGGTAGTTTTGAAAAGATATATCAAATTTTCACATTTCCAATGTCACTAACAGATTTATCCACTTTCCTTTGTGGGAGTGAAAAACCCCAAAAAAATCTTATAAATAGGACAGGAGGATGTAACAATGAAAAAATAAAAAAAAAATGTATGTTTTGTTGTTGGATGGATTCGAAAAAGGATCCAAAGGGCATAAGCTCCATGTTTTTTCAATGACATTAATTACTTCTTTTTCACAAACATTCTTATCCACTTAACACTTTTTAAATTTCCAAAAATAATTATTAGAATATATTTGAAAGAGTATATCAAATATTTACATTTCGTCCGCTTAAGACAGCTCAGTTGGTGGCTGCAGGGACACTTAGGATTTCCCCCTCCCCCAGGTCATGGGTTCTAGTCTCAGACCTCCCATGTAAACAAAAAAAAAAAATATTTACATTTCTAATATCGCTAAAAAACTTTTTTAAAGGGTGTAAAAACTGATAAAAAGATTTACTACCTTCGTCCCTAAATATAAAACTCTTTTAACACTTTTATTTTGTTCCTATTTATAAGACCCTTACCAATTTTCAATGATCATTAATTACTTTTTTTCGACAAACACTCCTATTTATTTAAATTTTTTAGATTCTCAATAATATTAATAAGATTAATTTTGAAAATACATATCAAATATTCACATTTTTAATACTATTAACTACTCCCTCCTTTTTATACGTAGTGTGTTTTAAGGTTATGCACTGGTTTTAAGAAATTGATAAATGATGTAAGGATTTATTATATTTTGACTATAATGCCCTTATATAATCATTATTGAAGAGAGAGAAAAATATTGGAAGTGAAAAAAGAGTATAATAAATAGGGGTGTGTTTGAAAAAATAGCATTAATTATATATTTGATTTATAAAAGAACAAGACTTATAAAACATGGTATAAATGTTAAAACAACCTTGCATACGAATTGAAGAGAGTAAATTAACAACTTTTTAAATATACATGAAATTTGGGAAATAACGCTCATAATACAACCGATAAAAGCAGGTCCAATCAATAAATTGTTAGAAGCATCTACACGTGTTATCCCCACCATGGCTCACTTCCACCAGTTTTTATTAGAGGTGCTAAAGATTGCACATGTCCTAATCATGTTCATCCAAAGTCTAGGAGTATTAAATTTTATCTTTATTTTTAAGTATTTATATTTAACTTTTTAATATAAAAAAACACTTTATAATTTTTTTATCCTTGATTTTTAGCTAAGTTGAGTAGATCCTGTTCTTCTTTTAACACATCACTTATTACATTTCTCACTTTTTTCCCTATATCTCACTTCTTCTTCTTCTTCTTTTTTTTTTTTTTAATATCTCACTAATAACTTCCAAACCTAAAAACAAGGTGTAACAAAATCATTTTTTTTATTAATAAATATCTCTTTCATTTTTATTACAAGGCACAAACTAAAACATGTTCAAGCAAAACTTCATCGGGTACATTAGGTAATATAATACGATATCAAATGAGAGAGATCTTTTTCGAACTACTATAAATCCATAAAAATCGTCTAGATTAGTTAGTAATAGATCATATGCAAGAATCAAGTATTTATATGGATGCGAACTAAGTTAGGAAATGTACTATAATGAATATAACTTACCTCAAATAAGTGATATATATCACATCTATATATCAATAGCATGGAATTCTGGCAAGTGCCTTTCCCTATCTTTTGCCAATGTGCTGGTTATTTAGGCAATTTAAGTGTGTATAGTCCTATGCTTTAGCTTGCCTATCACTAGTTGTTTTTAGTTTTGGGAAGTCTTATCCCTTGTTTGTGGGATGGACGGACCCCTAATAATTTATCCAAGATTTTACCTGAAGAATCGCACCTCGTACTCATAAAGTATTAATCGGAAACAAAATGTTTTAGTGGTCAATTTTATTGGATACTTTATAATTTTTATATTTTTTTTTGTTCTTTTACATTTAATGTTTTGATTATTTTTATTTTTATTGTTGTTATTATTGAAGAAAAAAAGAGAAAAGTTACAATGTAGTACTAATAGTAGTTTTTAAAAAAAAAATGAAAAAAAGTTAATTAAACTTGATTAACCTATTGGCTATAAAATTCAATTGTAAAAGTCTTATAATAAAAACAAAAATATTATGCCAGTTTAATTTTTTTTTTTGGAAAAAAAATTAGACGAGGTTATATCTCAAAAGATCATTTGGATTCAAATGCATCTCGCATTTGAATGTTTTATCTATATTTACAAAAATTATATATTCTATCGTAACTCTAGAGTTAATGCATATAAAAATGTATCGATGTAAATTAATTCATTTGACATTAAAATTTATGCTTCATTTAAATAATTACCTCCTTGTGATAATAAAAAAAATGGTAAGACAAAAAATAAAAAATGGAACATTTTTTAATAGTATTATTTTTTTACTATTGTTAGAAAGCGTGTGGTTCAGTGGTAGAGATTGATCCACGCTTAAACAAGGTCAGGTGTTCGAATCCTGCCTTGTGCATGCAGCAGCGTTAAATTTCTGGGCCAGCTGTCCCACCCATTAAAGGTGCCTACAAACCAGCGAGGAGATTAGTCACTGCGATCTGCGGTGGACACTCCGGTCATGGAAAAAAAAAACAAAAGAAAATCTGTGTGATGAGAGAGAAAACATTATCCAAAATTTGAAATATTGTTTCCTCAAAAAAACAAGAAGATGGGTCATGTTTATTCGTGGTTAAGTTAAGTTGAGAGGGAATCTAGCTTTTGGTGCCTACTCACAAGTCACAACACGCCTCATCTCGCCTTTCTCCTTTTTCTTTATCCAAAACCCAAAACTTTGAATTAACGTCTTATTCATTATTCATTATTATAAGCGGCTCAAGTTACGCTTCAATTTCAAATCAATTACTTATATTCGTTCTTCTTCTTGGTATTTTTTTTTTCTGTTTTATTTTCTTGTTTTAGTTTCTCTATCTATCTATCTATCTATCTCTTGTGAATGAATTAAAACGATGGTCGTTTTGGCGGCGTGGTCGAAGAACCTTTGGGTGCGATTGCTATTAACCCCTTCTTCTATCGGAGATTAACCAAACGTATTGCTCTCCTTACTTCTTCATCATGGCTTTTTCTGCATCTCTTCGTTCCCCATCCTCCTCTCAGGTACCTTTTCTTTATTTGCTAATTGCTTCGATGTATTTCTGTTTTATCTATAATTTTTTTTAAATACATACTCTGAATATATGAGCGATTGGTTTAGGTGTAATAATAAGAGTTTTGATTTGATTTAGTCTTAATTTAGTTAGATTTGATATACTCCATCCATACTTATTATAGGCACCATTTTGGTAGAATTGTGTCACTTTTAATAAGTCGTTTTAGAATATAAGGCCCTCCGGTCCATATTAAAATGGTGCTTATATTTTGGACTGGAGGGAGGGAGTAGTATTAAAGAATTTATTCCAAATATACCCTTCATAATTGCATAGGGGTGATAGGGTAATAATTACAATAGAGAGAAATGGATAGAGTTGTAAAGTTTTAAATAGTAGTAATTTTGGAATAGTAACATAATATTTTTATGAATTTGAGAGTAATAATTACTTTTCTTAATCTGCGTGAATTTGGTAAAAATGACTTATATCAAGGGATAGAGGGAGTAATTCATTGTACTATGTTTAACTAGGGATAGTTATGAATAGTAAGGGAAAATGAGGATACATGTGACTTCCATCAAAACAAATGTTCTTTAAGTTTTTGCCTAATCTCAATTTATAGTATAATTTCTATATTTATTTTAATATATATATATATATATATATATATATATATAAATTATATTAGGGCATTTTCGGCATAGTCTTATCATCATACTCATTATACTGTCACACAATAGCATTACATTATTTCGCTGCAAGCCTCAACATCATGCTTTTCATACTCCCTCTAGTCGTATATGTTAGATCATTTTAGAAAATAATTTGGTCCTATTTGTAAAATCCTATTCAAATTTTCAATAACATTTAATTACTTCTTTCTAAAAATACCCTTATTAAGTCAACAATTTCTAGAATCCCAATTTTGAAAAAAGTATATTAAATATATTAAAAAGTATATTAAATTTTCAATAACCTTAACTCACTCTCTTGGTGGACGTAATTTATCCTAAAAGAGTCTTATATACATTATTGGAGGGAGTATTGTTTATCACAACAATTAAGACACAAAAGAGTCATAAGACTCATATATCCGCGTTACATTATGTACTTTTAGTCTCAATTTATTTCAATAACATTTTTGAAATATATTTTCAATAATGTCAATTATCTACTATTTCTAACTATAATCTCACCTATTTTTTTAAAGACATCAATATTTATAAATTTCCAAAAAAATATTTGCATTCAAATACTATTTAAAAATTGAAGTATTCAATTTTATTTGCAAAAATGTGCCACAACAAGTTTTATAAGAAAAAAACTGGATTACAACGGTAATTTCACTAGCTCTCTGTTTATATATCCGTTTTGTTATTTTAAAAGGTTTTTTACATATCCATATTTGAATATAAAAATATATATTTATATTTATTTTTTTCATAATAACACTATATTTAAGAATAAAATACGAAAAATATATATTCAAGAATATTATTATTTACCATTTAAAAAAGAATATTATTAATATTTATTATTATATGTTTATTTATTTAGTTATAATTATAACTATTTATTTATTATTATGATTATGTAGAGTAAAAATTAGAGAAAGAACCAAAAAATTGGGAGGAGCCTTACAGAAAATCTAATGCTAAGACTCTCCACCCAACTCTCTCAAAATTCTGACTTTTAGACTCTACAATGAAATAAGATTAAGAGATAGTGGCTAATCAAAATTTTTGAATCAAGCTTAGGCATCCGGTCCATCAGTCTTGAATATGAACAAAGGAGAGCTTACGACTTACTCCCCCCCTCTCTCTAAATATAAGCATAAGCAGTAACTAGTGATATGGTTTTGTGATTTTGTCTCCTTTTATAAGCATTTATTCGAATTTCTAATGACATTAATTACTTTTTTTTTCCACAAATATTCATATTTATTCAACACTCTTTAGAGTCTCAATGATAAATATAAGGATAATTTTGAAAAAATATACAAAATGTTATCAATCCCAATGTCACTAACAATATTAACTAATTTGCTTAATTATCGTGAAAAGCTAGTACAAGTGCTTATATTTAGAGACAAAGGGAATACTATACAATAGTCCCTTCGTTCCTTAATAAGTTGTGACATATAGATTAAGAAGTGTAAATAATATGTTTGTGTGTTAAACTTGCGTATATATTTTGTGTTTTGCGTTTTTACTATCTCTCTGTAATTTAATTCTCCACTAATTTTCGCTCTATAATAACTAAGGTGGAATTGTAAAAACTATAATTAATGTTGCATTGGTTTGGTAGAAAGACTTATATTGTGGAAAAAAAAGTTTCTAGAAAAACTTATATTCAGAAACAGAGAAAATAACAACCAATCCTTAGTGAAACTAAGTGGGGTCGGCTATATCGAACAAATGATGCCATAATGCTCTGTCATAAATAATGTCTATTGACAAAGCATTGATTCCTACATTTTTCTTATTTGTTTTGTTTTTGTTTTTTCTTGGCTTCCCTTTGCCTCTAGCAATTAGACTAACCTCCATTTAATCTTCCAGCTTGAGACTTACTAATATATTTAGTAAAATTAGTTATATATACTATTTATTTATGTATATTATTTTTTTTTTTTTTTTATAAAAAAGTACTCTGAAAAATATTTGATATATCTTTTTAATCATGATTTGTATTGGTCATGTTCTATGCAGTTGTTCAACTCTCTTAGGTTCAACAAGAAGCATCATATTCATTGCCGAATAGATTTTGTTTCAACCGGAGTAAGGAAAGGGAAAGGTCGTCTATGGAAGACTGTTAAATCAGTGTTGAATGACAATAGGCGAAGTATTAACGACTATGGAGCAGCCGAGTCTGCGAGGGTTCTTCTTGAGAGATTGTTCGAGCAGACACAGAAGTTGGAACATCAGATGATGAATGGAGCAGAAGGAGGAGAGTCTTTTCCTGATCAGGAGGTTCTGGTTGGTTTTAATCTTCGAGTTCTGGAATCGGATCTGCAGGCTGCGCTTGCAGCTTTGAAGAAGAAGGAAGAACATCTGCTGGAATTAGAGAGGATGGTTTTGTTGGAGAACAGTAAGTTGAATCTTACGAAGGAGGAGTTGGAGTGCCAAGAGTCGGAAATTGCTGCTGCTCGCTCCGAGTATGAGAAACTGGAAGAGGAGATGAAGATAGCTAGTCTTAACTTGGTTTCTCAAGCTAGCCAGATGGAAGAACTGAAGCTCCAGCTAAGGGAAAGGGATCAAGAGATTTCTGCTGTCCGAGCTGCGCTAATTTTGAAGGAAGAGGAAGTGGAGAAAATGAAGATTGATATAGAAAAGAAGAACCAAGAAGCTGCTTATGTTGATTCCGAACTTAAAGAGAAGGCTCGGCTTCTGACTGAAGCAAATGAAGTTATGAACAAACAAGAAGTTGAACTTCAAGAACTGCGCAGAGCTGTCCAAGAAAAAGAAGAAGAACTAGAAGTTTCTCTGACCGAAAGGAAAATTGAAGAAGAAAAGCTGAAGGTTGCCGAGGCCATGTTGGAAAAGCAGGCAATGGAGTGGCTGTTGGCACAGGAGGAACTCAAGAGGCTGGCAGAGGACGCTTCAAGACACGCACAAGAGAGTAGTGAAACAATGGAAGAGTTCAAAAGGGTGAAGAAGCTTCTCAATGATGTGAGGTCTGAATTAGTTTCTTCTCAGCAATCACTGGCATCTTCTAGGAACAAAATGGAAGAACAAGAGCGGTTGCTGGAACAGCAGCTGGCCGAACTTGCGGAACAAAAGGAAAGTGTCATGTCATACATGGAAAATTTGAAAGATGCTCAAATAGAAGTGGAGAGTGAAAGAGTGAAACTTATGGTTGCAGAGGCTCGGAACAAAGATCTCGAACGGGATCTATCCATGGAAAAGGAGCTCATGAAGGAGTTACAGGAGGAGCTGAAGAAAGAGAGAGCTTCTTTGGAGCAGGCAGTGCAAGAGATATCTTTGCTTAAAGAGGAATTAGAGAATAAAAGTGCCGAATATAGAGAGATGAGTGCTGTTCATCATGTCAAAGAGTCACAGCTTGTCGATGCTAAGCTAGAGATCCAGCATTTGAAATCCGAAAAGGCTTCTCTTGAGGTTATGTTGGAGGAGAAAGACTTGGAGCTTTCCAGCGCTAAGAAGATGCTGGTAGAGGTAAACCAAGAAATCTCTGATCTTAGGATGCTTTTGAATGGTAAAGAAACACAGCTTATCGAAGCAACCAATATGCTAAAGGAGAAAGATGAGCAAGTGAAGATAATCCAGAACAAGTTAAATGATACAAACCTGAAGGCTTCCGAGGCTGAAACTGCAGTAGAGCGTATTTTAAACCTCACAAACAAACTGGTTGCTTCCATTAAGGATGAAGATGTTAATTTATCGATACCAGAAGATGAAATGGGCAGTGAGCTACTCGAGCAACTATTGGAGGAACCTACTAATGAAATGAGGTGGCTACAAAAACGGCTTGAGGATGAGCTTGAGTTGACCAAAGAAAGCTTGAAAAGAAAGGAGATGGAAGTTCTTGCTGCACAGAGGGCTCTAACAATAAAAGACGAGGAGCTTAAAATGACTCTTGCAAGATTGGATGCAAAAGAGGAAGAGTTAATAAAAGTAAGGGAAGATTTAACAGAAGATGGTAATGATCTTAAAAGACTGTATGTTTTGGCGAATGAGAAAATTGGCGAGAAAAGCATGGGAGACTTGGCAGTTGAGAAGCTTCAGCTTGAGGCGACTCAGCTTGAAGTTGAAGCTGCTACTAGTGCTCTGCATAAACTTGTCGAATTGAGCCGCCAACTTTTGAATAAGGCTATGCCGAGTGTTGAAGCTGATAACTATATCAGTATCATGCCAAATAACAATGATATCAACAACACCGATTGTTTCGCGGTGGTAAAAGCAGGAGTTGCTCGACTCTCAGCCTTGACAGAGCAGCTTGTGAGGGAGGCTGGTATTGTTGCTGTAAACTAGAAGAGGTAATGAAGAAAGGTTTTGAAGTGACATTGTTTACTGCTACCCGTTTTTTATTTTTGCCGAAAGTCATTGCAAACATAATCTGTCTTTTGGCGGATCATAATATCTTTGCTTCTTTTGCAAGATATGTACAGCGATCACATCTGCTCTCTTGTTGTTGTACCAATTACATTCAGAGTGTATTTGTTTTAGGCATTATAAATAGGATGGAGAGTATCAGAACTTTTCATATGACAGGGTTGCAAACATCTGGTAATGCTGTAAAGTGTTAAGTGTTAAAATTTAAACTTAAAAAAGTTGTGCTGATTAGTTGCATTCATTATAATATGTAGGTGAATTCATCATCAGTGACACATTGTTAAACCTGTTCATATTGATAACCTTTTCATCTGTAATCTCTAGACAAAAAAGGTGTAGTTTTCAAATTTAAATAAGTTTTGTTCTACTTTCTCCGAAGTTGTTCTAGAATAGACTTATGTGTATTATTATTATTGAAATTGAAGTTGTTCTATAATATAGACTTACTGCTATTCACATTATTATTATTATTATTATTATTATTATTATTATTATTATTAGCAGCAGCAGCAGCGTGTTGACAGCCACGAGGCATGATTCGCATTCCCATTTTCTTGTTTTTATTAATCATTTATCGTAAGATGATATATTTGTAATTCGAAATTTCTATCATCATGTTATATTTTTAAAATGAAAAAAGGATAAAATGACAGGCGTTATAATAATTGATAAAGAAATAAGGTAAAGGTTGTAACATAATTGCATCATCATGAGCCATAACATTATGCAGAGGTCCCTGAAATAAAAACCAACTACTTAAAAATTCAGTCACTAACCATTCAGGATATAGATATCTCTAGACATTTTACAATTTTAGAAAATCCCAATCATGTAATCATCATCATTATTATTAGGCTTATTACTCCCTCCGGTCCTATACATAGGTCACATTCTAGAAAGTTTTCTTGGTCCTAATTATAAGTCATTTTATATTTTCTATGCATCATTTATTGATTTTTCTCTTTTTTGCCCTTATTAAATGCTTTGACTATCTATGTGTTTTTTGTTGCTCATTAATGAGTGCGAATTTTCCAAGAAAAGTTAAGGGGGTAAAATTGTAATGTTACAATATATTCTCATAGAATTCATAAAACCAACCACTTTCCTTGGTATGTGTAATTCGGTTAAGTATGCCCTATAATAAGGACATGAGGGAGTATATTTTTAGTTTTTTTTTATCCTGTTTTCAATATTCACTTTGATCCTTTATTTTTTTTTTTGGAATAATTTTGATCCTCTATTTTTTTTTAAAGATTCAATTTGGTCCATCCATCAAAATATGTTAGATTTCATGAAAATATTCTGGAATATTCTTTCCCCTCCTTGGATTTTGAAAATGGACGTCGGATTTTATGATACTCCATTCGTTCTTTATTATTTGTTCTTTTTTGGATAAATTTTTTGTTCCTTTTTATTTATCCTTTTGAGAATTTTAAGAATGTAATAAATGTTATTTTTCATAATCTTGATTTACGTTAGTAGTAGAAAAAAATTACTCATGATTATAGAAAAGAGAAAGGGTATATGGGGACAAACATATTTAATGTATTGGAAATCTAAGTAATGAATATATTTTTTAAAAGATGTGTTTTGTTTGAAATATGACAAATAAATAGGAATGAATAAAATAATACTTAGTAAAGAATATTGCATACACATTTCATAAAGGCACTGATGGTTAGGAAAACAACATATTGCTATCTTCTTAGCCAAAAAGTCTACTTAAAGAGCATACAATCACCTTTTTACTCCAGTAGGATGACAGAATGCATGTTTTTTTTTTTGTCCGTATTCCTTGTGGAACCACCGGTATCCCCAAGATCACCCTTAATACCAGGGAGCCCTTGAGACTAATCCGGAGCTAGCTGCGTGACTGCCTCTCCCAGCGGAATGTTTTTAGTGGGAATCGAACTCGGGGCTACTAGTACTCGTGTCCCATTCCCAAAATTTCAGTTGGGGTCTTACACCAACTGAACCAAGCCCCGTTGGTACAAGATGACAGAATGCATGTTTGATGTTAATAATGCATGTTTTAGATAAAGAAATAAGACAATGACAAAAATAGTGCATTAGATTTATCACAACTTTTTTTCTATAATAGTAAGTGTTCTATTTGAATGTCAAAGTTTGATGTTCATGTAACATCATTGAATTATAACAAACAAAATTGTCATACTTAGCTTATGTGCACACAGAACTTGGCAAAAATAAAGAAACAAAAGCCTCACGGCAAATATCTACAGCCTAGTTGATAACTAGTTAACTAGTACTATTATATTTGGGAAATAGAAAATAAGTCTAGCATATCTTTAGTGATATTTTTATCTTTTTATCAAAAATATTACTATTTTGTTCGCGTAAGACAACACAGTTGGTGGCTGCAGGGACACTTAGGATTTCCCTCTCCCCAGGTCATGGGTTCTAGTCTCAGACCTCCCATGTAAAAAAAATAAAATAAAATAAAAATATATTACTATTTTATTTTTTGTACTCCCAAGAGCAATCCAAATAAGTTGTTAAGTTGTTCATTGAGACCTCAATAATTCTAGTGTAAAGTTGATGAGAAGTGATTGTTGTATCTTAAAAGGCATTAGTCATTGAAAGCCTCTTACCCCAAGTGATCCACTTGTTGCGACAAATACTTAAGCCCAGTACACTTGTGCACGTCTCACTCAATTTTTATTATGATAAGTACTATTTTTTATCTTTTCTTATAACTCATATTATTGTGATAATTTACTTTGATTTGCTATTTTTCCAACAAAATCTCCCAACAAATAATGATTGATGGAAAGTTGATAAACTAGTATCAAAGATGGTGCCTCCAAAAATCGAAAAATTATTAGATGGTCCAGGAGAATCACTATCACTTATTATTTATATTTTTAAAATTTTTTAACGTGATGAACAGTTGCAATGAGTCTGGACCAGGGAGACCATCATGATCCAGGACCAACTAATAATTCCGACAAAAAATTGCATTATTTGCATGGTTGGCGAGGAAAAGTAGAATTGCATATTCTAAGGCGAATTTGATTAAAAGAGGCAACAATCTTCATGATGCAGGCACTTGCTCTATGTGCAATCTTGAAACCGAAACTTCAGACCACCTTCGAATTCATTGTAATCATTCCATCCCAATCAGGAATCATTTCATTAGCATGGCAAATAGCAATTGAGCCCCTCCATTATAATTGAAGGCAACATTCCAAGTGATTTGGATCAAAGGATTTGGTCCTTATTCCCGTATGCTATAACATGGTCAGTTGTTTGACTAGAAAGAAACAATTTTATTTTTATCCACAATAAAACCTTCTGCATCGATAGCATTATCTACATATCAAAAACTAGGCTTGCATGGTGGATCATAGCATAATGGAAGCAATGCCCTTATTCTTTCCAACAATTAATTAAGTAACAATTTTAATGCTATTTGTTTGCCAAAAAAAGCTAATTTGCAAGTTCAACGAATGGAAGCCCCGACTCATTCAATTATGAAGTTCAATGTTGATGGATTCTCAAAAGGCCCTACTCGAATAGATGGAGTCCTAAGAAACAATCAAAGTACTATTCTAGGATAGTTCTCAGAAGCTGTTGGATAGATTTGGGCATATGAAATGGAGGTCAAAGCAATTGAACAAGCACTCCGGTTTTGTGAAGAACATAAATTGATGAATCTGATCATTGCCACATTAGTTGTTGGGCGAATGGCAAATCAAATAGACCATGGGTGGGAATTAAGGGACCAATTGAACCGAATTGATTGCTTAATTGAATAAGTCCATTGCATTGCTGTGAATCACATATTCGGGGAGACAAATAATATTGCAGATTTATCAGCAAAACAAAAAGGTTGCGAAAGGAATACAAGACTTTGGGCATATTGGGACGGTTAATCGCACATATTTTCTAGAGATTCTAACTCAATGGTTAGAGCCTAATTAAGTCTCCTAATCTTTACTTTTATTAGGCCAGTTTTTATTCCTCTAGCATACATATACTCTAGTTTCTAGCATTTTATTTTGAACAACACATAATGGCGGTTTGGTCAAGGATGAATTTTTTTTTTTTAATTTTTTTACTTTGAGCACATGATAAGGTGTTGATTCCTCGACCCTTCCTAAAAGGTGGGAGATTTTTTCACTATGATTATAAAATTTCATTTTTATTTTATTTTTTTAAAAAAGTCAAAGTATTAGTACCTTTATTTTTTTAACCAATAATTTCTCCGACCAACAATCAAAACTTATCCCTTTCAAAACATAGGAATCATAAAAATTATTTTGTTTCTACCAACAAAGTTCAATACATACGATAAGGATCTAATCCTTGAAATCGTGATTAAAAAAAAAAGCCTTCGTATTTATCAATTGTTCTTGACCTCCAAATATATTCAAAAGATATAGCATCTTCAAATAGCTATAATTAAGTGAAATGTGGCTGAGAAAAATATGTAAAGAGATGGCATAATTTGGGCCATTGTGAGATGTCAATTCTAAAACAAATAAATTATTATGGGATACAAACTTGTATACAATAGCAATATCAATTAGCAATATATAGGAAAAGATTCACGTATATAATATTGTTACAGACCGACAACACATTTACATATATTTAACACACTCTACAATGTATTGGCACAGTGCATCTCCAAGTTCACTTAAAGAAGCACACATCCTTATTTTTCTTCATTATCGGATTTCACACATTATTCTGATAATCACTTAATCTCAAGCCACGAACATGATTTTTTAATTTATATATTTTCTTCACAAATATTGATGTTAAGCCTTGAGAAGATGTCCATCAATATCTTTTGTACACTCGTTTAAAGTGCGCAAGTAGCCATATGGAGGTTCAACATTCTCATTGATCGTTTCATATTCAACAGTCCATTTAAGAAAATCAGAACCATCCTCTCTTTCAATTAACTGAAAGATGAGCTTGAAGACCTTGTAATGCTGACTGATATCTCCATCAGAAAGTTTGTATGTGATTGTCTTGTTGCTTTCATCAATGGCCTCGACTGTCTCCTTACACGATACTACATTACCATCTGTTTTTCGCAAGAAATTATGATCATTAACAAATAAGGATGAAATTACAAATTATATAGGAAAAACTAATAGATTGGTACATTCGTCCCTTAAGTTATTTTTATATTAAAAATAAGTCTCTTAAAATATTTTTTAAAAATAAGTCTCGTAAGTTGTTGTCATCCAATAAATTCGCTCTTTCTATTATTATTTTCTATTAAGTGACACATGACATCACAAGAGAATAAGAAAATTAACATGTGACATCGAAAAAAGAAAATTAATGAAAATAAGGAATTTGTTCAACAATAATAATATACAAGAGTTATTTAAAATTGAAAAAAAAACTAAGAGATTAATCTATATTTTTAAGCTAAAAATATCTTAAGGACTAATCTATTGGTTTTGCCAATTATATATCACTTGAACCTGTTTACCTTTGAATTTTAGGCTTAAATAAATGCAGGTGATTTTGGTTTTAATCCTTTAAAATAAAAATTTGATTTTGTCTTACCAAAAAAATGATTTTGCATCCATATAAATGTTGATTCTTTTGGTTTTTGTCTTGATGTTAGCTCCATCCATTATCTGCTAACGTGATGGTGCCATGTCAACACCACATGACGCAATAATGCTGGCAAAAGATAGTATTAATTGTAAATCTCCTCTTCAAAAAGAAAAGAAATCACCCTGTCCCTACCCCCATTTTCCCCACCCCACCTACTGAAAACCCTAATATATGTCCATAAATAACTCATCCATATAACCGTACCCTTAGCTTCAAACCAAAATAGAATAGACCAAAACAAAACTCCATAACTTAATTTTTTTTTTAAAAAAAATCATTTTGAACCAAACATAATAAAATCCTTCATAAGAACTACTACAAATAACAACAGTAAAGTTACAGGCGTAATAACATACAGTATTTTTCATTTATCTCATATATTGCACATAGATTCAATATATCGCGTACAGAATATTGGATTCACTTTAATTAAAAGATACTTTACAAAAAATTACTTAAAAAATAACAAACATGAGAAAAATTACATATTTGTACCGATAAGCATATTATGTATTATGTGATTATGGTTATAGTTCGAGACACCAAAATCAAAACATACAAACTTATATATTAATAGTATAAATTAAAAAGAGGTTTATGGTGATTCGCTACCTATGACATATGTCCAGTTTTTAACAGAACCAATGGCATGCCAATCATCGCCTTGGTGCAAGTTAATTTGATGTACTTTTTCAGCAACGTTTTGAACATGGTGAAGCTGCGTTGTGTAGAGGTGGTACCACTTGGCCGCAGTTGCTTGTATCCCTAATTCAATGCTCAGTTTTCCCGTAAGAGCCATTTTGTAACTAAACAAATTAAAACAAGGATCAGAGATGGATTGAGATATAAAGAGAACCCTTGGATATTAAATAGAAAGTGGTTTACCGACTATTGCATTTGTCAACTACTCGTAAATTATTGGATCATCTCATTACACTCTACCAATTTTAATTCAATTAAAATATAAATATGAACTTCGAGATATTGTTACTTATCATTTTCCAGCTGATATTGAATAGACTAATATTCAGCCCGACATAGGGCTCATGATGACGAGAAACCAATGAATTTCTAGACTTATTTAAAAAAAAAAAATATTATTCTAAGTTAATGCATGTATCATCTCAAAATCAATTTGCAATGAGATCATACCAATACGCCCCCTCCAACGAAAATCTATCGGACATAGCAAAGGGTGATTATTGACCAACGAAGGAGAAATGGCAGCATCTATTAGCCCATAACAATCATAAAGAAGTTGAACTCTACCTTTGATATCATGTTAAGGTTTAATCTCAAAACCAATCGGTAATGAAAAAGTAATACAACAAGTATTTAAACCATAACACAATTATGAGGCAAACGATGTGAGACTTCTAACAATTAATAAGAACATAACAATAAATCTCGGGTTGTAAATATGACTAAATTATCATTAAAGGGTGGGTGCATAATTTAAATTCTCTCTCGTGCAATTATTTAAATTATAGTATTTTATTTAATTGGACAATTGGTTCAGCTTCAATTGTGCATGGAATTTTCAAAGTAGGGATAAAATGTCAACTCTTCATACATGTGACATAGTACAATGGAAAAATAAATTTTATAGGAAATAATAACTAAAAAATTTGAAGAGTATTATAAATTTAATATTTCAAGAAAAAAGGTCGATTTTAAAATGCTTATTTCCAATTTTAAAAGCTGAAATCAAGAGAATCCTAAAAAATTAGATTAACTAAGTTACTAAAATATCAACAAACTAACAAAACCCAGCACAATTGGTAGATAGCTGGGTTCCTTAAGCATGATGTCAGGGGTTCGATCTCTGCCGTGAGCATGGAAAAGGCTTTGTTAGTAGATTCAAAACCCACTTCGGTGATCTCTACGCCTTGGAGAGGATTAGTCTTCGGCTGTCGATTGGGGGATACCCTTAGTATACACATAAAATATCAACAAGCTAAGGAGGTGATTTAATGATATAAGATCATGCCGGATTTCAAATGTTGTACGGGATCAAAATTTAAAAGTTCAATTTTTTGAGTGATACTTGTTGGGAGGGGCAGTAACACAACCTTAAAGGATTTAATTCTTTGCCCATAGGATAAAGAGATATTATAGGTTAAAAAAAATACTGAAGTAAATAAATAAATTTATTAATGTGCCAAACTATTTGACTGATCTATTAAGTTATTTTTTGGTTAAAAATTAGTCACGTAACTTTTTTAAATTTTAAATAAGTCTTAAAAATTTGAAACGTCCAACATATTCTTCTTTTCGGGTCTGTTCGGCAAAACTAACTTGTAGCTGTGAGCTTGTAACTTGTAGATGTTAAGCTATCTAGGAGCTGTGAGCTTGTAGTTGAGAGCTTATAGCTGTTTAGCTGACTATTTGAAATAGTATTGTTTGACAAAACTAGCTTTGAATTAGCTAAAAGTTATTACTCCCTCCGTCCCTATTTAACTGTCCGTTTTTGAGAAGTTTTTTGTTTCTTTTTATCTGTCCTTTTGATTATTTTAAAGTATAATAAATGCTACTTTCCATTTCTACCCCTATTTAATAGGGTATTGGTTTTCGTAAGTAGTGGAAGATAAGTAATGATTATAGAAAGAGAAAGGGTATAGTGGGTAAAAACATAATTAATGTATTGGAAATCTAAGTAATGATTGCATTTCTTAAAGGGTGTGTTTTATTTGAAATAGGACAGATAAATAGGAATGGAGGGAGTAAATGACCAAAAAGGACATGCAACATTTTATTATTTTATTATTTTATATTTTCAAATATTTTTCTTTATTTATTAAATAGATAGTAAATTAATTAATAAATAAATTAATTAAATATAAAAATTATTAAATTATAATTAATTAAATTCATTTTTTTCTTAATTTATTAATTATGTAGTTAATTAATTAATCAATTATAACAAAATTATTAAATTATAATTAATAATTAATTAAAGGTTGTAAAATAATTTTAAATTTAGTTTGAGGGTATAATTGGTATATGAATTATTGAAAGCTAATTTAGTTTCTTGAAAGCTACTTGAAGTAGCTTTTTAAAAACTAGCTTTCGATCAAAAGCTACAAGCTTCTTTTTTAAAAGCTACAAGCTTTTTCTAATTTGTGTTCATCTAACGAGGGTAATAGCTTATTGACTAAATCTAAAAGCTCATCGCCAGGTAAAAAGCTCCTAGCTACCCTTGCCAGTTAAGTGACATGTGACATTATAAAAAAAATTTAAAAATAATTAAACCATGTTGTTTAACACGCAATACCACTTTTCACTTTTTAATTTTTTAATATATATAAGCAAATATGTAAAGTTGTCATTAGGAAGGTTGTCGTCAAAATTTGAATCCCGGTTTCCGGGTTTCATGTCCCATAACTTTATCAATAGAGCTAGCTTACCTTATTAATTTTAAATATATCAAATATATGCTAAATTTAATTATTATTTTTTTTTGCACTCGGTGATAAATTACCGTACCGAACATGCTAATATCTCAAACTCAAACTATCAAACACATAAGAATTATTGATGTTATTGAATGAATCTCACTATTTTCCATGGTGTGTATTAAAACAATACTACTCCCTCCAAACATTATTTAGATCCTTTGGATATTTTTACGTTCACCAATATTAATAAATTTTATACTAAAATTAATATGTTATTTTAAAAATACTCTTTTACCAATTGTTAGAACATATCGAGATCAAAATTGATTTTCAATTAAAATATTATATATATATATATATTAAAAATATCGATAAACTTTTTTGACGATCCCGGTTATAAAATTAAGGAACCGAAATCTTAAAACAGCTTAAAATTTTTTAAAAATCACGGTACAAATTAACAAGAGTTGAGTAAGATATATATATATATATATATATATATATATATATATATATATACACGAGAATTGCTAACTTTCTCCAACCCTAATTTTAGTTGGAAGATTTTAGCAATGTCCACTTAAATATTTGGACAAAATTACCCTTCAATTCTTAATTTGAATAGCATATTTTTGTAAGGGTATTATGTAATTTGATTATTCTTAATAAAATTTCAAAAAAAAACTGCTCCACAAGGATCGATCTTTCTCTTATTCTCTCCTCCTTCCTCTCTCTTCTCATCTCCCTCCTCCCTACCACCGTCGCACCCTCCCGTTACATCACCGCTTTTGCCCCTGCCGTCACACCACGCCATCTCCCCCCGCCGCCGTGAATAGCGTAGCAACCATAGAAACCGCGAACAGCGAATGAGGTGCCTCACCGCCAGTTGAAACTCGCCCTTCGGTATTGTTTCAACCATTTCTCCAACATAGAAAGTTGAGAAACCCCATAGCACCACTGTCTATGAACTGGGTAAGTCGATACTTTTTTCCTGTTTTTCCCTTTTTTTTCTCTGTTTTTCCTTTTTTTTTTTCCTTTTATGCTTTCTATGGATATTCTAATTTTTGGTTTGATGTTCCTTGTCCCTGGATTGCAATATTTGTCACTTATTTTAGTTTGATATTGATTACATTCAATAGGATGATATGCGTTTGATGAAATGCCTAACAAATAGGATGCTATGTTACAAGTTGTCCTAGGTGACCCTGATCCGACTGCCATTGTTTATGTTGGATGTTTGTACCTTCGCGGAATATTTTAGGTAATGCATATGGTATAATGATTCAAAAGAAATCATGTGGCTGCATGCCTGCATTTTAGGTAATGCATGGTTGTATCTTACATCTTTATGTTTAAGGTGTTATCTCATGTTATGTAGAGTAAATCTGCCTGTGGTTGTGATTTCAGAAATAACATGATTGGAGCTTTTTAATTTCTTATTTAGTTAAGTCAGCAGTGTTATGAAGGTCACTCTCAAAGGAAGTGAAAAAACTTGGTTCATTCAATGTTGTATCAATGTGAATTATTGTGTTATTTGTGTCAAATTTACTACTTCCATCTTTATATTATGTTTGAAGAAATGAACATATGGTTCTTTTTTTTAATTTATTCTCATTGTTAGCTGTGTATTTCTTTTTCTTCTGTTTATTCTCTTGATCAGTCCGTTAGGTTCTTTCCGTTGTGTCGACGCCTCGTTTGTCATTTTGGTGTACCCCAAGGGTATTCTTTAGCCGAAAGCTGAAAATTAATCCCCTCTGACGCGTATGCTTAAGAAACTCAGCTATCTATCAACTGTACTGAACTTTGTTGATAGCCAGCTATATTCTTTCGATATCTATGAGAAAAAGAAAATAGAAACATTATATGTCAATAGACTCCACCAACTCTAAAAATCACAATTGAGAGAGCATGTAAAGAAGTAATCCTCATACAACGTTAGTAGATTTTAGCATAATTCAACATTATCGTCCTGCTATAATTCATTAATCATCAACTACCACGCTGCAAAATGGCAAATGGTTATTGATTGATATATATTCACTCCTGTACTAAATGCAAGACATTTAAAAAAAAATTATTTAGAAATTTACGTTCATAAAGAAAGTATGTTAATTTCGTTAGTGACGTTGTAAATGTAAATATGTAATATACTTTTTTAAAACTATTCTTATAATTATTATTAAAATTTTAAAAAGTGTTTATTTAATAAAAGTGCTTTTGAAAAATAATTAAATGTTATTAGTAAATAAAATAAAATCTTTAATTTCATATAAAATTTTTTAAAAAAATCTTACATTGAGGATTGGAAAAAATATAATGAACAACGTGCATTATAATTAAATAAATTAAATCAATGCTACAGGGAAAGCCGAATGGTATCGCTGCGCAGCTAAACCTACCCATTATGATAAACCCATATACAGAACTCTTCTAATCTAATCTAAATATTTTTAAATAGAAGAATTATATTCAACTATTCACGGTACAGTTGAATTTTGCTGATTGTAACAGTAGCTTTGCATGTGCTTTGTCTCATAAATGAACAGTGCATTGATTAAAATTGGAACAGTATTTTCGGACATGTGGTACTGTTTGCAATTGATTTATGGCACACACGTGTGAGTTTTAATTGCTCGCTAATTTCGGACATCCAAACGTGTGTGGAATTAGGTGGGGAGAAGCTTCGGTGAGAAGCTTTGGGGCATTTGAAGCAGAGCGTGTGTGGTCTCTACTGCCAAGACCAAATTGTGACGATGTGTTTCTCTTTCTTACCTCCTCTCCGGTAGCGCCAACCTTGAGTTTGTGAAGGTAATGGGTAAAGCCTTTTTTCTCTGTTACAGTGGGTTCTATGTAAATGCGAAGATGCTTTGTGATTGTTGTTTGATATAGCTTTGACATTTTTTGTTCAGCTGATAATATGGATATCAAATCAATGTCGACTGTAGCACCCTATTAAAAACTTACCCTTAAACCAAAAATTATGGCTTGAAAATTTTTAATTTAAGACTCTAAAATAATAATAATCAAAGTAATATTTCCTTTCATTAATACCGAAATGTCAGAGTTTTAGCGGAAGACTTCATACAGCAATAGTCATGGAATCAAAAATAGATTTAGTACATCAAATCAGCTATCCGAAATACAAGTTCATAAACACTGTTTTCAGCTCGGCCAACTGGCCGAGACTCATCTTTTTTTTTTTTGACTCTATAACTTACTCTCCCTATAAGGGAGAGTGAACCTGCTCGGCCGGGGACTGCGTCTGCTCGGGCTCAGTACCTGAAAAATGGTAAGGAGGTGAACATTACACAGAACTTAAGTAAGCAGTTTCTAATATGGCATACCGAACTACCAAGCCAAACACAAATAGTCAAGTAGCATATTTAACAGATAATCAGACAGAATATATCACATGCATACATCCTTATTTTGCTCGGTCCACATCATTATCCAGCTTATTCTTTACCTACCAGTTTTACCTCTACTATTCCGATTGATTCCACTTGCACTCTCTCCATAATTCCTACACGTAGTTGCTCGGCCATGACTTTCCCTTCTTGGTAATCCATTTTCTCTCTCGGTCATATTACTCATTATTCATCTTTTACATAGTTTACAATCTTTTACTCTTCTCGGATGCATACACCCAGTGCATGTCTTACTCCATTTAGGGTCGGAATCCGGAGTGTCCATAACTGCGAGTACCCAGTACCCGTCTTACAGCTGCGCATACCCAGTATGCGTCTGACGCAATCAATGCCCGCACCCAGTACGCGTCTTCTATGACCAGGAGCACTACCGCCGATTCTTCTATGGAGTTAAGGAGTGTCCACGACTGCGAGTACCCGGTACCCGTCTTACAGCTGCGCCTCTCGGCGTCTTACGCGATCAATGCACGCACCCAGTACGCATCTTCTATGACCAGGAGCACATCCCACCGATTCCGTGCTCGGAACCTTGTGTGAATCATAACTGCGAGTATCCAGTACCCGTCTTACAGCTGCATATACCCAGTAATGCGTCTGACGCGATCAATGCACGCACCCAGTACGTGTCTCCTATGACCCGATCACACAACCATTTCTCTTTAATTACTCGTTTATCCTTTTTAACCATTTCTTTACTCGGCCTCGCTCGGCTCAACCCCTTAGCTATTCCTTTTTCCATTAATCTCTCTCATTATTTATTTCATTTACTTTTCTCTTCTACTCTCCACATTTCCCACATCTCACATTCACACTCAACCTCTCACGGTCGGCCCCGGATAGATTTCAAATATGAAACATAAACAATGAATACCACAACTCATAAATATTGATACAGCAACACAACATGGTTAGAAGCACTTAACAGATATGCAAATATTTCACCTTATTCCCAAGAAAACATTATCCTACTTCCTTTATTAATTTTTATTACTCTTTTATCTCTTCTCCCTAATATTACCCCATGTCTCTTTCCTATTCTAACACCCACTCTTAGCACCCGCTATGAACACATTAGCAACCCAAACTCAAGTAGAGGTAACACTCACTCCTTACCTCAATCCGTGAGAGATAAGAGTTGAGAGATTGAGTGTGGTTTTCCCTTTGTTGTTTGACCTTGTGAGCTTAGAACCCCTTGAACCTTTTTCCTCCTAGCCGCTCACCCAACACCGAATGCTCCAGAAACGTCTGACACGGAGGAGGAACGTAGAGAAGAAGGGTTTCCAATTGGTAAATCTTGGTGGAAGAGAGGTGAAAAAGAGAGATATGCGTGAGTGAGAAGAGAGAGAGAAGAAAGTGTTATTATGTTGTTTTGTGGGTTTGTTTTTATTCTCTTGTGGAAATTATTTGTGTGGCTCTTATTGGAGGCTTCTTTGAGAAGCTTAGAATATGTGGACAGGATTTGTTGGCTTCTAAAGGAAGCCATAAACAGTGACTTGATAAGGACATAAAGTGATTGACAGCGACAGCCGTACAGATAGTACGAAAAAACAAAGGATCAACAGCTCGGCATGAGCTGTCGTGGGAAACAAAGAGACGTCGGCTCGCCATGGAGAAACAGTAATAGTCTGAGTCTCTTCTCGGTTAATACTGCGAGGTTCGTTGTGGTCGGCTAATCCGAGTTGGTAAGATCTCGCGTTTATTCTCATTTAATTCGGCGGGGATCGACCCGAGGTCCAACATTTACTTATCTGGTCGGCTCACGCTTCCTGTTTTCCCCAACGACACTATACCACTTCTATAACTTCATCCTATCTTAAATAAATTTATATCTTTAAATCTATTATATTAAATATTAATTTTTAGGATGTTACATCGACGGTGACTGCGGAGGTGTTGTTGGTAGAAGAGGATCGGCGAACCCTAACGGAAGCTAAGTTGAGGTTGGAAAATGAGAGGTTGGTGGGGGAGAAAGAGGTGGGTCTGGTGTGAAAAAATCTCCTTCTCTTAAACATCGTTTTTCTACTTTGCCTTCTCTGAGAAGATTTTGTATCTCCTTCTTCCCCGGTTCTCTTTCTACTTTGCTTTCTCTCTTTCGCTTTCTTTGTTTCCTTCTTTTTCTTTCTCCATGTTTGTTCTCTCTTTCTCTTTCTCTATCTCACTACATCATCTGTCTCTTCCCTCTTCGTCTCTCACTCTCTATGTTTCGGTTTTTTTCCTTTTAATTCCTCTCTTTATTTTCTGTGTTTTCAGGTCACAAGAACAACTTTTCAACATTGCATATATGTTCAGATTTACGAGGAAGGTGATATTTTGCTTTTATTTAGATTTCTATTTAGTGTTATGATTTTATTTAATGTCTTATTTAGGGTTTTGATTTGGTATTTTTCTTAGTGTTTCTATTCTTTTTTCTCTGTTTGTGTTTTTTTTTCATTTATTTGCTTTTTTTTTGTCGAAATTAGTGGATAATCGTGGGGATTTTGTAAATGGTGATTTTATGATTTTCTTATGGGTGCAGAGAAAGTTGCTTTATCCTTACGATCTTCCCTCTCTCTCTCAGTGGCATTAATATGAAGATTGTGGGCCAAGGTTGTGGTCACAGTGATCAGAGATTGTGTGTAAGATTGTAATTTTCTTCTTCTTCTTCATAGTTTTCCTCTTTTGCATTTTTTTCCTAACGGGTATCCTGTTTTTTAACTGCGTTTTTCACCTCTGGATGTCCTATGTTTGTATACCATTCGTAGTGAGATTCGTAGTGCACACCAACTGCTCGACAAAATGCCCATATGATTTCTGAAGGCATTGTTCTATTTCTTTTTCTGATTTAGATTTCGGTGTTTTTTTTTATGAATTTTGCTTTGATTATTAAAAATGTGTATTAGGTGTTTGTTCCTCTTTGGAATAAATGTTGATTTTCCTTATGTTTATGTTTGATTTATGCCATTTGCCTAGAGTTGTATTAGTAGAGGTGCTGCACCTGACTGAGAAGGGAGACCCTTCAACAACCTGGAGCTTAGGCTATGGGTTTTTTTTGTCAATTTTGTCATAAGGTCACAACATCAATAGCTATCACATTTGTTGCAGCTGTTATGTGGTGCTTTCGCTCATTTCCTAGAAGTTATTCAGCAAGTATGATGCTCCATTGAGCAACCCAACTAAAGCCTAAGATATTGATGCTTTCTATGGCTGACCCAGAACTTTGTGCTTGAAATATTGCATGTATGTTTCTCATGTGTATGCAGTTGATATAGTAACTATTAAGGACTACGTAAGACATGTTCATTATATATTACCCGATATCATGATATGCTTCAGCTTTCTTTTATTGTTTCTTTGAAATCTGTGAAACATGAATTTCAATTGCTTTGCAATTAAATAAAATTCAACAGCATGGCAACTGAATTTCAATAATGTCTCCATTTTATTACTGTTTTTAACTCGGGTTTAGAGTTTATTAAGTGTGTGTTTGTGTAGTTCTTTCAAACAATTGCTTTTTTGGAACATTGAAATATATAAACGTGTCTAATTAAAGTAGAAGATTGCATATTCACTGAAAAGTTAAAAAAAAAAAAAGGATAAAATAGAGGTTTTATATCACTTCAAACTGGAAGCTTATTTTTCTACCTCAATATCAGGTTGCAGAAATGGAGACTAAAGTGACTTTGAGACAATCATACTTTATTCCTAAGTTTAATGGTTGAAAATCTCAAACCATGGATGCCATGTTGTTGCAGGTAATGTTGGGGCTGAGCTCATTTCTGATTCTTTTTATCTATTTAAACAATGAATGACATGCTGAAAATAATATTTTTTTCTTTTTATTAGCTGATTAAAAATTCACTTGCATGTGACAAAAAAATGTCTTGGTGCACCTCATGTACATGTTTCTGCTAAATGATCTGTATATTTCAATGTGCTTACCTTAACAGAAATTAATTTCTCTAATCTCAATTTTGCTCTAACACCAGACATCTTATTTAGATACTTTATAATGCTTCATGCATTAGTTACATTGTAAGGACAACTTAGTATGGAGTAGTAGAAAGTAAAAATCTGTAGTCATCCCATCTTGGTGAAGAACATGGGCTTATAGGATTGGTGAAGCAGTATTGATAAGGACACCTTATTTTGGAGTAGTAGATGATAGAAATCTATAGTCATTTGTCTCAACGATTAATTTCAGTTATGTATGTACTTTCCTTACCTACTACCACCTCTTCTCCTTCCTCCATTCTTTCTTACTTCTCTTATTTCCCAAATCTTTCAGGTATGATATTGACATGTTAAATACTCCTTTCATATCTTAACTTTTGACCTTTTAGACTTGAGCACATGTTGATTATTGTAAGTTTTATATGTGTTTTGCCAAAATTTATTCTCGTGCATCTCACGGGTACATATACTAGTTGACAAAAACACAAAATCCGCATATGAACAGTGCTCGATAACAATAATCCCAACAATATTGATCACTATTCGGACTACCAACATGCATACGCTCTTTTTTAGCAAAAACAACATGCATATGCTCTTATTATAATTTTAATAATATCCAATTAATCTAAAATATATTAAATATAAAATTGACTTATATATATCCAGGATTCCAGGTACACCCAAAATATTGCTAACAACAATAAGTTTTCAAAATTATCATAGCCACACAACGACAAGAACTAATCAAATCAATTCTCAACATTATTAGTACCTAATCTTTTTACTTTTTGGTGAGTTAAATACCATATCTGATCTTTTTTTTTTGTTGAACAAATACCATATATTTCTTACAACTTGTTTCATGCTAATTGAGCTATCATCGCAATCATTCAGGTGTGCATAAAAATTAGACAACATAAAATTTATATTAGTTTTATTCTATCATATTTTTATCCTACGGTTTATTTTATATTGTTATTGTCTTATCTTTCTACTTAAGAAACCTTAGTTGTCTATTCTTTTAATTTCATCTCATAATCACTAAATTTTTTAACCAAAGTCAGATATCATATATTATAATATAAAAAATAATTTAAAGACTGAAATCCTTTTCATTGAATAAACAAATGCGATGTTAAAAAAACAAATGGGATGGAGGACTGGAACCCCATTAAAATCAACCTAAAAACTGCTGGAATAATGATATTTCCAAGAAAAAAGTTTTAGTCCCTATTGCTCATTGTCTATAAGACTTTCTATTTTTTCACGTATTTTTAATTTGTAACTATTGCAGTTTTTTTTTTACACCAAAGGTATCCCTCAGCCGACAGCATAACTATTGCAGTTTTAATGATTCATTATTCAGCCATTTTAGGAGAGATATTAATATCATTTTTTGGACCATTATTTTCTAATTGTTGGAGTACCGAGTGTTTGGTTATAAAATGCCACTCTTGTATTAGCTTAGGTACACAATGAAAACAGCATTTCCTTTTTCTGTTTCTTTTTTCTCTAGTTGAGCAATCTATATCTTTGTGAGTATTCAAGTTTTCTATCTTAAATGCACGAGTTAAAAAGCTGTTGTAAGACCGATTAATATAATTGCATCTTGATTATCCGAAAATCTTATTTTCAAGACAATGATATTTTTTACAACACCATCATTATCAACTCTTTTTCCAAAATAAACTCCATTGGATGCTTCTCAACCATGCCGTAAAACATGTGGATATATATATATATATATATAAAAGTTGTCATATAGATAGAACAAATATTTCGTTTACTCTATAAATTATATATATATTAGTTTGACTTTTGAGCTCACAATTATTTTTTATTTATTCGTTTGATTTATTTTTTCATGCATATTAAAATTTGATAATGTGATATGATTGTACATTTTCACCATTAATTGTCGTCCTATTACTTTGGTTTAATTATTGTACCTAATTAAAGCATTTGATTCATGCATGAAATTTTTTAAAATCAATTTATTAGTATTTTTTTTTTGTGTACACCAACCGGTACCCGGATCTGGTTTACCCAGAATCTGACTCATCCGGTCCGACCCAACTGAGCTCACACTAAGCAGTAGGGGTCTCCCGGCGGGGTTGCTCCATACCCAAGGCTCGAACTCGAGACCAGTTGGTTAAGGGACCAAGTGAGCTACCACTTGACCAACCCCACGTTGGTCAAGTGGTAGAGTTATTTTTAATAATATTAAACACAATGTTGTATGATAAATAGGCAAACAAATTAGAGTTATTTGTAAGTAACTCAAATGATAAATTTTTGATCCCTGATGATCGAAAAAATCTAAATCAAATAGTTTCACTCTGAAACCCTTTTAAGACTCTTGCTAGATGAATTTTGACCTTCTTTATCTTACTCAGTTATATATTCAAGCTTTTTTTTTTCTTTTTTTTTTCCTGAGATGTAACTTCCGCTATTGCATTTCGAAAATAACTTGTATCATATAATAATATTTCAATTCCAATATTAAATTCATGTGAAATTAAATTTATATAACAATCCATTATTGATACTTTGTTACGAGAATATTTGAAATTGTAGAATAGTTATTAAAAATTTATAATTGAATAAGGAGGCATAGAAATTCAATCAGGAGTTTTTGTATGTGCATTATTTACATCCATCAGGCTCATGAGAGGAATTATTTTTGTTTGAAGCCTAATTAGCGAAAAAAGTATTATACTGTAATTTAGTTAATTATTAAATAAAATAAAAAACATTAATTTTGTAAAGAGATTAATGAGTGTGCATTGACGGTGTAACGATTTTTACACCATCAGTCCATCATTCATTATTCATCTATATCACTTTTATTTGAATGTCAATGACCATAAATACATGAGTGGTGGATGATGCACTTATGATGTAAAAAAAATTTACACTGTCAGTGACCATATATTTTCTCTTTTTTAAATGTCGACATATATACCTACTATTTTCAGTTTCCAAATTAATACAGTTTAATAATCTTCGAGTGCAATGACATTTTTTCTCAATGTTTCATTGTAGTTATTTGTGTTGATTTTTATTAAAAAAAAAAAGTCCTTTGTAATAATATATTAAATATCTCCAGTGGCATTCCTTCCGATTCCCTTGCCTTTTTATTTTAAATTTTTTTTAGTAAATAAAATTATTTTGTATTGAGTAAAATGATAATTAAATTGGTTGTTATTTTTTTACTAAGGGTATGCTATACTGGAAATAGAACCATATCTGGAATGATTTCTAGCTTGTTCCTTGGATAACATTGAATGTAGTACTGGCAATTAGGGTACGTGCTCAGGAGGTTCGCCCGTCCGCAATAGGTAAGGCATGAATTTTATGCCCAATTTTTATTATGCCTGTCCGTCTTGCCCATTATTTTTGTGGGCATTAGTGGGCGGGTTGCGGACACATACTACATCCAAACATAAAAAATATAATAAAAAAATATATTACTGTGAGAAATGATACTGATAATTTTAAATGGTTGAAAATGGAAATGTTTTAGATTATTTATATAGATTTTTCATTGTAATGCTAGTGTGATTATTTTTTTTTTATAAACCAAATCATATATTAAACCCAAAGGATGGGAACAGGGAAGTACAAGCAATACTTCCAGCCAAAGATAAAAAAGAGAGTTTAAACCAATATAATAAATAAAGACCAGAACTGCTGGGAAAAAAAGACATGCCAGAGATGCAAAAAAATAAAAAAGAATTAATTATGTCATATGTCCCTGAAGTTTGGGATACTTTTATCAGATATGTTTATTCTTTTTTTTTCCAATGTCTGACTCCCCGAAGTTACTTACAGGAATATCGAAATCCTGATCAGACGTAGGAAGTTAAACACCTAGTGCCTGTGGGCGAAGATCTTTTCTTTATAAAATTTAAAAAAACTAAAAAACTTAATATTTTTATATTTTTATTTAAATAAAGAAATAAAAAAAAAAGAATTGAAGAGAGAGATCGTCTTCGTCGGTGTGACATCACGAGGCACCACATGACTAACTTCCTGCGTCTGACTAGGATTCTGATGATACATGTCATCAAAATTGGCCAGAATTGGTAGTAGGGGTATATGACAAACCCAGAAGTAACTTCCAGGAGTCAAACACTAAAACAAAAAATATAAAGGTATCTGATAAAAATAACTCAAACTTCAAGAACTTGTGACATAATTAACCAATAAAAAAACTAACAACAAAACATTGCGGCAGCAGCAAGCGCCCACCAACCTACCCAAAACAAAAAGAGTCAGTATTGATTTTTTTTTTTTTTTTAAATTAATTTGTGACTCTTTTGATTAGTTTGTGACTTATATAATTGATAAAACTGATGTGTAATGTAATTATACAATGTGATTGTGAAATATTAATTGTGTTATAATTTATAAAGGTTGAATAAAGGGAAATTTGATTTTTTTTCTTTTTTAATTAAATGCAAACCGTTTGCATACCCGCTTTGCCCGCATTTAGGGTGAGCAATGTAACACCCTGAGTTATATATATATATATATATATATATATATTTTCTTTTCTTTTTTAATTAAATGCAAACCGTTTGCATACCCGTTTTGCCCGCATTTAGGGTGAGCAATGTAACACCCTGAGTGTTATATATATATATAAGGATTTGCTAACATAAGTAAGGTTATTTTTATGAAGGATCATATTAGCAAGGTATGCCTAAATGTTTGGACAAAAAAAATACCCTTTTAAACTTTATCATAACAAGTTTGTTACTAAGGTTATATTAGTAATTTAGCTTTTATGTTAAAAATAAATAAATTAAAAGTAAATTCTCTCTCATTCTTTTCCTTATTTTTCTCGCTCTTCTCCCCTCACTCCAATCCTTTCCTCCTTTGTGCATGATTCTATGCGTTACAATGAGTGGCTAGCCATGTCTCTTTTTTCTCTTGGACAAAATTTTATCATATAATATTATTTTTCAGTGTTGTGCATTTGGTATTGTTTTTCACAATTCTTTTTTAAATTATGGCACCTCATTAAAAAACTCAGTTTTATTGTGGATGTTAAAATTTATTTACATACCTCTGGCAGATGAATAATAGAGCACAAAAAGGTAAAGAAAATGGTAGAAACAAAAAAGAATGAATAAGGAAAATGGTAGAGACAAAATACTAAAAGAGGGTGAAAAAGGAAAAATGGCGTAGAGAGAGAGAGATGAAGGGTGGAAGAGAAAATGCATATAATATGTAAAATGTATAGAAATAATTTAGAAATAAATAGAAGGCATTAGAAAATGAAACTGTCAGGCAATACTCGAGTTTTTCACAAAACACTTGAGCGAGTATTGTATCAGAAAACCAATCTGTGAAAATACTGCTCTTAGGCAACACTCAAGTATTTCATGAAACACTCGAGTGTTCTGGAAAAAAATACTCGAGTATTCTGGTCAGAACAGGAAATAAAATATGCGATTTTGGCCAACTCAACTCATATTTTTCCACCCCCAAAGCTTGACCCTCTCTTCTCTCAAACCCTAGGTCTCTCAATTTCACAAAATCAACACACAAACTCAACAAATCATCATCCTATTCTTAAATTGCATCACAAATCCTTACTTTCTCTCACTTAAAAGCTTCAAATTCACTCCCTCTACTCTCAATCCCATCAACCCACAAAACCCTAACAATTTTAAATATTATAGACACAAATATGAATTAGTAATGTGATATTTATCAATTAATAAACACGAATAAGAATATGAAATTGATGGTATCAGGTGATATTTATCAATCAAGTATCAACTAATATTTATCTAATTTGAATCAGGTCAAATGTTACCAAACAATAGAGAGAGAAAAATTTACATCAACATAATATTCGGATTATTTATATTCACGTGCTTCTTGCGTAAACTTTTTGAGATTACGTACTCCCTCTGTTACTTATTATAGAGCACCATTTTGGTAAAATTGATGTTCTTTTTTATAAGTTATTTTAGAATATCGAGGTAGTATTAAAAAATTTATTCTAAATACACCCCTCATAATTGCATAGGGGTGACAGAGTAATAATTACAATAAAGAGAGAAATGAATAGAGTTTTAAAGTTTTAAATCGGGATAACTTTGGAATGAGAACATATAATTTGATAAATTTGAAAATAATAATTATTTTTCTTAATTTGCATGAATTAGGTAAAAGTGGCTTATATCAAGGGACAGAGGGAGTAGTTAAATATGACGTTGGTAAACCACGTGAAAGAATGTCAAAAGCAAAAGCATAAGGTTACAAAAGATTTGGTATTTTGGTCCCTTGTCTAATTGACAGAAGTATGGCAGGTGTGGTTTATTAGTAGAATTTAGAAATGAAATGCGTTTTGAAGAAAAGGTGCAGCGGAAGGAAGATATCGTGGATAGGATTAAAGTCAAAAATAGTTGGCTATGGATATGGATCAAAGAAAAATAAAACAAATCGGTTATATCCTTGTATGAATGATGGTTGTGTCTAAGCTGCTCGGGCTTATAATGCATCGGAGCAGTTTTTTTTTTTTTTTTTAAATATTTTTTTAATATAAATTTATTCATAATATTTTTTTATACAGGTTTTTAATACAGATTTATTAAAATATATTAATTTTTGATGTAGATTTACTTAATATAAATTTTCTACCTGTGTCAAAAAGCAGATAATAAAAAAAGACGTATCAGTCAAATAGAAAATTGAAAACATATTTTTAATTTACTGGATTTAACAAAAATTTTAAAAAATTTGTCCGGAGTATTGAACCCGAAGCATAATAGCATCATCCATGAATGATATTCCTTTCCATCTCAGTGCTTGATTACTTACTGTAATTAAGGGCTTGTTCTGGAATTAAATAGGATATAATTGTATTGGGAATTCGGGATGAATGTTTTTGTTTTTCCCAATTAGACATGGGATACTGTAGGTTGGTTTGGTTCAGGGGGTTTGGATCACGTTGATATTGGCTGCATGCTTGTTCAGCCTCTGTTTTGTTCTCTGCTTTATCTTTACTGGGTATTTTTTTTATCTGGTTTTAATAAATTTTTCAGTTATATATATATAAACAAGTGAAAGAATGAAATTTAATACGAAACAACGCAATTGATATATGTGTTTAAATATTAAAATGGTCCCTTATCGATTCTTTTGAAATTGTCTCAGCAAGAAAAAAATTGGTTTTGGTTTCTACATTCACAGAACGCTTTGATTTTGATACCTCCTATTAAATTTTGGTCCTCATAATTATATTGGTACTTTGTTTTGGTCCTTCTGTTATTAGATTTGATAGGTTTTGATCTCTCTAATGTCATGGTTTTTGAATTCGTTCTCTTACATAATATACGTTATCTTTTTATCCTTGAGAATTAATGCAAAAACACCATATTAATTGGTCATAGAATGTGATACATTACGTTTTCGACGTGTTTCATCCACATTTAACAGGAGGGACCAAAACTAAAACGTTTGTAAATGTAGGGACCAAAACCAAAAAAAGAATTTTGCAAGGATCAATTTCAAATGGATAAATATTTATCGCGACAATTTTGATATTTAAGCCTTGATATAAACTAATAAACTCATTTAATAAGATACATCATTCTCCACTTCAAAAAAAAAAAAAAAGAAGAAGAAGAAGAAAGAAGTAAATAGGCAAGTGAGTCCTTTAAAGATTATGTTGTCACCAATTTAATTAGTCTCCAAAAATATTTGTCATCAATTTAGTCTCTCAAAGATCAACTGTGCTACCATTTTTTTTTTGTTTACATGGGAGGTCTGGGACTAGAACCCATGACATGAGGATGGGGAAATCCTAAATGTCCCTGCAGCCACCAACTGAGTTGTCTTACGCGGACGTACTACCATATTTTAGTCTCACAAAGATATTTGCCATCAATTTAGTCTCTCAAATAACATTTATGGTATCATTTTAGTCTCCTAAAGATATTTTCCACTGATATTGTCCATTGAAGATCAATTGTATCACTATATTAGTCCATTGTGTTTCCTACGTTACAAATCAGTATAACTGTACTTACGTGACATGTTAAATAAAAAATTGTAAAATTGTACTTACGTTAGTCCCTCGAGTTGTGGATTTTTTAAATTATGTTTGTTTATATATTTACTTTTTTTATTTAATATTTTTTTTATTTAACGTATTACGTAAGCAAAGTTAAACTAATTTGTAGTTGAGTAGTACGAGGAACTATAGTGATGACACAATTGATCTTTGATGGACTATATTGATGGCAAATATCTTTAGGAGATTAATAAATTGATGCCACAATTGATCTTTGAAAGACTGAATTGGTAGCAAATATCTTTGGGCAATAAATTGGTGGCAACATAATCTTTGGAGGACTAAATTGACTATTTACTCAAAAAATATATATATCATTCTCCTATTGAAAAATTAATGGGAGATATATTATAAATATGAAAACTATTACTCCCTCCGTTCCATAAGTTATGATCTTTTGGAGATTTCACACAGATTAAGAAATGAGTAAATGATGTAAGAATTTGATATAATTTGACTAAATTACCCCCATTTAATAAAAGGAGAGAGAATAATAATAAATGTATGAAGATTATATTGAAGAGAGATGAAGAAATCAGTGATGAAAAAAAGAATGCAATAAATAAAGGTATGTTTGAAAAAAGAGGTATAAATAAGTCTTGGATTTCTAAATGATCATGACTTATTATGGGACAAAAAAAATCTTCAAAAGATCATAACTTATGGGATGGATGGAGTATCTAACTAAGATACAATTATGTAAACTCATCATGAATGAATAAAGCGGAAGCGAAGGTGTAACGGTATACATATTGATAAAGAATATGATAAACGTATGAATTTGCATGTAGTTAATCTTTTATCCAAATTCATGTTCATGGAGGAACATGTAGGTTAGTTGGTTTTCCAAGTTATGAATATTCAATTGCTATTGATTATTTTTAACGATGAATTGATAGAGAAGTAAATTGATTACCTATGACTTCGGCCATAATCTATTTATAAAAATTTCATAGTCTTTCACGAAAAGTTATGATTGTTGAATCTTCTTATTTTTATTTTGGTTCATTAACAATATAGAAATAAGATTTTTGATATTTACACCTTATAAAATTCATATTAATGAGATAATAGACTCTAATATGTTGATTGGTTTTGATATACTCATCCTTTAGGGATAAGTTTAAGCAATAAATTGCTTTCCTTCTACACATTTTGTCAACAACAATTTTAATTAGCATTAATTAGAATTAATTAAAAATATTATTTTTATTTTGTATTTTTGATTATTCCCATTTCATATTTTTTAAGTTGCCTCTTACACCATTTTCTCTTTCTCTCTTCCGTTTTCACTAGTGACGCTCATACCATTAATTAAAAGGAGGTCCAAGATTAATAGCATGTTCGTGAAAAGCATGGCCATTGTTTGCCGCGACACTGCCATTTTTTTTTGCCATGATTAGAGCAATTAGATATAGTTGAATTTGAATTTCAATTGGATCAATGAATAATTTTTTTTTTTGCTAAAAGAAAAATAGATTTAATGCTTTTCTTGGTCAGGTGATCATTTTGATAGTTCTCAAGTATCTTTATTTTACTTTGTTTATTCCTAACATTCTATCAAAATATTTTCAATACAGATGGCAGGTACAGGAAAGGCTATCTCTCAACCATTTAGACAACCTACAGTAGCTCCTCTTTCCATAATGAACCCACACATACAGAAGATGAACGTAATTAATAACTTGAAATAATCATTTGAGGATGATGACAATGGTGAAGATAATGCTGATTGATGTTAGTTTATTTTTTAGACAAATGACTTAAATATGTAATATGTTTTTGGATTATTTTGTACTAGTAGTATTGTTGTTTTATTTTGAATTATGGTTAGATACTTATGTATTGATTTCTTTATTTGCATTATTAATGGATATGTTTTATGTTATTTTGAATTATTGTTATATAAAATTTTAAAATTACTGGTTTTAATTTGTGTTACCAATGTTGGGAATTAGAGACGGAATTCCCTATAGGAATTAGAGATGGAATTGTGTGGATTAGAGACGGAATATGGCGAAAGAATTAGAGACGGAAAATTTTGCCCATTAGAGACAAATTTTGCATTTGGGTTAGAGACGGATATTTTCTTGTTAGAGACGGAATTTTCCGTCATTACTAGAGATGGATTTTATTTTATTATTAGAGACGGAATTTTATTTTTTAGAGACAGATACTTTCGTCTGTAAATTGAGACGGAACAGCCTCTCCGTCTCTAATTTTTTTCGACGGCAAAATTAGGGACGGCCAAAATTCTGTCTCTAAATCTGAATTTCTAGTAGTGAATTTTCTTTCGAGAACCAAAATGATTATTAATTCTTTTGACCTGTGCATGACACAAAAAAATAAAACACTAGTATTGTTATGAATTACTGCAACATACACCAGGGAAAAATTCAAAAAAGCATCAGTGGGTAAGAATTTTCTCCATTTGTTGTCATCTATTGGACACCATGTTTAAACAAAACTCAATTCAATATTTTAACTAACCAATATTTAAGGCATAAATAGCAAATAGCAGTGGGAATAGGTCAAATTTAGCCAGGTTCGACAACAATAAGCTTGCTCTGTAATTCGAATTCAGGTTCAAGCTTGATTAGTGGTTCATCATAAGTCTTGATTCGGCCTATTTCAACTCCCGTCTTGATCCAGAAATCCACTAAAAAGCTTGATATTTATAAAGCCTTCAACTTTAAATAAAAACATAAAAAGACCTTATGATATCAAATTATGCAATAACGAAATAGAATGAAATAAAATTTAAACAATACCAGATCCCAAATTATATAGTAACAAAAATAAAATTGTACATAAACTTGAAACCTCAAATTAGAAAATCGAGCAAACGCCATTTATAAATGTCGTAGGTATTATGCCTTAAATTACTAAAACCAAACAAGTGAGCAACAGAGAAAAATGCAAAGACTAAATTGATAAAGAAGAGATTAAATTTTGAAAACGTAGGAATTATTAGAATTACATTTAAAAAAAGTCAAAGAAAAAATATTTTTATTTTTAAGTATGATATTATAAATATAAAATATTGCTTCTAACTTAAACCTATAATAAAATATAATATATAAATATTTATAATGTTAAATAGGTCGACTTGATGAATCTAATAATCTTCAATAAAAACTTGAATCCAGTTTATATAAATACATAAGATTTTTAAAAAGCATAAATGTAACACTTTTTTTATTGAACAAGCCAAGCCAAACTAATTGTCAATAATCCAAGCCATAAGTTTTCATGAATCAACCTAATCTATACCCACTTCTAGGCATAAAGTTAAGTTTTATTTATAGGAAAAAAAATACTTATTTAAGCCATTAAACTTTAACAAAATGAAACATGACTCAAAATGTAATATGCATGATGTTGTTTAGGTGATGCATGGTCATGTCGTTATCTTGCTATGTTTATGGGGTAGTTTTACTACTTTTTCTATTTTTCGTGTTTTTGTACATTATGTGAAGAGTATTTTTTATACTTCCTCACTTTTGAAATGAAATTTTGTTTTATCCAATTTTTTTTATGATATTAATCTAGTGAGTTAACTGTTTCAATTTATTTTTATTTGTTATATTTTTTATAATTAGTAAAGAAAATATTCAAAAATATATAGTTTCAGAAATTAATCTATTCATCAATATCGGCTGGAAAATTATAATTAAGCAATAACTTAATCGCTTTTATAAATTCATATTAATATTTTTATTTATAAAGTGAAAAATTTGTGGAAAAGATCATATTGCTGGAATCTGTCTTATTCATAACTTACATAGTTTAAAGTTATGCATATAGGTTAAGAAATAATTCAATGATATTAAAATTTTGTATATTTTGACTTAAATATTCTAGTCATTTTTTGTATATAACCGAGTATCCACCAACTCAAGTACATTTGTGTAGTGTTTGTGCAAGGTGGGCAACTAACCCTTCCGGATAACATTTTTTTAGATACAAAGACGTCATTTGTGTCAACGTACAATGGTAGCAGCAATAAATTTGTGGAGACTATATTGAAAAGCGATAAGAAAATTGATGATGAAAAAGATAATATAATAAATAAATATATAGTTGGAAAAACAAAAGTATGTGTATTGCCAATTTAACCCTCTATATTGAAGAGTGATGAAAAATTGGTAGTGAAAAAAATAATATAATAAATAAAAATATAGTTGAAAAAAAGGTATCTGTATTTCCAATAAACCCGGCCTTCATAGAAAATGGGTGTAGTGAATGCTATATATGATGCTTAAGGTAGACAATTATTTTTAATAAAATTGCTTACCTCTATATATATATATATATATATATATATATATATAAAGTATAAGTGAGTATTGAATTTTTAAAATAACATTACATATGTGACAAAATAAAAACGTAAACATAACATATAAAATGGAGGGAGTAATAATCCAATCATTGATGAGTTGGAAATATTATATATATCGGTTTAGTTATTTTTTATTTAAGGTTTACTTAATTTCGGGTTGACAATAAGGATTTAAAATGTGGAAAAAATGTAATAGAAAATTAAATCCAATATTTTTAATATTAAAAATATTTGGTTTTTCAATATAATAATATTCATTATAATATTTTATCCTCGATCTCAAGGATTGTGGTTAAAAACATAAGTCTATAAATAATCCATAAAGTCTGTTGAATTTCCTACCTCATATATTCTGTATTTGTTTTCTTAGAAATGGCTCTCACAGGTAAACTGAGCACTGAAGTTGGGATACAAGCATCTTCTGCCAAATGGTTCAACCTCTTTGCCAAGCAACTTCACCATGTTCAAAACCTTGTTGAAAGAGTGCATCACTCAAAGTTGCACCAAGGTGATGATTGGCATAAGAAAGACTCGGTTAAACACTGGACTTATGTCATAGGTAATTATTCTTTTAATTAAATTCATATGTATGTAATCGGTGGATGAAATTATAGACACTCTAAACTATCTACCATACTCCCTACTAAACAAGTAGTTCTTTATTTTTCAAACTTAATTAATGATTGATAAATGAAAAAAAGTGTAAGCTTTTGGTAGTGTTAATAGGTCTCCCTACTACACAAGTATTTTTTGGTAAACCCATGGTATTTAGTATTTTTTGGTAAACCCATGGTATTTATCATTAGTACAACAGAATGATTAATCCATTTACACATCGATTGGGTCCTTTCGGGGATGAAGTCACTCTCCATTTTCACGAGTTAGGAATATATATTATATATACGATTTATTATTATTAATCTACTGTTAAAAAAAAATTATTATTAATCTAAGGCTTAATTATGCCACAGGTCCCTGAAGTTTGGGGTACTTTTGTCAGATACCCTTATATTTTTTTTTTCAATGTCTGACTCCCCGAAGTTACTTCTGGATTTGTCATATACCCCTACTATCGATTTTGGGCAATTTTGATGACATGTAACATCAGAATTTTAGTCAAACGCAGGAGGTTGGTCATGTGGTGCCGTGTGATGTCACACGGTCGAAGACGACCTCTCTTTTCAATTCTTTTTTTTCTTTTTTTATTTAACTAAAAATATAAAAATATTAAGTTTTTTAGTTTTTTAAATTTAAAAAAAAAAGATCTTCGCCCACAGGGCACCGGGTGCTTAACCTTCTGCGTCTGATAAGGATTCCGATGTTACATGTCAGCAAAATTAGCCATAATCAGTAGTAGGGGTATATGACAAACCCATAAGTAACTTCGGGAGTCAAACATTGAAAAAAAAAGTATAAGGATATGTGGCAAAAGTACCCCAAACTTCAGGGATTTGTGACATAATTAAGCCTTAATCTAAAATAGTAATATGTATCACACATATATAGTGATTAACGTAATATATTCATTCATAAAAAAAAATGTATATTCATCAAAAACGTAATTTATTCTTTTATAGTTTATGAAAAAGTTTATGGCTATACTTTGATTCTCAAAATTTTGATGATTTCTCATATATATTGTCGATCTTAATTGCTTTTGAAAAACGTAACAGATGGTAAGGTTGTTGCATGCAAGGAGAAAATTGAGGCCGTTGATGAAAGGAACAAGAAAATCACATACATCCTTTTCAATGGAGATATTAGTCAGCATTACAAGGTTTTCAAGCTCATCTTTCATGTAATTGAAAAGCAGGATGGTAGTGCTTCTGTTAATTGGACTGTTGAATATGAAAAGATCCATGAGAATGTTGAACCTCCATATGGCTATGTGGAGTACCTAACCAAGGCTTCTAAGGATATCGATGCTCATCTTCTCAAGGCATAACACCGAAAGTTGTGAAGAAGATAATAAATAATTGGATCTGGCTTAAGATTCAATGATCATATAAATAATGTGTGGATTTTGATGTGAATCAATAAGGTTAATTGCTAGCTTCTTATGCAGCGACTCTTCCTTTGTATTGAGTGCGTTAATCTATATGTAAAAAGATTGTGTGTAATATTATATTAATGAGTGAACATTCCAGCTTGATGTTACGTTGTTGTTGTATTGTTCACTACTGAGGTTATATCAATAATGTTATATCATTTTCCGGTAAGAAACTAATATAATGATTGATATTTGAAACATATGTGAATAGATGAGGGGAAGCATATGGAGCACATGATTAGATTAAGGCAAAACTACTTGTTTGGTCCCCTAAGTTATTTCTTTTTTCCAATCTGGTCCTCTAAGTCTTTTTCGTTTGAAAGTGGTCCCCTAACTCATGTAACGTTAGCACCGTTAGTCCTTTTCATCCATGAACGAACTCCCTATCACGCTCATAATCAACGACAATGTTGCAGTTCGTTTTCTCTTAGCAAATTCCCTATCAACATTCTGTTTTCCCTCCAAAGTTTAGTGTTTTTCTCTCTTAGCTCATAACGACTTCTCATGGAAGAAAGGAGAAGATGAAGTGAGTGGCTTCAAGCACCAAAACGGCGTCGTTTGACTCCACCATTTTAAACTTTTAACGTGGTAAAAGGGAGGGTACACGTGGATCGCCTACATTGGGCATTCTGGCTGTCACGTCAACTTAAATAGACGATGTTAGGAGGTAAGGGACGGAAAGGATTAACAATGCTAATGTCATAAGAGTTAGGGGACCACTTTCAAACAAAAATGACTTAGGGGACCAGATTGAAACAAATAAATAACTTAGGGGACCATACGAACAGTTTTGCCTTAGATTAAAATGCCAAAAAAAACTTATCTTGTCGTAACCTAATAAATCTTTCAGAGTGAACAATTTCAAAACACCAACTTCAAATTTGAATCAGATAAGACAATGCAACCCTTTTAGCTGATAAATATTTATGAGTATTAATATATAGTCCTATAAATTAGGTTGGTGATAGGTTGGTGAGAATGATTTTTTGAAATGTACTAATATCTGAAGGAAAAAAGAATTAATTAAAAAAAAAAAGAATTAATTTTGTTTGGCAAGGTCGGAACTTTAGTCTTACATAACTTCTAGCGTACAATGAGGGAATCAAGACTATATAATTTACTAATTGAACTTAGATTCGGAATTAGAAAGTTGCGCATAATGTCTTCAAGGTGTGAGCAACACTTTCCTTTAGTCTATTCGCACTACCAAACTTTGGGTGCAATTTGGGTTAGTGATGAATTTCCTGCAAGATACAATGAAGACCCTTGAGTATGGTTTGCACTCCCAAAACTCAAACAATACTATAACAATGATGTTTACAAAATGATACTCCCTTCGTACTTATTTATAAGACTCATTTAAGAGATTTCACGTCTATTAAAAAAGTGAAATAATTTAGTTAATTGTATTAGAAATATGAACTTATGATATGTATTTTCAAAATTACCCCGATTAATTTTATTAAGAATCTAAAAAGTGTTAAATAAATATGAGTGTTTTTGGAAAAAAAAAATTAATGCTCATTGAAAACTGGTAAATGTCTTATAAATAAGGACAAAATAAAAGTATGAAAGGTTCTGGGACGGAGGGAGTAGTTTTCTTTTGTCTTTGTTTGCACTAACAAGGAAAAGGCAAGGCAAGTCAATTTGGAATCTCCTACATGTCCATCTAGCATCTTATGAAATGTTGGTGATGAGCGTTAGTTGTCTTTTATAGACATTTAGTGTCATTTCATGAATCAACATAATAACTTTTCATCCATGGAGGATTTCATAAACGAATACATCCTCCCATTCATGGCGAACAATTTCCTTGATAGCTTAGCTTCCATGTATATGAACTAATCCAAATGACATATTTTTTCATTTTGAAAATCCTCTCACAATCCCCCACTATTTTAAAAATGAACTGTCACTTCGAAAATCTCATGTTTTCGGTAAAGTTATCTTACAAACTTGAACTTTACTTAGTAAGCCATGGTTTCATTCATCCAATATAATATGGTAGACAAGCTTTGAACCAATTATCCTATTTGAACATGTGTTCATGAACTTACAAATAAGATCTCATACAATTGTATGTCTCTTTAATTGATACATTTAACCTGGCTTTGTGTCTAGTATCATTTTCCAAGAGAGCCCTAAGAGTTAAGCTCATGAACTCCATGAGTAGCCAAATTTCACTCTCATATAGGTAGACTCTGTCAAAAGTGTTAGACAACAAGGAGAAATTATTAGGTGGTCCGTAACTTCATGATCCAAGACAATCACCACCATTTATTATTTACTTTTTAAATTTTTTAACATGATGAACGGTTGAGATGAGTCTGGATCACCATGGTCCAGGACTAACTAATAATTTTCCGACAACAAGGGCTCTTACACCTATAGAAAAGGGGGGGGGGGGGGGGTTGAATATATAGGTCGAGGTGTGGTAGTTACCAATTAAAAATTTGTCGTTTATTGACTTTCAACCAAAACACTATTCATATAATTGATCCTTAATTGATTAACTTCAGGTTATCGAACAGTTTTCCTGAAATAGCCAACCGTTAATTGATTAACAACATGTTATCAATAAATATTAACAAAAGGGTTATGCTAACAAGTGTTTTAAGGGCATTGTTTAATCATTCCGTAACAAGTAGGTCAACATTGGAAACTTAAGTTTAACACTTCTCTATATATTAAATGCACCATTTTCTAAAGTAAAAATACATTTTTTGCTTACTTAAACAATACTCTTATGACACTTGTTAGCATTTTCCTTAACAGAAAATCACTTTTCAACCAAAACTAATTTTCTATTAATCAATTATGCAAAATCATAGAACTTTAGAACAATCAAATACAAGCAAGATTCAATGAAAATCAATACAGTAAATATATATTAAAGCTATTCTAGGAGATAGAGTTAGAAGATAAACACATCCATTTTATCCTACTTCACTCCTAATCACATAGGAGCTACATACGTGCAGGGCTTAAGAGATTCACTTACCCATCCTAGGGCACTACCCAAACAAACATATTCAGGACCTAGGAATAAAAAATTAAATTAAATGTGCCATATCTAAACTTGATACCTTCGGTACTCTGAGGCAAGCTTCAAATGTATATTTAATCAAGTACTTGCAATCATTCTACTAATAGTGTACTTTTACAATTTTTTTTTTAGATCAGCAAAGAAAAATATATTAAAACACAGAGTACAAGCAATACTCTGAACAGTACAAGATAGTTCAAGTACAAGCAATACACCAGCAACTAAGATCAACATCAAATGTTAACAAACTCCTGCAAACTAACAAATTAAGCTGGTGCAAAATTACACTTAAGCACTTAAATCAAAGCACCAGCAACCTGCTCCTAAAAAATTTAAGCAAATCATATACATGGACGGGAACTAGCATGACACATAATAAAAGCAGCAGATAAAACTCCAGCCTCAGTAGAAGAATTCGAGACCAATTTCAGCTTCAACTGGTTATAGCTCATGGAAACATTCCCAAGGATTTAAAACCCAGTTTGCATAAGAACTTATTGCACTTGCATGATTTGCTTTAAAATGAGAATATAATTGTACTCTAATTCTTTCAATCAAAGCAGAAAAGCACACCCTCTCATTTTCAAAAATAGCTTTATTCCTGCAAATCCAGATTTCCCAAGTAATAATTAGCCATAAAGTAATTTAGTCCTTCTTCTTGTTACGACGGAAAACAACCGGTCCTGAATGTTGTTGTAGTGATGCAAAACTGTTATTTGGTAAAGGTATAGAGATCTTGAACCATGAATAACATTCCTCCCAAACCTTGTATGAGAATGAGCAAGAAAAAAATAGATGTTCTGTTGTTTCTTCTTGCTATCCACATAGTCCGCAGCGATCCTCCTCATTTATTGAGATTATTCCTCTTCTTTGGAGATTTGCTCTAGTTGGAATTCCTTCATGCAAAATTCTCCAGTCGTGCGCCGCCAATTTAGAAGGTGCGTTGTTGAACCATAAAGTCTTGAATGCCTGCAGATGCTCTTGATCTTCTATACTGGATGATCCTTGAATTACTTTGTACGCACTCCTAACTGTGTAATTAGAACAATCTGAAAACTTCCAAATCCATTTGTCATTTGAATTCAGTCTCATTGTCACTGATTCCAGTTCCCTGCACAAAGAAAACAGGTCTTCTTTTTCCCAACTGTAAAGCTCTCTTCTCCATTCGATTCTCCAATGCCACTCTCCCCTTTCCCAGAAACCGTTAGATGAGACAAGTGAGTTTTTATTATTTGATACCCTGAACAGATTAGGGAATCTACTCTTCAAAGTTTTCTCCCCTATCCACACCTCCTTCCAAAATAATGTATCTTCTCCATTTCCTATTTTCCTCCTAATTCCTTCTTCTACCCAACCCTCCTCACTTCCTACTTGTGAAGCTTATAATCTACCCAAATCCCTCCACCACGGTGAGCCTTTTGTAAAAACCCCACTGTCTCCTGTTGAAATCCCACTCCCTATATTGTTCCCGTATTTTGACATTAACACCTTACACCAAAGAGAATTGTTTTCATTTAGTAACCTCCATCTCCACTTTCCTAATAAAGCTAAATTAAAAGTCTCCAAATCCTTTACTCCCAGGCCTCCTTCCTCCTTTGATCTGCATAATTTATCCCATGATACCCAGCAAATCTTTTTTCTCTCTCCCTTCCCTCCCCAAAAGAAACTTCTTTGTATTTTGTTAAATTCAAGAATAATAGTTTTTGGTGCTTTAAAAAAAGAAAAGAAATATAAAGGCAAAGAGGACAATACCGATTTTAGGAGAGTGATTCGGCCGCCAAAAGAAAGATGCTTTCTTTTCGAAGCTGAGAGTCTACTCTTCAATTTATCAAGTACAGGATTCCAAGTGGATGTTCTTTTGTGATTTGCTCCCATCGGCAAGCCAAGATATCTAAATGGAACAGCGCCCACCTTACAATTAAGTCTTTCCGCCCATTCTGCAACAACTGCCTGAGAAACTCTCACGCCGATAATGCTGCTTTTGGAGAAATTAATTTTCAGCCCCGAACATAATTCAAAACATCGAAGAATACTCTTCATCACCAAACTATTTTCAGCATTATTTTCTCCTATGAACAAGGTGTCATCTGCGTACTGTAAGTGGGAGACTAGTACATTATTTCTTCCAACCTTATAACCTCTAAAAACTCCCTTCTCTACCGCATTTGTCATTAACCCGCTTAGACCTTCAGCGACTATAAGAAATAGAAACGGTGCTAGAGGATCACCTTGGCGTAGGCCTTTTTCCATTCTAAATTCATCTGAAGGGCTACCGTTGACTAACACTGATACATATGAAGTTTTCAAGCATTCCATTATCCAAGATCTCCATTTGCTACAAAAGCCTAGTCTTTCCATCATGTAGTCCAGAAAACCAAAATCAACCGAGTCATATGCCTTCTCGAAGTCGACTTTGAATATCATACAAGGCTTGTTCTTCCGCTTTGCTTGGTCTATAATTTCATTCATAATCACTACCCCATCAAGTATAGACCTCCCTCCAACAAAAGCAGACTGAGGTTCTGAAATTACATTCCCAATTACCTTCTTTATCCTTCCTGCTAGAAGCTTTGCAACTATTTTGTACATGCATCCAACCAGAGAAATGGGCCTATAATCATTTAAACCCAAGGGGCTGTCAATTTTAGGAATCAGAACAATGAAGGAGTTGTTTGTTCCTCCTGGCCATCTTCCGTTACTGTGAAAATCAGAAACAAGCTTGCAAATATCAGACTTCAACAAGTCCCAGAACCTCTTTATGAACCGGAAATTATAGCCGTCAGGTCCAGGGCTTTTATCACCATCGCATTCCCAAACTGCCATTTTTATTTCTTCTTCTCCAAAAAATTCTATCAATGCCTTAGCCTATTCGGTGCTTAGCTGTTTGAAGGAGACTCCATCTAATGTTGGATTCCTCCATTCTGATTTGCAAAAACGATGTTGGAAAAAATCCCTTACATGCTTCTTCACTGAATCCGGATCCTCCACCCAAACCCCATTATGCTGAATACCAGGGAGAGCTAACCGTCTTCTGTTTCTATTGATCACTGAATGGAAAAAACTAGTGTTAGCGTCTCCATCTCTTAGCCATCTAATTCTTGATTTCTGCAGTAGAAGGTTTTCCTTTTGCTTGTGAAGCCTCCACATGTTCGACGTTGCTATTCTTCTTTGTTGGCCTCTTGCTCGGATAAGTCTCTAACTTCCATTAGACGATCAAAATTGTTTATTTTCTGCACCTCTTCATCTATTCTGTTGTCCAAATCTCCAAATGTCGCTCTGTTCCATTCCTTCAAGGCCTGTTTAAGAAGTTTGAGCTTTTCCTTTAGCACGAAAGCTCCCCAACCTTGAACAGATAGTTTCTTCCATTCACTTTCCACAAACTGAGCAAATTTGTGGTCTTCAATCCAGCAATTATTTGTTCTGAAAGGTTTGGGACCCCAATCCTTTGTATCACATTTTAACAATAAAGGACAGTGATCTGACAGCTCCTGTTTTAAAGCCACCTGTTTTATGTCATTCCAGTTCTGATTCCACTCCTCATTGATCAAGAATCTGTCTATCTTGCTTGCTGCTCTCCCATTTGGTTTATACCAAGTATATTTGCTCCCAATTAATGGTAAATCAATGAACTCCAGGTCATGGATGAATTGTCTAAACTCACCCCACTCTCTCCTTTCTTCATTTCAGACAACTCCTCTCCTTTCCTCCCTCCCTTTTACACAATTGAAGTCACCTGTGATGCACCACAACCCATCTCCCATTCTGTTTTTTTCTTCTAAAACTTCCCTCCAGAAAACACGTTTTCTACTCAGATCATTTGGACAGTATACATTCACGATCTTAACATCAACTGAATTTCTAATTATAGCACCATGGAAAAGAATAAAATTAGTCCCATTAATAACAGAACTAGCAGCCAGTATTTGATTATTCCAAAGACACAGCAAACCTCCCGAAGATCCAATTGCAGGTAACAAAGCAAAATCGACATTATCTCCTCCCCACAAAATTCACATAGCACCGTATCAATAATTTCCAGTTTGGTTTCTTGTATGCATATGAAATCAACAAAATTACCTGTGATGAGCCTTCTTATCATCTTTTTCTTTAACCTCCCTCCTAGACCTCTTATATTTATGGACATTATCTTCATTTATCAACGTTTTGTTCCCTGCTTCTACTCCTCTTTTCTTCTTTGTCTCTAGCTTCCAATTCCACCATTCTTTCAACTATTTCACTATCATTCCCGTAAGCAGTGACACCCAGTTGTTGACCTATCTTCCATAAATTTTGTGCTTCTTCTAGTTGATTGCATTGAGATCCAGGAATTAGAGACCCCGATATGCTTTCTTTGCTGCTTCCTTCAACCACTTCCTTCATTGGCTTCTCATTGGAATCTATTCTCAAATCAACCCAGAAATCCTTCCAAGCAATCAACTCTCTCTGTTTCTTCTCTTTCTTCTTTTTGGATTTGGTTTTTTTGCTGCGATTCTTCATAATAGTAACACCCGGAACTTTAGCCGTAACAAGATTCACTTTTCGTTAGACCCGAAATTACTATAAGATGATTGTATGTGAGTCTCGAAACTTCTCTCCTCTTCAGAGTTCTGGTTGTCACTGTCCGAGATTAGGTGAGAATACTCAGAGATTTCCTCTTCGTTATTTTCCAGTGCCTTCCCCGAATCTACTTCGTTGTGGTCTAACTCCTTGGGCTGACAATCTTGCATTTGATCTCCCAAAGGCCCAATTGCGGAAGACTCAATACCAATGCCAATTGAATGAGTTTGAGTTGCTCCTGGCCCAATAGGCCCAACAGTTTCCTTTTCAGCATTATTTTCGAACCCTGCATCATCCTTTGCTCCATTTGAATTGTGGACAGCCGCCTCAACATTAATTCCTTCTGTACAACCAATAGTTTTGCACTGTTCTCCACGTGAATTTTCTTTTCCCACGTGTTCCTCTTCACCCAAATGATTAATTGAATTAATTATGGCTTGAATCTTCTTTTTCGACTCTTTGTCTTCTTCTTCTTCCCCATTGTCTTCAACCTTGGGTGTCGATTCACCTTCTACAGAATCAGGGACCCATTCGTTGCATAATTCTGCTTGGAGACTTTTGTATCTTTGCATCACCGTGTCCTTTGAAGATAAGTCATCGTCATAGTAGCTGTTTTCTTGGTCATCTTCATTATCATTCACCTCTTCTGTTTGCTTCTCAAATCTGACATTTTGCACCAGCCTCTCTTCCATGATTCGGATGCTGCAAATTTTATCATTAATCATAATCCTCTGCACTTTGTTGATAAATTCTTGTGCTGAAGTTTTCACCAGAATCCTAGCAACATCAAGTCTAGCCCTCTCTTTTGTGACACTATCAGATTTCACAAAAGTTCCAAAAAAACTCACTAAAGAAGTAAAGAACGTGTCATTCCATGCATGCAACGGAATTCCTGCACAATTTAGCCAAGTGAACCGATAACCTGCTACATCTTCCTCCCCCCATGGTTTAATATATTCGAACCAGTTAGAGAAAGCCTCTCCTGACTCCTTTAACAACTCCATAAAATCTTCTCCCTCCATGGCTTTTAATAAAACCAAGTCTCCTCCCATTGGAACTATCTTAATTGTTGTAAATCCCTCAGAATGCATCACTATTTGTAAGTTGTATACCATCTCCATATCTCTAACCTTTCCAACAAAACATCCGTTTAACCACTCCCATTCTGCTGGGTCTAGTCTCACCCTCATGCCTTTCCAGTCAGGGTCCACTTTCTGTATCTGCTCCTTTTTTCCTCCTGCGTTAATCTGTCTCCTCCTATTTTGTTGCACAACCTGTGCATAGCTTAACTGTCCTTGAAAGGTGTTGTGTATTTTGTTAACTGCATGCTCCTTAGCAGTTGTCTTGTCTCTCTCCTTATCATCCCTGTTATATTTTGTCAGATTGACAAAAACTCTTGTGCTTCCAATTACCATCTTGTCTAACTCCCTCTCCAATTCCTTGACATTTTGCACCTGTTGAAATCTGACAAAAGCAAATCTATCACTGTTTCTGTTTCTCTTTTGTGGGATAAAAGCATCCACCACACGACCCCACCGCTGAAAAGTTCTCCATATCTCTCTAACCCCCCCAATCTTCTTGAAACTTTGTCACATAAAAAGACACTGTTGCATTGCTGAACCCCCCTTGGAATCCTGAACCATACCTTGTAGAGTTCTCCACCTAGTTCTTGAAAGCACCCTCTCTTGGTTGGCCTTACTCTCTTCTAAATCTGTTAAGTTGTAGTTGTCCTCTTGCTCTTCTCTCTTGCTCTTGCTCTCTCATTTCTTTTTCTTTCTCCATGCTCTCTAGTGTACTTTTACATTTGATACTTCTTCCGTCCCAAAAAGTTAATAAATTTTTGAAAATTCAACAAAAATAAGGGAACATGCTTTTAATGTATTGTCCCCCATATTAACCAATTACCAAAGCAAGTATTTAATGCATGTTTCTTTAATTAATTAAATCATAGAATATACAATGCAATTTCAATTTTTTTTATTCACTATTTTAATTTTAATTTGGGATATAAATTTTCTATGTTTTTTACTAACTTTATGGGACGGAGGGAGTATATGGTAATCAAGTTTGAGTTGGGTTTCCGCCATTGGTTATCATAGTTTTATTGTCTTCTCATCCCTTTAATAATGTTTTCGGAAATTCATTTTTTTTTTGTTTTACTTTGGTACCCTTTCAAAATAAAGGGTTTTGGTACCCTTTCATATTTTTCCAATCAAATCATGACAAGTACAATATACTACCATGTCAAAAAACATTGAGATATTATTGGCACTCAATAAAAACTGAAAATTATATGTTAAGATGTTCTTCACTTTTTATATATTTTTGGTGCTCAAAATCTACGCTAAATTTAGACGAAAACATATGTTCTTGTGTGCTGAAAATTATATCTCAACTGCAGCAATACAATTTTTTAATTAAGCTGATCAAAAAAATAAAAATATAGTGAAGTGTTCTTTTTTTCATCGTTATCTAGCAAGAAAATTAATATCAGTGGCATGATGTTGAGGTTGCTGGCCCAAGATGAATAAAAACTTGATATTAAGGTTCATGATTGGGAGTGGTTGTGAATTGATTTAGTTAAAAAATCTTACAAATAAGATCACACAGATTTGATTACAAAATTTTATTAAACTTATACACTTTTTTAACATAGTAATATATTGCAGTTGTCATAATTTGATTCGATAAATATGAGAGGGTACCAAAACCCTTTATTTTGAAATGGTACTGAAATAAAACCCTTTTTTTATCCCCTTTTTTCTAGTTGACCCCCCTCCCATTTTATTCCCTTAAAATACTCCTTTCATTCTCTCTTTCTCCCCTTTCCATGAAGCTTGAACCTCTCTCTCCTAACCCCCTCATTCGACCTCCTTCTGTCCACAGCCTCCTCCTCCTCCTTTCTCTCTCCCTCTTCATCCCTTCCCTACAACTGGCTCAATTTCGACATGAATCATACCATAAGGACCAAGTTTGATTTTTTTTTATCAAATCTTAGATGAGAAAGAGAAGAACCATGTAACCATTCTTCTTATTGGTAAATTACGTTTTTTTTCCTTTCTGCTCATTTTCGTGTTTGATGAAATGACACTAAGATGATTTAAATGCAGTCCTATTTTGAATTTAGGCCCTGTATCTTGATTTAGGTCCTTAAAATTTCACGTATGAGAGACAAGGAGAAGTTGACATGGCTGCTGTCAAGTCTTGTCAGCATTTGTCATCCAAAAATAACGTAGAGAACTAAAATGAAAATGGAAACAAAGTACAGGGATTAAAATGAAAAAAAGAAAAAATATGGACTCATTTCAAAACGACCCATATTTACATGGACCAATTTTATAATTTGGCCAAAATAAAAATTGTATGTATGTATCTTTTGATGATTTTATTTACTCAAAGATCAAACATGCCTATGTACAAAATTTTCAAGAAATGTCATGGGTATACACGATCACTACATAAGAAAAGAAGCTAACCTGTTTCTAAGATTTGAATCCTTGATTTTTTATCCCTAAGTAATAATCTTGTCTATTACAATATAGTTCTATGATAATATCAATTAGCAGCATATTCACTTGTTAATATTTCGCGGATCAAAAGTCAATAATATACTCAATCCTTTCGTTTAAATTTTTTTTCTCTTGTTTCAGAAGTATTATATATTATTTTTTTCTTTAATTATATCCTTATTTATCATAGCATCTTTTTTATTTTTCTTTTTCTTCAATAATAATTACATACATAAAGATATTATAATGAAAATATCGCAAATTTTTACATCATCTAATTATTTTTTAATCATTATACATAACCTTAGATATATAGCATAATATTAAGCAGGAATATATATTTCCATTTATTAATATCACACACAGAAACCATTTCAAATACTACATATTAACAAACTTTACAATATATTGACTTCTTGAAGTTCACTCAACACAGAATAAAGGTCTTCGGCACAAAAAGCAAACATCCATATTCCACCACATCGATCGAAGTGCATACATATGCATTATTTAGATAATCACTTAATAGCAAGACCAATTACTTTTCATTTATTATTATCTTCTCCAAACATTTTCTGTTATGCCTTGAGAAGATTATCATCAATATCCTTTGAACTCTTCGTAAGGTATTCCACGTAGCCATATGGAGGTTCAACACTGTCATCGATCTTTTCATATTCAACAGTCCAATTAACAGAAGCACTGCCATCCTCCTTTTCAATTACACGAAAGATGAATTTGAAGACCTTGTAACGCTGACTGATATCTCCATTAAAAAGGATGTACGTGATGGTCTTGTTCTGTTCATCATAGGACTCAATTCTCTCCTTACAAGTCACAACCTTACCATCTGTATTTAATAAGCAATTAAGACCAATAAAAAGAGGTATGAGAAGACGTAGATGGAGAAATAATTAATTGATCCTCTGCTTTGTAACATATTACTCCCTCTTTCTTTTTCTCTAAATATAAGCATTAAATAGTGAGTTTTTTCCTCTAAATATAAGCGATTATCTTAATTTCAATGATATTAATTACTTCTTACGTTCATATTTATATGTCATACTGTATTTCAAACAAAACATACTCTTTAAAAATCAAATCATTACTTAAATTTTCAACACATTAATTATGTTTTTTTTCTCATTATACCTTTTCTTTTTCTATAATCATTAATTTTTCTTCACTACTTACGTAAATCAAGACTTATTGAATGTGGACAACATATAAAATAACATTTATTACTCTCAAAATTCTTAAAATAACATATGAAAAAGTACAAAAAATCTCTCCAAAGGACAAATAATAAGGAATGGATGGAGTACTTATTTTTCACATGTATCCATGTTTACTTTTTAGAGTCTCAATGATAATTACATGAGTAATTTTGAAAAGGCTTAATTATGTCACAAGTCCCTGAAGTTTGGGGTACTTTTGTCAGATATCCTTATACTTTTTTTCTCAATGTCTGACTCCTCAAAGTTACTTCTGGGTTTGTCATATACCCCTACTATCGATTCTGGGCAATTTTGATGACATGTAACATCAGAATTTTAGTCAGACGCAGGAGGTTGGTCATGTGGTGCCGTGTAATGTCACACGGTCGATGACGACCTCTCTCTTCAATTCTTTTTTTTATTTTTTTATTTAACTAAAAATATAAAAATATTAAGTTTTTTAGTTTTTTAAATTAAAAAAACAAAAGATTTTCGCCCACAGGGCACCAGGTGCTTAACCTCCTGCGTCTGATCAGGATTCCGATGTTACATGTCAGGAAAATTGGTCAGAATCGGTAGTAGGGGTATATGACAAACCCAGAAGTAACTTCGGAGAGTCAAACATTGAAAAATATAAGGTATCTGACAAAAGTACCCCAAACTTCAGGGACCTGTGACATAATTAAGCCTTTTGAAAAATTATATCAAATATTTCATTTTCAATGTCAATAACAATATTAATTAACTTTCTTAATTCATGTGAAAATCCATCCTAATTAGTTATATTTAGAGAGAGAGGGAATAATTAATAAAAGCTTAGAATAAATTACCTATGACATAAGTCCAGTGTTTAACCGATTCGGGGTGATGCCAGTCATCACCATGGTGCAACTTGGTGTGATGCACTCTTTCAACAAGGTTTTGAACATGATGAAGTTGCTTGGCGAAGAGATCGAACCATTTGGCTGCAGGTGCTTGTATCGGAATTTCAGTACTCAGTTTACCAGAGAGAGCCATTTCTAAGGGGAAAAAAAATGAGTCAGGAAATGAACAAAGGATGAGAGACGGGAATGATATGCCCTCATCAGCTTATTGGATCTTACTTAAATAGAAAATAATGTACCCACTATTGCCGACTAAATTATTGGATTATCAATTCATCAATGACTAATACTCTCTCATGTTATTACTCACTCCGGTTCTTATTATAGGGTATACTTAATCGAAAAAAACATACCACAAAAAATATAGTTAGTTTTATGAATTCTATGAAAATATATTACTCTCTTCGTCCCTATATATAAGACCCTTTGATGATTTCACGTCTACTAAAAAAAGTTGGTTAATTTAATTAATGGTATCGGAAATGTGAAAATTTGTATGTATTTTCAAAATTACCCCTATTAATATTATTGGAAATCTAAAAAGTGTTAAATTATTTTTTAACAACAAACAAAAGAATAATTTCATTATCAAAGACCAACAAAACATCAAAGATCATTTAAATAAATAAGGTGTTTGTGAAAAGAAGTAATAAATGATCATTTAAAATAGAAGCTTATCTGATGGGTTTTTTTGAAGCTCATTTTTTTTTTCATAAAAGTAGTAAAGCTTTTTAAAATAGTGTGTTTGGCGTAACTTCTAGTTATAACGAGAAGAGAAGTAAAAAAAAAAAAAACGATTTTGATATATTCAGCCTTTAGGGATGAGTTTAAACATTAAATAGGTTTTCAAAATCATTTTGATATCCCAAATAATATCTATCTAATTAACACTTATTTATTACATTTAATTATAATGATCATATTTCTATTTTCCCACAATAACTCTACCAAATCCAACTTTTAATATTTCCATAATACCCTTTGTTTTCATGTATGTGATTAATACAACTTATTGTTAAAAAAAAATAAAATTAATAAGACTATATAAACAAAAATTGAAACTTTGTATATTGAAAATTGAAACTTCATCATATAACTGAGTAAGAAACTCAGCAAAATATGCTACCAAATGCAGCTTCCATTGTATGTAAAATATCCTACCAAACACAAACACTAGCAAAATATGCAATTAATTCATGGACACAAAAATGGAAAATAATTTAAACACACAAGGGTCTGGTTTGTGCAAACTCAATAATACACACATAGGTGAAATCAATTTCAAGAGAGGAAAAAAGTTAAAAAATCCCTACATCATATAGCAGTTGTAACATCCCACCGTGATAGCACAATTGCAGAACTATCGCAAAGACGAGACAAATGATTGATCGACTACGATTTGGTTAACCACTAGCCGTTTACAAATCGTGAATAACTATTATTTCAAAACCAACGTGGTTCTGAATTTTTTAGCGTGAAAAATAATGGAGAAAGAGAAATAAGGAAAGAAGGAGAAAACTCCGAGTATACGTTGTTCGGAGTTTATGAGTATTTATTTTGAGAAGGGTATTTTGGAAATATTAAAAGTTGGATTTGGTAGAGTTATTGTGAGAAAATAAAAATAAGATCATTATAATTAAATATAATAAATAAGTGTTAATTAGATAAATATTATTTGAGATATCAAAATGATTTTGGAAACTTATTTAATGCTTAACTCAGTATATCAAAACCGGAAAAAAAAAAGTCAGGCCAAACACTACCTTAGTTTTCATTGACGATCAATATTAAAAGTCTAGATCCACAGAGGGAGTATTAAGTAAGACTGTACAAGCTAAGGGCATCAACAACAAAGTTTTAACAACGTACTAATAAGATTATGACATATGAACATTATATCATCATTTTGTTATAAGACTTAATTTCAAACTTTAAATATCTTTCACCACAATAATTAAGACTTATAAAACTCATGCATCAGCATTATATCATCATGTACTAAAATGACTCAATTTCAATTTAATAATTTTTAATTAGCAATTATTAATAAAAATTATCTCAAATATTTTTTTCAATACATTAATATTTCTAAAAGCTATATTCAAATAATATTAAGAAAAAAATAAATTTGATAAAAGTTAACATTACAATAATTGAAGTTAGACCAAAAAAACCTAATTAAATTATAAAATGCATTAAAAAAATACAATGTAATTCAAATTCTTATAATTTAATTAAATCTTCCATATTTGAATATAAAACCATATATGTATATTTATCTATTAATTTATTATTTATTATTATTATTATTTTTAGGGTGTTGTAGAGTATAAGAATATTATATATATTTATATATAAATAAATTTACTATTGTTATTTATTTTATTATTAATGTTTTATTAGGGTGATGTAGAATAAAAAGATAAAAATGACAAAAAAAAATTGATTCTCGCATATAATCTTAAATTGAATCTTTAAAATAATAGAGTCTTATAAAAAAGAAAAATAAATTTTGAAAAATAGTGAAATCTTATTAAAAAAAAATCTAACGTTAAGATTTTGCACAGAACTCTGTTGTGAATGCCATAATTCAATCAATTACTAATCTAAAGGAAGGGAAGGCAAGCAAAGTTTGGACCCTTCACCTTTTACTATATTTGTTTCATCTACCTTTATATAAGTAATATTTTTATAATAAAAATATCTGTCAGATATTTATATATAATTTTAGTTCGATTTTGGTATATATTAAATATAAAAAAAAAACCTTATCCTATAAATAAATTATACATTATTTTATGCATAATATTTAAGTATTTATTTTGAAGTTTAAAATTTTGTAATAAAAATTCTCAGCACTAACAATATATTGAAATTAAAGGTGTTGGTAGTGAAACTATATATTTATTTTTGTACAGGGTATAAAGATTAAATCAGTGAAATGAAATTGGGTTTTTGTAATTCTAATTATTTACTATTAAGCATCAGTTGACACCAGGTGTAAAACTTGGTTACTTACACCTTTACATAACTTTTTATATATTATGAAATTTGTCAATCCAACCGTTGAATTATATGTTATTATCATGAAAATGAAATTTCATATCATTCGGAGATTCATAGGTATGTAATCTAATAATGCATATTTACTTATATTTTAAATAACGTATTATCCGTTAAAATAGAATAGTCGGATGAAGTATCAAATAATTTTTATAATCTATGAAATTTTGTAGGCTTGATCTACTTGATAATAACATGTAATTCAACGGATGGATTGACAAATTTCATAATATATAAAAAGTTATGCGAAAGTATAAGTGACCAAGTTTTACACCTAATGTCAACGGATCCTAACTCAATATGAAAATAGAGTTTTTATTTGCAATTTCCCCAATAATTTAGTATGTAATAACAACTCTTTTCTATGGCCGGCTCCCAAGTGGCTTGTTAGTACTTAGAGTTTTGGCTTTCCAATTTTCATGCCCTTGGTTCTAAGCTGGCACATGCGAGAAGCAGAACAACTCTTTTCTATGTCTTTGGAATCCATCTCACATGCAATACCCATCAGCACATGCAATGCGATATTCATTTTAATATTAATAGTAGTACGTGCTGTGCTTCACACGCGGCTTCATTGTCGGTTTTTTTCACCCCCTTGGTCCTCAAGATTTCTTCATGTATATTTTTTTGGTAGAAGAAAAATCTATTACCACAAGCAAAAATATATACACTAAAGGCCATCAGGAGAATCTTGCCACTTTCAAGGAAGGGTCTCAAGATGCCTAAACTAATTTAATTCAGCATTTATTCTACTAACAAAGGTTTCACTTGACCAATTAGAAAATGGAGGAAAACAAAAATTAATCATCAATGCTAGCTACTTCACGTTTATTCCTGGCCACAAGATGTTGAGAAGTTGAAGCAGTGCTGGAAAACACTCGTTGGTCCACAAGATGCCTTAAAGATTGTATATTGTATCGATGATTCATAAGTAAGTAAGAAAAATATATTTAAAAATTTTTTTGAAACAATATTGCAATATGTATGAATTGTAATGATATGAAAATTTGTATGATATCAATTTGTAATTGATGAGTGAATCATGCGAGTGAATCATGCATTATATTAAATAGATAGTTTCTTATTTCCATTAATAAGAGTGTGTTTATTAATTGTTAGTGACATTGAAAATGTAAATATTTGATATATTTTTTCAAAATTATTTATGCAACATTATTGAAACTCTAAAAAGTATTGAGTAAATATGAATATTTGAATAAATAAAAAATTAAATATCTTTAAAAATTGGAATATGATGTTATAAATAAGACTAAATAAAATTAAAAAAAAATATTATATTAAGGGACAATGAGAATAAAGCAAAATATTCTATGTAAAATTAAAACTCGGTTTTTGATTTACGTTGAGGATCAAGATTTGGTCACTCGATTGATGGGATGAATGCCATAGGCATTGCGATCATCATTCATGTGATTATAAAGATTCGCTGACTTTGCTCAAAGATCTTATTTTGGTATATGTTTATATGATTATATCATTTGGGTTGATTATTAGTGAAGGTTCCCACATACATATGGGGTGCGTTTCTTTGAGTATGTGGTTATGAGTTTGATTTTTGGTTCACGAGAATGTTTTGCTGTGAGCGCCTTCATGAGAACGTCACCTCGAAACGAATCCAATCGATATAAAAACAGATTAATCACCTTAAAAATAATTTTTATAAGAGATTAAAGGGTATGCACTAATGGTATAAAGTTTTTTAGACCATTAGTTCATCAGACATCATTCATTTGTATTACTTTTTAATCTAAAAGTCAACGACAAAAAACGGATGAGTGATGGATGATACATTGATGATGTAAAAAACTTTTGCATTGTCGGTACATTCTCTATTTTCTCTTTTGATAATTATATGAAGGTGACATTGGGCCACTTATCAAGATTTGGTCAATTATTAATGAAACAAGTACTACCAACGTGTGGTTGGTCAAGTGGTAGCTCATTTGGTCTCTTAACCAACTGGTCTTGAGTTCGAGTCTTGGGTATGGAGCAACCCCCACTGGGAGATCCCTACCGCTTAGTGCGAGCTCAGTTGGGTCGGACCGGATGAGTCGGATTCTGGGTAAACCAGATCCGGGTACCGGTTGGTGTAAAAAAAAAATAAAACAAGTACTATATTAATTTAAAAAAAAACGGAAATACCACATTATGACACCTATATCTTAAGATATACTATGCCATTAAAAAAAAATTTAGTTTGATTCGTAAGGAACATATATAATTTCTCTATTCAATTAATTATATTTTTTAAGATGATTTAGTCATATATAATTTTAAAAGGGTTATGCAAGAATCACGTGAATACTATATTGATGTAGTTGGACATTGCTTTTAAAAAAAAAAATTAAAAAGATTGATGAACAATGAGAAACAATAATTGATTCACCCAATTGGATTGCCCTAATGGAAACTGGTTGGGTCTTTAAAGACTTCATGGTTAAAGGTTTGAGTTCAAGTGAGGCAACAATTTTTAGCTTGGAGAGGTTTCATACAACTGAGTCAAAGACTTGCACAGTTAGTGGATCCGAGATGGATTAGTTGGACCACAAAAAATGTGAAGCACAGACACCACTTGGTTTCGGAAAAAAAAAAAAAAACAATAATTGATTCATGATTATGCATGTACACTGTACGTGTGATCCATATGAATATGATAAATACTTTTTCAAGGTTTAGGAACTATTTGGCGGGCTGGCGGGCTGGCGGGCTGACTAGGTGGAGTTTTTAGGTGGTTTCAGGTAGTCCAAGAACGGTGATGAAGTATTTTATACTTATCTATACTATTATATAAAGAAAACTCCATTTTTTAACTAAAAAAACTAAAACTGTTGGTGTACATAATTTTGTTAATACCCAGAATGCCCCTATAATTATTCTAACTTACATTCATTACTTAAAAAAAACTGTTGTTGGCAGTTTCAAAAATTAATTAAAATTTAAATTTAAATAAAAAAAACTACTGCAACTGCTATGCAGTTTCTAAACTCATTCATCTTAAGAATTGCGGTTTGTAGAAGTTAGAGGTTATTTTTTTTTGTCCAAAATACAAAGTAACGATGCATTATTTTACTATAAAAAACTCTTTACGACAAAAATACGACAATGAGAATGCAGGGCGACACGCTAGTATTTTTAATGAAAAGTTTTGTCGGTCAATAGTTATTTTAAAATGTAAAAATTATGGTAAGGTGAATTTTATTTTTATCAACAAATTTTGGTATAGACATATAATAAAGATCGAACTCTTGACCTTGCACATAAAATTATCAATTATTTATTAACTATGTTGAATTTTGTTGATAATGATGATGAAGTATAGGATATTAAAATTTTTTAGAGAAATTACCAAAAAAAACTTAGAGAATAATATTTGTCGGAAGTTACACCAACAAGGCTCAACTAACAAAATAATATATAAATGCATGAGTTTCTTAAACATGATGTTAAAAATTTGATTCTTGGCATGTATATGAAAAAAATTTACTAATAGAAGCAAAACTTACTTCGATAATTTTTATGTCTAGAAAAAAAATAATTTTCAACTATATATATACACGGAAAATTAACTTGATAAAAAAAAAACTTATATCTACACTAATAATTTAGCTGGTTGTTAATACTAGACTAAGTATCGTACATATTTGAATCAATAAAAACAGTAAAATAAGGCTTTTTTAGATCAATAGTATAATAAATGTGCTGTCCAAAATTTTATATGTCGATACATGAGAAGTGTGAGTGTAAACATGAACATATTATTAGGGAAGGAAGTTTATATATGGGTTGATATATTAGTTGATATTTTCATCTGATTTGACAAAAGATTAATCTCTTAAAACATATTTAGTTGATATATTAGTTGATATTTTTAAGTGATATGACTCGTTTTAATACTAATATTTATATATGCATTATTTTCAAGAGTTAGGATCCATTGACATCAGGTGTAAAAATTGGTCACTTATACCTTCACATAACTTTTTATATATTATGAAATTTATCAATCCAACCGTTGAATTCTATGTTATTATCATGACGATCATAATACCAAATTTCAGATTATTCGGAGATTCATATGTAATCTAATAATGCATATTTACTTATATTTTAAATAGCGTATTATTTGTTAAAATAGAATAGTCGAATGAAATATCAAATAATTTTTATATATATTCTATGAAATTTTGTAGACTTGATCTACTTGATAATAACATATAATTCAACGGTTGGATTGAAAAATTTCATAATATATAAAAAGTTATGTGAAGATGTAAGTGACCAAGTTTTATATCTGGTGTCAACGGATCCTAACTCTATTTTCAATAGTCATCTAATTTGATAGAGTTACGAAACATAAAATATAAAGAGAAAATAGTTGGTGCACTAATAGTATAATTTTTTTTTTTACATAGTCAGTCTATTATTTATCATTCACATATTTATGGTCGTTGACTTTTACTTGAAAGTAATACAAATGAATGGTAGATAATGATCGACAATTTAAAAATCTTTACACCGTCAATATGCACTCATTAATATCAAATATAAATACTTGAATTTAATCATTAATAACTGTATAATTTTTCTTTCCTCTTTCAATAAAAATTTTACGTATCAAAATATTTATATAAACATGAATTCAAAGATGATAGTATTTTTTTTTATAGGTCATTGATCCAAAATTCGAAAGGTCTGCAAATACGATTCATTTTCCCGATAAAGATAAACATAATCTACTTTTATTGTTACTACCACTTTTTATTCTTTCCGTATTTATTATAACTTACGTATATGAGTATACCATAACTCAAAAAATTAGTTCATTAAGTGGGAGAGTTTCATGACTTAAGTATTACACACAATGAGTTTTTTAGGCTATTCAATGCGAGACTCCTAACATTATTGACCCCTTCAAAGGTTGTCGTCTACAGCGGCTTTTATTTTAGCGACATTGATGACCCGATAGTAGTCCTTTCTCTTTTGATGACTCCATTCACCTATCTGTACTCGGTAGTATACCTTAATCTAGCCTATAAGTAGTCATTTTTGTGCTAAACCTCTTAATGAAAAAGATCAATTGTTATGACTTAAGCACTTGAGAAGAGCCCAATCAAAAATACTAATGCATTAGGTGGGAAAGTCTTATGACTTAAGTATCATATTAAGCTTTCTAGATTATTCAATATGGAACTTCTAATAATGTTTTCATAATGTATTTTTCATTTTAATATATGAAAATTTTTTATTTGGTCCCGACAATAACTGTATGTTTTTTGTCTTAAGAGGTATTGTCAAACACCTAGAGAAATCTTAGTGGGAGCAGTTGATTAGTATGCGCTGGCCCATTAAGTTGTGTCAATCATCATCATTAACATCATCAGTTTGCTTAATCTTAGCCGGGGTCAAAGATTAGGAGTAAAAAAATATAAAAAACGTATTGAGAAATTAAAATCACATTTCTAATATAAAATATTTAATTTTTTAATATAAAAATACTTCTTTTAACTTCTTATCTTCAATTATAATAGCTGAAATTGAAAAATCCTATTTGTATTACAGATAATTGCGCCTTATGCGTTGCATGGGTTTATTTAAATTAGGTAAAAATAATAATAAAAATTTAATATTTGAAAGAAAAAATTAGTAGATACTATGATATTAATTCTTATTTATTGGAAAACTACTCCGGATACATACACTCTGCTTATTATAAAAATGTTTTTAGATTTCAATTATTAATTGGGTAGGTACAAATAGATTAGACAAAAGCAATTTATCTTTAGATTTTTTTAACTTGTTATCACTCCATCTTTTAATTTATTTTTTTGTGTAATTATTTTTAATTTAATTTTTTTTAAAATTACTGGGTCACTTTAATTTCCTTTAATTTTGAATCGCTAAAAATATTAAAGGGTAATGATAAATAGGTCAACAAAATCAATCTACAAATCAACCTACATTACAAGAATGTGACATGTATCATTTATTAACCAATCAATAGTAATCAAGTGACATATGTTATTTTCTTTGTGATGTAAAATGATCGTAAACTAATTTTGTAGGTCTATAAATCATTTTTGAATATTAAATAATTAAAAATTACGAATTAGAAAGATGCCGAATCTGAGGAGTTATAAGATCCATATGTTCTCATTAACAGCATAAAAGTCAAAGTCAGCATATCATTTATCATTCATGCATGAATTTATGGTTATTGATTTTTAAGTAAAAAAAATGCAAATAAATAATGGATGATGTATTGATAATGTAAAAAACTTTACACTATTACCACATATCAATTAAATTCTATTTGTAATTTTTTTTAAAAAAAAGTAGCTCAATTATTTTTAATCAATGACGACAGCTTATTAGTTGTTTGCATCTTTCAACTTGATATATATAGGAAAGGTTGTATGAATATATTTAAAAAAGAAAAAAATAATAAATGTCTTAAGAATATTGTTTAAGCAAGTAAAAGAGATATTTTTTCTTTAAAAATGATGCATTTAATAATATATAAGGAAGTGATAAACTTAAGTTTCCAATACTGACTTATTTGTTTTGAAATATTTAAACAAAAACTTAAGACACTTGTTAGCATAACCATAAAAAATTATTTAACAATATTATCATTTGCTCCTAAAATGCACACAACATTATAACCATCAATGAATCACATCAATAAGTAGAAGTGACTGAAAAGGATAAACATGAATGAATTTCATTAATAAAAAATAGTATTGATTAAAATGGAGAGTTTCACACATTTTCTAACATACTTTGTCCAACTGGAGGATGACACGGATGAAGGAAAAGAAATAATTAATTTGGGTGCTTGTAACATGCGATAATAAACCAAAGTTTTACTGCAAAAGTTATACTCCTCCTTTCGGTTCGTATTATAAGTTTTTTTTGACTAATTTTAACATTCTTTAAGAAAGTTAATATTATATTGTTAGTACTTAGTAGTATTGGAAATGCAAATATTTGGTATATTTTTTAAAATTACCCATATAATTATTATTGGGATCTAAAAAGTGTTGAGTAAATATGAGTGTTTATAAAAAAGACTAATTAATAATGTCAGCAGAAATTGGAAATGTGACTTATATTGAAACAATTTTTTTTAATTAAAAAAATGGCTTATATTTAGAACCAGAGAAAGTACATACAAGTGAAAGTTCTAAAAATGTGATGCATGTATGTAACTTAACAAAATTTTATTGTAAGTTTTTTGACACCACTTGTGCATTATTATTATTTATTAAGTAAAAGTGGTTGACTTGAAAGTAAAAGTAATGTATTTCGATGGTAGATAATATATTCATCGTGTAAAAAACTTTACACTGTCAATGCATATATATTATTCTATTTTTTAATTCTCATAATTTTGATAATATTAATAGTATTAATATACAGATTTGGAACCAACGAGCTGTTGGTGCAGTGGTGCCAGGGGCTGCACTTGGTAGGGCGAACCACGGTTCGATCCCCTGCAACAACGTTGGGAGAGGAATAAAACCTTAACCCCGAGACCCCCCTGGAACTGGATTAGTCGGCCCAGTGGGCCGGATACCAGGGTGCAAACAAAAAAAAAAAGATTTGGATAGGAGCACTACGGCAGCAAAGACTTTTTATATTGGTTAAAAAACACTTTCCACATCAATTTTGCAACTGATGTATTTGTCGCTGATGCGGAGACTTCTGATTTTTCGCATCAATTTTGAAGACCGACGTAGAAAATCCAAACTTTCCGCATTGGTTTTAAAACTGATGCAATATGGTTTTTGCATCATTTATAATATATTTTTGCAATCAGTTTGTTTTGTAATTGATGCTCTGTAGATGATGCGTAAGTTTCGCTAGTAACTGACTTTCTGCATCAATTTTCTTATTTAACTGATGCAGAAAATTGTTTTTTTTTTTTAACTTTTATAATTTACATCCAATGACATTTAATCATGCCTTCACCACAAAAAATAAAATTATAATACAAATGAATCCAAACAAGGCACCAAGGCAAAACATATAAGAAAGCCAATAGATCATTTGAGCAAAACTAGTTAAAACAATTACAATATATCCAAAACTAAGGCAAAATAAATATATCCAATCCATTACAACTACAAATTCAACTAACAATATAGTCTCATCAAAACCACCATCTAGTTTGGGCATAGTATATGCACGTGTGAACCTCCAAGGCAATAACACGAACAACATAAGCCAAAATCCTGTCATTGCAAACTGTAACACCCCAATTTGTTAATTAACTTGAAAATATTTAATTTTCATATTATTTTCGTAAAAATAAGAGTAAATTTGTTTTTAATCAAAGTACCAAAGTTCCCAAGCTTATTCATAAAATAACTTTCCTTTCCAAAAACATTTGTTACAATAGTAACAAAATTTGTTTACACATACAAGAGAAACGCATTCGCAAAACATAAACTATTATAAAATGGTTCCACTTATCAAGCCCTTCCAATCAAGCTCCCAAACTAAGATGTTACTTCCATTCAAAACATCCTTCATAAACTTATACAATAACTTATTCTCAAAGTAATACAATGGTTGATTTGCGAAAAAGGCCTTTCATTTATTCATCAAAGTTTATTTCAAAATCTCATGATACCATTACATTATTCAGTTTCCAAAAGATAACACTTGACAAAATGGGGTTACATAAATGTAAAGTAATATAATCCTAAATAACTTAAGAGAGGGTACGAGACTACTACTTAAAACACCCTAGACTATTGGTCTTCATCGCTATCCTCCACCGTGTGCGTCTTTGCGGGGTTGAATCACCGTTCTCCAGTTTCCTCAGTGCGACCTCATACTCCTCTAGATCCTCCTTGGACTCATCAACTTCTACGATCTCCTTAAGTTCGTGAACCATTGGTTCCTCTTCAGCTTCTAAGTCCTATCCTTTGATCTTCATTCGTCTAAGCCTCTTCTTGATAGGTCAACATGAAGAAATCCACTTACTTTATCATCTGTGGACATCATCACAATGATCCACATGAAAGGTGGAAATAGAGAGAGTAAGCGATCTAGACAGGGTTAATGTCGATAGCGTGGATTTACGGTAGACAATATATTAAGACAATCATATAACAATCACCACAAAATATACATACAACATATCAATCACAGCACTTCAAGATGTAAGGATCATCCTCATATCTATTAATAACTTAATCCAGGTTCTCATAATTACAAAAGGGGAGTGTTATAAAATTTCTCAATATTTTATCAAGATTCATACCACTTAAACACTTGAAAGAACTCTTACAATAGATACTCTTTTAACTACAGTCTCACGTTATCACATCCACCAATGATATGGGGAAAATATCATTGGGGTAACAAGTTTAGTCAGCACACACGACTACATCTCCTCTACAGTTCCAACCAAGCCTAATTTAGAAAGCAAATGGGACGTACATGAACCTTAACCACGCAGGTCTCGAAGCCGAAAAACAAAATGCTGAAGCCAACGCCTGATGGCCAGCCAAAATATAATATCATAATTTCATAAACCCACATAATCACGCACCTCGAGCCTCGTTCAGGTTCCCTCTCACCATTTCTGATTTGCTCAAGGGGGCGAGATTACTTCTTTAGTTCTCGAGTGTAGTCCACGCTACGACCACGCTCAGCCCGCCAGGGACCTGGTCATTCTAGTCCCGTCCCGTCCCGCCTAAAGAAGCACTCAAGGCTTCTTGACGTACCATCATTGCCTCCTCTGTCACAATCCACGGCTGAGTACCCGCAGGTACCCAATGTATCTTTCCTCTCCATGATTTCACATTCAACTCACAGTGTTAGGAAAGTCTTTTAAGTTATCTTAAATAGTTTGGTTGGCCCATTCTAAGCTTCGCTTCTAATGGGACTCGACACAATCATTATTCTCATAAAGCCAACACATGCTAACTAGATTTCTCTAAGGTATAGTGACACTTATCCTCATGCTTACAACCACGGCCATTGGCTCACGCGGTCGACATCTCGTATGCATTCTCCCTATATCCCTTTGCTCAACTAAAGGTGCACTAAAATCGATTCGTTAGGACCAGCGAGTCATCCAGGGAGTGGGGCCTATGGCTCACCCAAGCATCATCTACTAATTTTCAAAAATTTCATTTCATAAAAGCATGCATGTCATACAGACCATGCGGGGAACTTATAAGTGCTACCCAAAATTTAACTACACTTTAGGTAGTCTAGTGTCCTATGATTTCCGTAGTTTCATTCCCTTTAATCACAACAATTTTCATATTTCTATATCTTAAATTCATTCTAGTACAGTGGTATCAAAATGCTCATAACCACGACCCAAGGCTCACGTGACCAACTCAAATCTCAAAACAAAATAAGCACGTCTTACGCACTGTGCAAACAGGGGGAAATTAATTCCACCATAAATTAAACCTTATGCCCAAGGCATCTTCACTATATGGATTACATTTCTTCCAAAATCTCATATGTTATTAAAATTTTATGATCGTTCCTTAGCTCGTAAGGACTTATACCCACCAGGGCTACCAACTTATTCTCTTATCATATAAATGTTTTATGAATCATGCCTTACTTACGTAAAGACTTATACCCACCAGGGGTCATTAATTAACAATTTCTCTTTGTGTCTTTTACATTTCCCAAAAGTCTTTGATAAATTCCACAATTTCCCAAGGCATCAAGCCAAATATAGCAGGGGTTCATAAAAATTATTTCACCAGGTTCTTAAAATTTCCCAAGTCCATAACCATATTATAATCAAATGGGCATAACAATATATCAATTACACATGCTATATCAACAATATAAATAAAGCATAATCATGCATCACTGATATAAACATTCATCACATATATATAGCATAGAGTCTTAGTCCTTTCGTATGGATGACCAGTCACTCACAATCAAGTCTCGTCATACTACTAACTCCTAGATCCAAGTTTTGACTTTTGAGATAGTTCGGAACGTCCTAATATACTGCTAATCTACCACTATGTCTAAGGAAAACTTCTCTCTCACCTTGAGAGTTCGAAAAAAACTTCAGGGGTATCCAACGGCAAATGCTCTGCTTCTCCTCGCGAAGTGCTTGCTTTTTTAATCCTCGAACACGATAGGATTTATATTAACGTTTAACTTTATAAACTAATTCTATTCTATATGAATGCAATAAAAATTTTAAAAATATTTTAAACATACTTAAAGCAATTATGAACATCAATGTTCAAAACTTTAATCCTAAAAAATTCTCAACTCATTTTAAAAACTTTCAACACTTTAAAGACTTAAAAAATTCATGAATACAATTCATTTCACAAAACTAACTAGATGCTGAATTATTTTTTTTACAGCAACCAATTCTTTTTGGCAAATCCCTTCAAAACCAGATTTTTATACAATCATGCATTAACACTAAAATTTCCAAGTCTTTAACAATTAAAAACACTTTTTAAGTTCATATAACCTTAAAATAAAAATATTGGACAGCCACACATTTAGTCAATGAAAATTACTTTTATCATTATCAAACTTTACCAAAATTTTTATAAAATCATCACTACCAAAAATCTTTAAACATAAAATAAGAAAATCACTTTTTTAAGTCAAATCAATCATAATAACAATTCTAGACAACATCATAACATATAAAAACATTTTTATTTATCTCAAGAAAAAATAATACACATCTCTTTTAAATCTTGACATACAAAATTTCTTTCACTAATACATGTATATACAACTTTTCTAAGACTTTTATTTTCTTATAACACAGTATATACAGCAACTATATCAACACCATTTTTTTTACAAATATGTACTAAAAAAATTTCCTTTTGTTTATTTCTCAATAAACAATTTTTCTACAACCATATAATCAATGCAACATCATTTCTATTCAATTATTTGGATTAAAAGTTTTGGGATAGCAAAGGCATTAAGCCTTAAGCACTTGTTAGTGCTCTCCATGGCTTACCAAAATCACTTTTAATCCAAAGGAAAAAAAAGTTCATAAAGATTACTATTTACTTAAAAAAGAAAAGAGGCTTATTTAACATTTTAGTCCCTGAACTTAGGTGCTCTTTTGAAATTGGTCCTTAAACTTTTTTTTCATTGCTTTAGGTCCCTGGATTTTGTTTAATTTTTGGAAATGGTCCTTTCGTAACTTAAGTGATGATATAGACGACGATATGTCACATGACTCTTAAAGTATGAACGAGTGACGCGTTATGTAGAGTCACGAGAGACATCATTATTTTTTTATTGAAAAAATAATTTATTTTAAAATTTATTAATAGATTCGATTTTCTTTTAAAAATATACAATTTTTAATTATTTTTAATAAATTTGAATTTTTTTTAATTTAAAAAATTTATGTATCATCATCTACGACGTTACCTATCGATTTGGCAAAGGTGACGTGTCATATTCTCAATCATATCACTACTTAGGAGACGAAAGGACTATTTTAAAAAATTAAACAAAGTTCAGGGACTTAAAACATCCAAAAAAAAGTTTAAGGACCAATTCCAAAAGAGCACCTAAGTTCAGGGACTAAAATGTTAAATAAACCAAGAAAAAATCATCCTTTGACATGGAGATTTTTTTTTTATCACATAGACATCAACATATCAAAATCACTCATCATACTCAAGCATAAGCAAAATCAAGTCTTCCTTTTGCATATAAAAATTTCGGCCATCTCCTCCTATTTCTCAAAAGCACTTTTGTTTTTAGAGACTATTGATAAGAGGTAATCATTTGACCAATAACAAAATAAAAAATCAAAGTTTTATTTTCAATACTCAAAACCTTTTCTCTTTTATTCTTTTTAAAACTTATTAACCAAACAAAATCTTTTTTTTCTTTATCATATGATTATAACACTAATACATATAAAATTACTATATTCATGCACTTTTGTAAAGGTTTAAAACTCTTCTTTTTGTGAAAAGAAATATAAGATAAAGGAAAGTAAAAACTCAATCATATAACCTCAAATATTCATAAGAACATAGAGAAGAAGAAAAAAATAAAAACTAGAGTTTCAAGAGATATCTCTTTTCCTAGAAAATAAAAATTCCTAAGTCTTCTAACACTTCTCCTCTCCTCTTCTTGCTTCACACGCCTATCTCTCTCCAACAAGAGGGAAAATATTTTTCTTCTCTTGTGTGATAAGTGTGTAAAATGGTGAGGTGATTCTAAGAGGGTCTATTTATAGGATAGAATTTTAGGTTTTCACCTCCAAAGAACGAAGGGGGGGGGGGGGGGGTCACGAATTTTGGGGTGGGAGTTTTTTTTTTGTCAGAGAAATAAGTGAGTCAAAATTTATATGGTCATAGTAGGATAAAACAATTTATAGGCAAAGAATAAATGGGTTATAGTTTTTTGTGAAAGGGAAATAAAAGCTAACCAAATTTCCATGCAATTTCAAATTCAAACTATTTTACCATGTGTAAATTATGTTGAATTTCCTCTCTTCTCCAGCTGATTGGATGACACCATTCCCCCATTCAAGGAAAAAAATAAAAAAAGAAATCTACTTAGGACACACATTAAAACATATAATTCATATAGGTCCAAAAAGTAAAATTTTTAAGGTTTTTCATTTAAATAAATTAATTCCCCCAAAAAAGTAAAATTTAAATAAAATACAAAATTAGATGCCTATTTATAAAATAACATATTCTAAATTTTATTATGATCATTTTGATACCAAAATCATGAAATTTACTTACCATGAGAAAGTTATGAATTCCAAACAATTCTATACTCTTTCTCAAATAAATAAAATTAAATCATTCAAATAATAAAAATAAAATTTAGGAATAATAAAATATTATTTTATGAATGTCAAAATATTATGTAACTTAGATTTTTCTAAGATACCATATGCTTACATGACAATGTTTTCCAAAGCCATGCACATACATGCATAAAACGTGTACCACAAAAAAAAATCTAATAAAAATTTTCTAACATATGCATTGTGATCATATGCTAGAAATAATTAAATCAAGTAGGGAAAAATATATGAATAATAAAATCTCATTTTATGAAAGCCAATTTATGTAACTTAGATTTTTACTAAGGTACTATATACTTAAATAACAGTGTTTTCCAAACTATGCACATACGTATAAAAATCGTGACACTAAAAAAAATATTAGTTAAATAAAATTTCTATAATACAAACTCCGTTAGGAGACCCCTATCGCTTAGTGCGAGCTCAATTGGGTCGGACCGGATGAGTCGGGTTCTGGATAAACCACATCCGGGTACCGGTTGGTGTAAAAAAAAAATTATATTATACATGGATCATGATAAAGTCCCAAAAATTAAATAATTTAAGTGGGAAAAATCGTGGGTCTTACACAAACAAGTTCTCATTAAATACTTTATTAAAAAAAAAAATCCTATATTAAATTTAAAAGACAATGTTTCACTGATTTTTGACACCAACTGCCACATATATAGGAAAAGGTTGAATGACAGCGAATTAATTAGCATGTTATGCAGTTGTAGCCGTCTAACAATGACCAAGTTTCCCTTTCTCAGGACCTAAGCCATTAATTGAATGTCCCCAACAAGAGACGAGGAGATGCCATTTATGTGTACTTGTCAAGAAAGGCTGGGAGCAATTTATAAATGTAAGGGCAGAGGACAAAGGCTAAAATATTTTAAGAACGAACATAATCTACTTAAAAAAACTCTATGGACTAAAACATTTATTACAAACTCTAAGAACTAAATTAGTACAATGCAAAAAGTTTAGAGACTAGAATTAGTACAAACTATTGGAACTTAAATTAGTACAGCTTTAGGCACTAACCGCTCAACACCTGTGTCTTTTATGATAACTTGTATCAGTATAATTTCAGCTAACTTTCAAATTCTAATGGTGCAATCTTTTATCATGTACGAGGGAAAGTGATTGCATAGTGATAATAAAAGTTTATGGTGCTTGTAACAAGTGATAATAAACCCAAGTTGTACTGCAAAAGTTATACTCCTTCTTCCGTTCTTCCGGTCATTAGTATAAGTTTCTTGACTAATTTTTCACATTTTTTAAGAAAGTTAGTCAATATTATTAATAGTATTGGAAATGCAAATATTTGGTATATTTTTTTTTTAAAATTACCCCTATAATTATTATTGAGGATCTAAAAATTCTTGCGTTAATAAAAGTGTTTAAAACTTATATTTAGAAGCAAAGAAAGTACATACATGTGAAGGTTCTAGAAATGTGATGCATGTATGTAACTTAACAAAATTTTACAAGAAAATAGTGTGTACCGTTAGTGTAAGTTTTTTTTTTACACCGTTTGTGCATTATCATTATTTATGAATTAAAAGTGATTGACTTGTGTAACACCCCTAATTTTCGTCTTCCGAATAATAGGAAATTAATAATAAAAAGTTTTATTATTAATTTATAGAATTTTCCAAGATTATGTTTTGTATTTAATTAGCCTAAAATATAAAAATAAGTTGAAATATTTTTATATGGCAAATAAATGCAAAATATAAGAATATTGCATGTTAGTCCCTGAGGGCTTAAAAGCAATATTGAAAAGGTTCTTGGAGGGAAAGATTTAAAAATAATAATTTTTAAATTTTGAACTGAGCTAACCAGTTAGTAATGCCCTGTAACCGGTTAGACGATGAACCCAGAAACTGGTTTAGTGGATTTTGATGAGTAATCACTTGATTAACTCCGTAATTGCCACGATTGCTGCCTGAGATTAGTGGCAACACAAGCGTCGCTCTGCATGCAAGTGTAATTTGCCTATAAATTGAGGGATTTCTGAAGATTGGGGGTTGATTCTTCTTGGTTTGGTGTTGAGAAGCGGAATTAGGGTTCTTAATTTGTGGGAGCAAATTCTCCTTCATCTCTGAGTTTTATTGAATGACTGATACACATTCACAAAGCTCACATCAAGGGCTTTGTGTTGACATAGAGTTTGTGAGCTGAGAGTCTTTGTGTGAGGAGAAATCACCATTTGAAGTTGAGGTTGGGAAAACTGAGCTCAAAATTTTCTGATTCGGGAAGTTGTATTGGAGCCTTGATTTTGATCAGCTCAGGTAACCTCTAGGTCTCAAATCTTTTTCATTCGTTAGTGCATGTTGCCTAGAACAATTTCTAATCGTTTTCCCCAATTTTCTTGGCCAATTTCTATGTCAAACCTTCTGGTCTTTGGACCCTGTTGATAAAAGTCGTGGCTGGGAGCAGAAGTGTGGATTTGTGGAAATCTGTGGTTTGATCTTCAAACTCAGTGGTAATACTCATCAAAATCGACTTAGAGTTATGGGAGAAGTTTATACTATACTAGATTTAGACTAAAATTGAATGATTTAGGATTTGAGTTCACAAAACTCAAAAGGGCATTATGTGCAGAATGGCACAGAGGCTTGGAGGCCAAAATCCTGCTCATTGTGGTTTTGAGCAACTTTAATTTGATGCATGCAAAGTATGTTGATGCTTAATTCTGAGTTTAAGTTCTTAATCTAAGTTTTGTTGTATTAAATTGTGTTTATGTGAATTTTCATGCAATTTGATACCATAAACTTGATGCATGCAATATGAATGTGTTTCTGAGTGTAAACATGTTTATTTTAAGGCATATGAACTTTGTGCATATTGAGTTTGGGTTAGATTTGAGAAAGGAAGAAAATGAGTTGTTAAAACTCTTGTTTTAATGGACTGACTACATAATCTAACCAGTTACACGATATTCGTAACCGGTTAGACACTGCAGATTTTCAAAGAAAATTAGTTTATTAATCAGTCCTAAAATCTTAATGGTTTCTGTTCAAATATAAGCTTTAATTTTAGTATACATGGTCTGAATATGAGTTGTTATAATGCCAAGGTTCAGACTTGAAAGATTAAAGCTGATGCCTTAAGTTAATGAAATAATTTCAAGAGGAAATTATGTTCATTGGAGAATGAAATGTGATTTGGACTTTTGAATGATGCAAACAATGGATTTTGAGGTATAAAACAACGTTAAAGGTGTTTTGGATTGAGTAGAGAATTCAAGAAAAATGGTTTTTCTGAATTGCAATGGTAAACAGTTCAAGTCTGTAATTCTAACCGGTTAGCCTGAAACTGTAGCCGGTTAGTACCTGAATCTGAAAAATAAAAAGTTAAGTTTTTAAATGCCATTGAAGTTGTATTACTCAATCTAAGTTTAAAAAGGCATGTTTTGAGAAAAATTCAAAGGGGAATTTTATGCCAAAGGTTATACCTCAAATAAATCATTCAAAAGGAGAAATTGGGATATTTCTAAATCACATTAATTAATTCAAAGATAAAACCAACCCCAATGTTTGTGCATACATATAGACTGGAAGTCTGGTTGGTAGGAACGTTATCATATTCTGGGAATATGAGGAGGGTACTCCGGGAGTACCAAATTATAACCTACTTGATGACACATTATAGATATGTGGCCAGTGTCCGGGACCTGGTTTTTATGCGTTCTGAGAACGTATGCGTTCTGGGAACGTGGTGCACACTCCAGGAGTGATGCTTTTTATCCAAGTATGGTTCGGCATTACGTTCTGGGAACGAATGTCGGTGTTCCGGGAACACAAGGGTGTATTGGATGGACGTCCAAGATGGACATTAAGAGGCCTCAGTTGTGGATAGAAAATCATACATCATGCCACTTGCATTATAAGAGTTATAATGTTGAAAAATTGGTGTGCTCATATGTATTTGCATTATGATCTGTCCATGATATACTTGTGATTGTAATTTTAGTCTTTATCAATTATGTATATGTGTATACTTACTCCTTGTGCCCTGTTTAGGTGATGGCCAGATACCTAGCCTGCATCGAGATACGCCCTATCGCTAGCGGTATATGGACGTATGAGGAGCACCGTGCCACTTTTGAGGGGGAGGTTGAGATCACTATCTACCACCCTAACCCTCTGGTGCGTGTGCGACCTCGTCGATTTAGGATCCCATTAGTCTATACTATGCATGTTCCACCTTTTTACACATATAGAGGACCACCCCCGGCTCGACTTATGCGTCGTTTTCATAGTTTCCGTTTTAGAGCTGCCACTCGTTCTCATCCTTCTTCCCATAGAGTTGTCACCGAGGAGACTCCTTCTCCTGGTCCGACTGATTATGATAGGACTGCTTCTGCAGATCCTAGACCCAGTGGTGGGGTCTCTACACAGTCGGGCGAGGTCGAGGAGGACCCTGTGGAGGATGAGAGCGAGGAGGAGGTGCATGTTGAGCCGACTGTTTCTGCTAGAGGTGGACCCGCTGGTTCATAGGAGCCTGCATAGCATAGGTGTTTTGGATCCTAGATCCTAGGGATAGAGCGGTGGAGGATCCGAGGAGTTGCTGAGGACACTGAAGACCTGCTCTGAGACTTCTATTTTGAGACCATGTGTTTAGTGTATATATTTTTGAGAGGTCTTAGAGTGAGGTTTTATTTTATACAGCTGGGTTGTATATGTTTCATAAACTCTTGCTATCTCGACTGATGATACTTGCTGCTACTGTACTTATGGGGTTTCATATTATGCTTTTGACTTATATATATATATATATATATATATATATATATATATATATATATATATATATGATGTTTAATTTCCTCAGCAGAGCCCCAAAAGTATTATTTTTACTTCCGCGAACTCTGATTTTTATTCACAAGGGATTCGGCGATAAATTTATATTTCCTATGTTATGTGTTCAGATCCCACTCGAGAAGCAAGTGATATGTTTTCAATAATAACTATTAATAATGTTTTCTATGACTAAGGACATGTTATCTCGAGAGTCTTTTCGAACTTAATATCGTACTGAGCCGAATTCAAAAGAATTTATGACCAAGCAAGTACAAGTTTTAAAAAGGAAAAATTTTCTAGTCCTGATTTTTGATAGCAAGAAATAAACTATTTGAAAATATTAATTATTTTCAAGTTAAAAGAGAGCGTCACAACTTGAAAGTAAAAGTAATGCATTTCGATGATAAATAATATATCTACCAAGTAAAAAAATTTACAGTGTCAATGCATATATATTATTCACATTTTTTAATTCTCATAATTCTGATAATATTAACATTATTAGTATTAATATACAGATTTGGATAGGAGTCACATGTTGGCATTTGTAAAGTCAAGAGCACTTTGTATCTTAAAAAAATTCATTGAGCATCTAAGATTTTTTTGCTTTCTTCGTTTCTTTTACTCATTTAATTTTTAACATTTCTGAATAATTTAAACTAAAATATGATTAAGAAATACACGTAAATTCAAAAACTAAAATAGAAGTGAGAGTATAGTATAGCAAGAGATATTTTTCCTCCGAAATTACAAAATTTTTTATAAGTAAAGTTTTTTTCGGTTTTCTTTTTACGGGGATAGTGGAAGGGAAATTAAATCCACTAAATGTTGACGTCCAGAATCGAACCCGAAACTTCCAACTCCCAAATAAACCTTAATTTGATACATGACCATGCGGATTGCATCTTACTTATCTCCTCCGACGTTACGTTGTGGGTGTTAGCTCTTGGTATGTCCAACCTCGAAATACATACCTCAACTATTTTTACTCAAATCAATTTTCATTAATATAAAAAAGTTTAAATATTGAAATAGTCCATATAAATGTTGATCTCTTTATAATTAAAATTAGTCTCTACAAAAAGTGTTTAGATTTTGGTCCCTACTTTTACATTTCATTTTGGTTTTGGTCTTTGGTGTCAAATATGGATGAAAAATGGTGACATAAACTAACGGAGAATGTTAAAGTAGGCATCAAAACAAAAATAGAATGTAAAAATAGGAACCAAAACCAAAATGAATGTAAAAGTAGGGACCAAAACGAAATGTGAAAATAAAGTTTTCCATCCATATTTATCATTAAGGATCAAAACCAAAACGGAATATAAAAGTAAAGACCAAAACCCAATTTTTTTTTTACGAACTAATTTTTAAAAGATAAAAATTTATAGGGACCATTTTGGTATTTATGCCAAAAAAAAATATATAATACCTCATGAGATATTCTTCCTCCAACAACACATTTTGGGCCTTGAGCTTTTGTTTGTCCAACCTTAGAATACACACCTCATTTACTTTGCTCCAATAATTTTTCCATAAATATTGTGTAAATTAATTGTATTTTTTTAAACTTCAATTGAACTAAAATTTTAATTATCTAAATATGGTAACCTATTGGATATAATAAACAAAAAATAACTCGCCCCTTTTTCGATGGAAGAAAAGGATAGAGTAATAAAATTCTCACCGCAACTATTATCCCCACATCCCAATTTAAAGAGTGAAATTTCATTTTTATCCTTCATTAAATTTTCGACTCGGGAGTCTCGGAATAATTTTTCGACAAGTATCTCTCGAAAAATTGAAGAATTTTCAAACAAGTACTTCTCGTAAAATTGAAGAAGTTTCTAACAGGTACCTCTCGAAAAAACTTTGCCACATTTCAAAACATACTGACAACTTCTATCGAGAGGTACCTGTTTGTGCTGCACTTATTAAATTATGGTCATTAGTATGTGTAGTTTGGCCATGCACTCAAGTCTTCCACAAACTGATTACTTGGCCATACATTGAGTTAAGAAGGACTTCGACACAAGTAGTACTTCAACAATGCTCAATAGCATTTTAAATACTTCTTCGACATAGGCACTTAGCTATTATTTGATGGATGGAGTAATACACGTAGCAAACATAACAAAGGGAGTTGGCAAGTGCAGTTGCTAGCAGTTATTTAACGAGCGGTCAATTATCAACTAGGCAGTTAATTTAGGAAGTTACATGCAGTCACTTAGTGGTACGGTGATTAGTAGTTATTTATTTTAAATAAAGCATGTATGTACAGGGTAGTTATTTAGTAGTTATTTTTATTTGCCTATAAATATTAGGATTTCTGATGTAATTTGGGTTGACACTTGGTTACTCCTACACATCTCACCAAAGCAGATTGACGGAGAATACCTTGTGACCTTCCACTTTTAATTCAATGCAATTTCCCTTTTCCTTTAAATTTTAGCCTTTAATTTCTTGTCACATTTACTTTCTTGCAATTTAATTTCTAAGTCCTTTACTTTTCTTCGCATTGTCCCTTTACCAATTTTCACCGCTTGAAAAAGAACAAGATTACCACATAATTTGTCCGAACTCACTAGCTACCTCAAACACATCCTTAGAAAGACTTAGTTTTGTCGGAAATCTGAACATTTTTTCCCTTAAACAAATTGGCACGCCCAGTGGGACAAGTTCAGAGTAACTTGTTTTTTTATGCCATTTGCATGCGATTGAGAAGCGGTATTGTATTATCATTGCAATTGCAAGAAGGAAGTTCTACAATGAATATGGTGGATGATGATACCAATGTTCAAGCAACAGGTGCAAACACAGAAGTCCAAAATAACTCTGTTGTTAATGACACGACCAATTTTAATGGCGGAGATACAAATAATGCAAGTGTTGTGAATAACGGCACCAATGCCACTACTGGAGGCAGTGATGCTACCGTAATGGCACAAGAATTATTTCCCATGAAGAATGCAATTGACACCAATGTACAAGTTGGCAATGTGCCTTTCAAATTTGCTAATTTGCATGGCGTTATGACTCAAACAACATCTGGAGAAAATAGGACTTTGTCAATATATTCGACAGATCACCTTCGACAACAAATTGACGAAAGCAGAGTCCTAATGATAGATTATTTGACGGCCCAAATAGGAGCCGTCATAACACCGGCTATGATGACTACGAACGAACTATGTGGTGAAATTGCCAAATATATGGAAAGATTAAACCGAGTCATAGGTGTCAACAACAATGACCCCAATGATATCAAGTTCGACAAGGCTATCAAGGTTGTAGTTACAACACACCTATTCACAATGGCCTTGAAAGTGTCAATTTAAGATGTTGGCCATTAGGAACACAAACTGACCAAAACCCAATGGGTGTCAACATGCCTTCGACAAGAGTGACACCACAAAGCCAAGTTACAAATTTGGAAGCCACTCCGAATTTGACACAGAATGAAGATGATGTCAATAGGGTTATCGAACAGGCCTTGAGTAGATTTGGTTTCAATGTCAGATACACAAATCAACCAAACTTTGTGTCACCATTTCCTGATTGGGTACAACATGTCGAAGTGCCAAAGGAAGTGAAGGTGCATAAATTCTCTAAGTTTTCTGGAGAGGCCGAAGAATCCATAGTGGAGCATGTGTCCAGATATATTATTGAGTTGGGTGATATGGCTGTCAATGAGGCCATAAAGATGAAATTATTCCCAAATTCATTGACCAAAAGTGCTTTCTCATGGTTTTTAACATTAAAGCCAAACTCTATGCATTCTTGGGCACAACTTGAAGAGGCCTTTCATAACCAGTTTTTCAAAGGGGAATAAAGAGCGTCTCTCATTGATTTGCTAAGTGTGAAACGCTATAATGGGGAGTCAATTGACGACTATCTTATGAGGTTCAGGCAAATGAGAAGCAGATGTTTTATTCCTATCCCTGAAGTAGAGGTGGTCAAAATGACAATTGCTGGGTTAGATTATTCTATTAAGAAAAATTTAGTCTCCCAACATCTTGTCGACTTAGCCCAACTTGCTGAGAAGGTTCGACAGATAGAGCAACTGCATGAAGAATTTAAGTTCTATAATCCAAACATAAGTCCAATCAAGTTGGAGGAAGATCAATTCGACAAAGAACACATGGAAGCTTGCTTGGTGAATTACAATGGAGTCAAGTTGGGAGACGTGGCAGTAAAAAAACAGCCTTTCCCCAAAAACAATTGAAAATGAATTAGCCTATTGTCGGCTTGCGTGGCCGACAAGGCAGAACACATCACACTCAAGTGTGTTTCAAAATTGCTTATTGGGTTAAAGTCCCTTGAGATTTGAGGGAAGGCATCAAGAGAAGAATTTAAGTTGTCAAGGGAAGATCCAAGAAGTAAAGTGGCAATTACCATACGTTTTGATGCAAAAGTTCTCAAGAGCAAAGTGGTGGTATTGCCATTGACACATCGACAAGAATTTTGACAAGGTAAGTTTTGACTAGTTAAGAAATGTGAAAGTGATGTCAAAACGGGTGTACTCATGTTAGATTAGATCAATATGAAAGTGACCTCAAGTGCATGTACTCATATTATCTTGACCTTGTTGAGTTTATTTTTGTCAAATTATTGATTCCGACAAAGGCCAGAGCATACACTAATCATGGATGAATTTATTAGTATTTATCTTTTTTTCCTTTAATCAATCAAAAGACAAATACTAGGGGGCTCTGTTGATATCAAAAAATAAATTTTTTAATAATCCTTAGTATGTTTTTCTGGAAGTGCTCTACAAGTCACCAGGTCTTACAAGTTGACTACTTACAAGAGCCCTCAACAAGTCACAAGCAGAGAGACACATAAAACATTAGCCAAAGTCTTCGACATAAATTTGAGTACGTGGCTTACCAAGGTGACTTCGACAAGTGAGAATTCGACAAGTACAAGTATTATGCTTCGACACAAGGCATGAAGACTTCGACACATAAAAGCTCAATAACGCGTTGAATGTCAACTTTCAACCATATGAAGACACACTTTCAGCCATCAAGTATATAGTCATAACTCAAGTGCTGCACTTATTAAATTATGGCCATTAGCATGTGTAGTTTGGCCATGCACTCAAGTCTTCCACAAACTGAATATTTGGCCATACATTGAGTTAAGAAGGACTTCGACATAAGCAGTACTTCGACAATGCTCAATAGCATTTTAAGTACTTCTTCGACATAGGCACTTAGCTATTATTTGATGGATGGAGTAATACACGTAGCAAACATAACAAAGGGAGTTGGCAAGTGCAGCTGCTAGCGGTTATTTAACGAGCGGTCAATTATCAACTAGGTAGTTATTTTAGGAAGTTACATGCAGTCACTTAGTGGTACGGTGACCAGTAGTTATTTATTTTAAATAAAACATGTATGTACATGGTAGTTATTTAGTAGTTTTATTTGCCTATAAATATTAGGGTTTCTGATGTAATTTGGGTTGGCACTTGGTTACTCCTACACATCTCACCGAAGCAAATTGACGGAGAACACCTTGTGACCTTCCACTTTTAATTTAATGCAATTTCCCCTTTCCTTTAAATTTTAGCCTTTAATTTCTTGTCACATTTACTTTTTTGAAATTTAATTCCCAAGTCCTTTACGTTTCTTCGCATTGTCCCTTTACCAATTTCCACCGCTTGAAAAAGAACAAGATTACCACGTAACTTGTCCGAACTCACTACCTCAAACACATTCTTAGAAAGATTTAGTTTTGTCGGAAATCTGAACATTTTTTCCCTTAAACAGATGCGAAGATCACTCTTATGGAAAGTTCTTAAATGGCCCCTTTTCAAATTCAGCTTCATGCTACCTTTTTATTTTTATTTGTAAAAATCCATTTTTACCCTCATCATAATCATTAACATTAATTTCAATCCATCCAACCTCACCCGCAAATAGGTCATAGTCATTCTTAACCAATTCAAAGTTAATCCTAATCTCATCATTTATCATAATCAATTCATATTTTTTTGGAATCACAAAATAAATCGCCTATTTGCAATTAAAACGTGGTTGTATCCATGTACTTATTGTTGCTTTGTATACATAGTTTCATGATATGACAATATAAGTTTATATGTTAATGTTTGGTGCTTTCTTCTAAAAAAAATTTAAAAAAAATGCTTGCAATGGTTGTTTGGAGGTTGAATTACAATATTTGGATTTGTGAATTTTAATTGCTTGATCATGTGTTTTCTTGTTATGAGATTTTATGATGACAGGATGGGGAGGTTGGGTAGAGATAGAGGCACCAGTGGCAAGAAATGAATGGAGGAATGGAGTGGAGATGGAGGCCCCGGTGGTTACTGAAGTTGCCATAAGATTAGGATGGGTTGATAATAATGATAAAGTTGTCATTTCACCATTTATTATGGTTCAATCTTAACAATGAAAATGTTTTAATTAGTAAATAAATGGTGATAAAAAGAGGGAGCATGAAATCAAAAACAAAAAAGGGAGTATTGAAGAATCTCCCTATTCTATATAGAAGACATATCAAGATCAGATTAAGGAGCCATCCTTATTCTATAAATACCCGCCTCATACAAGGGGCTAAGGCATCACAAAATAACGTACAACACAAGTTATACGCACCTCATTCAGTACTCATTAGTATTTATACTCCTCAAAGAGCAACTCAGCAGTAGGAGAATCAAACTCTTGCTATCTAAGAAGGTGGTAGTTGCACTCATCCTCACCACAAAGGTTCATCAACAATCCGAAACTCATTGCCCAAGCAGTGAGCCACTTCACTTACGAAGGAGATCTTTGACCATACATGGCCTCCCTAAGAGTAGGGGGCATATTGTTTGCTACTCTTAGGGACAACACTGATCAGTCTTGTTCTCCCCTGATACACTATCTCAACTTGTCTAATAGAACTACGTAGTTGTGATCCTCATAATCTAGTTCGAACGAGTACGTAGAATCGATAGTTCACTCTTGTCAGACAAAAAATTCTTCACGAGGACCTTCATTCTTAACAAGGACTTCTCTCTGATATGGACATAACACAAATAGATCGTATTTCCTTTCACAAGGAAGCATAATCTCCCATACTTATACTTCAACTATCAGAGAATGAAAAAGGTATCTCTTTCTAGGAAGTTAGAACTTATTTCTACCCTCAAGGGGTTTTCATAATCCTACATACTTATACCTCAATATGTTAAGCTATTCTCACTAAATTCTATTATAACTTTCCCAAAATGAGGTATTTCCTTTACTTTCTCCCAAAAATCATACCATTGAAAGATCAAGCTGCCATGAATGACAATGGAGAACATAAACATAGGGTATTTATAGCTAAAATTTTCTTCTGTTGGCAAAGTCCGCATTTATTGAGACTTAAAATTATCCAATAGAGTAACTTTATTACCAACCGTTCCATCTTGACCACTTTGGGAATCACATCAGGCCTCCCATTCAATCCTTATTTCGACACATTATTCTTTGACGCAAAGGTACATGCCACATGAAATCACCTTCACATTCACTAGGACTCTTAGTGCAAGTATATTCACCTTCAGCATCACTTCTTTTGTGGATGCTACTGTAATGAGTGATGATAGAGAGACTTACAAAATGAATTTACATATCAATCATAAGAATGTGACATGTGTCACTTGTTAACCAATCAATGGTAGACAGGTGACACATGTCATTATATTTTTTTTATGATGTAGATTGATTTGTAAGCTCATTTTGTAAGTCTCTAAATCATTTTTTACCATAATATGGCGAAATTAATTTCGACACCAATACCATGCTTTCGAAACAAGTATTGTCATATAATTAGTTTTGAAGTTGAACAATTTCTCTTAGTTTTTCCAATGCTAGAGTCACACCGTGACTCTTTACAATATCAGGACCTTTATTAGCGCACACGAGCATGCAGAACTTTTCCTTGGTTGAAAGATGAGATGTTATTTGCACCTTTGTCATTATTTTTTACATCTAACTTTTATAATTTTTTACACTAAGTTTTCAATATTACCCTCCTTCTAAAAAACTAAACCTTCTTTTCATTTTTACTTGCATCCATTACTCTTAAACTACCCATTTCCTTTCCACACCCACTCTATTCAAACACTTCTAACGGATCTATCAAGACAATTTTTGGTGCGATTTTAACTTTTCTAGATCTATCAAGACAATGTTGTTGCTAAACCAAGTAATGCTTTGAAGAATCAAGAATCTAACACAGCACTAAAGCAAACTCGTGCGCTCTCTCAAAACTCAAACCCACAAGGAAAAAAAAAAGATTATTTGCACCATTTTGAAAGGAGGAATAGAATAAGTACTGCAGAACAAGGAAAGTGATTATCATGATGAAGGTTTTATCATGGGGAGCAAGTAATGGTTAAGTTTGGGGACCAAGCGATAACATATATATAGATCTGGCTGTAAGAGACTAACTTTACAATTTGATCTATTTTACAATTATGCAAATAATGGAAAAGAATGAATAGTAATGATTAATGAAGCAGAAGAGGAGGCAGTGAAGAAGAAGAGGAGCAATGAAGAAGAAAGATTTTAAAGCTTAGTCTTTGAATAGAGTGGGTGTGGAAGGGAAATTGGTAGTTCAAGAGTAACGAGTATAAGTAAAAATGAAAAGAAGGTTTAATTTTTTGGAAGAAAGGTAATATCGAAAACTTAGTGTAAAAAATTATAAAAGTGAGGTGTAAGAGCGTAATGACAATGGTGCAAATAACATTTTTCCAAATTTTAAAACCCTCCTTTTTATCGAATGACGTGAAGAATTCTTTAACAACCTAAAGGAGGTCATATTCTATTTTATTATGAGGACAAAGATTTTCAAATTTATCAATGTTAACCTCTATGTGAAACACTCTCTAGATTGATTTCTAAACATAACAATGATTGAAAGACCTACGTAAAAGGACATACTCATTAGGATCTTGACATTTGTCATTTAAGTTCTTTTATTTAATTTTTTAATTTGAAAATAACAAGTATCATAATCTTATGTGTAAACTTGTAGGCTTGTAGGTCTCTAAATTATTTTTCTTCTAGATATTTGTGTTTATTGTGCAAACCATTTCAATGAAAGAAACTAAATACTTCTCAGTTTCGTTGAGTTTGGCCTTTTAGTTTTTTTCTTGTTTCACAATGTTTAGCCTTTTACATTTTCAATAAACAAACATTTTTTTTTTCAATTTTAACCTTTCATTCAATCATTTCTCTTACTACTCATTAATTCTACTTTTATGATCTCTCTCATCTTTAAACAACTATACATTAATTAATGGACACACTTACTAATAAAAATTAAATACTACTGCAATTTTCAATAAAGATTAAATAGGAGCGTTTTAGACAAACTATACATAATACTTATAATAATTAACACTTTTTTAACCCGTGTGCCTATGCCTAAAAGGCTAAACTCAATGAAACGGAGGGAGCATGTACAGTGCTCAGAACACAAAGATACATACAATTTCTATATTCAGATAGAGACCTGTTGGCAATTATGTATAATGATTACCATTTTCAAATTATGTTTGTTCCACTCAAAACTATTATGGTAGAACAGCTTTATGGAATGCTAAGAATATACATTCGTAAGTTATTCAACTATTACTATGAGATAAAAGTAGCAAAACTACCTACCACTGGAATTGGTAGTAGTGCCTTCTTTGAAAAGGATATTAGCAACAGAAGGAAAACGTGTTGTGTTGCCACCAGCAGCAGCTGCAGATTTACGTGCAGCGCTGCCGGCGTTTTCACCATCAATATTTTGGCTTTCGCTTTCAATTGCATCAACCTTTTTCGTGTTTCTCCCCACTTTCTTTCCAACTACTATGCCTAGTTTCAGACCGGTTAATAAACAGAATGCAATTAGAACCGGTCTAACAGCCCAGTGATGATCCTCTACATGTTGATACTTCTCTATCATCCCGGGACATGAATTAAAATCAACCATCTCAACCTCGGACGGATCGGCCGAGAAAGTACTTGATTCGCTCCCGAAAGTCAACATCCCTGGGAACTTGACAACCAAACACCCATTCGGTAGGATCCATGAAATCCTACCAGTAGCCCAGGCCCCTCCCCTTTTACGCCGCCATTCAAATCTCGGACTTAAAACATTGTCTTTCAGCCTAACGAACTGGCCCACGCAGTAAGATTGTGCCATTTCGAGTTGCGAAGAATTTCCATTCCAAAGAGCTTGCATCCCAAGAAATCCAACCGCTGCACTGCCGTCTCGATTGATAGAGTGTAGAATGCCCACGGATGAGTGCTTAACGTTTTCGTCCTTCAAACGTACCCAATCACCAGATGTCAAGCCAAATGTAACACGTTCAAGTGTTGATGCATGGATTCTTATAGGGTCATGAATACCATGGACCCTCACTAGGACGAACCCATTATCTGGATTACGTTCTAAACCGACAACAGTTCCTTCCGGGACATCCATGCTTTGAGGTTTGCATGAATTGGACGGCTTTCTAGATCGAACCATATCATCGACCTGAAGATGATCCTTTGAGAGGAACCACTTAGTGTATCCAGTGCTATTAGATTTTTCAGCAACTTTCACATTACCTAGATATCTCCATCCAAAATCGTTGGGTAGTTCATTCAGTAAGCTGCAAAGAAGTCAGAACAAATAAGAATAAAGTAATATTCAACAGACGATCTTTCTTTTCTTTATGAAAACATAAATAACATAAAATTAACCGAAAAATAATCATGCTTAATTACAAACAATTCTATAATTTCCTTGAAAGATTATTTTTTAATTCTTGCCAGTACAGATTAACCTAGATTAGGGGGCAACGATTTTTATTGATAGAACTGGTTAGTACCATTTCAACAGGCAATTCAAAAGCTGATTTTTGAAACTGCTCATGGATCACATTCACACATTAAAAAAGGGCTTTAATAAAAAAGGAGTTTACTTTGATTTGTTCAAGAGTTGATGATGTCTATAAAGCAAAAGGAAATATTCCACATGAACTCATCTAATCACAAAACGTCTCCATCTAAATCTTCTTCTGGACTGTGAAGCACTGACACAGACATGGACACTGGACACGAAATGCACACGAACACTCAAATATGGACAATGTCAGAAATATAAAACAAGGACGCAAAATAAAATTAAGTATGAGCAACGTGACAAAAAATGTAAATTAAGAATCAGGACTTGTATATTCACATTCTCGAAAGTCAAATATTACTATTGGTGAGTAGTGGCATTGGTGAATGATTTTACGTTCCTAGGAATCTCAACTTGGAAATGTAACATGCCCGGGAATCTAAAATTGTGAGAGATGTCGGAATGTTAGATTCCCAGGAATCTTAAAACGTCCATGTTACTAAACACTGCTTAAGAGGCATCATTTTACGACATAAGCACTTGGTCTCTCTAAGATTCCAAAACAAGATGTTGAACTATAGCTTTCACCATCGTTCTATTGATGTGCAACCCAAATATAAATAAAAGAGCTGATCTATCTAAGACCTTTATGAAAGTTATTTTAAAAAACATAAAATATGCTGAAGTAGGAACTGGATGGCAAAAGACAATACCATTAACTCTGCAAAGCCATGCTTATAAAAGGAAGTAGAATCACAACAATGTTAAAAGAAAAATGGTGCTATGCAGAATGTTCGAAAATTTTATTAAAATTTAAATATTAAAACATGTTAAAAGATATAATAAAATCCATCCATGTGCCCCCTTCACCTACCACCTTAGGCTTTTAGGCGAGATGGTTCATGACATGGTATGGATGGTATAAAAGCTTCTATGACTAAGTGATTTAGCGTTCCTTATTCTTCTAAATGAAAGTTCAATTTCAGCCAGAGCATGATCCATGCTTCAACTCCAACAGGCCATCCATATGCCCTCACTTACAAATTAACCTGAGTTGGTTCAATGTATTACATCACACGGAAGCAACTCAGCATTTCAGCTTAAAGCTTTCATATAGCCTCAAGCTATTGTACTACATGGTAACTACTCTTTTTTGCTGAATTAACAAGATAGGCTCAGCAGGTTCGTTTATTCAGTTGTGACTTATGACAAGCAATTATCTAAAGAACCTAATCAGCATTCATGGCAGCTGATAACTAGTACTACATGCTAATTTAAAACAAGCCTAAATAATCAGAAGTAAAAAGGGATTTCAAGTTATCATATATGGCCTTCCAAAATGACTCCATATTCAAAGTATGTAAGCCCAAAAAAAAAATGATGTTGATGTCAAGGAGTACAAAACATGCAATTATGGGAAAAGAAAATTATCATTACCTGTCTCTATAGAAGATAAAATCAGCTCCTATGTGTAAGTGTGTGATAATTTCAATATACCTTACTTTGTATCTCACATAAACCACACCAAATGATTGCAACTAATATAAGATAGATCCAACACAATTACAACTTTGTGAAGAACCCATAGTCACAAAAGAATTTTTAAAAAAAAAAATCTAAAAGTATCTAAGAGAATACGAACCTTTTAAAGACTCTCAGAATATCTACCATTATAGGGCGATTCCTCAAATCATACACAAAGCATCCACTAAGGAGATTCTCAAATGAAGAAGGAAGACCACTTGGAAAATTGGGTTTCTCATGTTTTTCAACAACCAATTGGTATATTCTACTAACAGGACATCCATACCATGGTTGAATACCGGTCAACATTTCAACAATGGTGCACCCAAATCCCCAGGAATCTGTTTCAAAGGATATAGGGCCTCTGGTCTCTGGTTCCCATTGTTCCGGAGCCATGTAATTCGGAGTTCCAAGCCTCTCAGCCAAATCCGAACTAAGGAATGAGGAGCCACTCAAAAATTTGGGAATACCAACATCTCCCAAAATTGCTTGATCATTATCATTGAGAAGTACATTAAATGGTTTAAGGTTGAGAATGAGGATCCCTTTAGAATGAAGTTCCAGAATACCTTGAGCCAGATTGATTCCATACCTGCAGCCATTAACACGCCCTTGGTATTGATCAATTTGACCTCCTTGTGCTATATAAAGATAAAAATAAGCATATTTCACTTAATAGTTATTACTACAGAAAACACATCACCTCAAAACATCACGCAATGGAATCCTTCCTTCTCTGAGTCTAGCAATCTTGTCACCAATTGAACCCTCATACAACTTCATGATGATGCATATCTGCAAACACAAACATATTTTCTGTCACACAAACAAATATATAGATTCTAGAGAGAAATCAAATAGGTGGCTAACAAGCTCATATAAATTGAATTAAAAGCACAGTCCAAGTCTAACCCTTCCATTTAAGACTGAAATTCCATGTAGACAGCAAACGCTAGCAACTCCTTGGCATTGCAAATATAATTCACTAAACTTCTTCAATACAATCTTCATATGATCCTCTCTGATTGGATATAACATCTTAGCAGCAACTTCATGGTGGTACTCATAATCTGCAGTTGACTGATGACGAGTTGCTAGCCAAACATCACCAAAGGGTCCCCGGCCAATTCTGTGTCTGAGTTTCAACTTTTCAGGTTCAATCCATGGATTTGTGGGGCCGGATGAGGCTCTAACAGTTCTAATGATTTCAGCATTACCATCCAAGATCTCGTACTCGAAAGGAGTAGCTGATGGAGTAGCAATGACTTCTCTAGACATTCCTGAATCAAAAGCTGTAATATTCATGAAATAATTCAGCAAAATATTCAATGATTCGAATGCGAAATTTTTATTAAAAAAAAAAAAGAATACATTCAAATCGATTATTAACATTTGAACTTCTGAACATATGTACATTTTAGAGACATACAAATGCCGTGTTCTATCAGTAACCAAGACCAAATACATCCTAGCTGACTTACTTCTATAACCCTCTCGCTCTCTTCATTTTGGCCATAATCATGTGTCAAGTGTCACGTATGAGCATAAAATTAGAGATTTTAGATTTTTAGCATCTGTATGACAGATAGGACAGGATTCATGGTATGAAGTCAGCTACTAGTTACTCTTCTCTTTATAACGTAGCAACCTAGTCCAAAAATGAATTTTGTATGATATATTTCATTGTTAAAGTAGCACATGTCAAAACTGCAGTTGCAAAATTTCTGAGGATATTGCACCTCCTTCTCCATCTCCTTCTCCTTCTCCTCCTACAATCTTCTATATTGAAGACTAACTTAGAGAGCCCCTCAGATATTGAACCATGAATTCAAGCATATAGCTAGGGAGGTTTAAAAGATGTTGAAACATGTGTGTTTATTTTCATATTTAAATTTTCAAAATCAAGAAAGGTCAGCCCAATGCACGATTCTCTCACCTAATGGGGTCTCAGGAAGGTGGATGGACGCACCATACCCTTACCCTTGTAAGCAGAGAGGCTGTTTCCGAGATTTGAAATCATGACCTCCAGATCACAAGGCAAGCAACCTTACCATTGCACTGAGACTCAACCTCAAATTTTCTAAATTTAATGACAAGTAATTTTATTTGGAAATTTCAAATTTTGCCGAGGAATAATGAACTATGTTTGCACAAGAACCTTGCTAATAACTATCTAACGTGTTTATATGAACGAGAACGTAAAGCTTGCTGCTCAACAATTCAAAATTATTTAATCCTTTCATATTTAAATTTTTCAAAGTTCATTTTCATGTAATTTTATTTTGACAATTTCAAATATGAATGGGAATAGTTGTCTATAAGAACAACAACTAATTGCTCAAATTATAATAATAATTCAACACTAAAACAGTAATCCAACCTTTTAGAAAAGGTTTGATCTTTAAACAATGAAAATAACTATCATCATATCACTCAATTACACAATTCAATCTTGTGGTTCTAGATTGCGGTTGAGGTTGCAGTTAAATTTTACCACAATTGCGATTTTTGTTCAATACAAACATTTTCTTTTTTATTTTAATAATTCTTTTTTAAGAGGAGGAAGAGAGCGCGGTTTTGAAGCTTGGCGCTCACTCCACTCCATGTGATAAACCTTGGTTTCACCAACTGAGCTCACTTTTAGGGACTATTAAACCAATATTGCAATCGCAATGCGGTTGGAGATTAAAAGAACTAACTTCACAGCTACTAAAAGTTAGTCAAGTACATTTAATTTTCTCATCATTAAATTTACGATGGAACTATAACAAAAATTAAATAATACAACTACTTTATAAAATATTTTAGGAATGATCATAATGAAAAAAGAAAATTAATTAATTTTTGTTTATACTTAAGACTACGGAGTAGTTTTTTTTTTTCCTTATAATTAACACCGGATGCAGTATAATCACAAGCTAACCAAACCGAAAAAGTAAAGATATAAGAATGCAAGAAGTGAAAAACAAAGGCGAACAGAGCAAGAGTATAGTAACAAGGTTTAAACAAATTGAGAGAGAGAGAAAAAACATAAGAGAAGGAAAAGGAGTTGATTGTAGGAGAAACAAACCTTTGGGCCTTTGGAATCGCGGAGAAAAGGGAACCGCAACAGAAAAACAATGATTCCAATTCAGAAAGGAATAAAAAAATAAAAAAAGAGGGGAGATTTTTATTTATTTAAGGGAAAAGAAATCATAGTGTGTGGAAATGGAACCACTTGGTCTACGTGTCATTTAATGGAGTTGGCCACGTAGGATTTGATACATGTCCTTTGCACAGCAGTTGTGTAGTGTTCCGGTTCAAACAGAAAATAGTGTATTGTAGTGCGGCACTGCACGTAAATATTGCTTTGCACGGCATGTTGTTGAAAATTGATTGATAGTTCAAGGAAAACGATAGAAACAGGATGGAGATAAATGAAGGCTTAATTATATTTTTAATCGTTTATCTTATTTTCAAGATTCACTTTGTTTTTTTATTATTTTTTTTGAGTAATTTTGATCCTTTATTTTTTTAAAGAAAAGATTCACTTTGCTCCTTCCGTTGAAAAAATGTTAGATTCACCAGAATATTCCGGAATATTCAGTGAATGGGAGGAAATATTCCGGAATATTCTGGTGAAATCCAACTTTTTGATGACAGAATGACCAAACTGAACCTTTTTTAAAAAATAAAGAACCAAAATTATTAAAAAAATAATAAAGGACCAAAGTGAATCTTGAAAATAAGATAAAAGACAAAAAAATTGCAGTTAAGCCATAAATGATTGATAGTACTGTATGGAAAAAAGAAAGAGATAAAAAATAATATAATACGTAAAAAAGGATGTAAATAAAAATTCAGAATATAAGGGTTGAATACTACTTTTTTGTTTTAGATTTAGTTATGACTCTTCATAAAGCATTTATTTTTGTTAAAGTTATGTAAAAGAAGCAGCTTAGTATGTGCAAGACGGAAAATTCAGGGAAGTTAGGCTTTAACTCTGTTAAGGTTTTATCTCAAAACTAGTATTTAATAGCGAAAGAAATAGTATGATAGATATTTAGACTATATCAATGAAAATGAGACAAACAACGTGAGACTTCCAATAATTTGTTGCTATTGTTAGTATATACTCCCTCTGATACTAAATATATGTTCTCTTGGAGGAATGTACCATAAGTAAGAAACTTATTTAAGGTTGGTATTGTATTAAGGGTTCTCTTGATTAAGGCTGAGGATAAGCATCTAAATATGGTTGATTTTTTTCGGGAGTTGATGCATTGAAGAAATTTTTTTTAAGTTTTAGTTTTTCGAAAAAAAAACTTATTCATTTTAGGTTTTTTATCCTCAGTTCTAAGGATTGAAGTTAAGAAATTCCTTGTATTAAAAATGATAATATTTAGTGTACTTTTCAAAACTACTCATATAATTATTATTAAAATTCTAAAATGTATTAAGTAAATAAAAATGTTTGGAGGGAAAGAAATAATTAAAGTCACTGAAAATTGTAAAATCTAAAAAAAAAGTTCCAAATGACAGAATGGATATCAACATATCAAAGCTTAATTATGTTCTTTTTAATGAAAATTTACAGAATTTCGCTTTTAGTCTATATAATTTTTGGTAAATACTAACAAATGTTCTTGGTGTATAGTCAAATATAGTTCAAAGTCATCCAAACATGTACCTTATTGAATTTTCAAGACACGAAATGATATGTATTTATCAATGGTTTTTTTTTTTTGTGGTGTACACCAACCGGTACCCGAATCTGATTTACCCAGAATCCGACTCATCTTGTCTGACCCAACTGAGCTCACACTAAGCGGTAAGGATCTCCCAGCGGGGGTTGCTCCATACCTAAGACTCGAACTCAAGATCAGTTGGTTAAGGGATCAAGTGAGCTAGTACTTGACCAACATCACGATAGTTATCATTGTTTATTTTATTTTAGTAACATTGACACTTATTAGCAAGATCCATAATTTTTTAATGGTTTGAGTCATTAAATATTTCAAAAATTTGGTTTTAGCCTTTATTATCGGTTAAGTGAAGACATGAAAACATTGTAATTACTTCCATAACTATTCGTAAGACACGTGTACATGTAGTATTATAGATGTCACCAATAATAACTAAAGCTAAAATTTTATAACATTTAAGCAAGAAAGTCGATTAAAAAATTTAGGTACTAAAATCAAAACTCGATCAACTTTCGTGAATCAAAAACATATTTCAACAGAAAATATATACTATATGAGGGAAGATACGTTTTAGGTCATGAAAATTTTTGTGTGTACCAATTTTGTAAAAAAAAAAAATAATAATAAGTTGCAAAATCATACTTGAACACTTATTTTCCTGAGACAATTTGGCGTCGTATTAGTGGAGGATTGTTTAAATTAACGAAAATGTATAAAATCAAATTATTCTTATAAATAAATATTCGTTTTGACCGAATTTATTTCTTCACTAAGTATATACTCTTCTTTTTTGGAGCAAACTCAACCTTATAGAGCATAAAATTACTTTCTTTCATTGTTTAAGGAAAGCATAAAGTAGTTTAGCCTAATGCAGACCTTCCTTCTTTTACAACAACATAAAACTCCTATAACAAAGCATCCCTCAACATTTAGTTTAGCCTAATTTTTGACAATGAACTTCCAAAATCGTCCTTCCTGAAAAATTAACCATTACTCCCTAGTCCCTTTCCCTTGTATCTCTCCTCACATCCATCCAACTTCCTTCTGAAAAATCACACAACGCAGATGGGAGTGGTAGAGTGCGGTAAATTTTAGAGATTGCTTTTGATTTGGGTGTATGTAATTTTCAGAAAAGGGAATTGAATGGGTGTGTGAAGAGGTAGAAGGGAAAGTAAGTAATGGTTAATTTTTTTTAATGGAGTGCAATTTTAAAAATTCATTGTCAAAAATTATAAAACCCTGCATGCATTAAGTGTTTTCCGGGTTGTACTTATAATTTACCTTAATATTTTTGTTTGGGTTGAGGAAAAAAATGGAAGTGGCAAAAGCCATGCCATTTGTGCCTCTTTCACGAATTTCCCTTCACAGACATAGCATAACTGTTGATGAATTATCATGCCAGGATATTGCTTATGAGAACCAAGAGTCTTTTGTCTGAAGAACCCATTGCTGTCTCTACCACTACAATAACCGAAGCGCATTGAAGATTCCATTAAAAGGAGAATACGTATACAACTTCTACAACCTCACAATCACAGCCATGTCCATCTCAATCAATGCAGAAACCCAATTTCACAGCACATTGTTTACATAGGATTTAAAAAATTTACAATGATCTTTGAGAGTGTACTGGATGTGTGGTAAGGTAAGAGAAAAATAAGTCTCAAATATGTATACAATGTCTACAATGGCACAATCACTGCCACGAGTATCTCAATCAATACAGAAACACAATTTCACATGCACGCTGTTTGCCTAGGAAACAAAATTTTATACAAGGATCGCAGCTTTCATCTGTTGTGAGTGTATACGGATTGTGTTGTTAGATAGGTAAGAAACACATTTGTCTCAATTATCAATACCGTCTCCATGAATGTTTCCGAAAATGGTGCCGCCTCCTTCCAAAACTTACAATCCTTCTAATCTTTCCAAAACTACCCAATAGACATCTGGCAATCGTTGAGGGGCAAAACATCTTGCTTTTTATTCTAGTTTGTCTCACAACTGCCAGCCGGGTGTACGAGAACAACACTCCCATTAAGTCAGTTAACTTTTTCTTTCCAACACGATCTTCATTGTAATGCTGGATTCCACTCTCTGCGGCTATGTCGCCAGAACAAATTTCTTCACCATCATCACTATCTTCTTTGGATTTACAGCTATTCACTCGTGATGACGACCTGCACCTCCCATTTATATCATCCAGCAAGGCTAAGGACTTGTTTGAGAACAATACCATATCAACTAGCATGAAATCTTTACCTAAAATATATCCGTACCAATATCTCTACCATACCAGTAGTTCTTTTTTAACATAAATGGATACTCTCGTGTATTTTTTATTTTTTATTTACTAAGAGGTCAAGTGGAGGAGACAGGTATACACAGATTTTTAGTGGACCCACACAAAATATGGGCCATTTCTTTTATAAACTGTCTTTGTCTCTCCTTCACTTGACCACTTGATAAAAAAAGAATGAACATGAGAAAATCCACCATTCCCAGTTTCCACACCCTCCAAAAGAAAATCACTAATTACTAATATTAATCATTCATGGATGATCAATCATGGGTGAAGAGGTAACAAGTCTCCTACCAATAATTCCCTTAGCAGGCCATATTGAATGACCTATCAGCTCAGTTTTTTCTTTCTTACTTTCAATTGTATACATTTAATCGTTTATAATAAAAAACTACAATGATATCCATTTATGCCCTTATGTGGCATGTAAGTGACAGAACGCGTAAACTGAGGGTAGAAAAAGCAATACACCCAACGAAGAATTTTTAGTGGATTTCTTAACAGATGGCAAAACCCATTTTCTGTCCATTTGAAGTAAGTGGCTTTTCATATATTGAAGCAATTCAGTGTTATTAAAAAATGAGATAAAAATCCCTCGCTGGCATTAGAGCTTATGTTCTATCTAGAAATAATCAATACCTAACTGCTCAAAGAAGAAACTAAGTGATAAATGCAATGCATGACTTGAGCATCTCCACATTAATTAATTTGTAAACAGTATTAAGCTGATAATAAAAGGTGAGGAAAAATCTAGTCAAGGAGCAAACCCATAGATCTTTGTGTAGTAAAACGTGATTTCAAATATTCCTTTACTATGCCCAACATGTGAAAATTAAAGCATACAACAGAAAATATTTCATCAATTCTTCAAAAAAGATTTATAAAAAAATTGAAATATGATTGGCTATTTTTGATAGTTTCTGAAAGATAGAGGACTTTCAGAACCAACCGATGCACAGGCCAAGACTCAACTAGTTCAACCTTGTAAACATCGTGTTGGTGCTGAAACATGCAGGTAACATCTGAACATTTGCATGGTTAACAGAGGAGACCATGGAAAAAAAAAATTTGTACCTCCTACGTTGTTTCAGAAGGATAACTCGTTTCTTCATTCGCTTTCTTTGCACAGTGTAGCTGTTTGACGAATGGCGGATGAAACGAAGCTATGCACACCAAAACAAAAGAATAACTAGTATAAGCAACAGGCTTCTAACTGGAACACATCAAAGGAGTTTTTCTGAAAGAGTACCTGTCCTAACAATGATGGATACTAGGTTCTAAACTCTGATAAGAAACTAGAACAAGAACATTATTTAAACAGGCTTCAAATTTCCTTTCCAACATACACTAACTTCAAATGGCAACCATAAAATACTAGAAAAGGAAACTTCAAATCTCAAACATACATACCAAGTCACAAACTAGTTGAGAGTTAAGATTTAATAGAACTTTTGCAATGCTAGGTAGATTGTATTCTATCCGGATTAAAGTCACATGATTTACAAAATTATCGTCAATCTTTCTTTTTTGAAAATATTAACTATAACTTATCATATAAGAAAAGATGTCTTCGCTTCCGTATTGTCTATTCACATCATCTTTTGGATAATGACATATAAATACATGCATGAAACTTTCCAAAGAAAAGAACATTCATTCGCAATTTTTTCATACAAAAATATTAATTTTCTGATTTTCTCCCAAATGTATACAAGAATGAATTACAAACTGACACGTGTGATGACAAAAACAAATATCTAGAGACTCCAAGTATATGAGAGAAGAGGGACACAGGAGGACAGAGTTTAGAGCTTCAAGAGTGATCATTTGGCAAAGTATTTCAATAACACGAATAAGCTGGCTCCTCAGTAAATCTAAAAGATAAAGTTACAAACCTGGTCACCGTCCTTGATGCCATAGTTTCTAAGATAATCCTCCTCTGTAACTAGCTTTTGTCCATCATAGCATAAGCAAAACTGCGCCCAGACATGTGGCCTTCACAACCCAATGTAAGAAATCATATAAATGATACAGATGATACAAAATCGGTCAACTTCAAATATACCAGTCCATGTTTTAAATTGTGCCCACAACAAAATATTAAAAATTTGATAATCTCTGCAACTGCAATGTGACTAAAATTGCAGCCATGTTTTTCCTGTAATATTCCGCAATCACGGGAAAGGCAATGCAATCACAACTACGACAGAAATTTAAAACCATAATTCTAGCATTCCCAATACCTTTTTACTCTATTTTTGACTCTTATTCTCAACCCTCGGTTAAGCAAACCCTATTATGATCTATGATCAGAACAAGAGAGTTGAAACTACAAAATAAAATTATTAAAATCGCATTGCAGTTTCTTCATGAATATATGAAATTCGATTAACACACCATGAGATTTTCGCAGGGCCTTTCTGAGGCATGTGACTAAAGACCGCTTCCACCGAGTCCTTAAGCTCAGCAACAGTTGCTGTCTTTGCAACTTCAATATCTGCAAAAAATTGAACAAACAAACAAACACTTCTATCAATTTTCAATACAAATGCACTTCTCACTAGCAACATTTTAAGTTCCAATCTATCAACTGCAAATGTCTCCGCAACCGCAACATGACCTCAATTGCAGATGCATTTTCCCCCGCAAATTCAGTAAACGCAATATGACCGCAATAGCAATTTAAACTCTCGAGCTAAAGTATTGTAGTACTCCCTCCAAACCTTATTATAGGTCACATTCTAGAAGATATTTTTTTTTCCTAATTATAAGTCACTTTATATTTCCTAGGCATAATTTATTGTTTTTTCTCTTTTTTGCCCTTATTAAATGTTTTGACTATCTATTTTTTTCATTAATAAGTGTGAACATTCCATGAAAAGTTACGAGGGTAAAATTGTAATGTTATAGTATATTTTCACAGAATTCATAAAGTTACATAGGTGTAATTCGGTTAAGTATGTCCAGTAACAAGGACCAGGGGGAGAAATGGAGAGAGCGAATTACCGAAGCACGAACCGTCCAATTTGAGAACGGAGAGACGTAGAGGCTCGGAACGAAGCTTATGATAGAAAAAGCTTTTCCTGGAGAAAATGGCAGCGACGACGGTGAGTGATCTTGGAGGGCTTTGGTGAAAGGGAAAATGTTTGGACACAATCAAGCTATTACTCTCACCCATATCTCTCTCTCTCTCTCTCTCTCTCTCTCTGTATATAACTAAGTTTTAGAAGCTCGGAATGGAAGTAAGTAAGGTGAAATTGCGTGAAGAAGCGGCGAGTGAAGAAGGAGTGGGAGTGGGGTTTAATAGAAAGGAGAGATTCTTGGAGCAGAAGTGCACGCATTGTGAGAAGGAATGGAGTTAGGGTTTCGCTTTTTCTGCTTCTGTCGGGGAGATTCCACAGAGAGAGAGAGAGAGAGAGAATGATTAGTTTATGTGTGAAGGAAAGGAGAAGAAGAAGGAAGAAGGAAGAGGGGTTGGTTCAGAAAAAACCGTTACGAATCCCGTTAACAGTTTATTTCAGTTGGATTGGGCTTACGCATGGGCGATTGGGCCTATTCCACATTATGCTTGGGTTTTGGTTTTCTGACCCCTTTATGGTTTTCGACCCCATCAATATTTTTTTTTTCTATCATTTGTATGCTAATAAGTTAGTGTATGGAATTAAAATTTTAACATATGTCAAAACCTTTGAGTACCATATTTTTTGTTCAATACACTGAGCGGGTCAATGCACCTATCAAATTTGCAAAAGAGAAAGATATTGAGATAACAAACAAACAAGCTATCGAAAAAAAATGACTTTTTCTTTTTGGTCACCACCAATTACTCTTTGGCCCCCACCGACTGAAACAAGTCGGACGATTCTTTCCGTTTGAAACAAAGCGAAAACAAAATAAACTAATTTGGCCCCCATTTACAAACTTTACGGAGGTGGAAGATGATTTCCGATATTCAAAAGGCGGAAACTACTTTATTTTTCTACTGATTTGCATAAGGCGGAAGAATTACCGACTATTTAAAAGCGGAAATACTTCCGCTTTTTAAGAAGCGGAACAAATAAAATATTGAAATCCCAAAAATGCCCTTACGTGAACCCTCCACCCCCTTTTGTACGTGAATGAACGGAGGGGCAATTTTGGTATTGTAACAAATTTTTAATGTTTCTGCCTGATGAAAGGCGGAATACTCTATTTTATTTACGACTTTGGAAAGACGGAAGATAATACGACTTGCATAAGGCGGAAATTGTTTTATTTTGTTTCCGTCTTGTTTAAAGCGGAAAGAATCTTCCGACTTGTTACAGGCGATAAATAACAAATGGTGGCCAAAGAGTAATGTGTGGGACCAAAAAGAAAAACTCAAAAAAATAGCTTCTCTGGTGGATGTTTATTATGAACTTTTGTAGTCACTAAGCTAACCAAATACGCAGTAAACATCAGTTTTTTCTCTCCTCAATGATTTAGCATCTGTGGAATACCTTAACTGTTTCCCATTTGGATCATTATTTTGAGACTAGAATGGGAAAATGGGGTAAATAATGAAATAAATTAGTAGATAAAATAATATCCATATATCTGTCCCAAAAATTTGAAAGCTTGATGTGTTTTGCAATCTTTTTTGGCTTGCTATAATGTTAATTTGGCTTATGAAAATTAACATGATTTAAAAGGGAGTTACTAGCATGCAATCCAAAATTGGATTGTTGCTATGCAACCTTCTCTTAAACCAATAAGAAGTTGTCACTTAATTCACATGTTGCAACATTCTCTTAAACCAATTAGAAGCTGTCACTTAATTCACCTGTTGCCAAGCCAAACTCTGAGTTACTAGGCGTTGCGAGTTCTAGCAATCAACGCGGCAAACTCTGATGCCAAGCCACTTGTGAAGACAATGGATAGTCATGAATATGCTAAAATTAAGGAAGATTGAAGTTCGAACATAGCAGTGAAGGAAACTAGGATAAAGGTCATTTAGATAGTCTTGAGCAAAGGTGAATTAAGTGACAACTTCTTATTGGTTTAAGAGAAGATTGCATAGCAACAATTCAATTTTAGATTGCATATTAGAAATCTCCTTAAAATAGCACGATTTTCTTGAATTTTCAAGATGTTGAAAAAGACTTAACTTTGCATTACTGTCATTAATAAACATGCCCTCATTTTCTGAAACTTAAAGACATTACTTTGATCAAAGGAAGAATAAAATGTGATAAAGTGTACAAATTAAACCAAATTTCTGTTTTTTTGTTTTAAGGACGTGTTTTCAGAACACATTTACCAAACGGATTTTTCTTTCTTTTGTTTTTAAAACTGTTTTCAGAATAGTATTATCAAAGGGTATTTTTTTTTTCTTGTAGAAAACTACTTAAGAGCTACTTCACAAAATCGATTCCAAAAAAAAAATAAAAAAAATAAAAAATCAGAACACAATCAAAGAGACCCTGATTTTCTACTAAAATAACAGTTGAATACAAAGAGGGATGCACAAGATTCATAAAATACAATGGATGAACATAACACTAAAGGTTTGAATACACTAAAACCAATAGATCATGTCTTGTTTCACTCCCTAGAAAATGTTATGTCAACTTGTCACTGATCAAAAATTTCCAACAATCACATGTCCCACAGAGCCAATGATTTAGATTCTTCTCCCTTTGAAAGAGATGTGGTGATGGCTAGATGAATCAAGCAAATAGCTTTTCCTAAATGAGAAAGATTTCCACTAGAGGACTTGAGCACGTTATTATTTGCCGACGAGTTTAAAGTAGGCGTATAAACCGGAGCCAGCAAAACCGAGACATTGCCCGATAACATTCCACTATAATCAAAACAAAACACATTACATATGTCAAGTGCTAACAGTGAGAATAAACTCAATTGGGAAGAGCAGTCAGGAGAAGAGTACTCACAAAATCAAATGGTAGACCACCAAATATGATCCAACCAAGGCCAATAGTAAATAGATCCTAGACATCAATACAGAATTATTAGAATTCAAACATAAAAACTGCACCCAACAATCATGACATCAATATGAAAAAAAAAATCAGAACGGTAAGAGATTATGAGGCATAGGTGCATTTTTTAATACAATTAAAATTAACGTATCATCTTTAAGTCGGTGTGAAGTACTAATTAAAGTTTTCTAATGTCAACTAAATATCAAGATTAAAACCTAATCTATCAGAAACAATAATCAAATATTTATTCCTTATGAGTCAATATTGACTAAAACTGAGATAAAGAGGACGATTTCCCAAGAGTCACCAAACTAAGGTCATTTCTACACTTCCAAAAACGCTTGCAAGCAAAATTAATGCCATTATATGCAAATCCAGTGATTACTGCAAGTCATTATAGCATCACCACTGCGAACCTGTCAATCATAGGTGCATTATTCATGCAAGGTTTTTACTAGCAAGTGAAGTAGTGAACAAACCTTCAGATTACCACAAATTGTCTGTGTCAGAGCTGAATTTAGAGTTGTGTTCAGAAAAATACTGTAATTCAAGAAGAACGCCAGTATGCAGGAAAAAAGCAAAACAACCTGCCGAAGAAGGAAAAAAACAGAACAATTACAACTCGTCAAAAATATCAGTTTGAGAGGAAATTCTGTTTAAAAATTGATGTTGTATAAAGATAGAAGCAATTGCTTCTTTGTGAACAGGGGTGCGAACAGGCCAACTGGCTTTAGCCCGTTTAAGGTTGGCTTGACCCGTTCAACAAAAAAACTAAGCTAAGGCTTTTTAAAAGCCTATTTAGTTCAATGGACCAAGCTTTTAGGCCTTTGGAAAAGCCTTTTATGCTGGGCAGGCCAGCATACTTGAATATATGATATATATTATAATTAATTTTAAAGGGAGAACCCTCCAACTACAACAACTTGCTTTTGTGGTGTGATTCTCCCAAGGTTCTTATCAAATACATGAAAACCTATGAGATTTAGCCTGTGTGCACTTTTCTGAATGTTAATTCTGTTAACATATTACCCCCTTTTCATTCAAATAGTGAGTGAAAATAGCTCAGGGTGGCAAACTGCAAACAGGGGGAGGGGTATTTGGTTTCAACCTCCATATTATTCCCTCCATACAGAATTCCAGAATCCCAGTTAACTTCCCAAGAACAAATACCATGTCTTTTGGCCAACAGCCAAGGAAGGTCCACTGAAGAATTCTACTCCCTCCGGTCCCTAATATAAGCACCATTTGACCAATTTCACTCCCTTTAAGAAAAGTAGGTAGTTAGTTATTTGTATTGGAATTGAAAATTTTAAGTGCATATTTACCAATCTATCCTTTTGATCTTCTAGTCATTAATTGGTGTTTCTTTTCCCCACAAACATAATAGAGTATATTAAATAGGGTTAGTTTTGTAAAATTTTAGAATAGGTGCTTATATTTAGGACCAAAAATTTTTGGTCAAATGGTGCTTATATTAGGGACCGGAGGGAGTATTACTTATTGAAGGATAAAGGCTCAGCAAGAACATACCATGAAACCAGGTGAGAAGAGATAAGGATAATTGATTGTCATCTTCAAGTCTCCACGAATCAATGTCCAGATGAGCAAAAATGGGCCACATATGATACCTATAGTAAAATAGAAAAATATTTAAATTAGAAATCTTAGCTTGCAAAAAAAAAAAGGCAAGATTTCATAGACCATCGTAATATCTATCAGCTTACCGTTGCACCACATAAGGCCAAAGCTATTAAGACCGCTAGTTTTTCCTGAGAAAAAGACAATAATAGCAAATAAGTAAGAAAGGTGGAGGCTAACAAGGAAACAAGGCATAGAATTTCCACTTTACAAGTGAGTGAAAGAATAGGAGTCCAACCAATGCGAGCTATAGTTGCAAGATATATTGCTGTGGTGATGTTTGCCAGGAAAACCACAGCATACCCATAAGCATCAAAAGAGAGGTCCCGAGCTCCAGCAATAAGTGCACCGAAGACAATCAACCCAACACTGATAACAGCCTTATAAATTTCAGTTAAATGAAGGAATCAGGCAAAAGCTCATTCAAATAACAATCTAGGACTTTAACTTCGTTGACTCAAGGAAAGAAGGAAATACAAAATAGACAGTGGTCTGGTTACGTTATTCTTAATGAAAATGAATTCCAACTTCTCCTTTTAAAAGTGCATGCAAATGCAATGCATGCGCCAATTTTACAGCAGAACATGTCCCAAACTCAGAATGGTTCATTTCCATCTATTTCTCACTAAACAAATAAATAGTATCTTTGTCTCAGATATGCAGGAAAGATAACTGTGCCAAGAAAGGTATCAGTTGCTAAACCTTTTTTTTTTTTTTTGTCTTTTTGATGAAACTGTTGATTAAGCAATAAATCAGTACTTACAATAAGAACTTCCAAGTTTACACGCAAAGACTTAGCTGAAACTATTATTTTATCATAACCAGGTTCGTAATGACCATTTTCCATCCCTCCTATTCAAATTATATGTGCCCACAATAAATGTTACTCCCTCCGGTCCTTATTATAGGGCATACTTAACCAAATTACACATACCAAGGAAAGTGGTTGGTTTTATGAATTCTATGAGAATATATTGTAACATTACAATTTTATCCCTCAACTTTTCTTGAAAAATTCAAACTCATTAATGAACAACAAAAAACACATAGATAGTCAAAGCATTTAATAAGGGCAAAAAAGAGAAAACGCAATAAATGATGCATAGGAAATATAAAGTGACTTATAATTAGGACCAACAAAACCTTCTAGAATATGCCCTATATATAGGACCGGAGGGAGTAGCAAAGGACTTGAAAATGCAACCATATATGTAAATATAATAAAGCATATCATTACTACCATATTAAATAACATATTTATTAGAATGACAGCAAAATTAGAACAAAACACCGAAAAGCATAATAATAATAAAGCATATATGTAAATATGATAAAGCATATCCTTACAGCATATCATGCGATGGAGAAAAGCATATTACCTGAAAATGACTGAGGATGTGTACCTCTGTCTCACCAGAACAAACTCTACAAGCATTGTAAATACCACAGTGGTCCTCCTAAGGGTGGTGTACATTGGAACATTTACTCCACGAACAGATTCCATGGTGACTAGCTAAGGAGAAGTACGAGGGTGAATAAAAATAATAAAGAAAGTAAATTATTAAGAATTTGACCTTTAAAAGAAAGGAAAGCAGGGTATACCATGTAAAGTAAATATGCTGCTGCCAGAGGAAAAGTATGCTTCAAAGTCTTCAATGATACAAACAACGTTGAGTTATCTGATATAATTAAAGATTCACCTGCCGTGAAAGAAATAATCCTCGAGCGCCTCAATAAATACAGAAAACAACACGAGCATACCATCTGCAGCAAAAAGAAGCAGAGGAGCATTTTTTTTCAGATAGAAAGCATAGGAGCATGTTTAAAATGCAACAGTGCCAAATAGAAGCGTAGACAGTTCATCGTATAACTTCAGATTCAACTTAACTTCTTTCCACCTCTTCTCAAATGAATACAATTATAACTCTAACTGCCATGCATTCTTGCTTTAATTGACTATACCTAATAACATATTTTGAAGAACTTCAACTCTTAAAATAGAGACTATGGGCAACGGCAAGGAGCATCATAGTGTTGTTGATTGAGGCAGATGGACAAAGTGATTCCCTTAAATAGACCATGTGCTGAACATAAAAAAGAAGCTATATGCTTGATTCTATATGCACCTTTAAATATATGATCATTTTTCCCAAACACACAAACTACAAGAAGATCCCATAAATCGCACATTGCCATAAGGTTTTTTCCTTCTTATTACCATACCCTTGAAAGCTAACATGAAGAAGCTGATCCAGCAAACTAAGACAGACATAATTCTTAGTCATCTTACCAACATTACCAAAAAGCTTATCCTGTGTATACTCTTTTCCAAATCAAATTTTACTATCAAACATGTTTAGAAACATCTTGGTCAAGCATTGCAATGAGACGATATCACTCAAGTACGGGCTACTCCATGCAAAACACCAAGTTTTGATACTATGCTCTTTGGTTTGATAATAAATTAAACAAAGTGCTCAAGTTGCACCCTTGGAGTTGGAACATTATGGAAATTTACGTACCTTATCATCTTATTTAAATTATTAGTTATGCTTCAATATTTCATTATTTCTACATAATAGTTTTTGGAAATTTGGCTACACCACAGACCTATACCTGATTACCTGAATAGCATGGGGCACTCACATATGTATGTATCCATGCAATTTAGATTCCAGACCATTATTTTGCATCATCAATAAACTCGATAGTGTTCAGAATCCAATTCCTATCATATATTTGTTAGTGAAAGGGTCCCAAATCTTCCAATGGAGTTCATATGGTTGATATTGGAATGCATTAAATTAAATTGTTGATAAAAGAAATATTTTGAAAAGGGATCATGAAAAAGCAAGTTTTTAATATATTTTTCCTATTATTGAAGATAAAGAGATTAAAAGACATGGTAAAAGTCTTAAGAATGCACAAGTGTTAAAAAAAAAAAAGGTAGGCTGAGTTATTATCAATTAGTTTTAGGACTTTTAACAGAATAATATAATTCCCGCTGGAGAATTAACAGATGAAAAACTTCAATTTGGATATAACAGTTATGAAGGTTATGAAGATGAATGAAACACTCTGTAAGTATCCACCTGAAGTAGTGTGATGAAATTTGTAGATGGGAAGTTATAAGATGAAAGAGCCGCCTTATTGAACATCACCAATAGAACTAAAAACAAAAAATAGATATCAGTAAGTAATGGAGCAAAATTCAGCATTTATTTATCTTCTACATGTAGAGCCTGACTATTAAACCACCCAGAGTAAATAAAAATTAAAAATTAAAAAGAGAAACTTAACATAACGAGGAAAAGAATCAAGATTTGAAGGTTGAACGACACATTTTTCAGATATACATCTTTTCTTTAATGTTTATGACCTTAACATTGCATATTGGGTGCATTCCTTTTTTAAAATGGGTCTCTCAGATGAATAGATATCGTCTGTCCCTAATCCTTATGTCATTCCTGTCCCACCACTTAGATCTTAACTAGTGGAATATGATATATACACATTGTTATAATTTCATTTGAAGTCCATTAACGTTGTTTGTCACCTGTTTGACTGACCTCTTCTACATCTCAATATTTCATCAAAACACATCTTTCCTACCTCACCACCATTGTACATATGGAAGTCATCGGCAACTTCGGATTGCAGATATCATTCATTCCCACGAAACAGAGTTCTTCATTGGAGATGACCTTGCCATCTAGTCCGGTGCCTTGCCAAGATTTTCGCTAGATGGGAGGCATGTGGTGAGGGGTGGTGGTATTGAGGGGTAGTCAAGACATCAAGAAGGGATTCATGTTTATGGCATAAATGTCAAGAGCCAAAGCAGGGGCACTCAATGGCACATCCGGTTCTACAAATGCATGCCTTTGTCTTTATAGACTGGTGATGATATTGGCGGTAACTGCAGATAACATGACAGCGGAGAGCCCCTTTCAATGTTTGTCAGAGGCTTGGTTCTCAGATGGGAAAACTAGGTAAAGAGAGAAGACATAAAGAAATGAGATATAACACTGTTGAGTTTCCCTTAAATGACAATAAAATGATGTGGCACATTGTGATTGGAGGTGACAGAGAGAGGGATAGGGTCATGGGACAACAAATCTCCATCCCTCTCAGACTAGCCAAAGGTAAATTGCTCATGACCTGTATTACATTAATTCCGAGTTCCAGTTCACAATAGATATGAACCCTATTAAAAGGTAGAGATACATACAAGTTCCCATGGAAATGGTGTCTCTAGCATTGCATATCCACACAGTCATCAATACGCTACCACTCTTCATCCTTCCATCCTTCAAATGTCACTTAAAATTTAAAAAATCTAATTTTTGTCTGTTTTGTACGTGTAGCCGCAACAAAATGAATAGAAACACTTGGAAAACTTGAAATAAGAGATGCTTAATACTTCACATGCAATTAAGGGTTGTTAGGTTTGGTTTTTAGCGGGTAGTTACAACTCGGTTATTCTATTTAGTACCTTACCTTTAAGGGATAAACTTACGTTTTACAGTTCTCATGTTCATAGTTGGTTGTTCATTTTTTTGTTCTCTTCCAGTGTGTCATCATGTAAGGCTATATGATAGCCAAGGTAGTTGTTGTATAATTTCTTTTATCTATTTCATAAGCTTTCTCTGGAACTCAACAGGGGACAATTAAACCAATTTAGCCAAGCATAGGATACGTGGCACATCATGTTCCCATCATAAAAGATCTTCAAAGAATAAGCTAGGATATTAATACAGGCAGGGTTACATACGGTTTTCGATTATCTGTAGTTACTGCAGTGACAGCACAGAATCCTATCTGCTCATATGTTTTATTCTGTGATAAATTTATTTGTTAAAATCTAAGTAGCCAATCCTAGTGGGATCTCAGGCTTTTGTAGGATCGCAACCCGACAAGGCTGGCGTGCCAGTGCATCATCTTGGCTGTCTCAGGCCGTTATCACAGCCGCTATCCCAGTTTCATAGTGGGATCCCATTGTGACAGGGATAACAGGCTTAAATCTCTGTTTTGCCCTCATTTTTAAACAGTTCTCCTATGCTTTTGGACCAAACACACTGCTCTCACCATTCGTAGCATCCCCCCCCCCCCCCTCCTCCTCCTGATCTCAGTTTCAGCCACAACATTGTCTCAGCCTCAAGCACCATCATCCCAACCACCACCATCTCAATTATATACTGTTACTGCCTTATTGGATTCAAGTTGTCATTGATTTTGAGCTATACATTTTATTTGGGTTACATTGGATTCAAGTTATGCCTTTAATCTTGTGTGTTGTCTACTTTTGAGCATTCATGTGTATAACATACTATATACTTACTTAATTTCCTTAAATGTCCAAACCCTGGCCATCCCGATGGTGGGAATAAGGCTCGGTTGCTGTTCCCCAAATCCCGGCCATCTCGCTACATGCTACTCTTTATCCTGCTATCCCAATTTTTTTTGGATTGGCAGCTCCACGCCGCTACCAGGGATTAACTACTTAGGTTAAAATCACAATTTAAATGTAATAATTGGTTCTATATCCATGACTTCAGTATTGTGCTCTTTACTTGATTGCAGGGCCAACACGATACATCTATACAAAGAAAATTCATAATGAAAAAGTATCTAAAAACTAAAAAGTATCCCAGATTATGCATAACATCAATCAATTTTGTCCATATGAGAAATCTTATACTCCCTCCGTCCCTAAATATAAGACTCTTTTGAGACTTATATTTTGTTCCTATTTATAAGACCACATACTAATTTTCAATGACAATTAATTACTTTCTTCCACAAACACCCTTATTTATTTAACACTTTTTAGATACCAATAATATTAATAAAGATAGTTTTGAAAATACGTTCACATTTCCGGTATCATTAACTAAATTAACCAAACCAACTTTTTTAATGTCTATCAAAAGGTCTTATGCACAGGGACGAGGGAGTAAGTGCGAAGTTGGTGAACAAATTAAGAACCTTAAGATACAGAGCTTCTAAAAATGAAAAAAAAAAAGATTTTATGTTATTTTTTTAAATCTAATTACTGAAAAATGAAAGTGTTATTAGAGAGAGAGAGAGAGAGTTGTGAACCTGCGCAGGACATGTAGGAAATGGCAGCGTAGGCTCCGCGTTTGGTGATAGCGGAACCTTTGAAGAGTTTATCATCGGTGGGTGGCTTGTAAAACCTGTCTCCTACGACGTCGTCTTGGTCTTTGGGAGGATCAGAAACCGGAAGTATAAGACTGTCGGAAGAAATCGAGGGTTTCAGAGACATTGGTTTGGTTTGGGGAAGAAGAAGAAGGAGAGATTTTTGTGATTTGTGATTTGGGATTTGTGTTTGGAGGAGAATTCGATGTGGAAAATATCTGAGGTGAAACCCAAACCAAACCAAACACAATCTGAGGTCATACACTGAGATGTGACTTAGTACAATTACAACTCTCGAACTCCGAACTTGACTTGGACTTCGTCAACTCTCTTTTCTCACATCCATCGCTTCCATCAACACCGTGTTTGCACAAATATGGATCATACAACACCATATTTTTCATGTTTTTTTATAGGTAATCTTGGAAAAGATGACATTATATATATAATTAATGATTTACTTAACCTCAATCCCGATAGAATAAGAGGTTAAAAAATAGAAGAAAAAAAAATGAGTTAATTGTCACTTTGGTCCCTGAAATTACATACCGCTTTCATTTTCGTCCCTCAAATTACGAAAATAGCTTTGAGGTCCCTTGAAAACGTGTGCACGTTAGTACCTCCGTCAACGTCCGTTAACGGAGGCGTGACAATCATTTTAAATAATTCACTATAGTCCATGTAATCACTTTAAATAATTCACTATAGTCCCTATAATAATTTTAAGTTATTCATTATAGTCCCTGAAACTATACAATTTATTCACTTTAGTCCATATATCAATATAGTTCAAATTCCAGATTAACTTAAACAATCGTAAAGAATTAACCAAAAAGATTAAGGGGTATAAAATACCTTCTGCATATTTGAGATGAAGTTTCATCTTTGCTCTTTTAAGGACAATGTTTAAGTAATTAAAAGTGTAAAGTCAATATTGAAAATTGTGTACCAAAAACAAAACATTGAAAACCTTCACAATTTACTATTAATATATTAAATATATAATTTCAGGGACGTAAGTTTTACATTTTTGGTTGCATAAATATTATCTTTGGTGCAATGAAGAGAAAAACTCAAACAGTGTTAATAAAAAAAAATCTCAAACAGAACGGCACAATTTGGAAAACATACAAAACGATATTGTACATAGTAAAACAACACTTTGGTTCATGAAATTGACTTTGGATTGGTTGATCCTTCACATTGTAAAAGCAATTTGGCTCCTCATTTTGCATATTGTCAGTTAATATGGTTGTTGAGGAAAAAAAATTAAATTTTTTCAGCACCAAATTGATTGATGATGAAACGCAAAGTTAAGGGTCAATTTGACATTTTCCTTAAGTCTAACTGTCTAAGTGTATGTTTAGATCTCATGCAAATGCAAGTTTGTGCCTCCCAAAAGGATTTGAGCATTTTGAATTGTGTTTGGTAAAAAATTTCAAAAGGTGATTTCTCTTTCCAAACTTGATTCCAGTTTAAGCTAAATTTTCTAAAGGATGAAACTTCATCTCAGATATGCAGATATGCAGAAGGTATTCCATACCCCTTAATTTTTTTGGTTAATTTTTTACTGATTGTTTGAGTTAATCTGGAATTTGAACTATACTGATATAGGGACTAAAGTGAATAAATTGTATAGTTTCAGGGACTATAATGAATAACTTAAAATTATTACAGGAACTATAGTGAATTATTTAAAGTGATTACAAGGACTATAGTGAATTATTTAAAGTGCATGTCACGCTCCGTTAACGGGCGTTGACGGAGGGACTAACGTGCACACGTTTTTACAAATCCAGGGACCTCAAAGCTATTTTCGTAATTTGAGGGACGAAACTGAAAGCGGTATGTAATTTCAGGGACCAAAGTGACAATTAACTCAAAAAAAAATACTGTATTAGAAACATAAATTTACTAAATTTCAAGTCTTAAATGTTTAATTTTTCAATGCAAAAATGTTTTATAAAACCTCTTAACCTCAGCATTGAGGACTGAAGTTAAAAAAAATCTTTTAACTAATAATGTGATTTTAAAAATATTACTCCTCCATTCTAAAAATATCAGTAATCTTTATTATAGATATTTTTTAGAATATTTTTTATCCTAATTATAATTCATTTTATATTTTCTATATATTATTTATTGGTTTTTCTTTTTTTGTCTTTATTAAATATTTTAACTATCTATGTATTTTTTGTGTTCATTAATGAGTACGAATTTTTCAAGAAAAATTAAGAGAATAAAATTATAATATTACATTATATTTTCATAAAATTTATAAAATTAACTATTTTTCTTGATTTGTATAATTTAGTTAAATATGTCTTATAATAAAGACGGGAAAAATTAGAAAGCAAGGACAATTCTGAAAATGATTAAATGAAATGATAGACTTATAAAATTAAAAAAGTGAAGTACTAATTTTGTCTATGTTGTTTTTTCAGTATACTAATTTAGTCCCTGAAAATGTGTAAATGCCAACTCGATCCCTCAAAATTTTCAGATGTACCAATTTGGCCTCTCAAGATTATCAGATATACCAATTTATCCTTAAAACATGAAAATTTTGAGGGAACAAGTTGATACGTTAAAAAAATTGGGGAACCAAATTGGTACATTCGAAAATTTTGAAGTACTAAATATAAATTTAAATATTTTTAGAGATTAAGTGGGTACGCTAAAAAAACATGAATTTTCGAATTATTGTAAATTAGATAGTGTTTTAAAAGGAAAGGCAAATGCTAAGGGCACTTGATAAGTAACTAAAAGGAGATAAAAAATATTAGAAAATGTATTTTTTGAGATTTTCGAGAGGAAAATAAATGCTAACTTATGATTTTATTTTTCTTATTAAAGTAATATTAACAAATGCCCTTTAACAAGACTCAAAAGAAAAAGAACATGAATTTTAGAATTATTGTAAAAAATTAAATGCAAGAGGTTTAAAAGTGTGGAAAATTGTAAAATGCAGAGAGATTAAAGAACTTGAAATAGTAAATTTTATTGAAAAATAAATGGATGATATATGGTGTTCTCCATCAATCTACTTGATTAGATGTTTAAGAATAATCAAGTTCTAACCTGTTTTACATGAATGAATCTCTTATTTATATACAAATAAATAATAACTATCTACTTAATCCATTAACACGTGGTCGATTAGGATTTTTTACATTTGAATTCAAAAGCTAAAATAATTATTGTCTATACTAGTTTTCGACGTCCAGTTTCAGCATTTGACTCTAATCTTGTATGTTTTCAACGGGGTCTTCGACATGTTCCATGCTTCTAGTTTGGACTTGACGATCTTTCCTTTTTATATTGTTCCTCTTTTTGACACTTGGTCAAATTTTGATAGTAAGATCATCAACTGCCTAGATTCAATAGACTAAATGACTGATCCTTGATAATCAATCACTTCGTATAACGACAAAGGTTTTCATAGTGCTTCTACTTCTACCTCGTCGTGACTTCCGAAATAACTAATCCAAGAATTTAATTTGTCTTTCGATTTTAACTTTTACTATAATATCTCCATCAAGAGGGCTTCTCACATGTTAGGTAGTGGCTCCCTTTGCCACTTCTAAGCAGCCTATGTTGGGCTCAACACTCAATTCTCCCTTGTCAAAGTCCATCTTGTCATTTAGTCGTTTTACAACTATGACCGAGCTTGTATAGAAAATTTGTGTGGCCTTTTAAGTTATTAGCCCTGAGTATCCGGAGTTCCGGACTACCATAGCTACACTTTTTGTTACCTTGTCAAAATGACCATAACTTGTTGGACAATAAGTTCTAACCTTTATAAAGCTTCCATGATAAATACGGAAGTTATGATCAGACAAATGACATTTCTCATAACAAGGAAATATAATTTCTCAGACTTCTAAGGGACTGTGAGTTATCTTTCATTGCCAAGAGAATTATATAATTTCACATACCTAGATTTCAAACTGCCATTCTTTTTTTTTTTTTTTTGATGAAACAACGAGGCTAACGCCCAAAACACAAAACAAAACTAAGATCCTCTACTAAACATAGTCCCTGTATTGTCAGCTAACAAAGCCAAACTAAGAAAACTAGGAACACTCTCAAAGAATTTGAAATCTTCATGCATACTGTGGGCATACTTGGTAAGAGTATCAGCCACAAAATTGGCTTCACGAAACACATGGCCAATTCTAAAATCTCCTTGCTGCATTCTCTTCCTTATGGTACTAACAACAGGTGAGCATGGGTGGGAAGTATGGCAGCCATCTTTTATAAACTTTGTTGCACACATGGAGTCAGTTTCAATGATGACTTTCACAAAGCCTTTGTCAATAGCAATCTGGATACCATGAAAAATTCCAAGAAGTTCAGCTTGAGTACTAGATAAATCTCCCAACTTTGAAGCAAATACTCCCAAGAAAATACCAAATTCATTTCTTATAATTCCTCCACAAGTGGCTTGTTTCCTTGCCTTATCATAAGATCCATCACAATTAATTTTGATCCACTGCGAAGGAGGTTGCCGCCATTGGATAGTGCGACCAATACCGTTATGAACATGTAGCGGTAACAAGTGATTATTTCCCATGGCAGTTTGGATTTCTCTAAATTTCCTCCATATCATCTGTGTAGTGCTGTAAACATCCCAGAATTCTCCCTCGAAGACCTTCTTGTTCCTGTGGTGCCATAAAGTCTCACAAGTATAACCAAAGAGGATGTTTCAGACACGGACCGCATTAGTATGAGAGGTATTGTTCAAGTTACACTCCATCCAGGCTTGAAACACGGGTTGAAAAAAAGCTGAGTGTTGCATTCTTGGTATTAAACTCCTCAACACCTGTTGAGCATGATGACAGTCGCGGAAAGCATGTAGAATTGTTTCTGTTTCATTTGCATTGCACAAGGGACATTCGTCATCAGCAGTTAAGTTCCTTCTCCTTCTATTCTCATCGGTAAGAAGCGCATCATTAAGAATTTTCCACAGTAGAGTCCGAATACGTTGTGGACCAGGCCACTTCCACAACTTCATGAAAATCTTCCTCTCATTATCACCTTGTTGAATTTGGATACTTTTATACGCCGTAGAAATAGAAAACCATCCGTCATTTGTCGGAGCCCATCCAATACTGTCTTCTTGACCTGCACAAACAAGAGGCGTTTTAGTAACAATACTATTAATTAAATGGTTAGTAATCTTACCTGCTAAGAGCTGAAGATTCCAAGTGCCGCTTGGAGTCACAAAGGCATCAATGTTCCAATCTTTCTCCAGCACATCAATAGGCCCGAGGGAGAGATTTATCAACGGTCCAAGTTGAGGGTTCCAATTATCCATCCAAAACTTAATTCTCTTACCGTCACTGACTCGCCAAATGAGGTTTTTGTTTAACAGATCCCAGTCGTGACATATTCCTTTCCAAGTATTCGACTCATTTGCTCTTCTTTTGACAATAGGAATAATGTCATTCCCACATTTATATTTATGGCTAAGAACTTGAACCCATAGCGAGTCCTTGTTCATTAAAAGGCCCCAACCAAGCTTCATCATGAAGGAAGTGTTCATATCTCTTGCTTTTCGAAGGCCTAAGTCACCCTCTTTTTTAGGCTTACAAATATTATCCCATTTAACAAGGTGGATTCTTTTCTTTTCTTGAGTGTCACCCCAAAGAAAAGCTCTACTCATTTTATCAAGCCCATCACAAATAGTTTTAGGAACCAGGGTAGTTTGCATGACATAAGATGGAAGAGCACCCAACACAGATTGGGTTAACGTTAGCCGACCTGCAAAGGAGAGAGTTTTGCTTTTCCAAAGACTAAGTCTTTGATTAGCTTTGTTAAGCACATATTGAAAAGTATTGCGAGAAACCTTTTTATGAAAAAAGGGTATACCCAAATATTTACCCAAATCATCAGTTCTTTGAAAGCCAAAGGCCTCACTAATTTCCTGGCGAACATTGATGTGGACATTTTTTGAGAAAAAAATACGAGTTTTGTCCTTGCTTACTTTTTCACCAGAACGTTTACAGAAAAGATCAAGGCAAGCAGAGATAATCTCAACCTGGTCTATACCAACTTCAAAAAAAAAAAAAAGAATTAGATCATCAGCAAAAGCAACGTGGGAAATATTAGGACCACCCCGGGAAAGTTGAATAGGTTTCCAAAAATTATTATTAACCGCAACATGAATAATTTGAGATAATCTCTCCATACAAAGGACAAAAAGATAGGGAGAAAGAGGATCACCTTGTCTAATACCTTTTTCAGGAGCAAAGGAGTCAAGAACCTCACCATTCCAAATTAGACTCGTATTAGAGGAAGATATGCAATGCCAAATGAGTTGAATAATGGAACCACCTAAACCAATATCACGCAAAGTATCCACAACAAAATCCCATTTTAACATATCATAAGCTTTTTCCATATCAATTTTAATAGCCATAAAGGCTCTTTTACCTTTCATGTTTCTCATAGTGTGAATAACCTCTTGAGCAATAATAATATTATCTCTACCTTGACGACCAGGGACAAAACTACACTGGTTAAGGCTCACAAGATGATCCATAACACTCCTAAGTCTAGCAGCTAACACCTTAGTAATAACTTTATAAGAAACATTACAAAGGCTAATGGGTCTAAACTGCTTAATATTAAGAGGCATATCAATTTTAGGAATCAGCGTTATCAAAGTATCATTAATCTCTTCCACTTTATGAGGAAATTTGAAAACATTTTTAACGAGATCACACAGAGACGGCCCAACAGTGTCCCATTGGCTTTGGTAAAAAATAGCATGAAAACCGTCTTTCCCGGGGGCTTTAAAGCCTCCCATTGCAAAAACAGCCCATCTAATCTCCTCATCACAAACCTCTCTATTAATCATATTCTTTTGATACTCATGTAAAGGAGGAAAAGCACCATGCAAACAAAATCTTTCATACCTTGTGTCGCTTTTATAAAGATTGGTAAAGTAATCATTTGCAAGGATTTCCAGTTGATCAGGCGCAGTGATCCACTCACCCATGTCGTTCTGAAGAGATTCAATTTTATTTTTTTCCTGCGAACCATAGTTGTTCCATGAAAGAACTTTGTGTTGCGATCACCATATTGAATCCATTTGCATCTTGATTTCTGAAACCATAAGACTTTTTCTTGGATTAAAATCTTGTCATACTCCGTCCAAAGCTCCTTTTGAAGATTTACGAGATGATTATTAGGCCCTGCTTGTAACCTTCTTTCAATTCCTTCAAGTCTTCTCATAATACTCTTTTTCCTGGAAAAAAATATTACCAAACACATTAGTATTCTAATTTTGTAGCCCATTTTGAGTATTACTTACCTTGTCACCCCAGTTATCCATTGAATTCCAATGCCTTTCCACCACCGAAGGAAGGTCTTGATGAGTCAGCCAAGCTGCCAGGAATCTGAAAGGTCTTCTTCCTCTGTTAGGACCATAGGTCTCTTGAAAATTTAGCTAGAGAGGATTGTGATCACTTTTTAATTTTGGGAGATGGTGCACAGTCATTTTGTCAAATAAGATTCTCCAATCAATATTAAAAAGGACTCTATCAAGGCGCTTTTGAACATTTCCTCTTTCCCAAGTAAACGGAGATCCAACAAAACCAGCGTCAATAAGGTGGCAGTCACGAACCATATCTTGGAACCTGTTACTATCAAGACTAGAGCGAAGACTATTACCTCCCTTACTTTCATAAGAATGGAGAATAATATTAAAATCACCCATAATACACCAAGGACCATTCGTAGACTGGAAAATATTCCTGAGCTCACTCCAAAGCACCCTTCTAGAAACAGCTTGAGGACTCCCATACACTGCCGTTAAGCACCAGTGCGAAAGATTACAAAATTTGACCCTCATATGCATGAACTGGAAGTGAGAAACTAGGACATCAACATTCCAAACAGAACAGTCCCATAAGCACCAGATGCCACCTGCATGTCCTCTTGCATCAACAACAAAATAGCCATCCATACCTGTCCCGCAAATGATCTTTTTTGCTGTATCACCAGAAGCATGAGTCTCAAGTAAAATAATAAAAATTAGCATTATTCATTCTCCTAAGGTCTCTAATTAACCCTGGAAAACTTTTACTACCTGTACCACGACAATTCCAGCAAATAATATTCATAAACATAGATTGATACTTTGGTTCAAAGAACCTGTTTCATCAGGGATTAAAACATCCTCATCATTAGCAGATAAAAATTGCGTTTCATTATTAAAATCAATATCCATACCTGACCCGCTTGAGTGCTTACCATCAGGCGGTTCTGGAGGGGGGTTGAGGTTCTTTGAGGATGATGCAATTTGGTGTGCAAAATTAATGGCTTCCTTCTCTGGTAAGTATGTCTGAATAGCAAAGTTAGGAAGTACGAGACCTTTTGATTTCTCATATATTTTCATAAGATGCAAGGCTTCCCTTTCCTTTGCTTTCATAGCTTCTTTATACTCCTTAGAGCCTTTGTATTGCTTTGATTCATGTTGACCATCATTAGCTAGAGGAGCTTCCACGGTGCATTTAGAATCATTAGTTACTATCTTGTTTTTTATCGTTGATCGTTGTGGTTTGACCGAGCCCAAGGCCCACTCCTTGTTTCCACGATATTGTTGTGGATTTTTGTCAGCCAAAGAACTTCGGGTTCTAACTTCCTTATGAGTTGAGGTATTGGCCCGTTTAGGATGGCCCATCACGTGGTTTTCATGCTGGACATTATTCACAGTAGCCTGCATGCTATCATGCATGTTCAACATGGTGTCTTCATGCCCCGCTGCCGAGTTGTCTTCCTCCTCATAAATAAGAGCATCAAATTTGCCTTTAACAGAAGCACGTTGTATCCCTTTATTTCCGCCCAACATAGAAGATTCATTCTGTTTTTGCCCCATTCTTTCCTTTTTCCTAGCAGGTCTTTTTACTAACATCCAGGGACCAAAGGGATTTGTTTTACTTTGAGTATCAATAGTTTCCTTTTCAGCCGCAATCAAAACCTTACCCGCAGAATCCGGATTTTCCTCTTGTTCAGTCACCATTCCCGTCGGAGGAGTATTCACCATCGTGTTCTTTGCCACCGTGACCACCGCCAGCTCTTCCCCATTGATCGCCGCCGAGTTCATCCCTTCTGCTCCTTTAACCAATTGATCTTGGTTGTCAACGTGATTTTCTGGGCACCATTCTTGTTTATGCCCATACCTACCACACTTGAAACATACGTGGTGAAGACCTTCATACTCAAGGTTAACAACAACACCCCAAACCTTAACTTGTGGAACCAGCTTCTTCCTTATATCTATTTCAACGCATATCCGAGCAAAACGTCCACGAGAATGTATAGAAGTCATTTGGTCCACTTTAAGCATAGAACCAATCTTGGATCCCACCCTTCTCAGAAAAGTAGTGTTGTATAGCTCCGTATTAAGATTAGGAATCCTGACCCATACGGCAATCTTTCGAATTTTCTGCTCCGTTTCAAGGAAAAAGGGTCTCCATCTTTGAACCACCAAGTAGTGATCAGCGACTTTCCAAGGTCCCTCGTAGAGAGCATGCTTATAATCATTTTCATGAGAGAAACTTACTATATAGTAGTCCATGGGTAAGTCTATGATTTTAATAGTACCATCCCTAACCCATTCCCGTTTAAGCTTGTTTTCAAGAGTTTTAGGGTGCACCCTTTTGCCAAAAACTTGTACTATTAGAGATCCTCTCCATGGTTTGCACCATTCCTCAAACTCTTCTTGAGAGACATCAATTTCCGGACAAGGATCGAACTCCTCATCATTGATCGCGTCCTCCTCTTGACGGTGCCACTTATTCTCGGGTAGCTCCTCATTATTCAAGCAAAACCCTCCTTGTATATCATCGCCAATATTGCGCATGAAAGAGGCGACATAGGATTTCTTTGGGCTTGATGTCACCGCTTCTATTGCAGAAGTAGGAATAACGTCCATATCCACGTTCTCTGTAGATGATTGTTCATCCGTTTTGACTTTTTTTATTGGTCTTTCCTTGAGATCATCTTCTTGCATCGATGATCCTTCAGCATTTTCAGCATCCTTTGATACAAATCCTAGCAGGGGGTTTGCATCCATGATCATTTGTCGTCGAGGGGGATCTTTGAAAAAAATAGACGCGTCTTTTAAACCGCCATATCTTTATTTCAGTCTTCTATCACGTTAGAAAAGAGCTGGATTCTTTGGTTACCATCATTTGATCAAAAATACTGAAAATTATTGAGTTTTTTACTTTTTTTTACATGGAATTTATCTATCATCTCCTTAAAAAGAATACCAATATGAGACTATGATTAACTAAGGCAACATTATATCTTGTTTAACTATCTCTGATGAAGACTTAATGTTAAGCTTTTATAGCAATCTTCCAGTATAGTTGTTGGACCAATTGAGTAACCCCTTTATTTAGTGCAAACATTTTTTTAGAAGAGATTAAAATCAATTCAAACAAAAAATAATTATTTAATATTATTTTTTAGGGATTAAAATCAATTGTGTGGATAATTATACGTTAGCAATTGGTATGACATGTATGAAATAATTGTTAGGGATTAAAATAAATTTTTTTGGAACATATAAAAATCAAAATCAAAGAAAAAATTTATAAGGACTAAAATTGTTAAAATTTCACACACACACATATATAACACCAATTTGTTGTGTCAATAACATTACTCCAAATTCATCAATAAAAATACAATAAATCCCAGACATTCCACATTCCCCACAGTGATGGACACACAATCGTCAAATTTTCCCCACTTCACTACAAAAAAGAAAAGTTGCTAATGAAGGCAAATAGGCTTGCCAAATTATTAAAAATGAAACATGGAACACATGGCACAAGTACTAACATCGTCATAAGCAAAGCAATATAAAAGTATACTACAATAAAAATAGAGGATAGACAGAAATCATGGAAGATGAATATAACATGAATTCTATGCACATTGGAAACCAGCAGGAACCGATTTTTGGCAAGCACTAAGGAGCAAGCTGAGTGTGATAGGTACATTCAAGTTGATTCCAAGCACATTGGCCTTAATAGCAGTGCAAAGGCAAAGTGCTGCTTCCAAATCTACCAAACCTTCAAGCAAAGCACAACAATTACTTGAACCAGTTGGGGATCCAACAACATTAACAAGTCCTAGTATATCAGCACAAACACCAAGTTTTAATGTGTCTTTTGGGCACTTTTGTGTGATAGGAGTTGGTGGAGGCTTTGTTGGGTAGCATGAGCCACATGCATTAGTCAATGTTGAGTAATTAGCAAGGAGAGAAAGCACTAGAATTGTGGCAACAAACTTGTTGGAAGCCATGGCTATAGCTATGACTACTTTGCTAAATGAAAAAAACAATTGCTCAATAATAATGCTTTTGACTGATGATGAATGTGGGAATGAGTAACAAGGGTGTGGACAAATTTAAAGGCAAATTGAGAGGTTCATTCACGTGGAAATCTGAAATAATTTGAGTGGAAGAGAGTGATAACGTTACAGTTGGATGTTTTGTATGCTTGTGACATAAAGGGCTAGCTTCTATATATCTTTGTGGACTTGTGGTTGTGAAGATTAGCTATAGAGTGAATAGTGACTTAGATACTTTTGCTCTGTCAGTGAAGTTAAATTTACAGCAATAAAAAAATGGTGTTTCTCCATTCTACTGCAATAATATAATTGTGGAGTATGTTTGCTTACTTATACACTTGCTCTTGTTCTTGTTCAGGCAATTTTGGCTTGATGTGCCCCGTGGGAAAAAGTAAAAAGTTTGGACTGAAAAAATAGTCCATTAGTTGTGTCAATCTTATTAGTAAAATTGTATTGGAATTTTTACTCGTATTTCTATCACATACTGAACTGATTTTTCATATTAAAATTTTGAAAGATTGATTATATTGAGTGATTTATGTGGCAATCCACGAGTGGGACTTTTCATAGTTTTAGATATTCTTACACCTCTTTTTGAGATGTAGGAGGTCTAGGAAAGAGATATATGAAAAAGGATAGAGAGGTGATTGATGATACGAAGTGATCAGAAGAAAAAAGAAACAAAATAAGATATAAATGAAAATGTAAGAAAAAGTGTTGTGAAAATATAAGTGTTGTTTTAGGAAGGCTTATTTATGTCTTCATGCCTGAAAGTTTAACGTGTTTTGGTTTAGTCCGTAAAAATTATTTTGATTGGGACTAGTCCTTAAATTTTCAAACATTTTGGTTTTGGTCCCCTCCGTTAGTAAAAATCTATTATTTGTTTGTGTAACTAGCGGAACATCACATCAGCAGTGTATATGGTCTGAAGTAACGCTAAATAGGTGATATAATGTGGATGATATAGATCCACGGACACAAAATAAATGGTCTGATACGCAAAATGATCCCGTACGCAAAATTTTGAGTTCATAAGCTTAAATCATCCATGTTACATCATCTATTTGGCGCTGCCTCACACCTGTGGCAACTTGTATGAATTTTCATTAACCATGTTAGGAAATAATTGATTTTTTGCAACGAAGGGAACCAAAACTAAAATATTTGAAAAATTTAGGACTAGTACCCGTCAAAATAACTTCTAGGGACTAAAACCAAAACACGTTGAACTTTTAGGACCAAAAACATAACTAAGCCTTTTAGGGATATCATGAAATCTATATTTTTTTAGAGTACAAGTTAAGGTATTTCGCTAAACTAAAGTAATTAAAGAAAGGTATCTCTAAATGATGAAGAAAAAATGCAAGAAAACAAACAGATGAAGAAAAAAAGAGAAAAAGGTAAGAGGACAAGTTGCAGTAGGACATAATCTCAATTTGTAGTAAATGATTTCCAGCCTTGAAATTTGGTCTTACTTGTAAAGGAAACTGGGCTACATACCTTGTCTTTTATTTCATGTCCATTACTATGATATAGTATTATGAATGAATTGTTCGAATCAATACAAGTCATTTTGCGACCAGCTCACATGCCTCTACTATTTTCCTGTCTGCAAGGCTCCATGGCTATATATGGATGAGATTTCCATGTACCTAACATTCAGTGTCATTATTTTCCATTGCACAAGAAAAATTGTCCTAGCTAGAAATATGATGATATTTAGTTTTAATCTCTAATTTTTTTTCTTCATGGTTCTAGTTTTTGTAAATGTTCTAATTTTGAATCTAGTTTTAGTCCATACTGCTTTAAAAAAATATGTTAACTTGTAAAATGGTTAACGATTGGCCATGTAACCATTCCCGGGTATATCCTCGATTGGTTTGAGAACTTGTTAAAGATGGTTTTCAATTTTACCATTTAACATAAGTGATACTACCTCCGTCCCTAGTTATAAGGCCCTCTTGGGAGATTTCACGTCTATTAAAAAAGTATAATAATTTAGTTAATTGTATTGGAAATGTGAACTTTTAATATGTATTTTCAAAATTACCCCTATTAATATTATTGGGAATCTAAAAAGTGTTAAATAAATATGGGTATTTGCGGAAAAAAATAATTAATGCTCATTGAAAATTGGTAAAGGGTCTTATAAATAGAGACAAAATAAAAGTGTTAAGACCTTATAATTAGGGACGGAGGAAGTATATAGAAAAGTATGTAGAATGAAATAACATATGTAATTCATGTGGATATGGCAACACCAAGGTCGATATCCATAGAGGGTGGCGGACCCTTTAGAGTTTTAGGCTTTAGAGTAAAGAAGGTTCAGAAAAAAGAAAAGGCAAATGCTAACAAGTGTTTTAAGGGCACTTGTTAAAGATCTTAATGGAGTAAAAAGGTCTTGAAAAATGCATTTTTTAGGTTTTTGAGAGAAGAGTAAACATGGACTTATGATTATTTTTCCACTCTTAGTAACCTTAACAAGTGAGGGCACTTGTTAGCAAGAACCAAAAGAAAAAAAAAAAAAAAACACACACACACACACCAACCTCAATTAGACTTTCTCATCTTGTTTTTGTCCCTTAATCAATTACCACGCACTAATGAATGTATTTTATGTTAGAATGGGTAGACGGTGTTTCTGGACCACACTTTTTGCCACAATTTGAAGTGTTGATATTGGTTGAGTTGAATGCATCAGCATTACCGATGCACGCAGCCAAACAAGCTAAATTAAGGCAAAATTTCATTAATTAAGCTCGGAATAGAGACCGATTTAGTCAATTAGACTTGAATTTATGAGAAAGAAAGGCACATTGATTTTTCATCAACTACGTACGATGCCTGAAAGTTAGCCTCACAAGCCATGTATGCAACACTCTGTTTGGTTGCGGAAAGAAAATGAGAAAAGAGAAAATGAGAAGAGAGAAATAGGGAAGAGAGATTACGGTGAGAAAATGGATAAAAAATGAGTAGATTTTATGGTTGTTTGGTATGAGAGAAAATGGGAAGAAATGTGGAAAGAGAGAAAACAATAAAATGGTTAAAAATCAAAAACGCCCTTGTTTTAAATGACACAAATAAATATTCTTGATTTCTCTCTTTTATTTTTCTTATTCATTAGACATAACCAAATATTTTTTTTCTTTAATTATTTTATAAATAATCAAAGTTCTTGATTCAAAAATATATGTAAAAAAAAAGTTGCATCAATTTTTTTTTTTTAAAAAAAAAACACACACACACACAATAGCTTTTTTAATAAGAGAGACGATTTATACCAAATTGAAACAATAAAGTGTTGTTATTATTTTTATTCATGTTGTTACTGCCCCAATTTTCACGTTAATGATGTTACAGTAGTTGTTACTATTACTTTGATTTAAAAGTGTTATAAATCAACAAATTAACAAAACCAATAGCCAATTGTTTTTTAAAACCCAAAGAAACCAAGCTTTGGGATGTCACTTTAATGGCGGCAGATATGTTTTCCCGAAGAAAAGAAGAATTGAGTTGGGAGCCGTTGCAGAAGAAGAGATCAAGGAAGGAAGAAGAAAGTCCAAAAGAGGAGATATAGAGTTAAGGGCAATGTTGGGTTTTCATCAAAACTGAAGCCCTCTTTGGTAATTTTGCAACCTCACTCTCCTTTTCCACCCAAAATCTCACCAGTTTAGGGAAGAAAATAAATTGTTGTGGGTCCCACTCTTTTTTTTCCCTCTCCTTATTTTCTCTCCTCTCCCAAACAGGGAAAAATGATGTTTCCTCCTATTTTCTCCTCCCCAAAATCTTTCCTCCCAATTTCCCTTGAACCAAACAAGGTGTAAGAGTTATTACTCCCTCCGGCCTTGTATATAGGTTACATTCTAGAAAGTTTTTTTGGTCCTAATTATAAGTCATTTTATATTTTCTATGCATCATTTATTGATTTTTCTTTTTTTTTTTGCTCTTATTAAATGATTTGACTTTCTATGTGTTTTTTGTTGTTTATTAATGACTGTGAATTTTCCAAGAAAAGTTGAGCGGGTAAAATTGTAATGTTACAATATATTCTCATAGAATTCATAAAATCAACCACTTTCCTTAGTATGTGTAATTCGGTTAAGTATGCCCTATAATAAGGACCGGAGGGAGTACTATTTTATGATTTCCTTCTAATCCAAGCCATGAAATGGAAGAGTAAGCTAGTTTTGTTTATTAGAGGATTAAGGTTTCAACTCCAATTTCTTAAAAAAATGATGGGGTATTATCAAAGGAGATATTTGGGTATGGTGCAAGAGTTCAATGCTGCCGCAAAGTTACCCTAAGATTTCCTATCATACTTTGTTGCTTTGATCCAAAGGTGGACTCTCTACATAAACTTGAAGACTTTAGGCCAATCTCATAATAAAAAAAGAAGAGATAATGTTTAATCTTAAAGGTTGATTTTGAAAAGGCCCATGACTATGTGAACTGTGGTTTTCTACTATACTTGGTTGAGAAGTGGATTGAATGAATACGTGCATGTATATTTGCAAGTATAGTGAATGCTAGCCCTATAGAAGAAATTCACATCCAACGACGTATATAGCAGAGAGATCATCTTACCTCTTTGTTGGAAATATGACTATATAGTAGGTAGACATTTTTAAGCACTTTCCATATTGTTTCGAAAAACAAAGTTTTCATGAGTTTAAGAATAGGGTTGGGCCTCCACCTTTTAAATCCTTTTATTAAAAGTTTGGTTTTACTTAAAATTCTTCTTGTAAAAGAAAAATCTATTTAATATGAAAAAAGAAAAGGAAAAAGGGAAAACCTTTTTTGACTTGGTCAAGAGAAAAGAAATGTTCTGAAGGCATGTTCCTTGATCATGGCCAGTTTTTCTCAACCATGTTTTAGTTACGTTCTCAAAGGTCAGTTTATATATTCTGCTTCTGATGATCAAAGGGATATATTCAGTTTTACATTAAAAACCTCTTCTTCTTTTCTGGGCAATTGTAGTTTGCTATTTCAAACTCTTATATATCACGAGTGCACGAGGTAGGAGTTGATGTGTTAACCTTGGGAAGCGAACAGTTTTAATCGATTGCACTTCGGTCATGTCGGAATTTCGCTTTCAGGGCCGTGGTTTTCCACGACGTAGCTTTCATTCTTAAACTATTTTTCTAACAGTCTTTTCTCTTTTTGTTGATGGTAAAAGGTAATGAGGATACTACTGTTTATATTATGCAACATGCGGATAATAAGGTGATGGTGGTGTTGGGATTCTGGCAAGTGCACCAGATCGTACAAGTAATAAAGTGATAAATAGAGTATCGTTCCCAACGAGGACTGAAATTGATTCTAATAATTCTCACCTATTCGTAGTTACTAAATGAAAATTAAATTAAAATTCAATTGTTTGAGTGATTGTTGATTTAAATAAATTAAAATAAATAAATAAAACGATTCTTGAACAATGGGAAAAAGCGGGACGTAGTTTCGATGAAGGTTCCTAAAACGTTTAACAACAAATTGAATTGTTTTCCTAAATTCTGAATTTGTTTTGCAAAGGTAGGAAACGCCTAATGTCTTAGAACGTTTCCGTATTTTAGAGATTAATCTCCCAATGATGTCTCAAGAGAGCCTTAAAACCTAACCCTTAATTAAGTTCAATCAAAACTTGTAAAAATTATCCAATTCATAAGAAATATGTCTATCCTTATGCAATTGAACTGTTTGATCATTGGGCATAATCCTAAATTAATATGTCTATTAAATTAGGATTCCTAAGTCATGAACTGCGCACATTCACGAACAACAATAAAAATATAATCAAACACAGAATTTTTAATGGAAAAACAAAATCAATTCATTGCATAAACATTAACAAGGTTCCATGTTCATCTACTCCTACATCCCAAAGAAGGGTTTAGTTCATAATGGGGAGAAGAAAAACAATAAAAGTGATAAAGAGTGACATAATTACCACTAATCCTTGCCTCTAATCTCCGTGTTCTTCGCAAAAAGCTCAAAACCTTGCTCTCAATCCTCTGATATGTCAAAAAATCGTTATTTATCTAACTTAAAATGTGTCTATTTAAAATGATAAAAACTAATCTCCTATCAAATCTGGAAAAGATATGATTAAATCCACCAATACTGACGACGTGCGCTTGAGCGTGATGGCCTGCGCTTGGGCGCGATGGTAACTTCAGCAGATCCTTGCTTTTGCTCTTTTGACCCCATTTCCTGGTCTTGTGCACCCACACTTGGGCGTGCATAGCATCTTAACCATCAAACCTACCTTCTCAGTTCCAACTTCAAGGTTTTATTACTTGCTTCTTTTTTCCTTTTTCCAATTTCAACAAATTAAGCTCCAAAACCTGAAATTAAGAACCAAAAAGACACAAAATCCACAAAGATCTCGTTCCTCGTCATTAGTAGATAAAATCAATCTTCTCTTAACAATTACTTGAGAAACAAGCCAAAATCACTAAAAAAGAGGGTAAATTATCACTCAAAAACATCATATTTTTGGCTCCAATCACTCCCCCAAACTTAACATTTTGCATGTCCCAGGCAAAAGTAAAACAAAAATTCAGAGCCTCAAATCCTCCCCAATCAAGACATAGCAACTCAATCATAAACTCCGACTCACCTACCCAAGATTCCTCTCTTCACTAGCAGATCACCTTAATGAAAACCAATTGATAAGACAACCTCAAAGTGAATAAAAGATTAGTGACCACATTATCTCACAACATCTCTCATGTGTATGGGTAATATTTATCAATTCACTCAAGTTCAAACAATGAAAGCATGTTACCATAAGCTTGACTATAGACCTATATCTCCACTGAATTATTGACAGCACGCACAAATCAAAAGGTCTTTAATTTGGTTGTAATGGGGCCATGGCTAAAAGTGTCAGGTGGGATAAAAGAAGCAAAGGATAACACAAAGGGCTTATTTTAATAAAATCACGAATCTTCCCTTTTGACTCATGAAATGAGCAATGAAAGTGGTTACACAAACACAACTCAGCTCATTTGTTTCCCTTTTTCTTTTTCTTTTTTTTTCCTATTCTCTTCTTTTTTTTTCACTTTTTCAGCACATTTTTATTATGCTCTTTTTTTTTAAGAGAAATAGAAACATCAAATTTTCAGCACTTACACTTCCACCAATTTCTAACATTCCACTTAATTGCTCATTCATAAATTCAAAGGTACTTCACAAGAATAATTCAATTTATGTAGGGTACCAAAGAAAATCATTATATCTCATCAGGCTCAAATTGGGCAACTAAGGGATCATTATGTCTCAAAAATATGTTGAAGGCCACAAAAACACAAACCTAAGTGCCTTAATCATGTTCATGCATGCAATCAATTATCAATTTTGAAAAGGTCACAAGTCAAGTTCTAGAACAAACAATCAAAGCGAACAACACTCATGAAAGAAATAGGAGTTTCATCACAATATTCATTAACATTACTCCTTCAAGTGTATAGGCTCAATATCTCACTGGTTAAGGTCAATTCACTAATCAATCATTCACAACAAGTTTGCCAAACAACTAATTTTCAAAAGAAATTTCAAAGCTAAATCCAATTAGTATTTGGGTAAAACAAGTCTGAAATCACAATCAAGCATTTACACCTATCAAAGGGACAAATCTAACACCTAGAATTAGTGCCTACTCATGCCAGGACACAAACCAACACAAAGCCAGGGGAGAAATCAAGTTCATCAAAATTTTTATTTTGTTACCCTCCCCCAAACTTAGAATGTGGCTTGTCCTCAAGCAACAAATCTATCCTAAGCTACAAAATAAAAATCAAAAACTAAAAACAAAAGCAAGGAGTTAGAGACTTCCCTTTGTAGCACAGCATTCTCTCTTGATGCACCATGGAGGAGACTCCCCCAAACTTATTCACCTGTGTCATATGAACAACTAAAAATAGTGCTTGAAGCACCCCATTAGCATTTACATATAGAAAACTCTAAACTCTTTATTCAATCTCCTAATTAAAAATTTAAATCCTACACTACTACAAAACTAATGAGAATCCACCAGGATCCCAAATCCTATAGCACAACTTCCATGTTATGCAGCAATAACAAGTTATTCCTGGATCCCATGGAAATATGCACGGATGATGGTGGAGCAAATGTTTAAAAATAGTTTTAAACCCTCCCGGGTCAAATGGTGCATTTTTCACTCCAAGCATCATCATATGGTGCTTGTCTTTTTCATCATGCATGGAGTCTATGAAAGTGTAAACTCCATGGCTTAGCAACGTTGCCTTTTCAGGCTCTAAAAAGGAGAACAATGACTTATCATCATTATGAGCATCAGGGAAGTCATAAAAATTTAAGGGGTAAATTGAAGGAAAAAATTTTGAGGGTTCCACATATTCATGCAATCCAATACATTTAGCAAGAACAGAAAATTCATCATGCAAAGTGGACCTTAATTCAACCCCTAGACTCATCCCATTATTCAATTTATCTTGTTTCACTTCCTCAATCTCATCATGCACAATTTCTTCTTTTTCTATGGGTTTAGAAAGGGGAGCACTTTGATCTTCCGTAATAGAAGATTTTTGTACCACCTCCTCTAAAAGATCATCAAAAACTTTAATTTCATCAAAAATATTTTGTGCAAAACAGGATGGAGTAGGTGACAACAAAATAAATTTGATAAATTCTATGTCATCATGAGAATAAGCCATGTTACATAATGATTCCACTAAGTAACTACTAAAAAGTACCGAAAATTATTAAAATCTAATTTTAGTCCTCGGCAACGGCGTCAAAAACTTGTTGGGATTCTGGCAAGTGCACCAGATCGTACAAGTAATAAAGTGATAAATAGAGTATCGTTCCCAACGAGGACTGAAATTGATTCTAATAATTCTCACATATTCGTAGTTACTAAATGAAAATTAAATTAAAATTCAATTGTTTGAGTGATTGTTGATTTAAATAAATTAAAATAAATAAATAAAACGATTCTTGAACAATGGGAAAAAGCGGGACGTAGTTTCGATGAAGGTTCCTAAAACGTTTAACAACAAATTGAATTGTTTTCCTAAATTCTGAATTTGTTTTGCAAAGGTAGGAAACGCCTAATGTCTTAGAACGTTTCCGTATTTTAGAGATTAATCTCCCAATGATGTCTCAAGAGAGCCTTAAAACCCAACCCTTAATTAAGTTCAATCAAAACTTGTAAAAATTATCCAATTCATAATAAATATGTCTATCCTTATGCAATTGAACTGTTTGATCATTGGACATAATCATAAATTAATATGTCTATTAAATTAGGATTCCTAAGTCATGAACTGCGCACATTCACGAACAACAATAAAAATATAATCAAACACAGAATTTATAATGGAAAAACAAAATCAATTCATTGCATAAACATTAACAAGGTTCCATGTTCATCTACTCCTACATCCCAAAGAAGGGTTTAGTTCATAATGGGGAGAAGAAAAACAATAAAAGTGATAAAGAGTGACATAATTACCATTAATCCTTGCCTCTAATCTCCGTGTTCTTCGCAAAAAGCTCAAAACCTTGTTCTCAATCCTCTGATATGTCAAAAAATCGTTATTTATCTAACTTAGAATGTGTCTATTTAAAAGGATAAAAACTAATCTCCTATCAAATCTGGAAAAGATATGATTAAATCCACCAATACTGACGACGTGCGCTTGAGCGTGATGGCCTGCGCTTGGGCGCGATGGTAACTTCAGCAGATCCTTGCTTTTGCTCTTTTGACCCCATTTCCTGGTCTTGTGCACCCACACTTGGGCGTGCATAGCATCTTAACCATCAAACCTGCCTTCTCAGTTCCAACTTCAAGGTTTTATTACTTGCTTCTTTTTTCCTTTTTCCAATTTCAACAAATTAAGCTCCAAAACTTGAAATTAAGAACCAAAAAGGCACAAAATCCACAAAGATCTCGTTCCTCGTCATTAGTAGATAAAATCAATCTTCTCTTAACAATTACTTGAGAAACAAGCCAAAATTACTAAGAAAGAGGGTAAATTATCACTCAAAAACATCATATTTTTGGCTCCAATCATGTGGGAGAAACCTCAATGGAGAATTTGAATGCAGTGAAGGTTGTCCTTAGAGGGTTTGAGCTGGTCTCTAGTCTCAAGATTAATTTTGATAAAAGCAATATTTAAGGAATTAATATTGGGATGGACGTTCTTAATGTTTCACAATCCTTCTTGCATGGTAAGGTTGGATATATTCCTTTTCTATATTTGGGAATTCCAATTGGAGGTGACTCTAGAAGCCTTAAGCGCTGACAACTAGTGATTTCATCCTTTTGTAAGATATTATCATATTGGAAGGAAAACACCTTTCGTTAGGAGGTAAAATTACATTAATCATCTTGGTGCTCTCATGTCTTCCAATTTACTTTCTGTTTTTTTTTTTGCCTAAAAAGGTGATGACATATTAGTGAGAATCCAAACAAACTTTCTTTGGGGTGGGTGTGAAGATGTCAAGAAAATCCCACGGGTTAGGTGGGACTTAGTTTTTCAAAGTAAGGTGTGAATAGGGTTGGGCATTAAAAACCTTAGAAACTTTCATGTATCACTACTAGGTATGTCGAGGTGGAGGCTTTCAACAGGGGAAGGGGATTATGAGAGAAAATCCTTAAAGCAAAATATGGGCCATTTAACACTTACCATTTGGGTGTTTCGGGGAAGTGAGAGGGGACTTCATTATGGTAGATGGAAATTTGGGCAATAGGAAGGAAGGTTGGGGAGTAGGTGTTTGGTTTTAAAATGATATTTCTAGAACCATTTTAGGGGGAAATTCACTGTGATTTTAGGAGGACATATGGTTGGGTATCCAAACATTTAAAAATATGTTTCCTAGACTTTATTCTTTGTCGAATGAGAAAAACAAAATGGTTAATGAGATGTATGATTTTTGTGTTGACCCCCATGTGACACATTTCTTGGAGACAAGGGCTGTATGAATCAGAAGTAGTGCACATGTAGAAATGCAGAATCTATTGTATGATATCATATTGGTTCAAGATTCAAATGATAATGTATGTTGGGTTTGGGAAATGATAATATATATTCCTACAAATCTACTTTTATATATATATATATATATATATATATATATATATATATGATGTCTCTTCTCCATTAAACCTCACTGAGGTGGACTATGATGTTTTCAAGCAAATATGGAAAGTGAAGGCTCCACTGAAGATGAGAGCATTTGTATGGCAAACACTGTACGATAGATCACCTACCAAATCCAACCTTTTCAAAAGAGGTATGGCAGTGAAGGTAGATTGCAATGTGTGCAAGTCTTAGGTGGAAGATGCGACTTGACCATCTACTTCTTCATCACCTAGTGTCCAAACAAGTTTGGGTGTTGGTGTATTCATGGCTGGAACATTTTGTATCTTCTGCTATCTTTGTTGTTGAATTCTTTGTACAACATGGAGGTATTTTTAGAGGGGAAAAACTAATAATTTTAGGGCGATGGTGTTGTGTGGCTGTGCGTGGCTAATTTGGTTAAAAAAAAGTTATATTTCAAAGCAAGGAGGTGGATATCAGGGGGTTGGTGAACTCTTTGAAAATTAGATTCTGATACTGGTTTAATCTTCTTGGTGATTACCAGGTTTCTTATAATGGTTTATTAGTCATAGAATGCGTATTCATTCCTTATTGTAATTTATTGCTGCTTTTGGGCTGAGTATATATTATACTCCCCTTAAATATTTTTTTTTTTACCGTTTAAAAAAAAGGTGGTGTTTGGAAGAACTTGTTTCTTATTGATAAGAATTTATCTTATCATACAAATACTTACCTAAGTACCAGGGAGAATTTTGTAAAATTAGTTTATCACCTCACATAAGCAGTTTTCATCTTATTTTCATAAGCTCATGGTAAAACCGTAAAAGCTTATAAAATAAGTTTACACAGAGCTTATGCGCAAAAATCACCTGTGTGTGCCCTCTCTTCGTTCCACCTCATGTCCACTTTTCCATTTATTTAATTTTACTATTGTTATTCCTTTTCAATCTCATTTCTTTCACTTTAATTTTTTACTATTTGTTTTTCATACATAACCTGACAACAATTCCAAAACCTAAGTGTCGAAGTGAGCTTTTAAGTAGGACTGTAGGAGGTTTCAGAGTGTTTTGGTGGCCTAGATACATATGTAGTGGGATGATTGTCTTTTACATACATAATAATGCATACGGGTAGTTATTAATATCTTAGTCTATAAATAGGAATTCCTTTCATTTTAAACGGGTTGGAAACTTGGAATACACTTGTACAAATCCTTTCTCAAGATAGCAAAGTCACTAGATCCAAATCATTTACTTTCTTCCACTTGCTTTGTAATGCGATAACCTTTTTACTTTTTCTTTTATTTTCCATCTTTATTTACTGCTTTCATGTTTTTTTTTTCAACTTTGCACTCTTTTATCTTTATTTTGAACTCTAGAAATTTGTGTTTACGTCTAATTTAGAGTATTTAACTGAATGCCTGGGTTTTTTTTTTCCATAACTGGGACTTTTTTTCCATAACCAATTCTCACACAAATATATAATAATGCAATATTACCATATAACATGTACGACAACTACTCTTTCTCACTGATCACATAATACCTTTATATCTAAGATTGATAAGTTTTTAAAGAATTTTCACTATCAAACAAAAATTAGAGATCATACAAAAAATCTATGAAAATTACCCTAAAAATGTTATTCCTAGAAAATAACAAAATACCGAGATAAAAGTTTCATTTCATCTCTTAATAATCGATGAACACTAAAGACTATTTAAAGACAATTAGGAAAGACTTATTTATGTATTTAGTCCTTAAAAGTTGGGAGTGTTTTGATTTTAGTCCCTGAAAATTCTTTTGACATTGACTCATCCTTAATTATTTTGAAAATTTGGTTTTAGTACTTGTTGTTAAGAAAAATTGGTTAACTACTGACGTAACTAACGAAACGTCACATCCAACATACACGTGTGCAAGTATGAATGTCATGGTAGGATGACGTGGATAATCCAGACCCGCAGGAATAAAAGGGTCATAGCCCAATCCACAAACACATTTTGTTGGGCCTTGGCCCTTTTGTTTCTGCGGGTCCGGATCATTCACGTCATCCTATCGGTGACATGCAATACTTGCACACGTGTATACAGATGTGGCATTTCATTAACTACATCATCAATTAAGAATTTTTCCTAACGGCAGGGACTAAAACCAAATTTTCAAAATAATTAAGGATGAGTTAAGGTCAAAAAAACTTCCAGGGACCAAAATCAAAACACACTCAACTTTCAGGGATTAAAACCATAAATAAGCCTTTAGGAAATCTTGAAACATTCCAAGAGTCATACATTTGGTATTATCTTAGACACAGAAAAATTCTAGAAATACATAATAATATTTGAAGGTGTAAATATCAAATTGATCTTATTAAATAATGAATTCTTTTAAATTAGTTTCTACATTTATTTTTTTTGTTTTTGGCTCCTATTTTTTCGTTTCGTTTTAATTGGTCATCGCCGTCAACTATGGTTTGGGATAATGCAAATAAGTTTTGATTTTGGTCCCTATATTTTCACTATCCAAAGGCTTTGGCCCTTGATTTTTCTTTACGTTTTAGTTTTGATCCCTATCTCATTAGTCACGTAAGCATTTTTCATCACAGTTAACTGTTGGGACCAAACTCAAAATAAAAAAGTAAAGTAAAGACCAAAATCCAAAAAAATAAAATATAAATTAATTTTTTTTTAAAAAAAATCAATATTTATATGGATAAATTATTTAATATTTAAGTCTCCCTTAAAAAAAATTTAATATTTAAGCCATTATTTAATTATCTAAATTCTCATCCTATTTTTATTTTAATAATGGACCTATTAATTAATTATCTTCATTTAAAAAAGGTCCAACATCCTATTGGACACTCAAATATGTGGGGGAGCACAATTGTTAACTAGAAAACTAAAACATATTAGTAGCAAAAAATTGTGGGAACGCAATGGTTTGGATTAATTAAGAAGAAAAATCAATCACAAAAACGTTTGGATTAATTAAGAAGAAAAATCAATCACAAAAACGTAGCTTGAGAAAACTTGTTTGACTTTTGAACGTGTCTTCTTCTTTGGATAATTTTCTATGATCCTTTATTCTCTTCCACATATTTGGCTCAGATTAAGGTATAATCACAAGGCCATTGTCACTTGGAATCCACCAAAGTAGCAATATATCTCTCTTTCTCTTCCTTCATACACAATATATTGAGAGCATGATTGTCATTTTGTTCGTGATAATATTTTGTTTTCTAGAGAGGGAACAACACACTCTCTCATTCTTCTCTCTCTTTTAAGCATTTTTTAAATATTGCTTGCTGGCTTGGTTATAATAAGCCGGGCTTGTCAAGCTCCTACTGTCCATGTAAGCTTGTTGCATGCAATTTATATTCATTATTATCAATCATCATTATCTTCTTCCTGATTAATCTCTACCACTTTCAGATCATATATATTTTTCCTAATATTAGTTCCTTAACTAAGAGCAAACTTAACCTCAACGTGTGCATCGAGCTACTAGTTATAGTTTTTTTTTTTAAAAAAAAAAAAATCATAATCATTATTATAAGTGAAACTTATAATTAAAAAAAAAAATCAACTCTATCTCAATCACTCGAAATAAGTTATGTGGCAATATTTTCTAAGTGATACATTATGACACATAATATTCATATTCACATATTTGATATTTATCAATAACTTTAGCTGAAGTTTAAGTTTATATTTTTTTATTAAGTGTATTTTCTTAATTTGGGTTGCAATGGCTTTCTTTTCTTTTCTTTTTTCTTTTTTTGGTAAAAGGTTCCGATGGCTTTCTGTGAACATAAAATTATAATTTTTTTCCACGTGACACTTTATTGTTCAATTATATTACCGGTTCTACACATAACACATTAACGGGTAGAAAATTGAAGTTACAACATAATTTTTTTGGTGAACAACATAATTTTTTGTTTTTGAAGTTACTCCAACATAAATAAAACAGCTCGAAGAAAATAATCAAATATTATTCACTCTGTTTTTTTTTTTTTAAAGACATCAAATATTTACGTTGATAACCCAGCAAAAGGAAAAACATGCAATAAGATCTTTACAAATCACAAAAATTACTATTGAATTTTGAACTACATATCAAAAACAATATTTTTTATTTATATGCGTAGACTTTTTTCACCATATATAAAATGCTATAATAAGTAAAACTCTTTATTAAAAAAAAACTAAAATAATAAAAATCTTATTTCTTTTATAATATATAGATAGAGGATAACCAATTTCTTTTTTATTTTATTTTTTTTTATTTTTGAAGGGAGGATAACCAATTTCTTTTCATCCAAAATTAGAAATTAATTATCCGACCCATCGATACAAACTACCGCAATCTGAAACAGTTAAATATATAGTGCTACAATTTAGGTTCAATGTTGAAGTATTGATCTAAAAATGCGCTAGGTAACATTTGACTACCTCTTTCTTTTAGCATGTGATTTGTTGTTGTTACATGGTAATTGCCATGATCTGTGAATGGTTGTCATAGTTATCTACAATCAAACTCCCCTTTAAAAATTTCCATTTGTTAGAATTTACTCTTAATTGTAGATTTCCTCCGTTAAATTTCAACGGAGATAGAAAAAGAAGATATTAAACACTCTAACTCTGTTATTTCATTGTGCAGCATGAAAAAAGTTTGCTCGCCTTACTTTGATCCTGAGTTTGATACTTTACCAGAAAGAATATATGGCCCCCCGTAAGTAATTCTTGTAATTAAGTTTCATTTCATTTAATTTCATTTGACCTTCAACTAGCCTATACAATAATCTCTTCTGGGTTTATTTGGATGTTAAGATTTGACATCATATGAAATTTTGGTACTTTAGGTACCTCAATTTAATTCCTAACTTTCATATTATCAATCAATTTTATGTCATCATCGTGAGTATAAGTTAGCCATATTGGAAACCAAAACAAATGACAATGTGCAAAATATTGATGTTTTTTAATACAGTACTTCTTCTGTTCCAATTTTAATTGTTGTTTTAAGAATTTCACAGAAAAAATTTTAATATTTTAATTTTCAATAGAATAATAAGGTAAATTTATTATATTATCATTCTTTACACTATATTAATTATCAAGTATTTCAAAATATTTAAAAACAAGTTTAAAGTTGAAAACAATTAATTAATACTCCCTCTGGTCCTATTTATAGGACCTTTTTGGAGTTTTTATTTTGGTCATATTTATAGGACCCATTTTCAATTTCCAATAGCATCTAATTACTTCTTTCCATAAACACCCCTATTAAGTCAACAACTTTTAGGGTTTCAATAACAATAATAGGGGTAATTTTGAAAATGTATATTAAATTTTCACATTTCCAATGCCACCAACCACTTTATCCACTTTCCTTGATGGGTGTGAAAAAACCCAAAAAGATCTTATAAATAGGACCGGAGGGAGTAGTATATCATCAAATTTATAAAACAATAAATAATCTGAAACAAGTTGAATATGCTAAAAAAAACAGATAAAGTGAATCTGACAGAGTATTAAATACCAAATTATTAAATAATAATGTCAATCTTCTATATCAAATTGACACTTTACTAGTTTCTCTACCATTAACTTAATGATGACATAACCACACATTAATTCGTTCTGTCACGCAGTTGCCGAGTCAGCATTGACAATGAAAGCATGGAAGGATGCACGGTAGTGAAGGTTCGAATCAAAGAATTGTATATCAAAACAGAATGTTCAATTCTAATTAAAAATAACATTATGTTTGTGCTAATAGTACTAACTGAAGAGACCATGCATATTGTAAAAAATGTTACCAATTTCATTACAGGTAGATAGTGTTAACAAGCAGGGTCTCCTTTTAGAAGCGGTGCAAGTTTTGACAGAAATGAACCTTCAAATATGTAAAAGCTATATTTCATCTGATGCTGGAAGTTGGTTCATGGATGGTGCGCATTAAAATCTATCTCTTCAATTTTACATTTACGATTTGAATTTATATATTGTTTCAAACTTCATGCATGCATTTTTAACTTGTCACATGTATAAATTGCAGTGTTTCATGTTAGAGATGAACATGGCAACAAACTTACTGACCAGAAAGTCATTAACTATATCCAGCAGGTACGACGATTCCACAGAATGAAAATTGTTGGATAGTAAAAATTCTTAACTACAAATAATGTTTTTAAGTTTTAACTACTAGTAATTGTTATATCCTTGTTGTAGCATGTAAATCTTGAATTAGTTTTGAACGAGAGAATGAAAGTGAGAGGAGACGATATTCTATAACTTTTCTAAGAGCTTTTTTTTTTTTTTCGAAATGTCTAAGAGCATTGTTAATGAGCAACTCAAGGGACAATTTGCGACAATGCAACTCATAAAGTACAAGTAGAAGTCTTGTGCTTTATGGAATAAGACATAGTCCTTATAAATTGTGCAAGATATGGTTGGCAAAATTATTATCACTGAAAGAAACTCTTTTCTTTCCATTTTTGAGATTTTTGGGTGTGATTGAGTTCATTGGTTCTTGACAAAAAATAGAGGAACTGGACCAGTAACCATTGTATATGGTTGACCATTTGTATCACATATACAAAAGAATAGGTCAAACACAATCTAAACCGATCGTTCTCGTTGTATATCAGGGAGAGCCATTCAAACCGAATTGATTAATCCCGTTCATTAGAATTGGTCATGTGGCCGATAAATGGAAAAAGTTCTTTATTTTCACCAAAACGAAAATAGATATATATAATATATATCACTGGCATGCGATTTAATTAGTATTCAATTAGTTCAATCATTAAACCAGTATCCTAGTATTCTTTTAACTGATTCGACCACCAATATAATTTTAATAACATTACTTCCAACAACCCATAAGATGAAGACAATAAATTCAAACCACAAGTGTTAGAATCCTTCAAAACCGGGGTTTTTTTTTTTTAAAAAAAAAAAAAATATAAATCTTGATCATTTTCCTATATGTTTTTTGCATAATTGTATTTTGCTTATTCGATATATGATGTGAATTATTAGGGTAGAGGGTAAATCTGAAAAGCGTGCGTGCAGGCCATAGGAAGATCAAGAGGCTCAACATCATCGCATAGCAACAATAATAATTCAATCATGAGCAAGTCCTATTCTAACAAAGTTTTTCCATACGTTGAGCAACACACTGCCATTGAAATGACCGGAGCAGATCGTCCCGGCCTGTTCTCCGAGATCTCCGCTGCCTTAGCCGACCTTCATTGCAACATTGTTGAAGCTCATGCATGGAGCCATAATGCTAGGTCAGCATTATTTTTTTAATTTTATTTTATATATTACAAGGATGTTTGTTTGTTTTATTTAATTTTCTAAACTTTATTAAAAAATAGAGGTATTTTAGGAAAGTAAAATTCTTAAAAAGTCAAATGAGATGACCATTTTTTATGAATATTTTAGAAAACTAGTATTGAAAATGAAACAAAATTTAAGAAATTGATTAATTTTTTTCTTATATTTTAAACTAAGATAAATATATATTATATTATATTATATATATATATATATATATATATATATATATTGCAAAGCTAAGGTATTACGAGAGCACATCTTTAGTACCATAATTTGTGTCATTTCATGTGCCACTTATTTTCATTGATCCAAAAAATTGATTTTGAATTAAATATATGTTAACCTAATATTTTTAAGACCAATGAGAACAAGTGGCACATGGAGTGACACAAATTGTGGGACAGAATGTTAACTCGTACTCCTTTAGTTTCAATTTATTTACCGCTTTAGAAATTTCACACGGATTATTAAGAAAGTTGTTTGATACTTCAATTTTTAAGAGAAGAATAAAACAAATTTACTAAAATATCCTCACACTATATTAATTATCACATATTTCATCTATTTCAAAACATTTAAAAGCAAGGTTAATGTTAAAAAAAAAATTAATTATTGATGCACTCTCAAATTCTTAAAACGACGTATAATTTGAAACATATTAAAAATGCTAAAACAATGCACAAGAGTATATTGGAATGGAGGAAGTATATTACTAGGTACTTAATCCTTAATAAAGGTTCCCAATATATAAGATTATAACACAAAATAACTTTTAAAACAATGCTAGGTTAGCATGTGTTGCTTACATTTCAGACCAATCCACACACTCCCCCATTGATGATCCACGTCGCCTTGCCTCCATTGAAGACCACTTAACCACCGTGCTCCGCGCCACCACAAACCCCAAGGGTTGTGAAGTTGGTGACACAAACCACCCTGATGTTAAGACATCCGAGTTTCTTGGCGGAGAAGGAACCATGACAACCGTGGAAAGACGGTTGCACCAGCTCATGCTTTCGGTTCGAGATTTTGATGATGAGGCTCCCTCAATAGAGATGGGAAGGAAAAAAATGGTGACAATTGATAGTTGTGATGAAAAAGGGTATTCAATTGTGACCATAGATTGTAAGGATCGTCCGAGGCTTATGTTTGATACTGTATGTACCTTAACGGACATGCAGTACGTTATTTTTCATGCTTCCATCAGCTCTCATGCAGGTTATGCATTTCAGGTATGTGCTTAAACATTTTTCTCCCTTTAACTAGTTTTAATTCAATTTGTAGTTCAACACTCATAAAATACTTTTCTTTTTTTTTCTTTTTTTTTTTTCATTTCTGTCATTTTTCTCTCCATTAACTATCATTGATTCATTTCATTTTTGACGAAGAAAAGATCGAGGAACAATTAGAAATGAATTTTAACTATAAATATTTTTTGAACATATAAAGGTTAAATAAATAAAAACAAACTTTAATTTTATTTTTTTTTACGTAGGAAGCAATGATCTCTCCTTCTAAATAGTACTCTTGTGAATTTTCTTTGTCTTTTCTCAACCCTTTTATCCTCTTCATCAATGGTTATTTTTGAGGTTGTTGCATTTTCTTTTTCACAAACCCCATGTGCAAATTAATTAACACATAATTTATGTTAGATCTTGCTAAAAACGTTTAGATCGAGCACTTCTTAAGATTATTTTAATTAGAAAAACAATTATAAATGCATACACATTATTTAGTGTCTCAAAAATACTGAAAAGTATAATTTTCAATATTATTAAATTACATTTACCTTATTAAAAAAGATACTTGTTAACATTTGCAGTTTACATTAAACTTTTTTTTATGTGACATTAAAAATAAAGCATGCCATTTTTCATTCATTAATTATGATTTAATTAATTATTAACTGATTTATAGGAGTATTTTATACGACATCTAGACGGGTATGCTTTGAATACAGCAAGCGAGAAGGAACGAGTAAAAAAATGCATAGAGGCAGCCATAGAACGTCGTGTTTGTGAGGTAAAGCATTGACCTTAAACTTATTAGAATGCTATCACCACCAACATTTTAAATTGCAGTCGTGATTATGTTATATTTATCATGGTTGTGGATTATTGCTATAAAGTGCAACCGCGAAGAGGTTACCAAAATCAAAATTTTGTTTCTACAATTGTTATCACAAATCCAATCTTAAAACCTTTATGGTCACCACACCAATGTATTAAGTTTGAGTCTGCGACAACAACTGAAGATCAATGCTTTGGCTTTGTTAGTTTTCACGATCATAATTGCAGTCACATTGATCATATTTCATTTTCCTATAATTGCGGTAATCGCAACATAAGGGCAACCGTTACCCCTTGCTTTTTTTTTTTGGTCCATGACCGGAGTGTCCATCGCCGACCGCAGTGACTAATCTACTCGCTGCCTCGTAGGCACCTTTAATGGGTGGGACAGCTGACCTCGAGATTTAACGCTGCTGCATGAGGCAGGATTCGAACACCTGACCTTGCTTAAACGTGAATCAATCCCTACCACTGAACCACACGCTCGGGGTTCCGTAACCCCTTGCTTATAACCAAGGTTTTGAATTTGGGTCTTTGGTCATTACATAGGTGGATATGTTAAAGTTTAGGCACATACATTTCGAAATTGCATCCTGACCACAACTGTGAACACAACGGTTGCATTTGCCCGAAATTATTTGTAACATCAAGATTTAGATATTCTTGAAGATCGCAACCGCGACCACTATTTAAAACCTTGCTTGTACAACCACTAACTAATTTAATCCTTCTAGGTAAGACTTATTGACTAATAATAAATAACCATACATGCATTTGTGTTTGTTCAACTTGACATGCAGGGAGTTAGGCTAGAGTTGTGTGCAGACAACAGAGTTGGATTGCTCTCCGACATAACTCGAGTACTCCGAGAGAATGGTCTTGTTGTTGTGAGAGCTGATGTTGAAACGCATGGACAGAAATCTGTGAATGCTTTCTATGTTAAGGACATATCAGGGAACGAGGTTGACATAGAATACTTCAGTAAGTCTGTGAAGAGAGAAATGGGTCCAATTGTAACACTCCATGTCAAGAATGAGACTAGTAGGAGAAAGAATACAAGCTCATCACCTCAAAGTTCCCCTCGCTCATTTGGAAGCAAGCTAAAATATGGAATTGAACGTCTTTCTCATGGCTTCATGCCATAAAATTTAAGTGTAGTTGATGAGTTCAATTGTAAGTAGTTATATGAATAATATGTAGAAGTAGCTATAGTTCAATTTAATTAAGTAATAATATTGTTGTATGTTTGATAGTATAAGCTAGGTTGTACTCAGGGGTTCTCTGTAAATAAAAAGGTTTCTATATTTTATTGCCCGTGCATATAGTTCATCAAAGAAAAGTTGAAGATCTAGACATATGAATTATGAACTACTGGTAAATTATACATGCAAGTAGAGCTCTCCGATCCTTTCGGGCTTGCCCAGCCCATTATAGGGTAATCGGTTTTTTGGGTTGGGCTCGGCTGACTCAATTTTATATTGGTTCAGTCATTTCATTAGTGCAACTCAATTCACTAGTTTTTCGAGCTAGCTCATAAATTAATATTTTTTATATAAAAAAATAATTAATCATAATCAAATTAAAATTTTATATATTTTTTTTATTATGATGTCATTATTAATCATGGAAACTATGGGTGTTCACGGTCTGGTCCGGTTCAATTTTGAAACAAAAAGCCATCTGATTCAATCATAAAACATACATACGGTTCGGTTCGACCCAGTTATATTATCAAATTCAATACCATTCAATAAAAAAACATGTAATTTCAGTTCTTTCTGGTCCGATTTTAATTTAATTAAAAATTTTATATAATTTTATAAAAATTAATTATTTGGACACAAGCTATTAATATTTCGACACTTAAATAAATCAAGGATTTATATAAATCATGATTTATATATATTAAGTAAGAGCAGTGCTATTTTGTACGAACCATTTTATGCACGAAACTCACGATTTCATGAAAGAACCAATCAAATGGATGCTTTAGAAAACAAAACCCCAAAGTTGAAAAGTCAATGCAGCAACTATCCAATCAAAATGTTCGTAAAATATGTACGAAACAGTTTTTCGCACTATCAAGCATTACGCATTAAGGAATTTTTTAAACCTCAAATTAAGTCACTGTACAGTGGATATGTTTTTTTGAAAAAAATAAAAGTATTAGACTTTATATTTATGAAAAAAATAGGTTGCGTACTAACATAGTGTATTTTTTTTTACATTGTCAGCACAACATTTATCGTTTGTAGATTCATGATCATTGACTTTTAAGTAAAAGTAATGTAAATAAATGATTTATGGTATATTGATAGTATAAAAAACTTTACAGCATAAGTGTATGGAGTATTTATTAAACTCTTTATTTATTAGATTTATTATTTCCTATAAAACACATCTATTCATAGGTGTTTATGCTCAAACCTAAAAATTAGATCCAGCCGAGTTTAAAAAAAAAAAAACTCATAAATCAATTACCTCAGAATAAATTGACGTTTTGCATTTTAAAAGAAATGACACTACTAATATTCATCAGAATATTCTTCTTCTTAAAAATAAATGGCAGTCTCTATAATAAGTCACTACTCTCCGATCCATTAGCTTTCCTACCATGATGATATATAGTCTCGCATTTCACCGGTCACTGCCAACATTTTTTCAGTGTTTATTTTGCTATTTAGCATTTTGTTTAGAGTTGAATTGCCAATGCCCCAATAATCCATTAACTGAAACATTTTTTCCTATAAGAATATTTTTTATTTTTTGTTGCTCCACTCAATAATTCAATTACCAATAACGGGATATCAACATTTTCCCCCAAACCTCCTATAAAATAGCTTTCAAATCGTTCTAAACATGTATTCCCTCCGGTTCTATTTATAAGACTTTTTTGGGTTTTTCATTTCCACTAAGGAAAGTAGGTAAATTTGTTAGTGACATTGGAAATGTGAAAATTCGATATATTTTTCCAAAACTACCCCTATAATTATTATTGAGATTTTAAAAAATGTTGACTTTACAAAGGTGTTTGTAGAAAGAAATAATTAAATGCTATTAAAAATTGAAAGGAGTTTTATAAATATGAACAAAATAAAAAACGCAAAAGGATTTATAAATAGTACAAGAGGGAGTATATGAAAGTCACGTACGTTCCCAAATAATACTATTTTTACCAATAATTAATTTATAAGTAACACATCTTTTTTACGTGGGTAAAAATATCAGGGACACTTACGATTTTCCTCTCCCCCATATCATGGGTTCTAGTCCCAGATCTCCCATGTAACCAAAAACAAAAAAAAAAAAAAAATATACATGACCAAAATTTGTGACACCTATTTGAAAGTTGAAACATGAGCATGCAAAACATAGAATTGAAAAGGGAAATTTTAGTACAAGGATGGCAAGAAAAAAAGGTAAGTAAAGAAAAGGAAATGCAAAAATGGACATAATAGAATCAATAAAGACGTTGAGGGATCAAATTAATTGGATAACATTGACATGTTTGAGAAAATTAATTAATTAAAGGTCACTAAAACTTAGTTGTAACACTTCCCTCTATTTTTTTGTTCTCTTGTTCCAAGAGTCCATCTGTTCCCTCAAGTTTTTCCTTGCAAAATCTTCTAAATTCTAGAAGATTTTATGTGTTGAAGGGTATAGTTTGTTTATGTAATGGGTTGGAGATACAAGGCAGGATTGTTACTCATAGCTACAGAGGTTATTATTTGGGTCAGCTCTGCTGAAGTCACCCAGGTATGCTTTAACCAATTCTATGCTTCTAAAGTTTACCCTTTTTCTAGTTTCTTTTAGCCTTATATAGTTATATATTAGATTTTCTTTTGAGTCTGGGATGAATGCATTTGCTAAATGTGCATGTGCATGTGCATGTTTTTTATTTAACTTTATTTTTTTTATATGTGTGGTTGCTGCTTTAGTTGGCAACATTTCTTTTGTCTGGATTCTTTAGTATCGGATGTGTTTGTTTAAACACACTTTAATTAAGCGCTAATTCAATAATTTTTTAGAATTATTCGAACATAAATATTTTTATAAGCTTCGCTGATAAGGTGATTGAAATAAGCTAAAAAAAAGCTGATACTCCGTACAAACTTAAGCATATATTTGGGGCATCGGTTAAACAGTTTAATTAAGCACATAGTCAATAAGTCTTATTTTCATATGTTTCTTTGACTAACTTATTGAAATAAGTCAAAAAGAGCTTATAAGAAGGTTATAAATTATTTTCATATGTTGTTCTCATAAGCACAAATAAGTTGTTTATAAGCTCTTTCGAACGTCCCCATAGAAGAGCTTAGGAAAATAGTTTAGGGGCATTCTTATAAACTCTTTAGATTACTTCAATAAACTTATTGGAGAAGCTTATGAAAAAAGTTAAAAGATCTTATAGGAATCTCATAAGCTCTCATGTGATAAACACTTAATTAAGCTATTTATGCAAACTCAACCTATGTCCTAGAATATAAGACCTTCCCTTAACACACAACAATCAATTAGGATACTTTTGTGCTTGAATTGAGAGACTGATGCAGATTGATATTTTGGCTCAATTTGATTTTATTTTGAAGCTGCCCAAATCCTAAGAATCAATCTTTTTATTGATACAATATTTGAAACTTCACACATTATTCATAAAAATCTATAGTTGTGGTCAAAAGTTACATTGGCTAGAATGATTACCACATTCAATATAGCTAATATTTTGTTGAAACACCTTTTGAAGTTTGAAATTCAGCTCAAGGGGTATCTTTTTTAAAAGTTAATGCTTCTGAGTTATTCATTCTTGACAGGATATTTTTACAAATTACAAGCAGCCATTCGCAATAACGTATCTTGGAGCTTCTCTTCTCGTAGTTTACCTCCCAATAGCATTCATTAAGGACTGGTTCTATAGCTTACTTAAACACTGCAGCTCTCCTAAAAGTGGAAAAAACACAGAAAGAACAGATGATTTTTTTGTCCGGAGTAGCTCTCCGCTCAAAGGCAATGGTGTGCAGAAAAAGTTTGATGCAGAATCGGGCAATGTGATTCGTAAAGATAGTGATTTAGACCTTTCAACTCTTGCAGAAGTTAAACCATTGGTGACTAAACATAATGATACTAATATTCCAAAAGCAGAGAGACAACTTTCTATGAAGGAAGTTGCTACTTATGGATTTTACATTGCACCTATCTGGTTTATAACAGAGGTAAGCAACTTCAGATCGCTATCTCTATTTTGCGGTAAAAAAGGACCAAAGCATGCAGTACATGCATGATTGCATGCACAAGATTACTTGATATATAAATTTTGATTGAACCTAAAGTTGACTTCTTCTTGAGTTGGTTAAATGCCTCATTGTTTTGATCGTATTGGCATAATTTTATGTTTCCTTGCCTCTCATTCTTTCTTTTTTGCTGACAAATACGTTTGCCATGAATTAGTCTGCTCTTTTGAATCATTCATGCTTAACTTTGATCTTTAATATCTGCTCTTTGACAGCATATCGGAATTGTAGCAGTGATGTTTTATTAATTCTTTTTGGTTTCTTTCAGTATCTATCAAATGCTGCCCTCGCACGTACTAGTGTTGCCAGTACAACACTACTAACATCTACTTCAGGACTCTTCACTCTTTTCATTGGTGTGCTTATGGGCCAAGACTCTTTAAATGCAGCAAAAGTAGTTGCTGTCGTAGTCAGCATGGCTGGGGTTGCGATGACAACTTTGGGTAAAACTTGGGCTACAGATGATGAGTCGCAATTAAGCACTTCGTAAGCCTTTCTCTTTTGATGGTCAAATCACCCTCATTATATTTCGATTCTCAGTTTTAACTGATTAAATAGAGGTCAATCGTATTGGTGCATAATGCTGTAGCAGGTAGTTCTTTCTAATCCTAAACTCTCCAAAGCTGGTAACGAGTACGGAAGGTTCTATATAAAATTTTGGTTCCACAATAGAAATCGCTTATGTTTGTTATTTTACTCGTTTAACATAAGATGGAAATAAATACATCATATATATGAAGAGCGGTTATACCATTTTGATACGGAGAAAAATAAGTAGAGGAACACAAGAATCATGGTTTTAGAATAAAAGCACTTAAAATCCTAAATATATCATGTGACCGATTATTAGCAGAATACAAAGTGCTAAGGACCATTTATATTGGGCAAGCTGTATATTTCTGAGCCTCTCATACTAGTTCCATTTGGTTTGACGTGTGCATTAAGCCAGTCACACTCTCAGTCAACTAAAGCTAAGGAATTACTTGAGAAGGAAGAAACACCTGTAACTTAGATATAGTTTAGGTGCTTCTGTTATTTAACTAACTAAAGTTAGTTGACAGCTAGCCTAGAGTTAGTTAGCGGTTATTTGGTTAGACGATGCATATAATGTAACAGTTTTTACTTTCATCAATTGAGAAATCATTTTCTTCCATTCTCAGTTTGCGATTCTCTCATTTCCGTTGCTCTTCAAGTTTCTCTGGAAGTTGCATAAGCAGCTTCATTCTTCATTCTTCATTCAACAAGTCTTGAATTCAGTTTTTCTTCTACTCTAAGAAATCTTAGATGGACAATCAATAGGTCAGCTCTAACTTCTTCTAAATTTAACTTAATTATGGAGAATGGGGGCTGCAATTTTCAAACTACAAATCAACTGGTTGAAGATGCTCTAAGACCATGTAAAGGACCAACTCTTCTAAAAACCTAAGATGTTAGGTATAGTCTTCTTAGTCGCTTTACATCTCTAACATAGTTCATTCCTTTTAGGCCTGTGTCATGCTAATCTAGTTGTTGTTGGTGGTGTATTATCAACAGCTTGCTCTTTGTAATACTATCTTTTTTTTTTTTTGCACTAACGGTTGATATTTGTGTTCAGCAATGGAAAGCGCTCCCTTGCTGGAGATCTTTTTGGTCTTCTCTCGGCTATGACGTATGGTCTATTTACAGGTTAATTAGTGGTCTTAGCTGTTTTTTTTTTCCCATCTATATTTGTCAGATAATTTAGATGATTAATGAGCTCTTTTTTTACTGTTAATGTTGTAGTCCTTCTTAAAAAGTTTTGTGGTGAAGAAGGAGAAAGGGTTGATGTGCAAAAGCTATTTGGATATGTTGGATTGTTTACTCTAGTAGCACTCTGGTGGCTTAGTAAGTTTATATCTAGCTATGCTTCTATAGTTACTTGCCAATGTCAAATTACAGATTCTATGAGCACTCTCCTTTTAATAATGTGCTTATTTAACTTGGTTCTTGTATATCCTTTTCTAACACTTCTAAGATCAAAAACTTAGGTGCTATTCTTCTGATGCATGTGTCTTTGTTTTCCAATAAAGACATAACACATGTAACAGTGCATCAAAGAAAATATAAAATGTATAAGCTGTTACACATTGTATATTTTGATTGGAGAATAGTGCGACAAACATCGAAAAAACAACATTGCTTTACTAAACTTATAGCTAATTCATCTCTCTTATTTTTCTCTTAGTTTGGCCGTTGACAGCGTTAGGAATTGAACCTAAGTTTGCACTTCCTCACACTGCTAAAATGGATGAAGTGGTTCTTGCCAATGGAATTGTTGGAAGTTTTCTCTCAGACTACTTTTGGTAGGTGAGATAAATTTTAGTTTTAATTAAGTTTTTCTCCCTCGAAATTATGAGTTCTTAGTTTTAGTATCTGAACAAAACTTGGTCCTGAGTTCTTAAATTTTTAAAACATTTGGTTTTAGTTTCTGTCGTCACTCAAGTGATGACTTGTCAATCTCACTACTAATGATAGCGTTAACTCATCATTACTTAACTGACGACGGGGATGAAGACTGTCACACCCTCTTTTGTATATTATGAAAATTTGTTTCTCTATTGTCTATTGAATAAAGTATATGGACTTGCGTAAGTATAAAAGTAATAAAAAATTTTATTATGAAACAATTGGTGAAAATAATCCTTTCTTTCATAAGTTGGGTTTTCATTACGACTATTAAAAACTTCCCAACTCAGTACTAAAATCACAATTATCAGAGTAAGCGGAAAATAGGGACCTTGACTTGATAATTCACGTTTCATGCCATTTATATAAAGAGATATATATATATATATATATATATATATATATATAAACATAATCATACATATCATAATGTAGTAGTACCAACATACATCAAAGTCAAGTCGAGGTAGCAAGAGTTTATAAAATACAAGTCCATAATATAAAGCCAAAAGAAAAGACCACCTCACTGAGATCTCTCAAAAATATGTACAATATATATATATATATATAGAGCAAAACATGAAAATCCCAACAGTGGTCCAGTGATCCTCCTCCATAGCATCATCTCCAGAGTCTCCAGCAGCTGCTCCACCTGTCCCACATCCTAATCATCTATACTATGCATCACCTGGTGGATCCCCAACTTCCCACTGGCTCCCAGTGGAGTGCTCGACTGGCTCGTCCTCACTCTCAGCCTCTTCAGGATCCTCCTCTACCTCGTCCGACTGAGTGGGTGCCCTACCACTGGGCACTGGGTCGGCTGAAGGAGTCCCGTGAACCGGACTCATCGGACTAGGTATAGGAGTCTCCTCACGGATCACTCGAGAAGCAGAGGGGTGAGATCTAGTAGCAGCTCTAAAACGAAAGGAATGGAAGCGACGAGCTGATCGAGTCGGGGGTGGTCCATGATAGGTATAAAAAGGGGGTACATGCAAAGTATAGATAATAGGAATGTGAAACCTACGAGGACGGACATGAGCCAAAGGGTTAGGGTGATATAGAGTCACCTCTACCTCACCCTCAAACGTGGCTCTGTGGTCCTCGTAGTACCACACTCCACTAGGGAGTGGGCGCAACTCGATGCAAGCTAGATAGCGTGCCATCACCTATAATGGGCATAAAGGGGTAAGCAATATAATCCACATAATCGAATAAGAATAAATAAAGCAAGTAACAATCGCAAGTTCCAAGTATCCAGATGTATATGCAAATGAACAAACATGATTCAATTATGTGAGTCCCATTATTTATGTGTCATGATGTATGCCTCCCATTTCCATTGTCCATTGAACGTTCAATCCAGTAATTCGCATACATGACCAACATGTATTGTGAAACTGCTCGGATAGTGTGCACACAACGTCAACAAGACGTAACAGCATTCCCTAATGCTGCCCACATTACCAAAATGTGTCATCGAGCCAGTTATCACCGAATTAGTTCCATCTCCTTTCTCCATGCATGTATGCACACAAAATTTATCCATTAAGATTAACCAATAATCTTATCATGTGCATCCAACATTATTCCATCAATGAGTTATAATGTTGTTAATAATTTCCCCGTTCTTTTATTGGAACATGATTCCTTCCCATAAGCATAGTTGATCTTAATTGACATTACTTTAGGTATGTTAAAAGAAAATTACTTTTCTGCCCTTGGTCCAAAGTACTCGAGTAAACTTTCCAAGACTCGAGTGTTTCACAGATTCATCAAAATACTCGAGTGTACTTCATGAGACTCGAGTGTTATTTATTTTCCAGAAATATATATTTTTAAATTCATCAAAATACTTGAGTGTTCTTCATGAGTACTCGAGTGTTCTTGAGTTTCCAGAAATTCAATTTTTTCAAAATCATCGAAATACTCGAGTAGCATCCCAAATACTCGAGTATTTGCAGACAGACAACACTGCAAATTGAGTTTTAACATACCATTTCCAACTATAGTCAATTCCAACCCAAACCAATGATCAACAGAGCTTATATTACATATTTTAAACATGTTCCAATATAGAATTAACAACATTTAACATTGAATCACAAAATTTCATCAATCATGCATAAAATCCATTTTTCCACAACTCAACATACCAAATTCAATTCTAGGCACATTTAGCTCAATTACAGCTTTGGTACAGCTTGCATGTAACCTAACAAACTTATCCAAACCAATGTTTGAATCCAGAAAAGCCTCCAAGCCTCAAACCTAATTCCAACTATGCCCATAGAGTCTTTTGTTGACTCTCAACCTAAATTCACATGATTTAAACTTATTCTAGTGAATTAAAAGCTTCACCCTTACCTCTAAGTCGTGAATCAACAGGGAATTTGCAGAGAAATTGGCTGGAACACTCTAACCCCCAAAACCCTTTGCATGCAACCACAGTTGAACAGGGCACCAAGACCAGAGAATTTGACATGCAAAAACGTTTTAGAAATTGGGGAAAATGGTTAAGATTGGTTATCTGCAACATAAACTAGAGGTATGAACGAATTTGAGGTTCATAGGGTTCGTGAGCTTACCAAAATTCAAGCTTGAAGTCAGCTCCAGACCTCAGCTTTAGAGTTTTGACAGCAAAACCTCCAATCTTTCAAGCTCCAATTCTTCCTCTACACGAACTCTCAGCTCTCACTCTATATATCTTTGTAAAGCTCGAGATGTGAACTTTACAATGGTGTATTACTCTCAATTCAAATCTCAACAACGCTCGAGAAATCAAGACCCGAAATTAGGAACCCTAAGTTGATGTTTTCAGAGAAATTCGACCAAAATCCTCCATTTCCTTCAACCATGAGCTTATATAGACACTTCTAATGATCATGCAGCTCGCCACGATACTCCATAACGTGTTCTGGGTGTGTTTTCGTGTCAACGAAAGGGAATCGTCGCGTGTTGACTCATCAAACGCACTAACGAGTTCTCCACTAACTCGATTACTCGAGTGTTTCCAGGAATACTCGAGTATTTTTTCCAATTTTTCAAAAATATTTATTTTAATGTCCTTCCCTCCAAGACCTTCCTAATATTGCTTCTAGGTCCTATTTTAGGGACTAATATGCAAAAACATTATTTTTACTTATTATATTTTTATCAAAATATTTTTCTATCTTGAACAGTCACCAATACTAACACATAATTAATCCAAATTAATTATGAAATAAATAATTATGATTAAAGAAAATAATTATGAAATAAACTCAAAATCAAAATTTTCATTACACCAGGGGATGAAAATTTGGGGTGTTACACTACTCCCCCACTTAACAGGAATTTCGTCCCCGAAATTCAACTTACAAAAATAACTCAGGATACTCCTTACGCATTCGATCCTCTAATTCCCAAGTCGTTTCATACACATTTCCACTTTGCCATATGACTTTGACTAACGAAATTTCCTTTCCTCTAAGTTGTTTGGTTCTCCTATCTTCAACCTTAACTGGGTCAGCCTTAAAGGTTAGGTTTTCTCGTATGGTTAAGTCATCTGGACGGATCTGAAGGATTGCGGTTGGATCATGCACGAACTTTTTCAATTGAGATACATGAAAAACATTGTGCAGGTTGGCTAAAGATGGTGGGAGAGCTATTTGGTAAGCTACCGGTCCTACTCGCTTAAGGATTTGGTAGGGACCTATAAACTTAGGCGAAAGCTTTTGAGGTCTGAACGCTCTACTCACACCCTACAGCGGTACAATCCTGAGAAATACATGGTCGCCTTCTGCAAATTCTAAAGGTCTTCTTCTTTGATCAGCATAACTTTTCTGACGACTATCAGCAGCCTTGATCCTTTCTTGAATCATTCTGATCTTTTCGGTTGTCTGTTGCACCACATCTGGACCAAGATGTAAATTCTCCCCCACTTGAAACCAACATAGCGGGGTTTGGCATTTTCTCCCATACAATGCCTCGAACGGTGCCATACCGATACTTGCATGATATCCATTGTTGTATGTGAATTCTGCGAGTGGTAAAATCTGATCCCAACTTCATCGTTCTTCCAACACACACGCTCGCAAAATATCTTCCAAAGTTTGAATGGTCCTTTCGGTTTGCCCATCTGTCTGAGGGTGATATGCTGAACTCATCTTAAGCCTCGTCCCCAGAGCTTGATGCAGGCTTGACCAGAATCTAGACATGAACCTCGGATCACGATCCGAAATAATACTGGATGGCACTCCATGCAATCGTACCACTTCCCGAATATAAAGTTGGGTAAGTTTTTCCATAGAATAGGGCATATTCACCGGAATGAAATGCGCCGACTTAGTAAGACGATCCACAATTACCCAGATTGCATCATGGTTTGCAGCTGCCTTTGGCAGTCCAGTCACAAAATCCATGGAAATACTATCACATTTCCATAGTGGAATATCCAGGGGTTGCAACATTCCTCCAGGTTTCTGATGTTCCACCTTAACTTTTTGGCAAACGAAACATGACGCTACATAATCCGCAACGTCCTTCTTAAGGCCCGACCACCAAAACATGCTTTTCAAATCCCGGTACATCTTTGTCGATCCAGGGTGCATGCTCATCTGACTTTTATGTGCCTCATCCAAAATCAGCCTCCTAATCTCTGAGTTCTTCGGTATGCAAATTCTTGTTTTAAAACGAAGAATTCCATCCGACCCTTTCGAGAAATCCGACTCTTTTCCTTCTTTCATCAGCTCCCTCTTTTCCAATAGTTCCTGATCTTCATGTTGAAATTCTCGAATTCGAGCCAAGAATTCGCTAGAAATTTGCAACATGCCCATCTTAATGTGACTTGGTTCCACTTGCATCACCAGACTTAGATCCCGAAACTCTTCAATCAAAGCCGCTTCTTTAATCATCATGGAGCTTGCATAAATCGCTTTACGACTCAAAGCGTCTGCTACAACATTGGCCTTACCAGGATGGTAATGAAGCTTAAAGTCGTAGTCTTTTAAAAATTCCATCCACCGACGCTGCCTCATATTTAACTCCTTCTGATCAAATAAATACTTCAAACTCTTATGGTCACTAAACACCCGAAATGTAGTGCCATAGAGATAATGCCTCCATATCTTCAGTGCAAAGACTATTGCAGCAAGTTCCAAATCATGGGTGGGGTAATTTATCTCGTGAATTTTCAGTTGACGAGATGCATACGCCACAACCTTTCCTTCTTGCATTAAAACACTCCCAAGCCCTTGTCCTGATGCATCACAGTACACTTCATACTCCTTGTGAGGGTCAGGTAAGATTAACACTGGTGAAGATGTTAATCTTTCCTTAAGCATCAGAAAACTCCTTTCACACTTCTCGTCCCATATGAATGGTTGATCCTTCCGAGTCAGCTTGGTGAGGGGTAATGCAATCTTCGAAAATCCCTCAATAAATCTTCTATAATACCCAGCCAGCCCTAAGAAGCTTCAGACTTCCGTGACTGTCTTTGGTTGAACCCACTGCAAAACCGATTCAACTTTAGCTGGGTCAACAGCTATGCCACCCTCCGAGATCACATGCCCCAAGAACTGAACTTCCTTTAACCAAAACTCACACTTAGAGATTTTGGAGTAGAGCTGCTTCTCCTTCAGAGTCTTTAGTACTATTCAGAGGTGTTCGGCATGTTCTTCCGGATTCTTAGAATATATCAAGATGTCATTAATGAAAACTACCACAAATGAATCCAGATATGGTCTAAAAATCCGATTCATATAGTCCATGAAAATGGCTGGTGCATTTTTTAATCCGAACGGCATTACAACATACTCGTAATGTCCGTATCGAGATCGAAATGCAGTCTTAGGGATATCTTCCTCCTTGATCCTGATCTGATGATACCCAGATCTCAGATCAATCTTAGAAAACACTGAAGCTCCTCTTACTTGATCCATGAGATCATCAATCCTTGGCAAAGGATACTTGTTCTTTATGGTCACCTTATTCAACTGTCTATAATCCACACACATTCTAAGGCTTCCATCCTTTTTCTTGACAAACAACATCGGAGCGCCCCATGGGGATACACTTGGTCTGATAAGTTGTTTCTGCAGCAACTCCTCTATCTGTTTCTTCAATTCAACCATCTCGGGTGGTGCCATTCTATAAGGAGCAATAGAGATGGGACCAGTTCCTGGAATTAACTCAATTCCAAATTCAATCTCCCTCTTGGGTGGTAATCCCGGCATTTCCTTAGGGAATACCTCAGGAAATTCTCGAACAATCGGAATCTCCTCCACAGACTTTTCTCCTTCCTCCGGTTCAATAGTAGAGACTAAGCAGAGATATTTCTCTGAGATTGAATCCTTGAATAAAATTGTCTTCTTATCACAATCAATAACCACATGATTTTTAGTCATCCAGTCCATGCCCAAAATTACATCCAATTGGGACAAAAGTAAGCAGATCAAATCTAACTGGGAGACTCGGTCTACTATCCTAATTTTACAATTAAGACACACCTTTGAAGCGATCATGGGTGTATTAGTAGGGGTCTCGACCCTAAGACAATAGGGTGATTCGAACACAGGCAATTTCAAACGATTCACACATTCAAATGAAATAAATGAATGAGTGGCTCGTGAATCGAATAAAATTCTACAAGGTTGGTCATTGAGCAAATAAGTACCTTGCACGAGTCCCAGAGTCTGATTCGCTTCAGCACCACTAAGGGTGAAAACTCGACCTTGGGTTACTGGCTTGTCCATAGGTCCTCTTGGAGTGTTCTTGGGTGGTTCCTTGCAATCGCGAGAAAAATGACCAGGTTTCCCGCAGTTAAAACACCCACTGTGGGACCAACAGAATTTTCCAAAGTGATGACGCCTGCACTTCTCACAATAAGGAGCATTATTGTAAGAGGTGTTTCGATCATCCGACATCTTGCCCTTTCCCCTATTCTTATGAGAATAAGGACCTTTGTGACGGTGGTCATGCCCCTTCCGCCTCTGTGGTCCATATCCTTGATGTTCTTTCTTTCCTTCCACCATTTGTATTGTCTTCGCCTTTTTATCATCCTCATACATCCTACACATATCAACCAGCGTAGGAAAGCTTTGAATCTTTTGATAACTGAACACCGACTTTAATTCAGGTCTCAGTCCTCCCTCAAACTTAATACACTTGCTCCTTTCATCCGGATTCATCTGATAGTAAGGAGAGTATTTCATCAATTCTTCAAATTTTGCAGCATATTCGCCTACACTCATGCTGCCTTGTTTGAGTTGCAGAAACTCCACTTCTTTCTTCCTCCTTAAATCATCAGGAAAATACTTCTTGAGAAATTCTTCCATGAATACTTCCCAAGTTACCTCTCTTCCTTCATGAGCAAGTAACTGAGCAGTATGATTCCACCAATGTTCCGCTTCGCCATCCAGCATGAAAACAGCATAAACTATCCTCTGAGTGTCGGAGCATTCCAAAGTTCTAAAGATCTTGTCAATCTCCAAGATCCATTTATTAGCTTCTTCCGGTTTAAACCCACCAGCGAACTTCGAGGGATTGCAGCTCCTGAAATCCGACAAAGTTTTGGCTTCCACAGCTGCCGCACCCACTGGAGGTGGATTAACGGGCTGAGATGGATGTTGCTGATGCTGATTCTGCTGCAGATTCTCTAATACTGCGGTGATCCTTTCCAGCAGATTGTTCGTATGGTTTCTATATCGCGATGTCATAGTGAGCCTGCACTATGGATCTAGGTCGTTAAAGATCTATCTAAACATTGAACTCTATCTAGTTCTTATTCTAAACAATCACTAATAGAACTAAGGCTATATGAAATGAATCAAATAGCTAAGAAACTTTACCCAGCTGTAGCATCTTCTGGCAGACTATGCTTGAGAGGATCAAGAGTCAGGACCATTGTGCTCTGATACCATAAAAGTGTCACACCCTCTTTTGTATATTATGAAAATTTGTTTCTCTATTGTCTATTGAATAGAGTATATGGACTTGCGTAAGTATAGAAGTAATAAAAAAATTTATTATAAAACAATTGGTGAAAATAATCCTTTCTTTCATAAGTTGGGTTTTCATTACGACTATTAAAAACTTCCCAATTCAGTACTAAAATCACAATTATCAGAGTAAGCGGAAAATAGGGACCTTGACTTGATAATTCACGTTTCATGCCATTTATATAAAGATATATATATATATATATAAACATAACCATACATATCATAATGTAGTAGTACCAACATACATCAAAGTTAAGTCGAGGTAGCAAGAGTTTATAAAATACAAGTCCATAATATAAAGCCAAAAGAAAAGACCACCTCACTGAGATCTCTCAAAAATATGTACAATATATATATATATATATATATATATATATATATATATATATATAGAGCAAAACATGAAAATCCCAGCAGTGGTCCAGTGATCCTCCTCCATAGCATCATCTCCAGAGTCTCCAGCAGTTGCTCCACCTGTCCCACATCCTAATCATCTATATATGCATCACCTGGTGGATCCCCAACTTCCCACTAGCTCCCAGTGGAGTGCTCGACTGGCTCGCCCTCACTCTCAGCCTCCTCAGGATCCTCCTCTACCTCGTCCGACTGAGTGGGTGCCCTACCACTGGGCACTGGGTCGGCTGAAGGAGTCCCGTGAACCGGACTCGTCGGACTAGGTATAGGAGTCTCCTCACGGATCACTCGAGAAGCAGAGGGGTGAGATCTAGTAGCAGCTCTAAAACGAAAGGAATGGAAGCGACGAGCTGGTCGAGTCGGGGGTGGTCCATGATAGGTATAAAAAGGGGGTACATGCAAAGTATAGATAATAGGGATGCGAAACCTATGAGGACGGACACGAGCCAAAGGGTTAGGGTGATATAGAGTCACCTCTACCTCACCCTCAAACGTGGCTCTGTGGTCCTCGTAGTACCACACTCCACTAGGGAGTGGGCGCAACTCGATGCAAGCTAGATAGCGTGCCATCACCTATAATGGGCATAAAGGGGTAAGCAATATAATCCACATAATCGAATAAGAATAAATAAAGCAAGTAACAATCGCAAGTTCCAAGTATCCAGATGTATATGCAAATGAACAAACATGATTCAATTATGCGAGTCCCATTATTTATGTGTCATGATGCATGTCTCCCATTTCCATTGTCCATTGAACGTTCAATCCAGTAATTCGCATACATGACCAACATGTATTGTGAAACTGCTCGGATAGTGTGCACACAACGTCTCCAAGACGTAACAACATTCCCTAGTGCTGCCCACATTACCAAAATGTGTCATCGAGCCAGTTATCACCGAATTAGTTCCATCTCCTTTCTCCATGCATGTATGCACACAAAATTTATCCATTAAGATTAACCAATAATCTTATCATGTGCATCCAACATTATTCCATCAGTGAGTTATAATGTTGTTAATAATTTCCCTGTTCTTTTATTGGAACATGATTCCTTCCCATAAGCATAATTGATCTTAATTGACATTACTTTAGGTATGTTAAAAGAAAATTACTTTTCTGTCCTTGGTCCAAAGTACTCGAGTAAACTTTCCAAGACTCGAGTGTTTCACAGATTCATCAAAATACTCGAGTGTACTTCATGAGACTCGAGTGTTATTTATTTTCCAGAAATATATATTTTTAAATTCATCAAAATACCCGAGTGTTCTTCATGAGTACTCGAGTGTTCTTGAGTTTCCAGAAATTCAATTTTTTCAAAATCATCGAAATACTCGAGTAACATCCCAAATACTCGAGTATTTGCAGACAGACAACACTGCAAATTGAGTTTTAACATACCATTTCCAACTATAGTCAATTCCAACCCAAACCAATGATCAACAGAGCTTATATTACATATTTTAAACATGTTCCAATATAGAATTAACAACATTTAACACTGAATCACAGAATTTCATCAATTATGCATAAAATCCATTTTTCCACAACTCAACATACCAAATTCAATTCTAGGCACATTTAGCTCAATTACAGCTTTGGTACAGCTTGCATGTAACCTAACAAACTTATCCAAACCAATGTTTGAATCCAGAAAGGCCTCCAAGCCTCAAACCTAATTCCAACTATACCCATAGAGTCTTTTGTTGACTCTCAACCTAAATTCACATGATTTAAACTTATTCTAGTGAATTAAAAGCTTCACCCTTACCTCTAAGTCGTGAATCAACAGGGAATTTGCAGAGAAATTGGCTGGAACACTCTAACCCCCAAAACCCTTTGCATGCAGCCACAGTTGAACAGGGCACCAAGACCAGAGAATTTGACATGCAAAAACGTTTTAGAAATTGGGGAAAATGGTTAAGATTGGTTCTCTGCAACATAAACTAGAGGTATGAACGAATTTGAGGTTCATAGGGTTTGTGATCTTACCAAAATTCAAGCTTGAAGTCAGCTCCAGACCTCAGCTTTAGAGTTTTGACAGCAAAACCTCCAATCTTTCGAGCTCCAATTCTTCCTCTACACGAACTCTCAGCTCTCACTCTATATATCTTTGTAAAGCTCGAGATGTGAACTTTACAATGGTGTATTACTCTCAATTCAAATCTCAACAACGCTCGAGAAATCAAGACCCGAAATTAGGAACCCTAAGTTGATGTTTTCAGAGAAATTCGACCAAAATCCTCCATTTCCTTCAACCATGAGCTTATATAGACACTTCTAATGATCATGCAGCTCACCACGATACTCCATAACGTGTTCTGGGTGTGTTTTCGTGTCAACGAAAGGGAATCGTCGCGTGTTGACTCATCAAACGCACTAACGAGTTCTCCACTGACTCGATAACTCGAGTGTTTCCAGGAATACTCGAGTATTTTTGCCAATTTTTCAAAAATATTTATTTTAATGTCCTTCCCTCCAAGACCTTCCTAATATTGCTTCTAGGTCCTATTTTAGGGACTAATATGCAAAAACACTATTTTTACCTATTATATTTTTATCAAAATATTTTTCTATCTTGAACAGTCACCAATACTAACACATAATTAATCCAAATTAATTATGAAATAAATAATTATGATTAAAGAAAATAATTATGAAATAAACTTTCAAAATCAAAATTTTCATTACATCAGGGGATGAAAATTTGGGGTGTTACAAAGACTAAAAGTTTAAAAATATTAAGGTGTCGAAAACTCGGACCAAAATCTTTTCTAGTAAAAACCAAAACCACAAAAAAAAAATGTTTGATTTTTCAGGGACTAAAAAATTAAATATGCTTAAATTTTATTAATTTATAATGGCACAGAATTAATCAAACTCTTATGTTAGAGTTTATTTTACCTACCCAGGGCTCTCTGTGTTGTATGGACAACTCCTCTTGTGGCCAGTTTGGGCATGTCACTCACCATTCCTCTTGCTATGTTGGCTGACATGGTGATCCATGGTCGGCACTATTCAGCATTATACATTCTTGGCTCCATTCAGGTATTGTTATGCGTACCCTATGACTAAAGATATCTTCAACTGAATAATGTTTTCCCTGTTGGAAGAAGTCTGGAACCAGTGTGAAGATCATTCTTTAATTTCCCTCCGCCCCAAACAACTGTTTTTATTTTAAAAAATATCATATATTCTTGTCTTGTGTTATGATGTTGGTTCAATCTCTGTTAAGATAATTGTGTTCATGCAAGTTTGTGTGTGCATATTTGTCATTATTTCTTCCTTTGAAACTATGCATACTAATTTATATGTCATCCAATAATGAATTACAGCAGGACATAGTTTTCACTTTTCACTTTTCATAGCCTAGGAAAGTTTGTATAGACCACAATGCACTTGTAATTGAATTGGAAATCATGATTGCCAAAGCATTCAACACTTTTGTTCACATGTTAATTGGATAATTGTTTTTGCATTGAGCTGCAGGTATTTGTAGGCTTTGTGATAGCTAATCTTTCAGACTGGCTGGCGAATAAATTGGGATTATAGGAGTAGCACATACTTGTTCTTTTTTTCCTTAATCCTGGTTTTTTTTGTATTCATATCCAGATAAGCTGTTAGCTATGGATGTAATGAATAAATAATAATTCTAACTATTACTTCCCTTAATATAAGATTTCATTGTGAAATTTGTTTTGGGCCTTTATGTAAGTCTTTGTTTCAATTTTCACTAATATTTATTTATTTGTTTTTACAAACACTTTTATTTATTCTAACATTTTAAAGTTACAATAATAATAATTATTTTGAAAAATATAGTATCAAATATTGACATTTTCCATATCATTAATAACATTAACTACTCTTTTTGTCTCATTACCTTGGTAAAAGTCAAACAGTCAATAAAAATAAGAGAGTATCTGTTTCATATAATGAATGATTCACTCATTAATTACAAATTGATATTGCACAAATTTTCATATCATTACAATTAATACATATTGCAATATTGCTTCCAAAAAAATCTTTAAAATATGTTTTCCTTACTTACTTACTTATCAATCATCGATACAATATACAATTTTTAAGATTTTTCATTTATTTTTTTACTTTAATGTGAGATAATTTTTTTTTGCATTTTTTTTACCAAAATAATGATACGGGGGAGTAACTTTCTTGATAGATGTGATGTGAAATTTCTCTAATAAATCATTATATTAAAGGATGGACGGAGTACATATCAATCCATTTTTCTTAGTAAATTTAAATGCTCTATTATATAACTTCTCGATTATCATATTCAACATCCGGTACACCAACAAGACATGAGCTGAACCAATGGAGCATTCAATATAGTTTGATAAGTGATAACTACATAATTAAGATAAGAATAAGAATACTTCTGTCTTAGGGTTTTTATTTTGCCACCCCTATTGTTTATATTATACCCATTATGCCTTTTAAAAAAAAAACATGTTTTAACACGGGTTGCAGGAGGGACTTACGACCTACAGGACAACCAATTCATAAATTGTAATTTTGAATTGGTCGTAGGTCGAAACATCCCCTTACAACCCGTGTTAAAATTTAGTTTTTTAAAGGGTCGTAAGGGGGTGATACGACTTATAAATCTTAAGTCCTCCCTACTACCCGTGTTAAATCCTAAATTTATCTGTTCAAAAAAAAAATCCTAAATTTATTTTTTTTAATATGAAACCCCCTAAACCCTTTACATGTGAAACTTTGTTTTTGTACCAGCTCTTATTCTCCATCATACTAATATTATTGCTTTTAAAAGACGAGGTAATCTCCAAAAGTCTTGCATAAAGTATCCAAAAACATGTTTTTATTTGTATTTTTAATTTAGATGAATTTATGGACGGTCGTAGCCCAGTGTTACGACCTTCAATTTTGTCCTGGTCGTAACACTGGGTTACGACCTATGTTTTTTTCGTGGTCGTAACCTACGACCTCTTTTTTTTTTTTTAAAAAAAATCCTAATATTACTTTTTTTATTCTAAATTTCTAAGATGACTTTTTTTTTAAATCCTAATATTACTTTTTTTATTCAAAATTTCTAATATAACTTTTTTTTATTCTAAATTTCTAATATTACTTTTTTTTATTCTAAATTTCTAATATAACTTTTTTTTTAATTTTAAATTCCTACTATAACTTTGTTTTTTTTCATCCTTTTTTTTTAAATTCCTAATGTAACATTGTTTTTTTTCGTTTTTTTATTTTTAATTCCTATTGTAACATTGTTTTTTTCATATTTTTTTTAATTTTAAATCCTAATATAACTTTGTTTTTTCATTGAACAATGTTATTGCAAATTATAGTGATGACTTTTCACATAATAAGATCTTCGCAAGTAGGGACGAATTGATCCGTTGGGTTCAATCTGTTGGAAAAGAACAAAAACATGTGATCGTTATATATTGGTCAGACACAGGCGGAGGGATGTATAAGAGAAGACCTAGGGTTTTATTGGCTTGTGAAAGAAGTGGAAAATATAGGAAAAGAACCAAATTAAAGGTGAGGTGATGTCTGTATCGAGTAGTCGCAAGTCTGATCGATTAATGTCCAGGATCTTGGTAATGGAAAAGGTTGGATGCTTTTGATCAAATGTGGCATCCACAATCACAAACCTTGTGAAAGCTTGGAGGGTCATTATGGTAGGTCAATCAAAGAGGAAAGTGAGTTAATCGAGAACTTGACAAAGACAGGTAAACCAAAAGAAATTCTCATTAGTTTGAAAGAACGGAACAAGAACAATACTACTACCTTGAGACAAGTGTACGATCAGCATCAACAATATAGAAAAAGTATCAAACATCCCAGGACACAGATGCAGCATTTATTACACAGATTGACTTCTTCTGGATATGTGACACATTATGTAAAAGACTAAGAAAGTGATGTGTTGAAGGCCATTTTTTAGGCACATCCAAGTGGAATATCATTATTTCATTCATTCAGTATTGTTTTTGTTATGGATAGTACCTACAAAACCAATAGATACAGGTATCCACTTCTTGAGATCGTAGGTCAAACATCCACAGAGAAGACGTTCCATGTTGTTTTTTGTTATATGGAGGCTGAAAAGGCTTCCTGCTTCACATGGGCTCTAGAGCGGCTTCGCAACTTGATTGAAAGTGATGATGTCATGCCTCAGATCATAGTGACTGATAAAGAAGAAGATCTTATTTTGACAGTCACGAAGGTGTTTCCAACCTCTACTCACTTGCTATGTAAGTTTCACATCTCAAAGAACATGTTGTCTAGAGTGAGGAACATGGTGCGTGACTCAAAAGATGTGACACCGATAATGGACGTTTGGAAAGAAGTCGTAGAATCTTGAGACTTGCAAGAGTATGAAGATTATTTGAAAAAATTTAAGGATTTGTGCGGATTAATAATTTTTGAATACGTGCAACGTGTTTATCTGTAATGCAACAAGGAGAAATTTGTGGGTGTTTGGGTAAACCTAATTGATGCATCTTGGTAACACCACAACTAATAGGTGAGTTTTAAAACCCAGAGATGTTTTTTAGTTATGTGTATTTTAGTTATGTGTTTTACCAATTGAATTATAAAATGTTGGAAACCCAGGCAAGCGGCCTAACAATCTACTAGAGGGGGGTGAATAGTAGTTTGAGGCAATAATACCGATTTTTCGTGATGTGATTGAGTTTGGTCGGATAATGCTTGCTTTTTAATGAAAATGCTGACTTTGGGCCGAGCAGGGTCTGATAATCGGTTATCTAGACCGACCTCCGATTATCCGAGCTGCACACTCAAAGATCAGGTTTGCAGTGGAAATATGCAAGCTCTATCCGAGCACAATATAAGTTAAATAAAGCCGATTAAATGCTCAGTTATAAATATGCTCGGCTAAAAACAAAAACTGAAAGCGGTAAAGAAATAGAGACAACATATTTTATACTGGTTCACTCTCACCACTGAGAGCTACGTCTAGTCCCCCTTAAAACCTTTAAGGATCTTTTTAATAAAATCAAATTGATAGAAATTACAAGGGATCAATTAACCCATCAAGAGTGTACCAAACTCTTGGCTTCTACCTAATTTGATACAGCCGCCGAAGAACCTCTTCGGACTTTACACCACCTTGAGACCTTCAAGGACTTTTGCCAAAGAACCTCCTTGGACTTCTGGCCGAAGAACCTCTTCGCCGCTGCTCAAGAACCTCTCGAGACTTCAATCACCCAAGAACCTCTTGGATGAGCTTGGAAACCTTCCAAGACTTTCAGCCGCTTGAGAACACCTCAAGACGTGGAGAACAGTAGAGATGAAGAATGATGATGGTGGCTCCAAACCGAAAACTCAAGTGTATGCGAGTCTGAAAGTTTAAGGAACAAATGAGTATCGGCTGAGAAAGGATTTTTCTGAGAATCGATTAGAGCTTGGTTTTCACAGATGTGACAGTTTCTCTCTCTAGCTCTCTATCGTTCTCTACGTGTTTTTCTTTTCTTCTCTAAATTTTCTTCACTGTATGAGTTTTGTTCTTCTCCTTTCTCTGCTTTTTCTGAGAAGAAAACACAGCCTTTTTATAGAGTGTTGCAGCGCAGAGGAGGTACAGAAAGAGGAAAAATATCTTGGACACGTCTTGTCCTTTCAACGGATAATCCAGATATTATCCATTTTCTTGCAACGTTATAATCCACGTATTGTCCTTTCAGAAGCTTCTAATTTGTAGCAACGTATAGTGACAACTATTGTCCTTTCCAAATTCAATCCCTTTTTCAAATTTGAAATTCAAGTTTAATGGTGTCGAAGACAACTGAATGTTGACGACGATGAACAGTATCTGAGCTTGTCATTGGTTCGAGCTAGGGAACTTGATTTCTTAAGCAGCAGAGAGCTAAGACATAACTGAGCTTGAACCGAGCTAAAAGACAGAGCTTGATGATGCTTGCACTGAAATTGACCAAGTGTGAACCGAGCTTGACCTTTGACTTCCGAGCTGTGGCCGAGCTTTGCATGTTATCTTGAGTTCAACTTTGTTAATCGAGCTTAGGCCGATCTTCTCATTTAAGCTTGTACTGAATATTTGAGATCTGAGCTCTAGACGAGCTTTATACTCGATCTTGAGTTGACCCTTGAAATTCTAGCTTTGTTCGAGCAATGCAAACTAGCTTGAATGTGAACTTTACATCCGAGTAAAGGCTGAGCTGAACTGATGCCGAAACTTGAGGAATGTCGAGCATGAAGACTTCATTGATCATGACGAAAGTTTTAGCTTGACATCTTCACTGAGCTTCGGGACTGAGTGAGAAATCTTCTTGATGAACAGTGTCTCCGAGTTTGGGTAACTTGAGTCGAGCTTGATGACTTTGCACTTGGCATCTGTTCGAGCTTTGAGCCGAGCTCGATGATTGTTCACATTTTGCAACCCTTAGCCGAGCTTGATGATAGTCCGAGCTTCTTCTCGGCTACTAAAGCTTGACTAATTTAACTTGGAAGCTGAGCTTGACTTCGGTTGAGCTGATCATCTTCGAGCTTGTATCTGAGCTTCTGACTTTGCTTCTTATTCAAATACATTTCTTCAATGCAACTGCTGAGCATCTTCCAAACATCTTCTGGGCATCTTCCGAACTGACCTTGATAACTTGGCTTGCACTTGAGCAAATTCAAAACGTCTTCCGAACTTGCACCTGAGCAATCTGTCGAGCTTGTTCTTGATCTTCAGACTTGATACCCATGTCCGAGCATATTCCGAGCTTGACATCGGCTGACATAGTTTTCTCTGAGCGATAGCTCGGATTGATCACTTCCGAGTACGCACCGAGCTGATCAACATACATAGCTGATTCGATTGGCTTCATTAGTCCTTGGCCGAGAACCGAGCTGAGTCAGTTGTCTTCATCAAAATCTCTTTGATTCAACATAAAATAATTATGAAATACGTTATATGTTTATTTTTTGTTTTAACAGAGCGCTCATACCGCATTCAAAATATTATTGAGAGATAGTCAAGGGATATGTGCACTAGCTTTGAAGCGATAGAGAATATGCTGATATGTCAACATACTGATATTAAAGAGTCTTTTGAGAGTAGTATGACAGAGGTGGATCATGGTGTAAATAATGATTTCTTCAAGGAGTTGCGCCACTTTGTCTCGCGTAATGCGATAATACGTATTTGGGAGATCATGAAAGGTCTTTGCCAAACAGATTTGGTAAGCTTACATTGTGATTGCAGAATCAGAAGGACCCACGGTCTACCATGTGAATGTAAACTTGCAAAATATTATAAAGTGGAAGTACCCATCTCTTTGGATGCAGTTCACGATCATTGACGACGCTTGTCTTTTAATGAAAAAATAAAGACCTCTTTTTCACCAACAGAATTTGATCCAAAACCATATGTGGATAAGATATATTGTCAAGTGACAGCATTAGATGATAAGTGTGTGCTTGAAAAGAAAAGATATTTTCAAAGATTACATGAGTTTGTGTATCCAACAACAACTTCAATGAAGCCCCATAAATATAAAGTGAAGACAAAAGACGGTGTGAAGGGTAGTAGAAAGGAGGAAGCACATGAAAAATCTACAAAGCATGAACCATCTCATTGGAAAAATGATGTCATGGAAGATACTTTTCAATCCAAGGGATCTCAATCTAAAACAAAGGGTTCACAATCTACCATATAAAAATCAAAATGGTCTCAATCTACAGGTGATTGTCAATTGTGACAGTTTATTCTTTGTTAATATGTTTTTTCAATTGTTATCGTTTATTCTTCTCAATCTACAGGATCCAAAACAGAGGGTTCTCAATCAAACATGTCAATCAAAAGAAAGCATACTACAGGAACATTCCAAGCTTGGAGAAATATATTGGAAGCTTTCCCTGGTTACATCAGTTCATTCAAAAAATAAATGATGTTAAAAGTGATGGACATTGTGGCTTCCGTGTCTTATCATTGTATAGATATGGCACAGAAGAAAACTACATGATGATTTGACAAGAGCTTATAAAGGAGATGGTTAATAACAAAGTGCAGTATGTTGACATATTAGGACAGTCCCTTTATGACAAAGCATATAATGCATTATATGTTGATGGATTAGGTGTTGTATCAAGCTCGAAGTGGTTGGATGTTCCAGACATGGGAAATGCAGTTGCTAATTTGTACAATGTTGGGCTAGTGATTATTTCGTCAACAACAGGTAGATGTCAAACGTTCTTTCCATACAAGACATCTTTGGAAACAAGTGGGAAACAAATTTGGGTGCTTGGACATTTTCATAATATGCACTGGGTACAGGTAACATTCAATTCAATAAATAATGTTATAAATTATTTTAATTTGTGCGAATTACTAGCTTCACTTCAGTTCATTTGTAGATTAATTGGATAGAAGGTTCATCAATAGCTCCTATATTTCTAGGATGGTGGAGAAGTGCAAGTAAGGGATCACTTGCATGGGAATCTCATTTTCAAGAACGTCTTCAAATGTTCATACCATTTTTGCCTGAGCCTTACATGGAAGAAGCTGAGCCTATTAATCTAGACGAAGATGAAGACGAAGAGCACAAAGATCATAAGAACACTGCAAGATGATCAATCTAGACAAAGATGAGGAAATAGTTGTCATTTTTCAATAAAATAATTGTTATTTGTAACACCCTAGTTACTTTTACCCTTAATTAATTATGGATTTAAAATTTTCCTTTAATACTCCTAGTCTATTATGAAAACTCCAAGTTATATTTACTTCTTATGAAAATCTCCGTAAAATCGGACGGAGTTTACTTTGTTTTAGGGACATTCCCAAAATGCCATTTTCCTGATTGACCTGCATGAAACTTTATTTTCATTAACAGTGGGCCGGCAGGGCCAAAATACAATTCAGTTCAGTTACATTATTTTAGAAAACAATTACAACTCTTAATTTCGTTTGGTTTCCAAAATTATATATACATTTCAAATACCCAAATAAAACTATTGACCGACAAAGGGTCACCCAACTAACTACACAGCACTCCACAAGGTGGAGTGTAATCCTGTCCGGCCATACTCGTGTAAGCTCCTTCTTCACCTGTAAAAATATATCAAGAAGGGTAGCATTACACAGAACTTAGAAAATACATTCTAAAATGACATAGAGAACAACTAAGAGATTACTACCCGTTTACCACTTGAGTTATATTTTCCATTTCAATTACCCTTGCTTCATTAATTCCCTATTGTTGTCCATATTTCTTTCTATCCCTTTTTACTATTTCCTTAACCTTTCTTGATTCTATCATGTCCTCCTATCATTTTACACACTTACCTACTTACCCTTTTATTCCTATTTAATACTCACTCCTAATGGAGGGTCTTGTTTATATAATATTCCACTCCTCTATGGAGGGTCCTGATAATATCCACTCCTTACGAAGGGTCATGATACTATATATATACAATTCTCACTCCTGCTTAGAGAGTAAGCAGAGAGTTCTGTTCTCACTTCACTTACGGTGCAAGTGAAGGGTCATGATGATATCCACTACGGAGGGTCTTGATAATATCCACTCCATGCATTATGGAGGGTCATGGTAATATCCACTCCTTTATGGAGGGTCATGATAATTTCCACTCCTTTGCGGAGGGTCGTGATAATATCCACTCCATTATGGAGGGTCATGGTAATATATATTTTCCACTCCTTTATGGAGGGTCATGATGATATATATTCCACTCCTTTATGGAGGGTCATGATAATATACTTTCCACTCCATTATGGAGGGTCATGAATATATATATATATATATATATTTAATACATTCACATCCACTTACTTAAAGAATTTATTACTAGTTCCTTTCCTTCCAATTTCCTTCAAAGCACTAAGGTTACTAACTTATGCAATTTCCTATTTACTATATATTCATTACTAAACTTCAACTAAGCTATTTCTACAATCATCATCATTAAATCCAATTTTTTTCAAATCAACCACAATTGCATTTACAACTAGCATATTCATAAGCTCTAATTCTTAGTTCATTTGCACCAAATCCTAATCTAGTCAATTACCCTAAGGTTCATCTTTCTATTTTATTCCCTATCCTTAATTCCCCCTATATACATACTAGAAAATACCCTCTAAGTAAAGGTAACACACCCCTTCTTACCTTGAATGTGAAGGGAGAAAGCACCCAAACCTTAGCTTTGCCTCCTTAAGTCCTAGATCCTTATTCTTGTACTCTCCTTGTTGCTTGATAGTGGTGGTTTAGAATGGTGAGGCATGAACTTGTAAAGATCTCCATGGATTTGAAGTTGGAAAGCCCAAGCGAGATGAGAGGGAGAGGGTCACGATTTTAAGAGAGAGGAGGATGGAGTGTGATTTGTGTTTATGCTCTTGGAATAAAAGGAAATGAATAAGGTGAATGAGATGATGATATGCTTTGTTCTTGGCCCCAAGAAGAGAAAGATGAAAAATGAAGAGGGTGGGTGATGATGAAGCTTTGTCTTTGCTTCATGAGAGGGAAATGGAGAATGAAGAAGATGATGGAGTTGGGTTCTTGGATCCAAGAGGAATTAGTGAGGATGAGTGTTTTTATGTTGGTGTTGTGTGTTCTTGTTGTTGTGCCAAGAGGGAGCAAATCGTGTGGCTAGGGAGGCCCAACTTGGTGCCCAAGTTTTAATCTAACGGCTGGAAAAATGGCATCAGACCACGCGCGCCTGGGCGCGGGTCTCGCGCGCCTGAGCGCGAGTTCAGCACCAACTCCAGGTCTGGTGCGTGGTGCTGCGTCTGGTGCGGGACTGGTGGGGATGGCGCGCCATCTGGTGCGCCTAATGCGGAACTGGTGCGTGCAGAGCGCGCCTGGGCGAGTTGATGGTGCGCCTGGGCAAAAAAGTCCCTGAGTTGGTGCATTTGATGCACCCTGGTGCGCCTGGGCGTGCACTAGTAATTCCAAACTTCGATTCACCATAACTTCTTCGTTAACCGTCGGATCTTGCTCAAATTTTGAGACAAGCTTCCTATGACCCTTATCTTCACATCCAACGGTGGAAATTGGGTTTATAGTTGTGGATATTTTATTCCTAATTTCCTTGCACAGGATGCTTTGTAACACTTAAAACCCTGATTTAACTCCCGATTCGACTTCTATAATTCTACCTCTTGACACCTATGCACTCTACGCAACCCCTAGTACTTAAAATGGCTGCTCACCTTGCTCCCAAAATTCTTTAAGCAATTAATCTGCCCATTTTCTACACTCTAAACCTATTACTCACTAATTATGCTTGGGATTAAATTTGGGATGTTACATTATTCATGTTAGTTGTCACTTTGGTTTGCTAATTTAATTATGAATCCTTATATCTCAAATTCTCAAATGTTGTAATCTTTCCATTTGAAGATTAGGGTATCTATTTTTTTTACAATATTAGGGTATCTCTTTTACTCTCCTGATAAATTTACTTTGATCATAAAAAAAGAAATGATAAGTATTAGTGTACTATAAATATCACACACGTAGGCGTGGGGAAATCGAAATCAGATACTAGTAGTTGCTAGGTCGAGTCACATGCATGTTGATGAAGGGTTTGTCGAGGACCTCGTCAAAAACAAAAGTAAATTTAATTTAAACTTGCAGCACAGTGGTGCCCCAAGGTCGTCTCTCGTGGATCAAAGGGAATTTCTTGATTATATTAGGAGTATTTAATAATTTGGGGGGAAGGTTGATTTTTTTGATAGATCTTTGGATTAAAAATAAAATATTTAAAAACGTACCTTAGATGATTAAAGCTTCAACTTGTGGATTCGATTCTTGGATTTATCATTGGTTCAAAAATTTAAACTCATATAATATTTGAATTCTTGTACCTAAGTTTGATTAGTCAAGCGCCAATTAAACTTAAATTGATTCCTCTAATGTTTAAGCAAACATGAGTCGAGTCAATTAGGTTAGGATCAAGCGTCCACATTTAATCCCTAAATGATCCCTAAGAATAGGAATCAAACAAACCAAACATTGGAATAATGAATTAATTAACTCTTTCTTGTCCTAAACTCAATGAATCAAGCGTAAATCAAACTTAGGAGATTCGTTATATGTTTAAGCAACATGATTTGAGTTAACTTGGTTAGAATTATGCATTCACTTTTAATCCCTAGTTAACTTTAAGTCCTTGAATCAGCAAGCAATTAATGAGTCAATTAATTAAGTCCATGAATGTTCCTTTGTCTTTCTCAAGATTAATATAACTAAGCGTCACATAATCCTTGATCTTGCATTCTTAACCTTTTTAAGACTTATGTAAGTAAGCATCACATAAATCTTACTCCAGCAAGACATTAAGAACCACTTATACAATGAATTTAAGTGATCAATTCAAACTCAATTATACAAGCACAAACAAGATAGAAAGATAAAAGGGAAATTCAATAAATAAGAGTTTAGGAGGTTTTAGCCTTCCATTAAAACATAAACCTCAAAATCCATTAGAACTTAGAACCACAAGTTGAATAGAGGACTTAGCCTTCCATTAATCGAATTTCGATTTCAAAAGAAATAAGAAGAAGGGAGAAGAGTAGCAACATTCAAGAGTAACTTGCTTGGAAATGTTGTGGATCCCCTTTACAAGCTTGAGAAATGACCAATTTATAGGAAAAATTCCAACAAATTTATGTTAGGAATTAGGTAGAATGTTTTGGATTTTGGCATGTTTCATGCTGTCATTTGAATGCTTATTTTGACCCTTAAAACGTGAGAATTTGGAGAAAGCTATTTCTAGCAAAGTTGTTTCCCTTTCAATTAGCTTTCCAATGCCACCGATTTTGTTGAATTTGAATATGTGTACAGTTAGATATGTCCTGAAAACCGAAAGGTGTCACCAAATGCCAAAAATCAAATTTTAAGAATAATTATTCATAAATATATAGTTTGGTCCAAAATCATTTATATTATTATAAAGTCCGTAATTAAGCATAAAATGAATGTTAAAAAGTTATGAATAAAGTAAAAGATACATGCCATAATTTATTTGATCAAATACCCCCACACTTAGCTTTTTGCACTCCGGGCAAAACATATAAAAATGAACTTCAAATATATAACACAAATATCTTATCAACATCTTCTTTTTTTTATTATTTTTTTTATTTTATTTTATTATGAGAAAAGTAATGTAATGAATAAGAGTATCAATTAAGTATTAAGGAATCAAAATTATGATCACATCGACATCTTAAACATTATTAAGATAATTAAGGAAGACAACTCAAATGAGAGGATAAGATGAATGTGGTAAAACCTCATCAAGTGAATTCTCTAAACTATCACGTGTTTATTGGCTAAGTGTTTCACTCAAGCCACTTCATGAAAGAATGTACTACTATGAGCTTGACAAGATTCTACTTCTCCACCACTTTTTACAATGCACACAAAAATCAAAAGGTCTTTTATTAGGTTGTAATGAGGCTTGGGTTAGGGTAGGATAAATCAAGGATTATATGGGCTAAAATCTCAAGGAATAAGAGAAATGGAGGATGAAAAATTAAGAATAATAATTATATGATGCCTCAAATTCTGCACCAAAACTTCCATGGCATTTAACCAATTAATTATTGGCATGTCTATCTCCTCGAATCCTTCCTAGAAGGTGGAAGGGTGAGTATTCATGGTTTTAGTTTTGTTTCATATTTTGCTCTTGATAAGGGATTCTCTTTTACCAAAAAAATTAACCATGCCCTTTTTTTTCGACACCCCCGTTTTTTTTAATAGCAACCAAATTCACCATTTTCCTCTTTTTTTCTTTTTTTTTAGGAAAAATGTATACCCCCACACTTATATCTGAACTCATTCTTAAAAATCATTCCAAAGCTCTCTTATCCTTTGAGATATGGTAAATTCATGGTTTTTCTGTTTAAGGCTTGTAATGAGCTATTTAACAAGAAGAGGTTACATAGGCTCGAGGGGGCTAAAAAAAGGAAAATATGCAAGGTAGGCTTATATGGCCAAGTTGCTTATTGAAAAAAAAATGCCTTTATCATTTTAATGTGTGCAAGTGCAATTGTGGCCTCAAAAAGAATCATGGCAAGATATAGAGTAACAATCGATCATGAGTGGAAAATATCACACAAGAAAGAAATTAGAATGACATGATATGTATCCATCCAATTTAAGGCCCAAATCGCGCAGGGTTTGAAATTTACCACAATCAATCAAATCAACACACTCTTATTGCAAACTTAATTAATCTTATAATGCATAAGAACCAAACCAATCAAAATTTTGAAGCCTCTAACCAAATTAACTCTTGGTCAAAACATTACTTTCTTACAAACAAAACGCAAACACTCAAAATAAATTAAAATAAATTAAAAGTATTTATTTTTCTCACACTAAAACGGGCTTTTAAAAAAAATTATGTTAAAAATAATACACTATACCCCCACACTTAAATCTCACATTGTCCTCAATGTTATGTAAAGTAAATCAAGTGAAATAAAAGAGGAGGATAGAAAACTCCCTTAGTTATGGAGGGTAGAATGGCTGATGCAAGTTTAGCTCTTCAACACTATGCTCTTGGTCTCCTCCACTTGTATGAAAAATCTTCAGTCTGTGCCCATTGACTTTAAATTTGTTTTGTGATGATTCACTCTTGATCTCCACTGCTCCATGAGGGAACACATTAGTAACCACAAAAGGTCCCAACCATCTTGAGCGGAGCTTTCCGGGCATGAGCTTGAGGCGAGAGTTGTAGAGAAGCACTTTTTGTCCAATAGAGAATTCCTTCCTGGATATCATTTTATCATGAATGAGCTTAGTTTTCTCTTTGTAAATTTTTGAATTTTCATAAGCCTCTAAGCGAATCTCTTCAAGTTCCTGTAATTGTAACTTCCTTTCCATGCCAGCTTGATCATAGGCTAAGTTACAATTTTTAACCGCCCAATATGATTTATGCTCAATTTCCACTGGAAGGTGACATGCTTTGCCAAAGACCAATCGAAAAGGTGACATTCCAATTGGTGTTTTGTATGCGGTTCTATAGGCCCATAGAGCATCTTCAAGTCTCTTACTCCAGTCCTTTCTATTTGGTTGGACTGTTTTTTCTAGAATTTGTTTTACCTCTCGATTTGAAACTTCAGCTTGTCCATTTGATTGGGGATGGTATGGTGTAGCAATTCTATGCACAACACCATATTTTCTCAATAGGCTCTCCAAGTTGCGGTTACAAAAGTGTGTCCCTTGGTCACTGATGATGGCTTTTGGAATTCCAAACCTGCAGAAAATGTTAGACCTAACAAAATCTACAACAACCTTAGAATCATCAGTACGAGTGGCTTTAGCTTCTACCCATTTTGATACCTAATCAACAGCAAGTAAAATGTAAACGAAACCAAAAGAAGTAGGAAACGGACCCATGAAATCTATTCCCCAAATATCGAATATTTCACAAAATAACATAGGTTGTTGGGGCATCTCATTCCTACGGCTTATATTACCGGTCCTTTGACATTGTTCACAAGATTTACAAAACTCATATGCATCATGAAAAATAGAAGGCCAATAAAATCCTGATTCCAAAATTTTCCTAGCTGTTCGTTGGGGACCAAAGTGTCCACCACATGCTTGAGTATGACAAAAGCTAAGAATGGAATGAATTTCGTGATCAGGAACACATCTTCTAATTATTTGGTCACTACCACATTTCCATAGATAGGGATCATCCCATACAAAATATTTTGCATCACTTTTTAATTTAGAAATGTATGATTTAGATGCATTTTCAGGAAAAACATTAGCAACAAGAAAGTTTACCAAGTCTGCATACCATGGAATGATTGTCTGAACCTTAAATAATTGCTCATCAGGGAAAGTATCATGTATGGGTGTTGGGTCATGTGGTCTCTCAATTCTACTCAAGTGACCGGCAACCAAGTTTTCTGCTCCACTCCTATCTCTTATCTCAAGATCAAATTCTTGGAGTAAAAGCATCCACCGGATTAACCTAGGTTTTGCATCTGGTTTCTTTAAGAGGAATTTAAGAGCAGCATGATCAGAGAAAACTACCACCTTGGAACCAAGCAAATAAGATCTAAACTTGTCCAATGCAAAAACAATGGCTAAGAGTTCCTTCTCGGTGGTTGTGTAGTTGGCTTGTGCAGCATCCAAAGTTCTGGAAGCATAATATATGACATGAGGTGCCTTTCCCACTCTTTGGGCCAGAACTGCTCCCAAGGCATAGTTGGATGCGTCACACATAATTTCAAATGGAAGTGTCCAATCTGGTGACTGGATGACAGGGGTGCTTGTTAAAGCTTGCTTTAGGGTGTGAAATGCCTCCTTGCATTTTTGATCAAAATAAAATCCAACATCCTTTTGTAGCAACCGAGATAGTGGTAGTGCTATTTTACTAAAGTCTTTGATAAAGCGCCTATAAAAACCTGCATGGCCAAGAAAAGAACGCACCTCCCGCACGCAGGTGGGGTAAGATAATCCAGAAATAACTTCAATTTTAGCAGGATCAACTTTAATGCCACTTTTGGAAATGACATGCCCTAAAACTATACCTTGTTCTACCATAAAATGACATTTTTCAAAATTCAAGACAAGATTAGAGTCAATGCATTTCTGTAGCACCTTTGAAAGATTATTTAAACATGTATCAAAACATGACCCATAAATAGTGAAGTCATCCATAAAGACTTCCATACAATCTTCTAGAAATTCAGAGAAAATGCTTACCATACATCTCTGAAATGTGCCAGGAGCATTGCACAGGCCGAATGGCATCCGTCTGTATGCAAAAGTTCCAAAAGGACATGTGAATGTGGTCTTGTGTTGGTCCTCTGGTGCTATGTGGATTTGGAAGTATCCTGAGTATCCATCTAGAAAACAGTAATGGGATTTACCAGCCAATCGTTCAATCATTTGGTCCATGAATGGAAGAGGAAAGTGATCATTCCTTGTGGCTTGGTTGAGTTTTCTATAGTCTATACAAACTCTCCAACTGTTTTGCACTCTTGTTGGGATGAGTTCATTATCTTTGTTTGCCACCACAGTGACTCCTGATTTTTTGGGAACAACTTGAACTGGGCTTACCCATTTCCTATCAGAGATAGGGTATATGATACCTGCTTGTAGCAACTTTGATATCTCTTTTTTTACCACTTCTAGGATTTGTGGATTTAATCGCCTCTGAGGTTGCCTCACTGGTTTAACATCTTCTTCTAGAAGAATTCGATGCATACAAGTGGAAGGACTAATTCCAGGAAGATCTGCAAGTGTCCATCCGATTGCTTGCTTATTGTCCCTCAAAACTTGTAACAACTTACTTTCTTGTTCTACCTCTAGGTTCTTGGCAATAATGACAGGAAGTGAAGTTTGTAACCTTCCTCAAGGTAGGCATATTTCAAATGATTAGGAAGCGCTTTTAGTTCCAATACTGGTGGTTGCACTATGGAAGGAAACATTCTACTTGTTGATATTAGTTCTGCAGCTAAAATTTCTGCATGTTTTTCTTTTTCATGGTCTACTGTTAAATCATTAGTGTCCAAAAATTCTTTTATTTCATTACAAGTATTACATTCAGAACTATTATTTATGTACCTATGGCAACTTATAGAATCATCAAGATGATGTATGTCAGGAAATTCAGCACACAAGTAGTCATAGGCATAATTATCAACTAATTCATCCAATAAATCAATGTGAAATACAGAGTGTTCTTCCCTAGGATGTTTCATGGCATCTAGAATGTTGAACTTGACTATATTATTGCCAAACTCTAAGGAAAGTGTCCCAGCATGTACATCAATTTTAGTTTTTGCAGTTTTAAGAAAAGGTCTACCTAAAATAATTGGTGGCTTATTTGTAGTCTCACCTTCCATTTCAAGGATATAAAAATCAGCAGGAAAAATTAATTCTCCTACTCTCACTAAAACATCTTCAATTAATCCCGAGGGGTAAGTACTACTTCTATTTGCAAGTTGAATGACTACACCAGTTGGAATTAAGGGGCCAAGCCCTAAATACTTAAAAATAGACATAGGCATGACATTGATAGATGCACCTAAATCTAGCATGGCATTTTCAAATATGCAATTACCTATAGTACAAGGGATAGTGAACGTACCTGGGTCCTTGCACTTTTGGGGCATTGGTTGAATGATGGCTGAAACATTTTCTCCTAGGCTTATCATTTCATTCCCCTTTAGCCTTCTTTTATTAGTACACATCTCCTTCAGGAATTTAGCATACCTGGGGATTTGTTTGATTGCATCTAGTAGAGGAATGTTTACCTCCACCTTTCTAAATGTTTCTAGCAATTCCTTGTCCTTTTCAGTTTCAGTTTTCCTACTTTGTAAAGCTCTTTGTGGAAAGGGTAGTGGACTGCTTGGCTCATCTTTCTTTGTATGAATTGACAGCTTCTCATTGGTTTCGGGCTTTTCAGCTTCAGTGGAAGGCTTCAAAACTGTTTCAGCTTCTACAGTCTTCCCGGATCTCAGTGTGATGGCACTAACATTTCCCGTGGGATTGGGAATTGTTTGGGAAGGCAATTTATTTGATCCTTGTGTTTGCAGTTGGCTTATCGAGGATGCCATTTGTCCTACTTGCTTTTCCAAGTTCTGAATGCTAGCATCAGTTCTTTGTTGGAATTGCAAGTTTTGTATAGCCATTTGCTTCACAAGGTCTTCCAAGGAAGATCCACTTGGTTGTTGTGTATTTTGTTTCATAATTTGCCTTGGAGCTTGTTGGAATGGTTGCCTATTTGGGAAAGGCTGTTGTTGTGATGTGGTGTTATTGTTATTACTCCACCTAAAACCAGGATGGTCGTTGTATCGAGGATTGAAAGTGTTTCTGACTTGGTCATTTCTAGGATATTGTGATGAGCTAGGAATGTTGTTTGCTGAAGCTACTTCTTCAGAATTGCCTTCTTGTAGTTGAGGGCATGCATCAGTTGGATGAGAAGAGCAAGCACATATACCACATAGTCTAGTTGGTGCTTGTTTCCCCATGGCCATTCCTCTTACCAAAGAGGTCAATTCATCTAGTCTATTTTCCAATCTTTGGTGCTCGGTACTCGATATTTGTACCTCATTTACTGACCTGGTAGAGGATGTGGTTCCTCTTGTTATACCAAATTGTTGTGTGTTCGCTGCCATGTTTGCAATTAGATCTTTTGCAGCAGCAGGGGTTTTATCCATTAAAACACCACCACTAGCAGCATCGATCATGCTCCTCTCCATTGGTAGGAGACCTTCATATAAGTACTGAATTAGAAGTTGCTCACTAATTTGGTGTTGCGGACAACTCGCACACAACTTTTTGAATCTTTCCCAATAGTCATGTAGTGTTTCATCATTCATTTGCCTAATACCGCATATGTTCTTTCTTATGGTTGAGGTTCTTGAAGCAGGGAAGTATTTTTCTAGAAACAACCTTTTGATGTGCATCGACTAATGAAAACTGAAATGCCTTCAGCTTGATGTTTTCTTCATTGCTACCAGGAGGCTTCATTGTTGAACATACCACATGAAACTCCTTCAAGTGTTTGTGTGGATCCTCACCTGAAAGTCCATGAAACTTTGGAAGCAAGTGAACTAAACTTGATTTTAATTCACAATCACCCTCATCAGTAGAAAATTGAATGCACAAAGGTTGATTTGAAACATCGGGCGCAGCCAATTCTTTTGGTGTTTTATTATTAGCCATGTTAGTAGATTGGTTAAAGGATTTTTCTTCAAAAGTATACTTTTATTTATCCTTAGTGTTCTTTCAATTTCGGGATCAAATTGAAGTAAATGACTAGAATCAGATCTTGTCATGCACAAAGATAATAACACAACATATAATATATTCACAAAAGACAAATAAAAATTAAAAATAAAAAGACACCTTAATATAAAAAAAAGTGACCTTTGATCCCCGGCAATGGCGCCAATTTGATGAAGGGTTTGTCGAGGACCTCGTCAAAAACAAAAGTAAATTTAATTTAAACTTGCAGCACAGTGGTGCCCCAAGGTCGTCTCTCGTGGATCAAAGGGAATTTCTTGATTATATTAGGAGTATTTAATAATTTGGAGGGAAGGTTGATTTTTTTGATAGATCTTTGGATTAAAAATAAAATATTTAAAAACGTACCTTAGATGATTAAAGCTTCAACTTGTGGATTCGATTCTTGGATTTATCATTGGTTCAAAAATTTAAACTCATATAATATTTGAATTCTTGTACCTAAGTTTGATTAGTCAAGCGCCAATTAAACTTAAATTGATTCCTCTAATGTTTAAGCAAACATGAGTCGAGTCAATTAGGTTAGGATCAAGCGTCCACATTTAATCCCTAAATGATCCCTAAGAACAGGAATCAAACAAACCAAACATTGGAATAATGAATTAATTAACTCTTTCTTGTCCTAAACTCAATGAATCAAGCGTAAATCAAACTTAGGAGATTCGTTATATGTTTAAGCAACATGATTTGAGTTAACTTGGTTAGAATTATGCATTCACTTTTAATCCCTAGTTAACTTTAAGTCCTTGAATCAGCAAGCAATTAATGAGTCAATTAATTAAGTCCATGAATGTTCCTTTGTCTTTCTCAAGATTAATATAACTAAGCGTCACATAATCCTTGATCTTGCATTCTTAACCTTTTTAAGACTTATGTAAGTAAGCATCACATAAATCTTACTCCAGCAAGACATTAAGAACCACTTATACAATGAATTTAAGTGATCAATTCAAACTCAATTATACAAGCACAAACAAGATAGAAAGATAAAAGGGAAATTCAATAAATAAGAGTTTAGGAGGTTTTAGCCTTCCATTAAAACATAAACCTCAAAATCCATTAGAACTTAGAACCACAAGTTGAATAGAGGACTAATCGAATTTCGATTTCAAAAGAAATAAGAAGAAGGGAGAAGAGTAGAAACATTCAAGAGTAACTTGCTTGGAAATGTTGTGGATCCCCTTTACAAGCTTGAGAAATGACCAATTTATAGGAAAAATTCCAACAAATTTATGTTAGGAATTAGGTAGAATGTTTTGGATTTTGGCATGTTTCATGCTGTCATTTGAATGCTTATTTTGACCCTTAAAACGTGAGAATTTGGATAAAGCTATTTCTAGCAAAGTTGTTTCCCTTTCAATTAGCTTTCCAATGCCACCGGTTTTGTTGAATTTGGATATGTGTACAGCTAGATATGTCCTGAAAACCGAAAGGTGTCACCAAATGCCAAAAATCAAATTTTAAGAATAATTATTCATAAATATATAGTTTGGTCCAAAATCATTTATATTATTATAAAGTCCGTAATTAAGCATAAAATGAATGTTAAAAAGTTATGAATAAAGTAAAAGATACATGCCATAATTTATTTGATCACATGTACAGAAAAATGAATTAAACAAAAAACATTTACATAATCAAAATTGAATAAATATTCAAAACTAAAAAATAAATCAATCCTATTGGTGCCTTACACGACGTGCTCGCCCACCCCTCTGGCTTGACTCCGCACCATCCTGAGTAGATCGTCCACCTCTATGCCCTCTCCCAGCTACCCTTAAACCCTGAATCTCACGCATGACAGGGGTGGTAGCATATAATCTGATGTCATGTGTAACATCAGGATTGTATACCTCCTCCCGGTCTGCTACATCAACAAGTCGAAGAATGCGTACGCATTCTTGACATTAATTCAATCTGCACATGAAAGTAATTACAAATTATTACCAGAAAATAAATTGAAATTATTAAAAATATACATTAAAATAATTAAAAAAACTTACATTAGCAACTTGGAGATCATAATCCACCCTAGTCGATGTAGGTAGAAGATAAGGGTGAGAGTACATGTGAAACCAATCTACATAATGCACCACGCACTCCTCAGCATATGTAGCAAGAGTGTCATTGACTACATGAACACACCACTCAGCCCATCGCTCCTCAATCACAGACTACAAAGGAAGCGGATGTGGTGGAGGCGGAATATACTGGATATAACCAAATTGATAAAGCACTCGCTCCGGAAGGTACGGTCGCCTAATCTTACCACAACGAAGGTACCCGGAGTAGAGAGCAATCTCGGCAAATGGCTTGTATTCCCGATGGTTGAGAAACGACTGCCATATAATCTGATCAGCCCTAATGGTCTCCAGGTTCTGTCTGAATGTAACTTCAACACCATTAGGGCTTTGAGGGGACAACCACTTGAATATTCTTGTATGAGCCTTATTATAATCATCCTTGGGAGTGCTAATTCCAAGTCCTGGAAAATATTCCAATATCTAAACCTGCGAATGAGTTGAGACATGTTGTTAATAAGGTAAATAGAATATAATGCTAAAAAAATTTATAAATAAAATAAGTTAAATATAACACATGTTACCTGCAGAAGTGATGAGTTAACATGTAAGGTGTTGTCCCTATGGCTTCATTAGGAGAGTTTCGAATTGCCCAAAGTGTTGGTGTCAATGCCTCATGCCAATTTTTAGACTTCCCTTTAATCTGTTTCTTGATGATATTGATAATCCATTTGTTGGTTGCTTCGGCTTGACCATTGGCTTGGGCATAATATGGCGTTGAAGTTAGCAACTTGATTCTTCTTGATGCCAAGTAATTCTTGAATTTTCTTCCCACAAAAATAGAGGCATTATCTGTAGTTATAGTTTCAGGAATTCCAAATCGACAAACGATGTGTTCTTCAATGAAATCAATAACCTGTTCCTGTTCGACCTTCACTAAAGGAATTACCTCCACCCATTTGGTAAAGTAATCTACTCCCACCAAAATCTTCTTATGTCATTTCATGGAATTTGGGACAATCACTCCAATCACATCAAGTGCCCAGCCTCTGAAATGCCAAGGTTTGATGATCGAATGCAACTCACTTGCTTAGACATTTTGGATGTGGCCATGCTTTTGGCATTCTTCACATGATTTCGCAAATTTCATGCAATCTAATACCAAAGTTGGCCAACACACCCTTTGCCTTCGAAGTAGCCACTTCATCTTTACTCCTACTTGGTGTGCTCCACAAATCCCTTCATGTACTTCGGCTAAAGCAATAAAAGCATCTTCTCGATCCAAGCACACTTTCAGGTTTCCGTCGCTTGACTTATGATACAAATCTCCACCCAGCAAGGTGAATTTAATGGCCCTCAAATTAAGTCTCCATTCAGCATCGGGAGAGGGGTTCGTCAGATAATCCGCTATTGGCTTTCTCCAGTCATCTATCGATGCCAACGCGTTTACCATGACTTCTCTTTCGTGAGGTGGGTAAAGTATTTCTCTTATTTGAATTACTTCGTTCAGCATCTTCCTCGACACGTGATATTTTGAAGCCACTTGGGCCAAATGGTTGGCCTCCTGATTGTCCTGTCGATATATGTGTTCGACGGACACATCATCAAATCTAAACATCAACTTTCGTGCGATGGTACAGTAATTGGCTAATTTTGGACTTAGACACTTGTACTCATCAACTAGTTGTTTAATGACCAACTGGGAGTCTCCTTTGATGGCCACGTTTTTGGCCTTCAAGTATACCAATATTTCAAGGCCCACAATAATGGCCTCGTATTCTGCTTCATTGTTAGAGCATTGGTATTTATGACTAAACATGAATTTGGTGGGGAATCTGTCAGGTGAAATTAGTAGTATCCCCACCCCAGCTCCAGTCTTGTGAGAAGAGTCATCGAAGTACATGGTCCAAGGCCTTAGGCCGACATAATTGGTAGATACAGCCACATATACACATCGGTGATCGACAAGAAAGTCAGCCACTGCTTGGCCTTTGACAGCTTTTAAGGGGACGTATTGTAACGAAAACTCTGTCAACGCTAACATCAATTTGCCAATCCTGCCATGGATTATTGGCTTGGATAGCATGTATTTAATTATGTCAGACTTCGACAAAATTAAAACATGAAAACTTTTCATATAATGTTTAAGCTTTGTACAAGAAAAGTAGAGTGCTAAACATAATTTCTCTATAGCACTGTACAATGTTTCGGCATCATTTAAAACTCTACTTAAATAAAATAAAGCTCTCTCAACACCATTTTCATCTTCCTGTGCTAACATGCTACCTATGGTATGATGAGATGCTGATATATACAATTTCAAGGGGAAACCAGGTTGAGGCGACATCATGACTGGGGTGTCGTCAAGTACTGCTTCAAGTCGTCGAATGCTTCCTGATGTTCAGGTTCCCACTTGAATTCATCTTCCTTCTTCAGTCTGACAAGAGATGAAAAGACTCTCGTTCTTCCTAACAAGTTTGAGATGAATCTTCTTAAGTAATTCACCTTGCCAAGGAACGATTGTACTTCTTTCTTGTTTGTTGGTGGTGAGGCTTCAAGGATTGCTTTAGCCTTATTCTTGTCTACCTCGATGTCATTTCTATGGACCAAAAATCCTAAAAACTGACCAGCTGCAACCCAAAGGTACACTCGAGTGGATTCATCTTCAACTTGTATTTTCTTATTCTCTCAAATGTTTTCTTCAAATTTTTCAAGTGCTTCGTGAGTTTTCAACTTGATCACGACATCGTCAATGTAAACCTCCAAGAACTTGCCAATCATATCGTGAAAAATCATGTTCATTGCCCTCTGATAGGTGGCTCCGACATTCTTCAAACCAAACGGCATCGTTACCCATTCGAACGTTTCACTGCAAGGGCTCCAGGGCACCTAAATGCAGTCTTTGACACGTCCCCTTCAGCAATGAAAATCTGGTTATATCCTGAAAAAGCATCCATCAAACTCATTACCTCGTGATATGATGTCGAATCCACCAACATGTCAGCAAATGGCATGGGGTATTCGTCCTTTGGCGTAGCAGAATTTAGGTCTCTGAAATCGACACATAACCGCATCTTCCCATTCTTCTTCACCACTGGGACAATATTTGCCATTCATTCGACATACCTCGTTGTCCTGATAAATTTCGCATTTAGTAGTCTTTCAATCTCTTCCTTGATCTTTAGAACTACTTCAGGTGAAAATCGTCAAACAGCTTGCTTGATTGGCTTGTGACCAGGCCGTAAAGTCAACCTATGTTCCACCAAACTTTATCCAGACTTGGCATGTCTTCATATTCTCATGCAAAGCAATCTTTGTTATCACTGATCAAGTCGATCATCTTCTCTCTGAATTCTTTACTCAACAAAGAATTGACATAAATGGGTTTCGACCTTTCGACCATTCTCAAGTTAATTTCATCTCTGGGATCTTCACTGATGAACCTAGGTTCCTCTTCTGTCCATCCTCGTTCAAATCCCAAAAGACTTTCATCAACAATACAATCCTGAAATGCACCTGATTCGATAGTACATTGCATCCTATCGGCCACATAGGCCGATAGCCTTTCAACTTGTTTATCAACCATCATGACTGGTCGAAGGCTGCTGCTCGACGGCCCCTTCAACCACCACCAAAGAAATATCATAATTCTCCACCAAACACTTTTCCACAATTGGTTTTTGGAAATGTTCGGCATCGAGTCTGATAGGTTTGATATTGGGATTGTAGACCTTGAAATCGACGTGCATCTGCTGCATGTAGCATGGACTATCGTCAGTTGGAATAACCTCCACCTTGTTCAAGTTATTCCATAAGACCAATTTCTGATGGATTGTTGAAGAAACGACCCCCACAACATGAATCCAATCTCTTCCAAATAAGAGATTATAACTTGCATTCGTGGGCACCACCATGAACAGTGTGTCTTGAACCACCGATCCGACTTCCACCTTCAACATCGTCACTCCATGAGATTGAGCAATTTTTCCAGTGAACCCCACAACAACCACGTTGGTTGGGATCAGATCATAATCCATCTTGCCCATTCTTCGGAAAACATTCCAATGAAGGATGTTAACTGCGGCTCCTCCATCCACCAAGACCCTTTTAAGCGGCTTGCCATCGACAATGGCCTTAATGTGCAAGGGCCTTAGGTGTTGTCTCTTGCTTTCCTCAAGTGGTTCGAATTGTGCAATATGCCCTATGTCCATTTCCAAATGGACCCTGTCAAGAAGGAATAAACATTAGGGCAGATCAGGAATTTCGTCACTTAGATATGACTCATCTGACCCCTCACTTCCATTATCTTCCACTTCGACTTCATGCAGCCCATGGAATTCGGCAGGCAAGCCAATGCTGTTGATCGACATTCTGGTGATCCTCTTGCTCTGCTGAGCATGGGTGATCTTTTAAACTCGGTTGCAGCTGTGATGTGGAAAGCGCTGATGTTGAAAATTACACTTTTAAACTCGGTTGTACAATCGAGTTAAAAAGTATTTTTTTAACTCGGGTGTTTCGAAGACCCGAGTTTAAAAATGCACACTTTTTAAACTCGGTGGCTTATATTGACCGAGTTAAAAAACACTTTTTAACTCGGTTCTTTAAGTCAACCGAGTTAAAAAGTGTGCATTTTTAAACTCGATCGTTATTTTGACCGAGTTAAAAAGTATTTTTAAACTCGGTTTCTAATTACAACCGAGTTAAAAAGTCTTACATTTAAACTCTTTACAACAGAGTTAAAAGTTTTTTTTTTAAAGATTTTAATTACATTTCATTGTTCAACCCTGCATTTTTTTTTAATTTATAGCTATAAAATAAAACACAAAAACAGGAAAACAGAATTCAAATAAATAAATTTATAGGTAGATATATTTTCAGTGCAAGAGAGTTGACAACACAATAAAACTTATATTCCTATCAATAATGTCATTAACTACTATCTAAATGTCATTGATAGAATTTAATAACATAATTAGACCATGACATTTAACAAGCACCCAAAATTGATTTGAGTACAAGGCAATAGAGCAACAACACTAATTTATTATAAAACAATCAAAAAGTAGAAAATTATCATTCATATTTTTACAACATTAATAATAGAGATCAAATGTATCTCAAAAACCAAATGAATGGGGTCCCTAAGATAACCAAATGATGCATCACTGCAAGCACAATTGAAAATTGAAAAGATGAATAACTTAGTTAAGGCCTAAATCATGTGAAACAAACATTACATATATTTATGTGTAAATCCATATTGATTTCTAACATAAGCCCTACTATCAGAAAATGAAAGCACAAGAGCCCATCAGAAAATTCTGAAGTAGAAAATGATAAGAAGTCCATACCTATCCCTATAAATGTTGTTAACAACTTTGACACTGATAGGATCAACTTCAGAAGGTAAAGAAAAGCTGCAACCTGCATCAGTTAAAAAACACCACATGAAAGGAAAGATTCTTGGAATCTCTACACCATAGTTAATGTTCATTCAAGCATAAATCAATCACTATTTCCAGCCCACCTCTGTACAAACACAGAAAAGCAAAATGGTAAACTACAGGCTAATTGGACCAAAGAAACTTGGAACTCGAGCTTCCAAAACCAATCAGTGGACCCAGACATCACAGTAAATGCATTCTAGATAATGTTTACATCATATATTCAGCAAAATAAATTAAAACTTCACAAACTAAATTATAAATGGTTTAATCCAGAACAAAAATACTTCCATAGTTTAATGCAGACTAACATTTTCTAATCAATAATCAAAACTTCGACTTTACTTCTGTAGCAATACTGCAAGGGTGGGTATGAGGCTGTTTAAAATACAGAAGATTCTAAATTTTGTACTGAGATCAAATAATACAATAACCGAGTAGTCCAAAGTGGTAAAAAGGCCAACACAAAACAGAGTGCAATTCTTTACCTGATAGTTGGGCCAGAAAATAGTAAACAAACTAAGAGTAAAAATGGACTATTCTAAAATGTCAATCGTAAAATCCCGAGACATAGGATCATGATCGTATAGATGGCATATAAAGGATCAATGATTTTTGTAGGCCTCTCAAATTATAACTGAAATCTTTTCAGTCAAGGCTTCAATTTCATATGCTCCTTATTGCTACATGCTGACTAAATATAAACAAAACGAAAACAAACTGTCACTTAAATGATTTGTTGAGACTAAGCACACCATAACCTAAACCATAGGGAAAATGGGAAATCTAATACTGAGTTGGTAAATAAAAGACCAAAAAAGAGCGAAAATAGAAGGTTTCTTATGATGCGCAAATATCCAGCCAGTTATAAATGAATTAGGAGTCTCAAAAATGCACTGAGAAATTTACCAGGTGAGAGCTCAATAAATTATAAATGGTAACAAACTAGTGGAGTAGTTGAGAACTTGAGATTTGAGAATCAGCAATATCAAATACTATACAGTTGAAAAATAAATCATATAGTACAAATATATAATATAAATCTAAAAAGAAATCCATGCACTATATTATGAGGAGTTAAGTTGAATGTCAGAAAGTAGGAAACAGAAACAGTTAACCATACAAGCAGAAATAACATACATACTTGAAGATGGTGAGAAGCCAAAGCCAGGAATGATTAGGCAAAGCAATAAAGAAACAAACAGCAGCAGTTAACCAAGCAACAGAGACAACTCCAATAGAAACTTTAGAGACTTTCTGACTCCCACGCTACAAAGGAAAAAATACCAAGCAAATTATTAAGTATACCAAAAAGCCGAGCCTTCAACAACTCAAATAACAACACTCTCAATTAATTCATTAGTTTAAGAAATATTGCTCTTACATCATAGATTGCAATCTGGAACAAGGTGATTGCTGTGAGTAGTAGCATGGATTGAGAAGGCAACATCATTCTGAAGTAGCAAATGATAAGAAGTCCATACCTATCCCTATAAATGTTGTTAACAACTTTGACACTGATAGGATCAACTTCAGAAGGTAAAGAAAAGCTGCAACCTGCATCAGTTAAAAAACACCACATGAAAGGAAAGATTCTTGGAATCTCTACACCATAGTTAATGTTCATTCAAGCATAAATCAATCACTATTTCCAACCCACCTCTGTACAAACACATAAAAGCAAAATGGTAAACTGCAGGCTAATTGGACCAAAGAAACTTGGAACTCGAGCTTCCAAAACCAATCAGTGGACCCAGACATCACAGTAAATGCATTCTAGATAATGTTTACATCATATATTCAGCAAAATAAATTAAAACTTCACAAACTAATTTGAACAAGAAATGAACCAATTTTATTTTCTTAAAAAAACTTAAAGGCCGCATCTTTTTACCTTGAAGAATGTAGACCAATCATCCCCTTGCCCCAGTCTTCTTATATTTTGAAAACCCTTGTTCTACTGATATAGTAAAGTTGCAACCAAACCTTTCACCATGGTATCAGAAATTTCAAAACTAGACATGGGTATCCTCGGTATAGAGAAACCAAATCTGTCATAAAGTGTTAAGGCTCAAGGGCTTAGTGCTTATAAAACAATTTCCATCTCCAGAGAAATATGAAGGTGTAAGCTGCTAAGAGCCAAAATCTTCGGTATAGAGAAACTAAATATGTCCCAAGTTTGCTAAAAATGACAGAAATGTGAAGTCTCAGTATTCAAATATTTATGAACATGCACTTACAGCATAGTTGGAAGAATACTGTGCCCATAGAGAAGCAAAGTGGCAACCAGCAAAGTCCAGAAGCAGATGATATAAAAATGCTTCCGGAAAGGAAAAACCAGTAAAACAACAAAACCAGCGCAAGGAAATATGTAAAGGATGTCTTCTCGTCTCTCCACAACAATACGTCAGCCACTGCAGCAATAAAGCTAAACATTATTTTGGCTTGAGAAAATGTTATCAAAGTTCCATGATTCAGGGTAGATAATTTAAATGGAAAATAAATATGTTTGTCAAATTTGTGAATTCATGTTTATGGCCCAAAATAACATATACCAAGTAGCAGTTGATATAGATAGAACAATAGAAACAACCAATACAATTACAAAAGTGATGCAAGGCATTGGAGAGTGTTTGCTAAGGACGACGTAAATAGGAAAAAGAGTGAAAGAAAAGAGTGATAATAAGATCTTTATTCTCAGACCTGGCGTGTGAGACCGCTTTTGTGCTAAAGGGTGGTGAGGCAAAATTTTGCAGGGTGAAATGCAAACAAGTTGCACTTTTCTTCAGCATTCCCTCATTTTTATTGTACCATACAAGTAATTTTCATTCAAAACATTTTAAACTTAGCCAAGCACACTCTTACAGAAAATAAAAAATGCAAATATATAGGCAAGCCTACAAGCAAGGTATGTTGGTGGTGGCCTTGTACTAGTATCAAGGCAACTTAATTTGCAGGATCCAAGTTAGCTATTCCAACACGATGAGACACAGATCATCGCAAAAAATGCGTAAAAAACCCACCAACATGTTGCAAGTCATGTATTTATCGTAGCCTAAGGGAAAGCATTATGTTCTAACCTTTTTCACCACCAAGCAAAGATAATATGCGTAAGAATACATCCTACATCGCAGAGAATGAAATTTCAATCCAGTGAGCGCCAAGCCGCCAACACTTATTAGCAAAGGTGAATTTCAAAACAACCACTTCACTTTTATTTTTCTTATAAGCAAATATTATTAAGCGCAGTCCCCAGTGCTCGAACCTAAGTCCTGACACTTTATGTCCCACAACTCATTCCTCACCATCAGCCATATACATATCGCTTATTTCAAAGAAGAGAAACACTAAATTCCCAATTCAAACCCTAATTTCACTCATTTCCACGACAAACAGATTAACTCCACTCTAACTGAATCGCAACAAAAACAAAACAATCAAAATAACCACTTAATTACTCATATCACCTAAGAGAAACCCAAAATTCCCAATCCGAACCCTAATTTCACTCATTTCCACATCTAACAGGATTAAATCCCCTCTAATGGAATCAAAAATAATCAAAACAAAGATTAAGGATTAAAAAAAAAATGCACCATCCTCCCCTTCTTCCTCATCCTCCTCTTCATCGGAATCAACAGCGGCCTCTTCATCGAAGAAATTAGCAACCCTCCCACGCTTGGGCTTCCGTCCACCACCGCTTTTTCCATCATCGAAATCCTCGTCGATCAAGCGAGAGAAGAGAGAGCGGCGATCGTGCTTCAGGGAAGAGGAGATAGCGGCGGTGGACAGGATAGAGCGGCGATGACGTCGTCTTCGCTGTCAAGAGGGGAGCGTTCGACTAGTCGCAGCAAGGGACCTCGGCTTCACCATTGTTCGAATCGAAGGAAGACGGCGGCGGAAACCAAGAAGAAGAACGAAGAAACGGCGGAAGTGTCTAATTTTAGGGCTTTTGTTTTAGGGAAACCAAGAAGAAGAAAGAAGAAATGGGCTGTGCTGTATGTGGAAGTGCATAATGTGAGAATTTTCTAACTCGGTGAAGTAAAGCCAAGTTTAAAAGTTTTCATTATAATTTCAAAACTGCCACCGCTGCTTCTTTTAAATTCGGTGCATTATAATAACGAGTTAATATGTCTTTTTTTTATTTATTTAATGTAAGGGAAGAACTTTTTAACTCGGTCAATGCAACGACCGAGTTAGAAAGTATTTTTTAACTCGGTTGTTCAAGAGCCGAGTTTAAAAGTCTTTTTATTTTATTTTATTTTTTGTTAGGGAAGGACTTTTTAACTCGGTCACAAAAACGACCGAGTTAAAAAACATTTTTTAACTCGGTCAAACACACGACCGAGTTTAAAAGTGTAAATTTATTTACAAAATTGCCACCGCGTTTTATTTTAACTCGGTTTTACAATGACCGAGTTTAAAAGACCGATTTTAAAAGTCTTTTTTCTAGTAGTGTCGACCCTCACATACCCTTCGACTTTGGAAAGGCTGTCAAGCATCATAGGATATTTCTTGTCGAATGTATCTCCCTTCTCGAACTCTTTTAACTCTTAGCCTCCTCCTCAAGTCTTCTCTCTTTATTTCATGTTCCCTTTTTGATGCAACAGTCTCATCATAGTTAACTTGGCGTCTTGGACAGATTCTAAGGTCTTCGTACTGCTTTCTGTCATATGCTCAAATGATTCTCCAGCCTTCGGAAATATTTGATCATCGTGTGCCAAGTTAACCACATTGACTGGGAACACTCCATGCATTTCAACATCATTCGCTTCTTTTTGAAAAGGATCGGTATCAACCTTCATCTCCTTATCGAAAAACTTCAGTCTTCCTTTGTCAAGTCCCTGTTGAATCAAATTCCTGAAAGCAAAGCAATCAACAGTATTGTGAGTGCAATTTTTATGATACTTACAATACTTTATGCCTTTTAATTCATCTTTCTTTAGCAGTTTGTGTCCTTCAGTAAATTTAATTTGTTTATCCTTTAATAACATATCAAAAACTTGTTCAGTTTTCGAAATGTCAAAAGTGTACGTTTTCTTGTATACATTTTCATTAGGGGGTTTTGACAGCCTCAAGGCATGACACGTATAGGGTTTTCCTTCTTCTAAATCTATTGTGTCTACCTCTGAGCGTATGTCAATCGCCTCTGTGTTAGAGACCTGAGAATCGACATAATGGATTCTTTCTCTTTTGATAATTTTGGGATTTTTACCCTTAAAATTTCAATTTGCCGTACACATGCGGCTAATTGGGCCAAATCTAGTAGATGTTGTGTGACTAACTTTTTCCTCACGTGGCATTCTAAACTAGCCACAGTCATCTTTACTACTTCTGGCTCAGGGATTGGGGTAAAACATTGACTTCTAATTTTCTTAAATCGAGATAAGTAATCATCGATAAGTTCTCCTTCGAACCTCCTCACACTCAACAAGTCCGTCAAGGCAACCTTTAATTTGCCTCTATAGAATCGTTTATGAAAGGTTCTTTCCAATTGGGCCCATGCATGAAGAGAGTTGGGCCTCAATGTCGAAAACCATGAAAACGCATTTTTTTCAAAGTGCTAGAGAAAAGCCACATCCTAATGGCCTCGTCAGCGGCCAATTCTCCCAATTCGATGGTGTAATGTGCAACATGTTCGACTGTAGATTCTCCTGTGTCACCGGCAAACTTCGACAATTTTGGCACCTTTATTCCTCTTGAGATTTCTACATGTTGTACCCACTCAAGAAAAGGTGAATTGAAAACTGGCTGATTAGCCAATCCAATGTTGAAACCAATTCGATTTAAAGCTTGTTCGACAACTCTGTCTACGTCATCCGATTCCACTCTAGGATCTCCTCTATTGTGTCAAAGTAAGTGCCTTGTCAAATTCTGTCTTGCTAAAGCAGCTTGCAATTCTTCTCCACTATGCATGAATGCAACTTGAGTAGGATTTTGCACATGCGGAGGTGCTTTAACACCAGGATGAAATGTCACCTGTGGGGGCTCAACAACTGCATTATTTGTACCTGCATTCAAAGGTTGGTTAGTTCGAACGTTTTCCCATGTGGTAGCCACTCGACTATCTTGTGGAGGAGAGGTTGGGCCAGCACTAGTTGGCCACGTATGAGTCTCTTGGCCTTCGGGATAATTTTGTACCAAAACTGGCTTGTATGGAGATCTGTCTTCTCTATAAAGATTTATAGCAGACTCATCTCGATCATTCTCGTCAACCCCCAACACTTGGTTGAGTTTCTTAATGTACTGTGCAATTCTTCCACAAGCCTCATTTATTACCATCATTGTTGGGTTGATTACAGATCCTAACTGAGCCGTTAACTGGTCGACTAACTGAACGTTTGCTTCCTCGATTTGTTAATAAATATGGGTCACAGGATTAACTGGCATGTATCTTGAAGCGTTACTAGTACCTGCTCCCTCAGTAGAAAGTCGAGGAAACGCCATAGTTGTGGGCCCATTGGTGGAAGAAACACTCCCTATAGGGCCAAGCGAACTATTCAAAGGTCATGTCAGTGTCGAACCAGGAACGAAACCCGGTGGCAAGCCATATGGAGGAATCTGACTTCTATTTGTCGGATTATTCCCAAAGGCAAAGCCACTGGCTTGACTTGGGTGGCCCCCAGTTGGGCCATCGTTGGTCGAACGACCCACCGATGTGACGGTAGAGTCCGTGACAGCACCACTCCCTAGGGGCACTGAAGAAGTACTAACAGGAGTACTAACTACTTCAACTTGTGAAATCACTGTGGTTTGTCGACCATTATGGCTTTCATCAGCCATTGAAGGTGTTCTTGGAGAAAATGGCACAGTATTGCCACTTCTCAAACGCAAACACTTGGACACAAGTTACTCCGAATCAGCTCCACTAGGTGTGCCAACTTGTTCACGCTGGTGAAAAGGGATTCGAGGGATTCGATGCGGGGCGTGTCAGTTTGCCAATTCGGGCGAACACGAGTCGAAAATGGGGTTGAAGGTATCAAGCAATTGCGGGATTCGACTGATTAAATGGTAATCTTGTGTCGGGATTGGGCTGTTTTTGGTCTTTTTGGCTTTATCTTGGCGAAAACGTAAATGGGCTTGAGAAAACGTAAATGACGAGAAAATAAATTGATAGAAATGCAAAGGGAAAGCAGTAAAGTGCGCGAATTTAAAGGTACTGGAAACGTAAAGGCAGAATTTAAATGTGCTGGAAACGTAAAGGCAGAATTTAAAGGTGTTGGAAAAGGTAAAGGAAAAAAAATTAAAAGATTGAAATTGAATTTAAAAGTGCTGGGAATGTAAGGTTGTTATTACAATGGCATTTTCTCTGTTACTCTGCTTGCGGTGAGATGTTAGGATGATTACTAATGTGCCAACCTCGATTACAAACAAGTAATTACCTATTTATAGTCCTAGAAATCAACTACCCTTACACTCTGTTATTGGGAACGTTCTGCATAACTGCAGCAGTCACGTTCTAACTAGACAACTACCCACGATGCAGTTTCTTCGTTTGTTCTCCTTTTGCCACGTGTCTTCGGTAGTCTTTGATTATTTCTCTTCGACAAGCATCTTCCCACAACTGAAATAAAGCTACTTTGGAACTCTTGGGATTTTACACAAGTCTTTTGCCAGCTTTGTCGAAGTGACATCCTCTTGCCTATTGGGCTTTTAGGATCCCTGTCGACACCAAGCTCCTTTCGACAAGATATCGGCCTCTAATTGAATTAATCCCCTAGTCAATATTAGTGACATGATTATTTACTTGGCCATATTTTTGGCCATCGACCTAACCAGTAATCATGTTGCAATCTCTCCTGAGGGATTATCCATAGAGGACTTTTCTTTTCCCTCTTTAAATGGAAAGATACTCAAAGCTTTTCCTGGGAAAAGGTTTCAACTTTGAGTTACGGAAGACTCCTAGGTACCACCTCAGTTGTAGTATGCCCTTCATCTAGGTTTTTCATCTCAGCTTGAAATACAAGAGGTGATCCCTATGTAATCTCACATGTTTAATCTTTAACCATAAAGAGGGAAAAGTGGGAATTCGGAGCAAAGATTTTGAAATTGTTTCTCTCTCTTCCGAATCCCCTTAATCTCACATGTTTAATCTTTAAGATTCTTCATCTTCATTCTTTCGAACAACTTCTCTTCTTTCCAGAAATCACAAAGTTTGTCCATCATTTCTAACATCAACACACTTTGGCCTTTTGAACGTTGGAAGTGACTTATTTATAGCCATGATGAAGTGCATTAAATGCTGATGTGACCGTTCTTTAGCTCCCAATGCGTCATCATTCTCCACTATTACTCTAACCTCCTCGGTTTCCACGTTAAAGCTTCTTCGACGCCGTTCTCAATATGACTCTTCCATCTGTCGACGTACGTTCATGTCCCTCGAAGTTACTTTTAAGTGATTTCGCTTAAGTGCACTTTTGTCGACATCACTTGTATCGTCAACCTTTCTCATTCTGTAGATACACGTACATATCCCTCAAAGTCATTTTTAGACGACTTGTCTAAGTACACTTCCATCGACATCACTTATGCATTTGACATTTTACTTTCTTGTCGAATTTTGACTTCTAGTCAACAGACGCATAGTTTGGGTATGCACATGCTAAATTAAAATCAAAAGATACAGATTTTGATTCAGTGGTAAGGATGAAGTTTAAATAAATTTACTACTAAGGAAGTACTTCCTCGATCCTACTTAAAAAAACACGTAACAGTGCTTGCTTCAACCGCACAAGTGCATTGTTACAGAAAAATAATTGTATCTCAAATATTATCTAAGGATGAAGAAGTTCCTTGAAGATTCTAGAACTCCTTTCCAACTATTGGAACCAAAGCACAACATACAGTGTACTGCGTGCCATTTAATTTTAACTTCTTTACGGAAACCACAACCTCTAAAATTCACAAGAAGAAACTAATGCAAGTCCATAGGGAAAACCCATTTTTCTCAACAGATGCCAAGAAACTTATTCCAAAAGGAAATTTACAGCAGAATGAAAAAATAGGTTATTCTGTTTGTTTTAACTAAAATAGCACATCACACACTTATTAAACGACAAAGTGTTGTAAAATTTATTATTAATATTATTATTTCTAATATTTATATAAAAAATATTTTATTATATTTAATATTGAATTTGTTATTTTAATCTTATTGATTTTTGCATAGAATATGTAGTTGTTATTCATTTAATCAGTGGCGGAGGATAATGAGAGCAGGTGGGAGCACCTGCTCCGCCTGAGATTTAGTAAGTTATGTACTAGCTATTTAATAGTAACACATATCATGTTGAGGTTGTTGCCTTAGTGGTAGTGCTCTTCAATATTTAGAGGCAGGGTGAGGTCTCGATTCCCACCTCTTGTCATTAACTACTTTTATATTTAGTTCATTTCTTCATTTTTTTTCTTTAAAAATAATTGGCAAAAATATAGCTATTCACGAAAAGAGTATAAGACTCGAACTGTGGACCTCATAAATAAGGCAAAATATCATTGCCACTAAATTACTAAGACACATGTAGCAAATTATGCTAAATAAATTATTTATTATCACATATTCCTTGAATTTTGGCATCCCCTAGATTTTTCCTCATGCTCCGCCACTGCATTTAATCATTTAGTTGTGTCGCTTCACATAGTATCGGTTGAAAACTCTATCTTTTCCGAATGGGTGCAAGGTTTCACCTTTGTATACACATACAGTGATACACATATACATATATCACACAAAATTTCGGTTCTTTATTAGAAATCAATATCTAATGTCCGCGTAAGTCAGCTCAGTTGGTAGCTGCAGGGACACCTAGGTAGCTTAGACCCCCAGGTCTCGGGTTCTAGTCCCAATTACCTCATTTGTAATCAAAAAAGAAATCAATATCAATAAATTGAAGAAGTTCTTAACAACATTTTGCAGGCTTAGAACCATACATCTCTCTTGAATTATATTTTAAAACCCAAATATTGAAACAAGAGAGCTCCTCTGAAATGAAGCTATCACAGAAAAAATTGATAAAATAAAGTCAATCAAGTATGTTTAGGGACGAACGTTCTCAAGAGTAGTATTATAGTGGTACTTCATTGTCACAAATTTGCAGTTGGCTTAGTGACAACATGTGTGGCCACGTAATGTGGCTTTGGGGTGCTGGGTGTGAACCTTGAAAATTTGGCATAAAATTTCAAGAAGAAAAGATCAACCCTCAACTTCTAAAGTGAATGACAATTTGCCTAACGACTGAGATATATCAAATTCAGCAGATTCCTATGCAAATTCTTTAATATATATTATAAATTAATTTTGTCATAATTTTGTTTACACTTTTATCATTGCTATTCATGTACTTTGATGATGTTATCAAATGCATCCCCTAGATTGAATGTCAAGATCCGTCACTGAGTATGTCATTTGTCAAACACTATGTTATGTTGAAAAAAAGTTAAAAAAATATTATGACATGATGTATAGGTGCAATGCTTTGATAATTTTTAAAAAAAAAAAACAATATGACATGCATGATGTATAGGTGCAATGTTTTGGTACATTACACTGTGTTATATTTAAAAAATAAATAAATAAAAAATAATAATTTAACATCATGTACCAGTGCAATGCTTAGATGCATTTTGTATTGTTTCAACCAATACATTACACTGTTATATAATAATAATAATAATAATAATAATAATAATAATAATAATAATAATAATAATAATAATAATATATCATGTAACAATGTAATGCTTCGGTACATTTTGCACTGTTTTAACCAGAGAAATATATAACGAAAAGATATCAGTTATTCTATAATTCAGACAAAAATAATATCACCAAAAGATATATTGTTCCAAATTAAATATCACCAAAAGATATATTGTTTCAAACTAATGCATGATTGAGTATAATGATTCAATACAATAAAGTGGTGCAATATTTCAAACTGATCATGATAAAAATAAACTATTAACTAATTCACCTTATTAATACACATGTACACATAAACTAATGCACCTATTATATTGCACTAATTTATTGCAAGATAAAATATTTTACTTCATCACGCACACATGTACTTCCTTTATAAAACAAAGCTAAATTCAAAAATAATCTTTGCATTTCTAAATTTTTCTATTTCTTTATCAATTTTAAACAATAATCCTAACTCATATAATTTTAAAAATATTTCTAACATGCAAAATGTTTAAACTTTATTTATGGTAAATAAAAATCTTATAACCCGTGCATTGCACGGGATAAATACTAGTTGTTGATAATTATGCAAGTTACACTGTGTTATTATTTTTTTTATTACAAAGGAGGTACCTGGAACTATAACCCAGGACTTGGGGCCTAAGCTACCTAGATATCCCTGCAGCTATCAACTGGGCTAACTTACGCGGACACAGTGTTATTAAAAATAAATTTACGAACTTTCGTACATTGAAAATGTTAAGGGAAAAAAACAATTTGTTAAAACTTTTATGGCTTATTTATGTTTTTGGTCCCTAGAAGTTCAACGTGTTTTGGTTTTAGTCCCTAAAAGTTATTTTGACCGGGACCAGTCTTTAATTTTTCAAACATTTTGATTTTGGTCCCCCGTTAGAAAAAATCAATTATTTGTTGATGTAGTTAACGGAAACCACACCATCAATCACGTGGTGTGACATGACGCCAAATAAGTGGTGCGACATGGATAATTAAGGTTCATAAATGCAAAATTCTGCATATGAGACCGTTTTGCGTATGAGACCATTTTGTGTCCGTGGATCTATATCATCCACGTCATATCACCTATTTGGCATCACCTCACACCACGTTACTATTAATGCGTGTTACACTAGCCACATCAACAAATAACAGATTTTTCATAATGGAGTTGACCAAAACCAAAATGTTTGAAAAATTAAGGATCGGTCCCAGTCGAAATAACGGATTAAAACCAAATCACGTTGAACTTTTAGCGATAAAAACATAAATAAGCGAACTTTTATTTTGCCCGTACCTTACTTTAGTTTTTTAATCTTTGAAAAAAAAAACATAAATTAAATTAAATGAGAGTTCTCAAATAGTTGTAATAATAGTAATTATAGATTTTAACGTAACTTTACTTTATTTTGAAAGGAAAGAAATGTTTTGTGAAAGTAATTTTGGAAAATAATTCACAATCTGAGAAAGTGAAAGTGCTAATAAATATTGAGTCTCAGTAATCCCATTCCAATAAAGAGTTGGGAGTGAGATATTTTGATAGTTGTCTTAAATTAAAAAACTTTATTGTATTCAACATGATATAAAATAAGAGAAGTTTGAGGGCAAAAAGATTTCCCTCCTTTGATTCTCTTATTTTCCCTCCTAATCATATTTTTTTCTCCTAACCAATCATCAATGCAATCTTATCAAAGATATTAGACGATTTAATTTGAGCCGTTTATTTCATTTTGATCTAAGCCATTGAAAAAAAAACTTCTAGAAGAAGCTTTCTCTTCCTTTTCTGTCTTCCACGTTTAATAATCTTTCTTTCTCCTTCTCTCGAGATTTCTCCTTCTCTTTCTCTTCTCCTTTATTTCCCTCTTTTTTCTTTCTCATTTATCATCTCCCTCTCTTTCTCGCTCTCCCGCTCTTTCTCTCTCGCTCTCTCATCAACCACCAACACCCATTCAGCCGGGAATCATGACTACCACCATTGACATCATCACCATTGACTGCTGTCGATTGGGATTTCGGTTTCAGTAATAGTAAGTAACTCTTTGACTCACACTTTCTCAAAGTTTACATTTTGCTAGAAAATCCAAAATCCCAATCTATTGCATCCATAAAAAAAATGCAACTTTTTAATTTATGCAAAATCCCAGATTTTGTTATTTTTTATTTTTTTATATATGCAAGTTTTTAATTTAGTTGATTTTATTCTATTTGTTCATTGCATTTGGGTGTTTTTCAGTATATCTATGTTTTTGGAGATGTGTGATGCATGTGTTTTAAGACAATAGCAGGTACAAAGTGCACTATTTGATGTTATTGTTTTTTATTCATATTGTACAAGCATTTTTTTTTTGCGGATTTTATTAATAGATTTACAATGCATTGTACCATATTCATATTATGTTTCTATTTCTTTTTTTCTTTATTTGTGTGTTTTTCTTAATTTTTTCATTTATTTGCCTTTTTTTGTCTGGTCGAAACTAGTAGATAACCATGGGGATTTTATTTGTGCTACATAGTTATTATGGAGAAAGTGATTTTGTCATGCTAATGGTTGATGTTTTTCAAGGACCCATGCTCAAGGGGCGTATCCCATGGTATATGCATAAAAAGGACAATAAAAATATAGAGAATACCATGTATAATTTATGGATGATGCCATTGCGAAATTTATTCTTTGATTTTTGTCAAACTGTCTTTTAGAATGACCAATCCTGAGAATATGAATTTTTCATTTTACATAGAAAGGCATTTTGCATAATAACATAAATAGTTGTTGTAAGAAAGGCATTTAGGTCCTTATTGTCCCTTATTTAAGCCCCTTTGTTGATGTATCAAAATTATAGGCTACTCTGCATGCTAGAAAGGTATTCTCACCAACTTCAATTTCAAATTATTACTTTTTATTTCATGTAATAACATGTATCAAAATTCAAGTTGATATTACATTACTCATCAACTTGAATAGCAAATCATTACTTTTTATTATAAGTACCGTATGTTACAATTTTCTATTATTCTCTTATTTAATTTTTTAATCATTGTGATTAATTTTTAACTTTAACTTATTGCTATATATATATATATATGCAAAGGTGGTGAGGTAGAACAACTTAAGAAAAATACTGATAATTTTGTATTTTCTGGTTTTATCTTTTTTTGGGTTATATTACCAAACAAAGTACTCTCAGTTTAGCTATTTGACATTAGTCAGAGGGATCTGCTGAATCTTGTAGAATCATCGCGCTTAGCAAATAGATTCTTAAGGACAGTGTCTTATACACGCCTTCGATCAATTTCACTTTATTGTTATTTTTGCAGGTGTTTTCTCCAATATTTCAAACAATTAGTTTAGAGTATGCTTATTTAGTAGTATGTTTGATGATGTTTAAATAATGATATATCTTCTTGATCTTGACTTCCTTTTGCTTTGGTCAGTTGGTTGTCTATTCTCGAATGGTTGCAAGAGTTATAAATATGGGAAGAAGGGTGAAGTTTGTATCATTTAAAAGGATTTAACCTTTTGCTGCCATACTATAATAATGGAGGAATTGAAGTAGTATTCATTATAAGTCTAAAAATGTTGTAAAGAGATATCATGTCATTTGTGTTTCTCTTTTATTATTTCTTTGTAAAATTTCACATGACCAATACAAAACTCCAAATGGAAAATGAAATATATTGATTTTATGTTTCATAGTTTGCATCTTTTTAAAACAATATAAAATCAAATAGGCAAAAGCTTTGATTATAATAGGTGATAGCTTTGGCTTTACTTGAATAGATATTTATTGAATTGGTATTTCTGTATTGATGTTTTTTACAAGTAAATACTATTTTCAATTAACATAATTTATTTCATTAACAATATTATCATTAAATCAGTAAAAAAAATTAGATGAGCATTTATCATTTTCATTCAACATTTTTTTTAAAATTTGAGTAATAATTATTTTTCTTAATTTACGTAAATTAGGTAAAAGTGAATTACAATAAAAAAAATAGAGGGGATAAGTAGTTGCATGACATTGCTACTTAAATAAAATACATGTAAATCATTTTTATATAAAAAAAGTAAATATTAATTTATCATCTAAAAAATACACATTTCCAATATCAATACTTGAACCAATATGTATAAAAAAAACAAAATTAAAACCCGTGCCTTTTTAATACATCTTAATCTTAATATGTTAAATTTGAAGGAAGAATTTTGGAAAGTTTTGCCAAGTGGCATTTCTAGGTTGCCAAGTGGCATGATATATGAATATTACATTTGAAATTTTTTTAATTTATTTCTATTTTTAGTAATTATGGGTGATTTTACGGAATATAATCATGAACTACGTTTTGATAAGGTGACTGAGTTCTTATTTTCAAGTTCCAATGCAAGTATTTTTTTTCTATGCATGTATTGCCAATAATGTCACTGCTACTATACTTATTAGTATTAGTACTATTAGTACTATTAGTATTAGTATTAGTATTAGTATGTCTTTTCAGATTTTCAATGTTATTACAGGGGTTTTAAACGAAAAGGAAAAATGAAGACAATTTATTAATGAAAGTTATAGTTTTAAACCCTTCACTTCCTTTCATAATTCTCATTGGAAAACGAATGGTGTTGTTTAAGTGTCAGGGTTGTCATTTGGAACTCTTTTTTTTTTCCAAACATTTGGAACTCTAAGCCTTATTAATTTCTACATCATTCTCTATGAATTTTCTAGGGATAAAAAAGGGTTTAGGGTTCCTGAGTCTTCAAGTATAAATAAAGGTATTCCTTCTACAAGTTTTACCCATAACTTGGTGGTTTCATATGTGTAAAGTTATTCATATATGGCCATTATCTAGGATTAAGAGAGGTTGGGATTGATATGAGATAAAGAGCATTGGTGGATCTAGATGGTGATGGGTGATGAAATTCGAATCTGAGAGTGGGTGAGAATGTTAATAAGAAGCACCTTTGGTGTTAAGGTAAAGTCATATTGCTAAAAGTAATTGTTAACTTGAATACTCACAATATAGTATATTTGTTCAATCAATGTTTTTTTTTATTCAATGTGCTTTACAGTTCCTCACTATTGACAACAACAACGATCAAGGCAAGGATCTGAGATGGAGCAGAGCACTGCAGAGAAGTTGGGGCTGGTGGTGGGTGAAACAAGAGTATGATGGAGGGCTTAGGATTTCATTTTATTTCTTTAAGTTTCTAATTAATGTTTGAGAAGACATTAATATGAAATGTTCTATTAGAGGTTTTTTATAAGGTACAAGGAGGTGGTTCCATGTGTTTCAATGGAGCTATATTTGCTTTTTGTTCATTTTTGAAAAATAAAATGCAATTTTATTTATGTATTTGTATGTTGTGTGATTTTGCCGGTTGAATCAGTATGATTTTTGAATTGAAGGAAGACAATATTTGTTGTGCACCCCAACTGTTTGACAAAATATGCTATTGTTGGTTTCTTTACTTATCCATTCAGTTCTATTCTATGGCCATGTTTTGCTTCTGCATTGGAAATATGTTATGTTCACTCTTGAAAAAATATACATGAAAAAATATGGATCTTACAGTTTCTGCGTTATTTTACCTGTTGCTATTTCAAATACGAAAAGTTAGTATAACTACATCAAATTTGCTGATCCATTGAATTTAAAAGATAGAGATCAGAGGTTGAACTTAAATTGAATATTAAGGTGGAGATTGGGTAGCATAAACTTATTAATGAATAGAAAAATAATTGCAAGATTTTGGGAACTTATGGTTGTTTACATTTTCTGCAGTCATAGAAACATAAACTTCCTGCTCGATTGAATGTATGAAATTTGAGATTGACGTTTTGGAATTTGATTGCTTAAAAAGCAGTATTTGCACCCAGCTTGATCTGTAGTTTTATTGTTCTGTTACTGTGTACGTGCTAGAACTTTTTTGCCATGTTTGATTGTTGCAACTTAAACAAATGTGAGCATGGACATTTCTATTTTCTGGATAAGATCAAATACATTGTTTTAGGAATGGAAACGGGAGATTGCCCTATTGATATGATCAAATACATTGTTTTGCAATTAATGTGGTAGTGCAATCTTCTATCCCTATATTTTAAGTTAATATTGATTAGTGGGTATTGTAATAGATAATAATATTTCTGAGGTCAAACAATAGTGATTATTGATTTTCAATATTAGAATATGTTCTCTTTCACCAGCTTTTTATTATTTGTTCAGGATTTTTATATTTGAAAAGCTTTGCTTGAATGATTTTTGTTCAAAGTCTATGACTCCTAAATTTGAACCGAGAGTAGATTTTCTTGAATGAAGTCTGGACGATTTCTTTGCTTGAATGAAATTATATATAGATGTTGATATAATATTACATGTTCAGCCAAGGTTTCTACTACATATATGTATATTGTGCTAATGTTTTTAATCATAAAATTATGCTTTACCATAACGAAAGACGACAACAATAATAATGCATACATAATTCATATATATATATAATTTATATAAAATATTTTTTGGTAGACCTATCTTATAAAATTTTACTTTGTATTGATAATAATATTTCTATCTTTTTTAAATATAGGATCCCTTTGAGAGATTTCACGTTTATTAAGAAAATTAATTAATTTAGTTAATTGTATTGGAAATGTGAACTTTTGATATGTATTTTCATAATTACCCATATTAATAATATTGTTGAGAATCTATAAAATGTTAAATAAATATGGGTTTTTGTGAAAAAAATAATTAATAGTTATTGAAAATTGGTATATGGTCTTAATATTATTGGGAATCTAAAAAGTATTCAATAAATACCTTTATCAAAAATATAAAGGTATTTTAGAAAAGTAATATTGAAAACGAAACAAAAATTAAATAAGATAATTTTTTATGGATGTTTTAGGAAAGTGACGTTGAGAATTTTTTTTTAATAAAGTTAATTTTTCTTATATTTTAAACAAAAAAATATGTTTTTTTTTGTAATTCGAGTTAAAGGGAGCATATGCTTTCAAAATAAAATGAGATTTTCTCTCTCAAAGAGATTACTAAATAGGGGATGAATAATAATGGGGGAAGACAATAAAGGATGTTGATTTTGCACTAATGTAATCTATAAAAAGACTAATTTCACGAAAATATATATATATATATATATATATATATATATATATTTACGGTTATCTTCTTTATAATGATGTCATAATGAAGTTGAAAAATTGCATAAGGAATTAGGGAAGCCAATAATAGAGAAAACTAAAAATAAATGTTGGTTTTATATAAAAGATTTTTTTATTGGGATATAGTTATTGTAAAGTTTGGGATATTTTAGATATGATTTGACTTTTTTTTTAATTCTAGATAACTTGGTTATTTTGGAAGATTTTAATTGCATAAATGTTGGGGTACAATTTATTCACAATGTTGAAATGTTCAAAAAGATAATTTTAGTAATTTTTTAGATATATGGATGATATTTGGCCTACAATTTGTTTGCAGGGTTGTATTAATTTTTATATATATAATTTTGGTTACTTTTTAGATTAGTAATCTCTAGGTTGATTTCTTTTGGAATTCGGTTGCATAATATTGTTGTACAATACATCAATGATAATTATGATTTTCAACAAAGTTAATTACTCTAATTTTTACAGGATATAATAATTTTTATTTTTTCTGAAGTGATTCTGGAAAATATATTAAAAAGTTATGTATATATATTTATTCTTTGTGCATAAAAAAATAATTTTTTTTTTTGCTTTTGATTAATATAGATAAAACTTAGTGAAAATATTTATATAATAATTACCTCACCCAAGAACTATACCCCGTGCATCGCACGGGTATAGATACTAGTATGTAAAATTTGAAGGAAATTTTGAGGTAAGTTTTGACAAGTGGCAATCTCTCATTAAACTATGATTTGAATTAGTTTCTTAATTTAGTAATCAAAGGAATTAAAGGACTTTCACCCATTAACTTTATTTGTTTGTACTACTTCACAATGTATCATGTTTTGGTTGAAACATATGAAAAGTTGAAAATATAAAATGTTACACGGTTTAATATGTGAGTATTAAATAGTTTTTGGTTGATTTTTTAAAAATGTATGATAAATGTGCATTGATACATTCCACAAAATAATCATCATTTCCCAAGATTTTGATATAGTCTTGGAAGATACAAAATGAGTTTATCGTAAATATAAAAATGTTTAATATAGAGTATTTTGGGAACACAAAAAACAGGTTTTACGAGATGAGCTCATCTTAAATATAGAAAATGTTTAATACTCCCTCCGATCCTATTTATAAGTCCTTTTGGAATTTTTCATTTCCATCAAGGAAATTGAATAAATTTGTTAGTGACATTGGAAATGTGTAAATTTGATATACTTTTTCAAAACTACCCCTATTATTATTATTGGAACTCTAAAAAGTGTTGACTTTATAAGGGTGTTTGTGGAAAGAAGTAATTAAATGCTATTGAAAATTGAAAAAGGATCTTATAAATAGGACCAAAAGAAAACCCCAAAAAGGTCTTATAAATAAAACCGGAGGGAGTATAAAGAGTAATCCCTCCGGCTCAAATTATAAGCAACTTTAACTAATTTTACGCATATTAAGAAGGTTAGTTGATTATACTTAATTTTCTAAAATTTATAAAAGAATAGATGTACTTTAGGAAAGTTGCATTGAGAATGAAACAAAAAATAAATAAGATAAAAATTTTCTAGAAATGTTTTAGGAAAGTTGCATTGAGAATGAAATAAAATTTAAGAAATTTGGTTAGTTTTGCTTATATTTTAAACCAAAAGAAGTTTTTTTTTTTTTGCTTTGTTAGATCAAGTGTGCATGTGCATGTGGAGATTGTTAGATCTATTACGCAAGTGCATGATTTTGATAATGACAATGTTTTGAAGAAGCTATTGTCTTGAAGAAGCTCACCAAAGAACGACAAACAACTATGATGAAGAGAGAGCAAACTCTTAGATTCAATGTGTATATTGTTTATATCTTTTACTTTGAGTCTTAGAATTTTGGGTAGAGTTTTTTTTAGAGGGTAGTGAATCTCTATCAAGTGCATGATCATATTATATTTTGAGTATTTCGCTTAACCTAAAATTAATAGGTGGCTTAAAGGTTTTAAAGAAAAGGTTTAATTTTGAGAAAACAAGTTTTTAGAAGTATTTTACAGGGGTTAATCGATTAACAGAGGTGATTAATCGATTACCAGTTTTAAGCTGTCAGTCACTAATCGATTAGCTTGTTTGATTAATCGATTAGTAGCTGTTAACAAAGAGTTAATCGATTAGCTGAAAGCCTTAATCGATTAACACTTGCAGATTAGCTTTTTAAAACAGCTTTTCACTTCTCAAAATCAGTTTTAATGTTTTACAAACTTTTGGGTATTCTATATAAACATTTTCCTAATCATTGTGAAAAACCAACTTCATTTTTCATATCATTCTAGAAAGATCAAAGCCACTCTATTCTCTCAACATTCTCTCTCACTTTTAGAAAGATCAAAGTTCTCATTTTCATATTCTTTGATCAAGAAACTTTTGAATCTCAGGTTTAATTATTCATAGTTCTTGAAGGAGATTCAATAGGTTATTGTGTTTTGAATTGAGTTGTAATCATTGCAAGAGGCAAATTATCTACAACAAAGAAGAAGCCTTGGTGGTGTTCATCAAGCAAGTTGATTTGGAAGTCTTGTTGAGAGGAATCAACAAGCAAGTGGAAGACTTAGTGTGGGGTTATCATCAAGCAAGAGAAGAGAAGTTAGATTAGAAGTTCAAGAGGGTTGCAAGACAGGAGTGGGGTATCTCTTGGAGGCTATCAAGTGGGGTATCTTGAGAGGCAATCGCTTGTAATTTGAGAACTCTAATTTCTTATTGAAGAAACTCTCTCTATTGTGATAGAGGGGACTGGATGTAGCTCTCGATGGTTAAGAGTGAACTAGTATAAATATATGAGCAAGCTTCTCTTCCCTTAACTCTTTAACTTTTGCTATTTCATATTGTTCTTGATTGAAAACCTAGAAAAAATTGATTTTCTAATAATTAACTGAATTAGGTTTTAATAGTTCAAATTGATTTGGGAAAAACTTTTTTCATAACCTAGATAATCATTAACAATCTTGGTGTTAATCAATTCCGCTCTATCTCTGATATTCTATGTTAATTGATTGATTTTCGTTTTCGTTTGAAAAGTGATTTTTTAGTTTTTAACAGTGATTAATCAATTACCTGGATGTGTTAATCGATTAACCAAAAATCAGTGTCAGTGATTAATCGATTAATCTGTTGCTTAATCGATTAACTCATGTTGAGCTGTCAGGCATTAATCGATTAACTCTTGCTTTAATCGATTAACTGCTGAGAATTTTGAGAAAATCATTCGTTTTAATTGTTTCGATTTGTTTTATTCAAAAATCTTTCAAGGTTTCTTTAACACCTATTCAACTCCCCCCCTTCTAGGTGTTCTCCTAGTGTTGTTTAGTTAATTCACTCGCCGATTGTAGTTCTTACATGCTTATATTTAAAGCCAGAGGGAGTATTTTGGGAACACAAAAAATATGTTTAACTTTAATCATAAATATTAGTACAGTACAATTTGCAAAGGCAAAATGAGGAATGATTTGAGTAAAGATCAGTAGAAGAAAAACATGATGAGTGAGGGTAGAGAAACTAAGAAGAGGTGTTGGGTGGTGCACGCTTTAGTCAAAATCTAGATCGGGTTTGGTTCAGTGTTCTACATACAACAACACCAGTTGCAAATCCAACATAGTTCCACCAACGTGTGTCTATCAAAAGGTGGCAGTGGCGGGTGGTAGATGTATGGCATTGTATATTTAATGTAGAGTGTTGGAAATTGCTGTTGCGGTGGCTCTGTGTTGGTGAAGGTGAGAGAAGAGTTGGGTGGCTCAGTACGTGTGAATGCTAATTCTCAATCATTAAACTTGGATATGAATTTTCAGCCAATATAGAAGAAGGTGCTATGTAGTGGTTGTTTACAATGTTTTAGGGTTAAGAAATAAGAATTAGTAGGATTGGGTCACTATGTTGTTTTAAAGTTTTAATAGACAAGGGGCCTCTTATTACTTTTTTCTTAAATAAAATTAGTCTCATACAAATCTTTTTGTTTCTATGTATTAATACTGCTACTGTATCTTTCATTTCATCTTTTTTTCAATTCGTTTTTTTTTACTTTCAATTCGTTAAATCTTTACTTTATTTTTTTTTTTGTTTTTGAGGAAAAATCATTACCTTATTGTGAGAATATGTGTTAGATAAATATTAATAAAGTTAATCCAAATATCCAATGTTATAAAATTGGCATTAAAATGCATTTGATGAAGTCTGATTGGAAAAGGAAAAAAAAGAGAGAATATTTGATTGGAATGGGAAACACATTTTTCTTATCAAAATCTTTCAAGAAAAGAAAAGAGAGATCGAGAAGATGATTGATACATTAAATGATTTATATTTTTAATAAAGTTCGTATTTTTTTTATAAACAAAAGTTCTAAAATCTAATATTATTATACACAATTAATAAAAATAAAAGTGAAGGGACACTTTGGTCCCTCAAGTTTTTTGATAGGGACACTTTAGTCCCTCAAGAAATTTAATTCATTTTTAGTCCCCAAAGTTTTCCAAAAGTACCAATTTAGTCCCTGTCCTATTTCCGTTAGCCACTTCGTTGAGGGACTAAATTGGTACTTTTGGAAAACATGAGGGACTAAATTGGTACTTTTGGAAAACATGGGAGACTAAAAATGAATTAAATTTATTGAGGGACTAAAGTGTCTCTATCGAAAAACTTGAGGGACCAAAGTGTCCCTTCACTAAAAATAAAGAATGTTGAATCAAAGATTTATCAAAGATTTTGATGACGACAAATGAATGACAAATGAACAAGTTTAGCGTGAAGTATCTCTGATCTCAGCCACCGACGGAAACAATTGAATCTGACCAGAATAACAAAGAAATCAAAATTCCGAAGACGCGCTCGGTGTTCTCGACATCTAGTTGGGAAGGATAAGTGGATTGGACCGTTGTGAATGAAGCCGGAGTTAATCATCTTAAACTCAGACGCACTCGGAAGTGATCAATCCGAGCCATCGCTCAGAGTCTATCAGTTGGCCGAGAGATCAGCTCAGCAAGGGAAAATCAGATAGTTGGCCGAGAGATCAGCTCAACAAAGGGAAAATCAGATAGTACCTTTCAAGTTCCCAAGCTCGAAGAGATGTCAAGCTCGAACCGATATCAATCTCGGCAACATTGTTCATCATCTTCAACCTTCAGCAAGTACAACCCGCATGCACCTCATTAATTATGTACCAGTATTATAGTACTATGCATGGCTGGCAGTTTTGTCCTCATCTCAACGGCGCCCAACTGTCATCAAGCTTCAAATTTCGAAATTGGAAAGGGACAGTTTTGGACTGGATTGATAAAGAACAGACAAAGCAGAACTTGCAGAAAAATGGCAGAAAATGTTCTGGTATATCCGTTGGGAGCATCAAGGCATATTCCAAAATAATCTTTCCTTTCTTTCCTACCTCATACGTGGTTACTCCACTATAAAAGGAGAACCTTAGCCTCTCCAAAAGAGAGAGAACAACACACGAACACATAGAGAAAGAACAAGAAGAACAGAGAGCAAAAGCCAAAAACTTTCATATTCATTATCTGTTTTACAAGTGATCAAACCGCAGAAAAGAGAACCTTGAGAGTGTGAGAGCAAATATTTCATACTCATAAACCAAGCCTCAAATCGGTTCTCTACATTCTCAAAAGCCTTTCTCAAACACTTAACCGAAAACTCAGTTGTTCATTAAACCTTCTGAATTTTATACACTTGAGTTTCGGGTTGGAGCCATCATCTTCACTATACTATTTCTTCAAGTCTTGAGTTGTTCTCAAGCACGGTAAAAATCTTGGAAGATTTCCAAGTTCGTTCAAGAGGGTCTTGGCGATTGAAGTCTTAGGAGGTTCCTGAGCAAAAATCCAAGGAGTTTCTTTGGTGAAAATCCTTGAAGGTTTCAAGGTGTCTTGAAGGTTTCAAGACTGTGAAAGTCCGACGCTGTGCTCGGCATTTTGTATCAGTAGGTAGAAGCCAAGAGTTTGGTACTCTCTTGGTGGGTTTAATTGATCCCGTGTAATCTCTATAAGACCCTATATTTTGAATAATTAAATAAATATTAAGTATTTAAAATTATAATGTTATTATATTGAATAAAATATTAATTTTTCTGAAATTAGGTTAAAATACTCGAGTATTTTGGGAAAGACTCGAGTATAGTACCTAACTGTTACAAAATTTGAATTTTAGTCGAAAGACTCGAGTCTTTCATGGAAGACTCGAGTGTTCTTTGGTGCTGCTGAAAAAGACTCGAGTACTGGGAAAAAGACTCGAGTAGTTCGAGCAGTATGGTTGAATGTATAAGTCGGTTTTCAATTGAACTTCGCACCAAAACACATTTTCTCGAGGTTCCAAGCACAGAGCTGGACCTTACTTCGTAGGAGGGAAATCTTAGGCTATAAATAGAGGCTTGGGGAAGCTAGAAACACATTCAATTCTTGCAAACCCGAATTTCCATTCTCATTTCCTCTGTTCTGAAGTGCTTACTTTGATCACTTCGTTCTCTCTCATTTCTCACTCATTTCCTTCGAAACCAAAACACAAATCAAAGTTCTAATTCCCATCTTGAATTAGAACCCATAACCACACGAAACTACCTCCTGTAGAGAAAGTTCTAGGCAATCAAAGTTGAGTCTCTGAAGCTGCGAAAACAGAGCAACATTCAGCATCAAACACCCTTCTTCTTTGAATTGGTTTGGTAAATCCAGAAACCCGTTTGATTCCAAATTCATTTCTGATTAAAGTTAGTATTGCTTAGTTGCTAAAGCTAATTTGTTTCACCCTTTTCATTACATATTCCCTGTCAAATTCGTGGCCAAAGTTGTTGTTCAAAGTGCAAAACTTGAGTGTTGGAACTCAAAGTTTGATTCTGATCGTTTCTCTCTCAAACAACTGTTTCTTTAGCTTCTCTAAGGTATGGGAGAAGTTACCTAATCGCTAGAATGGTAAACAACAAGCTAAAATCATAGGAACCACTTGAGGTTCATGGGTAACATAAGTTGAAATGGGAATCTGACTTGGAGGTCAGAGACTCATGGTTTTTATGTTCAAACAAGTTTAATTGAACCTAATGATGCTCACTGGATTTATTTGCGAACTTAAAATCAAGTAGAAATGAAATTCATATGTTAAATTGGATTTTTCTATGTTTTGTGCAATATGTGATTTGATGCTATTTGATGTTGTTTCAGTTGTGTTTAAGTATTGTAACATATTTGTTTTATGTGCTTAAGTTGTTGTTTTGCATAAGAATGGAGAAATAAAGCAAGGAACTCGAATTGGTATTGAAAGTGCAGAAAACTGGTGCTGTTGCAGCAAAAAGACTCGAGCAGTTTAAGAAGACTCGAGTATTCTGGAAAACTGGAAGAACACTCGAGTGGATCTTTAAAGACTCGAGTATTTTTGCATGAACAACTCGAGTGGTCAAGAACTACTCGAGTAGTTTGATCAATTTTTCAGAAAACACTTGCTTTCTAAAATTTTATTATAATTAACTCGTTTAATACTATAATATCTTAATCCCGTTGGTTGATAGCTATCCTGGAGGTGTCCTACTGGAATTTTATTCAGTGGTTGATTATTTCCCTATAGGAGTCCCAACGGAAGTGCGTACATCCATTCGGTTGATATGATCCCTAGATGTCCCAGTGAAAGTTTTACTCACTTGGTTGATATTTTCTATGGGAGTCCCAATGGGGTCATTGCAATAAGTATCCACCAATAGGAGGTTGTGCCCCGATGGATTACTAAATAAATGATTATACGCTATTTTAAATCCATCACAAAGTGGCTAGGCCACTGATGGACTTTTCTTGAAATTAATAAACGAAATTAGTTAAACCCTCATAAAGTGGCTAGGCCGCTGAAGGATTTTTCTGAAAGCATCAGCACCAGCTAAAAGAAAAGTTAAAGGAATTGTTAATGATAAGATTAATGAATGGAAAGATAGATGATGGACTATGTCCTTGATGGAAATGATAACGAATTTGATAATGAGGATTGGTAATAAATTATGTTTGCATACATGCATTTATTGCTCCAGTTTGCGAGGGCTTTCCCTTTTATACTATTAACGCGGGGCGGAGGAAGCCTGTAAGTCGTGAGTGCAAGGCTATGCCCGTAAGTCCTACAACGCCGAGAGATGGAAACCCGTAAGTCGTGAGTGCAGGGGTAAGCCCGTGAGTCCTATGCAGAGCGAAGCTCGTAAGTCCTACCACCTCCAAACTGTGATGCCCCAGGAAATTGTTGAGATCAACATGCATCATGCCATTAACAATAAGATCAATTGTTGGATTAAAAAGGGTTTGACATGTGTATATGCATTTGTAAATTATTACTACTTGAATACTTGTGTTTGTTGTTTTTATTCTCTGTTATTTATTATTCGTTTTAACGTGATTAGCTATGACTTACTCCCTTGTTGCCCTTGTAGGTAATGAAGGTCCCGTTTTCACAGAAAGGGGAGTAGGAACGGCAAGGGATATGAGATTCCCTTCCCGACCATTGGAGTTGAGAACCATGCTCTGGGTTACGAGTAGTGTCTTAAGTAGCTCAGAGTCTAATTGCTATTAAATAAATTAGTTTGAACTATTGTGTTTTGTTATTGGACAGATTCTGTTGATTTGCTTCCGCAATTGAATAATAAAGTTTTGAAATTATTTGCAAAAAATTATTCTCTATTTTCATTATAATAAATAAATCAAGGTTAGAAAGTCGGGATGTTACAATCTCTATGTATTTGATTTTATTAAAAGCTCCTTAAAGGTTTTAAGGGGGACTGGACGTAGTTCACCGTGTTGGTGAGTGAACCAGGATAAATCTCCGTGTCTCATTTTCTTTACTGCTTTCATTTACTTTCTGAACATTTGATCGAACTGCTTTAGCTCTAACTTAACGCTCAGACAGTGCTAGTATTTTTCCGCTGCAAACCTGATCCTTTGAGTGTGCAGCTCGGATAATCAGTGCTCAGTCTAGAAACTGGTTATCAAGAACTGCTCGGCTCAAAGTCGAATTTCTACTATGAACAACTAGCTTTATCCGACCAATTTTTAATACATCACGAAAAATTGGTATTATTGCTTCCAACTACTATTCACCCCCCTCTAGTAGATTGTTAAGACCGTTCCCTCGGTTTCCATCGTTTTTAACAATTGGTATCAGAGCTCGGTCGAAAGATCGAGCTTAACCGCTTTTCGAAAAAGATCCTAGGAAACCATGGGCTCTAACAATCCATTCGGAGGTGAAGGCTCTTCAATAAACAGACCACCACTATTCAATGGTGATGGTTATGCTTATTGGAAAGCTCGAATGAAAATTTTTATAGAAGCAATTGATATTGATGTTTGGGATGCAATTGAAAACGGCCCTCATATTCCGAGAAGGAAAATCAGAGACGATGTTGTAGAAATCCCAAGGACAAGCTGGGATGATGATGATAAAAGAAAAGTTTCTTACGATTTAAAAGCTAAAAACATCATCACCTCGACCCTGTCCTATGATGAATTTTTTCGAGTATCTCACTGTAAAAATGCTAAACAAATGTGGGATATTCTACAACTGACTCACGAAGGGACAAATGAAGTTAGACGAGCTCGATTAAATACTTTGATGCATGAGTATGAGTTATTTCGTATGCTGCCGAGCGAATCTGTAAATGACATGTCGAAACGATTTACTCATATTATAAACCATCTTATTGCTCTCGGCAAAACCTTTCAAAATACCGAAGTTATTAACAAAGTTTTGAGATGTCTTAGCAGAGAATGGCAACCGAAGGTTACTGCCATCATGGAATCAAAAGATCTAGCTAGATACCATGGACATAGCAACTTTGTTCGGAAAATTGCAGGAGCGTGAGATGGAGCTCGGAAGACTAACCATGCATGAAGAATCCGACAAAAGAAGAAAGGGATCTCACTCAAGGCCTCAGCTAAGTCGACCAAAGTCTCCTCGGACAACGACTCTAGCTCAGACATGAATGACGAAACCCTCGGCCTCGTAGTCAGGAAGTTCGGAAAATTCTTCAAAAACAGAAGGAACTTTAAAAATCTAGGCACGAGCTCAAAAGACAAAGTCAAGTGCCATGAATGTGGTGAACCTGGACATATCAAACCAAATTGTCCTAGGTTGCAGAAAAGAAGCAGTACCGAGAAGAAGAAAGACAAGAACCCCAAATCAAAGAGAGCTTACATCGTCTGGGATGCACCCGAGCAGAATGAATCATTTGTGTCAAGCTCCTCGGACGATGAAGAGACATCTAATTTGTGCTTAATGGGTAGATGCACTGAGGAAACCTCAACGAGCTCGAACCTCAGCACCACCAAAGATGAAATCAATCACTTGTTCTTAATGGGAAGATTTGGATCCTCAACCGAGCATGAAGGCAAGATTATGTGCTTAAGGGGAAGACATGATGAAGAAGCTTCACCAAGCTCGGCTTTCAGCTCAACTGCACATGAAAATGAGGTATACTCGGATACCGAATCTAATACTGAGTCAGAACTTGATGATTATGAGGAATTATATACTGCTTACGCTGAAATGCAATCCAAGTTCGAAAAACTCGCTAAGAGCTATGCTAAGTTGAAAAGAAATATTTTAAATCATAAAGAGCAAGTTCTCGAACTGGAAAAATGCATTGAAATTTTAAAGTGCAGCAATGATTCCTTAGAATCTACTATCACTTCTCTGAAAGATCAAAAGTGTGAAGGTTGCACTAAGTATGAAAAAGAAATTAAAAATTTGAAAACCACTTATGCAACTTTCTCACAAAGTGATAGGATGTTAGACCAATTACTTGTTCGACAGAGAAGCAGTTCAAACAAAACTGGTCTCGGCTATAGCAATGCCAAAAAGAAAACTTTTTGTAATTTCGGCTCATTCTCAAAACTTAAAAATTCTAAAAAGCCGACCTGTACTTACTGTGGCATGCTCGGACACACACCCAATGAATGTAAGATCCGACGATATGGTGTAGCCGACAGCTCTTTTGTTTGGATTGTTAAGGGAGTAAATCCCAGCACTAACCGATAGGGACCCAAAACTGTTTGGGTACCCAAGATGAACAAATAACATTTTTTGTAGGTGTGCTATCGAGCAAGGGAAACACGGTGGTATCTAGACAGCGGATGCTCGAAGCACATGACTGGAGATAAGCAGCAATTCATCGAGCTTACTCCAACCGAGAAAGGATATGTCACTTATGGAGACAACAACAAAGGTAAAATCTTGGGTGAAGGTAAAATCGGAAATTCTTCCGACTTGATTATCGAAAATGTTTTATTCGTTCAAGGATTGGAACACAATCTTTTGAGCATAAGCCAACTTTGTGATATCGGTAATCATGTTGTTTTTACCTCCACTCACTGTCTAATTAAAAGTGACAAAGACAATTCAATCAAATTTTGGGTAAAAGGTCAAACAGTACTTATTTGGTAGATTTAAATGAAATTTCCTCTCTGGTCTCTACATGCCGAGAGAATGATACTTGGTTATGGCATCGTCGGACTGCTCACAAAAATGTAAATCAGTTAAAGAAACTTCAATCCAAAGACCTAGTGGTCGGACTGTCAAAGCTAAAATTTGATATAGAAGGTGTTTGCACTTCCTGTAAGAAGTGTAAACAGACCAAAAATAAATTGACATCCAAAAAGATGGTGGCCACAACAAGGCCATTAGAAATGCTTCATATGGACTTGTTCGGACCATCTCAAGTAAAAAGCTTTGGGGGTAATTACTATGCCTTAGTGATTGTTGATGACTTTTCTCGATTTACATGGACTCTATTTTTAACTAAAAAAAGTGAAACTTTTCAAAGTTTTAAAGAGCTAGTCATACGAATTCAAAACCAAGTTAACCAAAAAGTTGTTGTTATCTGAACAGACCATGACGGTGAGTTCGAGAATCACAAATTTGATAAGTTTTGTTCTAAGCTCGGCATTGAGCATCAATTTTCAGCTCCTCGGACTCCCGAGCAAAACGAAGTCGTGGAACGGAAAAACCGAGTACTTGAGGAACTTGCTCGGACTATGCTGGATGAATTTCAAATTTCTCATTATTTCTGGGCGGACGCAGTCAACACTGCTTGTCATGTTTTGAACCGAGTTCTTACACGACCAATCTTAAAGAAAACGCCCTATGAGCTTTACAAGGGTAGAAACCCCAATATATCTTATTTTCATGCTTTTGGATGTAAAGTTTTTATTTTAAATAATGGAAAAGATCATCTTGGAAAATTTGATTCAAAAGCTGATGAAGGTATATTTCTGGGCTATTCTGCTCGGAGTAGGGCTTACCGAGTGTTCAATAAACGCACTTCCACTATGGAAGAATGTATACATGTGGTATTTGATGAGTCTCCAAGAGGGGACACCTTGAGTTGTGTAAAAAGTGCAGGAATCAAAGAAAACTCAAAAGACGAGCAAAATGATGATGACCCAATCTTAATTGAAAAAGAAGCTCATCAAGACAACACGTCTAACAATGGGTATCATCAAGACGATGCTGTAATCGAAGCTCCGAGAGACGACCTCCCTCCTGCTTGGAAAACAAACAAGAACCATCCGATCGAGAACGGCGCCCAACTGTCATCAAACTTCAAATTTCGAAATTGGAAAGGGACAGTTTTGGACTGGACTGATAAAGAACAGACAAAGCAGAACTTGCAGAAAAATGACAGAAAATGTTCTGGTATATCCGTTGGGAGCATCAAGGCATATTCCAAAATAATCTTTCCTTTCTTTCCTACCTCATACGTGGTTACTCCACTATAAAAGGAGAACCTTAGCCTCTCCAAAAGAGAGAGAACAACACACGAACACATAGAGAAAGAACAAGAAGAACATAGAGCAAAAGCCAAAAACTTTCATATTCATTATCTGTTTTACAAGTGATCAAACCGCAGAAAAGAGAACCTTGAGAGTGTGAGAGCAAATCTTTCATACTCATAAACCAAGCCTCAAATCGGTTCTCTACATTCTCAAAAGCCTTTCTCAAACACTTAACTGAAAACTCAGTTGTTCATTAAACCTTCTGAATCTTATACACTTGAGTTTCGGGTTGGAGCCATCATCTTCACTATACTATTTCTTCAAGTCTTGAGTTGTTCTCAAGCACGGTAAAAATCTTGGAAGATTTCCAAGTTCGTTCAAGAGGGTCTTGGCGATTGAAGTCTTAGGAGGTTCCTGAGCAAAAATCAAGGAGGTTCTTTGGTGAAAATCCTTGAAGGTTTCAAGACTGTGAAAGTTCGACGCTATGCTCGGCATTTTGTATCAGCAGGTAGAAGCCAAGAGTTTGGTACTGTCTTGGTGGGTTTAATTGATCTCGTGTAATCTCTATCTATTTGATTTTATTAAAAGCTCCTTAAAGGTTTTAAGGGGGACTGGACGTAGCTCACCGTGTTGGTGAGTGAACCAGGATAAATCTCCGTGTCTCATTTTCTTTAATGCTTTCTTTTACTTTCTGAACATTTGATCGAACTGCTTTAGCTCTAACTTAACGCTCGGACAGTGCTAGTATTTTTCCGCTGCAAACCTGATCCTTTGAGTGTGCAGCTCGGATAATCAGTGCTCAGTCTAGAAACTGGTTATCAAGAACTGCTCGGCTCAAAGTCGAATTTCTACTCTGAACAACTAGCTTTATCCGACCAATTTTTAATACATCACGAAAAATTGGTATTATTGCTTCCAACTACTATTCACCACCCTCTAGTAGATTGTTAAGACCGTTTCCTCGGTTTCCATCGTTTTTAACAGAGAAATCTATTTTGTGCTTATTAATACATGAATATTTTAGAGATTAAATTGTTGAAAAAAATTAAAGATCAATTTGTGCTAATATATCACTTGAAAATTTTGATTTTACCTTATTTATTTCAAAATTTTGGCAATTAAGTTGTTCCACTAAAAAATTTAAGGAACAAATTTGTCATGTGGATGAAAATTTTAGTGATTATTTTGTGACTTAATATATTTTTAGTGATCAAATTTGACCATGACAAATATATGAAAAAGTGATCATGACAAATATATGAAAAATGGTTTTTTTAAGTGATCATGACAAATATATGAAAAAGTTACTCATAAATAATTTTGTTTTGATTAGTATGAATGAAAATCAGGACAATGTTTATATGATAGCAGTATAGATATATGCCCAATCAAATTACTCGTACCGGACATCGCATATTAGTTAACTTAAAAATTATTATGAGGGTATAAAAAAAAATTATTATGAGGGCCAAAACTTGTGTAAACTTAAGATTTCTTGCTAACCTAAAATAAATAATCATATGCTCCTTGATCTATGTGTTTGGTGATAAAATGACAAAATTAATCTTATTATCCTTTAGGTTAATTACTGTGTCAAATTGATTTATCAAGATGATATTCAGTTATGACCATAACTGTTTTAATTTTTTACTAGCATCACTAAAAATTCGTATAAATTGGTCCATATATCTAGTTAATTTCAATTTGGTCCAAGTTTCTAGATAATACCAAATTAAATTTTTTAAAAATCAACTATGTTAAAGAATATGTGGAAAATCTGGAATGATCGGAATTCCTTGATTTTTAATAATTGTTTTGAGTTGAATTCCTCTTTACTCTACTTTATTATTAATTATGTGCGACATATAACCTCTTCAATTTCTTCCACATATGATATGAAATTTAAGAAGAAATCTCTCTAGTGGTTTTTGGAATACCCCAATTGTTATTTGAAGCTGAACGTTGATGGCTCTCTGCGGCAACCAAACAACTCTGCTGCGTGTGGTGGTCTTATTCGGGATTGCTCGGAAAAGTTTATAAAGGGCTTCTCTTGCTGTATCGGTGTTGCTACAACAACCAGGCCGAACTTGAGTTTGCTGATGGGGTTGAAGATGGTTAAGTCAATTAATATCCGATTCTTGCTGGTGGAAATGTACTCTCACGACAGTTTTTTTGGTGAATTTGAACTGTGATCCTCTCATCACTAGTTTGCTTTGCTGCGTGAAGTGAAGATGTTGATGAATTCTTACTAGCATGTGTTTTGAGGGAAACTAATAGATTTGCTGATTGCCTGACTAATTTGGGTCACCTTGGGAATATAAGTTGTGTTTATTATGATGTTGCTCCTACTTGTGCGCATGATATTGTGTGTGAGGATGCTTGTGATATTCCCTTCCCACAACGAGGATCATTCTATGTTTCTTTGAGCTTTTGCCCCGTTTATTATAAAAAAAATAATTTTAAGGGACCAATTTGAAAAAACAATAACTCAGTGGATTAAAATAATAATTTTATCTTGCAAATATAATCATCAATTAATAAAAATAAATATTTTGAATTATAATAACATACATTTTATATACATGTATCATAAATTACATACTCAATAGTCTATAATAAAAATTAATTAATTACAATTTTTCATTTTTTTTTATAAACTAACTGTATTACCTAAATTGTTCGAGTGAAATAATATAAGTATTTAGTATTTAATTTCAAAGGAGAAGTCAAATACAAATAAACGAGTAAAAAATCTAATACATCAATAAATCACACTTGCTTTTGTATCATACATAATAAAAGCATGCTTAGCTATTGTATCAGATATTACATCGGCTTAATTATGTCACAAATTCCTGAAGTTTGTGGTACTTTTGTCAGATACTCTTTTTTTTTAATGTCTGACTCCCCGAAGTTACTTCTGAGTTTGTCATATACACATACTACTAATTTTGACCAATTTTGATGACATGTAACTCCTGATCAGACGCACAGGAGGTTAAACATCTGGTGCCCGTGAGCGAATATCTTTTTTTTAAAAAAAATTTTAAAAACTAAAAAACTTAATATTTTATATTTTTAGTTAAATAAAAAAAGAAAAAAGGGAATTGAAGAAAGAGGTCGTCTTTGCTCGAAAGAAATCACGCGGTGCCAACCTTTTGCGTCTGACTAGGATTCTAATGTTACATGTCATCAAAATTGGCAGAATTGGTAATAGGGATATATGACAAACTAAGAAGTAACTTTAAGGGAATCAAACATTGAAAAAAAAATACAAAGGTAAATAGCAAAAGTAAACCTATTGCATCAGACAAACGAGGGCTATGAAGGATCTAGACAAAACTCAAACTTGAAGCAATTCTTTTAGCAGTCAGAGATAATTTCACCAAGGTAGTTGGAGTTGAGAGAGAAAGGTTTCCGAAGCAAAAGAGAGTGCTTGCAAAGTTGCACTCTGTGATAATTATTACATCCAATTCCACAAGCATAGATTAATTAAGTCCACCATCAGCCAAGTATTTAAATTTATTCTATATAAAATGTAAAGTTTTTTTTTCTTTTATAGACATAATAAAAAACGGCTCCATAAAAAACTGTAATGTTCACGAACAAGTTCAACATTATTGATAGATGATTTAGTTTTTTAATGTTGATGTGAGAATTTCGATCTATATCATTGATAAAAACAAAATTCACTTTCGTAATGTTTATACCTCAAAAAATTTAATCTTTAACTATAAATTAAAAAAATACCTTATTGCAAAAAAAAAAAAAATACAACATAATGTCCAGATTTTTTTTTATAATAACTAATCCAACCACCAGTTATGAGAAATGGATTCTCTGCGATCACTTCAATGACTGCATGAAATCCTACTCCTTAAAAATAATTTTTTTACATTTAAATTTTAAATAAAAAATTATGTATAAAATTTTAACCCTTGGATTGATGACTGCGCAAGTGACCGTATCCGAAGTCGGAGATTATGAGTCACCTGCCGAATAAATAAATAAAATAAAAAATATAATAAAAAAAGAAACCTTTAAAATTAAAACCAAGACCTTCGTCCGTTAGCACTTAGCACTGTGTAAAGTCATTCATAATTCATCCATTGTTATTTCCAATTTTGCGCTATTCCGAATCGAAATAGGCCGAAAGAAATCGCATCTTTGTGAAACGAACTCAGTGGAGTGGAGTGGAGTGGAGTCGAGTCGAGTAGAGTCTTCAATTGGAATTGGAATTGGTTATGGAGACTTTACCAACAACGAAGAACGATAGAAGAGGAGGAAGTAGATCAAAGTCTCTTCCAACCTCAAAGCCCTCTCTCATCATGGCTTTTTTCTCTTGCGTCGCTTGGCTTTACGTTGCTGGCAGGTACGCTACCCCCAATTTTATCATTACCAGATTTGATTTATTATTTTCTATTTTAATTTGATTTATTATTTTCTATTTTAAAGCAATTGCCATATCTGAATTTCATGCATTTCCTTGTTATATCAACTGCTCATCGCTCACACTCTGTTGCTGATTTTGGTTATTAGGTTATGGCAGGATGCAGAGAACCGGAAATTACTAGCTGCTCTTCTCAAGAAGAATTCAGCTGAGGTTTTTTTTTTTCATTTTTTTAATTTTAGATTTTAACCATTGATTTGATTCTGAATGTATAATAATAGGTATGATATATGAATGAATGTAAGGTTATTTTTGTTGTTGTACCCCAGTTTAACATTCGATTTGCTTTCAATTCAAAGTGTTTTTCTTCCCATCAAGGCTATGTAGATGATGATTTGGTTCTTTAAGGATGATGTTATTGGTTGGATCCATGTTGTGTCTATGGAAAAAACTTTGTTGATAGAGACAAAATCTACTTCAGTGATATCTGCATCTCGAAGGGAATTAGTTTTTGGCAAAAAAAAAAGTGTTTTTCTTGAATAAATACCTAAGTTCGCCCACGGAAACAAAACGCTCAGAAATGAAAATTTCCAATTTGGTGTATAAGTTCTCTGATAGGGACTAATGCGTTCCTAAAATTTGTTCTGTCGGCCTCTTAGATTTTCGAGGAATGAATTGTGTTTTATCCAAGAGTTAATAGGAGGGCACATTTACTCGTTTTGCCTTTTTTCCATTTTGAACTGCTGATCGTTGCTTTACAGTACTGTAGCTATAATGGTATGAGTGAAGGTCATAAATGATTATTTTTCCGGTCTGGTACTTTTAAAATTCTTCTTTAGTGTATAAACTTATATTGATTATTGATTTATTTTGTTTATAGCGGCCAAAGGTTCTTACGGTTGAAGATAAGCTAATGGTCCTCGGGTGCAGGTAAGTTCTTTCCGATCTCTATCCCTTCATAGCCCATTGGGCTCTAGCTCTTTAATAATAGCAGTTTTAAAATATTGGGTTGATTAGTGTTGGTTGATAATATTTTGTTTGTTTTTGTTATCTGATATTATTTTGTATGGAACCGTGGATATGCTTTCTTTTAGAGATCTGGAGAGGAGGATTGTAGAAGCTGAGATGGAATTGACATTGGCGAAGAGCCAAGGGTACCTTAAAGGCCAGCAGCAGCAAAGTGGCTCTTCTTCTGACCGCAGGCTTCTTGCTGTTATCGGAGTGTATACTGGATTTGGAAGCCGATTGAAAAGAAATGTTTTCAGAGGGTCTTGGATGCCCAGAGGTCTGTTTGGATTTTGGTTATGGTACAGCAATTTTTATAAATTTCTTTGGGTTATTTTACTGTTTTATTTTTAGTTACAAAGGAGGTCAAAGACTTGATCTAGGAAGAGGGAGGGTAGGCTAATGTAGAGGCAAAGTGGCCTTGGGGGAATTTGATCAAGGAATCACCAAAGGGGCTAGGTGATAGTTGAGAGGGGTTAAGGCTTTGTGTTTGTCTTTACTGAGATCAAATTCATGGCTGAGATGCACACTTTGATTCTTTTCTTGGTTTTTTTAAGTAGAAGATGATATTGATCTTAATAAAAGCACCCTTTTTTCCCCAGAATTTGGAAGTAGTTTTACACCTCTCAATTTGAACTTGAGTGAGTTGGGCATTTCTTGTTATTTTTTTAATATGCTTGTTCTTTTAAAGTTGTTTGACGGTTTGATTTTGAAAATTCCATCTTAACTTAGATGATTCATTGCAATTTCATGATTTTAAACATGTTAAAACTTAAAACTTACTGTACACTACACACTTTGTGTTTTATCTCTAGTATTTTATACTTGTCTAAGAAAGAACTTAAAAAGATGAGGCTCCCACTTAGTGGGTTTGGAGAGGGTAGATGTCCACAACCTTATCTCCGCAAGCCGAGAGGGTGTTTCAAATAAGAAGGAACTTTAATTGAATTACATATTTTGATAATTTTTTAACTAAGACTAAGAATCTGATATGATAGAAATGTGGAGACAAGTCTTAGAAGCACATGGTTTTCAAATAAGTCGAAGTAAGATAGAGCATATGGAATGTAATTTTAGTAAGAGGCACATAAGTCCTGTCTTAGAGGTGAAATTTGGAGATCATGCCATACCACAAGTCACAAGGTTTAAGTATCTTGGGTCTATCATACAACACGATGGGAAAATAAAGGGAGATGTGAACCATAGGATTCAAGTAGGGTGGATGAAATAGAAGAGTGTCTCGGGTGTTTTATGTGATAGAAAGGTGTCACTCAAACTTAGATAGAAATTTTATCCACTGTTATAAGGTCGGCTATGTTGTATAGGACCAAATGTTGGGCGGCAAAATGTCAACAAGAGAATAAACTTCATGTAGTAGAGACGAGGTTGTTGCGGTGGATTAGTGGACACACTAGACTAGATAATATTAGGAATGACTACATTCGAGAGAGAGTTGGGGTTGCACCTATCATAGAAAAGATGATAGAATCCCACTTTAGGTGATTTGGACATGTGTGGAGGAGACCAGTAGAAGCCCCGGTTAGGAGAGTAGATCAAATGGATGATATTCCAGGTGCTAGAGGCAGAGGAAGACCAAACAAAACCATAGGCTAAACAATTAAGAAGGATGGAGATAAATGCCTTATCAATGGACATGGTTTGTGACGGACCACTATGGCATCGTTTAATTCATGTAGACGAATTCGCGGATGGTTATGTTAGGAACTAGACCAAAGATAGTAAAACACAGAAGAAATTAGGAAGAATAGTATGGACCTTTATTGATTATGCCTCTAGTTCGGAAATTGAGTACCCGGAACTGAGGAATAAGAAGAGTATACATTTATCTATCCTTGCAGGTATTTGAGAGTCTGAAACCTCACCCACCAATTCATAATCACGTAACCTAATGCCTCTTTTTCCTTCCTTTTCTTCTATATATGCTAAGCTAATCTAATAGTTATAATTACAAGTTAACTGATTCAGTTTCGTCAGTTATAGCTACTGCTATTTTCAATTGTTCCTAACTGGCTGGGTCTGGCCCATTAAGCTCGTTGGGCCTGTTCTTGTCCTTTCTTGCACAGATTTTGCTAATTAGAGGCCTAACAGGTTATCTTTCACGTTCAGTTCTATATCACTGTGACATTTTCACTTCTCGTTTTTGGCAGGTGATGCTTTGAAAAAACTTGAAGAAAGAGGAGTGGTGATACGTTTTGTAATTGGTCGGAGGTTTCTCCACACACTTATCCTTCTATTATATTACCCAAATATGATTTAATTGTTAATGAGATTATTTATCATCTTTATCTCTCTCGGCACTACTGCAGGAGTAGACATCATAACTATTAGTGGTTCAAACTTATTAAATTTTTTTTTTTTTAAAAAATGAGTTCAAACTTATTTTATGACCTAATACTTTGTGGTTTTGGCAGTGCGAATCGAGGTGACAGCTTAGATCGCAATATTGATGAGGAAAACCGCTCGACAAAGGATTTCATGATTCTCGTAAGCAAAATAGTTTGCTATAATTTGAATTAGTTCAATATTTTACCTTGGATGATTTGAGTAGACAGGAAGTACTGAATTGTAGTATAAACTTGGCTTATTATAGATGCTTAATGGTTCGAGCATTGAGGGATATTTATTACATATATTTGCAAGCTGATAGTGTTTGCCTGCAGTTAGCGTTCGGGTGTTATCTTCAATGCTTTGAACCCTGGTGAAATTGAAGCATTGAGGTTCTGAGTAAAAATTATATTTCTGGTGCAATGAAACTTTTGATTTTTGGGAGGAGGGGGCAGGGGTTAGCACAATGGCACAACCCATGGGCCATGGCCAATATGTTTATTGATGCTTTTTATGTTAATATATTTATGCCCATTTGAGCATGATTCCTTGTCATTGAGCCTTGTTAAACACACAAAGCATAGAGCTTGACCTGTTGTTTATATTTATATCAGGAAGGCCACGAGGAAGCTCAAGAAGAGTTGCCTAAAAAAGCAAAAATCTTCTTTAGTACTGCAGTTCAGAACTGGGATGCTGACTTTTATGTTAAAGTTGATGACAGTATTGACATTGATCTGGGTAAATATTGTTTAGACATTAATGTCTTTATTTAGGAGATTTTTTGTTGAACACCATATTTTTTTCTCCATGTGAAATTATTGAGACATTCTTTACTCTGTTCACTGACCAAACAGAGGGCTTAATTGAACTTCTTGAACGTCGCCGTGGGCAGGATGGGGCATATGTTGGATGCATGAAGTCAGGAGTAGTGATATCAGAAGAGTACTTTCTTTATCCGAGTTAACTGAGTTGCAGTATATATATGATAATAGATAATGGATCTGTGGATATGGTTTAGTTTTACGCAGTATATAGATGATTCTGATTATGCTCCAAGCTGTCTTAATTTGTTCATTTTTCTGAAATGGAACTTGGGTTTCAATTTATTTGTTACTATCCATTTCATAGTGAAGGACCTATGCAATGTTTTCTGAACTTGTGCCATTTCTTGTTGTAGATTTTCTTAATTTTTATCTCTTTTTCAGTCTTTAAGTCTATGCATGTTGTCCCATTTTTGCTAAGGAAACATGCATTCCAAGGCAGTGAGTGCTTGCCATCAGATGTGGTTGCCTTTTGCATTTATGTTAATTTCCATTAACTTCTTGATTTTATATTGTTATCTGCCAAATGCCCAAATCTTTTGTGCTTGCATATTTGTTTGTTACTTGTTATGTTCTCCTTGATCAAAGTTACAATATTATATTTTCTGTCATAAAATTGTTGAAAGTTAAATCTTGCACTTGGGATTTTGGATTCAACTTACAAGCATCTTATTTTGGTTGTTTTCAGGGGAAAGCCTTGGTATGAACCCGAATGGTGGAAATTTGGGGACGAAAAAACGTAAGTTACATACCTTTTGGATTAGAAGATCTGGGGTTTTACTTTTACTTTATTGATTTGAACTATCCTCAATGTCAGTATCCCTTAATATATTATATGAAGCTGAAATAAATTCATTTATTTTTCTAATTATATCATGCAATGGTTAAATTAGTGCGGACACATTAGAGGGAGTGCTTAATTTGTGACTTAGGCATGTTTAATATATATCAATATGTGTTTATCTCTTTTGCCTTGGATTGTTTCACACGACTTGCAATGTTAGCCTAAGCAATTTTAATCACATTGATAAATAATGAAAATTGTGATCTGATTATGCATTTGATGATTAAAACAAATTTATATTTCTTGCCTTTGAGCATCTATTAGTGGAATCATATATTCTTTGATTTAGTTACTTTAAAATATGTCATTAATTAGTAGTTATGTTGAAAAGTGAAAACTGGTTGCTTTGCCAAAAGTCATGTGGAGTTTTATGGACTTTTTCAAGTATGTGCTTGATTGTTACTTTCAAAAATAAAATTTAGAAGCATTCAACATGAGAGAGAAGAAGGAAGGGGAAACAAGTTGCTTTTTTTGATTGAATTTTATTCAGTCATTTATAATTTGATACCAATAAGTTTTGTGCTAAAGAATGAATGAAAGGACTATGCAGACTTTCCTATTTGTAACATCTATTGTTTGTGGTTTATGATTTTTTTTAATATATAAATTGGTAACTTGTTCAAATACACTGTAATTATGAAAAATGTGATTACCAAAAACCTCACACATTATCATAACTTTGATGTCACCACCATACCACATGCCTTTAATAAATCTTAATGACCATTATCATCTTTCTGATGCAACTGTTACTAGCTTGTAGTCACCATCTGTACTATCTTCACCCTCTTGCCATTATGACCATTGTGTCATTTGGTACCATCGCCATTGCAACTACACTACTCCTTTTTGGCTAGTTTCCCTCCATCATTAGTGTCATCACTATCACCAGCTTGACTTTGTATGAGTTGCTTCCTACCAAACTCCTGCCACCTTTTGCAGAAAATCTTACTAATCTTCTGCCATTTTCTCCAATCCAAATGAATAGAACATGAAATAATTTAAGTTCTTTAATTTTTGTCAGTTTTTTATATCTTTGAAACCAGCACAGCTCAGTAAAACTAATTATCATTCACAACTTTTAATATATAATATGCTCTTTATACCTTAGTAGATATGTGGATGATATGTTACTCTGCTGACATTTTACGCGTATAGTTCCTAGTTCCTACCACTTAATACCAAAGGTAACTTAGGGATTTTGAATGGTAGAAATCTTTGATCTGACTCTACCTCCCTTTATTTTATATCTTACTATTATGATAATTCTGTGTGCTACCCCTTTTCATGAATTTTGTATATTATTTGGTAATATAACTCCTTCTGATGGAAAATGTATATCTATCTCTTTTTTTCTTCTTTATTTTTTAAGAAGTTTTTATCCGTATATTACATATGGCAACTTTTTAGTAGTTTGGTTCTCTATTGAGTTATTTTGTCTTCAGGTATTTCCGACATGCTGCTGGTTCACTTGTCATACTTTCAAAGAATTTAGCACAGTACATTAACATCAACAGGTTCGTTCTCAACGTCTTACATGCACAGCGATCTGTTTAAGAGATTTTAAAACTTAAATAGGAAGCATTAGTTGTGTGGCATGGCTGCACAGTTCAATTCTTTGTCTGACAAAGCATGGGCTCTGATGCCCTCGTGTTTCTGAAAATTGAAGAATAAGAGGGATTGAGGGTGGGGTCGGGGATTATAATTGATTACTTACTAAGTTATTTCATGGTTGACATTGGAGTTAAAGCTTCTTGATTATCTTTGTATATATTTATTTAAATAATTCAAGTTCCATACCTTTCCATCTATCACCACTCTGCTTGAGGACACCTGGGTCTTTTAAGATTACACTTGTTTGAGTTGGTAGAAATTTTGGAAACGGTGAATGATGTGCTGGCAGTGTAAAAAACCTTCACATTCACAGTGCACACAAATTAAACTCTTTTTTTCCGCTTGGTTTGTGCTTTTTTTGTGGTTTCTTTATTAGAAGTTTTTGCTTTGTTTCCTCACCTTTTCTACTTTCTTTTGGAAGGTATCCTTATCCTCTCATGTATTTTCCTTTCATATTCTTAATATTTTTTTTTCTTTTTTGGTGAACAAAAATGTAGTGTGTCTTTGAAGACTTATGCCTTTGACGATACATCAATTGGCTCATGGATGATGGGTATCCAAGCCACTTATATAGATGACAGTCGCCTTTGCTGCAGTAGTATCAAACAAGGTGAGTCCCTGCACTAATTTTTCGCAGCAGTTATTTCTAGCCTTCAAAAGGGAAAGGGGGTGGAGGTGGAGGTGGAGGTGTTTCTTTCTTGCTTTCTTAGCCATGTTTTTTGTTGAATAGGTGGAATATAAAATTGTCTTAACAAGAATTCAAAGTATCTTTTTCCCCTTGATTGAGTTATTTTTGAGGAACTAATTAAACTTTTTTTTTTTTTTGTTACAAATCACGGACCTCGACTTTATTAAAAATAGTTTTATTAATAAAAAATTTGAAAAGTAAAAAAATATCCACGTTGATTTTTATTTTTTTAATATGAACAAACACAGTACATATATGTCCTATTTTTTTTTTTTTGTTTGTAAATGTCCTAATTATTTTTCAATAGATAAATATTTGAATTAAAGCACTATGCACCATGGTGTAAAAACTTTACACTGTGATCCACTTTTGACATATGCGCTTTAATTTTAATAATAAAAAAGAGAAGTAACAAAAATGCTCTGATTTGTTAAAATATTTTTGGATATTGGTGTAAGACTCCTCTGCAATATTAATTATTAAAATATTCTTAATTAAAGTTGAAGTCCTTAACTTGTCCTGTTATGATATTCTTCTCAAGTGCTCTTCATCTATACTTCATTTGATCCAACCACAACTTTTTTCCACCTGCTCAGTTTTGCAATAGAACCTGTCTTACTATTGGTGCTAATTTTCAGATAAGGTATGCTCCTTGGCCTGAGTTTGAGTGGAGGATCGCGATTGCATCCTTCGCTACCTTTACCTGCAAACCGGTACAATTTTTCTGAAGATCAGCGTCGGTGAGGATTATTATGTTCACTCTTTTCTGTTACATTCAGTAATCCCTTTCTAGATCCAGTGATCTGTTCATTCTTTTTAGATGTTAGCAGAGGAATTGAAAGTAAAAACTACAGATCCATAGACTTCAGCGATTGGCGCTGACTCTATATTTTGAGAAATTCTATGATCATAGTGCTTCTCAGTTATTGTCTATACAAAATTCGATGATCAAATATCTAAAAGAAAGCAGCTGCTTTAAACACAACATTATTGTATTGATTAACCGATAGCAAATTGTAGACTGTCAAGCTGAGGCGTGCATTGAAATTTTGGAGCAACTCAAATTTTTTATGGTGCTTATACTTTTCATATCATTTTGTTATACTATCGAATTTACCAACAATTCTACCAACATTCAATCAGCAGCAGTGAAAAATTCTGTTACCTAGAAAGGTGGTGAATTAGTACGTTAATAGCAAAAGTATATGTGCTTTTGATACCCAAAAGGTTTAAATCATATTTTAGTTAGTTCTATTTTGCTCATTTATCATTTTTTGAATTCACTATATTGGTTTTTTTTTTTTTTAAGGTTTCATTTCTTTTCTTCTTTCAACTAACGTTATTAGGCATCTTAAAATGATATCGTTTTGCTCAAAAACACCGTTTATTATCCAATTTCTCACCCTCACTTCCTTTACACCTTTTATCACCATCATCTTTGATAGTAAGAATGACGACACAACTATGAGTAATGCAACAACTAGAGGAGTGCAAATCATGCACAATTCGAGAGTACTATAATATCTCCATATTAGTAACCTTATTGGAGCCAGGCAAACCAGCCATAAGGATCTTTTGACTCAGGAATGGTGTCCAGATGGTCTCTGAATTTGAGTGTAATTTAGCCAACTAATATACTTGGTATCTTTGTAAGAAGTTATAAAAATCTTACCAAAGCCTGCTACGTTGTAGCATGCATGATAGTAAGGTTCGATGCTAAGATAACATTAGTTTTTTCAGCCTTGTTCGGTTTGAGAGTTGGAAAAGAATAGGCAAAAGCAAGACACTCTACTGCTGGTTTTGGCAAAAGAGGACCTTAGACATGGGAGATTGGGAAGAAGATGACGATAAAACATCAGCATTACCTGATGGTGCTGGAATTAGAATAAGGTCATCTTCCCAAGAAGCTGAACTCTCTCTACGATTGGGTCTAAGCATCTTGAAGAGAAAGGCTTAATCCAGAAATGGAGGAATAATTTGATGGGGAAGCCATTATCAATTAATGACACTTGAGGGGAAAAAAACTAAAGGGGGTTTTTGCAATGGTTTAGTTGCGTATCGAGGAAGTGGAAAGATTGCGATAACAAGAACTGATGTTCGAAATTCAAAAAAGGCCTATTTCATAGAGTTATTGGACCTTAACAATCTTATCTTCTCGATAATGGGCTTTTAACGTTAAACAAAATCGATAAAGATGCTCATGGGTCGAAATTCACAAGTTTTATTGAATTCAAATTTTGGTTATCTTGTTGATGGTTTTTGTTAATAGTCATCGTCGATGAACCAAATTCTTAAGGGCATCTATTGGAGTTAAAGGAATTTCGACTAGAGGAAGTGTCGAAGTTTTGTTTTGTGTCGAGGAACCAACTCTGTCGTGTTTCCCAAATGTGGAAATAAATATTAAGTGTTGGGGTTCGTGTTTCCCATTAAAAGAAGCGTTTTCCATATGAGAATTGATTACTCTCTTAAATGTGGTTAGGAGATCGTTGAAGGCTAAGGTATTATTTAAAGTCTCTCGTGAAGTACCAAGCTTGCAAATGATAGTTGCAAGAAACACAACACGTGAGTTTGAGTAGCCACACAGAGAGAAAATAAAGGAGAGGTCTTTAAAATTTGAAGACCAAATGATAGGATTGGCACAGTTGAAATGTCAAGTCAACTCATAATAGATCTCTTAGATATAGTAAAACTCAATAATGGAGGGTTGGACTCAAACTTATCATAAGATGAGTCCTTCAAAGGGGTAGCTGACATCTAATTATAGATAGTTTTCATCTCTGAAACATGGTACTTCTAAACTGGTGATGTGCTTGTACTGGGTACACCTTGGGTACCGGTACTCGTACCGTACTCTTGGGTACTTGTAACTGGTATGTTAAGATATATTTTAGGTGTGAATTATACCAATAATGTAATTTTTGCCTTAGAATTTATATTTTAATGTTATAATCAATTTTTCGGCTTTAAATCTTAACTTATTTTGAGTATCAATCTCTAATTTTATTATATTCATATGTTATTTCAATGTCAATATCGTCTATTTGCACCTTGTCTTTATATATTTATTTATAAAATTTGAATTTATATTGCCGTACATGTACCCTAGTTTTTTAGAAAATACCGTACTCGTATTGGTGCAACATAGGTTTTCATCATCAATAATGTTAGCAAAACCTTTCATGAGAGATATTTATCCCTAAGAGACACATATTTCCCATGGCAATTGTCCCTTTTGTCATGAGAAACCTCTGCACTCTATCTTGATGAGGTTTCATTGGCGCAAACAAAGTGCATTATTTTGGGATATCATATGAGAAAAATGTAGAGGTGGTCATATCCTCGGACACTTATTTTGACTAAGAAGTAACCATTGACAACAAGAGTTCACCAAAAAAAAAATCATTGACAACAAGTGATCAAGAAGTGCAAAGATTAAGTTTGTCGAGGAAAGGGTGTCGAAGCCAAAAAAACATTTATAAAGACTAGAGATGCAACAAGTTTCAGATATGCAACAAATTTTTGAGATTGCAACAAACTTTGGAACTACAAAAGAAAAGCATCGACAACAATTTCGTGACACACAATCCATGTGTCGAAGCAACCCTTAGCAGGAAACTCTTGGCAGCCTTGAAGACACGAGTGGTGGACAATAATTGTATATAATGCTTGGAGGTAGTTATTAAGTTCTTTGCCTACAAATAAGTTTTTACTACTTGTCGAAAAACACTTGTAAAAATTCTCACAATCACAACGTGCATACAACTTTGATGAGTGGATAATAATTGTATATAATAATGCTTGGAGGAAGTTATTAAGTTCTTTGCCTACAAATAAATTTCTACTACTTGTCGAAAAACACTTGTAAAAATTCTCACAATCACAACATGACAGATTCATAAGATACAACTTTGATACTTCCTTCCACTCATTGTTTAGAAGAGTTTTCTTGTGGTCCCGTATGGATACAGGACCACCAGTGTTCCATACGATTTACCAACGAGAGCAGGTAAGAAGGGAAAGGTATTAATCGATTACCTCATTATATAATCGATTAGTTAGTCCATATTAAATGTATTAAAAAATTTAGTAATTCTAAACTCTAATACTTCATATCCAATCGATTAGGCGTTTTTGAAATTAAAAAATACAACTAATCGATTACATCTGCTCACCATTAATCAATTAGTACATTTCACTATTTTAAAAAACTTAATCAAACTAATCGAGTACCTTATCAAGTAATCGATTAGTTCGTGTTTTTTTTTTTTTTGTTAAAATTCAATTTCATCTTCAGTTAGAAGTGTTACCCTATCTCTAAAATAGCCGCCGCCTGAGTCCTGATCGTCACACTGACGCTGAGATTGATAATTTCTTTGCTCCCCTTGGTGTCATTTTTGAATTTCTGCAAACCCGTGAAGAAGCGTTCACCACCGTATACTGATATTTTGTCCTTAGGGATACGTAATTCAATATTTAATAATATTTTGTCCTTATCTACACATAATATTTTTTTTACTTTTCCATAAGTTAAGTTTTTTTAGACATTTCACGATGATTAACAAATGAATAAATAAATAATGTACCAATTTTATATGCTTCCATGAAAATACCCTCATGAGGAGATCATGAATACGGTATACTGATTTTATGGAATATAGTTATTAAACCAATTTCCTAAATGAATGTTTTATTAATTAACCAATTATATAATTTGACCGAAAATTTCTTTTATGTTTATGAGATGAGTGAGTAGTTTTTTTTTTAATTATATAAAAAAAAATATAATCCACATTATTGTATCTAAAAAACCCATAAATTTTTTACTACATATAAATAAAGATCAATTAGTTTCATTTAATAAGATTTGGATTATTTCTGTTATAAAAATAAAATGGTTAAATTAGTAACCGAACTAATCGAATACTTTCAGTACTAATAATCGATTATTAAATTTCAGTCTGCCCACCAAATAAATCGATTAGTACATCACTTCTCCATAAATCGATTACTTCATTGGATATACGGTATAATACGCTAACTTTTTCTTCAGGTAAGCAAGTAACTAATAAACACCGTTGAATTACGTTTTTGGTTGAGATCAACGGCCGTCATGCAAAAGGACCACCGGTGGAGAAATACCACGGGGACCATATGAAACGTTCACCACTGTTTAACACTATAACTTTTATTCAATTGTTTTTCTTTTGCTTTCATTTTGTCTTATGTTTTTTTCTCTTCACGCATTTATTAACTAGTTTTATTTCGTTACGACTTGTGACTTTCCAACATTATCGTCTTCTCATTTTTATTCAAGAAATCTGTGCTCTAACATTCTATTACAACATGAAACTAATTGTTTTAGAATTTTTCAGCCTTAGATCAATTCTTTTATTAGCGCATAAAATTTCAAGATTACCATATAATTTGTACTACAATCACTCCTTTTCACGAATCACATCAAACTTTAGCACACAACGTAGGCAAGTCTTAAAAGAATTGTTGTCACCAAAACAAACTAACAGCCTGTTTGTTTCCGCGTAGGCGCCACCCAAACGCGCGTCCTGCCAGAAGCTCCCAGAGGGAGGCTTCCGCGTTTGCGGCGTGTAAACGCCCACCCAAACACGCTTTAATAAGTTCTTATGTTGTAGACTCTTCTGTTTGGCAACACAAATTCAATAGCTTCACCACAATTAAAGTTGAGTTACCCCATCACTAACATGGAGAATCAATGAACGCCAATGAGAGCACCAACTCCTGCACTACCAAAGCTAGACAACATTGCAAACAAAGCAGACGCTGACACCGCAATCAAGAACATGATCAAATCACAAGTTCATGGTCACAACTTCCAAGAATTTGATTATTTAACATCTTCCTTGCCTAAAGATGGGCAATAATGTTAGTGAAAGTGATCTATAAACAAGGAATCTAATATCCAATTCTTTGAAGCTTAAATATAAACAGTCAATTTAGGGGAAATGAAATTGTTGAATGCCTCATCAGAGAAGGTAGATATTCAACTAGAGCTTGAATCATCAGTCTTTGCCGCTGCGGATGCATAACTAACACTACTATCCCTTGTACTTTTGCACTGACTCGACTGCTCATAACGAAGGAATTTTATTTTAATATTTGTTGAGCTGTTCCTTAGCATCTGGTACAAGTTTAAGATGTTGAAAGTTAATAACGATCACCATCCAATAGAAACATTTGTTTAATGTGGTAAGATGCAACATTTATGGATAAACGATACGACATTTAGATAGACATCATTCAATATTATTATTAATATTCAATGACTCGATCAAGTCCTCATCAAATTTATCCATGTCTCAGATTTTATTAAAAAAAAAAATAGATCCAAATATCATATGATGAGTTATTTGAATCTTCGGAGAAACTAATAAAAAGACAGTCCAAAGTGTTTCCAATTATAAGTGCTACTTCCCATCACACTCTCCAACCTTGACAAGTTCACTACAGACACCTCAAAACTAAGTTTGCGGAAGTTTATTATCCCAAACTTTTAGCATTGAAGACCCCTCAAAGTTAAGTTCACTCCCACTTGTGGGGTTTGGAGAGGGTAGTTCTACACTGCCTTACCCCCGGAAGCATGGAAGACGTTTCCAAGACTTATACCTATGACCTCGAGGTCACAAGGTATCAACCTCATAATTGTGCCAAGGTTCACCCTCCAAAGAGGTTTCAACTTTCAAGTTGATCCAAATACTGTCAAGTTCACCACAGTTAAACTAATATTGACAATGTTCTTTGCTAAAAGTTTATAGATGGTTCTCAAATTTGAAAACAGTTACCTCTATAAGGATCTTGGGGCAATTTATGAGGAACTTACATGGAGAAAAACACTAATTGGATGGCGTCCACAGATTGTATTGTCATACTCCAACAGATATTGTTTGAATGCATCTGGATCTCCTGTTTCTATGATATCCATGCCCATCTTGTCTAAGGCCTCAATAGATTTGTATATTGGGCCATGTTTCTTGTCATAGTGTGTGTAATTGAATCTGACACAAAACACCAATCAGAAGGCAGAAAGTTATAAGAATAAATGAATAAACCTCGACTATACAATGATCATCACCTGCTTCAAGCTAATCAAAAACATGAGGTATCCATCAAAATACGAAATCCAAGGACAATAAGTGGAGATAGTGTAATATCTAAAATTTTAGTAAGAAACTGTCAAACATATAAAGCATGTGCGTGTACATTGTTAGCACATCTCCGACAATTACCCGAGTATACTTGTCATAAGACCTTGGGGAAAAACTAAACAACAAGATGGATGAACATTTAATAGAAGTACAAACCGAGATCCCCAGTGACAAAAATCTGATGAAACGGAGAAGAAATTATTGGGATCATCTACATATTTGGCAAGTAACCGCCCATACATTGCCTCGTTCTCGGCACTAACAGCACCAACTAAAATGGGTACGATTTTCACCTGGTGCCTGCATCAATATTTATATTCAGTCTCTGTTACAAAGTTTCAGAACGAAACCTTTATAAAAAAAATTTACCCTTCAAATACTTTAGCAAGATATGGCAAGTGCATTTCCATGCTATGTTCAGCCTCATCAATGCGAATATTCATCAGGTCAAATTTCCCTGTAGCTTTAAGCTCCTCAATCACTGGTAAAATAAGAAATAAATATCGGCAGTGTAGAAAGGAAGAAGCCAATATAGAAGTCCAAAAAGAAAATCAGTTCTCAGCAAATTGATTTAAATAACCCACACATCTTCTCAACTTATATAGAAAGCCAATATCACAAAAAGCTGACTTCACAAATGCATAGCAATATTCTACTTATTATTTCACAATCGTGGATTATCCTAGTTCATCAATATTCTGCAAAGAGAGGTCTACATTCACAATGAAATCTCATGATCTCATCCTTGAAAAGAAGGCAAGCCAGAAACAACAATTATCAAAGAACTACAATGACAATATTTGATACACGTATACATATATAAGATATATGTACATATAGATATTGATTACCCTCCAAATCAATAGGAAGGTCCCCAATGGGTGTCTTGTAGAGAGTTGCTGTTGAAAGAGCACATTTCGGAGTATAATGGTGGTGCGAAGGGCCAAGAAGGAAGATGCGAGTGCTGTAACAGTAAAATGAAAACAATACAAAAGTTCACAAGAGAAAGGTAATCCTGTTTTAAGTGCAATACAACAACAAACATTTTTTAAAAAGAAAGAAGGAATGAACGGCACGAACATGTTAGATGGATCAATGTTTCCAAAGGCATATGCAGCAGCTTGTCCCGAATATGAATAACCTGCATGTCTAACATAAACACAACACATTCCGGTGCAGCACAACTACATTAGAATTGTCGGTGTCAAATCAAATCAAATGGAAATCACAAAACAAAAACCAATAAACTGCCACTCTCATCTCAAACTCTGTAAGCACCTATGTGCATTATCGAAATCATAGATACAATCATCATCAAAGGGAAATACAAAAGTTACTCATATTACTCCTGAGAGGGACTAACACGAATAAAATACCAGGGACTAACATGAATAACTTTTGTCAATCCAGACCCCAGATTGTCTGGATTGACCCTATAATTTCAATAATGTGAAGGACCAAAGTAATGGACACATGCAAGGATGAGGACAATAATGGTATTTAGACCATGAATTAACATATATGGAAAAATAGTATTCCCTCGGGTCCTATTCATAGTTCATATTTAACCATATCACAAACCAAGAAGAGTAGTTATATTTCTTGAAACTTTAAAAAATACTTTAAAGTTACAATTTTACCCTCTTAGCTTGTATTAAAAAATTTCACAAATATATTGTTTCACATTAACGAACAAAGAGCGCATAAGAAAAAAATAAAAATCTCATAGAAAATACAATAAACAGGATCGTAGAATTGAAATTCTTCTAGAATGTGAGCTATAAATAGGAACGGAGCGAGTAAAAGTAAAATAAAAAGGGTGGTTTGAAGAGTGAGGCAAGTTTGACTTACGGTGCTATTACTCCCCGAACATCTGGAGACTGAGCCAGACCACTTGATTTCAACCATCCTTCCAATTCTTCTGAAAGCTGCTTAGCTAACAAAATATTTTAAGTAAATAAATAAAAAGATATCATAATTAAATTGAATCTGATAGAGGAATTATTAAGAGACTTACGATTGTCGGTGTACCAAGAACCAGCATGCGATGGTCTCCTGATGAGTTTGGTAGTGGTGTCCATGAAAATAACAGAAAGGGGATTTGAGTTTGTAATGAAACCCTAATTCAAAGAGGAATTGGAATAAGTGTTGCCACTCAGCACAGGAAAATGGTAATGGTAATGTTTGGAAGGACTTGGAACATTAAATTATATTTACACCAGGTTTTTCAATTTATTTTTTTTTTTTAATAATACAGCAAGTGTCTTGTTAAACAATGCCGAAATAAATAAATAAATATATATATATATATATATATATATATTAATTGTATTGAAAAATGTAACTTTATCTGTTTGAATGTTTTAAACTTAATATTTTTTTAAAGGTCAAACAATTTTTTTAATTCTTTAACCAATGTTTTAAAGTTCTAAAAGCACTTTTTAATATTTTCCTTTTTAAAATTATCCTTTTCTTGTGTTTCTGTTTTATATTGAGAATGATTATTAAACTAAAAAACTATCTATTTAAAAAGTTTTTTTTTATCGGATAGCCTTTCCCAATGTACAACAATAATAATGGAAAAAAAATAAATGTTGATGTAATTGCAAGATAGAGATATCATCCGAAAAAATTGAACATTCGAATAATCTTTTTCATCGGATAATTTTTTTAAATATACGACGAAAATATAATGAAAAAGTATAAAAAAAATTATTGAAGGGCAATTTTGAAATTTTACATAAAAAAATTGAATGCAATTAAAAAAAACAGAATGTTAACAAAAATTTCCAAGCTTATTCATAAAATCGAAGAATAAAACTGTTTATTTTTTTAATTATTATTGTAATATTTTGTGATGCAGGGTTTCGAGATGATTTGTTGCTTGCACAAGAATTTTTTAGTTTTTTCATTTAAATTTTTGAAATTGGTTTTTTTTTAAATATTCAAATAGATAATTCGATCAAATAGTTTTTTATCGAGTAATATTTTCGATCAGATAAACTATCCGATCGAATGCACAACAAAAATGAATATGATTACTAAATACACCAAGAAAATTGTAATCACACACAAACGAAAGTTTCTTAAGAACATTTATTTCTTCATTTTGGATGGTTTTTTCGAATTTTTGCATTTTAGGAAAAAGCTTCTGACATGTGCGAATAGTAATTTTTTGGATATATTTATAAATCACCAAAACGAATTGATAGCGTTTCGAATCAATGTTTTGGTTTCATAACTTTTTATTTGTAGCAAATTGGTCATTAAGTTGGCAAACGTTAATAATGTTGATCCTTTTATCAAACCTTTATTAAATTATATTTTTCCTAATCTTAATATAAGTATATTTTGGAAACAATAATTAATGAAGTTAATTAATATAGTTAATGATATTAAAATTTAAAATTTTGATATTTTTTTTAAAACTGTCTCTATAACTATTAGTTGGATTATAAAAAATGTTAATTAAACAGTGGTGTTTGTTGACATAAGTAACTAATGAAACTGTAAATTGGAAAATCAGTTTAGACAAAAAAAATCCCCAAAAAAATGGTCTTATATTAAGGATCGGATAAAGTATTCCTTTCATTCCATGTATATTGTTGTTTAAGATTGGCGTACAAAGATTAAAAAGAAAATCATTAATTTAAGTAAAACTTTATTATATTTTCTAGCTCTTACCCCGTGCAATGCACGGGTTGTTGATATTAAATTTTTTATATTAAATATTTTAAATTAAAAATTATTATTATTTTCATTATAAAGTAAAGATTATTATTAAACAATAACAAAAAGGATTATTCAATATACTTTATTATGATAAATAAAAAATTATTGTTATTATTTTGATTTTTTTGTTAGATGGTATTATCATTATGAGAATAATTAATGATAAATCATAATATCCCTTATTTAATTGGACATGAATTCATTGGAAGATAATGATAGTTCGTTTTTTAATATTAGATTTATTTATGTATAAATGAATATTAAATTAATGTATTCCTTATTTAGTTGATCGATAATTAGCATGTTTTATTAATTAGAGTGAAATCAAAATTAACTTTTTTAATTTTATCCTGTGCAATGCACGAATTATTAATATTTAAATATTTTAAAGTAAAGATTATTATTACACAACAATAAAAAATGAGCTTGTTGAAAAATTTTGTACTTCCTTATATAAATAAACAATAACATTTTTTATATGAGATTTTCCTTATATATTCAATAGATAAATTAACATTTTTTTACATGATTATTAACTTTATTATGAGGAATCAAAAGTAAATCAGAATTAGATATTCCTTATTTATTTAATAGATAAATTAATATTAAGATATTCCTTATTTATTTAATAGATAAATTAATATTTTTATATGATTATCAATTTTATTATGATAATTAAAAACAAATCAGAATTAAATATTTTGATTTTTTTTAATGTTATTATGAGAAAATTTAAGGATAAACTGGAATATCCACTATTTCATAGAACATGAAGACGACATTGAAATTGTTATTTTTGACTATCTTGATTAACACATTGCACTTTATTATGAATATAATGTTGGCTCTTTTTTTTATATATATATTTAATATTATATTTGTCTATGTATAGATGAGTATTAAATTAATGTATTCCTTATTTAGTTGATCGATGAATTAACACGTTTTATCATGATATTATGATTAATTATTAGAGTGAAATGAAAATTAAACTTTTTTTATATTTTTTTGTTTGATGGTATTATGAGTAGATTTAAAGATAAATCAAAATATTTTTTGTTGCATAAGACATGATAATTTAGCATACTTTAAATATAATTATCACATCTAATATGAAAAATTATATATAATTAAACCAAAATTATACATTCTAATTTTTATATTGGATAATATTATAAGATATTTCTTATATTTATTTGATGGATAAATTAATATTTTTTTACCATTATTATTTTTTAATATAATTATCACATTATTTATTATTATTCATATTTAAATATTTTGATCTTTTTCATCGTTTATCTTATCTCATGACAAAAACGGAAAAAAAATCATAAATAAATCGAAAAACATTGTTTCTTCAAATAGGCAAAAGACTCACCAAAATTATTTCTCACCGAAATACGATCAGGGTATTTCTTCTTAATCCTAGAAGCCTTAGCCCTTCTCTTCTTTGAAAAGAGAAAAGGATCAATTATTTGCATATTCTTTCAACAAAGAATAATCAAAGTAAGTATGTATAACAACTTACCAAAATTTCAAAAAAAAAAAAAACAACAACTTACCAAGGTCATGCTCTTGTTTGAAGTAACTCATTGATGTCATTCTTTCTGAAATTAGCATTAAGTAAAAGTCAATTAAAAGTATAACAAAATATGCATCATCTAATAAGTAATTCATCAAACACTCAAAAATCAAAATTAAGAGCTCTAAGTAAAGGAATAAACAAAAGTCAATTAAAAGTATAACAAAATATGCATCATCTAATAAGTAATTTATCAAACATTCAAAAATCAAAATTAAGAGCTTAAAGTAGAGGAATGAGGGAAAAAATAAAAATAAAAGAAAGAATTTGGAGAAGAGAATTCTTAGAATTAGATAGAACTTTAAAAATTGAATGGGAGAGCCTATTATATATATATATAGTGATTTTTTTAATATTTTTTAAATATTTTTGTTGAGGATAATGATTTGTTCAACAAATTGAAGATAATGATTTCACATACAGATAATGATTATATAAATTTAAATAATTAATTTAATTTCAAATTGTAATTTTGGTTAGAGATAATGTTATTTACCTACATATAATGATTAAATAAATTTAAATAATTTATTTAATTTTAAATTGTAATTTTGATTGGAGATAATGATTATCTACCTACAAATTCTCTAGTGCGAGGAAAGCTTCACAGGACAAACGTGGTGCCTCGAAAATTTCTCCGGCAAACGTGACACCTCGAAAAGGGATCCTTTTATATATAGATAGTAGATAGTAGATATATATTTTTTTTTGGTAAAAACTTTATTATATTTTGACTATAACATCTTTAGTTATGATGATGTAATTAAGATAGAAGCAAAAGTATGATTAATACTATGATTAATGAATTGAGGATATAATTGGAAATTTTTTTGATCAAATCTTGAAATTACTCTCTCTATCTCTAAATATAAGCACTATATAATAGATTTTTCTTGTCTCTAAATATAAGCATCTATTTCAATTTTAAATGACATTAATTACTTTTTTTTTCCACAAACACTCCTATTTAGTCAACATTTTTTAAACTCCCAATGATAATTATAGGGGTAATTTTGAAAATGTATATCATACTATTTTCAATATCATTAATAATATTAACTAACTTTTTTTATCCACGTAAAAATCCACCCTAAATACTTATATTTAAAGACGGAAGAAGTAAAAACAACAATGCATTTTAAACAAAATTAAAATGTTCTAACAATAATATTCTCACTTGGCAACCAAGTTTACACTTACGTTCGTAGTTTCAAATCCACTATACCTATTACTCTACCTTGACATTTTTTTTTTCAAATCTCATGACAACAAAGCAAAACAACATTTGAAACTTTAATGCGATTCAGAGTAAATGAGGAAGAAGAAGAAAAGAGGGGAAATGTGAAAGCTCTCTCTGTCATCATCAACTGCATGAAAAATAACACCACTAGTTATAAGTTGTTTTGAACACCAGCTGCAATAGAAGTTTGTATTAGAAGTCTCACGTCGCCAGTTTCTTCTTGGTATATATTAAGATTTTGATATGAAACTTTAACAGTTTGAACTACGATAAGTTCTACATTGTTAAAGAGAGGTAGAGTCTAGAAAAGGGGCATGTTAAAAGTTCGACATTGTTTACCTCAATCTTCTTCACAAGATTTATATATGTTAACTTGATTCATTGTCAACTGTTTTGAAATGAAATCTAAACCAATTGTGCTGCTAAGATTCACAACACCATACTTATCTTGCACCCTCACATTACATTCATGAAGTTACTAAATTGAGAATTTAATATGCGATTCAACTGGTCGTGGTTTGATTGCTGAAAAATCATATATTTTTTACCGTTAAGTTGTCCATGAGTTTACTCATTTCATTTCTAAATATAAGTTCTCGAGATGATTTTTCATGTTAATTAATGAAGTTAATTAAAATATGTAATATAATATTAAATTTGTTCGTGATTAGATATATATTTTGCATGTGAATTGGTTTTGTTTAAATAAAAAATATATATTAAGATCTAAGAGACTCACTTACGAAGTCAAGTGGAGGAGAAGAATAGACAGAAAATCTAAGGAATTTCACAAAACTATAGTGTACTCACTAAGAAAATCTGTGTCTGTTTCTATCCTCCATAAGAAAACTTGAGAGGAAAAAGCAATTGTGAGGCTCCAAATCCGAACTACCTATGAAGTGATAGAGTATAGATGTATACACTGCTACTTATTTAACACCAATGAATATTACAAATGACAATTTATTTAATTTATTTCTTCTGTTATGGTTTTACAAACTGAACAAATCAAATCTCACACCCACTATCTTAAAACAACAAATGGAATGACACAACTGCACTGTATTTGCCCTCTAATAGAGAACAAATAGTCCAAAAATTACATACACACAATAATCCAATCATGGCACCCATCTCTGAGTTGAGTTAATCAAAGCAGTATAGAGACAAAAAACCTGCAATCAGAAAATAAGAAATAAATTTTGGCCAACACTACAAAGATGTTATCATTCATAATAATATTAACACAATTTAATTAAGAAAACAGGACAACTCTTTTTAAATAACACAAAGCACTGAAAAGTTGATGCTGGAAATATTGAATACCAAAGGAAGATAAAGTAGAAAGCTACTGTATTCTCTAAAGTTCCATACTTCCATATTGTAAGTTAATACACACACAAGACCTAGTCTAGCATTATATTATCATGAAACCGCAATTTTAGTTAAAGGTATGAGATTGCAAAACTTTTAAATCTCTTGAACAATTTGGAAAACCTTCTGCAAAAGGATCATGCAATCAAAACTGTAGTAGTAGTAGTACAAGCATGGTCGTACTTACCTGTATAAGAATGAAAGGAAGAAGCCTTCAAAACTATGAAGTGAAGAAAACTGAAGCACGAATTATGCCTCTAAAGAATAACAAACTCAAGGGTTCGATTCCTGCCTCAGTGTTTAGAAATGACTTTGTTGGTAGAGGCAAAACTCATTTCGATGATCTCTATACCTCGAAAGGGATTAGTCTAGTCTTCGGCTGTTGACTGGGGGAACCCTTGGTGCACACCAAAAAATTTAAAAAAAAAAAATAACAAACTTAAGAAGAAAACTTAAAATTGCTCCAAGATGTAATGGAGTTTGGGAACGCGCCGACGGAACAATGGTTCAAGTCGAAATGATGGAACATTAAACTGCCACCCATCATACATCTCATTCCAAGCTTGAACTATCTCATCAATTTTGAATCCTGAGATTATGAAAACCATTTTGTTAGTTCCCTAAAACATTTAGAACTTATAAGGAATATGGGAAATACACATGATGGATCATATTTTTTAATCCCATTACCTTCCAGTGCTGTATTATTAGAACAATGGTTCTTTATCATGACACCAATATCAGTTGAGGAAGCTCCAGCTAGTTCAAACTTTTCAACCGCAACGTCCAAGCATTCCTCCCATGTTGGTAGGCCTAGCTTGTACTCCACGACAGAACGCTCGTACAGTATGGTGCCCCATAAAAGATATATTTGTAGCCTCATCTTCGCAACCTGCTCCTCAGCTTCATCAGGAGAAACATCCCTGAAAAGATTATGCAAACCCATTTTCTGTAATTGTTCTTTATATTTATCTGAATTGGATAGTCCGTTCAAACGCTGCTCCTCGATCTCCTCCCACATCAACATGCCTTTCTCCATGCTGTCCTCTGCCCTGTTGTAGAGCTGTAGAACCTCTTCGGAAGGACCGATTTCCAAACTCTTCTTGTTCGCTATTGAATAACACCAGCAGAGCTTTGCTTGCTCGAACTGCTGGTACCCAAGCGCAAGAAGTCCTTCATAAAAGTCGGGTTTGACTTTCAAGGCTTCTTCATATCTAGTTTCTGCATTCTTGTACTCCTTTTTAGCCCACTCAAACGCGGCTTTAATTTGCTCGAAAGAAGATTCTCTTGAGCCGTCCTCCGGGAAGGACACCCGCTTCCTCGCCCTGGACATGTGAACACTCCCCCAATTAAATAAAGCCAAAGCTGTCATCTCTTGAAACTTATCCGCGGCAATTTCAAAAAGCTCTTGAGCATCATCAGTTGTCACTGAATCCTCCATTGCCGATGAATATAGCTTCATTCCAACCTCATGAATATCTAGATACGCGTCAGAATCAAATCCGACATGGTTCTTGAACAGCCTCGCAAATTGGACAAGCCAGTCCTCGATCGTGATCATCTTGTTTCCTACATCTCCGCCTCCTCCTCCTCCTTCCACAGCCCCATTCTCAACAGCATCTCCCCGTTGTTCACTATGTTTTCTCACCTCATTCTCCTTCGTCATTTCACCATAAGACGGTTCTTGATCAGGACTGACTTCAGTGAGATAGAGCCTAACAGAGCCCAACACATGACCCGAAGTTTCGGCTAACCTCAGCTCGGCCGAAGTCGTAATCGTAACCAAGTCACCTTCTCTATCCCTATACTTCACAAGAACACCTTTCAAGCTGGGAAACCGCTCCCTTATTATATCCCTTACCAACCTCATGCTACAATTCAACGGCAACTGCGCCCACCTTATATCCTCTCCAAAGATCAACTTAACCGTCCTAGTGACTTCTTCTTTCTCTTGCTTGACCGTTTTCGTCTTCACCACCAATTTCTCTTTCTCGATCGCTTTTTTCACGACCTCCTTATCCTTAACACCACCACCACCACTCGTCACCACATTATTCTCCTCGATGACCACCTTATCCTCGCTTTTCAGCCCTTTCTTTTTCAGCTTCTCCCTAACCACTTTCCGCAACCTCGCGCCCGGAGGCTCTTGCATAGTAGCCAAAGCAATCTCCGTCTCATCGACGGCGACCCCCTTCTCTTCCATCGTCGTCCTCAATTCATCAAGAAGCTCCAGCGCGTGGAGATTATTCGGCTCCGTGTTCAAAACGATCCTCACATCCCTCATCGCCAAATCCAACCGGTTCAACGACTCGTAGCATTTCGCTCTCTTCAACAACGCCTTGCTGTATCGCGGCGACACCTCCAACGCCAAATTGCACTCGTTGATCGCTTTAGGATACTCACCGAGTCCCATCTGCATGTAACAACCCGCTATATTCGTGTGCAATTGCGCAGCGTCGATGTGGCCCTTGGGGAGAAGCTTGAGGGCTTTTTCGTACTTTACCATCGCGCCTTCGGGGTCCTTCTTGTGAAACAAGGATTGACCTTCTTCCCGGAGCTCGTGAGACATGTTGATGAACATGGCGGTGTCGTCATCGAAAGCTTTCGCGGTGGCGCCACGCTCCGAAGGCTTGTGACCGGTTTTACCGGTAGCCTTTGGACTTTCGGTAGCCTTGGTACCGGCTTTGCCAGTAGCCTTTGGACTTTCGGTGGCCTTTTTATTATCTGCTGCTTTTGGACTCTCGGTATCTTTCTTTTTTCCACTCGGCTTTCCCATACTGAATGAATAAATGAAAATAATAAAAAATAATAAAATAGAAATAGAAATTTTTTTAATGTTAGGAATAAAATAATTAATTGTAGTACGGTGAAGGTTGTGACTCTTGCTTTCTTTTTCTTCTTTTTCTCTTTTTCTTTCTTTCTTTCCCCTTCGTGTTAGGATCAACGTTGAAGGAAGAAAGGAAGAAAGAAAAGATGGAGAAGGGGGAAAGGAAAGAAGAGAGGGGGGGATTGTGGTATAGTGTGGTGTGGGGAATAAATGGGAAAGGATGGGGTGGTCTAAAATTGAATTGAAGGGTGGGGTTTAAAAATGGGACCTAAAATAGAGCAAAGTATAAGGATGAAAAATGGCCTAACAAGTGGGTGGGTATATTCGCGGGAGAAAAACGTTCCCTCCATTCCATTCCATTGTTGTTGGTTACTTCAATGGACTTAAACACGCGGAATGTTAATCTTCGCATTTGTTCTTATCTGTGTCTTTTTGTTCTTTACTTTACTGGGTTCTTTCCCTTTGACTCATTCTTTAAAAAAATACTATTAAAAGAACAGTAACTTTAAAAGGCAAAAATTGTGCAGATTTAAAAGAATTGAAACATAACATGCGTTTGACAATAATAATATAATTGACAATTTCAAATGGATGACATGATAGGTATGGGATGTGTGCTGACCAGCCTTATATATAAAGGTGGATGTAACTTATATAAAGTAATAAAGGGATTCTTTGTATAATTGATACGTTGCAACATTGAAGTAATTAGCTTTCAATGTTATAAGTGTAAATACTGCTCTAACCTATGCAACATGTGATTTTAATTTCAATATGTTGCTTTAGTTTTGAAACGCATGCCTCTTTGCTTTTTCATAAAAGTCGATTAGCAATGGCACCAATGATTTTGTTTATGCCAAGAATTTTTTTTTATTGGCGGCAATATCATATAGAAATACAAAAGGATAACGAACAAGTGTAACTTTGAGTTGATATTAAAAATCATAATTATTATTATTAATAATAATAATAATAATAATAATGATGATGATGATGATGATTGTATGTATTCCAAACCAACTATAATGGTTATAATGTCTGTCTTAATATGCAATAAGTATATGCATTTAATTGGCTTATTGCATTGTAGCTCAAATGTATATAAAAAATGGGTGGGGATGTAACTATGCAACATAAGATAAAAATGCAAGGATAAGATTCTAAAATTTAAAGAAAAGAGTAATGGTAGTGGTTTCTCTAACAAGGAGCAATGATACACTATCTAGATTGCAATATTTCATGAGTTCTTTCGTTTTTCTTTTTAGAGGTGAGGCTTTTCAAAGGCAAATCATTTGTTTCACTTATAATAAAAATTTGTTCATGTAGTTTTTAATACGGTTTTTTCATCTATTTTGTTTCAGATCTTATAGAGGAATGCATGCACAATAAGAAACTCACTCAAGGATGAAAATGGAGCAAATATGTGATATTATCCTATGCTACTCTGCTAAATGTAGTTTCTAATAATATACTCCTTTCGTCCCTTATCATAAAGCATCATCTTGATAGATTTTTTATCCTTTTTATAAGTCGATTTAGAATATTTAGGTAGTATTAAAAGGTTTATTCTAAACACATCCCTCACAGTTACATAGGGGTGATCAGGTAATAATTACAATAGAGAGAGAAATGAATAAAATTGTAAAGTTTTAAATAGGGATATTTTTGGAATGACAACATATTTTTTGATAAAATTGAGAGTAATAATTACTTTTCTTAATATACGTGAATTAGGTAAAAATGACTTATAATAAAGGACAAAAAGAATAATTATTTCTTTCTTTTTTTTTCCAGATGCTAAAGAGGAATCTGAATCTGGCCATTCCCTAAAAAATTATGCCAAGGATGAAAATGGAGTAAACATGACATATAATATTATGCTATTTCTTCCATGAGATATATATTATGAGATATTATATTATACTATAGAGAAAAAGTTTGAAGAAAAAGAAATTTGTTTTTATATTGGAGAAATTTTCCGATATAAATAAGAAAATGTCATGAAAGAATAATTGAGAAAAAGATTTTAAAGCAATTAAATTCGAGTTATGAGTTGAATGGGGTAATACTTTATTCAATCACTTTTGTAAATAGTGTATAGCATAATAGTCATAGTCTATAATCTTTTACGTATTCCACATTAACACAATTTGAGAGGCTGATATTTATGAGAGAGACTGTTTTATTGTAAGAAAAAAAAAGTCAAAGTAGAGTTATGAAGAAGTTTATTCGAAAAAAAAAACGTGAGAGTACATATAGGATAAAGTAAATTGATTTATAATATTTTTTAAAATTAAATAAGGGAATCTGTGAAGAAGTATATTGAAACAGGAAGAAACTGTGAAAATATATACAAGCCTTAACAAATTAATTTGAAACTGATATTAAGTTCGTACAAGAAGGTATAAAAAAATATGCCATATGTTGAAAAGTAATTTTTTTATTATTTAACATTAGCGGTTACATGCAATCTATTTTTAAGAAGAAAAAAAAAAACAAAATACCTTACTATCTATCAAATAACATTATTCAAGGTTAAGGCAAGGTTTGGAATGGAGCTCTAATTTTTTATTAGAGCTTTATCATAGATTTCCATCGTCATAATTTTAAAATAAGATAGTGCATTGTGAAATGAAACTTTATTTATATTCCCATATATAGTTGGGATTTTTATTTCTTAAGTAAAACTTAATATATGGTTAGTTCTAATTTGCCTCTTGAAAATGAATGACATGCACAATTTTGACTTTTTTTTTTCTTCTAAATTTACCATCTTGACATGTCTTAAAGTAAGCATTATTTTCTTTTTACATAAAATATCCACAACATAAATCAAAATTATGATATATTGAAATAGTTTTAACATTTTAATTAGGCTTAAATACCAAAATGGTCACAGTAAATATTAACCCCTTTGAAATTGGTCCCTGCAAAAAAAAAAAAAAAAAAGTTTTGGTTTTGATCTCTTCATTTACAAAATGTTTTGGTTTTGGTCCTTCATGTTAAATGTGAATGGAAGATACCAAAAACATGATATATTACATTCTATGACCAATTAAGGATGATTCTTGCATTAATTCTCAGGGACCAAAACCAAAAATAATTTTTTACAGGGACCAATTTTAAAGGGGTCAATATTTATAAGGACCGTTATTTTTATATTTAAGCCTTTTAATTATTAATATAGATACTAACTAAAATAATTTTCATAATAAGTTGGATTCTTGTCATAATTGGTATTTTAGTCTTTATAAAAAAATGAATTTATTTTTTTATTTTTTTATAAGTTAACTTAAGTTTTATATATTATTAAAAAAGAATGAAATCTCGTACTTTTTTATGGATAATTTTGTCCTCTATTAAATACCAACGTTGAAAAATAAAAGATGATTACATTTTCTAAAAGAAAATAATAATTAAATTATGAATTTGGTTTCATAAACTAAGATTCAGGGGTTTTTTCTTTTATTGCTATTAAGAACGATCGCAACATTGAAATTTTTTTCATCATTTAATTTTTTAAATATTTTGTGTAAAAGATATGTTTTATATGTCCTTATCAAGTACTTTGGGCTTGATGTTGGCGGGTTCAAAGTTGGTTTTTGGCCTATTTTGCCTACCCATATCCGAATTTGCCATGTCATTTATATAGGTGACATGACTGACATAGTATATCATTTGCCATGTCAACACTTAAAAAAAATTTAATAAGATAAAAATCAAAACCAAATTTTTAAAATAAGTAAGAGCATCCACACCGGATGTCCTTAAAATTTTTAGGGACCGTCACTAATTTGGGACAGCGATGTGGAGCAGGTGCCTTTGATCCTAATTAGAGAGTGTCCCTATTTTGGAACACTAAAACATGTCAGAAGGAGGAAAGGTGGGAGAAAGAGAAAATGAATAAAAAATGCAAAAAGGAGAGAGTAGGCAACGGTAACGAAAATTGTTCATCATCAACAACCAAAAATTCATCAACAACAAAAAAAAACAGCATCATCAAAACCAAAAATAAACATAAACTCATCATCAACATTAAAAAAATAAATAAACGAAATACAGAAAGAAAAAGAGCATCCACACCGGATTTTGCACATCTGGTGTCGATAGAGTGAAAGCCGCCGTTGACTAGTTTTTTGGGTGGAAGAGCCTCATGACTGAAGTACCACATTGAGCTTCCTAAGTTACTCAACGTGGGACTATTAACATAGGGAGACAAAAGCACTAGCGACCTTTTTCTCTCCTCTTTTTGATTGCTTCACATGGGGTGTTATTTTAACAAATTTTGCTTCTTACTTCTTGTAAGATTTTGCACATGTTTAATAACTAAAGGATGGTTGTGGTTTAGCCATCGAAGAATACCATTACCTTACCAAAACTGTATTGTGAATCAATGTGCATGTTATTGTAGTGTTTGTACCTGCTACACAGCAGTTATTTTTTTAACATCTCATTTTTGTTATTTATTATGAATGACCTAATTTCTCTTTTCAGAATCCCTGTAATCCTACAAGACGACAAAAGAAGGATGTAAAGGAACTGGTATTATATCTCTCTCCTTTTATAAATAATACTCTCTCCGATCCAAAATATAAGCACCATTTCAAGATTATTTTTTGGTCCATAATATAAGCTCCATTTCCAATTTCCAATGGTATTAATTACTTTTTTTCCACAAACACCCCTATTTACTTAACACTTTTTACCTTCATACTTTTGAAAATGCATACCAAATATTTACATTTCCAATGCCACTAACTATACTAACTAACTTTCTTAAAGGGAGAGCTTTTGGTCAAAATGTGCTTATATTTTGGACCGGAGGGAGTAGAATTTCATCTAACTCAGAATCAGAACATGCTGTTGTCATATTTGAGTTTGTTGTAATTGATAGGACAAATCCTTGCAGTTAAATTAATGCTGTGGTCTGATTTATTGTTAGTGAGACTAATTATTATGCTTATAATAAATGTTTGAGAGAAATGCCCAAGTTTCTTTTTTCCTGCCCATAAAGTACTACTTTGGTTCTTTTAATAAAAAATGTAAGAGCTATAGATATAATTGGTCCAAAATGCATAAATCATTGAACCATATACTCTTGTCCTAAACTTTTGATGTAGAACACTCTAACCATAGATGACTTTAAAGCCTATAATATACCGTGTCAAAATTTCCATCCATTTTATATTATGCCAATTGTGGTATCCTTGTGGACTATAACAAACTAGTAAGTTGAAACATGATATATTTGGAGTGCAGGTACAGATCTTATCTCGAATGTACCCTTGCAAGGATTGTGCAGATCACTTCAAAGAAGTTATTAGGTATATTAATATTCTTACTCTTTATCCGGCAGTTGGTAATCTGTTATTCCAATTGTTTGTCTATGCTTGGTTTTGCTCCTCTCCTCTTTTATTCATTTAAAATTTACTTTTATGCTCAGATTGTCGTACATTCCTTTTGGTAAATTGTATATTACTTTTAGTATGAACATGGACAAAGAAATGAATTTGGTCAAAATTTTGAAGTCTTTATGGATGTTAGTAAATATACCAGAAATTTGAGCATCGGCAGTTGTTCATGGGAGTTAACCAAGTGTGTGTTTTCTCTTATAGAGTGCAATTTTTATGGGGTAAGCCTAAGACTTGGGGATTGGTGTGAGAGATTTGGGGCTTTTCAATGTTGCTTGACTGGGAAAATGGAGATGGAGATTGGTTAGTGAGAGTGATGCTGTGGGTGAAAATTATTGTGTCTAAGTATGGGCCTTATAACCCCTTTGCTGTCGATTCTGATAGTTGTTGTTGGTTATTCGAGGTGCTTCGTGCAAGCAAGGAAGTGAGTACAATTTGCTTTGTAAACAATAATTTGATGGTGGTTTCTCGGTCAGTTCAGCTTATGACATGTTGGTAGAGGGCGAGGCTGTGCCTGCTGCCTCATGGTATAAGAATTTATGGAATAAGTATACGCCTACTAAAGTTTTGGGCTTTGTTTGGAAAATGCTACACGGCAAAGTTCCTACTAAGGAGTAAGGATGCCTTATTTAGCAGAGCAATTATCCATAATCCTGAGAACATGTCGTGTGTGCTATGTGTCTCTGAGATGGAATCTATTAATCATGTTATTCTAAATAGTAATTTTGTTATAGATCACTTTGGTTTTCGACATTGCTTGGTTTAAGTATGTAAAAAAGGTATAAAAAAATATGCCATATGTTGAAACGAAATGTTTTTATTATTTAACATTAGCGGTTACATACAATCTATTATTAAGAAGAAGAAAAAAAAGAAACAAAATACCTTACTATCTATCAAATAACATTATTCAAGGTTAAGGCAAGGTTTGGAATGGTGCTAATTTTTTATTAGAGCTTTATCATAGATTTTCATCGTCATAATTTTAAAATAAGATAGTGCATTGTGAAATAAAACTTTATTTATATTCCCAAATATAGTTGGGACTTTTATTTCTTAAGTAAAACTTAATATATGGTTAGTTCTAATTTGCCTCTTGGAAAGGGTTTTTATTTTGTCACCCCAAGGTCTATGGATGTCACCCCAATTCTTGGAATAATACTCATTATGCCCTTTTAAAAAAACAAGAACTTTACACGGGTCGTAGGGGGTGCTTACGACCATTTAAAAACTAAGTTTTAACACGGGTCGTAAGAGGGTGCTACGACCTGCAGGTCGTAACACCCCCTTACGACCAATTCAAAAACAAAACTTCTGATTGGGTCGTAAGCGGGTGCTACGACCTGTAGGTCGTAACACCCACTTACGGCCCATGTTAAAACTAAGTTTTTAAAGGGTCGTAAAGGGGTGCTACGATCTGCAGGTCGTAAGCACCCCCTACGACCCGTGTTTTAAAAAAACATACCAGAAACGAACTCAATTTCATTTCTGACTTTCTCACTTTCTCTCTACTCTCATACTCTTCATTATTAAAAATCTCTTGGATTCTTCTTCTCTTCTCAACATCAAGTGGAAGGTAATGACTTGAACTTCATTTTCATTTTATTATTATGTCATTTTAGTCGTTATTACTTAGATTAGATTTCAAAATAGAGAGAAATCCAAACCCTAGGTTTTCCACTCAGATTTCAAAAAAAAAATTGCTTAGATTTGCTGCTTAGATTTCAAAACCCTAGGTTTTTTTTTATGTCTTTGATTGATGATTGTCGTTGTACGTTAAATAAGGGACTAGTCGTAACCCAGTGTTACGACCCCAGGTCGTGGCCCAGTATTACGACCCTCTGGTCGTAGCCCAGGCTTACGACCTGTGTAACATCCCGAATTTTAATCCTAATAATAATTAGGATAATAATAAGATTTGGAAATAAGGATTTTCCTAAAAGGGATTTAAAATGATGGATTAGGAATTCTTCGAGTGCCATAAAGGAGTCAAGGAGCATTGGCATCGAAAAGCGAATTTAAAGAAGACCAAACAAGGGTTAAAAGCGGTGTTTTCGGTGTTTTAAATTCGCTAACTTGGGAAATTAAAAATAAAATATTTAAGACTCAAAACTCAATTCCCACCGTTGGATATGAAGGTATGATTTTTAGGAAGTTGCTCGTCAAATTTGAGCAAGATCCGACAGTAAACGAAGAAGTTATGGCTATTTGAAATTGGGAAGAAAATAGCTGAAAAATAGAAAAGTGAAGTAGCAGTACTTGAAGGTTTCGCTTAAGCGAAAATCCGTCGCTTAAGCGAAAACATGAAACTTCACCACTGAAGCCATTTCGCTTAAGCGAAACTGGTCGCTTAAGCGAAAAGCGTTCGTGTCCACTACTAAAGCTAATTCGCTTAAGCGAATGAATTTCGCTTAAGTGAAAATATTCTGACTGGCTTTAAATCGCGCGAGAGACCCTCTTCTCCACTCACTCTCCCCCTTTCTTTCTCTCTCCATCTGATCTCCCTCCCTCCACCACATGCAGCCACCGCCCCAGGGCCACCGCTCTGACCCACCACCGCCACCATAGCTCTCTATTTCTCCCTCTTTCTCTCTCCTCCTCTCCATAGATCTCCCTCTCTCTCTCTTTGCCTCATCTTTTCCTCCTCCCTCCTCCGGCCACCAAGCCGCCACCACCACCACTACAACCGCCACCGCCAAGAACCCCTACCACTATCATAGATCTCTTTCCCTCACCACCGGTTCCCAATCTCTCTCTTCCTCCTCTTTCCTCCGGCGGATTCGCCACCCTCCGCCGGCCACCACCCACCCAGCCACCATCACCACCGCGTGTCTCCTCCTCTCTCGGTCCCAAGCTCTCTCTCACCCACGAGCTTTCTCTCTCTTCACGGACCGCACCGGCGCCGTTACTGGCCGTGATCGCACCGGGCTCGTGTCGGGAACCTCGAAGCTCTTGCCTCGATCCAGTTGCGACCGTTCCCGCTAACGAGGAGCAACACCGACGTCGTCATCGTCGCCGAGCTAAAAATCCAGGTTCCATTTAAAAAGCCCGAGGTAAGAGGGTTCGCGTTACCTTTACTTGAGAAGTAAATCCTAGGATGTTATAGTGGTAGCTGAGAATAGGGTAATTAAAAAGTATGTTAATGAACCTTAGGGTAGTCCCGGCTGACATAAATGAGTAATTAGAATTGTTAATTGAAACCACACTTTAGGGAATAAAAGGAATGAGCGTAGAATAAGGCCCGGAACGAATGAACGTAATTAGAATATTAAAATAGTTAGAGTAAAACAAAAACGTGAGCAATCATAAAAATAAAACCCTAGGGGAAGTAAAAAGGACGAAAGGGTAAACGAAATAGGCGAAAGAGAGAGTAGAATTAATGAATTAAAAGATAATAAGCATAATAGTACCCGAAGAGTAAAGTGAGGTAAAGGAGGGATTAGTATAGGGAATAATAAATACGTGCATGACCGATTAGGGCCATAAGCGCAAAATAATGAATTAGATTTAAAAGAAAATAGGAAAACGATAAGCGGATTAATAAAAAGATAATAAACGAAGAAAGAGTACATTAGGAGGGAAGTTAGGTAGAATAATGTAATAAAAATTGAGAAGCTAGATTAAATTAATAGAGCAATTAAATATAAATATAGTTAATGAAATAGGAACAATGAGTTAGGTAATTGACTGAGATAAGGAAATTAAGAAATAACTAAGAATTAGTAACGAGAACTAGAATACACTATACTTGACAATATTAATTAGAGTTGGATAAAATCGAGGAAAATGACAAAAAGAAAAAGAGTAAAGTAGAAAATGTAGAAAAATGTGATAAGTCATAAACGAAAATAAAGATTAAAAGATTTTGATGAGCATAAAAGAATTACTTAAATTATGAGAAAAAGAAAAAAGGAAGAGAAGAAGAAAAAGGAAAAGAAAGAAGAATGTTGAAAAATAGTGGAAAATAAATAATGTGATGATAAGTCCCTAAATAAAGAAATGAGAGAAAAGAGAAAAATACAGTAAACCAGAAAAAGAGAAAAGACATGTGACTAAGAAAGAAGAAGGAAAAAGAGAAAGAGAAAGAAAGGAAAGAAAATGGAAGTCCGATGCGAGCCTGGTAAGGCGTATCGGCATCGATGCGAGCCTGGTAAGGCGTGTCGATTAAAAAGCAAAATGGAAGTCCGGTGCGAGCCTGGTAAGGCGTATCGGCATCGATGCGAGCCTGGTAAGGCGTGTCGATTAAAAAGGAAATGGAAGTCCGGTGCGAGCCTGGTAAGGCGTATCGGCATCGATGCGAGCCTGGTAAGGCGTGTCGATTAAAAAGGAAATGGAAGTCCGATGCGAACCTGGTAAGGCGTATCGGCATCGATGCGAGCTTGGTAAGGCGTGTCGATTAAAAAGAAAAGAGAATGGCTGATGGTCTGTTGGACTCAGTCAAAATTAAAAAGGGAAATCCTAGCGCTCAGTATCGTACGGCTGGCTGGGGCTGGATTACCTAATGAATAATGAATAAGGAAACTCCTAGCGCTCAGTACCGTACGGCTGGCTGGGGCTGGACTACCTAATGAAAAATGGAAAAAGAATAAAGAATGGAAAAGAAAGAAAGAAAAGAGAATCAATAATTAAAAGAATGCGAAAATAAGTGAAGAACTAAAAGAGATTAATTATATGAATAACTATGAATAAAATGTATTAATAAATATGTAGGCTTAGTTATTTACTATGTCTTCTTATAGGATTTATCTTTTTAAGTTCTGTGTAATGCTACCCTTCTTGATATATTTTTACAGGTACGGAAGCGGATCTTACACTGTTGCGGGCCGAACTGGAAACTCTCCACCACGTGGAGTGTGGTTATGATACCAAGAGGGGATTTTGTTTTAATTACATTAAAAACTGTTATATTTTTATAATTTATAATATGTGTAGTTATATGCCCTGAGACTGGTATTAATCGGGCGTTAGAATCTGAGCTGGTTTTTAATTTGTTGTGTTTATATTTTTAAACAATTCTGGACTGACAGGTTTATAAGAAGAAATTTTTGGGAAGTCCGAAAAACAGAGGAAACTCTGCCGGATTTTCGTAAAGCCTTTCTTAAGAAATCAAATTCTAAAATGAATTTCCAAACTCTGATTTTATTAAAACTTAAAATTAACTAATTAAAGTGAGGATGTTACATTTATGGTATCAGAGCAGTTTCCCTCGGCCTTGGAGTTTGGACTCACAACTCCTGTGGTTTACTCACCAAGCGAGTAACCGATATGTATAGTCAAGTGTCTAAGTTAGGCGAATAGGATACATATATAACTGCCTATTTATATATGTGTTCACTTGCTAACTTCTCCAGGATTAGGTTGTGACAGCAATAGACTATAGGACGTTAGTTTAAACTCAACTGGATCCCTCGATGGTGTTGTCGTTTAATAGTGTAAGGGTAGGATTGGTCATCCTTACTCTAGCAACTATTAAGTGATGATATCGTCGACAAACCTGACGATGATGTTGCTATTGATAAATGTGAGATTGAGGCTGACTATCTCAATCTTCGCACTTGTCGATTGTCAATGTCATTGAAAGCTTCGAAGTAGCACAAAAACTAATCCGACATAAGATTTCATGAGAAGTACCACCATTAGAAGAAAGTAAGTCGACTTGAACGGTACCTTCTTCGGATCCTTCACACGAAGTTCTTGAGGGAATCAAGTTCACCCTAGAAACCATCTCCAGCTTCCCTGAAAAGCTAAACCAGACTTTGGCAGTCCGAAACCTACTGGGAGTCTTACCAACAAGATTCCTGAACGGTCGCCCGCGAGAAAAGCAAATCTTGACAACCTTACCAACTATCCACGCCGAGATCAACCAAGATTGAACAATTGAACAATGGTCTTCGGTGAAAATAAGAACCCGACAATGGTGCGTTGTTGATAGACGTAAGGTTGAGATTGATCACCTCAATCTTTGCAACTATTAACTGATGATATCATTGCAATCCTCTTAATGAAATTGAAACAATAGAAATGGAAACTCTCCAAGGGAGTAGATCCTTTGGAAGCAAAGAAACCAACCCGAATGGTGTTCTTTCCAAATTCCTTAAATGGAAGCGGATAGTAGGCCCAAAACAAAACCAAAGCATAAGAGCCTTAAGCCATCTTATCTATTTAAGAATAGCGTAATCGAATACCCTATCTTAGAAAGGATGGAATAAACTTTATAAGAACCACCCCTAACCATCAAAAAGCCAAACTAAAACTTAGGTAACCCAAGTCTTATTGGGAATCTTACCGAGGTTCCTGAATGGTCGTCCATTAGAAAAGCTTAACTGGTAACCTCTTGAAGTCTCTACACAGAGACCAAACAAATTGAATGAATGACCACCAACGGGTCGTCCACCCAACATGAATCTCGATTTCGAGAGTAGTGCAAGTCTTAAGGTGATAGAAAGGTCAGATTCCATTAGCTTTCTTGTTCTGTATCAAATTCATTCAAGCTTTCCTTAAGATCCAACTCGAAATAGGTTGTAAGGGATTGCTGACATACACCCACGGTATGTCTTGAGTGTCATTGACCTAAAATAGTGCTTAATAGAGCGTTCAGAAGTCAAGAATGTCTGCCAACCACAATTCGTAACCATCAAAAATCGTCTATACTTTAATAGTAATTCTGAAAGGCTTAGTTAGTACCTCAATTCGTGCAAGTAGATCTTTTCCTCCTCATTCTTCTTGATTTGACTTTACCTTGAAGTAGCGACTTTTGATCACGAATCAAAGATTTCTCGCTCTAATCTACTGAACACTGTGAACTTACGATCTTCTCCTTGTTTCTTATCCTGGAATACCCATCGCTCCTGGAGTTCCAGTCTTATTTATTCGATCCGATTCCTCGTGGACGAGGAAATTTCTAGTCAAAAACTGCTACATTCTGCGAAAAGTCCTTGGATCGCATAATCTTAGGCTATTTTTCTTAAAGCGAAAGCGCAAATTCCTTGAGAATTCCAAAGATTACGTTTCCTGTTGTTGTTAGATTATTACACCCTTCATTGAAAGTCGTATGAAAGACAATCAGAAACCGACACGTTCGATTCCCTACTTCCGGGCACCGACGTAATCAAGTAAGTTAATGCTAAGTGGGGGAGGATTTCAACCCAAGGAATGGGAGATGGAACTTTAATAAAAAGGAAATTGACGTCCTTGTGCAGATAGAGATAATACGTAGTATTAGAAGACAAGCATTGAGATAGGCATGAACCAAACCACACCTGGAGTGGGAAATAAAAACCGAAGTGAAGTAAAAAACCGTAGTCCAGAGTTTACCAATGGGATGATTCTCCACTTAAGGAATCGAACGGAATTTCGGGGACGAAATTCAAATAAGTGGGGGAGAAATGTAACATCCCGAATTTTAATCCTAATAATAATTAGGATAATAATAAGATTTGGAAATAAGGATTTTCCTAAAAGGGATTTAAAATGATGGATTAGGAATTCTTCGAGTGCCATAAAGGAGCCAAGGAGCATTGGCATCGAAAAGCGAATTTAAAGAAGACCAAACGAGGGTTAAAAGCGGTGTTTTCGGTGTTTTAAATTCGCTAACTTGGGAAATTAAAAATAAAAGATTTAAGACTCAAACCCAATTCCCACCGTTGGATATGAAGGTATGATTTTTAGGAAGTTGCTCGTCAAATTTGATCAAGATCCGACGGTAAACGAAGAAGTTATGGCTATTTGAAATTGGGGAGAAAATAGCTGAAAAATAGAAAAGTGAAGTAGCAGTACCTGAAGGTTTCGCTTAAGCGAAAATCCGTCGCTTAAGCGAAAAAACATGAAACTTCACCACTGAAGCCATTTCGCTTAAGCGAAAAGCGTTCGTGTCCACTACTGAAGCTAATTCGCTTAAGCGAATGAATTTCGCTTAAGCGAAAATAGTCTGACTGGCTTTAAATCGCGTGAGAGACCCTCTTCTCCACTCACTCTCCCCCTTTGTTTCTCTCTCCCTCTGATCTCCCTCCCTCCACCACGTGCAGCCACCGCCCCAGGGCCACCGCTCTGACCCACCACCGCCACCATAGCTCTCTCTTTCTCCCTCCTTCTCTCTCCTCCTATCCATAGATCTCCCTATCTCTCTCTTTGCCTCATCTTTTCCTCCTCCCTCCTCCGGCCACCAAGCCGCCACCACCACCACTACAACCGCCACCGCCAAGAACCCCCACCACCATCATAGATCTTTTTCCCTCACCACCGGTTCCAAATCTCTCTCTTCCTCCTCTTTCCTCCGGAAGATCCGCCACCCTCCGCCGGCCACCACCCACCCAGCCACCATCACCACTGCGTGTCTCCTCCTCTCTCGATCCCAAGCTCTCTCTCTCTCTCACCCACGAGTTTTCTCTCTCTTCATGGACCGCACAGCGCCGTTACCGGCCGTGATCGCACCGGGCTCGTGTCGGAAACCTCGAAACTCGAAGCTCTTGCCTCGGTCCAGTCGCGACCGTTCCCGCTAACGAGGAGCAACACCGACGTTGTCATCGTCGCCGAGCTAAAAATCCAGGTTCTATTTAAAAAGCCCGAGGTAAGAGGGTTCGCGTTACCTTTACTTGAGAAGTAAATCCTAGGATGCTATAGTGGTAATTAAAAAGTATGTTAATGAACCTTAGGGTAGTCCCGGCTGACATAAATGAGTAATTAGAATTGTTAATTGAAACCACACTTCAGGGAATAAAAGGAATGAGCGTAGAATAAGGCCCGGAACAAATGAGCGTAATTAGAATATTAAAATAGTTAGAGTAAAACAAAAACGTGAGCAATCATAAAAATAAAACCCTAGGGGAAGTAAAAAGGACGAAAGGGTAAACGAAATAGGCGAAAGAGAGAGTAGAATTAATGAATTAAAAGATAATAAGCATAATAGTACCTGAAGAGTAAAGTGAGGTAAAGGAGGGATTAGTATAGGGAATAATAAATACGTGCATGAACGATTAGGGCCATAGGCGCAAAATAATGAATTAGATTTAAAAGAAAATAGGAAAACGATAAGCGGATTAATAAAAAGATAATAAACGAAGAAAGAGTACATTAAGAGGGAAGTTAGGTAGAATAATGTAATAAAAATTGAGAAGCTAGATTAAGTTAATAGAGCAATTAAATATAAATATAGTTAATGAAATAGGAACAATGAGTTAGGTAATTGACTGAGATAAGGAAATTAAGAAATAACTAAGAATTAGTAACGAGAACTAGAATACACTATACTTGACCGTATTAATTAGAGTTGGATAAAATCGAGGAAAAATGACAAAAAGAAATAGAGTAAAGTAGAAAATGTAGAAAAATGTGATAAGTCATAAACGAAAATAAAGATTAAAAGAATTTGATGAGCATAAAAGAATTACTTAAATTATGAGAAAAGGAAAAGGAAGAGAGGAAGAAAAAGGAAAAGAAAGAAGAATGTTGAAAAATAGTGGAAAGTAAATAATGTGATGATAAGTCCCTAAATAAAGAAATGAGAGAAAAGAGAAAAATACAGTAAACCAGAAAAAGAGAAAAGACATATGACTAAGAAAGAAGAAGGAAAAAGAGAAAGAGAAAGAAAGGAAAGAAAATGAAAGTCCGATGCGAGCCTGGTAAGGCGTATCGGCATCGATGCGAGCCTGGTAAGGCGTGTCGATTAAAAAGGAAATGGAAGTCCGGTGCGAGCCTGGTAAGGCGTATCGGCATCGATGCGAGCCTGGTAAGGCGTGTCGATTAAAAAGGAAATGGAAGTCCGATGCGAGTCTGGTAAGGCGTGTCGATTAAAAAGAAAAGAGAATGACTGATGGTCTGTTGGACTCAGTCATAATTAAAAAGGCTGGCTGGGGCTAGACTACCTAATGAAAAATGGAAAAAGAATAAAGAATGGAAAAGAAAGAAAGAAAAGAGAATCAATAATTAAAAGAATGCGAAAATAAGTGAAGAACTAAAAGAGATTAATTATATGAATAACTATGAATAAAATGTATTAATAAATATGTAGGCTTAGTTATTTACTATGTCTTCTTATAGGATTTATCTTTTTAAGTTCTGTGTAATGCTACCCTTCTTGATATATTTTTACAGGTACGGAAGCGAAGCTTACATTGTTGCGGGCCGAACTGGAAACCCTCCACCACGTGGAGTGTGGTTATGATACCAAGAGGGGATTTTGTTTTAATTACATTAAAAACTGTTATATTTTTATAATTTATAATATGTGTAGTTATATGCCCTGAGACTGGTACTAATCGAGCGTTAGGATCTGAGCTGGTTTTTAATATGTTGTGTTTATATTTTTAAACAATTATGGATTGACAGGTTTATAAGAAGAAATTTTTGGGAAGTCCGAAAAACAGAGGAAACTCTGCTGGATTTTCGTAAAGCCTTTCTTAAGAAATCAAATTCTAAAATGAATTTCCAAACTCTGATTTTATTAAAACTTAAAATTAACTAATTAAAGTGAGGATGTAACAACCTAACCCTTTTTTTGTTTTTTTATTTATTCTTTAGTTATAATAAATATATTTTCCCTTTAATTAAAATAAATTATTGACTAAAATAAAATTTTTTCCCTTTAATTTTTTTTATTTATTCCTTTAGTTAAAATAAAAAAAATTTGCCATTAATAATAATAAATTTGTTTAATAATTATAATATTTTTTTCCTTTTATAATTATAATTTTTTTCTTAAAATTCCTTTAATAAAAATAAATGGTTTTTCTTTTAATAATAATTAATATTAATGTTGCTTTGTTTTTTATTTTCAGATGGCATCCCGCGATGACGCTTCTCCTCCTCCGAGAAACCGTCCTAGTGCATCGCATCGTAAGCGTCTTAATGATGCACGTGCTGCAGCACAGGTAGAGGCAGCAGAGGCAGAGGCGGAGGCAGCAAGGTATTTGAACGTCGACGACTACGAACCAGAGGTCAATGTAGGGGAATCAGACAACGACGTCGATGACCCTCATAATGAGACATTATTGACTACTTACAGCGACCACAGGGCCAAGCAGATATGGAGAGACAATGTAAACATATTTAATTTAAATGTAATATCCTTTGTAATTTTTTTTAATTAAATTGCATAACTAATTATTATCTCCTAATTGCAGGATCCTGGTCCTTTGAACCGGTTTCTTAACCGGATATTTGGGTTAAGGCCCTTGGCTGAGTTACTGGAACAAGTTCGTACACTTGTTCTGGGTTCTGGACTTGCGCCTCTTGTAACACCCCGATTTAAAAACTTTTAATTTAATTCACAAAAATACGGGTCAATTTTTTTTAATTTGATGACATGGAGATGAGTTCTTTCTTGCAAACACGTTTCTTTTCCAAAATCATTCTTGTTTCAAAATTATACAATCATGTTCCACGTCATCCATCAGGTTTCCAAATCGAGATGTTACCAACACCGCTCTTTGGAATCCCATGTTAAATCATCATCCTATTATTTCGATTGTCAAGTCCAAAAAACATTATTACAATTACAGGAAATACATGGTATCCGACAGAGTTATTAAAGTCTGATAACATACATGACTCCTAATACATAATTAAAAATAAACTAACTACTGATCCTCATTACTGGATGCTGTAGCAGATACTTCTTCCGGATCGTACTCCCAAATGTCGGCGTCAAAATACTCAGTTGGGGTCGATCCCTCGCTAGGGTCCTCTTCAACCTCGTATGGGTCACTCTGGGGCAAGGCCTCCAAATCATCCTCGAGAGGTTCTATCGGATCCAAATCCTCATAAACATCCACCTCTTCAGCTCCAGGGTCAATGCGTGCAGGTAGGGGTAATGGGTAGCTACCATGATAATCTGCCGGTCCTCCAGTCAGAAGATCCACCAAAGAGAAACGACATTCGCGGGTATCAGAAGAATCTCCTCGAAGTGTATGTCCTGGGTCTTTAATGGTCGCCTATGAGCCACCTGTCCAAATCTAGCCTTGGCGATTCACCTGCCAATCACCGTTGTGGTAGATCCCAAAAGTAAACTTAACCAAGTCTACCATCTATTGGTCCGTCACAAGACCAAAAGAGACACCAAAACAAAAGAGATACAGGGAGAGAGTCAGCTTGTTCGGGCGGATAAGCCGACTGCGTGGAATTACAGCAGGCAAACATATTAAGATAAACAATTAAATAACAACACATTAAGTTCACATTCATGATTCACCATTCTCCTTTATTATCTCCATTATCACCGTTTATAGTTATTATCATCCTCTTATCGTACTTGGCATTTCAAGCCTCAATTTCAAATTCTTCCTTTAGTCATAGTCCCCATCTCTCTTCCTGCCCGAAGGCTCTTTTGACACCACATACTTACATAATAATCGTTTCACTTATCAAGGATTATACTTGAATCTTTATACACTTTTCTTATTAAGTTTTATTGAAGCGCCTCTATTGATGATGGGGGTTTAAAGATAAGTCATCGTGGAGTTGGGTTAGCCCACATACTTCTCCTCTAATCCATCCAGACCTAGTCGGAAGCAAACGGGACGTACAGGAACCTTTACCCACGCAGGTCGAACAGCCGAGAAAATCCAACAGCATATAATGTCTTTGTCAAGACCGCAACCGTACAGGCCGGTCATTATGACAATTAATATTTTACGCGATACCGCAAGGGCCAAAAACCATTCGACTGCCCGCCTCGTTCAGGTTCCCTCTCACCACTTCGAATTTGATCAAGGGTGCGACAGTACCATTCTAGTCTGCAGTGTGGAACACGCTACGATCCCTTGGGTATTAATCCCCGATCACATATAGACTCTTTCCACCTAAAATAGCACTCTAGGTTACTTAACGTTTCATTGTCATCACCCTCCCCTATCACAATCGCACACCTGAGTATCCGTAAATAAACATGGTGTCTTTCTCTCCACTACTTCACACTCAACTCGCCGTGATATTTTAAGTCTTTTAATGTCTTAACGATATTTTATTAATCCTATATTCAGCGAGTCACCCTTGTTCATCCCTTCGGTGATCCTCGACCTCTAATTATTTATTTCACCAAAATTTTCCTGTCAACATTTCGCTTTTATGTCGGGGCTCGAACACACGGCATACTGCACACGTGCCCAGCACAAACTCCTTCTAGAAAGCACGAATCCACCTTAGTGCACATCATGGAAATCTTATCATCACGTTTCCAACATATCCATAGCAACTCAGTCTTTCCAATTGCGCTTTCTGTACAAGTCCACTTTACTTTTATTATTTCCAAAAATCGCCAGTCTTTTCATTATACACTTTTGACATCATTCCATTATTCCCATCAACGACAGTAATTTACTTCATAATCCAAGCATGACAATATTTCATATAACATAATTACTTCTAATTTCAGATAAAAGTTCAACAGGCATAAAGCAGCATATCATAATATTTCATCATCACAAATAAATAGCATCATGTCATAATACTTTAACAGAAAAGAGATGTCTCAATCTCGCGTATAAGTGGCCAAACACACACAATCAATTGCCATTATATGATCGACTCTTAGACCCCACGTTCCGGCTTTTGAGATGGCCAGGAACACTTAACATGTTACCTACACACCACTGTGTCTTAGGAAAGCTGCTCTCTCACCTTTACAGTCGATAATTTCCAAAAAGTTTTCACTGATGCGATCCTCCGACACGCGTCCACGGCCGACACCCTCCAATCCTCAAAACAGACATCACACATTAATAATATATTTTAATCCAAATATCTTTCCCAAAATTAAAATCGCTCTTTGAAACCTAAATTGAAATCCTTTTAGTCAAAATCAAAACATAAATCTTTTTCTCCGAAATCATCCCAAAACTCTTTAACACTTTAAATTCTTCAAATCATTATAAAACAATTAGAAAAATCATTTTAAATAAATAGATTAGTGGCTGGTTCGTCTTGGATAGCAGCTCACCCAAACCCGAAAACATCGAAAAACTCTAATTATACGATCTAACTTTTACTACAACTTAAAACACTTAAAACTCATGTTTTTCAATACTTATAAACATTTTATCAATTGAAAATACTCCAATAAAAATTCTGCACAGCCACATTTTGTTTTATAAAAATCACTTTTTCGAAAATCCGAAATCATCGTAAAACCACACGTTAACACACAAGACTTTTGGATAAAAATAAATACTTCAAAACAATTCGTTTTCAAACCATAACACTTTAAATAAAACTTGGACAGTCATGAAAAGTTCCAGTATCCATAAATGAATTAAAATCAAACAATTCAAAACCAATTTATTTTCAAAAGCAAATCACTAAGCTAAACACTTAGCACATAACTACTTAAAACAAAACAAACTCATCACTTATATTTCTTACATACACAACTCATTTTCCTTTACTTCCTTAATTATGCAAATAATTTTATTCAAGTAGAATATAACATAACAAATTGATCACACAAATTCTATAAACAAATTCGCCTGAAACAAGCTTAACTTCTAATCCAAACATCTTAATTAACATGTCTTAGATTAATTTAAATCAACACATATAGCAAGCACACCACTTAAACCAAATATATTTTTACAACCACATATCCATTTAGACCAAAAACCGAAACACAAGAACAAATCACTTAGGGCCTATGTAACCTTAACTTTAGACCCCTTTTTGCACTACTTAGCATGCAACTTGCTTCATAAAAACATAGACCAACTTCCTACGTTTATTTAGTCACATTCAAGTATCATAATCAAAATGAAATCCAGCCAAATTTAGCACAAAATATTGCATTCTTAAAAACAACGAACACATGTTGAATCGAATATGGGAAATTCAAGGAAATAAAATTCTAAAACTAAATCAAATAAACCCACTTCAGTCCCAAACTTTGCAATACATTTAAATACATATTAAAATACTTCATATAAAGTTTCCAAGTCATTTCAGTATCCAGAACCTAAGTTTCCACTCATTTTTGCCTTAAAAATCAATTCTGGATTGTTACCACCTGAAGCAAGTTTGCATTTATTTAAAATAGTAAATCAATTCCAATTGTCACGAAATTTGGTACAAGACATCCTCATATAGTCAGGAACATCTCATAAAAATTTCAGATTATTTGGAGTTCTGGAAGTAACACTTTTTCAAGTAAATTTCCCTGAAACACTGAAAATTCTGAATTGGTATTGCGTACTGTTTTATATTAAAGAAAATATCAAATCAACTCCAAACAACCTCAAATTTCACAGAGGGCATCCTCATATATGTAACAATCCTCTTCAACCTCAAATTTCACAGAGGGCATCCTAATTATAAATCACATCAAAGAAATAAACAAAAATCATTTGGACTACAATGACATAAAACTGTGGGGACCTCAAAGTCCTAAACTTGGACAAAACCACTTTAACAATTTATTTTCTTTAAGAACCAAAAACAACCTAAGAAAATAACAAAGATTGATCAATCATTAACATGCATAAAAGAACAATTTCATTTCCCCCAATTACAAGCCCTAGCCGTGACATGCAAGAAAAAATCAAAAAAATTTTTTTGCAAATCAATAACAAATAACTCATCAACATCACATATCAACTCATTATTCAACATAAAAACATAAATTAAAGATCAAAATTTATTTAAAACAAAAAGGGACCAAAACCGTGAGCTCCCCCTTTCATGGTGCATGTCCATTTTTTTGTTTTCAACATCAAATATTTGCTTATTAGTACTTAAAAAACAAGAAGAAACCAAGAAAATTAACATGGAAGAGCTTTACTCATAAAACAACAAAAATCCTTCCTAGGAAGTATTGAGAAATTGAAACAAAATGGAAAAAAAGAAAGAATAAGAAGCACCAAGAATGAGTGGAAAAACCAAAGCTTCCTCTTCCTTTTCCCTTCTCCTCTTCCTCGGCCCCTTCTACTCATCTCTCCTTATCTTTTTTTTTTTGTCTAAGTGTGTGTGTAACAAGGATGGTAAAAAGGGGTGGGGTGGGTTTTATAGAATTTAGGTGGCTGGGGTGGGTTATATAAAATGGGGGGTCTAAAAATTAATTTAAATTGGAGAATGTGTAAGAGATAATAAGCCTTGCTCCCCATTGGCCGAAAATCCTCTCATAGATAGGGTTATTAATTGCTCGTCTTAATTAAGGTGGTTTAAGAGATAAAATGTATTAATTGGGTTACCCTAGGGACTTGGGCTTAATAAATGGATGTTTCCTAATTTAAAATTAAAAATTCAAATGCATAAAAATATATACATACCAAAACCGTGCAGCATACTTGGACAGTAAAAATAATATTTTTCCAACACAATACAGAATACTTAAAAATCATAATTAAATTTTTTATGAAATACATTATAATTTCTCACAAAATATAAAAATTTCATGAACTACCAAAATAAATTCCAAACAGTACAAAAATAAATTCTACATTTTATTACGATCGTTTTAACTGTAAATACGTGGTATTCCAATTTACTAGTCAAAATTATGAATTTTCAAAGTTGAATAAATTAAGGAAATCAATAAATAATCACTTCTTCTAAAATACAAAATAAATGCTTTAAATCGATAAAACACAAAATCAAATATTTAATCAATTTAAAATAACTCCCTACTTTCCATGTGTCATTATAACAAGTAATACTTTTATCTCAATTTAAAAAGAATCCACCAATCTGAAATCCCTGAAAATCAATTTATTAAAATGGGGAAAATTGTGGGTGTTACATCTCTGATCGATTTGTCATTTCACATGACGGATAAGCGCATACTTAGCTCATTTGTGGAGCGGTTCTACGAGGACACATGCACCTTCCATCTAACGTGTGGGAAGATTACGTTGATTTTGGATGACGTTTCGTCCTTGCTCATACTCTTGTGACTGGTCGGCTCATCCAGTGGCATAAACCGTCGAAGCCTGAGCCTGTGGTTCTGTTACAGGAAGTTCTGGGAGTGTCTGCAGCAAAGGCCATTCAAGAGGTCAATTGCACAAAATGTGGTGTGGTGGCCTTCAGCACATTGGAGAGGTGGCTGACGGAGTTCATCCATCAAGGACGGTACAAGCATACTGCAAGGTGTTACCTATTGTACCTCTGTTTATTGACAAGACTGTCAATAACACCGGAGTTCAGTACCTACATGCACTAGAGGATCTGCATGCTGTAGGAGATTACGCATGAGATGCGTCCGCTTTGGCGTATTTATACGATCGGTTGGCAGACGTTGCGAAGAAAAGGAAATTGCAGTATGCCGATTTCACATCACTTCTACAGGTAACATGTGTTATATTTAACTTATTTTATTTATAAATTTTTTAAGCATTATATTGTATTTATCTTATTAAATACATGTCTCAACTCATTCGTAGGCTTGGATCCTGGAATATTTTTCAGGACTTATTTGGCACTCCCAAGGACGATGGTTGTCCCTCAAAGCCCTAATTGTGCAGAAGTTACTTTCAGACAGCACCTGGAGACCATTAGGGTTGATCAAATTGTATTGCATCTGTTTCTCAATCATCGAGAAGTCAGGCCATTTGTCGAGATTGCTCTATACTCCGGGTACATTCAATGAGGAAAGATTAGACGACCGTACCTTCCGGAGCGAGTGCTTCGGCAATTTGGCTATATCCAACATATTCCACCTCCACCACACTCGCTTCCTTTTCTTTGTTTGATGCGATCCAGGAACGATGGGCTGAGTGGAGTGTTCATGTAGTCGATGGCATTGCTGTTAGATTTGCAGAGAAGTGCGCGGTGGATTATCTAGACTGGGTGCACACTTACTCTCACCTTTATCTTTTATCTACATCGATCGACTAGGATGGATCATGATCTACAAGTTGCTAATGTAAATTATTTAATAATTTTAATTTATATTTTAAATTTTTAATAATTTCTATTTATTTTTTTTGTAATAATTTTCATGTACAAATCGAATTAATGTTAAGAATAGTATTCTTCGACTCGTTGATGTAGCAGACCAGGAGCAGGTATACAATCATGATATTATACATGATATCAGATTGTATACAAGTCGAAGAATACTACGCATTCTTAACATTAATTCGGTATGTGCACATGAAAGCAATTACAAATTATTACCAAAAAATAAATTGAAATTATTAAAAATATACATTGAAATTATTATAAACTTACATTAGCAACTTAAATATCATTATCTACCCTGATCGGTCGATGTAAATAGAAGATAAGGATGAGAGTAAGTGTGCACCCAGTCTAAATAATCCCCCATCGCTCCTTGATCGCATCAAACAAAGGAAGCGGGTGTGGTGGAGGTGAAATATGCTGGATATAGCCAAATTGTCGAAACACTCGCTCCGAAAGGTACGGCCGTCTAATCTTCCCACATCGAATGTACCCGGAGTACAGAGCAATCTCGACAAGTAGCCTGACTTCTCGATGCTTGAGAAACGGATGCCATACAATCTGATCAGCCCTAATGGTCTCGAGGTGATGTCTGAAAGTAACTTCCAAACCATTAGAACTTTGAGGAGACAACCACTTGAATATTCTTGGATGAGTTGAGACATGTTGTTAATAAAATAAATACAATATAATGCTTAAAAAATTTATAAATAAAATAAGTTAAATATAACGCATGTTACCTGCAGAAGTGATCTGAAACCGACACACTACAATTTCTCTTTCTTCGCGTCTGCCAACCGATCATATAAATACGCCAACGCGAACGCACACCATGCATAATCTCCTACAGCATGCAGATCCTTCAATGCATGCATGTACTGATCTCCAGTGCTATTGACAAGATTGTCAATAAGTAGAGTCGATCCAACAAGGTACAGTAGGTAGTACCTTGCAGCGTGCTCGTACCGTCCTTGATGGATGGACTCTGCTAGGCCACTGCACCACCTTTTGTGGTATTGACCTCTTGAGTGGCCTCTGCTGTAGACACTCCCAAAACTTCCTGTAACAGAACCACAGCCTCAGGCTTCGACGGTTTATCGCACTGGATAAGCCAGCCAGTCACAGGAATATGCAACAGGGACGAAACGTCATCCCAAATCACCGTAATCTCCCCACACGGCAGATGGAAGGTGCATGTGTTCTGATAAAACCGCTCCACAAATGAGCTGAGTATGCGCCTATCCGTCATGTGAAATGACAAATCGATCAGAGACGTAAGTCCAAAATCCAGAACAAGTGTACGAACTTGTTCCGATAACTCAGCCAAGGGCCTCAACCCAAATATCCGGTTAAAAAACCGGTTCAAAGGACCAAGATCCTACAAGTAGGAGATAATAATTAGTTATGCAATTTAATTAAAAAAATTACAAAGGATATTACATTTAAATTAAATATATTTACATTGCCTCTCCATATCTGCTTGGCCCTGTGGCCGCTGTAAGTAGTCAATAATGTCTCGTTCTAAGGGTCGTCGACGTCGTTGTTTGATTCCCCTACATTGACTTCTGGTTCGTTGTCGTCGACGTTCATTAGGACGCTTACGATGCGATGCACTAGGACAATTTCTCGGAGCAGCGTCATCGCGGGATGGCATCTGAAAATAAAAAACAAAGCAACATTAATATTAATTATTATTAAAGGAAAAAACATTTATTTTTATTAAAGGATTTTAAGAAAACAATTATAATTATAAAAGGAAAAAACATTATAATTATTAAACGAATTTGTTATTATTAAAGGCAAAAAAAATTATTTTAACTAAAGGAATAAATAAAAAAATTAAAGGGAAAAAATTTATTTTAGTCAATAATTTATATTTATTAAAGGGAAAACAATATTTATTATAACTAAAGGAATAAATTTTTAAAAAAAACAAAAAAAAAGGGTCAGGCTTATGACCAGAGGTCGTAATCCTGGGCCACGACATGGAGTCGTAACACTGGGTTACGACCAGTCCCTTATTTAAGGTACAGCAACAATCATCAATCAAAGACATAAAAAACATAATTTTTTTTTAAACCTAAACAGTAAACACGATTTTGAAATCTAAGCAGTAAATCTAAGCAACAAATCTAAGCAATTTTTTTTTAAAATCTGAGTGGAAAACCTAAGGTTTGGTTTCTCTCTATTTTGAAATCTAATTTAATTAGTAACGACTAAAATGACATAATAATAATAAGATGAAAATGAAGTTCAAGTCATTACCTTCCACTTGATGTTGAGAAAAGAAGAATCCATGAGATTTTTATTAATGAAGAGTATGAGAGTAGAGAGAAAGTCATAAATGAAGTTGATTTCGTTTCTGGTATGCTTTTTTAAAACACGGATCGTAAGCACCCTTTTACGACCCTTTAAAAATTGAGTTTTAACACGGGTCGTAAGCAGGTGTTACAACCTGCAGGTCGTAGCACCCTCTTACAACCAAATTAGAAGTTTTGTTTTTGAATTGGTTGTAAAGGAGTGTTACTACCCGTGTTAAAACTTAGTTTTTAAATGGTCATAAGTGAGTGGTACGACCTTAAGGTCGTAAGCACTCCACACAACCCGTGTAAAATTCTTGTTTTTTTAAAAGGGCATAATGGGTATTATTCCAAGAATTGGGGTGACATCCATAGACCTTGGAATGGCAAAATAAAAACCCCTGAAAAATGAATGACATGCACAATTTTGACTTTTTTTTTTCTTCTAAATTTACCATCTTGACATGTCTTAAAGTAGGCAATATTTTCCTTTTACATAAAATATCCACAACATAAATCAAAATTATGATACATTGAAATAGTTTTAACATTTTAATTAGGTTTAAATACCAAAATGGTCACTGTAAATATTAACCCCTTTGAAATTGGTCCCTGCAAAAAAAAAAAAAAAAGTTTTGGTTTTGGTCTCTTCATTTACAAAATGTTTTGGTTTTGGTCCTTCATGTTAAATGTGAATGAAAAACACCAAAAACATGATATATTACATTCTATGACCAATTAAGGATGGTATTCTTGCATTAATTCTCAGGGACCAAAAACCAAAAATAATTTTTTACAGGGATCAATTTTAAAGGAGTCAATATTTATAAGGACCTATTTTATATTTAAGCTTTTTAATTATTAATATAGATACTAACTAAAATAATTTTCATAATAAGTTGGATTCTTGTCATAATTGGTATTTTAATCTTTATAAAAAAAATGAATTTATTTTTTTATTTTTTTATAAGTTAACTTAAGTTTTATATATTATTAAAAAGAATGAAATCTCGTACTTTTTTATGGACAATTTTGTCCTCTCTTATATACAAATCCCAACGTTGAAAAATAAAAGATGATTACATTTTCTAAAAGAAAATAATTAAATTATGAATTTGGTTCCATAAACTAAGATTCAGGGGGTTTTTCTTTTATTGCTATTAAGAACGATCGCAACATTGAAACTTTTTTTCATCATTTAATTTTTCAAATGTTGTGTAAAAGATATGCTTTATATGTCTTTATCAAGTACTTTGGGCTTGATGTTGGCGGGTTCAAAGTTGGTTTTTGGCCCATTTTGCCTACCCATATCCGAATTTGCCATGTCATTTATATAGGTGACATGGCTGACATAGTATATCATTTGCCATGTCAACACTTAACAAAAAAAATATTAAATAAGATAAAAATCAAAACCAAATATTTAAAATAAGTAAGAATAAGAATAAATCAAAATCAAAATAACTTTCAAGATTGAAACCAAAGCACCCTCAACATACGGGACCAAAAGCTTAAATATATTATATATCTAACAAGAACATGCTAACAAAATCAATTTGCTTTATCACACAAAGAATGAGAACGATTCATGTAAAGTAGGAAAGTTATGACAAGCTTTCGCAACTACATCTCTTTCCTCTTTCCTTATGGGTATAAAAGAAAAACAGAATCTAGACTCAATTTCATCTGTCAAAATAATTTTTCAGTAATGCATATTGCAAAAAACAATTTACTAACATACTCTGGTGCAAAGATTTAAATAACACTAAATCTAAAAAATATTTCTTTAATACATACCTCAAATGGTGTATGTACTATCAGTTTTTGCATAAATTTCTACTATATTTTCCCAAATATCGATGTACTTCCAATAATTTCACATGCTTTCTGCTCGCACTCCAGTTTGCCCCACCTTGCATCAACCCGTTCACAGGGGAATACTGGTTTGCCGAGGCTGTAGAATTGAAAAGAATATCAAGTGTCATGTGAACCAGGGATAAGATAATGCCACTTACACTAGCAAGTTTGCTAAGGCAAAGAAGTAGTTTGGACTTCGGATATACTTAAGAGTAGTTCAGAACTGTTTAAAATAAACTAGTGATATAAATTCAGGTTTGTACTCCCTCCGGTCCTTATTATAGGGCATACTTAACCAAATTACACATACCAAGGAAAGTGGTTGGTTTTATGAATTCTATGAGAATATATTGTAACATTACAATTTTACCCTTTAATTTTTCTTGGAAAATTCGCACTCATTAATGAACAACAAAAAACACATAGATAGTCAAAGCATTTAATAAGGGCAAAAAAGAGAAAAAACAATAAATGATGCATAGAAAATATAAAGTGACTTATAATTAGGACCAAGAAAACTTTCTAGAATGTGACCTATGTATAGGACCGGAGGGAGTATTATGTTATTACTAGTTCTCTGATAAAAAAATTTCATTACTAGTTCTAATTTGTTCTTTTTGTGGTTGAAACTTGTCGTCTTAAACCAAAACCAGTACTAAAATCATATCCAAAATTAAAATTTCAATAATGAATTAGAAATAAAGCATGAGATATCAAACAAACAGAATCTACAAAATCACCAATAAGAAAAAACCAATTTATCTCAAATTTTGTTTAGATATGAACTAGTTTTTTTAAAATTTAAGTAATAACCAAACAAAATTCATAAAAATATCAGCCCTATTGTACCTACATATTTGGTTTCCAAATGTTGCCAGCTAAAGGGGAGAGTGGTATAATTTGTCAAGGACCAACTCTCCTCTCAAAGGTTAAAGCTAAAGATGTTAAGTGGATGTTCGTGCATGATAGCGAATGAAAGCAAAAGTTCGTCCAATCCAACAAGTTTTGAACATAAGAGACACTTATTTAGGTACACAAACATAACAAAGAACATCTTAACCACTAGCAAACTGTTGTACGCCAAGTCGCCAAACAACTATATTGTAATAAAACGTTGGAACATCTTTAAGCTCCAAATTTCTCCTTAAGACATATATTTGTCACGAAATACACACCCCAAACAATCAGACCACAAGTTTTTACTAACAAACCCAAAGAATGAAAGATGGTTTCAGATATTTGTTAAACGATACAGTGATTATAGTCTAAAATAACATCTTATAAAGCACAATGGACAGAACTTACCTTCTATTAACAACATTATGCACATGACATAACCACTGAGAAAACTCAGCATGTGACCCAGCTTGTACAGGATTTGATCTGCCAAACATTTGAAAAAACACTAAGTAGATACCATGTAGAACATAAATTTTGGACTTCTGACATAAAAGTGCAACATGTGAAAACTACAGCAGACAGAATAGTTCATTAAGTATTGTGTCCTTTCAACGTGCTACAATATTGGTTAACTCCCATGAACCATCGCCGATGCTCAAATTTCTGGTATATTTACTAACATCCACAAAGACTTCAAAATTTTGACCAAATTCATCTCTTTGTCCATGTTCATACTAAAAGTAATATACAATTTACCAAAAGGAATGTACGACAACTGAGCATAAAAGTAAATTTTAAATGAATAAAAGAGGAGAGGAGCAAAACCAAGCCCAGACAAAGAATTGGAATAACAGATTACCAACTGCCGGATAAAGAGTAAGAATATAAATATACCTAATAACTTCTTTGAAGTGATCTGCACAATCCTTGCAAGGGTACATTCGAGATAAGATCTGTACCTGCACTCCAAATATATCATGTTTCAATTTACTCCCTCCGGTCCTATTTATAAGTCACATTCTAGAAGAATTCTTTGGTCCTATTTATAAGTCACTTTGTATTTTCTAGGAGACATTTAGTGTTATTTTCTCTTATTTGCCCTTTGCCCATTAATGTGAAGTAATACATTGTGAAATTCCCAATGCAAGTTAAGAGGGTAAGATTGTAATGTTGAATTATTTTTTTAAAGTTTCAAGAAACCCAACTACCCTCCTTGGTCCATGTGATATGGTTAAGTATGCCCTATAAATAGGACCAGAGGGAGTACAAGTTTGTTATAGTCCACAAGGATACCACAATTGGCATAATATAAAATGGATAGAAATTTTGACACGGTATATTATATGCTTTAAAGTCATCTATGGTTAGAGTGTTCTAGATCAAAAGTTTAGGACAAGAGTATATGGTTCAATGTTTTATGCATTTTGGACCAATTATATCTATAGCTCTTACATTTTTTATTAAAAGAACCAAAGTAGTACTTTATGGGCAGGAAAAAAGAAACTTGGGCATTTCTCTCAAACATTTATTATAAGCATAATAATTAGTCTCACTAACAATAAATCAGACCACAGCATTAATTTAACTGCAAGGATTTGTCCTATCAATTACAACAAACTCAAATATGACAACAGCATATTCTGATTCTGAGTTAGATGAAATTCTATTATTTATAAAAGGAGGGAGATATAATACCAGTTCCTTTACATCCTTCTTTTGTTGTCTTGTAGGATTATCGGGATACTGAAAAGAGAAATTAGGTCATTCATCATAAATAACAAAAATGAGATGTTAAAAAAATAACTGTTGTGTAGCAGGTACATTGATTCACAATACAGTTTTGGTAAGGTAATGGTATTCTTCGAGGGCTAAACCACAACCATCCTTTAGTTATTAAACATGTGCAAAATCTTACAAGAAGTAAGAAGCAAAATTTTGTTAAAATAACACCCCATGTGAAGCAATCAAAAAGAGGAGAGAAAAAGGTCACTGGTACTTTTGTCTCCCTCCAAGAAAAAATAATTTACTTATGCAATAGGCAACAAGAATTTAGTCAAATGAAAAAACATAATGATTGAAAAATATAGTGGAATCGAATCAATCAATATTATCAGTACAGTTGCAGTTACAAAACCTGAGCAGCAAGAGTGTGAAGAAAAGTCCAAGTGGCCCTTCCAAGCTCTTCTTTAGTCACAGGGGCAGCAGACTTACCCTACAGAAAAAATTATGAAAAATATATCAATCCCGACATCTCACTACCCATAAGCTATCATAGGATTGCAAATAATCAACAAGTTTACATATCTTCCAATATAAACTTCAAAACATCAAAATGATTGGTTAACTGAAATAACCCTTCCTCAACTAAAAGCTTTGCAGTTATCCTTTACAAGAGTCAAGAGAAACTTTTAATCACAACAATTCAGATTAAGCAACATTTAAATTACAGTAAACAAAAGGCAAACATAAAAGCAATATACATAAAAGGCTAATGTAATCATAAATTTGAGCATGCACTGCAAGGGAGTACCTAAAGATAAATCTTACGTGGTTGCAAAATAAACTTCTTTGTTAAGAAAATAAATCCCAAAGTAATTCTAACACGATGGCAATTCTTATTATTCAATATATTCTATTAAAATTTGTTGTCCTGCCAAAATACTTTAAAGGATACTAGCAGTTCTAACGTCTAACACATAATTGCAAATCATAATAATAACAACAGCAAAGCAAAATATCAACTTTATCACGACACTTCAAAGCATGAAACATGAATTACAATATAAATTTAAATAAAAAGGAAAAATTTATACCAGAACATAGAAACTAAACCAGTCACAAAGCCATACCCACTCACACAAAATTCAAGATTAAAAGCTATGGAGATTTAAGGTTGCAAGGCACTGATGGCGGATAGATACCTTGAGGGCAGTATCACCAGGATGTAGAGAAAAACTAGTTTTTGTAAGCGGGGCTTTGGTTGAGGAAGAGATGGAGAAAAGAGTGCCTCTACCAGAGGGACCTGATGGCTGGAGATGAAGGCCAATAAAATTAGAGAGATGGTGTTGAACAAAATTTGAGACTTGTTCAAAGTTATGAAGAAGAGCCTGCAATGGATTCTCGGACATGTTCCCTGAGAATTAAACATGAGATAACAAAAAAAAAATCACAATCAGCAAAGCTCATAAAAATAATCAACAACGTATCGATTATCTTGTCATGTGGTCTCACGTACACAAAAGATAGTCATGGGAAAATTCATTAGCAGACTGGCAAAGATTTGAAAAATTTCTTTTATTATAACATTTGTATCTATCTTTCTTCCTCATAAAATAACGGTAATGTTGTTGACATGCCAAATTGTTTATCTGCACTGATAACAGAAGCTCATGATGCTCACAAGTAAAAGTGTTTATTTTCTCACTCTTAACTCACAATATTTTTTAGCACACAAATATGAACTCACAAGTGTTTATCTCACCAAATAATACTGAGAAGAGCAGAGGATCAACTCTTAAAATTCATTCATTCGTGTGATTCATTCTCTGACACACACATATATTTATACTTGCTACAAGTAGTAGTCTTATAAAGAAAAGGACTAGACAATCAGAATAAACATTATAAAGAATAGGAATCCTATTATTTTTTCCCTCTCTTTTCTTTTTATAGGAAAGACCGAAAGAGGGACAATTACAAAGTGCGGCAGGTTCGGGCTCTCAAATATTTACGTCCTACCACTTGAGCTGTCTACGTACCATCGTCTCAGGTAGAGATTTCGAACTCAGCTTCTTTCTTCTACATACTTATTCTTCAAACATCACGGTTTCCTTTTTATCCATTTCAACTATCTTTGTATGCATTGTGAAGAGTCCCACTTAAGTGAACCATCCTCCTCATCATCATCATTTACCCGCGAATTACCACCATGCCCTCATCGTCACTCACTAATTACCATCTCCCCCACATGCACCAATGGGTTTGCATAAGAAATTACTACATGTTATTGCCTTGTGCTGCTTTTTAAGTATTAGTGCACCTTACGTGTTTGAGTAAATGTCTCGCTGAGTTGTTGATAAGATTTTTATTTTGACTTTTTCGGTCATGGTAATTCAAAGGTTGCTCTGTCTAATAAATAACTATTCAACTGAGCTTTAATGTTTTGCCCTCCTCGCAGTTATTCAACTTTAACTTATCTTGTGCTATGTCATTTGATTATTATTCGTTTTTTTCTTGTGTTTCAGGTTACCTCTGGTTTTTCATTCTTGATTCATTGTGAGCAGGCTGGCTAGTCCTGACAGCTAAGATCTGTCCAGTCCGGTCTTTAGTGGACTTTAGGGACCGGACTGTTTAAATAACTGTGGTCCGATCCGGTCTGGAAGTTTTCCAGATGCAAAGATCGGACCGGACCGAAACAGTCTGGTCTTATTTAGACCATAATAATATAAATTTAATAAAAAAAAACCTGTTTTTTTTTCTTTTTTTTTAATTGCAGAACCTGTTTTTCCATGATTTTTCCAGAACATAAACCAGTTGGTTGTGTTGAAATAAATTAATATGACAAATTAACTAAAATACCTGATTAATTAAAATAACTAAAAATAAAAAGCCATTAATCAATATGACAAATTAATACCTAATTAATTAAAATAACTAAAAATAAATTTAAAAAAAAAAAACTACCTGATCTGATCTGCAGAACGGCGGTGTCGACTGGCGAGGGAGAACGGCGCTTGTGGAGCGGCGAGGGAGAACCGGTGGCGAGCGGCGCTTGTCGAGCGGCGAGCGAACCAAGAACGGAGGGAGAGAGAGGTCGCGGCGAGTGTCGAGAGAGGTCGCGAACGGACGGAGTGAGAGGTCGATAACGGGCGGAGAGACGGCGGACGGGCGGACGCGGCTTAGGGTTGTGTGGGGAGGGAGAGTTTGAACTTGACTTTGTGCGGCTGTAAGTGTGTGAACTTAGGGCTGAAGGCTTTCTTTGTGCCTTTATATTTTATTTATTTATTTTTTTTAATATTTCAATTATCGATCCGGTCTGGTTTTTGCGGTCTAAAAAATTGTGAGATCGCGGGTCCAAAAATTTTAAGACAGGATCGACCCATGGGATCAGACTTGACTTTATTTTTCGGTCTGGTCCAGTCCGACCGGTCTCGCGATCTTGGACTGGATCACTTACACTCTTATATTTAGGCATGGCAACGGGTCTGGGTCTGGGGTGAGTTTTGACAATTCCAACTCCGCACCCATCAAGATCGGGGCGGATTCGGGTGCGTGTTGAAGGAGAGCGGGTATGAAAAAGTGAAATTCGCACTCATTCCCGTCGGGTTCGGGGAAACCGATGGATAATCCATCCAATTATTATTTAAAATTATTTTGTTGTATTAAACAAAAATCACATATAAAATACATAATAATTCAAATAATATATAATAATGAATGTCAACTTTTAAAAATATATAAAAACTTAAGAATGAAATCATGGTTTTAGCTAAATATGCTAGTTTGACTTTATCATTTAACTATAATTATAATGAAAATTATTTAAATTTTATATTTAAGCGGGTTTATGAGTGGGGGCGGGATGGGTACTTAAAATACCAGACCCGCCACACCCCCATATTTTTAAAGCGAATTTCAGTTTCGGGTTTCCCCAAACACAATCAAAGCAGGGTTTCCCCATTAAAATCGGATCGGTTTCAAGCGGATACCCGTGGGTGTGGATTTTTTTGTCATCCCTAATTATGTTTTAGAGAGGCCAGAGACGAGTTTCGGAAGCTAAATTAAATTTTAAAAAAAATACTAACCACATGTTTATTTAAGATGAAAGATTATGTTTTTACTTTCTTCTTTTTTCAAAAATAATTATAAGTGTAGCGTGTTTATTTGCAATATAGATTATAATTTTAGATTATATTTTTGAAAAAAAAAATAATCAAAATTTATAAGCTTCTCATAGCAGCGGGAGATTCTTTTTTGAAAGATTATTTTTTAGATCTATATAATTTTTCTATTCTACCCTTTATTGAATCAAAGAGGTTTTGATGAAGACAAATATATCATGAGATCGGTTCTCGACCAATGATTTGATGAAGACAAATGAATAAACTCGTTGATCTGATGATGCTTAGTTCTCGGACGTTGATCAAGCCGAATGAATCAGCTCAATATGCTCGGTTCGTCAATTACTTTGATGAGCTCGGTTCTCGACCAGGGCTATTGACAAATAAGCTCGAAATGCTATGAAGTATCTCGGATCTCGGCCAAGTCAATCAAATCAACTCGACGTGTGATCTCGGATCTCGTTCTTCATTGGAGCATTGATCGTGGATCTCGGCCATCGACGGAGACAAAGGAATCCGATAACTGGGATGAAAAGAGTCAAAATTCCGAGATGAGCTCGGTGTTCACATTGTTCTCAGCATCGTTGCTCGGTGTGTTCACATTGGTCTCGGCACCTTGCTCGGAAGGCTAAAGATCGGATTGGTGTGTTGATGAGGTCGGAGTAAATCAGCTTAAGCTCAGGCGTGCTCGGAAGTGATTAATCTGAGCTATCGATCAGAGCAAAACAGTCGGCCAAAAGATCAGCTCTGATCCGCCACTCAAGTCCCCAAGCTCGAACAGATGTCAAGCTCAAATAGTTTGTAAGCTCGGCAACACTGCTCATCTTCTTCAACAATCAGCAGTATGACACCGCTAGCACCTCTTCATATCTGTACTGGTTTTATCGTATTGAGTGTGGCTGGCAATTTTTGTTTTTATCTCAAAGCGCCCATCTGTCACCAAGTTTGAATTTCAAATTGGAATTTTAAAATCAAGGGACTGTTTTGGAACGTTGTTGAGAAGTGGAAACGGCTGAAATTATCCTCTAAAAAGGACATACGTGTCTCTGAACGATGCAGTAAATTGGATATTGTCTGGAATATCCGTTGGAAAGGACAAGGCGTGTCACAAGATATTTTTCCTCTCTTTCGTACCTCTTGTGTGCTGGAATCATTATAAAAGAACTTGTTTTTCTTCTCCAAGTAAGACAGAGGAACAAGAGCAAAAATTTTATACGCATTCTCTGAGAATCACAAAGAAGAAAAACACAGAAAAGAGAACGATATAGCTAGAGAGAGAAACTGTTATATTTTGAATCTAAGCCTCAAATCGTTCTCTGCAAAATCCTTTCTCAAACTTACAACCGTACACTCATCTGTTCATCAAACTTTAAGAATCATACACATTTGAGTTTCGGGTTGGAGCCATCTTTATTCACTCAATTTGTTTTCAAGTCTTGAGAGGTTCTCAAGCGGTGAAAGTCTCGAAAGGTTTCCAAGCTAGCCCAAGATGTTCTTAGGTGAAGTAAAGTCTTAGGAGGTTTCTGAGCAGAAGTCCAAAGAGGTTCTTTGGCGAAAGTCCTTGAAGGTTTCAAGGCATCTTGAAGGTTTCAAGATCTGTGAAGTCCGAAGAGGTTCTTCGGTAATCAGTTCAAGTCGGGGTAGATTTCTAGAGTTTGGTACACTCTTGGAAGGGTTAGGTTTAGAGAGGTTCTCTTGTAAATCTTGTTTGTAATCGATTGAATTGATTTCTATTAAAGGCTCCCTAAAGGTTTTTGGGGACTGGACGTAGCTCACAGTGGTTGTGAGTGAATCAGTATAAAATCGGTTGTCTCTCTCTTCTTTACTGTTTTTAGTTTTTATTCCGAGCATTTAATCGGCTTTGCTATACTCTTTATTTTTACTCGGTTAGTGCTAGCTCTTTTTTCCTACAAATTTGATCTTTGTGTGGCACAGCTCGGATAATCGGTGGTCGGCTTAGATAACCGATTATCAGATTTTGTTTGGCCCAAAGTCAGCCTTTTTATTTAAACAGCAAGCATTATCCGACCCATTTCAGTTTTATCAAAAAAATATGTACTATCGCTTTCAACTACTATTCACCCCCTCTAGTAGATTGTTAGGCCGATTGTTGGTTTCCAACAATTGGTATTAGAGCTCGGTCGAAAGATCGAGCGTAAAAGTTTTTTCGAAAAGATCCTAGGAAACTATGGGCTCTAACAATCCATTTGGAGGTGAAGGTTCTTCAATAAACCGTCCACCACTGTTTAACAGTGATGGATATGCTTATTGGAAAGCTAGGATGAAATTTTTTATTGAAGCTATAGATATTGGTATTTGGGATGCAATTGAAAATGACCCCTTTATTCCGAGAAGGAGAATGGGAGAGGATGTTGTAGAAATCCCAAAGGCGAGCTGGGATGATGATGATAAAAAGAAAGTGTCCTATGATTTAAAACCCAAAAACATTGAATTATGAGCTAGGTAAACGAATTATGAGTCTCAAATATGAGCTAGGGAGTCTTGGGAGGTTTAGCATATTATCACCAAGCAAAAACATTCGTCTTGTCACTTTGATTTGCTAATTGAATTATGAATCCTTATTTTCAATAAATAATGTTTATTCTTAATACTATAAATAAATAATTGATGAAAATGTGGTGGATCATAATACTATAAATATCAAGTCCAGATTGACTATACATATTTGATAACCATAATCTAATAAATATCCAAAACTAAAATATAAATATCCAAAACTAAATATCCAAAACTAAAAAATAAATGGATCTTATTGGTGCATAGCACGACGTGCCCGTCCACCCCTCTGACTAGACTCCGCACTGTCATGAGTAGATCTATCACCTCTACTCCCACTTCCAGCTACCCGTAAACCCTGAATCTCACGCATGACAGGGGTGGTAGTATACAATCTGATATCATGTGTAATATCAGTATTGTATACCTGCTCCCGGTATGCTACATCAACAAGTCGAAGAATACTACGCATTCTTGACATTAATTCGATCTGCACATGAAAGCAATTACAAATTATTACCAAAAAATAAATTGAAATTATTAAAAATATACATTGAAATTATTATAAAACTTACATTAGCAACTTGAAGATCATAATCCACCCTAGTCGATGTAGGTAGAAGATAAGGGTGAGAGTACGTGTAAACCCAATCTACATAATCCACCACGCACTCCTCGGCTTGTGTAGCAGGAGAGCCATAGACTACATGAACACCCCACTCAGCCCATCACTCCTCAATTGCAGCTAGAGCTGTCAAAACGGGCTGCCCGGCCGGGTTCGGGCCAAACCGGGTCTGGGCCCAAAAGTCGGGTTGTTAATTAAGTACAAAGATGCAGAGCCCAAACCCGCCCTAAGCGGGCCACGGGCTTGTGCGGGCCAGCCCGCATCTTTTTTTTTTTATAAACCAGGAAAAAAATATAGCAGAATAAAAAAAACTAGAAAAACAAGTATTAGTACTAAAATTTGAAGGAAAAAAAACGAACTAAAAAAAAAAACGAACTAAAAAAAAAAGAAACTAAAAAAAACAACGAACTAGAAAAAAAAACGAAGCAAAAGAAGTAAAGAACAAACCAAAAAAAACGAAGAAAAAAATAAACGAACCAGTGGCCGTGGAGTGTGGAGTGTGGACCGTGGTGGACTGGTGGTGCCTCGTGATGGTGGTTGCGGTGGTGGTCCTCCTCGTGCGGTGGTGGTGTGGTTTGTGGTGCGGTGGTGGTGCGGTGGACGGTGGTGGTGTGGTGGTCTTGAATCAAGCCAAGGGAGAGACCGAGAGAGATTTAGTCAGAGATAGAAGAAGTGAAGAACATAGGAGATGGGGCTGCTGAACTGCTGAAGTATCAAGTAGGAGATAAGATTATATTAGGTTTTAGGAGTGTAAGTGTTAAAGTGTGTAACTGCACACGTATGGGACTATGGGGGAATTGGGAAATGGGAAATTTGGTTTTTTTTTTAATTTTTAAGGCCCGAACCCGGCCGAGCTTACCCTGCCCGAGCCCGGTTTTTTAAAAACCCGGTCGGACCGGGCTGAATAGCCCGGATAGCATAAATGTTTCAAATTATGAAGTCTAAACCCTATGATTTTTCGGGCTGTTTGGCCCGGTTCGGCTGACTAAACCCATTTTGACAGCTCTAATTGCAGCATACAAAGGAAGCGGATGTGGTGGAGGCGGAATATACTGGATATAACCGAATTGCCGAAGCACTCGCTCCGGAAGGTACGGTCGCCTAATCTTACCACAACGAATATACCCGGAATATAGAGCAATCTCGGCAAATGACATGTACTATAGAGCAATATCGGCAAATGACATGTATTCCCGGTGGTCGAGAAACCCTAATGGTCTTTAGGTGTTGTCTGAAAGTAACTTCCGCACCATTAGGGCTTTGAGGGGACAACCACTTGAATATTCTTGGATGAGCTTCATTATAATCGTCCTTGTGAGTGCCAAATCCAAGTCCTGAAAAATATTTCAGGATGCAAGCCTGCGAATGAGTTGAGACATGTTGTTAATAAGATAAATACAATATAATGCATAAAAAATTTATAAATAAAATAAGTTAAATATAACACATGTTAAATGTGAAAGCGGCATACTGCAATTTCCCTTTCTTCACGGCGTCGGCGTCTGCCAACCGATCGTATAAATACGCCAACGTGAACGTACCCCATGCATAATCTCCTATAGCATGCAGCCAAGGTTGATGGAAGCGAGTAAGGATCCGAGTTCGTGAAGAACACTGCGGAGAAGCTGGTGGTGGGTGAAGCAAGAGTATGATGGAGGGCTTACGATTTCACTTTCTTTCTTCGAGTTTCTAATTAATGTTTGAGGATACATTAATATGAAAATTTCTGTTAGCAGTTTTCTATAAAGCACATGGAGGTGGTTCCATGGTGTTTCAATGGAAGTGTATTCGTTTTCCTTTTATTTTTGAAAAAAGCTGCAATTTTCAATGGAGGTATATTTGTTTTCCGTTCAATGGAAGTACACTGTCAAATTTGATTGCAACAAATACAATGGAAAATATGTTGTTATCACTTCATATATAGTGTATATTTGGTTTGTGCTTAAAGTTGCCTTCTAGTTTATTTATGGTTTTATCCCTAAAAGTTTAGCGTGTTTAGTTTTACTTTTTAAAAGTTATTTTGATATTGGTGCTTAATTTTTCAAACATTTTGATTTTGGTCTTATCTATTAGAAAAATCAATTATTTGTTAACGTCGTTAACGAAAACCCACACCAACATCTACGTGGTGGTGTGAGATAGCGCGTCAAATAAGTATTGTGAAATCACGTCTATAAACGCAAAATTCTGTGTATGAAACCATTCCATTTTGCGTATGAGACCATTTTGTGTTCATGGATCTGTATCATCTATGTCATATCACTTATTTGGCGTCTTCTCATACTACGCGACTACTGATATAGTGTTCCTTTCGCTAGCCACGTCATCAAATAACAGTTTTTTTTCATAATGAAGTAGATCAAAACCAAAATATTTGAAAAATTAAGGACCAGTCCCGATCAAAATAACTTATAGGGATTAAAACCTAAACACGCTGAACTTTTAGAAACCAAAAACATAAATAAGCGTTATTTTAATTAACCTATGCTCTGCAAAAAAAAATGTTGTGAATAAAAGCAATATTCATGTCTCTTGGTTTGAATATCCGAATGATTAAGAAGGGTATGACTTGATTTGGCACTTGAAGTTTCACGTGTTATTATGCAGTTTTTGTAGGGGTGCAATCTTCTATCCGTATATATTAAGCACTCAACATAAATAATAATAGTATTTCTATGAGGTTTTTTTAAAATGAATATTTTTTTATAAAAATAAAGTGATAAAATTTTTATTTTTGAATATTACCTTTCTATTTTTAGACAATTTTTTCAATGACATTAACTCATGAACAATGACATTTTCAATGATATTTTTATATTTTTTTCCCTCTGCCATTGGATATAAAGAATCGATGACATAAATTTATTTATTTTTTTTCCAAAAGTTTATATTCCCTAAAAAATTGAAGTCTATGAAGAAGGGAACGTGAGGAATTTTGTGTGATTAGGAGTAACAATGGGATATTTGTTTATTTCTCAGATTAAAAAAAAAATTATATTTGTATGAAATATTTATTTTTAGTTACATTAAATTAGTAGCATATCAACCAACGAGCTGTTGGTGCAATGATGTCAGGGGCTGCACTTGGTAGGACGAACCACGGTTCGATCCCCCGGAACAACGTTGGGAGAGGAATAAAACCTTAACCCCGGAACCTCCCTCGAACTGGATTAGTCGGCCCAGTGGGCCGGATACCAAGGTGCAAACCAAAAAAAATTAGTAGCATATCAAGATAATAATTATAGAATGTTTAAATTTAAGTTGATATATTTCGAAAAGATAATTTAAATTAATATATTATTTTCTTTGATTCCTTCCTAGAAGGTGGCAAGACTTTAGTATATGTCCTTTTGACTTTGTTTTGGAATTTTGTTTTGTGGTAATGAATTCTTTTTTTTTTACCGAAAAATATATTATTTTCTAAGGTAGATTAAAAATTAATACAACTCAACCATTTAAATTTGTATGACTTTTTTAATTTACTCAGCTATTAATTTTCTATACTTTATGATACTGATATTTTTTTTTTAAAAAATTGTGATTTTTGTAATTGTTATAATTATTATAAACAATTTTTACATATTTCACCAATTGGAGTAAATTTTTGTTAAATCTATTTTTATATATATTTTTACGGTCTTTATAACAATGTAATAATGAAGTTGAAAAATTGGATAAGAAATTAGGGAAGCTAACAACAAACAACAGGGAAAACTAAAGATTATTATCGATAGAAGTCAATCGAAAAATGTGTTATGCAAAATTTTGAATAACTTAAAATGTTGATTTTATATAAATATTTTTTTTATTAAGATGTATTTATTGTAATGTTTGGAATATTTTAGATATGATTTGAATTTTTTTTTAAATTCTAGATAACTTGGTTTTTTTGGAAGATTTTAATTACATAAATGTCAGGGGTACAATTTATTCACTATGTTGAAATTTTGAAAGAGATAATTTTAGTAAATTTTTAGATATATGAATGATTTTTGTTAAAGTCCATATAAATTTTTTGAAATATTTTGTTGGCCTGGCATAAATATTTGTCCTACAATTTGTTTAGAGGGTTGTACTAATTTTTAGAGAGATAATTTTGATTACTTTTTAGATTAGTACTTAACCTCTAGGTTGATTTCTTTTGGAATTTGGTTGCATAAATATTATGGTGCAATACATCAATAATAATTATGATTTTCTACCAAGTTAATTATTCTAATTTTTACCAGATATAATAATGTTTCTTTTTCTGAAGTGATTGTGACAAATATATAAAAAAGTTATGTATAAATATTTATGCTTTGTGCATAAAAAAATAAATATTTTTGCTTTTGATTAAACTGCTATTTAGGTAGTTGCTCTTTGTTAGTAGCTGAATGATGGAGCCTTCTTTTGGGTATGAAACAGGCCATCAATAGAGGTGTTCAATGTCTGTAGATTGATATGGATTCTTCCACCACTGTCAACATGGTGAAAGGTTTGTATAAGGTAAATCATACTTGCTTAACCATTATTCGTGAGATCAAGGCTTTACTAGCTTATCATCCACACTTTGCTATCGTCATGTGTTTAGAGAGGCGAACCGTTGTACTGATTATCTTGCGAATTTGGGCCACTCAGTCAATGCTAGTGTTACTATTGTTTAGGATATCCCTCTCCCCTTATTTTACCTCATTTGTGAGGATGCTTATGAGATTGTTTTCCCTCATATGATTATGTAATTTTTTCTTGGGCTTGTGCCTCATTTATTATAAAAAAAAAATTAGTAAAAATATTTATCTAATAATTAGTCCACCCAAGAACTATACCCCGTGACCCTATGCATGGCACGGGTATAGATACTAGTTGTGCTTTAAAGAGTGAGAACCGAGAAGTGTGAAAGAAACATCTAATTTCTCCGTGTGTCTTGTAATCAGATAAAGCAATTAAAGACGACAGCATTTTGGTCATATCCAACACAGCTTTATAAAAAAAAAAAAAACAAAAAAACAAAAAGAAAAAAGCACTTTCCTTTTGCCCATACCGTCCGTCAGGTGCTGCTCTCATCACTACCCACTCACCCCTTCCTCTCTCTCATTCTCCATTTTCCTCTGTTAACTCCCTCTGTCCTCTTCCACTATTTATAGGGTTTTCACCTTTCATTTTTAACACTTTGTTCCGAGAGATGGAAAACTCGCGTAAGGTGCCAGGTCATTAGCCATTTCAACCTTCCGCATCTGCCACGGTTTCTTCTTCTGCACCATTGCACCAGGTAACTCACTCCATCCTATGCTCTTCTTCTTTTCTATTTTCTTTCGCTGCTACCAAGACGTTCTTTCTTCAATGTTTTTTTATGTTCAACTGGGCCATATACTATTAAGTAAAAACTTTTGATATTTTTTTTTATTAAATTTATAACAAACTTTTGTTATCTTTGGATAAGAAACTTTCTTTACTCTCTGTCACACTTAATACAGAGGATTCATTCCTTATTAAGGAAATTAGTTAGGGAATTACTTTGGTGCTATTTTTGTTTTAAAAGGCATCAATGCCATCTTTAATTCTATCAATCACATAATGACATGTAGGATTTTTTTGCATAATCAGCGCTTAGTTGTTTACTTATGTGTCTACTTATGTGTCATATAATAAGCTCTTTTTTGCAAAATTTTAAAAGTTTAACTCAATCATGATAATTAAATTAACTATTTATTTTTAATTATAAAAAAAAACAAATTCATCCTCATTTTGCTGGTTTCTATGTTCATAACAAGATGTTCGTCTTTTTTCAAATTTCTATGTTCGTATATGTGTTCAACTCTTTTCTGGTTTATGATTTTTTTTTTAAAAAAAAAATTAAGTCTTCTTCATGATATAATCCGATTATGATGGAGTCGGCATATACGATGTGCCTACTTGATTTTTGCGCCGTCACAAACAGATGCCTGCATATTGTTACTTGAAATGAATTTCCGATGTTATCATATAATGTAAAACTACCATGTGCCTATTATCATTAGAAATGAATTTCATTTCTTTCATCCATTCTTGCTCGGCGGCATCGGTGCAGGTTTGCTATTGTAGCTGAAGCCAGAGTTAAGTCTAGTGTATTTTAGGATTAGGTTAGAAAAATTGTTTTGTTTTGTTTTAATTTTTGGTTTTGTTTTGTTTTAATTTATTTTTTAATTGTAGCAATGGTAATTTAAGAATTTAAAAGTTTGCAAATAGATCCATGTAAATGACACATACAAAATGATGATTGTGTAAAAACAACACAAATGTCAACATATAATTGGTCCAATTTGATTGGTATTGATGTCTTCTCTCACTAGAAGGCATGAAAGCATTCACCAGTTAGGGAATATTTTAGTGATACGAGAAAGGTAAACATTATATATATTATCGGCTATATTTTCTTTAAATTACACTATACTTATTTTTTTTATAAGCAAATTAATATTATTCCCACAAAAAATGTCTAAATAAGTATCACAAAAAATGTCTAAATAAGTATGATTGTATGCATGAATCATATCTTCTACAAATGGTTTGAACAAGGTACACAATCATGTGCCCAATATGAGTCTTTTATGAAAAAAGTAATTTAATATTATTAAAAATTAGAATAAGATTTATAAATAGTATAAAAAAGTTTTTTTACAATGAAGTCTTATACTTGGGCTGTGTTTGGTAAGACAAGCTTATAGCTTATTAGTTAATTTTTAATTTTTAGCTTATTTACCAAAGTCAATAAGCTACTAGAGCTATTTGGTGAACAAAAAATAGAAGAAGCTTATAGCTTTCAATAAAGAAGCTTATAACTTTTGAAAAGTTAGCTTTTAGAAAGCTACATCAGGTAACTTTGAGAAAAAAATAAGAGTTTTCAATAAATCATATCTCAATTTCACTTTTTTTTTTTTACTAAATTATATAATTATTTATCCTTTTCAGTCATTTAACATGTTTAAATTAGTTGCACAACTAGTTTTGCCAAAGAGCTATAGTTCAATAAGCTAGCTATACAATTTCTAGCTATAATCTCACAGCTATCAGCTACAAGCTCACAACTATAAGTTAGTTTTGCCATTCTATATCTTTTGGTCTTTTATTTTTATTCTGATTGCTTGCTAGAGGTAATGGATGGCTAAGAAAAACCATAAGCAAAATAGTTAAGAAGGATTTAGAGATTAATATCTTATTGATGGATATGATTTATGACAAAGCATTATGGCATCATTTGGTCCATGTAGCCGACCCCGCGTAGTGCAAATAAGGCTTGGTTGTTGTTGTTGTTGCTGCTTTTGTAATGAAATGTAAGTTGAATTTTGTTATTAGTTTAGCAATACTTGAGGCAGTGAAGAAAGGGTTGAAGGATTATTGAAAAATGTGGGCAAGATCGGTTATTAACCGATTAGCAGAAAGGGTTTATACTTGGATTTAAATTTGAAGCTTGTACAAAATTTCTGAGAATTTTCATGCAACCCGAGTTTTTTTTTATGATTCAGTTGAGCAGTGGCGAATACTATCTGTACTTATACTTAAGATAGTAGTGAAATTAAATAATATTTGGATTTATTTTGGGGAAAGCTCTACCACATTTGCTATGCACTGATGAGTAGAAGGGGTTTATATTTAGTTTGAAATTTGTAGTTTATGCAAAATTTCAGAGCAATGAGAACACATGCATCTTAAAAATATTTTATGGTTAAATTGATTTTTCTTCATCGGGAGGGAGGGGGTGTCATCACTGTTCCTTTACAATGGTATTTTATATATGAAGATCACTGGAGTCTATGGTCATTAGTGGTCGTTCTACTAATAGTCAGTCGGGTAACAAGGAAATAGGAGGTTTAAGACTCCTTTTAGCATGATGGGGAATATTGTTTTTTATATAGTATTGGTCTTTGGGATTATCATTCTCTTCAGCATCTGCAACATTTTGTTTGTATGATTGCTTCAATTTTTATTAATAATTTCATCTTTTACAATATATGTTTATGTTTCTCTGAACATAGGTTTAGTGGGTTGATTGAAATGCTTGATTTGTTTCATATTATTAAGGATTTTCTTAATCTAGAGACTTTATAAAGCATTTTTGCATTGAAAACTTAAACATTTAAGACTTGGAACTTAGTAAATTTATGTTTCCAATACTTTTTTTCTATTTTTTAACCTCTAGCCCTAGGGGCTGAGGTTAAGCAAACCCATTTAATAATAATAGTATTATTTATTATGATAATTCCCTCCCTTTGTTTTTTTAAATAGATGGAGAGGAATGCAGGCCATTGTCTTTATCCACAAGTTTTTCACGGTTTAAGATCAAAATTTGTCAGAGGGATGAAAGACCCTGGTAACCCTCGATTTCTTTCTTCAACCAACCATGGATCAGGCCATGTAGATGCTGGAAACTCATTTCTGGCTCACCTTTATGGTCCTCCATCATTGTTGCAACTTGATACTGATTTCCAGGAGTTGTCCGATCGAAAGTTTTGCACTTCATATAGTAATTGTACTGCTGCTAGTGGGAACTTTGTTGTTAATTCTACAGAGGGTGGAACCTTCCAACCATCCAGGCCATTCGCTTTAGAACAATGCTCTTCTAAGCAAGCATTTCCTTTTACTAGTGGGTGCCCTCTTGTGTTCTGCATGGGAAAAAGTGGGTACTTTAGGTGCATGTTTTCATATTGGTTAAGGGATATCCTTAGTAGTTAGTACATATGTTGCCTACTCACATTTCTACTGTCCCTTTAAAAGGTGGTTATCTTCTTCTCAGCAATACAGGACTTCTTGGTATTGTTTGCTCATGCCATTGTTGCCACATGTCTGTCCTTAAGTTTTGTGAGGTAAGTTCAGTTAAAGCTGTTGCTACTTCATAGCAAATAATTTTGCATTCTTCTTGAACAATTAACTTCACACGTCATTGTGGACATTTCATGCTTATCATACATCTGTTCTGATATTGCAGCATTCTGGGTTATATGGTGCCGACCCTGGGGATGCTGTTCGTATGGAGAGCGGTGAAACCATAGCACAATGGCAGAAGCTATATTTCTTGAAGTTTCAGGTATGTTGTAGATCTTAAACAATTTAATGATTACATGTAGTGAAGCATAATGTATATGTGTGGCTGAAGGCCTTTTAAAAATGAAGAATGTGGGTGGTTGATCTTTTGCTTATTATTCCATTAGAGAAGTTATCAATTCTTAGCAAAATGGATCGTTACCTGGCACATAAGTCTGTTTTTTCAGTTTGCTCCCTTGTATACTATATTCCAAGAGAATTGCTTGTCTCCCAAGCATTTACTTACGAAACCTTCAAATGTCTTCAGATGCATCTTTTGACTATGGATGATTTCCTTTCGCTGAGCATGCATTTCATAATCTTTTACTTTAAGCTTTTTCAAGACGTGCTGAATGCATGTACCCCATGCCCTAAAATTTTATTCACTTGCTTAATGCTTGGTTCTTTCTAGCACACCCTTGCTTATACTGCTTTTATAATTTAAAATTTATAATAAATGTAATTGGTAAACTTCAGCATTTGTTATATTCCTAATATCCTTGAATGGGATGCTAAATGAGTACTTTGAGCTATGGCTATATTCATAGTTTCTAGAACCAGATGGGACTGACGAGTTTGACCAGAAAACCATTGAACTGGTCACATATTTAGTTTGGTTGTTGCCTTAATTAGTAGAACGAGCCAATTTTCGTAGAAATTAGTGAACCAGATTAGTTTGTGTCTCCGGTATCTCTTGTGTAATGATGTTGCAGTGTTTAAGCTTACACGACATTGCATACATGTAGACACAATTTGCCTAATGCATCGGAAATGGATGTTCTGCATGTTCTATAACGAATTAAACTTACCAATGAATAACATGAAAATGAAAATAACATGTTCTATTTTACATCCTTTATCTAACACCTCATTATGGGCAAGGAAGCAAACCATGAAGTCAACCTTCTGTTTTACTTCAAAATTTTATATTTTTCCCTCCAAACTTACTTATGAATAACATGAAAGTGAAATAGTTAAATATGCAGAACATCTTTAATTTGTTTTGATGAATGTTGAAAACATGAACAAGTAATAAAATAACTTTTGATAATATAAAAGCTTAAAGTTTGATATAATGATTAAAATTTTCATATTCAAAGAAAGTATAACTCCTGCACCATAAAAAAATGCACATGTAAAATCCAGTATTTTTTTTGGGTTGCTTCAGTAAATTATTCACCCAAATTTGGGCCGGTCTACGGTTAGTTTAAGATCTTTCCAAAGTGAGGCTCTCCATGCTAATTCATTGTCTAAGAAAAGTTTTCAGAACAATGATGTGCTTGTGCACTAAAGCATTATACTCCCTCCGTTTCACTTTAAGTGTCTTTTTAACATCAAAATTTTGTTTCAAAATAAGTGTCTTTCTACCAAATCTAGGCAACATTTAATACTGTTTTTCCTTATTTACCCTTACATTTAATGTTGTTTCAGTTTTGAAATTTGTACTACTAGTAATTATGCATTGACAAAATAAAAATATTAAATAGGGGTATTTTTGACAAAATACACATAAAACTTACAATAATCATCATAATCAACACTTTCTTAATCTATGTGCAAAAGTCCAAAAAGACACTTAAAGTGAAACGGAGGGAGTAAGTACTTATTGTCTTACAATTGATATTTTTGGACTTTTGGTAATTAAAGTTATAGATTTTATGACTTGATTAGTTTACATAGATTTGTGAGAAAGTGAGTAGTTTCAATGTCTGTATGGCCTAACAGTGCCATTTATTTGTGAGAGCTAGCATATTAGAAGTGAGTAGTTTTAATCGTTGCCTTTCCTCAATTCTTGGCATTGAGAATTGTTTTTCGTATTTGCATGTGTTTGAAGCAACGACAACACTGGATGGTGATACTTTTATGATGCTTTAGATTAGGTCTCAAGGAAATGAGAGTGAATGGGACTGGCCAGAAGCATTATCTACAACACGCAGTCTGATGAAATCCAATGCATCTGCACAGTCCAGTACGTCTGCGAGTGATTTATCTCATGTTTTGAGTTCATCCGCAGTCATATTAAGGTCTGGGAAGCCTTCTACCTATGCTATGTTTCCAAATAATGCTTATATCGATCACAATTTAGTTATTGATGCATTTTCCAGAAAACGACCGCCAACAGTCCAGGATGGTTGTGACATTTCACTGAAAGGGTTTACTGGTATTTCACAGGACAACTTGTATGGTCAGGTGAATAGCCAGTTAATGGAATCTAATCTGGCTATGTACACAACTGTGCCAAAACTTGTTGGAACTGGAGCAGATAATGATTGTCAGCCCTTACCTCCTTTCCCCAATTCTCGAAAAAGGAACGAAAATTTGTCAATAGCTCATGCTCCTTCACAAACTGCAACAAGCTTTCTGAAACACCATGAATTCATCATAAACAAGAATGCAAAGCATGGTCTTGTAGGCAGAGTTGCAGCTTCCTCTAATATTGGGTTGAAGCATGGTCAACTTCCTAAAAAAGGATATCCAGTTTCATCATTTATAGAACCACTGCTGTTTAATGCCCTTGTCACTCCTCCCAAATCGCAACCTCCGAAGCAGATGATTAATCGTGCGTTGAATCGATGTTTTCTCGTAGCTGATTGTTATATTGTTTCTCTTGTTTTTTCAGTGTGTATTCATTTTGAAGAAAACCTCTTAACAATGAATTATGTACATTATATGCAGAACTCGACAAGGAGGAGGACTTTAGCTGTGCTGCTGGGTCATTCAAAATGGTTGAAGAGTTACCTCAGCTTGAACTCAGGAACTATATGTCTGGTGTTAGTAATTCTTTAGGTGCTGATAAAGGAAGATCAGAAATTGATAATGTGCCCAAGGGTTTATATTTTTCACCATTTCCACAATTTAATCCTCAACCTGAGGGAAAGTCAAAATCCAGTGAAAATTTGGTGAACGATGATGGCCTTATCATGCCCAAAAAACTGCATTCTGAATTTAGTCCCACACAGTTTGGTTCTACTAATGTTCTATGGAACAATATTGTTCACACCGGAAGGCAATTAGATAATTCTGCGAATAAAATTTTGGACAATAACAGAGGTGCGAGGTTTACTAAAGACTCCAGTGACACGATAAATACTGCATTCGGAATTAGTCAGTTAATGGAGTATCCCAGCTCCATTCCGGGACCTGTTAGTGGCAGCTATAATGGAAAGATCTATGAATCACATCATGAGTCGAGCTTGCCAACAAATACATCTGTTGATGCAAATTTTTTGCATGCTACCGAAAAGGTGTCGCTGCCTCTTGGACAAGATAATCAAGTGATATCAGAGGCAGTCATCCCATTTGAAGTGAATACCAAGGGCTTTCCTTTCCTTGTTTCAAGCTATACATCAAATCAGAATCCAACCTTTCTGCAGCAACGGAGCATTAATATGGACACTTCTTTGCTTGATGAAAATATGAGATTGCTTGCATTGACACAGATACTGGAGTTATCTAAGCAACAGCATGCATTGTATTTGCATGAAATGAATCAAAAGCAAGGGAGATTTAGCAATATTTCAAAAGTTCAGCACTGTATATATGATGCTTCGGCATCAGAACAGGGTACTTCTGGTGCTACTTTAGAATTGCCCCAGAATGGAGGGATTTGTGGGAACCCGGAGGTTACTTGTGATTCTGGGAAACTGTCTTCCCTTGCAGGCAATCACAATGACCTTTCTCTTTTTCCTTACTATATCTGTTGTTTTTGAGTTTGATTTAGCATGGTTCTGTTATACATGTTTAATGGTGGTTATCTCTCATATAGGTTTGAACAGACATTGTTGTCGCTCAGCTTTGGCACAACCTTTACATTCTAAAGAAAAGGAATCACACTGTACTTCCTATGATCTCCGAAGTGAAGAGCCATCTTTAAGGTGAGTGCAGACAACTTATATGTTATGTCATAAGGATAAATGGATAATTTGGGCTGCATCTTACTGTAAATTAACTTTCAAATGACTTCGATTTAAAATCCGGCAGTATGTTCAGTTCAGCTTAATTTCGTGCCATCATCGGCAGTAGTTTTCTTTCTCTTCATTTTTCTTGTTTATTCTTTTAGTTTTGGCGAAGGCTTATTGTTATTATTTTACTCAAGAAAGGCATGTAAGCACCGGAGCTCAAATGTGTTAGACTCAGAGTCATGGCCTCATGGAACAGATGAGTGGCAAATGAGAGGACAGTAAAAAATCTGATGGAAGTGAAAAGAATGAAACTTGCTCCTGTTATAAAACAAGGTTCTCATAAATTTTAGCACCGGAGCTCAAATGTGTTCGGCTCAGAGTCATGGGACAGATGACTGGGAAATGAGACAAATTGGAGGGGTCAGAAAAAAAATCTGATCGAAGTGAAAAGATTGAAAACTTTTCCTGTTATAAAGAAGGTTCTCATAAATTGAACCTGTTCCTATTGGCTAATAATTTTGAACCTAATGTCTTAAACATGAAAGTTTTAGGGGGTGGGAATAATTATTTCAAAGACCTTTCTAGGACAAGAGCAAAGGAGTACATGGCATTTAAAATTTTCTGAGGTAATCATCAGCTGATGGCTCTTAATAAAGGTATTCTTATTTGAAGAGGTTGGTGCAAAGTTGTGCCTGCTTTATACTGAGTGAACTGGTTTACATAGTCGAGTTAAATGCTATTATAAAAATATGTCAATGAGCATATTTTGTTCTGCGGACAAGTGACCAGGCCAAAACTGAAATAACGATGGGAGTTTTTAGTGACACATGGTATCGGAACATGTGTTTTGAGGGGCAGAATCTATTTATGCAGATGGCATTATCAGTTTATCACTGTCGTATTTTATCAGTTCATCTGTTTTATGTCCACAATTTTAGATTATCTTCATTACTGTTTGGTCCCTGTCTTTATTTTATAATAATGTCTTTTGGTCTATTTTCTGGTAAACTTCTTTATTAATTTTTTTATGCTTTATAAATTTGCTGTCAAGTTTTTTTAATGAGTAATTTTCACCTCAGAAGCTTTTATTGGTTGATTTCATGTCCAAGAAAGTTGACTGTACATTTGAAAAAGTGAAGTGAATGTGGAATTATGTTCCAAACACATTGATAGATATATTCAGGTGAAATCATCCATGGAGCGGCAGATAAGTGAAGTAGAAATGAGCTTGGACATTTAATTCTATTGCAAGAAAATAATAAATACAAGGGTGTTGATATTTGATGGGATAAGTGGTAACTGTTTAAAAAACTTATCTGCTTGGGTTTCTGTGTCATGCATGTCAGCTGAGCTTTTGGTTCACAAACATCATTCTTTTTCCTTTCTTATTTCTGTGTTGTCAGATATAATACCTGGATTACCTTTTATACTATTGTCTGCGAACTCTTCTTTCTGCTGGGAACCACAACCTCTGACCATTTATTTTCTTTTCCTCTTTCTCCTCGAATTTGATGTTTCAGCCTTGGAACAAATAAAGACAATAACAGGTCAAGTGAATGTGCAAAATTCACTGAGCAACCATCAGATTTACATTATGCTGCTCAGGCAAACGGTTCAGGAAGCAATTTTTTCTCAGGAATTGGAGCCTCTCATTATACCTCTAAACAACAATATGCAAATGCCAGTGGTGAAACTTCTTTGAAGATAGCTTCAAAGTATAGTAGAGATGAGAATATTTTAAAGAATGTAAATATCCACTTTGAACAAGATGTTATTTTAGATGGCCAAGACTCGATCAAAATTAGTTCTGATTCACCTCGTTGGAGAGATGTGCCTAATAAGACTGGCAAAGAAGTTTGTGATGCTACTGCATCTTTAGATCAGGCAGGCACCATTTTGGGCAGCGAATTACAAGATGGTGTTCAACTTGGAAACATTTCTGCCAAACGCTTAAAAAGGACTATTGATATAGAAGACTTGTTGAAAGAGCAAGAAAATTCTAATGTTTCTTCTGGATGTTCTGCTCCTGTGGTTACTCAGGCATCTGCAGAGGTCAATAAGGTTGATTCTTGTAGTGCTGATGCTGGAGACACCAGTTGTGTCAACAACCTTGTACTTGACGAGATGTCTGGAATTGATAAGAGCTGGTCATCTGATGCAGTTGAAAGTGGAAGAAGTGCTGGGCTTTTAGGCTCTACTTCTAAGAGTTACTTGAAAAAAGGTTATCTGCAAGTCTTAAATGATCAAGCATGTCACAGTATCCTTGATGAGCATAAACTGCTTGATTCTCCGACATGTAAGAAAGGCCAGGATCAAAACAATATTACGCTCTCTATTAACCGTAGTGCCAATCAAGCTCAGAAAATTAAGAAAGGCTCCAAAGGAAAAAAGCGAAAGAGAAAGGAGGTGAGGATTTTAGATGCTTCATTGTCTTCGGGAATCCCTTTCGTATTGCGTAACAAGAATGGTGAAAGTACAGGAGTTTTTAACTCCCCTTCCAGTTTATCCAAAGAAATGCAAATGTACTCATCATATAGCCAGAAAAGGTTAGCAATTTCGGCTTCTTTTGTCGAACCTAGTACCAAACTAAGGAACTCTACTTTCTTGTCCAAAATTTTCTCGTCTAAGAATCATTTAGGCAAGCGTCACAGCAACAAAGAAGATATCTGTGAGTCAGAATCAAATTCTAATGCCGAGTTTCACGCATTACCTGAAGTTTTTGGAAGAAAGAAATTAAGAAAGGATATCACTTCTGATTTTTTCGGGCATTTTCAAATGCAAGAATCAGCTTGGCAGGAACCAGAAAATGCTAATCCGAAGTTATTTTCTGGCAGGATGACAAATTCTCTGAGAATCAGAAAGCCAGTGGTGTGTGGAAAATATGGGGAAATATGTAGTGGACAATTGAGTGGAGATGTGCCAAAGCCAGCAAAACTTGTTTCTCTCAGCAAGGTTCTTGAATCTTGCAAAAGATGTACAGTCCCTTCAAATGGCAAAACTAGATTAATTTCAAAAAGGAATTGGAAGAGACCGAGCTTTGGAGCAAATTATGGTTGCTGTAGTGGGCAGCCTGATTTGAAAACTGAGGAAGAGAATAAACCCAAATATAAAGTAACTTGCAATGAAACAAATTTTGATGTATCTATTGAAGGTTGGGAAAGGGGCAAGAAGCAACTTGTTATTTACAAAGCGAAGAAAGATACTGAAGCTAAGCTGCATGGTAGTATTGTTAATAGAGTTGATGCTCCATTGAAATTGAAGAGCAAGGGAATTCGGAAACAGCGAAGCATCTATGAACTCACTGCTAATGGTAAGTAATAGGCATCTGCTGATATGTTTGAGTTATTTCATTGATCATTGGAATGAATGATGGGATGCTGATTATTTAGAAAAACTTATTTGGAGTAGCTTAATTTAATGTGCATTCATCTTATAGGCTGCCATCATTTTACTGAGCTCTGTTGCTTGTGTTGTGTCTTGTGTGACTTCATTAAGAATAAAATAGAGCGATTGACACATGCATTTCCGCTTTCATTACCTTGTTCTCTTTTGTGGACACTATTTCTGTAACATTTTTTTTTGAATGAAGGTGTTAATGATGAGAAGGTTGGATTTTATGGAACATGTGTGCTTCATGCCATGAATCTTGTTGACAAGATGGGAAGGGTAGAAGAAAAGGAAATCACCTGCGCTAGGACAGAGGTATTTTCTCTTGTTTGACATTTTTTGGACTTATCTAGAGTGAAGGGGAGAGAGACCCATATGTGTGGGTTGATTGACATGCTATGATATCAAATGTGATTTGGAGCATTGTAGGGTTACAAGGGCCGTAAACGGGATGGTTTTCTGCATAATTGTTACGGCACCTCCAAAACCAAGAATGGATGCCTTGTTCCGGAGGAGCAGTTAAATGCTTGGGTTCACATTAATGGGCAGAAACCGTGTTCACAGGGACTCCCGAAAATTCCAGCATCAGATGTTGAGCATGATTGTCGGGTATGTTCAAGTTGTATATAGAGCCCCCAATTTTCTATGGTTATAAGATTTGTTTTGTTGAAATAACCTCCCCAAATATTACTTGCTTGACCGTTGCTGATTGATGTTTTAGATTGTATCTTTTCCTTTCACACGTGTGGCTAATATGAAACACCATTTTCAAGTAATGAAGATGAAAATTTGTTGACATTTACTTTTTGACGCCCACCATTTTACTCACCAGCCCCCATTTTATTCCGCCTTATACTAGGTGGAGGTGCAAATTTTTACTCATCCGACTAGTGAAAGGCGGAAACATACCGACTGACAAGAGGCGGAAAGTGAAAATTTGCACGTCCGCCTTGTATAAGGCGGAATAAAATGGGGTTTGTTGAGTAACAATGGGGGCCAAAAAGTACGACCCAAATTTGTTTTCTCGAGCAAAATTGCGTATGCAATATTGGACTGTTTACTTGAACTGAACCAACACTCAAGGCCTTTGAAAACAAGTAATTTTTAAATGTAAAGTTTTATTTGTATACTTGATATCCTGGTATTTTTGGTAAGCTTCAGCCTGATGTACTAAGTATTTAATGTTCTACTATGTTCAGAAGGAATATGCTCGGTACAAGCAAGCAAAGGGCTGGAGACATCTTGTTGTTTACAAATCTGGCATACATGGCCTTGGTCTTTACACTTCTCTGTTCATTTCTCGGGGTGCAATGGTATAATACTGGACTTCAGATACATACACCTCTCTGCTATGATGGCAAATATGACGTGTTTCTCATGCTTCTATAGGTTGTCGAGTATGTTGGTGAAATTGTGGGACTACGTGTTTCTGATAAAAGGGAAAATGAATATCAATCTGGAAGAAAACTTCAGTACAAGAGTGCCTGTTACTTCTTCAAGATAGACAAAGAACATATAATTGATGCCACAAGGAAAGGGGGCATTGCTCGTTTCGTTAACCATTCTTGCCTGGTAAGTTACTCCTACTTTGACTTTGCATTTATATAGTTCTTTTCGCGTTAGTGTTTGTCAAATTTGATGTACATTTTTTTTGCCTTCTCTATGGCTATCTAACTAATGTGTGTTTACATGGCCAGCCAAATTGCGTGGCAAAAGTGATTACTGTAAGGCACGAGAAAAAGGTAATATATTCAATTGAGATTAAATTACTGATTATAGTAAATTATTCGCACATATAGGTCGTGATTATTTGAAAGTGACACCAATGATATAGAGCTGTTACATTCATGATTATTACAAGGCTATTGTTTTCTTCCAGTAGAATATAAAGACGTTTTGACCTTCTGCATTAGAAGGCATAATGAAAATGTTAAATATCAAATTGGTTCCTATAAATATGGACCTCTTTGAAATTAATTCATACATTTTATGTTTTTGGATTTCGGTTCCTGCTTTTTTCGTTCCATTTTGGTCTTGGTCTCGTCGTCAAATATGGTCAAGGGTATGTAAACGTAGTTTGATTTTGGTCCTCATATCTTCATTGTAATCCAAAAAAAAAAAAATGTAAGAAATAATTTTAAAAAGATCAACATATATAGGGATCAATTTGGTATATTTAAGCCTAATGAAAAATCAGAGCCATGCCTTGACAATGTTATATTTTGAATGCTCACTAATGATGTTTGGGTTTTGCAGGTTGTATTCTTTGCAGAGAGGGACATACTTCCTGGTGAAGAGATAACATACGATTACCATTTTAACCATGAAGATGAAGGAAAGAAGATCCCATGTTACTGCAATTCAAAAAATTGCAGGCGCTATTTGAACTGATTTTAGTGATTGTAAATAAATAACATGTATGATTACTGACATGTTTAACCCCAACTTAATGTGATGTTAATTAAGACACTAATCATCTGGAGTCAATGTTTATGATTCACACGCATTTGCAACATTATTAGGTCCCGGTTTGTGTTTACTTGCAACCAATTGTGATAGCTTCAAAATTAGTAATTAAGTTGATACAAATTGCAATTAAGAATACAAATAACAGCAGGAGCTTAAAGCAATAATTCTATCTACCACCAGAGACAAAACCAGCATAACATGTAAACTTACGCCAAAGCTTAGAATTACATTAGAAATACATGTACATTGCCAAATGGCCATTGGTGTCCGCAAAGCTTTCTTTGACTGTAACCACTTTTAGAGACCCTTATGAATACCAATTTGGAATGTTTGCAGTAGCTTCATTTACCATTTTTACAAGAGTCACCTGTAGAAAGTGACAACTGAACTGTAAAACATTCTCTAGAAGGTATCAATTCTCGAATGTCAAAGAAAAAATCTATAACAAAGGAAGTCTTATCCAAGAAAACTGTGTTAAGGTGTACATCTACATATTGTTAACTAAAAACATAACCTGGTGAATTGAAAAAATTGGATTTTTTTGAGAAGTTAATCTAAGCCAAAGTGTTTATCTGAAGAGAACTAGTTAACCAGTGGTTAAGTGAAACAACTGGTTAATCATTCACAAATTACTTGATTTGATTGGCCAATTTTCATTTGTCATTTTCTTTTAGTGTTGCAAGCATTCAAATAAAAATGAACCAAAATGACTAGTTCCACACCCAACATTTTCCCAAAATAAAAGAAGGAACTCAACAAAATAACTGCACTATCTGCTACAAAGTGAGATGAAACGTACCACACTTTCTGGAACTCCGGGTGGTGGCAATGACAGATTTTTTGGGGGAGGAACATTATCATAAGATCTTTTATCAAACCTCCATTCTCCAATCTTTCCATAGGTCAGCTCACCCTGAATAAGGGACATCATAAATTGAGTATCAACTCCAAACAATACAATATAAAACATATGCAGATTTACTGTTTCTTGAGTATTAATTGAACTATAGATCAGTTTTCTATCTTTTTGTCCATTCCTTTCTGCAATGCACATCAAAATAAAAATGTGTATGATCTCAATTCCCAATACAGTACCTTCATTGTATAGTCACACCCATAAGTGTAATGAATTATGTACGTCCTGCCGATTTCTTTGTCCCATGGAGGCTGACACATAATAAACAAACAAATTCTGAAAATTAGGAGGTAGATAATGTCACTTGTGACAAATTCAGTATATAAAGGCTATGGAGGTATTTCATTTAGTATAACTTTTGAAAGTGATAAGCAAAGAAGAATGAAAAATTTTCAAATGCCTTGAAATTGTAATAAAAAGAAAACAATCCAAGTTGAAATGGGAAAATAAATACTCGAATCACTCGTTTCATCTACCCGGCTTGAATCCTATTTATATCTCCATCTATTTCCCCACCATTTTGCATGATGGACCTAATATACCTAAATTTTTTAACTTGTGGTATAGTATGATCTCAAATTTCCACCACAAAGCTAGGATCAATGCAGCTCTTGCTGAACTTGCATTCCATATCCTTCTGTTACCACATCTATAGCATCCCAAGTATTTCCACTCTTTACTCTCCAACTAGGACTCCATCTACAAAAGCATTCATATGGCACCAACTCTTTTATAAGCTCACTAGGCACATCCACAGTATTTACAGCTAAGTAATAGAAAGTCAATCACCATAAGTGTGACAGATTTAAATTACAGATTTGGGACCTGTCCTTCCAACAATTTCTATAGTTTGTTAAAGCCATAACAAAGACAAAGTATGCAAACTATTATACATGATGGGTTTTTGTTATTGGAAAACATAGGCATTTTAGAATGTTCAATTTTCTTTTCTTCAAGTATATGATTTTGTTCCTACATGTATAAACAATTGCAGGCTATTCCAATTGCTAGAGGTTTTGGAAGGCTAAGAAAAATCATAGGTGAAACAATTTACAAGGATATAGAGATTAACCGATTATCAATGGACATGATTTATGACAGAGCACTATGGCGACGTTTGATCCATGTAGCCGACCCTATCAAGTGGGAATAAGGCTTGGTAGTTGTTATTGTTGCTGTTGTATGTATATACAACTATAGCATGTACTTAGTTGTTGAGTAGAGCTTGTTAAATAAGCTCTACACTCATAAGTGTGGTCTAAAATAAGTCAAACTGCATCTGGATGAATGCTAAGAAAAGCGCATACTCAGAACAAGGCCTCTATGTTTTACTTAAGTCTTGTGCTATAGAACTAGATTTCTTCAAGTATATTGCTCACATATCTAAGTTTAAAAGGAGGTGGATAGAAATCGAAGGTCCTCATTGGTTCATTCACTATCAACTATAACCATTTGAGAACCTTGTGAATACATGATAGTAGGAAAAAAAAAAAAGAGAACCTTATTGAACCTGAATCATGAAGTCCTTGTGTAATATGTTAGGAACTCGATGAAGAGCAGATGAAACAGCATAAGCATACCTATATATGAATAATACAAAATGACATAAAAAGTCTTGTTGTAACTTGTAAGGTTAAGAAAGGAAAATGTGAACTAGAGAAGTAAAAAAATTACATTTCTAGCACCCATCCGAAAGCTTTATCGGTTTCAGGATCTTTCTTCATTGCCAAGGAAACATTCATCCAAGTAGGCGCAATCTTCTTAAGGGATTCCTAACATTGTTACATATAAAATTAAAAGGTTGCTCAAAATATAAAAAGTGTTCATAATTACCACCGAAAATAAAATGACAGATACCTTGCCCACGATAACAGGTGAATTTCCAATTGGGTCAATATTGGTTATTGGTCCTTTCTCCTCAGGAAAGTACTTCCTTAACACTTTCTCATACTTCTTAGGCTCAATGTAAAAGAAAGGGAATGCAGCTCCATACCCTTCTCTAGCTAAGTTGGGTATAGGTTTGACAATTATATGATCTGGTTCTGACATCAATATGTAACTGATATGCGGCACAACAAAAGTCAACAAAAATCGAGAAAAGGAAAACAAAAAACATTGATTCCCAGTACTGATTATTGAAATTTAAAGGTAAGCATCCCATACTCTTCTTTGATATCTGCTTGTTGAAGCCATTGTACAAATGCCCATGGTCTGTTAAGGACTATATAACCCTGTCATAGAACAGAGATGAGTAATAATACTACACAACAATATGGAGTAAACTAACAATTTTTTTGTTGCAGAGTAAACTAGAAATGTTGATCCCTAAAAATGAAGCTTACAAGAAGAATACAGAGCAGCGGAAAATTCTCTTACAGAATAAATATTTTATCCAACAACCAAAATTGAATTCTGTCAAAATTCTGGCTATCTAACATTAAACTACTTGCGGTTAAGTTGGTGGCTTAAATTATGTTACAATTTAGTCTTTTGGGTATCTATGTAGAAACTAGCATTGGTTAATTAAAATCAGGAATTAAAATGCATGAGCTTCTAATGACCAAATTACTCCAAGAATAGGTGCCGGCTACATAGCATTTATAAAATTCATAATTACTAGGTTGCTCATTAACCTTTATGTACCGTGTACCTAATTCTTGTTATCACATACAGGTTGATATTACCTAAAGGCTTGTAATAATAATGTAAAGGCTTAATTATGTTCTTCTCCTTGAAAATTGACCAAGTGTTGATTTTAGTCTTTAAATATTCAAAATATTTGGTTTTAGTCCCTGTTCTTCGTTAAGTGAGATGACATGTCAACACTACAATCAACCATATCAACACTACAATAGACAACTTCAGCAAATAGTAGAAGACATGTTATATTGGGTGATAGCCATGCCATTACTACAGACTAAACCATATTTTTTTGAACTAGGATTTTTCTGACCTACACATCCATGCATAGGATAAACAAGCATAAAAGCTAAAGCTGTATCCAAAAACTAAAACATCATTTTTTGATTCATCAAGTATATTATTTCCCGGATTGAGATTTGCTGCAGTCAAAGGTACACTGGTAAGGTCAACATGCAATCTTGGCTTTTAAAATATTTCATTTGAAAGCAAAATAAAAATTGAAAATAAAATTTAGAGAGAGTCAAGGGCTGGATCTTGTGACTGCAACAACTGCAGCACAATAGTGACTAAGTGAAGCACAAATGCACAAAAGTGACTGCAGCTTAGCTAGGTTCATCATTTCCCCCTAAAAACATACTTTTTACAAGTATGTTTATCCTATTATGTATTCCATAGATTTAAAATAATCCTTTGAACATTAAGAGACTGAAACCAAAATTTTGAAGTACCAAAAAGGTAAAAACATACTAGTATTTAAGATTTGTGTTAATAAACCATGACAGTAACAGTACTAGGTTGACCTTACCAGTGCCACCCACCTTCCTAAATCCTAATAACTAAAGTGAAAAATTATTCCTCACAGTGACATGACATCAGCAAAAAAACACAACACATTCCAACAAAACATAAAACCCAAAAAAAAAAAAAAAAAAGAAAGAAAAGAAAAAAAGGGAAACCTGATCCATTCCAAGAGGCAAAGGCTGAGCAACAAAAGTAGGGATCTCATCCATGAACTGATCAGGCTTCCCAGAATGAAGAATCCTAGTAAACCCACCCATCCCAGATTCATGGGCAGCAGCACCCTCCTTAATCTTCTTAAACCAATAATACATCACCCTACACTGCCACGTGTTATATACAGAATCAGAGGCAGTAACAGCTGTATGAAACAACAGCCTCTTCTTATCTGAAGATGATGATGATGATTTGTGGAGTGGCATCTTGATGATAGGATCAAGTTTAAGTGATGAACGGTGAGATGGGCCAGGGAAATCTTGCTTGAGAGGTGCATTGGCTGAGATTATGATGTTGTAGGTGATTAGTGCTACTGAGAAGGTTACTAGAATTGTGAAGAACAAATTCCCACACCCCATGTTTTATTTTTCCTTTCTTTCTATGTTGTTGTTTTTGGTTAAGGTTTTGTTTCAGATGCAAAAGCAAAGTAATAATAATAATGATGATGATGATGATGGAGTTGGTAGACAGTGACAATGAGGCGGCTCAGTCCTCACGTCATGCTTCCAGTTGTTGATACTCCAAAAAAAAGTCGTCTCCACATTCCATTTATTCATGCCCGTTCCTTTGTTAGTAGAGGTGTTCATATCAAAATCGATCCAAAATAAAAAACTGATTAAAAAAATTGAAAATTGTAAAAAATCGAATTTTTTTTTTATGTTTTTAGATTGATTATTGAAAAATTAATTGGATTTTAGTTTTAGTTTTAAAAATCACCTCGGACCGATTTGGATCGCTAATAATAAATATATACACAAAAATATATTAGTTTAGACTTAATACTTACGTGCACACGGCACATATGTACTACAATGTTATATCAGTTTGTGCTAATTAGAAATGTTAACAACAAAGATAGTTGTTTTCATGCATATATGTTTATGACTTGTCGAAAAAAATATATGTTTATGACAAAATAATTAATTTTTATAAAAATTATATAAAAGTTTTAATTAAATTAAAACCAGACTGAATCAATCCAAAACCGCATGATTTACTGTGGATTGGACTGGATTGGATTTAATTGTGTGATTGGACCGAACCGAACTGCATGTATATTTTATGATCGGATCGGATGACTCTTTGTCTCAAAACCGAACCGAACCGAACTAGACCGTGAACACCCCTAATTGTTAGGCCCTATGACGAGAAAGTAAATATGGGCCCTTTAATTTAACAGATATTAAATATTAATGAGAAATTTTTGTCATCGTCACCTTGTTCACGACCTTTAAAAGAAAATTATTTGCACGATCACGATCTCTAAATTATAAATTGGATTGCGATTCGTTGGTGGGCGACAAAAATTCACAATGGTGTGCCACAAATTTTTCTCATATTAATTGAACAAAGTAGTGTATTTATGTCTAACTCCAAAACAACAATAATCACATTCATGAAAAGATTAGAATTATTAATCATTAATTCAATCGATGAGTCATTAAAAATAAATTAAAGATATCAAGAAAGTTGATTAGTTTATTAATTGTATTGACAATGTCAACATTTGATATGTTCACAAAGTTATCCATATAATTATTTCTGAAATTCTAAAAAGTGTTGAATAACTAGGAATGTTAGCAAAAAGCAGAAAATAATTGGCATTGAAAATTGAAATAGGATATAAGATTATACCAATTATGGATTTTTAGGTCTTATTTATAAGATTTATACCAATTCTGGATTTTGAAAAAAAATATACCAAATATTCATTTACAATTACCCTAACAATATTAATAAAATTCCTTATTTTACCCAAAATTTTTAAAGAAATTCCTTTAAAAAAGAAAGAAATTATACTTATGCTACAAAATAATAACCAAACCAAAAAAAATTAGAGAAGCGAAATTCTAATATATTAAATAGCACAAAATTGAAGGATGAGACAATTGATCCCCTTAACCTCGTACTCAAAATATGTTTGACATGCTATGTGAAAGCCACTAAACTACATAGAAAATTATGTTATTTATAACTATTAATATATGTATATAATAATATTATGCTTCATTAAAAAAAAATTGGGCCCCTAAATTTTTTGGGCCTAGGGAGGGAGACACTATTGGCCAGCCCTGCATTTATTAAATTAAGATTTTTGTCTTTCCACACTCCCTTCTAACCTTATAAGTTGTCTTATATTTTGTCTCGCTGGCAAGTGCTTTAATGATATTTGTTAGATTATTATCTCAGTAAATTTAATCATAAGTTCATTATATTTCATTTTTTGAAAATCTAAAAAAACACATTTTGCAACAACATTTAACTATATTTGGATGTTTAAATAATGTCATAAAGACATTTATTAGCATTTTCCATATTTTTTTATTATGAATTATTTGTATTTTTTTTAGATATTTATTGTTTTTTTATTTGCTTTTTGTTTATTAATATAAAATAAAATAATATAAATTTTTAATGTAAGTTAATGGAATAAAATTGTAATATTAAAATATTTTTTTAAATATCAAAAAATATAATTACTTTTTTCGATCCATGTAATATGATTAGATATGATTTATAAATAGGATAATAGAGAATATAATTTACTCTTTCCATTGTTACTTAATATGGCTAGTCTGATATGTGCATAGGATAAATTAACATTAAAAAGTAAGTTATGGTAAAAAGATGATGTATTTAGTAAATCAAGATATGAAGTAAATTTTAGATTTTCAACCTAATGATTTGTTTTTGGTATGTGAAATTGAACAAAGAATTAGGGATTCGAATTGAAATTGGAATTGGGATTTTGAATTGGAATTCTGGTATTTGGTCGCAGCTTTGAAATTCAATTCTACGAAATTAGATTAAAACTAAAAATACAGAAATTCAATACTTATACATAAACCTCACCGTTACAATTCCATATTTTATAAAGTTGAGTATCGTGAGTCTCAAAACGCAAAACACATTACCTCTTCACCGGTCTACCTAAATGTGGCAATTCAGGATACTCGGTCGGATTCGGATTCGAGCCATGATTGTGCTTGGCCAAAAAGGCCCGAATGAAATTGGGGCCAAAAATCACCTAGCTAAACCCGAAAGTGGAACACCTTTTTAACTAGACTAGGTAAAATTTTTAGGTGATATTAGTCAATAGCTAACTGTAAACTTGAAGAGTGTTAATTAACAGCATGGAAGAAGGCTTTGTGGTTGGATTAGTGCGCACACTTTTAGGGTGTAATGCATTGGGTATGCAAATTTGACTGTATTTGATATGATTTGGGTGCATATACCTAGAGGGCGGTGTAGGGAACCGGCAAAGCCCATTTGTTTTGGTTAACTCCTACCTGATGTTGGGTTTGTCATGAGTCAAGGCTGTCATGCTATTTGAGATTGAGATTGAGATTGAGTTCCATAAAAAGCATTCTTATTGGTATTGGGTGTGACCTGATTAGCAACAGAAACAAAATTCTTGAACTGTGCACGAGGATGACTAGGTGGGTAATCATGAAGTTTGTAGCAGCGATCATCCGTGAGGCCCAAGTAACCATAGTGCTTCCACTTTGGATGTTCCTTTTCATTTAACCTACGTACCATGTACCGGGTTCGGCGTACCACATACCGGGTTCGCTATAATGAAAGTCTTGTAAAAATAATGTAAAAAGTGAGGAACCGATACGAATCACGTACCGTGTATCGGAATCGGTACCGCATACCATGTAACTATGGTTCCTTCTTGACAGACTTTAACTTGGAAACACTGCCAAAACTTGAGGAAGCAGTTTTCACTACAAATGCTACCTGTGAAGGAAGTAACTTCAACCTCACGATGTCTCTCATCTTGCACAACCAAAGAGAAAACCTTTGTGATGAAGTAGAATTTGTCTGTGAACATTGGAAAAACTATCATTCAAGCCCATGAAAAAAGCGAAAACATACTCAGATTGAGCATAGTCAATGATACCTTAGCACCCCCACAAACACAAGTGCAAATGGGTTGAAACTCCTTCAACTCTTCCCAAAAAGTTTTGAGCTTAGTGAAATATTGTGCTGATTAACAGACATATTACCTTGGTGAATGGAAGTAAGAGAAATCACAAGGAAAAACTCTCTAGAGAATCTGAGCTAGGAGAGAACAGAGGATGCAGAAGAAAGATTAATATATATCTATTGATACCATATTAGAAATGATAATGATTTGTAAAAATGTAATTAACTTTCATTGCATTGACCGATAACTAGTACTGTAGTTTATATATACACTACAAGTTAGCAAAGTGACAGCTAGCACAGTAGCTGGCAACTAACCGAAAGAAGTTAGTTACTTAAATAGCTAAACTAATTGACCTAATAATGCAATAATTAAATAAAGGCCATTCTGATAGTAGATCACCTGTTTGATCAAAACTAATTAATAATATCTAGCGCATACTAGTCCCTTCCTCCCTGTGTTATTAAAACTGTGGGCATGTTTGGTTTACGGTTCGAGAATCAATTCTGCTCCCAAAATTACGTTGAAACAAAAACAATGGTTAGTAACGTTCACATTCGATAATTCATTCTGGACTAACTATTACCGTAGAACCAAAGCATTGTACCACTGGTGCGAACCTCAACTCTGACTTGCAGCTACTATAGCTTTTGATTCAAATGATTATTACCACTAGGCTATGTGCAACGAAAATAATATTCAATCTATATTTTAATTTAAGTTTTCAACATATCATTCTAGCTTCATAAATACTCCCTTCGTTCATATTTATAAGTCACATTCTAGAAGGATTCTTTGGTTCTATTTATAAGTCACTTTGTATTTTCTAGGAGGCATTTATTGTTATTTTCTCTTATTTGCCCTTTGCCCATTAATGTGAAGTAATACAATGTGAAATTTCCAATGCAAGTTAAGAGGGTAAGATTGTAATTTGAAGTATTTTTTTAAAGTTTCAAGAAACCTAACTACCCTCCTTGGTCTCTGTGATATGGTTAAGTATGCCTTATAAATAGGACCACCAGAGGGAGTATATATTATCTTAAAATATTTATTGCCTACTAATATATATTTTAAATGATAGAATATTCGATTTAATTAATGATTTATTATGGTTAAACCACCATTATCTCAATATCTTAACCAATTTGATCGACAAATACGATTTTAATAATATCTCTCTCTAGGTTCGTTACTCTATCAAAACAAAAAAAATAACTGTTATAGATAACAACGAACATGAGGAAAAAGGTTTTCGTTGCGAGTGATGGTTTGTTTCCCATAAATATGGCTAATTGGGTTCAAAGCTAAAAATAGAAATAAAAAAGCTGCTAATTACAGTATTCTAGAAGCGTATGAGGAGGCAAACATTTGGGAGCATAAGGATATCACCCTAAGAATAATAAACTACTGTAGTAGTAACAATATTTTTGCTTTTTATAGAAAATGTTTAGAAACACATGGCACAATATTGCCACGATAAAACCTGTTTAGACCCAAAAAAAAAAAAAAAATTAAATAAGAAAATATCATCATAATGAAACCAAAGATAAGTACAAAAAGTTTTAAACAAAAACCGAACCCCAACAAACAAATAAAGCAGGTGCATGGATCACTATTGTTGTCACATGCCAATGGAGGTTGTCAATGCTTTAATTTGCTAAAACACGACAACGCGGATTTAACACAAGAAACGCAACCACGCTCGTCCCACGTATTCTTCGGATTTCCCAACCCAACACTCACTATAAACAACCTACTTTTCATATCATCACCTTCCTCTTCATTAACCCCTCCTAACTTATATATATATATATATATAAATCATAATCTACACTTCATCACCATCATCATCACCACCACTTTCTTTTTTCTCTTTAAAAAAAATAAAAATCACAAGTCTCTTTGTTCTCTTTGTTCTCTTTTTCTCAAATTAAGGTTATTAATTAATAAAAAGTAGAAGAAGGTAGCTAGGGGTGTTATAAGAGACATGTTGCCTAATGTGATTCATCGAGAATCATCCATAAGAGACAAGTTAAAATATTCAATTTGCTGCTTCTCGGGTACAATCCATAATGATGCATTAGAACATGGAGAATTATGCTACAACAAATTACATATACCAAGAACACCAACCACACCCTCTTCCCCTTCTTCAAGCTCATGGTTCAAGAAATCAACAACAACAACAAACCCAAGCGAGTTTTGTGGGGATGCCACACCAAGGGTTAGGGGTCGTAGCCTAAGGTCACGTATGGGCCGTAGGCACCACCAACGTGCAACACAATCCGCTGACTTTAGCTATGACCCTTCAAGTTATGCTCTCAACTTTGAAAATGAGAGCCCAGAGGAGTTTCCTTTTAGAAACTTCAGTTCTCGTTTACCAGCCTCACCACCACCAAATCCAAAATCATCCAAAAAGTTCAATGAAGAATTGGCAGTGACTAATGCATCAAAAGAAATGATTGTTGGGCTTAGTTGAAGAATTAAAGATACATTGGCCAAAATCAAATCAAAACCGGAATTTGGTGCAAATAAGCGATGAAAGAAATGAAATGTATGTGAAGAATAATGGTTTATCAATTGTGTTCTTTAAACTCTCAAGTTGTATTATTTATATAAGATCTTCATAATCTTTTGTTCTATACAATGTTGTTAGTACTTGAGGGTTTTAATTAATTCAATTCAATCCATGATTCTTTCTCATACCACTCCAGAGTTGGTTGGGTTGTACTGGTTGCTTTTGAATTCTGATTATTTTGAAACATACATCAATTTGATTTATGTATTCTTTTAATACTTTGAATTAATTTGTTCTGTTATATGTATTATTTGAGTATTGTTAGATTGATGTTAATTTGAAGTTACCATCATCAATCTGTGAGGGGAACAAATTATATTACAGGCTATTTTATATCAAGTTAACAGAACAAATTACATAGGCTGTGTACATATAAGCAATTAAGTGAGGGGAATTTGAAGGTGATTACACAATTGGGTATAAGTAATATGCTTGTGCGTGTTAATAATATGATGCGAGTGTTTTTGAAAGAGTGATGCAAATATTGTAAAATAGTTTGGTGTAAGTAATAGGGGTTTGGGTGTTAATAAGATCTGCCATTTTTTAATGGCAGGTATCCTTCCATTTTCCATTATCTAGTCTTGTTTTTCTTAACCACGAGTATCCTCCATAGTAGATAATCTTGCTCGATCTCGGATTTTTACTCAAGGGGAAACAAGTATGTACCACTTAAACTAACTTACATTGGTTTTCATTCCCTGATCGAATGTTTAATGTGCACTTTCTAATATATTCTTACCTAAAGAATGTGTATCTAAATAGTTATCAATTCACATACAGAGAGTTTCTTTTGGCAGGAAGATAATAAACTTCTTACGTCTACCCTATGGCTCAGGAGTCATCAAAGCTAAAGAAACCCGTGGAAGTTGTCTCGTGTGGCTGTTTTAGGGGACCGGTCACATGAAGGACAAGAACCCAAGAAGGAGGCAAAGGAGTTATCACAAAATTTTATGAAGAGAAGTAGTTTTAGCAGTAGTAGAAATAAAATGCAATATGATATAACTAGTTATCAGCTAAATTTTGATGATGGGACAAAGAAGAATGATGATGCTTATTTTCCAAGTTTCTTTGCTCGATAATCAAATCCACGTGCCTACGATTGAATGGAAATGGGACAGGGGTCAACACTAAAATAAACAAAGTGACTTGAACTCAATCATCAAAGACAATAGTAGCAATGTAATAAAGGAAACAATTTTGATTATTTAGATGGGTTGAAGAAATAAAAAAAATCAACACATACTACAACTCAATCATTCTTGTATCGAGCATATGAAAACAAAAAATATGAATAATTGATCCCAGTTAGGGGCAAAGGTCCCTTATGGAAGGGAAATGTACTTGTGAAAGATGTTTAGTCTCAAGAGTGATCTATTGGTCTTAGTGTCTTACATACTCATTCGAACTACGTTCTAGAGATCAAGCTACTACGTAATTCTATATCAGACACGTGTAAGTTATGCATTAAGCGGAAACGAGAATGATCAATGTTTTCTTTAAGAGTAATTCAGGTTATGTCCCTTACTTTTGGAGAGGACTATGTGATCCAAGTACTGCTTCGTATATGTTTGGGTTACGATAAAGCAAAGCGAAGCATAGCAACTATCAGTTCAGGTTACTGCTGGCTTACTTCTCCTCAAAGTATCTTGATTAATTAGCACTATAGTATTCAAATCTAAGAATAAGTTAAGAAACTCAAATTCAAGGATCGGTGTTCCTTAAAAAATATTAAAAAATTCAAGGAGTCGTATATTATATTAGTGTATTAGTGTATATTACCTACACTCCTCAAACTCAAATTGCTATATCCGACAAAAATTTAAAAAAAAAAAGATATCATATACTTTTATTAAATGTAGTATAAACTATCCATTTTATCTACATCAAATATACCAATTTAAAGAACGAAAGCAAAATCAGCAAGGAAAAATGGACAGCTTATTTCTCGACAGTACATCCAAAACCCCTTACTGCACACAACCATCAAAATGTAAAAAAAATATAATCCTGATGAATATTTGGTTCAGTATATAATTCAAAATTGAACTTCCTAACTATGTAGCATCACAAGTACTAAAACTTTCTGCAGGCCTTCAAGCACCAGTAAATTTGTTCATCAACATCAGCTCCTTCTCGGGGTTAACCTGAGCCCTTCAACAGAAACAAAATGTGGTTATTGTCTTCCCATGAATCCCTTTCCATGCAACAAATGATCCACCGCGGAATTTCTGTTATCCCCTGCATTACGTAACATTCAATTTAACTTTGACGCGAAGCTAATGCAAATTTGAATAAATAGAATGATAGAACTTGAGATTTGAAATGAACATTTTTATTGATAAAAACATAAATTACACACTGTACAACAATAAACTTGCTTGCTGCTACAGAGACCAAGGTCTCCTGGTACACACAATACAACAATGACTTGCTGTCCCAGAGACTAAGTTTCCTACAGAGAATGTTCTCTGTCCCGAACTCTCCAAATGACAACATACATAACCCCTTTACACACTAGCAGCCTATATTTATAATAAAACTAATACATAACTTCCCTATGTTGAAACCTACAATCGGTGGATGAAACAACTAGGATACACTAGGAAAACACCTAGAGGGGGGTTGAATAGGTGTTAGAGAAACCTTGAAAGATTTTCGAAAGAAACAAATCAAAACGATTAAAACAAATGATTTTCACAAAAATTCTTTAAGCCTTAATCGATTAATGACATGAACTAATCGATTAATGCCTCTGTATATTGAAAAAATCACTTTTCAATCAAATACGAAAATCAATCAATTAACAAGTATAACCAGAGATTCAGCGGAAACAATTAACACCTATATTCTTATTGATTAACCTAGGTTATAAAAATGATTTTCCCCAAACTTAATTTTGCACAATTAAGATTCAATTCAATCAATTATGAAAAATCACTTTTTCTAGGTTTTCAACCAAGAACATAATTAAAGACTTGAATTGTAAAGAGTAGAGAGTTTAGAGATACGACACAGTGATTTATCCTGGTTCACTTTCATCCACTTGAAAGCTACTCCAGTCCCCTCTTCAACCAAGAGAGATTCTTCACTATGAGGAATTAGAGCTTCTCAAATTACAAGTAAATGCCTCACAAGACTCATTCTTGCTAGCCTACAAGAGATACCACACCCTTGCCTTGTAATCCTATTGATATCTAATCTAACCTCTTCTCTTGCTTGCCGATACCCCACAACAAGACTTCCAATGCTTGCTTCACTACAAGACTTCCAATTGCTTGTTAACACAACAAGGCTTCCAAGTGCTTGATGAAATGCCACACCAAGGCTTCCAAATAACTTTGCTTGATTCACAACCAAGACTTCCAATTGTTGTAGATAGCTTGCCTCTTGCAAAGATTACAACTCAAATGAAAAAAAAAATAATCCTATGAATCTCTTTCAAAAGTTATGAAATATCAACATGAGAGATTCAAGGTTCTTGATCAAAGAATGTAAAAATTAAAGCTTTGATCTTGAGAAAGTGAGAGAGAATAGAGTGGCTTTGATTCTTTGTAAAACTTGTATGAAAATGATAGGTAATGATTACAAAGGTTAGGAATAGGTTTATATAGAATACCCAAAAGTTAGGAATGGTTAGAAGTGCTTTTGAGAAGTGAAAAACGCATTTTAAAAACCATATCTGATCGTGTTACTCGAGTAGAAAAAGTGTTAATCGAGTAAAACATGATTTAATCGAGTAAGACGAAAGATGAAAATATTTTACTCGAGTAAAAGTGCAGATAATCGATTATCAAAAGTTTGTTAATAGATTATCAGTTCAAAATACACTGTTAATCAATTATCAAAATCTGTTAATCGATTATTAACATTAAAAATCACTTAAAACTTGTTTTCTCAAAAACTAAACCTTTTCTTTCAAACCTTTAAGCCACCTATTGATTTTAGGCAAAGTGAATACTCAAAATATGATATAATCATGCAATCAAAAGAGATTCACTACCCTCTAATAAACTCTACCCAAACTCATAAACTAAAAGACTTGTGAGGCTAAAGATAAAACATTAAAACACAAACTACCAAACTAAGTCTTCATGAGCTTGCTCTCTCTTCATCACTTGATGTTTGTTGTTGCTTGTTGAGCTTGATCAACACATTTGTAGCTTGTTCAAAACCTTTTGGCATTTATCAAAACATTCTTCATGGATCTTACACCCTAAACTGCCACGTGATAGTTATTAAGATATTAACAAATACATTTCAGACCTCACTACAATATATTTTGCTAATATACCCCTAATACATAACTTTCTCCTAAAATACATAACTACTTGTAACTCATTATGATAATTATGATCATTCACGGCTCCAAGTTCCTATCATTTCGAGCTGCTAGAAGATCAGCCTTGTCCTCGAGGCTGAATGGTAATTGGTTCTTCATCAACCTCTATAGCTATCACTTCCCCATCTTCATTTAAGGCTTCATTGTCCCCTAAAATCATCACCCTTAACTGCTTTTCTGCACATTGATGCAGCAGATGAAATTTCTCTCCACATCTGAAGCAAAGACCTTTGTTTTTTCGTTCCATCACCTCTTGATATGTTAGATAACGCAAACCCTTACTTCTTTGACCAGAGTTGTGACGATCCCCTTCTATTTCATTGTTGTGCCCTCTAGACGAAGTAGTTACAGAATTTGCAACATTTATTGACCTCCATTCTCGCCCTCCTGTACTATCCTTAGTTGATCTTGTTGCAGCACTGAAACTTGCACCATCTTTTTGCAGCCTATAACTACCAATAGAAGCAGGCAGATCAGTAATTTTTGCCTCTATATCCTTGGCTAATTGCATGGTCTGAAGTTGGGAATGAGGCTTGAACGTATGAATTATCCGTTTGATGCTTTGTTGTAAGCCTCCTATAAAATAACCCAAACAATGTTCTTCAGGCAGTTTCTTTACTTGTGAGGACAAAAATTCAAAGTCTTCTATATAATCATCCACTGTCCTTGTCTGCTTCAATTCTTTCAACTCTTCGTAAGGGTTTTGAACATTTCTTCCTCCAAACCTTGCAACCAGGGCTGTCTTAAATATTTCCCAAGATAAAGGTGCTTCAGTTTCTCTTAATAAATTGAACCAATGGATGGTTGATCCTTCCATACTTAATTTTGCCAACTTTATCTTTATCTCTTCATTTGTGTTCTGCACTTCGAAGTAAGTTTCAGCCCTTGTGATCCATCCCACAGGATCCTCTCCTTGAAAGGGTGGTAGTTCCACTTTCTTAACCGTCATACGATATTCATCTAATCCATTATCGTCAGAATTTCTTTCATTCTCATTGATGTCTTTCTCTCTTTTGTTGGAACTCTCTTCTTCTTCATTGCACTTTCCCATGATCTTCCTAATTTCAGATAGGTAGTCCTCCTTCAAATTAACCTCCATACGATTCATCTTCTCTTCCATGTTAGTCAATCTCTGATCCATGGTAGTTCTCATCCCTTCAATTTTATCCTCCAACAAGTCCACTCTTTCTGACACTCTTGCAATAATCAACACACAATTTCGTAGGTCAGAAAAATCTCCTTTTCAAATCCGGCAAGGCGGACCAATTGAAAAAAATTCAAATTTGAAATGAACACTTTTATTGATAGAAACATAAATTACACATTGTACAACAATAAACTTGTTGCTCCAGAGACAAGGTCTCCTAGTACACACAAAATACAACAATGGCTTGTTGTCCCAGAGACTAAGTCTCCTATAGAGAATGTTCTTTGTCCCAAACTCTCCAAATAACAACATACATAACCCCTTTAGACACTATCAACCTATATTTATAATAAAACTAATTCATAAATTCCCTAAACTGCCACATGATAGTTATTAAGACATAAACAAATACATTTCAGACCTCACTACAATATATTTTGCTAATATACCCCTAATACATAACTTTCTCCTAATAACTACTCGTAACTCATTATGATAATTATGATCATCCACCGCTCCAAGTTCCTATCATAGAACTTCTTAGTTAAGCAATGTCAACTATAGGTACTTAAGTCATTATTTGTGTGATCCATGATAAAAGGGAATCTATCATTAACAATGATTTCGCATATGTTAACTAATAACTTGAATGCTTAAGAGATGACATGGTGTACAATTTCTACTTTCTACTTAAGAATGCCACAGAACACAAGGACATGTTTAGATAGAACACTACCTACCTTTTGCGCTTGCTCTTCGAGACATTAGAAGTTGAAGGATTGCTGTGCCAATTCCTCTTTCTTTGATTGATAAACCAATTATTAATTTGCTTTAGCTGCAAACCAGTTTCCTGCACCAACCTGGCCTTTTCTTTCTCCTGAAAATTAGCACATAATTGATTAAGTTGAGCAAGACCCTTTTAACATTACCCAAATGTTGAAAATCCTTCATTCTTGTTCTTCAAATTCTAGGGTTAATGTGTGCAATGGCACCTTCAAAGTTCAATAAGTTCTTTCGATGAAAGCGTCAAACCAAAATGTTAAGCAAAAAATTGTCGAATATCTCGTGTATGAATAAGTCATTTCCAGACTACATGTTCAAAGGTTTTTTTTCCCAAAGATAATGAAATGCCAATATCAAGTTCTTATTTATTTTATGAAACAATTACTGTCGGATAAGGCCACTTGGAATGTGATTGCCACCAAGCTTTGAGGACAGAGGTTGTGTCACCGGGAAGTTTGCCAGCTCGTCTCTTGCGTAAAATCTCCTCTCTAATGTCCACAATTATCTCCTTATAGCCCTATACAATAAAATTTATAAAGAAAAGCTTGGTCAGTCATGTGGGGAAGATATTTAAATGAAGAGAAATTGAAGGCCACCAACATCCCTTACATGTTTCAATTCATGCTTTAATTCTTGTCTTACTCGCTCCATGAGGGACCTCTCCTTCTCTGTGGGAATTAGAGGGCCAAATTCCATGCTATCTGTGCCATCCAAACTACCATCAAACAGATTGGCATCGCTATCTACTTTGTCATCTTCGTCATCTGACGTACCTTCTCCTGGTGAAACTCCTGTTCATCATGCAACATGTGAGAACAATTATCAGTTTAGTATACATCATTCTGAAAATTAAATCGCTTTGCTTTTTCTGTTTACTTTGTGAACAAGCAGTTTTCTAATTGAAAAAAGAAATTTAGGACTTTGATCAAGGAACACAATAGTTAGGAACTGAAGAATGAATGCACTATGACTTCTTTAATACTTTATCCAAACGCTAGAAACTATCAGTCTATCATCATTCTATCTGTTGCAAACTTGCAATGCATGAGGGTTTAGTAATTCAATCTCCAATATTGGCTTAAATTATTTCAAAGCTGATAAAGTTGCTTAAGATTACAGTTTCCCAAACACATAACCCATATATTAGAATCAGAGAAATATAAAATTCAATTCAAGTAATCATGCATCAACCATATCTACCAAACATTAAGGATCAGGTCCCCCCCCCCCCCCCCCCCAATTAGAGGAAGGGGGAGAACGTGCAATCACCAGGGTTTGAACCCGGGCACACTAACATAGCATGTTCCACAACTCTACCAACTGAACTATGATTTGACTGAAATTTTGAATTTAACAATGCCAACTAAGCAAATTCAAACGTAATGTTACAATGTAACTCACTGGTACTGCAGTTACAACTCCAAAGTTTGGAAACCTTTGTCCCATATGAAACATTGGAGAGATTCAACTATCTTAACCTTGGAACAATTTGAACTATATATATATATATATATATATATATGATGAAGAATTGCTGCTTTCATTCCTTACAAGACGAAATTTAGTTTTCTGGAAAGTTAAGTAAAAACTGTTATTGGATGATTCCTTGATGGTAAGAACTTTCAACGAATAATTAGGTTTGAGCCCTAACGCAATGATAAGGTTACTACCTTGTGTCTAGTGTAGATCATGTTTTCAATTCCTAGAAACACCTTCATTGCTTGCTGGGGTAGAGTTGTGTTATGGATTTAATTGGGTAGAGAAGGGATTCTAAGAATTTCTAAAAGTTCGAAAAAAAATTATGGATACAAGAAACATAGGTTCCTACGGAAGAAAGGATCTTGAGCTATATCTCATTGAACAAGAACCAAAGAGTTACAAGAGTGATTACTAGAGAAATTGATTCGAAACTTCACAAATGATCATAATTATCTAAATCATTTTATGAAGTCTAGTTATGTAGCCATTACGGGTGGGCATTGATTGGGGAATTGAGGCTAATGCTAGCTGTCATTAACTGTTACTGTGGCAGTTATAACTAATTGCCAATTTAACAACTAAAATGAATCCTATCAAGCTGCAAATATTTACCGTCCATAATCTCACTAATTGGGAGCCTCATGCATTTGGCAGTCCTTTTTAATATTTAAAGTTAGTGTGTTCAGCATATATTGGTATTACAAGAGAACCATATCACTAGTACCCTCTAATTCTCAAGAGTTTTCGATTGCCAACAGCAACAAAAATCACAGGGAAAGCTAAAGGCTGAGTAGAAAAATAATAGGAAACATATGATTTTCATTTTTTTTTACATCAACCGGTACCCGGATCTGGTTTATCCAGAATCTGACTCATCCGGTCCGATCCAACTGAGCTCGCACTAAGTAGTAGGGGTCTCCCAGCGGGGTTGCTTCATACCCAATGCTCAAACTCGAGACCAGTTGGTTAAGGGACCAAGTGAATTACCACTTGACCAACCCAAGTCGGTTGATTTTCATTCTATCATGCAAGTATGCAACAAAACTTTATATTTATTCTAAGATGCAACAATTACTAATAGTAGACATTTTTTGCACCTGTTAGACTTTGTAACGATCGCTCTATCTCCCAACAAGCCATTACCGCTTCCAATGCATGGACCCGGACATGTTGTTGGAGTTTCTCTTTGAAGGAACAAAGCAACAAAACATAGTGTGGCTGCAACATCAAGCAGAAAAATACCATGATCACAAATAAACTTCTGTAAGAGCCATGATGTGGGATCGTATAATGCTGGTAGGCAGAGATTAGGCTGATACCATGTAAAGGATATAAATTGCTTGTATATTCAATTGATACGTGATGTGTACAGAGGTATATATATTTGAATGTTACAACAACTGAAGCACTAAAGTAGGAAAAGATAAAATACAAATTGAAAAGAAGATAATACGAGTAACAAACATATGGATCAGTGTGACTTGGTTTTGTGATGCGCAGCATATTCTTCCGTGAGCACACCAATAAAGAGTTCATCATGCAAAATCTTTTTTTATTTTTTTTATAGATAAACTGTAAAAAAAGGATTATAGTAGAATATTGATGTACACAAGAATTAGAATGAAACAAACTAATATTAAGGAAAATCAATGTACAATCTAATAACCCAAATTTATTAGTTTGGCTTAGTAAAAGTTTCCCTTCTAATTAAGTTTTTAGAATACCAAAAAAAAAAAAAAAAAAAAAAACTCTGCTCATGCCCCCTAGCGTGGTAGACTTTTCTTCCATTTTAAAAAACAATTAGATACGTATAAAGCCCGTCCCCTAGTAAAACACATAAAACGCTTAAAACAAAAAAACAACGAAAAATGTCAATTTGATGCTAAAAAATGTCTGTCGAATATAAAAATAAAAAAAAATTGTCCGTCAAATTATTTTTGTTATAAATTTTAACGTATATTTTCTACTTCTATTTATCAATATTTAAATGCAATTTAGTACCTTCTCTGGTCTTATATATATGAAAGACTTTTTTAGCAAAAAAATTTTAGTCATATTTATTTTATATCATTCTAATTTTCAATAGCATTTAATTATTTCTTTCTAAAAATACTCATACTAAATTAATACTTTTTAAAATTCCAATAATATTTTTTTTATGACCAATTCCAATAATAATTATAAGGATACTTTTGAAAAAAATATATTAAATATTTATATTTTTAATTTCACTAACAACATTAATCCACTTTTTTTATGACCCAAATTTTTTTAAACTGTGTCACGTATAAAACTGAAAGGATTATTTATTTGAATCAATTTGGTTGGTATTTGAGTTTAAGGAGATGAAATTATTGGCACTCCCATTATCAATTCACACTTATCATTAATTAATTAATCAATCATAAATTTTGAAAACAAATAACAAAAAATGTTGTTGGTTTATACATATAATTTAGAGAATGATTTTGCTAAGAGCATTCGTTAAACTATTTATAATTAAATATTGGAATTGGTATTCTTCTTCTCTCAAATACTTTTCAACTAGCCTAGTTTTTTTAATAACAAATATACCTCAAAGACAGTTGTTAGTATTCTTCTCTACAAAAAAATATTATCCGTTAAAAGTTTGTTTTACAAGGAACAAATTGGGTATGTATTTATTAGATAGATGACAAAGAAATTAGAATATAATGAAATGAAAAAAAAAAAAAAATTGTACCATGAAATGGTCAAGTTCCTTGTCATCCACAACCATGTTGTGAGCGGCGTGTCCGAATGCTGAGTACTTGGCTACCACATTCTGTGACTGTGCCAGCTGAGCATCGATCCTTGGCAACTGGTCCACTGGCGTGGCAATCCGTAAGCATGCCACGTGTGCTGACAGCAACTGTTCATATAAAGGGTGCCCCAGAATCTCTGCCTTATACTTCTCAATCTCCCAGTTCACCATTTCTCCTCCGCCACCACCATTTCCTACTATCTCAGCCTCACTCTTTTCAACGAGAGAGTCCTCGTCTTCGGGGATTCTCCATTGGGAAGCAGGAATAATGGTGGCGGAATCGTTGGTGATACTGAGGTTAAGGAATCTGCGGGAGACGTTGTCAACATTATTACTGACAACGCCTTCATCATTGTTTTCGTTGTTGTTGTCGTCGTCATGACCGTTGTTATAGTGGGTGCGAAGGAGAGCGTTGTTGAGCCAATTGGGTGTGGTTTGGAGGGAGTGAGGATTGGAGTTATTAGGTTTGGGTGTTAGGTCTGGATAGAACGAGTTTGATTGCTCTGTGAAATGATACTCTTGGGAGAGGTTATGGTTATGGTACGAAGTCATATAATAATACAAAAAACAAACACATAAGAGACAAAGGTGTGTATTAGTAGTTCATAAGGTTTAATTAAATATATGAAGAAGTGAAACCAAGAGAAAATGTGTTAGTGTTTGTGTTTAATTTGGTGGTGATGTTGTTGTTGTTGTTGTTGTGTTGGAGGACAAGGAAATGGATATAAATAAATGGCGTCTGTTTGTGTGTTTGTGGGGAGAGAGGAGAGGAAGAAGCGTAGAGAGCGGAATAGAAGAGAAAACAGAGAGTGAGAAAGGGAGGGAAGAGGGGATGCTGGTGTGAGACTGAGAGTTACTATTATGAGTAGATTTTTTTTTTTTGTGTACAGCAACCGGTACCCATATCTGGTTTATTCAGAATCCAACTCAATTGAGCTCGCACTAAGCGGTAAGAATATTCCAATGGGGATTCTCTATACCTAAAGCTTGAACTCGAGATCAGTTGGTTAAACGACCAATTCGACTCAATTGAGCTAGCACTAAGCGGTAAGGATCTCCCAACGGGGATTCTCTATACCTAATATAAAGCTTGAACTCGAGATCAGTTGGTTAAGCGATCAAGTAAATTATCACTTGACCAACTCCACGTTGTTGTTGTTATGAGTAGATAAAACTTACAAGTAACAAAGTTATTATTTGAACGTACACGAACATACAAGTTCTCTTTGAAAATAAACTTGGTTTAAATATGTTTTAAAATGTTTTTATTCTTGAAAATTCAATGACTTTTGGTTTTAGGTTTTAGTTTCTGAAAAAAGTTGTTAATTTTGGTCATTTATGTGAACTAAAATCAAAATTTTAAAATATTTTAAAACTAAAACCAATGAAAAAGCTTGCTAAAAACTAAAAAACAATGGTTAAATTTTCGGAAACCAAAAACATATTTAAGTCAATAAATTATGACATCTATATAAAAAATGAGTATATAATGTCATAAATATATATATTTTGGATAGAAAAAATAGAAATTAGTTAATATATAAGTAGTTACATTTGTCCAATACATCATTAGACTTTGTTTGGTTTGAGGGATTTTGGGGGAAGAGAGTTTGGGGGAGAAGAAAATAGAGAGATAATAGGGTTTTCTCTTGTTTGGTTAAGAAGAGAAAATGAGGGAGAAGAGAAAAATGGGTGGGACCCAGTCAAAAAAAATTTCTCTCCTCAAATAAAGAGATTTTGGAGAGAAAAGTATTGAGTGGACTATTCACATAGAAAAATACAAAATAAACCCTACTTCCTCTTCTAACTCTCATTTTCAAAGATTTTATTTTTATTTTATTTTTATAATTTTGAGTTAGAATTTTTATTATGTAGTAAATAATCAAAGAGAGAAAAAATATATTGAAGTAAAAAAAATAATATTTGAATTAGAATTTTTATTATTTAAAAAATAATTGAAGTAAGTAAAAAAATATTTGGTTGTGTTTGATATTGAGAAAGAAAAATATGTATTTATTTTGTTATGTAAGATAAGGGTACATTTGTCTTTTAACTAGTTTATTGTTTTTTCTCTTCCCACTTTTCTCTCCAACCAAACAAAATGAGAGAAAACTCAATTTTTCTCTCTCTCATATTTCTTCTCATTTTCTCTCATACCAAACAATCACAAAATCTACTCATTTTCTCTTCGTAATCTCTTTTCCCTATTTCTCTCTTCTCTTTCTCTCTCTTCCCATTTTTTCTCTGATAACCAAACAAAGTGTTAATGCGCAACAAACAACGTATGATTGATGATTTTTGCATAGAAGCAACTTAAAAGTCTCTGTAACCACATGCACATGATGATACGAAGGCATGGTATGTGACACATGATACGACCATTTGGTGGATATTCCAAGTTTAATTCTGGACGTCACCGCTTGGTGATTTGTTAATAGATTTAATTTTTCTTTCTTTATTCTCATAAAAAAATTAAAAGAATAAAACTTTGCCTATAAAAATCATAATAATAATAATAATAATAATTTTAATTTGACCACTCAAGCCTGTGAAAGAATAACTGGTATAATAGTCTCCAATAGTTTTTGTAGAAAATAATTTGTCGTTTTTGATAAAAAGAATATTGCATAGCGGCCATTGGCTTGTTTCTTATTTTCATACAGAAGATGATAACAAAATACGATTCTTGATGACTATATTCAGCTATTCTTGGACACATTTGTGGATATATAAAAATAAGAAATACAAATGGAAGTTGTTCAACCGTGCGTTATGAGTTTATGACCTTTCTACCATTTAGAAGGCAATTAATTACAAAAGTTTTTTGCGTTTTTTTAAGGTTAATGTCAAAAGTCTTTGTTTCTTGACTAACAAGTGTTTATATATAAAATCAGAGTTGTTTTGGACTTTTGGTTTATGTCCACCATCGTAAATTAAATTTTTTTTTTAAACAAAATGAATATGTATAAAATAACTGTAAGTAGAATTTTTTAAAAATAACCTTTCACGATTTTAAAATTATCCAGAATATGGCTTTTGTTTTCTTTTTTTAAATTCATGGATCTTTTCTTTTATCTTTCATTCAATTTCTTCCATTTTTTTAAATTTTCTTTATCATATTTCTTCCATTTTTTTAATAGTACTTTTTTTAAAACAATATATAAACACATAATTAGGTCGAAATACATTACAATGCGTGATAATGAAACTGGTCAATGTGAGAAGAAAGAACAAGGTGTATGTGAAAGCTAAGAAATGCAGCCATGTGGCAAAGTTGCAGTGGCTAGAAATATCCCCTTTTTGTTAATGTATAAAACGTGATAGAAACTTGGATTAATCTGAAGGGTTCCTAGGTATTAAAAATGTTTTTGGGATACCTGTGATACTAGATAAAGAGTACGTTAAAAACATTAGGATAGGACACAAATATTGACGGTTGGAGAAACCATTTCAAAATCATCTATTCCTGTCATTGATGCATTATGCTTTTTTTTTTTTTGTGTACTATTGATGCATCAACATCAATAGTACACCAAATTTATAGCAAATGTGTACCTTCTATAGCATTTTGGGAGTAAGGATACAAGGACCATTTATAGCAAATGTGGATATATACAGAGGATGCTTTTTTTTTTTTGTGGTAAATATGTACGTTCTATTGGATAATGATAATGATGCTGACTATCTCAAACCAACTATTTCTTCTCATCCTTATCACTTCTGTTATCTATCTGTTGTAACAAATATTGTTATACAATTTCAAATATCAGTAGCGTGACTATAGGAACAGCTCACGACTATGCTATGTATAAATGTAATCATTTACTGTTCAATGAAAGATCAAGCAAGCTTTATATTTCTTATATGGTATCAGAGCACATCCGATCCTCAACCATGTCTTCCGATGCAACCTCTCCTAACTCCACCCTCCTCACCGCCGATCCTACTCAACTGGTTGCCCTCAATACCAGTGCACATTCCATCAAACTCAACCACTCTAACTACCCTGCTTGGAGAGTTCATCTCAATGCCCTACTTGTTGGATATGGCCTAAAAGGCTATGTGGACGGTACTACACCATGCCCACCCTCTACTGACAAACTTCATGCCCATTGGATTCGTCAGGATCAATTAATCCTGCTCGCCATCATCTCATCAGTCTCCGACTCTGTCATCACAATGCTTGGCAATGTCACCACCTCAAAGCAGGCGTGGGACATCCTTCAGACTGCCTTTGCCAATAAGTCCCGCTCACGGATTATGTCCCTTAAGGAGCGTCTTATCAATGCTCAAAAAGGTGATCAAGATGTTGTCACCTATATTCAAAATATCAAAGCTATTGCTAATGAGCTTGCTGTTATTGCTTCTCCAATGGATGATACTGATCTCGTCCTACTTGCCCTCAATGGTCTTGGCACAGAATTCCGTGAGGTGGCTGCTGCAATTCGTGCCCGCGAGTCACCCATGAGCTTTGAAGAATTGGGTGAAAAACTTGCTGATCATGAAACTTATCTCAAACGCCAAGATCGCACCTCCTCCACTAATGCCATCCCTACGGCCCATTTCACTCATCGAGGCAGCCATGCACCTCGAGGCAGCCATCCACGCCACCGTGCCGTCAATCATGCACCTCCTTCCCCTCACTCCAATAACCGTGGCCCTTCCTCCTTCAACAAACAGCGTGTCACGTGTCAATATTGCAATAAAATGGGTCATACTGCTCGTGAGTGTTACAGGCTGAATGGCTACCCTTCTCAAACAAATTCCAGGCCTCATGCTAATCATGTCACTCATTCCTCTTCCCCTTCACATCCACACTGGCTTCTTGACTCCGGTGCATCTCATCACATTACCAATGATCTTCACAATCTCTCCATCTCTCAACCTTATCATGGCCAAGACCAACTACTTGTAGGTGATGGTAATGCTCTTCCCATTAGTCACACAGGTAACACAAAAATTACTACCCCCTCATCCTCCCCTGATTTAATGCTATCCCAGGTTCTCTATGTCCCTACAATTCAGTCCAATTTACTTTCCATCTCTAAATTATGTGCCACTAACAATGTTTCGGTTGAATTTGTTGGCTCACAGTTTCTGATCAAGGACCTGCGGACGGGGAAGGTGTTGTTCCAAGGCCATCGCACCAATGATCTCTATCAGCTTCACCCTCAACCCACCATCCCACAAGCTCACCACACCCATCTTCAACAATCCTCTGTCCTCCATCATACTTTAGGTCATCCCTCCACTCGCATCCAGCAACACATCAATAATCAGTTAGGATTACCTCCATCTTCACCAACTGATGTTTGTATCTCCTGCAAGTGCTGCAAGAGTCACAAACTTCCCTTTTCCACCACCCACTTACAAAGTTCACGGCCTTTAGAAATAATTTTCTCTGATGTATGGGGTCCTGCTCCCACTAGGTCCTTAGATGGTTTCTCGTATTATGTAATTTTTGTGGACCACTTTTCTAAGTACACCTGGTTGTATCCCATCAAAAATAAATCTGACGTTTCCTCCATTTTTCTTCAATTCAAAAATGTCACTGAAAAATTTTTCAATCACTCCATCAAAATTCTTTACAGTGATAATGGCGGTGAATATATCAAAATGAGAAGCATGTTAAATACTGTTGGCATTACTCACTACACTACCCCTCCTCATACACCTGAACTCAATGGCACTGCTGAACGCCGCCATCGTCACTTAGTAGAAACTGCCCGCACTCTACTCCTTCATGCAAACCTTCCATCTACCTTTTGGTCCTATGCTCTACTCACTGCCACATTTCTTATAAATCGTCTACCCACTCCCAATCTCAACATGAAATCACCCTATGAAATTTTAAATCATAAAGCTCCAAACTACCAACATCAACACTCCTTTGGATGCCTGTGCTTTCCCTGGCTTAAACCTTATGACCATAATAAATTAAATCCAAAATCACTCCCCTGCATCTTCATAGGCTACTCCCACACTCAGTATGCATACCTTTGTTTGGATCCCAAAACCAACCGTGTTTATGTCTCCAGACATGTAGTGTTCATTGATCATGTTTTCCCATATGCTACACTTACGGCCCAGCCCACTCCACAAGCCTCCAACCCATCCCACTATATGCCAATACCCTTACATCATATAGTCCCCTCTACCGTCTCACCCGTTCCACCCTTATCTTCTCCAGCTAATCACACTACAACACCCATAACATCACCACACATAATCCCGTCTAATGCCTCACTTGCCTCACCCTTATCTTCTCAACCTCGTCAACATCAACTCACACCATCCCATACTGACCAACCCTCCCAACCTCCTCCCCACCAACCCACCATCCAAACCGAAACCGCATCACCTTCCGTGCCTTCGGCCGCAGCGCCTCCCCCTCCCAGCAGTTCCTTGATTGGCGACACCGCAGCCCCAAGCTCATCCGATTCAGTCCCTTCTCCGTCGCAAAACCACCATCCTATGGTGACAAGGGCCAAAAACCGCATCTTCAAACCAAAAAGGGCACTCATGGTTTCCAAACATCCCCTCCCAGAGAATCTTGAACCTTCCTGTGTGACTGAAGCCATGAAACATCCTCAATGGAGAGCAGCTATATCTGAGGAATTCAATGCTCTTATGCGCAATGGTACCTGGACTCTGGTTCCTCCGTCACCTGATCAGTATGTAATTGACTGTAAATGGCTGTTCCGAATCAAAAGAAATGCAGACAGTTCTATCTCCAGGCATAAAGCTCGTCTAGTTGCTAAGGGCTACACACAAACTTATGGCATTGATTTTAAGGAGACATTTTCTCCGGTTGTGAAGCCCCAAACTATCAAAATCATCTTAACTAATGCTTTATCTCAGTCCTGGCAGATGCATCAACTGGACATTAGTAATGCCTTTCTTCAAGGGGATCTCACTGAAGTTGTATATATGAAACAACCTCCTGGTCTTGTTGATCCTCAACGTCCAAATTATGTATGCAAGCTACACAAGGCTCTTTATGGCCTCCGCCAAGCCCCTCGAGCGTGGCACGATGCCCTCAAAAATTATGTTCTTGGCTATGGTTTTGTTATGAGCAGAAGTGACGAATCTCTCTTCATCTATCATCATGCCGACATCATTGTATACTTCCTTGTATATGTGGATGACTTATTGATCACTGGTAATTCCCCCTCCTTCAATGCTAAATTTATTCAGGATCTTGGCAACAAATTCTCTCTGAAAAATTTGGGCACTCCACATTACTTTCTTGGTATTGAATTAATTCCAACCAAAAATGGTCTCTTTCTGTCACAACATAAATACACCCGTGATATTCTGCTTAGGCATAACATGGATGGTGCCAAAGCCTGCACTACGCCTCTTTGCACCACCACTCCTCTGCGATTAGACGATGGCACTGCCTCCATTGACCCTTCCACGTATCGCAGCATTATCGGTGCCTTGCAATATCTGACATTGACTAGACCTGACATCTCCTTTGCGGTGAGTAAACTTGCTCAATTCATGCACAAACCAACTGAGACTCACATGCAGCAACTTAAAAGGACACTTCGATATCTCAAAGGGACACTAAACTATGGACTGCAACTCACTAAAACCTGCAATCTCAATGTCACTATCTACACGGATGCAGATTGGGCAGGTGACTTAGACACACGCACATCCACATCCGCCTATGTTCTCTTCCTTGGCGGCAACCCCGTTTCCTGGAGCTCCAAGCGGCAACGCACGGTGGCTCGCTCCTCAACTGAAGTCGAGTACCGTGCCGTTGCAAATGCTGCAGCTGAAGTTCAGTGGTTGCGCCACCTTCTTCAGGAACTACATCTTCCTATCCGAAGCACTCCCATCCTATACTGTGACAATGTAGGAGCTACATATCTATGTGCCAATCCGGTTCTGCATTCCCGCATGAAACACATTGATCTTGATTATCATTTTGTGCGAGAATTAGTTCGGCAAGGTCTTCTATGTGTATCTCACATTTCTACTCGTGATCAATTGGCGGATGCTCTCACCAAGCCACTGGGCAGACTCTCATTCAGCAATCTCCGGTCCAAGATGCATGTCTCCGATGGAGACATCCTCTTGCGGGGGCGTATTGGATAATGATAATGATGCTGACTATCTCAAACCAACTATTTCTTCTCATCCTTATCACTTCTGTTATCTATCTGTTGTAACAAATATTGTTATACAATTTCAAATATCAGTAGCGTGACTATAGGAACAGCTCACGACTATGCTATGTATAAATGTAATCATTAAAGATCAAGCAAGCTTTATATTTCTTATACGTTCTATAGCATAATGCATATTGATGCATTGTGCTATACTAATTATTGGCCATGCATAACTAGGGTCAACACCAAATTAAAGTACCATATTTACCATGTTTTTTCTTTAGGGTCACTTTAATTTCCTTCTGTCGATTTAGGTAAGGTCCTTGTTTCCTTACTCCCAAAATTTAACACCAAGAGCGTGACCTAATTCTCATTGCCATCTTCTGCCTCTACAACTAAGGTCGTCACCTTTTGTTAACAGACAATATAATATAATTTCAACCTCAAATGTGACACGTTATTGGTAGAAAATACTAATATAAAATGAAGATAGAGCGACAATAGCTTAAAAATGCATTCAAAATTATTTTTTCTGGTAGAAAGTATTCAACTAAGGTCATCACCTTTCGACTTTCGTTAACAGACAATATAATTTCAACCTCACATGTGACACGTTATTGGTAGAAAATACTAATATAAAATGAAGATAAAGCGACAATAGCTTACAAATGCATTCAAAATTATTTTTTCTGGTAGAAAGTATTCTGCACTAACAAATATTAGTAAGTAATATATTACAAACATCAAGAATAAGTAGTTATAATTTTTTAAAATTTTTTTAAAAAATATTTTAATATTACAATTTACATTCTTAATTTTATATTAACTAGCATCTCGACAGGCAATGTTGTCCCGCATTCCTATTATCGTGCACAAAATTTAGAAACAAAATAAAGCTTTAAAAAAACAAAATGAAAAATGAAAAAAACCAAAGTAAAAAAGAGATAAAGAGCACTGTAAGAGATGAAAAACCAAGATAAAGGATATTTACTACTACAAGTTTTCCTTGGTAAGGATTGAGTCCGGGATTATGAGAGATCTCAAGTTCAAATTCTACCGATATGAGAACAATATTGTTGGTAATCTGTAAGTACCTATGTAAGCGCTTTTTGAGTTCGAAGACCTGCCCTAACCCTTGTGAATCCCCGGAGCTCAACTCACCTAAACTTTTGTATACCAAAACTTCAAGTTTTCCTTAGAGTGAGATAAATGGAGAATGAAAGGGCAAAGTGGTTTTGATGCAATTTTATTTTCTATATATGTGTAGGTTACAGGTTTTAAAATTATAATTTTTTGTTTTTGTGAGGGATATAGGTGGAAGAGACTAATTTATGCCAAATCGCCAATCACCATATATAACCACCGTTTAGTTAAAGAAATATGGTTTTTTTTTTTTTATTATAGTAATAGATATTAAACAAAAATGTATTTGCATTAATTGAAAAATTCAAAAATGTATTATTTTACAATAATAAACAAAGAACAAATAAGATAAAAAAAATAAATGTACGTACGTATTATAAAAAATACAAAATGACTTATAAATAAGATCAAAAAATAATTCTAAAATGTGACTTATAAATAGGATCAGATGATATCAAAGTACGTTTTAAAAAAAACGAAATCACTTAAAACAAGTTTTTTTTCCCTGAAATTCAATAATTTAAACTTTCTTATTATATTTATTTTATTTTTTGCTTTGAAGACTTTTTTTCGTAATTTTCTCTCACTTGTAACGTTGAACCTCGTAATTTTTTTGATTTTTTTTTCTTTTTGACCCTCACCCATTACTCTTGGGCCCCTATTTGTTTTTCTCATGACGAAGTTGCCCTTAATTTACCGACTTTATGGAGGCGGAAGATGATTTCCGATTTCAAAAGACAGAAACTATTTTAATTTACTACCGATTTGCATAAGGCAAAAGAATTACCGACTATTTAAAAGTGGAAATACTTCCGCCTTTTAAGAAGCAGAACAATTAAAATGTTGAAATCCTAGAAATGTCCCTCCGTGAGCCCTCCACCTCCCTTTTGTACATGAATGAACGGAGGGGCAATTTTGGTATTATAACAAATTTTTAATGTTTCCGCCTGATGAAAGGCAGAATACTCTATTTCATTTACGACTTTGGAAAGGCGAAAAATAATATGACTTGCATAAGGCGAAAATTGTTTTATTTTGTTTCCGTCTTGTTTCAAGCAAAAAGAATATTCCGACTTGATTCAGGCGATAAATAAGGGCAACTTCATCTGCAATAAACCAAGTGGGGGTCAAAGAGTATTGGGTGGGGGCCAAAAACAAAAATTGGTTTTTTTGGGGCTGAAACCACTAAAGGCCCATATCCATGAATCCAGTAAGTAAAAAAACCAACCAAATTGGGATTGAGTTTTGGAATTCGATCTCACCCCTATACTATCCCCACACCCCATTTTAAATTGTAAAATGACTATCTTACCCTTCATTAAAAAAAATCAGTTTTTAGACCCCAGAACTTATCTCCACGCCCCCATGAGATTATCCCCACACCCCACCCCTAACCCTTTCATTTTCCTAAACATTCTGAATATACTCCCACATTTAACTCTCAGATCCTTATTTCTCAAAATATCTCCCACCCTTCAACCTTTCATCTTCCAACCAACTTTTTGTTGCTATTCCTTACATCATATTTTTCACCTACCAAGTTTAAGGTACGTTGAAAAGAGGTTGCTCATAGGATTAGTTTTTGTTTTCCTAATTTTGTAGATTGGACAAATAGTGCGCTAGTTGATAGAATTAGACAGGAACTCTAGATTTATTTTTTAGTTTTAAACTCTAGGCCTTTGGTTGTTTTGAACTCTTCCTAGAAGGTGGCAAAATAGCCTTTTGTATCAGGCATTTGCATTAGCTTTGAATCCTTCTTAGAAGGTGAGAAGGCTTTTGCTTATGACCTTTTTATTGTTTCAGAATTTTGCAAGTGGTAATAAATTTTTTCTTTTACTGAAAAAGGTTTAAGGTACGTTTTTTTTTCACTATACGTTATTTTTCTGATGAACCCGACATGGGGTCGTCGAAATAAATTTAAAAAATTTTCAAGTGTTAATTCTGAGAACGTGGTCTCGGAATTTATTGTTTTCGACAACAAGGTCTCGGAATTTCTTGTCTGCTGTGATATTTTCCGATAGCAGGGTCTCGGAAAATTTAAAAAAACTTAAAAAAATTGGAAATTATAATTTCCGACACACCAGTTTTTAAAATGAAAATTTCCGACACCCCCGAGTCGGAAATTTTCATTTTCCGAAACTGGTGTGTCGAAAAACTTATGCAAATACTCCAAATTCGAAAACACCTAATTGTAAGCACAATGCAACAAAAAACCTAATATTACAATTCTAGGTTATACTAATATGCATAAAAAACAAAAAAAAATAATTCATGAACTAGCCTACACAAACCACCCCAAATTAGTACCCAATCAACAATCCCAACCCTAAGCGAAAAAATGAACCCTAAACCAAAAAAAAAAGATAAAGAAGAGAAGTGATGGTTCAAGGTTGTGAAGAAGAAGAAGGGTTGCTGCTGTGAAATGGAGAAGAGAAGTGGGTTGAAGATGTGTATGTGTGGAGTTATATATAGTTTTATTGTTAGTAATTGGAGGAAAGAAAAAAAGAAGGAAGTTTCCAACAACAATGTGATGGGAGCAGCAATCATTCCTTCATCACATCTCTCATCTTTGATATCTACCGGCAGAAAAAACACGAGTTATTCCATGTCACACTTCAAAGGTGTTTGTTAGTTGTGCATATAGGGTGCCCGCTTCAGTGCACTTTGCTGGGGTTTGGTGCAGCATGCACTCCCTGAATTTTACCGGCACCAACCCGTTTCCCGGTTTTTAATTTTTTTTGTTATTTAAATTAAAAAAAAGGGTAAAACTATAAGCAAACTCCAGTCACCATCACCAAAGGCAACTCCGGCGACACCTCCAGCACCACCACCAGAAATATCGACGACTCCATTTCCACCGCCGGCAGATGCCCCTCCATCAACCATACCGCCGTAAGCTTCACCACCATCCCCATCCATCGGCCTCGACCTCACCATCCTCTAAATCCCTCGACCTCGACCTCACCATCCTCTCCGCCAAGCACCTCAAAAACCTCAATTGGAAAAACGGTCCCCTCATGCCATACGTTGTCTTCTAGGTCGACCCAGATCGCAAGCTCGCAACCAAATCCGATGTTCCAGATCCACCAAACCCATCTGGAACGAGCCCTTCACTCTCTCTCTCCCTCTCCCTCACCCTCTCCACGATTCCTTCCTCGCCCTGGAGATCTTCCATTCCAAACCCTCCGACACTCCCAAGCCCCTCGTTGCCTCTGTTCACCTCCCTCTCAAAGACCTCGATGATCTCACCGACTCCACGCGCGTTCGCAAACTCACTCTCACGCGCCCCTCTAGTCACCCTCACGGTAATGGAGGAGGTGGTGGGTGCTGTTTGTTGACCAAAATTATAATTTCACCCCTTCTTCATTTAAATAATTTAAAGATTTAAAAAAAAAAAACCGGTAATTCTGGTCTCCAGTTCCCTAAAATTTTCTCTCACACTCTATTTACATAGGAGGTGCAGCATGCACCTCCTAACTTTGGTGCATTGAAGCCGTGGCCGTGCATATAAACCGTAACATCTTAAAACAAAAGTACGATGTTAAAGTATCTTAACATAAAATTGTACCTTCCAACTGTTGCCGCGAGGGCTTCTGATGGTGATGATGGGAAAAAAATTTTGTGAATGATTTCAAACAAGTTTAACAGGTAAGTATAATGTTTTTACATCGTTTATTATTTATATTAATAGTATTTTTATTCGTGTTATGCATTAAGTGTAAAGAATCTAATTATAGAAATGAGTTACTCATTCCATTTCATAAGTAATATATTTTAAGATTATGTATGAGTTTTAAGAAATAGTTAAATGATGTAAGCATTTGAGGTATTTGTTATAATCATTATCGAATAGAGAAAAAATATGGGAGATGAAAAATAGGTTGTTAAAAAAAATAAATATATAGTTGACAAATATAATATTAGTTATATATTATGTTTGTAAAAAAGTAATACATATGAAACACTGCTTGTAAAAGAATATAATTAGTGTTGGTTTTTAAGTAGTGTTTTTAAGTTTTTTTTTATATGTGTTGTTCTTTTACGAATACAAAAATAATTAATATTCTTATGTATCACAACATCTCTTTTATTTCTAATATTTTTTTCTATTCAATAATGATTACATAAAGATATTATAGTCAAAATATTCAAAATTCACACATCATTTAATTACTTTTTAAAATTCATGCAGAACCTTAAAATAAAATGCTTATGAAACAGATGAAATAGTTATTAATATAAGTTCGTGGAAACATTAGTAACGGAAACACTATTATCCAATAATAGTTACTCTCTCCGTTTCATATATAGTGTTCATATAGTTTTTTTTTTAATTTTATATGTATTGCTCTTTTATAAACCAAATGCATAATTAATATTGTTTTTCCAACAATACTCATGTTTAAAATAACCTCTTTTTCATTTTTAATATCGTTTTCTCTCTTCAATAATGATTATATAGAGATATTATATTCAAAATACCCTAAATTTTTATATTATTTAATCATTTCTTAAATCATGCGCATAATTTAAAACACACTATATATAAAACGGAAGAAGTAATTAATACAAGTTAGTGGACTGAGGTCTCTACTTAATGGAGTCATTAATTTAGTGGAGTTAAAAAATGCTTAGCATAACCACTACTGAAGTTATTAATAAGTCTTGGAGGGGGTTTTAAGTACACAAATGTCTTTAACTTGCTCTCTTATAAATAGGAACATATGATGAATAATCAATAATATCTAACATAAGTGGTAAATAGTTGGATTTTTTAAATATGATCAGAGTCAGTTTTGGACATGGGCTTGAGGGGGTTCGCAATATTTAAGGGTCCCAAAAATTTTTTTTAAAAAAATTGTATACATGATAAAATTACTATATGTACCAGCTTACAACATCATACATTAGTAATTTCATTTAGGTCTTGTGGTTGTGTATGTGGCATCTAAACATCAAGCCATCAAGGTTAATGGTTCAACTCTTGTTTTTCACATTTTGTCTATTTTTATTTTTTATTTTTGTTTAATTATATATAGAACTATTCCATTGACTGGTATATATGGATATTGCCAACTAATGAGTATGTATATATGGATATTACGTTTGTTCTATTGACTCACTTTAAATGATTTTAAAAAAATAATAATAATTTGAGATGTTTAAAAAAAAACTTTAATACAATTATGTATATTTCTTTGAATTTAAAATTTTGATACAATTATTTATATTTCTTTCGTAATAAGTTTAATTCATTACTGAGTGTACCTATTTTGTTATTTTGTTTATTTTTTGAGATAATATCATAAGAATTATTTAGTTATTATGTTTTGTAGTCTATGTAAGGTATTGTTGGTTGCTAAATGTTGCATACTATGAATATTGAGAGTATTTTGAAACATTTTATTTTAGAGAAAGTGTTTCAAAAAGTTTTTTTTTTGGTGTATACCAAGGGTATCTCCCAGCCGACAGCCGAAGACTAATCCCCTCCGAGGCGTAGAGATCACCGAAGTGGGTTTTGCCTTTACCAACAAAGCCTTTTCCATGCCCACGGCAGGGATCGAACCCCTGACATCATGCTTAAGGAACTCAGCTATTTGCCAACTGTGTTGGGCTTTGGTGGTAGTGTTTCAAAAAGTTTTAGAATATAATATAAATTTTGTTTTTATAAAATAGGGCCTACCATTTTTTTTGCCTTGGGCCCCGATGATGTCAGGACCGACCCCAAACATAATATTAGGAGTTTGATCTTTGTCATAGATTTTGTTAATAAATGCAAAACTCACTTCGTTGATTTTTATACCTTCAAAGGGATTGATTTTTAGCTATCGAGTAGAGGAACCCTTAAAAAAAAAAAAAGGGAACATATGATGAATGAAAAGATAACTAGAGTTGATTGAAAATTTGAGGGTGACTTTTCTTGGGTTTTGGATTCAACCAAATTTTTATTTCTTTAAAAGAACTGCTAATTGTTGTGGCAATGAGGCAATCACATTTTCTTATTACTCACTAAAAGTGTAGCTCCTCTTATATCCTGTCCAATTCTTATTTTTAATTTTGCTTACTATAGTTCCAATTTGTATTTGTGCAAATTAGAAAAATCCTCAATTCGATTCCACCACCGAAATCCTATCAATATGGCACATTATAGATCTTAGTTAATGCTCCATTAGCGTGCTTAATAATTGTAACAATTTCAATCTTGAAAGTTAAGCCTAAGGGAGAAAACCAGAGAGTATTTTTTTACATCTAAAAATATTTTAAAGTATCTTAAACTATCTTCTATGAATCATTCCTTACTTATACTCTCTTATTTCCTTATAATAAAAGTCCAAAGTCAGGGTAAACATAACTATTTAGTTTGGCTTTTGTAACGCATTAACATCGCACGAAATCAATATTATTCGAGTCTCTATACTCTTTATATTCTCCTTCCTTACACCATTCAACGGGCAAAACTAAACAAAATTCCAAAATCCACTATCTCATCGTAAATTCGTGATGCATTCAGCAAGATTTACATATAAAACCCCAGGTTATATCTTCAGTTGAACTCTTTCTTTCTGGTGAACATCATAGGTTGAATTCTTGATATGGAAAGAACACTTCCAAGAAGGCAAGAAGTTTCAACCAGAAGAACCTATGAAGCACCAGTGCGTGCAGCTCAAATGCATCATTCTAGATAAGCAAAGGAAAAACCCACACAAGTGGAAACTGAAATCCACAACATAACAGCAACTTCACATCACATTTATGGACCAAAACTGTCACGCAGTCCCGAGGACACGAACGTGGTATGGTGGCCCACGACAGAAAATTGGCTCGGCAGCTGAAGTAGTCCTCGCACGAGCCCGAAGGATGTCATTTGCATCATCAATCACTGCTGCAGCGACTAGCGTATACTCTCCTGGGACGAGAAAATGTAGGCAGAAAGAATGTTTAATTTGTTGAAGAGGGGGGATTTCCATAGTAATGTCGCTCAGAACACCTGAAATATATTAAGGCAAGACAATATTAGAATCTTAGATATGAATGCATGCCGATTACAGAAAGCAAACAAATGTCAGAAATTACCAGTCCATAGCACGGTTGCCTTGGTACCATCTACACAATTTTCCCCAGCTACATCTCTGCATGTAATATTAAGACTCATTTTGATCATATCCTTGGTGTTATTACGAACCAGAACCTCCATTGGTGTCATTTCATGAGCAAGCACAGAACCTTTGGAAGCCGGGGATTCACCGTTGTTAGATTCTACATCAGGACCAGGTTTTTCTGATTCAGAAACATTTCTAACAAGCCTGAAGCCAAATGTCAGTGGATCAGGCAGCAGCACATCCATGACCGATGTCTGCAGAGCTGCTTGGATGGCATCCTTGATATTTAACTCTCCAGAGCTGTTGCGTCCTGAATGCCATTGAACCTTAATCTTAGATATAAGGTTCTTGATACAAGCGTTGAGTTCGGCCTTGGTATTCTTTTCAGAGAAGGATACATTTCTTCCTCCGCTGGTCCCATCTGCCTGAGTGTCTTTCATAAAAAAGGAATCATCAAGAACAGGCAATTTAAAATGCTCAAGAGGCACTAGAACCCTAGCTGAGCAATCTCTATCAATTCTAGTTTTCGGATAGCCATATTCAGTAGCATCCTGATCGGCAAAATGATTATCCTCATTGTTAGAGTTCTCCAGTTTGACAGAGACATTGATTTCAAATGCAACATCAGTTGGATTAGACAACTCAAGTTCGAGAAATCGCAGTCCCCAACTTCCTCTAAAAGGATCTATTTTCACCAATCTGTCCATTTTTGTCTCAGAGTCTACATGTCCTCCATTGGACTTATTATTTACATCATCCAACTTGGGAAGATTTTCACCAACATGAGCAGGAAACTCCATTGAAAGCAGCTGTGCCTTGACAAATGACAAACCCTGCAAAACACAAATCTGCAAGGGCACAACAAGGCGTCTGCCAGGGGGCACAGTAGATACGTCTGTGGGAGGGTCTCCAGAGGTTGTCAGTGGACCTGAAATAAATGTGGAAAGAGCATTACTGCTAGATATAAAAAGGACTATCAGAACACGTTGGTCCTCAGCAGCAGAAGAGGCTACCACATGAGAAATGACAACAAAATGGTTAGAATGCATGTAACTGCACATACAAACTACAGAGGAGTGCCAAAAGGAACCAGACCTAATCGACAAACTTCAACTGTTCATGACATGATAAAATGCAAGGGAGAAATGTACTGATGTAGCAGAAAAGGGGAGGGGAGTAAGACAAGGAAAAATTGGAAAGGGGGAAGATTATGCCACAAAAGTTAAATGATTTAAATGTTGGAGACCACCAATTAAAGATTTGGTCTGTATGTATTTAGATGTAGGGAGTAAGCACTGCAGATTGAACTGCGAAATTCATGAAGAAGAAAGCAAGAAACAATAACGATTGTGTTTTGAAGACAGTACCAGCATAATGGATCAATAATGATGGGCTGCTTCCATCTTTGGAATGCCTCATATTGCTTCCAGACTTCCCTGCACTACTATCAGCATCCACCAAGCCAACTTGCCAGGCTTTCAAGGTCACAGGGAACGTCACTTCTGCTCCAGGCTTCAGAGGGAGGCAAGATTTTAAAGTCTCACTAGAATATGAAATTACGGAATCTTGATTTTTCCCTGACAGTGAAATATGTGCTTGCTCAATTGGAACCGTGCCTGCGTTAGCCAGACTTATCCATACATCACGAATTTCACCTTCATACAAAATGATAGCACCATCACCTCCAACAACACGTGATACCAGCAATGGAAGTGATGGTACAACAGAAATATTTGGAACAGATACATTTTTCAACTTTGGAGATCCACAGCAACGAAAAGGGTCAGAAAGAACAAGCCCTTGTGCAGCCCCGAGAAGCAGATTGTCAACCTCCCTAAACAAGTGTTCAGTGATAACACCAAAACAATGAACGATGCACCCAGGAATTGTAACTGGCCCCACTGATGTTGGAATGCCTGATAAGGTTATCACTTTTGATGAATTTGGTAGAAGACTTGCACTAACGGGGAAAGCATCAAAATTTTCTGAATGCGCAGATAAATAGATGCTATCAACCCTTAAATCAAAGCCACACGGGTTTGCCAGTTCCACCAAGACCTGGACAGGTTCTCCAACTATCCAAATAAGCTCTTGCTTCTTCATATTATTTGGCTCTCCTTTACTGAATGGTGTATATATGAAAGGGCCTGAAGGAGCAGAACCTGCCCACCAGTCTTCTCTAGCTGGATTGCGTTTTACAATGTCCATTTGTACTGGGTGGAGAGGAAAAGAATGCAATCTGAAAGCAATTAAAAATCAAATTGCTACCTGTCAGTTCTCTAAAACTTATATTGACAAAATTAGTATTTGAAAAACTTGAGGACCCCAAAAGCATGGGAAAGATGATTTTTGAATTCCCACTGGGAAAAATACATCTCATCTGGGGACTCAGCAAACAGGGAACTAGAAACAAAGTTCTCATTGCAGTATATTGTTTTCTACTTTCCATTGCAAACAGCTTTAGTCTGAATGTATAGATCAGGATTTTTTAATTCAAGAAAGCAAGTTGTTTCGTAAGGCAAAAAAAATGCTGAAATGGGAAAGCCACCCTATCTTGCCAAGCACCAAACTCAATTTAACATATGAATGAGTCAAAAACTAAAAATAAATGAAAGAGAAATGAAGTGCAACTTCCGATAGGCAATGTTCGGAAGGAAAAAAAAAAGTAGATATAAATCATTTCTGCTGATAAACCTAAACTAATCATTAATTTGGGCTTTTCATTTTGCACAATTACAAATGAACTTGCATTAAATGGATTATGATACAATATGACTCCGTCATGACCTAAATTGTGAAAAGAAATCTGTAAATAAGTGAATACCTTATAAAAGGTAAAGCAGGATCAGCACAACGGGTCCCAGGTGGCAGCCTCTCAGATGAATTGGAAAGTGCATTAGCAAGGCCATTTTGCCCAGCAGGAGTTATTAGAGGATAGTAGGATCTAAGAAGCCGTGCTGCTGCACTCCATGCAGTAAGAGGATCTCCAGCACGAACTGCAGAGAGCAGAATTTCTCTTAATACAACCATCTGGATGGTACTCCACTGAGATTCAAATAGTGAGACTGCTGATTGGTGATATATTTTTCCACCTTCCGTATTATATGCCTTCTGTAAATAAGAAAGATTTCAAATTACAATTCCATAAATGCGAAATATATTTTTGATAACAGATGTTCGTTAAACTATCAAATTTGTTTGAGTATCTGATTCAGTCAATGCTTTCATACTAGACTTTTCACCTTTGATAATTCCATGCATGATGTCAAGAGGGCCAATGACACAAGATATGGAATTAGTCAATTCTGCAACAGAATGGAATGACTAAACATACATCTGTGCAGTGATTAACTAGCAATGCCAGATACAGATAATTCAAAATCAGATAATTTCCTTTCATCTCTTCCATTTTAACGACCCATCAAATCTAACATCCATGACCGATACTTGCACAGAAATTATAGAAATGAGTTTCCACCGAGAGATTAGACATTTACTCTCATAAGTCATAACATCAAATGAATCAGCACACAGCACTTCAGTTGCTCTGACTTTATAGAGAGAAAAGATTAGAACATATCAGTTTCACTAAGCTTTGAGTATCAAGACGAGTGATGACCCCTAGAGTTGACCGGGAAACATTTTTAATCAGCAACAACCTCAAGAAGAGTTACAGCATTAGGTTTGAAGATCAGACCAACCATGAAAGGGACTAGGCCATCGGCAGTAGTTTAAGCAAAGAAATTGAAAATAAGATATAAGCAATAACTGCTATAGGAATTCTGTCAACTATCATGGCAACCAATAGTTTCTGGTTTCAATGCAAATATGATAAATCTATCAAAACCTATCTCTCCAATGCATAAAATGACTATATATAACAAAAGTACAAGCATGGTCTGATGGCTGATGCTTTTAAACTCACATTATGCAGAGAATGATCAGAGATTGATGATCTACTTTGAACATGATAAGCTTTTGTAGTCATTGCCAAAACTTGCATAGCACTAATTGCAGCCAGCCTATTTTCTTGCTGCAAATATAACTGAGCAACCTGTCTTGAAAAAAAAGCAGCTTTTCTCTGGTATCCAAGACTGCCATATAGACGAGCTATTTCAATATATAAGATGAGTTTATCACTGGCATCAATTAAAGATTTAGCACCATCTGCAGCAGTGGTCAACAACTCCACCACCTCCTTGGCCAGCTCTCTCCTGTTAATTGAGAAAATTCATATTAAATTGTTTTAAAAAAGAGAAAGGGATTAACCGAGATGTTGGCGTAACTCCAGAAAGTCAAGCGACAGAGATGCAAAATTAAAAAGGGCTCAGATACAATACAAAATCTTAATTCAAGATTTCCAAAGTTAAATGAATTTAATATTCATAATGCATTAACTTTGCACGTTTATCACATTGTAAAAGCTCGGCCAAGAAGCTACCTGCAAAGATACCTTGCTAATTTCAAAGTAGCTTCAAGTTCAAAAGTTATGGGAGAAACTCTGCACAAAAGGATTAAAAAACACTTAGGATTGACAACTACCAATAGTAATAATCCGCAAAACATCTAAATACATAGAAGTAATATACTTGGGGAAATGTGTTAGAGAGATCAATAAATGAAAACTCATAGGAGAACTATTTACCGCTGAGCATTATCTTGTGACTTCTTGTAATTCAAGATGACACTATTATAACGATATCTAACTTCATCCTCCAACACTGAATCTTTCTGGCCCATACGGTCGATCTGATGCCATAAAATTAAAAGAAATAAATATAGAGACATGAAAGTAGACAAGAGTTGCACTGTCCAATTTTCATTACAACCATGGTCATCATCATAACTATATTACTGTTCTAAGCACTGCTACTACATGACTACATCCCATTTGGTAGCAACTAGTAACAATCAGTTAATTCAAGTAGGTGGATAAATAAACAAATAGAGTTACCAAGTTGGTGGTACTATCTGGTACACGTATGTGGTACCGGTATGCGCTTCGATACTCAATTCTTATCATATGGTTATAAGACTCTTCTTTACTCTGTGAAGTTCCATGAATTTGAACATGCTATGCAAGAACTGATATACATAGGCAACAATGCAGCAAAACTTACAAATTTAAATTGTCTCTCGAGCTACACAACACATTACTTATGGGTAACTACCTAAGATTAGCACAATTAGATCATTTGCTCATTTCTTGAAGTGTTGACAAATTTTATGCTGGCCAATGACTGCCTAACACAGCCCTCCTCTTTTATCTTGGCTGGGGACTAGCTATGTAAAGATACAATTACAATTACAACAAGCATAGGCAGAGTTTTTAAATTGAAAATATTATTTAATAAATATTGAATCAAATAATATAAGTCCAGGAGTTCCTTAGAATTTCTCCAAAATTAAAGGAAAAAGAAAAGAAGAGAAAATACCAGCAGGGCACAAACACTACCCTCCAATGCTCCAGCATACCAGAAGTAATCCCCAGTCAGCCTAGCAAGTTCTAATGCAGTTTGATAATGAGCATTGGCATCAACCGGGGACCCTGCCAGCAAGCAGTAATCACCTATGGTCTTTTGTGCACGCCCAAGTCTCCTTTTTTTGGCCTTGATAACCTGCATTTCAACCAATACTCAAAATGATTCCTGAAGATAAAAAAACAGAGAATCTTGAAAAATGGAATACATATAAGTGACATTGCTATAAAAAACAACAAAAATAAAAACAAAAAACAGGAGACCTAAACATGAACCTCCTCTGAGCTGAGACTAGCTTGAGAGTCCAACGGCGTCTTGAGTATGGTTCCAGAAGATTCTGCCTGAAGCACCCATTTCTCGAATTCCATAAGCAGGGATGCAGCTATTTCTTGCATCATCGTGTTGAGATGGAACTCCAATGTCTGACGGTCCGCAGGAGGAAACAACCTCAAATTTCCCTCTTTCTTTCCTCCCTCCTCAAGCTACAACCAAATCACACATAACCAAAAAAAAAAACAACCTATAAGATTCTGTCTTCTTTTTTATCCATTCCTCTATTGTATCAATATAAATGTATAAAAATAAGTAAAGCATTCAATTATAACACGCTATAAACATTTTCTCTATTTTTATGTTTTTATAACCAAACTTTTTCTTCCAAGGACAGGGAGAAGCAGGCTCGTGCCCCTCCCTCCTCAATTAATCCCTTCATTTTTTTTTAATAGGCCCATTATTATTATATCTAAATTTGAGGATAGTGTATCTCAAACACCCTTGCACTGAACCACAGCACTTGCCTCTAACCACTAAGTGCACCTCATTTTCATTATTAGTATTACTTACCTGTTTTTGCTAATTGCACCTTTTTTTTATGTAAAATTCCAAAAATGCCTTTTTCTGTTTTCGTTGTATATTCGGAAGGTCTTTCCCATCAGAAGGTCTGCCCGATTGGAAGATCATTCCGAATGTATGATTTATTTCGGGTCATATTGCTGTTTTACACCTATACCTGTTTTTTATACGTTCGGAAAAACCTGTCGATGGGAAGGACCTCTTCCGATCGGAAGGTCTTTTCAAATATACAAAAAAAACAGGTGCGCATATAAGGTCAAATTCGGAAATTTTTGTGAAAAAAATTAAAAAACCCGAGTACAGTAAGCAAAATCCGGGTGCAAATAGAATTTTCCAACATTGTTTTGTCTTTCCTTCTTCAGTTTTATATTATTGTTCCACATTCCACAGTTTTATATTTAGCCCCCTCAAATTTTTCAGTTTTGAAACCCAGGTATTCTCACTTTATGTCGCACTCGCACAGCTTAACCAAACGAAACGAGCTGTCTCGGAGGGTTTTATTTTTTTGCTATTTTCATAAAAAATGAATAATAATGTAAAAATTCAAACTATATTCGAATATGATAATAATAACATAATAACCAATGGATTTATTTACCTGAGTATCGTTGGGGCAGAAAGCGAAGCAGCGATCGACGAGCGAAGAAGGGTAAGACTTGCAAGCAGTGGAGAATTGATCAATAACAACGTCAAGATCAGGGGACGAAGGGCAATGCACGATGCCGACGGAGGCAAGGGTTTTGCGGTGAGACTGAAAGTCCTCCCAGGGGCTCGGAGTTGCGCCGCCGAGGACGAACTTGAATCGGAGGGAGCCGGAGTCCCAGGGCTGGTGGGCGAAGGGCGATTTCTGATGCTCGGTGTAGAAGGGATTGATGGCGGAGAGAGGGATCGTGTGGAGCGGGAGCAGCATGGAGTAATAGTCACGCAGGACGGTGGGTGGCACGGTTCCGATGGGGAGAACCGCTACTTGGATCATGGAAGAGCCTTCGATACTCACTTCCGGTTCCATGGTGAATGAATGAATCGAATTGACGGAAGTTAGTTACAGACTTACAGTACTCGGTTAGCTTACTTGATGAAAGTACTACTATAACACGAACCAAGATCTTGCCAAGTTTTTAATTGTCTTAAATGCCCTTGGTTTATATAATTAATAAATTAATAAATGATTAAATGATGTAAGAATTTATGGTATTTCGATTATAATGTCTTTATATAATCATAGAAAAATAACTTAAGTGGAAAAGTTAGTGTAATAAATAAATGGTCTTTCTAACAAGTGTCCTAGGTTTCTAGTATTGGAAAAAATAATCATAGGTGCACATTTTCTCGTCTCTCGAGAATAAAAAAACCACATTTTTCCATAAGTTTTTACTCTTTTTGGCTTCTTAACAAGTGCTCTTAGTGTACTTGTTAGCATTTGTCATAAATAAAAGTGTATTAGGAAAAATAACATTAATTATGTATTGAATTTTGTAAAAGAACAATAGGTATAAAACATGAGAAAAAACTCTATGAACAACACTAAGTATAAATTGAGCTGTGGAGTAAGTTACTTCCTCCGGTCCTACATATAAGCTCCCTTTGAAAAATTTTCTTTGGTTCTTTATATAAACCACATTTCCAATTTCCAATAGCATTAGTTACTTATTTTCCACAAACACTCCTATTTACTTAACATTTTTTAGATTTCCAATAGTAATTATAAAGATGCTTTTGAAAAAGTATAGTAAATATTTAATTTCCAATATCACTAACCATGTCAACTAATTTTCTTAAAGGGGTGTGAAAATTGGTTAAAGAGGCTTATAGCAAGGATTAGAGGGAGTATTAAGTTATTGAGAGTGTGTTTGGAATATATAATGACCCACATTTTCGATATAAATCAAAGAAAAATTATTAGTTGGTTTTGAACCACATGTTATTTGTGATCTAAGCTAATTATGGTTTGCCAAGAAAGAAAATAAAATAAAAATAATAAAGTGAGTGGGTAGTTATTTATATTATGTGTTAAATAATGATTGACTTGAACCACATATAATATGGTGATTCAAAACTAACTAATAATTCTCCTAAATCATATATCATACAAATTGTCAGATTAACTATCTCACGTTATTTTTTTATTTTTAGATAGATTTTAAGAAATTTGTGCAATTGGACAAACCATATGATAAGTGTTGGAGAGTGCCCTAGTGACAATCGTATTTTCTCTTTTACTTGTACTTATTTCATGTTTATGGATTATTACTATTAATAATAATGAGGCATTTCATTTATTATATTATGCTTTAATTGTTTAATTAAAATAGATGTAATATAGTCCTTAGGATTATAAGTTTAATGTCATAAGAATATCAAGTACATGACTTGATAGTGAGATCTTATTGATTGATAATTATCCTTAAAGATTCCCTAGTCGAGTATTATAGTTAATAAGGACAACTATAATACATCGAGACTAGTATGTGGCAGACTGATGACTGTATCTCACCGGTCATGGATATGAGATATCAAGTCTTCACGTAAGTACACATTGGGACAATTGTGTACCGGATTGACCCGCCATGAGAATGCTACATGGGTTATTAAGTGAGTGTCATAAGCGATTCTCATAGTGACAATGGTGTACATGGTCCTTCGACCTGAAGTCGTTACGGTTCCCAACATGAGGAATTATATGCTTTCACGCAATCAAACGTCATCTTTAACCAGGTGATCATAACGGTTGTAGTCGGGTATATGACAAATCATGTAGAGGGATGTGAGTGACGTAGATGGGATTTGTCCTTCCCTATCAATAGGAATTATATCTCTGGGCCCTTGATTGAGTGAGACGGTGAAATGTATGGTACATACTCAAGACAGTCAATATGAGATATTGACGAGACTTGTTTAGACGCGTCTACTCAGGGATCAAGAAACCATAGGTTACACTATTCATGGGTGACACGTTTCATGCCATGAGTGTAACTATGATATTTGGACAAATGGATTAAACTTACACATGTTCATTGGTCACAGTAAAAGGTTTAGTCAAATCACAGACATTCCTGTCACTTGGGTAACAATGATGTGTTGCTAGATACCGCTCATTGCTTGTAAAGTTAAAATGTGATTTTAACATTATTGCCAACGTTACAGGAACCTATAGGGTCACACACTAAGAGCAGATAAAATTGGAGATATCACATTTGATAAAAATACAATAGTTGTATTTTTTATAAAATTAAATCTTTCTGATATGATTAAGATATGATTCGTTTTATCTTTATGTATAAGATATAAATTTGATTTTATCTTTTACATATAAGATAGAATTCGAATTTATCTCCTAAAAGCCCAACCAGTTGGTCTGATAATATTATAAATATAATATTATTAGCTTTAGGGGAGATAAGATGTGTGAGACACAGAACGGCAACCCTAGCCGTCATATCAGAGAGTGAGTGATACACAGACTCTCTCTTCTCTACTAGTATTGAGAAGAGAGACGTGACTCCAATTGAGAATTTGTTTCGTGTGGATACCAATAGAGGCACAACACATTGATGTGCTCGTGCTTGACGAAACGTTCGTGATAAGATTTGTTGGTCTCCTCTTCCCTGCAAAAGGTAATTTAATTCTCTATCTCAAATCATTAATTACTTATTTTCCACAAACACTCTTATTTAATCAACATTTTTTAGATTTCCAATAGTAATTATAAGGATACTTTTGAAAAAGTACAGAAAATATTTAAATTTCCAATATCACTAACCATGTCAACTAATTTTTTTAAAGGGTGTGAAAATTGGTTAAAAAGGCTTATAGGGAGTATTAAGTTATTAAGAGTGTGTTTGGAATATATAATGACCCACATTTTCGATATAAATCAAAGAAAAGTTATTAGTTGGTTTTGAACCACCATGTTATTTGTGATCTAAGCTAATTATAGTTTGCCAAGAAAGAAAATAAAATAAAAAAAATAAAGTGAGTGGATAGTTATTTATATTATGTGTTAAATAATGATTGGTCTGAACCACTGATAATATGGTGATTCAAAACTAACTAATAATTCTCCTAAATCATAGATCATACAAATTGTACAAATTGTCAAATAAACTATCTGACGTTATTTTTTTATTTTTAGATAGATTTTAAGAAATTTTTGCAATTGGACAAACCATATGATAAGTGTAAATAATGATTTTTGGGTACAAATAATTTAAGCTTAATTACACTTTTGATCTCCTAATTTTAACAATTTGGCAATTTTGGTCATGCTACTTTCAATTTGCCCTATTTAATCTCTTAATTATTATTATTTATGTATACATGGATGGAATAATAAGGCTGCAAATATTATGGAATACTAAACTTTGGTGTTCAAATTGTTGTTTATGTGATATGGTTTTTCTTTGAATATTCATTTATCAAACGGAGTTTAATCAAGCCCATAAAAAAATGTATTAATTTTTTCGAAAAAAAGGTTATTGTCAAAAATATTGATACACAAAATCCAATTTTCCAATACCTCAAATAAAAAGAATGAATGAGAAAGTATTTTGGATTTTCACATTTTTAACTAAGCTCAAAACCAATTCTATCACGTTCAAAATCTAAGGATTTGTTTGGCACGTGAAATTGAGCATAAAATTGGGAGTTGGAATTGGAATTTTGGTGGTTGATTGTGCACTTGAAATTGGAATCACAATTTCAAAGTCAATTCCATGAATTTAGATTATAACCAAAAATGCAAAAACTTAATTCTCAACTCTAAGCATATGAGAGAGATAAAATGAAGAGAGAGAGGTAATTATTTATGTTATCGATGAAAAACTGAAAATGTAAGCTAACATTTACAACTCATATCGAAACTATTTATAGGAGTTGAGCAGTGATAGTTGACTGACAACTATGAGTGAACTACACGCCAGCTGTCACCTACACAACTAACATCAACTAACACTATAATGAAGCAAAATACACATGTTTTCTATAGTATCTCTAATACACCTCCTGAAACTGAAGGACCTAACTAGCATAAATTTCTTGAAAAACTCCGAGTCTGGGCTTGAGTTCATTGAATCTGACTTGAGACAGAGGTCCATGAACAATTTTATACTTTATAGAATTTAGTATCATAGGTCTAGAAACAAAACACGCGACATCTCCACCGGTCCACTATAAAGATGGGAATGCAGGTTACCTGGTCGAGTTTGGGCTTGGACCATGATCGGGTTGGGCCAAAAAGGCCCGGATGAAATTTGGCTAAAAAATCATCTAGCTAAACCCGGTAGTGGGCCACCTTTTTAACCAGTGAACCAAAAAGCCCCAAGATCTATTTGGGTCGTTGTATTTTGAGAGTCTAAACATATTTATTTATTGGGCTTGTGCGGGCCAACCCGATTGGACCGGGCTATTTTTGTCGTTTATGGTCCACCCTAATGTTTCATATTCCCTTCTCCTCCATTTTAGGAATATTCTCGTATTCATGGCGCTCTTTTGCCCTCCCCTTCATTATTTAACCACCACTGGAAGAATATATGATTCATGGTAGCAAACCACTACAACGTCTCCATAACACAAGCGTTGGTTGTGACACAGAAAAAAAGGTTGATGCGACAACCTACACAAATGATGATGACCTGAGGCACAAACAATATAATATAATGTATTTAGTTTTTTGAATTCTACATCTCATGCCCAAACAATGGAAATAAATATTGAATTTGGAATTCCAATTCTACATTCTAATTCTTTATACAATCCAAATATAAAATCATAATTTCAACTTAATTCCAATTACAATTCCAAATGCAATTCAAATTCTACACGCCAATAGGATACTATAACTCATTTTAAATTTGGGATGAGTTTTAGATTCCCCACCCCAAATACTATCCCCACACCCCATTTTTAATAGTAAAATGACAAAAATACCCTTTATTTTTTCCAACACTAGTTTCTCGGGATTTTTTTCTGGAGTTTTTTTTGAGAGGTACCTATCTCTCGGAATTTTAAAAATTCACCAGATGAAGATTTTTTTTTTGGTGTATAGCAACCGGTACCCGGATCTGGTTTACCCAGAACCCGACTCATCCGATCCGACCCAACCGAGCTCACACTAAGCGGTAGGGATCTCCCAGCGGGGGTTGCTCCATACCCAAGGCTCGAACTCGAGACCAGTTGGTTAAGGGATCAAGTGAGCTACCACTTGACCAACCCCACGTTGGTAGATGAAGATTTTCTGGATAGATACAACATGTATTTTAAAAATAGAACATTTTTATGAGTTACTTAAGTGGGATATACGTATATGGTAGGAAAAAGAGTACAGAGGATGAGAATGTACCCAAATCTCTATCCATAAATCAAAAAAGAGTGGAGGGAAAATGACAAGCTATACAATATCACATATACATTCACTCTGTATTAATGATGGATACAACATACATGATTCTAGTATATCCATTCCAACTATTGGAAAATTTTAAAATTCGTATTGTTCTATTCCAGGTATACCACCACAAGGGGAATAATGCAATAAGGCTTTCTATGTTCTTATATCACAAACCACCATGGAATATATGAGTGGACCATAGTGCTGATGGGGATACAAACCAGGTAGCATCTTTTGTCCTCGTCTGCTAAATTTTTAAAATTCCGAGAGGTAACTCTTGGAAAGTCATAAGAAATTCCGAGAGGTACCTTTCGGAAAAAAACTCCATATTTTTTTTTCGAGAATTCTGTGCTAAAAAAAATAAAGAGTATTTTTATCATTTCATTATTAAAAATGGGGTATGAGGATAGTACGTGGCTGTGGAATCTAAAACTCATTTGGGATCTAAAAACTAAATCCATTGCATTTGCTATATGAAAAATAAAAAAAAAGAGCTGGGCCATGGTGAAGTAAAAGGGCCCATATAACTCACAAAGGAAGAACGCACAATAGGAATAGGGGGCTTTGCTTAGAACAGTGGCAACAACGCCTCACACTGTGTAGAAGAAGAACGCCTCGCTGCTGGTTGGTCTCTCACAACTTCTGGGGTTTCTTGAAGTATACTCTCTCTCTCTCTCTCTCTCTCTCTCTCTAATAGGGGTTTCTTGAAGAACGCCTCATTGCTTCTATTTTTAATTCTTATTATTTTATTTTAATTTGTACTAATACTTGAGAATCCTGCACCTGTTTCTTGATGAATGCAATCCAAGTTTTCAACTTTCAACTCTTGTCATTATAATTTTTACTCATTTCTCTTTCTTTGATTGATTTTTGTGGTTGGGAAACAAAAACTCCAACTCTTCTCTTCTTCTTTGATTCTTTGCAGTACTATTTCAACCAATTTGCATGGAGCACCCTTTAGGTAAGCATTTACTTTTAATTTTACTATTTCATATTTAATTTTAGGGCATTACTTCCATACAATCAAATTTTGGATGTTTTCACAACACTCTTTTGATGAACCGGTGATTGCTTGACAAATCATTAAGTGAATACATATCATTGTCATGTCAGACAATAAGACTAAATTATTGAACTTTGATAATGGGTCAAGTAATCATTGGCTTATGGAGGGGTTGTGTGCAACCATCCAAAATTTGGTTGCATGATAGAAATATTCTTAATTTTAACCTTCTCAACAAATTTTGTCAAGATAATGTTCTGATTCTGAGTATTGTCGATAGAGAGTGAAGCTGTGACGTTTCAGGCTTCTGAAACTCAGAACAATCTTCAAAGGATACTTGACTCATGCTCCAAGGTACAATCTATTGCTTCTAAACTTTTTTTTTTTTGGTTGAGTTACTGTTATTATTGTTATGAGATTCGACATATTTTTAGTTGATTGTCGCCTACTTAACACAACCTTCGCCGGCTATGTATAATGTAAACACAAAATTATGGTGGCTTTTGATCCATGTAATTGACCCTACATAGTGGGTGGAATTTAGGCTCGGTTGTTCTTGTTGTTTAGAGAATATGACATATGAGATACGTTTTTGTGATTTTATGCTTGAATATTTGTGTTTGTTTGTTTGTTTTTTTTTTTTTGATAGGCAAAGTATATTTGTGTTTGTTGTTGTTATTATGATTTTAAGCTTGAATATTTGCTATTCAAATATGTTGCAATGCTTAATTGAGCATATTATGAAAGTAGGCTATAAATTTTGGTTCGTATAGTTTGGATAGTTTGTTTCAGGGTCCTTCTACTTTCAAAATCCATAGGAAATAGTTCTGACTTTGTTTTGGTTTTGGTCCTCCAACAGGGACCGATTCTTATGAATTTTGATAGTATAAGATTGCTCTGAAATAAACTTTTAAAGTATAGGGACCAAAATAAGAGTGAAAAACTATTGGGACTATGGTCTATTATTGTATTTAAACCTAGTATTATTACCTGTTAGAGGTTTTATGTTTTCTTCACTTATGTCAGTAAAGCCATACCATTCTATAGCAAGAAATAAAAGGGGATTTTTTTTAAGAAACTAAATTAATGCTTGTGCTGTTATGATTTTATACTTTCTAGTTTGCTGAAGTTGGAGATGTCACCGAGGCTGAAAATTCCATCTTGGAGCTTGTCACGTTCCTTGGTTCATTACTGGATGCTGCACTATCAGAACCAGACAATGAACATGCGGAGAACACTGCATTTGAAGCTCTCTCCACGATTCATCGATATATCTGTTCTCCTTCTATTGGCCAGGTGGGTTAACTTCAGCATTTCAGTTAATTTTCAAATCTAGGATTTCTAAGTGTTCAATAATATAGACTTACAAATCACGCAACATAGGTCAGTATAGGACATCTAGTTGTACTTTAGACATGAAACTTTTAAGTGTCCAGAAATTGATTTGATACTATAATCAAGTCTTAAGTCTTAGCCATATTATTGCATTATGTCTTCTTTCAAGGTACTCCCTCCGTTTTAAAATATAAGCAAAAAAAAAACATCATTATCTTGTTTTAAAATATAAGCAAATTCAACTACCTTAATCAAACAAAATTTTTTCATTCCAAAATTACCCTCATTTAATATGTACACAATTCTCAAGAATTGAGAACATTAACTACACATTAGGGGTGTTTTAGGTAACATATCTTACTTTTTTATAAAATTGAGAACATTAACTGCACATAACTACCATTTCTTGTTAAGCGCAAATATTGTTATATTTGCTTATAATATAAAACGGAGGGAGTATTAGTTTAATGTAAATTCTTTCAAAAATATTAAAAATTCTAAGGATGACTCTTTATTGTTTGTTTGGTGATGCAACAGGAAGTTGTTGACGCCCTTTCCTTTGAACTGCCAAAGGCTGTTTCGAAGTTTGCAAGCATTTCTAGTAGATTTTTGGACATGGCAGTTAGCATCATTGATCAGTTTATAACAAAATGTAACCCAAGGGATATGCTTTCAATTCTTTGTAATGTGAGTTTCTGCTTTTATTTGACAGGACATATCTATTTTAGTCCATCAAAGATATATGCAGTGTAACACTAGTTCTGCATTTATCGGTCCATCAATGATGATTAAATGACATCTGATTCATCCTTTTAGGGATCAAATGACATCATTTCATGAGCCAATTTGATGTCATAATGTTACATTGAAAAATCAATTTGATGCATTTTTAAATAGAGGACCAACCTGATAACACATACATCTTTGGAGGACTAAAATGGGCATTTACTGCTTTATTTGATAGATGCTGCTTGTTGTTGATGTCCCATATATCATCTGCTTACCACTTAGGTAGAGTTGAAATAGGTTAATTGAGTGAAATCATATATTAATGTCTATTTACCTGAGAATTCTGTGGTGCTTCTTTTTTATGGCCCTCTCTTCCTACCTGGCAATACAATTGACAATTGGATGATTGTTTAAGGAATCTCAGTTTGGAATCATATCATCAATAAAGGAGAAGGCACTGTAGAAACCTCCAAACTTACACTTTGCGTACATCTGAATCTATGTTATGGACCTTTGCTTGAGTCCTTGAGATCCCTTTCCTTCTACTTTTATGATACCCTGCACTTTATTCACTTAACCCTAACAACTTCTATTCACCTGTATTTATCACTTCCTGTTGGCTGTTAACATTTTTTTTTTCTCATAATCATATCGTAGTTGACATGCAAAGAACTAGAGGTCAATGACAGTGTGACATTTGATTTATTTATTTTTTGTTAATATCTTGATCCTATGCTTCTGTCAATTTAATTGAAACAGACACTAGTTTGCTCAAGTAAGATGACCAAGGCTGGCAGTTACATTGTTCCTCCTCTATCAGGGCTCTCAAAGGGTAATTCATTGTGGTGAGCTTTTTAATTAGTTGATAGAATAAATAAAGCTGTAACCTCTGTTCCGTAATAGAAAGATGGCAGCGGCTTAAGTTACTTCTGACATAGGTTTTCTTTTTCTTGTTTCTTTTAGCATGAGACTTGTGATTAGATTCATAGTTAGTTAGGGCTTATTGTGAAGATTCCACTCTTTAGTCCTTACCCTCTTCAGCCTTCACAATCCAGGCTCATTTTATTGTCAACAGCCTGTATTGCACCAAGTTTATTACTGTATAATGTTATGTTGAGAAAATTGAATCCCATATCATATTTGTTTTTACTTGGTTTGTTGATTATTGAAGGCCTTTATAATTTGTATCTTCGCTTCCCTTACTTTCTAACCAAATGATTCGATCAATGGATGTTTTAAATGGGATAGATGCTGTCTATAAGAGTTTGGTTACAATTTCTTGCAATTTCTTGCAATTTCTTGCAATTACCGAAACCAGAGATGCAGTTTCTTGCAAGATGGTTGCTTTTGCTTCAGCATTTGTCCTGCCCTTATTTGGAAAACTGTTTTGGTTTGAATATGGTGATTCGAATCTTGAGTTTAATGGGACCGATAGCAAACAAATCTGAGGCAAAGTATCCGTTGGGTAAATTGGCATGGTATGAGTGTGAAAGAATTGTATTAATTATATTGCTTTTGGAAAATCTTGAAATAGTTGTTTAGATATCTTAGAGATAGGAAAGAGAGTATTGATGAAATCTAATTTTGCCCTTCCTATACAGTGAGGAGTAAATGAGTTTTAAGATAGGACTTTTATAAAATCAGATAATTGCCCCGAAAAGAGCTAGCTTAGTTGGTAGAGCTACGGAACATAGAGTGTTGGAAACATTGGTTCAAATCTTGGTGACTGTGCTTTCCCCCCTCCCCTATAAAAAAATAGAAAAAAAAAAAAATTTGCCTATAAAAAAAGGAGTATAAATCACATGATTGTATTTTCTTATGGTTGTCAGCTTCTGCTTGATATCAAATCACTTATAGTCTTGTTAGCTTCCAGCATTACAGATTTGGTTGGGGTCACTTTTTTTATTTCTGAGACTCATGCAGAATTTCGCACACCACCTAAACTATTTGTTCACGTGAAATATCTCTGTTGATGAAATGCAAAACCTAAATGCTAGTTTTGGGCTGAACGCCTGAACAGTTATGCCTCACTCTGTCAATCATTTTGACTTGCTTGGAAGCTTCATTCATTCTTACTTTGCCTTTTCAGTCTTTGTCTTGATTAAGAGGCATCACTTTAAACAAGTAAAAGAAGCTGTTCCTATCATTCTTAATGAATTGAAGGCTGTATCTTTGGAGTCCGACGATGCAGAGCTTGAGGATGTATTTGATAAAGCTGTTGAAGTTGCTAATTCTATCTATAAAGTTTGCATTACGCTGGTCTGTTTATTTCAAAATAGTTGTCCTTTCTTATGATAGGAAAACTTTAATTAGTGATTTATTTCCAATGTTTTGCTGACATTTTTTCACTTTTATAACAGGAAGGTGTTGCAAATGAGAAGCTTCGAGCTCTTCTTGGTTTATATGTCCTGCAATGCTTGGTAATGTCTCTGTACTGCACTTAAGTTTATAATTATTCTTATTTGAGTTGTTTCCCAGTTACTTTTTAGTAGAATTATTTGCTTCTGGTATAGTTTTTTTCTACTTTATAATGATTTAGCATGTTATTATGTACTGTTCAGGCTCTTGTTTCAGCTAGCTTAAGCTATGAAGCTTCCGGTTGTCATTCATTGGTATTACAACTGTCTCAAATTTCTTCATATTGTGGATTATCATATCTCAGTCTACTAACAACTTATGATGTCGAGTCTGTGGCTGGCTCCATTTTTGGAGGTAGTATCTTGGTGTTACTTTGTGTCTGCTGTTAATTTATTTCAATGTGAAGGTAAACACTATTTACACCACTCCATCTCTCTCTTACAGAAGATGATAACTATATGCTGTGTTTATCTCATGTCAAACATGGTGCCGCTCTCTCAGGTTTGTTAGGACAATTACTGCAATGAATCCTTAGCTTTTCTTTGAAGCATTACCCTTTACCCATGAAATTCCTTTTTTTGGCAGTGATATGGGGGCATGTTTCTGATGAGGTTGCTCGTACTGCTAAAGAAGATTTGATTGCCATCAAAGATGAACTTTGCAATAATCAAACCAAAAGGTGGCAAGCAATAGGAACATTAAAGCATGTACTTTCCTTTGTAAACCTGCCATGGGAGTTGAAGACACATACTATTAACTACTTACTTCGCATTACGGAAGGTGTCTCTGGAAATTATGAGGATGAACATTCTGAGTGGTCTTCTTATATGCCGACTCTTTTCTCTGCTTTGCAGGTTGTTAACTGCAACTCCTGCCTTCTGTTTCTTTATCATTGCCGGTACTTTCTCTTTATCAATGAGGAAGGAAAACACTGATGTATTCTTATGGTCACTTTTTACCTTTCAGGCTGTTAAAATAGTTATTATATGTGCCCCGGACTCAGAACTGAGGAAAAAATCATTTGTTGTGCTGAAAGGAGTGAGTTTCTGATTCTAGACAATGGCATTTAAGTCAAAAAATTTTCTTTTAGTTTGTATGCAATGTAAAATAAGAATTTTCTGAAACAGAGATATATGATGTTTGTTAAACCCCTTTTCGGTGTCTTTTTCTTAAGATTTTCATTGGTACTGTGCTCATGTTACTCAAATTAGGTACTTGCTGATATTCCAATTTCCGAAAGGTTTGACATTTTGAAAGCATTGATTACAAATACCGACTCTTCCTCCATGGTAATCCTCTTAATCTGAGTTTGTTTAACTTTGTTTTTTAATCTAAATAACTGTCAAAAGTTAAATCATCCAATGTTGGTCTTGCATCTTTGTGGAGATCGCTATTTTCATCGATCTTGTCAGGAGGGAAATGCACACAGAACTCCGCAGTAGTACATCAACAGGGAGAAATGTCCCACAGATAGATAGCAAAACATATCCGGATATATCGTTTTGGACTCCCAGTGTGCTTGAGCTGGTTGAATTAGTTCTAAGACCTCCACAGGGGGGACCTCCTTCACTTCCTGAGCAGAGTGATGCGGTACTCTTCCTGGTTCATAAATGTTCTAACTTTTTTTAATCCTGGTTGCTTGAAATGCATCTTTTTGAAGCAACATTCGGCATTACTCATTTATGGGATTTGAACTGTTTTGAAAAGGTTTTAAGTTATATCATTATGTATTATATCCTACAGGTTTTGTCGGCCCTCAATCTTTACAGATTTGTATTGATGACAGAATCTACAGGTATGTAACATCAATGAGTGTTATCGATTTGATAAGAGCTTTGCTATCTTTTAAGAAAATAAAATATGGAGATTAACTCCTTGCAGCAGAGAGGAAAAACTCTATAATTAGTAGTTGGCAAACTTAATCTAAATTAAAAATTTAAAAATTCGATTGTGAAAGTTTCTTTCATATTGCATTGATTGGTAACAGAAAACACAAACCGCACCGGAGTCTTGTCTAGGAGCAGTTTACTGAAGGCATACAATGAATGGCTGCTTCCATTGCGTACCTTAGTAACAGGTATAGTGGCAGAGAACAAGAATGATTATGATGAGCTTGCAGTTGACACTTTATGTACCCTAAATCCACTTGAGTTGGTACTGTACCGATGCATTGAGCTTGTAGAAGAGAAGCTAAAGCAATCCACATAAGCTTTCTTTTTACCAATGTAAGTCTCATATTAGCAAATATTAATCATCCACATATGAACATATTGTTTCAATGGTAATAGTAACTCTCCTTGTAGATGCACTTCAATTCAGAACATTTTTTTTTTGGTTGTGCTTCATTGGATTTATATTTTTTCTTTTTATCCATTTCAGGAAAACTAGCTATGCATAATCTTTTTCACCTATTTCAATAAATTTAGCATAATTTTGTTTTTGTAATTTACGTTAATTTTTTTTTTATTCAATGCCTTCACCCTTTTCTCAGTTTCTATGTGTCACTACAAAATAAGTCAGTTTTAGCTACTTTCAAAAATTAAAATGGTACATAAAAAACATTTTACCAAGTATATGAATAAAATAATCTTATATTTAAGGACTATGCATGTGTCGCTTAGATTGTAAAATGTTATTGTTAACATAGTTAGAGTCTGATTCCAAGAAATCTTATTGGTACGAGTTGCAAGTCCAATTTTATATTGAACTCTTTTTTTTTGGGTAATATTAAAAGTGTTCTCTGATCGATAGAACTAATTTCTTTCTAGGAGTATAGATCATTGTAATAATTTGTTTTTACCAACAAATTTATTTATTTTTTATTTTTTTATACATGAGGCATATATCAAATTTTTGAAATCTTTCATAAAAAACTCAACTATTTACCAACTTTGAACTAGGCTTCACCCTTTTCTCAGTTTCTATATGTGTCACTACAAAATAAGTCAGTTTTAGCTACTTTCAAAAATTAAAATGGTACATAAAAAACATTTTACCAAGTATGAATAAAATAATCTTATATTTAAGGACTATGCATGTGTCGCTTAGATTGTAAAATGTTATTGTTAACATAGTTAGAGTCTGATTCCAAGAAATCTTATTGGTACGAGTTGCAAGTCCAATTTTATATTGAACTCTTTTTTTTGGGTAATATTAAAAGTGTTCTCTGATCGATAGAACTAATTTCTTTTTAGGAGTATAGATCATTGTAATAATTTGTTTTTACCAACAATTTTTTTTTTAATTTTTTTTATACATGAGGCATATATCAAATTTTTGAAATCTTTCATAAAAAACTCAACTATTTACCAACTTTGAACTAGGCTTTTATAACTCTTCCAATAATCAAAGTTGCAATACAGTTAAATTAGCTGAAAGACTGATCACATCGATCACCGAACCACAATTCTATTCGGCTCAATTTTTTACAAAGGACCAGATGCCCCAACCACCATATATTTTCAAGATAGTCATTGTGATTGCAAAATCTCAACATAAGCACAAGAGTCATTGGCAAATTGAGTCCAATATAAGCATATACATTTTGTATGATAATAAAAATCTAGCTATTATGATATGTAATGACAAAAACCAATATAAACTAAAAGCCCAACATATCAATCTCTTACGAGCTGCAGAGGCAAATTGCGTGTTATTTAGTTGAGGATCTTGGTGCCAGCATTCTCATGAGCTTTGTGAATAACAGCATAACCAGTTCCACCATATCCAAGACAATGATGAAAAAGCATACAAAAGAACAACATGAAAGCTGGGCCGATATCTTTAAAACATTCTCAAACCAGGAAACATCCTATATATAAAAAAGATTACACAGAATATACATTTTGTATGGCTCAAGAGTTTAGAAATTAGAAGTAACGTGGCCATACAACATAAGAAATTTATGATATAGGAACTTGCTATAGAATCATCTCCACAACCTCGCGTCTAAAAGGATTTGGACTCCAATTTGCCGAATTCAATGGATCCTACATACAAGCCATTTTGATTTTGTCTCTCTTCCATATCATGAAAGGAAACGTTAGAGAGAAAAGGATCTTCTTCCATCTAGAAATTGCCTTAATAATCGAGAATAGGAATTTTCCCGGTTCATGATTGCCACTTCTCCCTTCATAAAACTTAACCGTTGGTTCAAGTTGGCATGAACATGACTTTGTCTAATCAGAAAGAGCCTCCAGAAAGCTCTCAGCCCATACAGTATTCCACAGTTCAAGCTTTCCACCACAACGTAACATGCTGGCGTATGAAAACATGTGGCACATTACTTGATTCATTCCTCGGATGGAAGCATATTTAGATCTGGTAACTCAGTCCGGGCAGCCTTAGAATCTTCTGCTCGTTGATATGTATCATCTTTGGTGGCACTTATGAGGGCCCTGGAAGGTACTATTTTCTGTTGGGGTTCATCAGCTAATGATTCCTGCTTGTCACAAGGTATTTAACCCAACCCAAACCAAGTTGGGGATAGAAAACATTGAGATAAGCAAAAACCGCAATGAAGATCTCTAAAACTCATTAAAATAAAATATATAATTTTTATTGATTTGTTATTAAAAATAAAAACATTTGAATTTACCTTCATCCTCTTCAACCTCTCATTCCTAGCTCTCAGAGCCCTTAAAGTAGCATTTTGATTTGCAATCTCCTACAAAACATATGAAGAAAAATAAAAAAGAGACCGGTGAAGCACATGATTATTAGATGATTTACATATGAAAATGAAAACCACATCGATACCTCTGCTAAACATTTCCTTTCCTTATGCAGGAACCGTGCCTCTTCATAAAGCTTTGCTTCGCTCTAAAAGAAGGCAAAAGAAGAACTATAATTACCATAAATGATATATATGAGGGCAATGAAAAGCCACTACTTATGAACCACGATGTAAGACAGAAATTTTTTTTAAAAAAAATAGTAAAAGATACTTGTAAGGTAGCTTTACCTTTTTCTTTTTGCAATTCTCGGTGGTAGCAGAGTTGCCCGTATATTCACTTGTACCACTAGCCTGAAAATTCCAGTCATTAAAAGATTAGCACCCCAATACAACTTGGAAAAACACAATCACAATGGGATTGAAAAACAGGAGAAAGGAGAATTGGGTTGACTTAAAAGAATGCAAAAATAAGCAAAAACTATTGGTTAGATCTTACAAGACTCCACGGGTCTAGTGCAGGAAATGAGGAAAGTATGAAAATAAAGGAGAGAGCTGTGTGACCACTCTGAGGGTCCATGACCTTCCAATTAGGCTAGTAATTTTATTGATATCCACATAACCATATGATATCTGTATTATATAGAAAAAGGCCCCGTAAGGATTTCTGTTCATCAATGCACTACTAATCAAATACAAAGTAGTTGCATGACTCTTCACAAAACAAAGATATTATTAAATTAAAGAAATTAGAGTTATACATCCTCCTCCCCTCCAAATCAATCTTATCTACAAGATTAATTTTTGTGGGAAAATTCTCTTTAAATGGAAGGGCTCCCATGCTGTATCTTCCTTTGGCAGAGTATATTATTTGGTCCAACCACTTATCCATTCTACATCCTCTTAATCCTTCTTTTACCTCAAACTCTTGCTATAAAATACAACAAATATAGAATAGAATCCTCTAGCATGTCTACCAAAAGCAGCAGAAGAGTACTTCAGAATTTCTCCAAAATGAATGAAAGAAAAAAAAAAAGAAAGGGAGAGAAAATACCAGCATGGCACAAATGCTACCTCGCATTGCTCCAGCATACCATAAGTCATCCCCGGTCATCTTGGTAAGTTCCAGTGCAATTTGATAATGAGCATTGGCATCAACCGGGGACCCTGCTAGCATGCAATAATCACCCATGGCCTTCTGTACACGCCCCGGTCTCCTTTTCTTGAGCTGCATTTCCACCATACTCAAAATGAATCAAATTAAACCGAAGTAGCATGGGTTACTCGTGTCTGTATAGGTACTGGTATGAGGTACGGAACGTTTCTAAAAATAGGCTACAGGTAGAAATATAAAAATACGGACAAAAAATTGATTAACCATAAGATAAATAAAATACAATTTCTATAATGTTTTAACTTCAAGTTTTAACAAAGTCCCATAAACAACCATAACAAGAAATGAAAATATTTAAAGATAGAATGTGATTTAATAGGAAAACAGTTAACTTAGCAACAAAACATGGTGTTCTGCATGGAGTGATGACTTATATTTGGATGATATCATGCACCTAATTAGCATACGTGAATCGGGTCAATACCCATGTTCGGCAACCATTTCGGAGTAAACATGCATCATAGAATTAAACTTATCCTAAAAAAACGGAGAATCTCGAAAATCGAATTCAATGAATAAAATATGAAACACCTAAACATGAACCTCCTCTGGGCTGACACGATAATAAGAGTCTATTTCCGTCTTGAGTATGGTTCCAGAAGATTCTGCCTGAAGCACCCATTTTTCAAATTCCATAAGCAGAGATGCAGCCATTTCATTCATCACCGTGTTCAGGTGGAACTCAAACGTTGATCGATCCACATCAGGAACAAATGTCAAATTCCATCCTTTCTTCTCTCCTGCCTCAAGCTACATCCAAATCACACATAACCAGAAAAAGAAAACCTTCAGCATTCTGTCTTTATCCACTTTTTCATTACATTGGCCAAAATATATAAAAATAAATAATTGAATGATGAGTAAAAAATCAATTCGGCCTTTGAGATCACAACAAGACCAATTTGATACTTTCCACATTATATGTCATTTAGAGACCAACTTGACTGGCTATGCGGAAAGTTTAGGACCACATTGTCTTTTTTTGTCACAGTTACCAGGTATATGGTACATGGTATGGGCAAGACATTCTTTAAGACAAATCCTGCATGCAGTACAGTGAATTCATGGGATAAATGAGAGATTATGTTTTAGTAATTTTTGTAATATCAGACTTCAAATAGACCGATGGCATCAATCTCAAGAATCAAATTGACATTTTACTCATATTAGATTTTTTAAATTTTTTTTTTTTTTAAATATTTACACAGTTCCACACTACAATCTAGGAAGGCTCCCCAAAGAGAATGTGTAGGCATTAAGGCTTCAAATAACCACCACACATGAAGCACCCAAGTATGGTTTTAACTTGGACCTTAAGACTAAAACAAGGTAGGCTAAACTGCTTATTTGGTTCCTTAACTTATTTTTCACTATCAAATTGGTCCCTCACATTTTTTGGGTATCATATTGGTAATTGGTCCCTCATGTTTCTTTCCGTTATCAAATTGATCACTACCATCTAGGAAAGCTTCCCTAAGGGGATGTGCAGGAATTAAGGCTTCAAATAACTATCAATAATCACCAAACATGAAGCACCAATTCTCAAGCTTTTTAACTCTTAAGACTAAGACAAGGTATATGACCAAGTGGGCTACACCCAGCGGTCTTACTCATATTAGTTTGTTCCTGATATTATAAAAAAAATGTCAAATTGATCCAAAACCAAACTATGTGTAGAGTCAAAAACCAAATTGACGTTTTTGTCCTCAAGAGCCAGTTCAGTTTGTAGAGCTGCTGCACATGAAATGTTAGCGCACCCGAATTCAAACCCAGGTCTGCACTCTCAACAGTTAACCCCTATCTTAAAAAGATGGAAAAAGAATAAAAAATTGATTGATACTCCCTTCGGTTTCTGATATAAGAAAAACAAGACATACTTAATTACTTATCTTGGTCTCAGATATAAGAAAAAATTAAACTAACTTTCTATTCTCAATACAATTATTCCTAAAATATTCCTAGAAAGCAATGATTTCATTTAATTTTTTTTGTTTCATTATCAATGCAACTTTCCTAGGGGCAAATTCAGTAACTTTTTCTCATTTTGAGGGTGGGACCAAATTGAACGAACCTGGGAATCGTTAGGGCATAAGGCGAAGCAGCGGTTGACAGCGGAATAAGGGTAAGCCTTGGTGCAAGTATCGAAGAACAGGTCAACGGCGGCATCGAAATCAGGCGAAGAAGGGCAATGCAGGAGACCGATGACAGCGAAGGTTTTCTGGTGGGCCCGGAAGTCATCGAGTGGGCCCTTAGGGTTAGGGTAACCTTTGTAAGGATAATAACCTTGGCAGAACTTGAAGCAGAGAGAAGCGGAGTCCCAAGGGTGGTGGGAGAAAGGGGAATTGGGGTGTTGGGTGTAGAAAGGTTTGATTGAAGAGAGAGGGATGGTGCGGAGCGGGTGTTTGAGAAATATGGAGTAATAGGGAAGTGGCATCGTTCCATCACCGATGGGGAGCACCGCCACCTTGATTTCTGTGAAGGGTTCCATGGAGCGTAGCATAGCAGAACAATCGCAGAGATAAAAGCGTCTCCAAAAGGCAGTGAAGTTGGTTCTTTGCTTTTCAACCACTGTGCAGTGTGGGTGAGACAGGGAAAATTATTACTCCCTTGAAATATAAGCAACAAAGAATACATCTCTCTTGGTTTAAAATATAAGCAAAATTAACCAACTATCTTAAATTTTATTTCATTCCCAATGCAACTTTCCTAAAATATTCTTAGAAAATTGTTATTTTATTTAATTTTTGTTTCATTTCCAATGCAACTTTCCTAAAATACCTCTATTCTTTTATAAATTTGAGAAAATTAAATACAATCAACTAACCTCCTTAATAAGCGCAAATTTAGTTAGTTTTGCTTATAATTCGAGCCGGAGGGAGTAGTTGGTCCTTGCAGTGCTGGTTCGCACTCATCTCAATCTTTTATTATGTTAAAAATTTTAAAAGTAAATAATAAATGATGGTGATTGTTCTAAATCATGAAATCTCGAATCACCTAATAATTTTTTGTGAGGGACAAAGATGTAACTCCCGACTGAGATTGGGGTTACTTATGGAAGAGGGAGGGGTAGGTTTTTTTTTAAAAAAAAAATATTAAAATTAGCTTATTTAAGTTTGGCTTAACTCTTCGTTTCAATTATTTTATTTTTCGTTATGAGATGTTTTTTTTATTTTGGACTTTTTGAGAAAAAAATAGAGGTAAGAAATTCAATAATGGTCAAAAATACAATTAATTGTTTTTTGGCTTCTGAATGTTATGGGGTGTGGTTTTTTCTTTGTTTTTTCTGCGAAAATCAACATTGTTGAAGCTAGAATAGGTTGAATTTGAGGTGGCTAAGCCGAGGAAGGAAGCTAAAGAAGCAACTTCAGATTTGAGAAGGAAAAAGCGATTGGGAGGAGGAAAAATGGGTAATTTTGGAATTAATTTTTTTTTTTTTGGATTTGAGATTTAAAAGATGAGATTTGGGATCTAGAACTCGTTAAAACCCAAAGAATTTTAATCTACATACTCTAGACTTTAGGCCCCAAACCCCATTTTTTAATTAATCCCAATAATATCTTTCATCTCCCTTCACCATTTCAAACATTTCCCAAACCCAAACCTCAACCCCAACCCAACTCCCTTCATCTCCCTTCTCTGTTTACCAACTCTGACACCGCCGCCGTCGCTCCTGCTGTCGCACGTTGCCGCTCCCGGCTCCCATCACAATTCACAACCACACACTCTCTCTCTCAGGTATGTGTTGCTGCCACTCTGTTATCTCTTTAGTTCTCTTGTTTTTATGTTATGGTTTTTTTAAGGGAACTCATCTATTGATTTGTTGATTTATTGCTTTGATTTGTTCATAGTTTTTAATTTTTTTTTATTTTCTGTCTTCTGTGATAATTCGATGAACCAGTGTCAAAAATTTTCAGAATTCCGACACAGGGTTCTCGGAATTTATTACAATTTTTTTAAAAAAATTATTTTTGTATTAAATATACATGAAATATTCATACACTTAATATATTCCGATACACATCAATCAGAATTAACTTTACGTAATTTTTTTTAAAAATTCTAATATAACCGTGTCAGAATTTGTCAAAATTCAAACATGCCAGGATCGGAAATATCTATACAAAAAAAAAATCAAAAGAGAAGATGATTACCCGCAAATATCACTTATGGAACGTCCAAAGCAACTCCTTATGTGCTTCAATGGCAAAATCGTGAAAGGTTTAGGGTAAGGAGTGTATAGTGTTGTAGAAGAGAAATGAAAGTGAAAAAAAGTAAAGGGTTGCATGTAGTATTGGCAAAACGGACGGGCGGGTGGGCATGGCACGTTAAAATTTTTAGGGCCTAATTTTCAGGCCCTGCTTGCCCGCACTGCGGGCAGGGTGGCCCGCATTAAAAAAAAATAAATTAAATTAATTTTTTTATTTTTAGCACAAATTAAAAAAAAAGTGCAAGCGGCCAATATTCAAATATTCAATGAATCTTTTAATTTTTTAAAAATATTGAAGCCCGCGAACTGCACCCAAAAAATAATGGGTGGGCATGCCCGCCCGCATTTAATTTTTTTTTTACAAAACTTGTGTCTTGCCCGCAAAAAATTGAGGGGCAGGCGGGCTGTGACCCGTTTTGCCAATACTAGTTGCATGAATGGGGGGTTACTTGTGTAGGAAGAAGGTGGAGGATTCGGTTTTTTTTTTTTTTCCAGAAATAGAATTGGGGTTTGAGTAGAGCTGTCAAAACGGGCCTGCGGGCCGGGTTCGGGCCGGCCCGGTTCGGGTTCGGGCCAAACCGGGCTCGGGCCAAAAAGCCCGGTTATAAATTAAGTACCATAGTATCAAACCCAAACCCGCCCTAAGCGGGCTTCGGGCCGGGTGCGGGCCGGCCCGCATCACCTTTTTCTTCTTCTTTTTTTTTTTTACAATTCAACCCCTTCAAAAAAATATATATTTATTTTTCAAAAAAATTAATGAATAAACTTCATTTATTTTTTACACATATTTTTATAAACAATAATAAGTGTTTTATTCTTTTACACATTTTTTAGATGATATATTTGATTTTCTATTCTTACATAAATTAAAATGTATGTATAACTCATATAGGACAATTAATGTGCTTTAATTTGTTCAGGTGCATTTTTGATGTGTGAATATTGATAAAAATTAATAGAATTTTATTATAAGTGTCTTTTTACACATATAAAATTAAAAAAAAAAATTGATTTTTTTCTTTTTTCTGGGCCGTCGGGCAGGCCTGAACCCGGCCGGGTTTACCCGGCCCGAACACGAACCCGAACCGGGCCGGGCTAACTAGCCCGGGTTGAATAAACAGACCATATTAAGGAGCCCGAGCCCTATGATTTTTCGGGCTTTTTGGCCCGGCCCGGCTGGCCCGGCCCATTTTGACAGCTCTAGGTTTGAGGATTGAGGTATGTTTGTCTTTAGGAGGAAAAATACGTAATAAGGTATTTTAGTTATTTCCCCGTTGATACGGGTTTGTAGACTAAAATTCGGGATTTGGCCGAACCCATATTTGATGTTTAGCAACCCAAATCCCCATCGTTTTGATTTCCTCTTGTTTTGCATTTTGGAATGAGAATATTTTAGTTTAGGCAGAGAGAAGAGTATACATAATCCCTCTCCCTCATCCACTCAATCACCCGAATCAACCCCATTTCGATGAGTTTTCCTCCAACCCTTTAATTTTTCTCGTTTGTTGTTGTTTTTGTTGTAATTGATTCGGTTTCAATTTTCTTTTCCCCCCAATCCTTCATTTGTAGTTCGGTGTGTAAATTTTGTCGTTGAGATTGTATATAACCGTTGATAACTAACCATCAACAAGTTCGTTCCCACGAACGAACAACGTGGAAGTTCTTCTGCAGCGGCAACTATTTAACACTTCTCAGTTCTCACTGTTTGACCAAAACTAAACAATTTCGTGAGCAAAGGAAATCAATCGGTTCAATTCCGTGGAGAAGAACTCTTCTTCTCTGTCATGAACTGCTTGACCAGACTCTCATCCTATCTTTCAAGAACCTCTCACTTTGTCGCCTCCGCCGCCATTAACCGCTCTTTCTCCAATCTCTCATTTCCCAGAAACTTACATCATCATCATCATTCACCTCTCATTATCATCAATTCTTGTTTCCGTTCGGAATTCGAGCTGACTGCGAGGCTTCTTGGTGTGCGGTGCTATTCTGCGAAAAAAGGGGGCAAGAGTGCGCAGAAGAAGAAGAAGGCGGAGGAGAAGGACGGAGAAGCGGCTTTGATGGACCCCGGGCAGGAGTTGGAGAAGGATGCTTTCTTTGTTGTGAGGAAAGGGGATGTCGTTGGAATCTATAAAAGTCTCACTGATTGTCAGCCTCAAGTTGGATCATCGGTAATTTATGACCTCCTTGTAATCCGTAATTGTTCTAGATGTTTCTCGGTGCAATGATAAGGTTGCTTGCCTAGTGAGCTCTAGTTTTTTGAAACTTGAGTACGTCTTGGTGGTTTGTTGAAACCGAAACTGTAATTATAATTGAAAGGGGAACTAAAATTAGAACCGAAACTATAACTAAAATTATAACTGTAACTGTTTGTATAACTGAAACTGAAACCCTCTTTGAAACCGGTTCAGTTTTAAAAACCAAACCACATTATTGGTTTTATATGGTTTAGATATGGTTCAGTTCCGGTTCGGTTATGCTTTACCGGTTATTTTGAACACCTCTAATGGTAGTGTGTGTTTGGTGTTGTTTCCATTTCCTTTGACAATAGGAAAAGTAATTTCAAAGGCTCGTAAGAATGTGATATTGATTTCGTATGGTAGTAGGATAGTTAAATGCTTTCTTCTGTATCACCTGGTAGGTATGTGATCCTCCCGTCAGTGTATACAAGGGGTATTTATTGCCGAAGGACACTGAAGAATATCTTGTCTCGCATGGACTAAAGAATGCTTTGTACACAATTAGCGCCGCTGACTTGAAAGAGGATTTGTTTGATCAGCTTGAACCTTGCCCTTTCCAGGTGAATAACTGTTTAATTGCATTATATCTTGTCTTTGTTTCAATGAATGCATCATCTATATTAAAATAGGGTGTAAAAAGGTTACCATTAACCATGAGTTAAAGACATCCAGTTCTCTGAAAACTTGTATCAACTTCTAAGAGTACTATTCTTTGTTATCTATTATTATCTATAATAAGTTTAAATAAGTTTATCCTTAACCTTGAGTGGAAGACATTTACTAGTTCTCAATGCTGAGTAATTTAAATTGATAATAGAATGTGCTCTCAGTTAATGTAAATATCTTTGGCATTCATATACACGGAGCATTGGTGATTGGTGGGAGTTATCATGTTCCAATGTATTTTGCAACAATTATTAGTACTTTTTTTTTATAAGCTCAAGTATTAGTTACTAGATTCTTTTCTTCTTGATTAATGATTTATGAAACTTGTTTTGTTGTTATATTGTAAAGAACTAGACGGTAGGTAGTAGTATTATAATGAAACTTGTTTTGTGGTTATATCTAGGGCTGGCACATTTTTTCCCTTGATAATACAACTTATGCTTTCTCCCATACCTTCTAACTTCCCTTTAACTTAAGTAATTTTGAGATTTGTTACTCAAGCGAGTCTGAGGATATATTATATATGTTTCAGGATCCTTATTCTACTGAAGGGGGAAATTTAAATAAGGATGTATCTAAAAAGAGATCTTTGGGAGTGCTTGAAAAAGATAAAGTGGTATGGTCAACATAATTCCAAACTACAACATGCTTATCCAGATCCTCGATCCATGGTTTATATATTTGTTTACTAAGATGTTTTGTTCACCGGTTACTTTTAAAAACTGTACTAGTATTTTCTGTTCAGGAGTATAAATAATTTCAACTGATACTTGAGAGAATGTTATGGATCTTAGTTGTTAAATACATGTCAACCAGTTGTTTTTGCTTCCGCGCCTCTTCAATGATGTATTTAGTATCGATCATCCTTTCTTCTCGTATTGATTTTTCCTAATTGGCTGAGCTATCCAAACTTGTTTTACTGCAAATGTTTTAATATATTTAAGTCATTTCTTTACTGCTTAGCAGAAAGTTACTAGTCTGACATCCATCTCTGAAGATCCTTTGAGAAAACAAGTCAAGTTAGATCTTGCTGCACTGACTGAAGCGTCTTCGCATGAAACTGTAAGTGAAAACCATGCTAATGCTCATGGATGCAAAGTTTTGTTAGCTCGAGGCTGCCATTATGTTTTCAACAATTATTACTACATCTGCTTCATAGAAAATCAGAGGTAGACTTCTAAAATAAAAGTAATGGGGCAAGATATATAAATATACATTAGAAATGTTTTGTCTGAAACACAAGAAACTCTTACTAAAAAGAATAATTTTTTTTTTATCATTTTCAGAAAACTCTTTTGAAATCTCAAATACACCATTAACTATCCATAATGGGTCGCTAAGGGGGAAACAACTTATCGCAGTGGTTTAGGGTGTGTCTGCAATATCAAAATTCGAACTTATATTGAAGTTCTTGCAGAAACATCCAAAGGGCACGGGGAACTTGGTAGACAAAAATAGAAAAACACAATTAGTATTCGTTTTCATCAGTGGTGGGGGCAAACTTTTTGAGAACTGAAAAATAGAAAAGCGAACATGTATTCATAGCAAATTATTTAAATTAGCATCTAGTGCCCCTTAGATCTACCAATGCAGGTCTCTCACATCTGCTCTGTTGTTCAAAACTTAGTGGATTCCTTAAAATATCCTAGCACGAGGAAGTGTGCAAATTTAATCCCCCGTTCATGTGCAGAAATTGTGTCGATCCGGAGTCAATATGAACAATTTGGTAAGTTCAAGAAGTCTAGTTGTTGGGTTTTAAACCATAGGAGGTTTAATACAGTTGAATTACAGTTGAATGATGCAAGATATTGGGTGACAATCAGGGCTAATTATATCATTTCCTTCTTTAGTTGATATTGTGGATTTGCATCTTCTTGATGTTTGGAATGAAATCTTTTGATTTAGTCTTCGTGATTCATCTGTTTATTTCATCTATAATTATTCAGCGGACTTGTCTTGTTGAGTTTGACGGTGCGTCTAAAGGAAATCCTGGAAAAGCTGGTGCTGGGGCTATTCTCCGAGCAAGTGATGGAAGTTTGGTATGCAATTTTGATGTTTTTATATCTATACATATTTGCACATTTCTATTAACCTCTTTAAGTATTATTAGTTTATTACTTTAAAGATTTGTAGGTTGCGTGAAGGTGTGGGTATAGCAACAAACAATGCTGCTGAATATCGTGCAATGATATTAGGAATGAGATGTGCTCTTCAAAAAGGATTTAATGATATTCGTATCCAAGGTGACTCTAAGCTTGTTTGTAAGCAGGTTGGCCATTTTATGCTCTATCTATGTTAGTTCATTTTGAATCTAATTGTTCTTTTTCTTCTCTTTGATTCAAAACATTTCTGTGAAACTATATTTAGAATAAAAACTAGTATTGTGATAAACTTCATTCATTTTGAGAGAATACCCCCAATTGTTGCTTTAAGACTTTGCCAATGGCCATGCAAGCTTACTGCACAGCTTTCTTGGGAAGCTCTTGATGTCAAGCTTGATATCCATTGAATCTCAACACTCACTTTGAGCCCAGCATTCCCCCTCCCATCACCAGGTTTAGCATCTTCTTTGAAACCTAAAAAAATATGCTTCTTCAGCAACTAAAATAGTCTTTACTGTCAACCCATCTTTGTCTTTTACTCCCTCCTTTCCTATTTATCTGTCCTATTTCAAACAAAACACACCCTTTAAGAAATTCAATCATTACTTAGATTTCCAATACATTATTTTTTTTTCCCACTATACCCTTTCTTTTCCTATAATCATTAATTTTTCTCTACTACTTACGTAAATCAAGACTTATTGAATAGGGGCAAACATGGAAAATAACATTTATTACACTTTTGAAATTCTCAATATGACAGATAAAAAGAAACAAAAAATCTCTCCAAAAGTGGACAGATAATAAGGAATGGAGGGAGTAACAATTAAAATATAAATAGCTTGTGAACCTTGTGTCTTACAAATTATAGGATATTGGTGTATTTTGTGATGCATCAGCAGAGGGCTAGAGAGATAAAATTGGAAAGGGATAATAGAATAGGGAGAGTAGTGCTAAATCGTTGATAATTTTATGGTGATGCTAGAGAGTAGAGAGGGACTGAGAAAGCACTTCTTGATCTGAATGTGTACTGCTTTCGCTTGCGTCCATGCTGTGATATCGGCACATAGTTCTGAATCTATACTGAAAATGGCATCGATTGCCAGATCGGCAGGCGACAGAGAAGAGCTTCTGCCACTGGGTTGAGATGGGCTAGCTTATAGGTTGAGAAGGGGAGAATCACAAAGTAACTTAGAAAATATCAACTAACTAAAGAAAACATCTGATTTCATTATGTACATTTTTAGTTCTATCCTTATTTCATTTGCAGGTATTTTAGTTATTTCTATTATTTATAGTTTGTTTCTCTTCAATTTTGTCATGTTTCTGGCTTTCTGCATGTAACAGATTGATGGTTCATGGAAGGTCAAGAACGAGAACTTGTCTGCGTTGTATAATGTGGCCAAAGAATTGAAGGATAAATTTTTATCATTCCAGATCAGTCATGTTCTAAGGGTGAGTATAGTTGACTGAGCTGTTGCCGTGTTTTGCTCTTTTATATTGACAATTCTTAGTGGATGCCTTGTTCTTGTTAAAGCTGATTTAAAAATAGAGAAAATAAGTCTCTGTGAAATACGGATGAATTTCAGGAACCTGTTCAACCTAATAGGCCATCCTTAGTAAGTATTTATCACTAAAAATAAACCAATGAGATGAAGGATCAGATATTGTCTCCGTGGTGGTCTAGATCTGTTCCATTGAATTCTATAATTGGCGGCATCCCCTTTCTGGTTGAATTTGTTTTCTTATGTCACTTTATTGATGACTTGATGGGCATTATTTCCTATATGCTGATTCTACCTCATAAACAGGGCTGACTGAACTCAAACCATGTCCCGAATTTAAATTTTTAATGAATTTAATTACAAACAAAGTCTTGGTTTCCATTTTAGAAATTATTTGTGTTCTAAACCCCTTCTTTCCTTTGAGATTTTTGTTTTAGCATAAAAGCAACCTATTTCAGTATTTATACTAGTGTAAGAATATGACTCCTGATGCTTTTATCTTAAGTGTTTCTTTGAAACTAACTATCCTTTTTCCTTTTTCAAGAACTTCAACTCCGAGGCTGATGCTCAAGCAAATTTGGCCATCAATCTTGCTGGTGAGGCTTTCAGACTCTAATTTTTCTTTAGCTTTAGTGTTAGATGCATCTCTTCATGTGTATGTGCATGTATGCAACTTGTCTAACCTTTCTCTGCATCTACCTACAGATGGCCAAGTCCAGGAAGAGTGTGTAGATTAATTCAATCGCGGCAGCTGCTGGTTATGTTTCGAGTTTGCAAACACATCTCCAATCTTACAGATTAGTGTCAGTGTTATTTCATTTATTGTTGACCCAATTATTTAGCAATCAAATACCATCAATGAATGATTTTGAATCAGTCCTCTCGAACTTGAATCATGAGCATTTAACCTGGTAGCCAATGGTTCAATAATGTAACACATTCATAGCAGAAACATGAAGTTTTGTTATCAACTTGATTTTTTAACTAAATGATAACACCAAAAATTCACAGAGGTTATTTGAAAAGATAACTATAGACTCGGTTATAGTTGAGTTTGATGACTTTATCCATTTAAGTGAAAAAGGTGACTAATTCTTTCGGATACTGGCTGACTTTTCGGGATAATCCTCCCAACAAAGCCTCTTACATTTGTAATAGCTAAAGATCGAATCTTTGACTACTTGCTTAAGAGCGACACCCTCAATTGTCAACTACGTTAACTTCCACTTGTTTTAAGGAACCATTTAGTCCATGCAAGAAATTTTTTTTTTAAAAAAAAAAGTCAAAATTTTGCACCTTTTAATTAGGAGAAATTATTGGATGGTCCTAAACCATGCAAATGCAATAATCTCTCCCTAATTAAAGTTTTATTATGTAAACAGCTAACTTTTAGGACAAAGGATGCTATCTCTTCTTATGAGTCAAAAATTGGTCTTAATAGTTTCCATGAAAGTATGTAATGCACTGCTAGCCTGCTAGGTAATGTATGGTTAATTTCTATTGTTAAAGTTGTGTTAATCTAATTTATTTTATGTTTTTTTTTTCAAACAGCAATTCTTTATCTCTTACTTTTCATCTGTTATGTATACTTACTAGTGCAGTACCCGTGCAAATTGTACGGGAATTAGTCACTATTTACATACTATAAGGACATAAGTTTAATTATTATTATTTTAGCAAAATTATGACACAAATTTGTTTTTGTGTCAAATTAATCCCACAAGAGCTAATTGCTATATTAAAAACACAAAATCAAAAGATATCAACCTTTAAAGATGAATTAAAAGAATGTAAAAGTAAACAATAATTCGTTTAAAGAAAGTAGGTATAAAAGACACGAACAACATTCCTTTATTAAGAAAGAAATCGACAATGTCATTAACCTCCATCAAATTGGCTTGTACATATCATACCAGCCTTGACCAAAGGCGAAATAGTTGTTCAAGTCATCGTTCCAATTGATATACCATTTCTGGGGTTCAATTTTTCTTTCCTTTGCCGAGACAAAGTCTTGTCCAAAATATGAAAAAGCTCAGATGCAAAATATGGTTATAAATAATATATTTGTACAATAGATTAGAGGTTAATATGTTTGCAGAGTACCAACATGGGTTGAGACGAGTGGTAAGCGGCTCGGTCTCGCTTAAGCAAGGTCTCGAGTTCGAGTCCTTGTGAATGCAGAAAATTCATGTTGGGAGACTCACCTGCCATAGCCAGGCACGCGACCCGGGTCGGATCCGGATGTACCTAGGTAGTACTTAGGGAACCGGGTGGGCAACCAAAAAAAAAAAAAAATATGTTTGCAGAGTTAAGAGATTACATATACTCTATCCAAAATAAGAACGTAAAGTGCATTCACATATGCATTACATAACTCCAGAAATTATATAATATATAATATAATGACAGATAGCAAAAAAGGTTGGAGTTTGAATAAGTTCAGTTAACACCTCATTCAATATTAAAAAAGGGAAACATGTAGCTATGTCTTTGGCATAAACTCATTTCAATATTAAAAAAGGGAAAATAGATTATATATTTGTTATCCAAGGGGATAATGTTCTACATGGGTTAACAGTAGCAAAACGTAAGGCAAGCATCACAATGACTTATAACCCTCACACACACAAACACACTCTTCCTCTTTCTCCCAAACATCACCCTATCTTATTTCATTACATAAGACTTAATATAAAAATTAAAGTATAACTACTTGAGTGTGGGTTAATATATTCAGATCCACAACCACATTACAAAGACCAACAAGCAAAATGATGATAAAAGGAGATTCTATTCAAAGGAATCCAAAACAAAGGAGTCAAATACAAAGTGCTCAACAAGCATCCCAAAAGCCTATCATCAATGCACCAGATAAAATCAAAAAACAAAGCAAGCATTCAAAGTACAAAGGAGCAAAGCTCACCAATTCACTGAACAATATGCAAGGTAGCAGAATCCAAAGGCGATGCCCATGACCAAAATGTACACAAAAGAGCCACACAAGGCTCACAATAGTTCTAAACATGAAGTAACAAATTCACAGCAACAGACGAAATACCACCAATAACAACAGTGTCGGGTTCAAAGCCTGCATCGAAGGCAATGAAGGACGCCTAAGTGGTCAAAGCTAAGATATAAGGATGGTCAAAGCATAGCAACATCTATAGTCAAAAAGTGCTCTAAGAAATACTTGAAAGAAAAATGACAAGCATACTTTGGGAAGAAATAACCAGGGGCTAAAGTCTCAACGGTGTTAGATGTGACACCCTTTCTCTTTAGTATAATATTATTAATTAATCTCATTAGAAAATATTATTTATGGACACTAATAGTTTGGATAAGTTATCAAAAATCTGATCTCATATTAGATCATACGAGAAATTATCGAATTCGGCTTTGAACATTTAACACTAAAATATTGAAACTGAGTTAATTATTTGCAAGACAACGTATATTTGTTAATCAAAATTTAGACTTAAATAATTATAAACATAGCGTTGCCTTGTTGTTCGCATATAATATTTTCCAAATAATAATAGTAGCTGAATTCTCCTTTAAACAAAATCAGAGTGCGCGGAAAGATAGTAGTACTCAAGGATCCGTGTTGTGATAAACATCATACACACACACACACACATATATCATCATCATGAAAAGGGATCCACAAGTACAACAAGTCATCAGAGTACAGGTATCCATGTCCATAAAAACTGAAAATACATAAAAAGTCTGAAAGATAAGACCTAGACTCTAAAAACACTATCAAAATATATACAATATATCACAACCCAAAATAATGTGTCTGAGAGCAGGTCATCTGGTCCTCCATGCATCCGTCTGGTCCATAGCAGCTACAACGTCGGTCCGGGATCCCTACTATCTATACTATGCATACTCCTAGGAACCACTGGGTCCTCCTCGAGGTCTGGGAACCGGCTCGACTGGTACCTCTTCCTCCTCGTCCTCCCCCTCCTCGGGATCCTCCTCTATCCCATCCGACGGAGTGGCAAACCTGTCGGTAGGTCCAAAAGTAGTAGCTGGTGTAGTCCTACCAGCTCCAGTCGGATCGGATGAAGGAACATCCTCGTCGGTGAAAACTCTGTAGGCAGAGGGATGAGAACGAGTAGCAGGACGGAAACGAAAACTATGGAACCTACGTACAGGTCGAGCTAGCGGGGGTGGTCCTCTATAAACATAAAAAGCAGGGATGTGCATAGTATATATAATAGGTACCCTAAATCTATGAGGGCGCACACGAACGAGAGGGTTAGGGTGGAAGAGTGTAAACTCCACCTCACCCTCAAACGTCGCTCGGTGCTCCTCATACGTCCATATCCCGCTAGGGATGGGCCTGATCTCTACGCATGCTAGGTAACGTGCCATCACCTATCAAGGGCACAGGGGTAAGCATATACACACATAATCAAATAAGGATAATCCATAAATGTGCAAAGATAGCAATTTACATTTTATAATCATATCAAATTTAATCACATAATTAAATCAATGATGATATGATGCATGTTATCTCACTCTTCTAAAAATTCTCCAACTAGTCACTCAAATGAACGTCCTTCCATAACTTCATTGTATTTCCAGAATACAAAAATAATACGTTATCAAACGTATGACGTACTTGCTCGAAGTGATAAACAATGTCACTTTATCTAGTGATCATCACGTCGCCAAAATGTAAAACTATCACTATATTACATAGTCATCTAGACATAAGACCCACAACGTCAACCTTGAAGTGGGGTCGAGCAAGCAGTAACCTTTGGCACTCCCAGAGGCCCTCCTCATGTTCCTTAAATAATACGTTATCAAACGTATGACGTACTTGCTCGAAGTGATAAACAACGTCACTTTATCTAGTGATCGTCACATCGCCAAAACGTAAAACTATCACTGTATTACATAGTCATTTAGACATAAGACCCACAATGTTAACCTTGAAGTGGGGTCGAGCAAGCAGTAACCTTTGAACATGACAAAGCGACGACGTATCCCCAACACCATGCATGAATGCAATGACATATTCCATTTAAGATTAAATCCTCTTTAATCTTAATATATATCCAACATGGAATAATTTATTCACAAGTATTCAGAGTAATTGATGTAATCATACAATTCTCATTAATTTCTTGGAACATGATTAATCAACTTAAAAAAAATATTAATTTGGGTTGAAATAACTTGGTTGGATTTTAAAACGAAATTTAAGTATTCTGACTAAAAAGACTCGAGTACCATACTAAAAGACTCGAGTAGTTCATACGTTTACTGAAAAGTAAAATTTCAGATTTTCCATAAATACTCGAGTAGTTCAAAATACTCGAGTAGTTCATGAAAGACTCGAGTAGTTCATCACAATTTCCAGTTAGTGCATCAGACAATACTCTAGTCTCAGCTCAAACACTCGAGTAGTGGTGCTACCAGATGCACTGGTGCTCCACGAAATACTCAAGTATCGGGCCAAAGACTCGAGTAGTGACTGACAGTAAAACACTGAAACTGAGTTTCCACATGCCAATTTCAATTCTAACCAATTTTAACCAAAACTAATGTTCAACAGAGTTAAGTTTGAGTATATTAAACATGTTCCAACATAGAAATTACATCAAATTACACTGAATCAAAGCTAAGCATTCATTATGCATAAAAATCATGTTTTCAACAACTTGGCATACCAATTTCAATTCTGAGCATTTTTAACATGAAAGTAACTTGCATTTAGCTCACATGCAACATAACAAACATGCTCCAACAAGTTGCAACACACAGAATGGCCTCCAAGCCAATATCCTATTTCAAACTAAGCCCTTTAAGCCTCATGGTGGCTTTCAACACAAAATCAAGGAATTACACCTTATTGTATAGCTTCCCACTTACCTCTAAGTCGTGTAGGAACTGAGATTTGACAGAGACTCAACCCCCAAGCTAGTTTCCCCAAAAACCATTTGATAGCAACACAGTTTTGAGTAGGGTCATAAGACCAAGGATTTTGATCATCAAATCATGCAAAATAATTGGGAAAAATGATTAGAATTTGTTCTCTGCCACATGCATAAGAGAATGAAACGAAATTGAAGTCTCAAGAGTTCAAGAGCTTACCAAAATCAAGGATCCAAGTAAGCTTCCCGAACCACTTTTCAACAAAGACCCCAATCTTTCGAGCTCCAATTCTCTTTGCACACGAATCCTCAACTCACAAGCTTAGAGTCTTTACGAAGCTCAGGATGTAAGCTTCATAACGGTTTATTACTCTCAACCTAACACTCAAAGATGAAGGAGAATCGTTGAAAACGAAATCGGAACCCTAAGTTCACGAATTCATCAACAAGAGCTCGAATTCGTTGTTGATGAGCTTAAATAATCGTTTTCCAGTCGCATGCAAATCGACACGACACCCTTGAGGTGTTGCCATAGAGGATTCGTGTCAACTTCTAGAGATAGTGGATTGATGACTCATCAAATGCACTATCTTTAGCAACTCAACCCAGAATACTCGAGTCTTCACGAAAAGACTCGAGTCTTTCGACTCAATTTTGAAAAATAAATATTTTATTCCTTCTTCCCTCCAAAATTTTTCTCATATTGCACTTAGGTCCTACAGCAAGGCTAATATGCAAAAATCTAATTTTTGCATGAAAAATAAGAATTATTTTCTGTGAATTATTTTCCACCTATTTGCAAAAATTGAATACCTAATTTAATCAGGGATTTATAATAACAATTAATTATAAATAAAATTTATAATTAACTTTTATTAATCCAGGATTAAAATTTTGGGGTGTTACATTAGACAAAGAGAAAGGCCAAAAGATGTGGCTCTGCAGTCAACAATAAGAAAGAAGAAAGGCGAAGAAGAGCTCGCTTTCGTTACAAATTTACAAAAAGAAGATCATGTTGAATAAGAAGCAAGTGAAAAGCAAAGTTCCAGTTCACAAGGGGGCTGACCCCTCCTATCAGATCTATATCCAGAAAGCAACGATGCATCGTCAAGGGCGCCTCCGAGGTGCCTAAGTAAATAGAAATTCAATAATACCCTAAATTTGGAAGCATCCGCAAAAGTCCACATCTTGATGTGCTAGTATCCACAAAAGAAAGAAAAGAAAGAATAAAGAAGAGTAATAGCTTGGAAAAATTTGAAAATACACTCAGTAAAGGTGACATGGTAACAGTATCAAGATGGTGGTCAACAAAGGCCAAGCACTCGCGACTATTTTGTAAGCAAAAATCAATCACTATGAAGCGTAACAAATAAAAATGAAGGCGGCCCAAAAAAAGCAATTCCACCTAAGGTGGCCCTATCGAAGGCAAAAATAAGAGCCCTATCGAGACCAAATCATCAATGCGGATTCCCTTCATGCCCAAACACAATAGTAAAGAAACTTACAATATCACAAGCAAGGAAGGCGTATTTAGACGCCCTCAAGAAATGAAAAGCATAATCAGACACTCACAAGCAGAGAAATGTTCAGAAGCGGTCATAGTTTTTGACGCCTTTCAAGTAAAGCATAAATGAAAACAAGCATCAAAAGCAAAGCATAAAGCTTACTGAACGAATGCTTCCAAGCAAAAATTTCAACCACAATTAAAAGGCAAGACCAGTTCAAAATCAAAGTGAACCCAGTCCAGCAGTCAGCAAGCGCAATCCAAGTGATACATGAGTACAAATAAGCTGAGCTGATAATCACAGAAAACGGATTTGTCAAAATCAACCGCAACAGAAAAGCAAGTATAGTCGTCTTCAAGAAGTTTTTGCATTAAAGAGAAAAAACTTTTCTCTTTCATGCAAAAGGGGCTATTGTTTGGGATGGAAATAATTATTTTGGGCTTCAGTCCATCAAGGAAAGAATAAACAAAGAGATTTAGATTCTTCACCCCACATATTATCCACACACCTCATTTGAACAGTAAAATGACAAAATTACCCTTTATTTTTTCCAACACGGGACTCTCGGAATATTTTCTAAAGTGTTTTATCTCTCGGAATTTTGGGCATTTTTCTGAGAGGTACCTCTCGGAAAATTCAGCAGAAAAGAGACATGGCCACATGGGCATACACTAATGTTGCCAAAACAGAAACTTATTGCCTGCAATAGCCAGGTGGAATTTTTGTAGCTTATCTTTCATAGAAAACTTATAACTAAAATAGATTTGTCTCTTCCTAACATTCTGCGTCTATTGCTTGTTGCATATATATTTGATGATATTTATTTAGTTGCATATATATCACATAGTAGATGGTATTGATTGACAAACATATGGTTCATAATAAACAGTGTGAATCATTAATAAAATCCAAGAAGTTGTTTATCTTTTGAGGGGATTATTCATACTGGACTATCATTGCGAGCGAATTGAAGTCGCCAAGTGGTATACTGGATATATGCATAGTTGATGCCCATAGCCATTCCAAAACCCAAAACTGATGAGAGTAGTATTGCATAAATTCAGTCTATGCTAAACTTGTGCAGATGGTACAACTGCAAATGGTGAAAAGATTTGACCTCTTCATTTTTTTTCTCTTTTTTGCTAATTTTTTTAAAATTCCAAGAGTCCCGAGTCGGAAATTTAATGAAGGGTAAAAATGAAATTTTTCACTATTTAAATTGGGGTGTGGGGATAATAGTTGGGACGAAAATTCCATTTCTCGTTTATGAGAAATTGGCAGCAAAAGCCTTCGTGTAACCAAACTAGCAGCAGCCGCCTTCGTGTAACTGAGCCAGGAAAGAAAGGGTGTCCCCAACCTCCAAGTATTCTTCCCAGCAGGAGCCTAAAACAGAGAGGTAGAGTCCCAAGGAGCATCCTTCCCCAATAAGCCTTCAGTCTTGGGCCCAATGCATCATCAGTTTAGTCACTCATAAATGCCATAAAAGGAAAGCTCACTGTTTCACTCAAGAACAAATGAGGAAGGCTGCTTAAAGCCCCCTGCTTAAGGCAAGCAACGATGTTAACCAGTGGACAAAGAAGCAACAGTACAATGACCACCAGATTAAGAGAAGGAAAAACGTGAAGCCCAAGCTATTGGCCAACTATAAAAAGAGAGCATACTACAAGGCAAAGGTAATCTGATTCAAGCCAACACAAGCAATCATAAAGCAAAGAAAGCCATAAACACTGAACTACAACAATGACACAAATACAATAACTTAGAAAAGAGGAAATACTATCGAGAGATTGAGGGAGATAATCAAAGGGCGTCTTATACAAATCCTGATTTCTTTGTATTAATAACTATTCACTGGCCCTTTGTAACAAATACCCTTATGTCTTGTATCCCTCTCCAGTATTCAATGAAATGAGGCCTTGATTTCACTAAGTTTACGAACCCACTTGCATTTTATTTTTTTTCTCCAGAATTATAAATTCTTGGCAGAAACAGGTCTCATTGACCAGAGTAGTCACCACCGCATTTTTATGATTTAAAAAATTGATAAATTGTGGATTTCAAATTCAGGAATCGATTATATATCGAGAAAGGTAAGGTATTTGCATTTAGTCTATTCATACGAAATCGATACCTCTATATTTATTTTTTATTTTTTTGCTTTTTTAAAGTTAGAGAAAAAAAACAAAATAAAAAAGTACCTGACTAAAGGATTAACAGAGGGGGAGAGATGGCAGGAAGGGAAAAAGACGTTTTTTTTTACTATCTGGAGGTTGTGGTTCCTACTTTTTGGTTTCGTTTAATTTTGGTTTTTGCTTTTTTGTTTAGTTTTGGTTTTGGTCCTTATCTTGTTAGGTCACTTCAGCATTTTTTTTATCAAAAGTTAACGACTGAGAGCAAAACCAAAAAAAAAACTTATGTGTTTGATAATTGATTGATATATTTGACAAACTATTAAATGCTTATCTCCTTAATTTTTTGACTTTTTATATGTTACTACAACTCTTGTGGAACAGAGGAAGTATTAATTCATTTTTTTAAAGTTTGCACAATTAACTTAAAGTATTGTTGTTAGGATGAGCGACAAACTTTTCTATAACTCGCCCTCGATTCTTGAGCTTAATATTTGTGTAAAAAACGAGTTCCTAAATTTTATAATATAAAAAAAACGGAGAAGTGTGAGATAATATAAAAAATGATGCGTGAACCACCTAAGAATCAATTAGGGTTGGAGATGCTCTAAGTATATGAGGAAATCCTAATTTAAATGACTAATCCATTAGGTAGGAGAATCTCATGACTTAAGTACCACATATAACTTTCTAGGTTACTCAATATAAGACTCCTGATACAAACAAATTAAAATTATATTAAAAATTATAGGAAACAAAACCATAACACATAAATTTCGTGGGATAATTGAGACGACGCAGACAACCAATCGTACAAATGCATAAGCTTCTTGGAGGTTGGAACATATTTCCTCCGATTTCAAATATAAGAAACAAAACTAACTTCACATTTATTAAAGAAGTTAGTTGAGTGTATTTAATTTTTTTTTTCAATTTCATAAGAATGTAGATTACTTTAGGAAACTTGTATTATTGGGAATGATACAAAAATTAAATGATACAACCACGTTATTGAGGTATTGTAGGAACATTTGTACTGTATATAGAAAGTAATTAAATTTTACTTTTATTTGATACCACTAAAAAGTGTTTTTATTTAATTATATTTAAGACCTAGGGAGTATACTCTTAATATATGAATACTTACATAGGGGAATGAATTTGGTACTTGGTAGTGTCCAAACCCAACAAAAGTTTGTCCAAACTTGAGATATTGGAATTGGGAAATAAGACCAAGATATTGATTCGAGATGAATCATTGTGATCATATGCATATGCTCTATTGATAATTGCAGGGTAATTATTATAACACTCACTGAAATTATCGTCGAAATTGTAAATATTAGATGAAATAGTAAATAGATATCAAGTAGATGTTAAATAGATACCATGTGAATTTTATGTGAATATTAAGTGAATTTTACTAAAAACATCACCCAAAGATCGTGTCATATCTCATTCGTTAACCGTTGGATCGTGCTCAAATTTGGAGAAAAGCTTCCCAACCCTCTTCTCTTCAAATCCAACGGTGGAAATTGTATTTGGAGGCCAAAAAGTCTAGGTAATTGATTACCAAGGCCAGTAATCGATTACCAGGTCAAAATTTCAAAGTTTGACCAAATTTAAGCCTAAGTAATCGATTACCAGGAAGTGGTAATCGATTACCACGACTCTTCTGAGCCAGAGTTAAGGCGGTTAATGAATGAATGGCTAAGAATTTCCCACGATTTCAGCCACAAATTACCACAAAAATCTCCTGGGAACTGTAGAGGCTTGAAAGGGAAACTTTAGGGTTGTTTAATTTAAATAAATGGAGGGAGTATGTGAATTAAAACACTCAAGAAAAACACAAACTTCTCTGAAATCGTGTTTTCCTGTCATACACTTTCCTTGATTCGTTTTCCATGATCTGAACCTCAAACCCTTACAAATCTTATACCAAATTAAAGTTCGTTTAACCCTCTTCAAATTGATACCAAGTTTGTTCGATTTGGTGGGCTGTAGAAGGAGTTACAAGCCTGAAAAGTTTGGTATTCAAAATCTGAAATCTGTATTTCAGATTCAAGAACCTAACTTTCCTTGATTCGTGTGGTAAGCTCGAGCATCTTTTGAGCTTCAAACTTGTTCTATTTTCAAGTTGACATATCTTAGTTTTGATTCTAATCCTTGATCACGATTTGTTGTGACTTATTCTTGATGAAAAACCCTGATCTTTTTGCCTTGTTAAACTGAAAACAGAGGACTGGAAGCTGAAACACAAAACTTGGGATTTTCCCAACGAATCTGTTTCTTTCAATCCAAATCAGTATAAAAGACTCCTAATAGGTAAGGGAGAAGTTATCCGGGTGCTAGAATAATAATCCGATGACTAGAAATCTAGGAGTTCTCATGAACTCAAGGGCAAAACTAGTGAAAAATGAAAACTTGAAGTGGGAAAATGATTTGGTGGTCATTCCAGTCCCATTTCTTTATTTGAGCAACTTATAAATGATGAATATGAGCTGAACTAATCATGGAATTGGACTGTTTTATGAAGGAATTGAAAATCACATGTGAAGTTGTCATTTTACGTGTTTTATGGACTTTGATTGAATTATATATGAATATGATGATTTGGTTGCTGTAAATATGCATAGACATGTTTAATTATATGTGAATTTGATCTGTTTTGAGTTGTATTGGATTAAAGTGAAGTGTATATATCAAAAGTTGGTATAGCAAAACTCAATTCAGTGTGCATTCTGCTGCAGGGTATTTGGTAATCAATTACCAGGCTAAATTTGGCACCAAAATTTGAATTTCCACGTGGTAATCGATTACCAAGGCCCCTGAATTGAAATTTGCTCAATTTTGGTACACCGAGCCTTAATCTAACGCACTAATAGATCATGAAAGGAAATATTATGAATGAATGAACATTTTTATGATGATTTTGATGATGCTTAAGTATGAATATGGAATTCATGCTTATGAATGGAAATTTCATGAATGAATGAATACTTTAATGATAATTGTAATGATGATGGAATATGAATAAGAAATTCATAATTATGAAAAGAATGAATAGTGAAATGTGAATTGAGAAATGAATCGCATTCGCCCAAGGAGTGCGGATGTTGAGATGATGTTATTGTCGTGCTGAAGGAATGGCAATGAACGAATTAATGATAAAGATTGGTAATGAACCATTCTTGCATACATGCATTGAGTGAGATTGGCTCCAGTTTGTGAGGCCTTAATACTAGTTGCCGCTGGGTGGAGGAAGCCTGTAAGTCGTGAGAGGTCGAGCGGAGGAAGCTCATGAGGACCCATTTACCTCCAAACTGCGATGCCTCGGGATATGATTGAGATGAGATTACATGCATGCCACTTAATTACAAGATAATTTTGTGAGAAATTGGGTGTGCATGTGTACGTGCATTATTCTTTGATTATTTGATTACTTGTGCTTGTTATTTCTAGTACTGATAGATTATTATTTGATGATGTGCTTCGGCCATGACTTACTCCCTTTGCCCTTTGTTTGTCAGGTAATGGCACAAAATCCGATTTGCGTAGAGACGAGGTTCATTCCCCAAGGGGAATGGCATAGGAGGGGCACTAATCTGATCTTAGAGGGGATGGTGGAACCTCTCCCTCATATGCGTCCCCTGAGGACTTGTGTTCCTGTAGTCTTTATTGTTCGCCGGTTTAAATGACTGTGATGTTTATATACCTTTTGATATTTTGGAGTTGAGAACCATGTGCTCTGGGTCTTAATATTTTGTGTGTAAAATAGTGTAAAATATGTGAAATGATCAAGAGTACACACTGAAAGCTATGCTTTAGTAATGCTGTTGACATGATGTGAAATATGTCTTGAAAACTTTTGATGATAATGTACCTGATATATATTAGTTCTCATCTCCATGTGAATAATGTGTTGATGTGTTGAATTAGTGATGACTTAAGTTTATTTTCCGTGATAAATAAATCCATAATTTTAATAAAAGAATAAGAAAGGAAATAAATTTGGGTCGTCACATTTATCATTGTCTTTTTTACACACTCACTCTTAAAAGTACAGTACAATAAAATACAAATTAGTGAAGAAATGGGCATGCTATCATATCTCTAATAAGCAGCAATGAGGACCCCGAGTGTGCTTTCGTCAAGAATTAACGCATCATCATATTCTCATGAGATTGAATGTAGGCATGTAGCAATTGTCAACAAGGAATTTAAATTTGCTTCAGTGCAATTTATTTTTATGTTTATCTTTAAAAAACTGTATATAGGTTTTCTTAAACTAACCAGTTTAATTTTTGTATGTCGAGATATGACCAATATTAATTATTAATATCAACAATGAGAAATGATGATCAATCTACCAAGCCATACCTATAAAACAATACATTCAATACACACAAATCAAATCTATATTAACTAACAAAAGCAAATTTTCCCCAAATTATATAATAGTTTGGAAGATAGTAATCATCTACTCCCATATTTCCAAATTATAAGTCACTTAAACCAAATTCACTCAAATTAAGAAAAGTGACTCTCAAATTTATCAAAAAGTATGTTGTTATTCGAAAACTACCTATATTTAAAACTTTACAACTTTACTCATTTGTCTCTCTATTGTAATTATTACTCTATCACCTCTATGTAATTATGAGGGGTGTATTTTGAATAAATTCTTTAATGTTATATATATATATAAAACAATTTATAAAAAAGAACAAGAAATCTATCAAAATGATACCTATTAGCAGGGAGTACACAACTGTTGTGTGAGGATACACATTTTTTTAATCAAGATTTGTACATAACTATTTTAAATAAACTTTAAAAGGGAAATGTACAATAAGAAGATTAAAAAGATGTAACAAATATACGTGGGAGAATTATTGACTAAGTTCATCCAATGTGCAAATACATATTGTAACGATTAGTCAAAAATCATAACTACACCTAACTATTTATGGTCAAATAGTTGCATGTTTAGAAGATAATAAAATAAGGGTAGCGTGGAGATTCCCAATGACATATACTCAATTCGAGAATGAAGGGCAAAGCTTGCTCAGCCTAGCCATGCACTGATCCACCTGAACCACCTTACTTGGAAATACCAAAAGTATTCCTTTCTCGTACAATAAAAAACTACCACTACAATGGATGGCTTATTTCAGGGAGATCCTTCCAGAGGTAACAAAAAATTACGACAATACAATACTAAGCTCATCCCTCTCTTTCGTGAGTTCTCTCTGCTCATCCGTTCAAGCTACATCTTCCCCAAATATGTAGGACGAGAGGAAGGTCTGAGAGTGACGAGTTTTCTTATTGTGCGAGAACGGAATACCTTTGGCATTACCAAAGAAGGAAGGTGGCTAATGTGGATCAATGCATGGCTAGGCTTAGGGAGTTGGTTTGCGGATTTCATCATTTATTCAATGTGATGAAGTCATGTCATTCCAAGGTACCTAATAGTAAGGACAGTCTTGTGTTCAACCGTGGATCGGCTAAACTTGTCGCATTTGTGGGTTGCACTGATAAATCTGGGTGTTACAAGTAAATTACCTCACTTCTAAATTCTTCACTCTTCATTATCTAAGCGACCTGAGTTTTGTTCTCTGCCCCACAAAGCAATAAATATGCAAACACCATTGCCACATTGATATGACTCATGTTGTTAAATTGCAAGATAAGCGTCAATACAAACTCAATATGCAACAATGAGAAGTCAAATAATACTAAATTAAAAAAAATTAGGCAAGATATAAAAACGGTGTTGGAGTTAGGATGAGTAGGGTTACGCCCAAACAGGCAATGTTATTCTATGTAATATTGCGGAATAAAATATTTCATGAACAGATAAGATCCAAATGTGAACATTGTCCTTTCACTATAACTGTTCATATTACATAACTGCAAAAAGCCTAGGTCAACTGTTATTGCTTATCACAAAACAAACATTAAATTCAGTAATCCCACAATAAATAAAACAAAACCACAAATGACACACATGATCCAAAAGAAAAACATACCATGTACTCCACGTACTCCACTCCATCGTAAATATACCACTCCAAACAATGGAATTTGCTTAAATATCATTCCACTCCATTGCATTCGGCAATCCAAACATATAGCCTTGTGGAAGAAAAAACTTACCATTTATCATAATTAAATTCCTAAAGTACGTATTTTGTTCATGGAAAGCAAAAGTGTGATGGTTAACTTTGATTTAAGAATATTCCTTCACATAGGAGAGAAACAAACTAATTACATATTTATTAAGAAAATTAGTTGAGTGCATCTAATTTTATTAATTTTATAAAAAAATATCTGTACTTCACGAGAGTAACGACTAAACTGTCCCTTAGGTACCTGAATTTACATAAAATATTTCCTGCCTGTCAAAGCTGTTAAGTGAACGTCATGACCAAATACATGGCACGTTAAACACAATTCTGCTTCAGTCTCTTAATCCAATTGCAAACAGAAAAAAAAAAAGCAGCAAAAGCGTATGATAATGATGATGTACAAATATACTCACACACATGCACAAATTTGAATGAGGGTGTAGCACAAAGAGATAGAGATGGGTAACAAACTAATAGTTCTTTGTATCAACATTGAAAATCAACGAACAATAACAACAATCAGTAAACAAAGGAATCCATATCCATACAATGTAATATTAAAAAAAATACGCAAAATAATCAAATATCAAATTAAAAATGACATCGAAATGAAACTCAACAAATATCATATACTTGTCGCCTAAGCATTCATATTTTATGTCCTTCCAAATTATCTCTCACCCTCTAAAGTTCGAACTGGACGCTCCATTTCTCTTCGAGATGCTATGTTTGACTTTGCGTGGTTAAATAACCCTAAATACATTTTCCCTCAGTACAATTTTAAACTAAGGTCTTTTCGTGTAAAAAACGATGTCATTTTTAACCCTTGACTTGTCAGGTTTCTCTACCATCAGCGTCCCTTAACAATTTTGAGAGTTAGGGACGAACATGCATAATATTTTGCAAACCTAAGGGCTTAAAAGAAATTTTCGTAATTATAGGGACTAAAATGAACGTTGAGTATAAATTCAGAGACATAAGTGACAATTTAGTTTGAAAGTAATATTTATGTAAACATTTTAGGAAAGTAGTATTGGAAAGGAAATAAAAATTAAAAAGAGTTTAATTAAATCTTTCTTATATTTTAGACTAAGATATTTATATATTTTTTCCTGTTACATTATAAACCGAAGAAACTAACGAAGAAGTACTAATTTTGAAACCCCTTGATAATGAATATCATATTTCATTTGGATGAGAAATATTAGCTTAAATACCAAATTGATCCTTATAATGGTTGATTTTTTTTTTTGGATTTTAATCTCTACTTTTCCATTTCGTTTTAGTTTTGGTCTTTGTCGTCAATTATTAATGAAAATTTTTAAAATGACCAAATGAGGCAATGACCTAAACCTACGTCTGCTAATAATATAAGGACCAAAACCTAAATGTGTTAATAATACAAGGATCAAAATCTTCATTGAAAATGTGGTGACCAAAATTATATTTGCATTATTCTTGATCATGGTTGATGACGGAGACTAAAATCAAAACAGAATGAAAAGACAAGAACCTAAACCCAAAAAACAAAATGTAAAAACTAATTTTAAAAAATTAACATTTACATGGACTAATTTAATATTTAAACAAAAATTATCTAGAAGGGCTAATATGGTACATTAGCTCTCATCACCTTGCTGGTTTAGGGCTCCGGAAGAGCAGAATTCTTAATACTGTGTTCATGATGAAGCTGGGATGAGGTCTTATTAATGAAAGAGAAGCTTTATGGGCTAAAGTTCTCCGGCATAAATACAAATGTGGGTTAGATACTCTCCCTTTGGTTAAAAGAAGGACAAATGATTCAAATACTTGGAGAGGAATTTGTCATGGATGGGAATTCTTGAAAGATAACCTTGTGTGGAGGATTGGAGATGGTAAGAGTATTCGGTTCTGGAAGGACCGCTGCCTTAACCAACCTGATGTTCTCATGGATCATGCTTTGTGCACCATTAATGAAAGGGAGCAGGAGATGTGCATAAGAGAAGTTGTTACAATTTCTGGGAGTTGGAATATCTCTTATATGACAGGTAAAATTCCTCAATCTATAATTAGTACCATTATTTCTAATTTTCCTCCTTCTGTTGCAGGGAGAGCTGATGGAATAGGGTGGAGATTATCGAATGATGGCTGGTTCTCTATATCAACAGCTTATTCCAGCCTCATTGATCAGAACACAACTGAAGAAAAAGAAGTTTTTAAACTTATCTGGAAGTGGCCTGGTCCTCAGCGTAACAGAGTGCTATTCTGAAAAATTGTCAATGATGGTCTCCTAACAAATGCAAACAGGAAACACAGAAATTTATCCCAAGATGGATCGTGCTCAACCTGTAGAGATGGAGAGGAAACAATTTCTCATGTATTAAGAGATTGTCCTTATGCCAAACAAGTATGGAAGTTTTTGGTGCATACTGAAGATTGGGACGCATTTATGGCTGCTAATATGAATGATTGGATGGTTAGCAACTTGGCCAGAATATCGCAATTTGCTCGGGTCAAGTGGAGTATCTTATTTGGTACTGTACTGGAAACCCTTTGGATGAGAAGGAATAAGAAGATTTTTGAGAATGAGGATATGCAGCTTTATGGAATAATGCAAGGTATTTGGAAGAAGTACAATGAGATTGTTAAGGCAAAAAATCACTGTGATTTATTGTCAAATTATGCAATTCTATGTACAGCCTGATAAAATGGCAGCGGCCCCGGAACAATGGATTAAAATTAACACAGATGGTTCCTTTATTATATTGAGAGTGCCACATGTGGTGGTATTCTATGTAACGAGGATGGGGCTTTTATTTGTGCTTTTGTGCATAAGTTGGGGTCATATTCCATAACTATGACTGAATTATGGGGTGTTTATCATGGAGTACATTTAGCTCTTCACCGTGGTTTTGAGAAGGCCATTATTGAGACCGACTCTCTTTGTGCTGCTAAATTTGTGTAGACGGGTTGCCCCTCGTATCATCCCTGCTATGCCATTGTTAGTGCCATAAGGGAGTTATTTGCTCAGGGAGATTTCATTTGCTGTCACGTTTTTCGGGAAACCCATTTTGTTGCTGACAAGTTGTTTAAGTTTGGTCATCATATACAAGAAGATGTTTGCATTTTTTATTCTATGCCTAATTTTCTAAATTTGCCTATGATAGCTGATGCTGCTGGCACAGTGTATTTGAGAGGCTTGTAGGAATTTTTGTGTTCTTTGTTTTGGGCTTTTGCCCCCTAGTTCAAAAAAAAAAAAAAGCTCTCATCATCTTGTTCACATGGTGACATATGCTATTTGAGTGTTAAGGCTGCGGGACCGGGACGGGACAAGACCTTGACTCCTTTCCTCATATCCAATATTATTAATTTATTATCCTGTCACAAAATTTTAATAAAAGTACACATTTCAGAATAATTTAACTATTAAGTTACAAACGCTATTAAATACTATTTTTTTAAAAAAATTCTAATCACTAGACGTTTTACGCAAACCTATATTATGGACAATTTTATTTATAAGTGCAGTGTGTCTTGCATTTCAGTCTAAAAATAATTATAATATTTGTCATAAAAATGTTAGTTTTACTCAAAATATTTATACTCATTAGTCATTACCATTTCAACGATAGAGCTTAACATATATTCCTACGGCTCTATTGATAGAGTTCCTACTGTCATCTTCATACATATCTATATCATATTGTCATCTTTGTCTGTATCGATCAACCACCATTGCAATCCAACTTGCTCCACCATTAGCGAAGGAACACCACTGTTCTTAACCTTCCTCCGATGGTGACCTGAAATTTTTTTATATTCTAACAACATTTTCCAATTTTTGATAATAGATAAATGATAGAAAATGTAATTAAGTCTAAATTAAATTAATAGCTGCGGTGGGGAAAAGAAGTAAAACAAGGAAGTGAAATGTATGTTGTCTATTTAAATAAGATAAATAATAAATATAACACTTGCCTTGTATATGCTGGAATAGCTTAGTTGGCCAGAGTGTGTGGCTGTTAACCACAAGGTCGGAGGTTCAAGCCCTCCTTCTAGCGGTTAAATTTTTTTTTTCTGAATTCTCAATTTGTTATGGACAAACTTCAGGTGGGAGGAGTGAATCCAAATATCCTGCCATCTGAATGAAGTAAACTTTGGAACCAGGTAAAAACTCTTATCATTAGGAGATCCAATTAAACATGTGAAATCAACAACAACCAGGATTTCACTGTTTTTCAATATTAAAGTAACAACTTCAAACAATAGCTATATATATTGAATTATTATTCAACTAAATAAACAAAAAATCCTGCATATCTTCAAAAAGAAAATAAACTAAGTTAGCTTAAGTAAATTCTCTATGATATCTATAAGTTCAACACCTATATCTTAAAAGATGAGACTTCTAATATTAGCTATGACCCCATATTTTTAATAGCGAAAGTGGTCTATTCGGTCCTCCAAAGATACACTGGGCATCAGCTTAGTACCCGAAAGATTTTGAACATCAATTTAGTCCCCAAAAGGTCAAAATGGACATCACATTAGTCCCACCGTTAAAAAATCCGTTAATATTATTAAAAAAATAATAAAAAATTCCGAAAATAAAAAAAATTAAAAAATTTAGAAAATTTAGAAAATTGGTAAAATTTTTTAAAAAATTATGAAAAAAGTGTCTTTCTTTTTTTTAAAAATATTTATCAAATAATAAAAAATTCATAAATATATTTTAAAAAAAGAGGTAAAATATTTTTTCAAAAAATTTGAAAATTTATTTTTTTCGTTTTTAAATATTCTAAGAAGTAATAGAAAATTCGTAAAAAATAATAAAAAATAATAAAAATAATAAAAAATTCAGAAAATAATAAAAAATTGTAAAAAAATTATAAAATCTGTAAAAAGTTTTAAAAAACTATGAAAAAAGTATCTTTCTTTTTTTAAATATTTTTAAAATAATAAAAAATTCATAAATATATTTTAAAAAAACCGGTAAAATATTTTTTAAAAAAATTTGAAAATTTTATTTTTTGGTTTTTAAATATTCTAAAAAGTAATAGAAAATTCGTAAAAATAATAAAAAATTCGGAAAGCTGTAAAATATTATTAAAAATTCGGAAAAATAATTAAAAAATAAGAAAAGTTTAAAATTTAATTTAATACTTTACAGTAATTTTCCGATATTTTTTAATTTTCTAAAAATTCTGAATTTTTTTCTGAAAATTCTTAAACGGTAATGTTCTAACCCATATAACCCTTGTGCAAAAGTAGATTTAGTTTATAAATTTTTTAAAAAGAAATATAGTTCATATTTTTAAAAAAAATATTTTACCTATTTTGTAAAAATATATCAATGAAATTTTATTATTTTCAGAATTTTTTAAAAAAATATTTTGCATGTTTTTTAAAATTTGTCTGACTTTTTTATTTTCATAATTTTGTTAATTTATAAATATTAAAAAAAGAAATATACTTTTTCCATAATTTTTTTAAAATTTTCAGAATTTTTATTAATTTTAAAATATAAAAAAATCAGTATTTTTAAAAAATATTTTACAGATTTTTATAAAAATTTTATGAATTTTTTATTATTTTTTAATAATATTAACGGATTTTTTAACGGTTGGACTAACGTGATGCCCATTTTGATCTTTGGAGTCTAAATTGATGCCCACAATCTTTCGGAGACTAAGCTTATACCCGGGTGACCAAATTGATGATTTTCTCTTTTTAATAACCTGCCAGCAGGGAAGGAAAGACAATGATCATCTTCCTAGTATGCAATTTAAGTGCAACATAGAAGTGAAGAGAAGTAAGAAAAGCACTTCACAGACGCACTAAGTCGTTTTGGATACTCCCCTATAGTCCTTACAGCTCCTCCAGTAACCTAACCACAACATTGATGCATACCCCTAAATTTTGAAACATTCAATGCTGAATCATATTAATTGATAACACAAGCAAAATTCAACCAACACTTCTTTAAAAAAAAATGACGTTTTAAATATATTCTCCAAGTTCAACACGAATAAACTGTAGACAAAGTAAAGGTATATGGTACGTTACTTTCCTAGTTGGCTTTGGGTTTTGTACATTAGAAAAACAAGTTCTACTTCTCTAATTTGAATGACCATAATTCAATTTCTAGGTTTTATGTGCTATAAAGGAAACTGCTATAATATTCTTTTAAAAAAGTATAAATGAAGTGGCATGCAAGTTCGAGTTCCTTTTTTGATGCTTGTAATGAGTTGCTACCCGTTTTTCTCATTTTCATCCTCCTTCACCAGGTCGAGTTTAATTTGATGATTGCTTTGTGTTATAACCAATTGTTTTATTTGGGAAAAAAAAATTTACTCTCATTTCTTCAAACCCATCATCTTGCGTTACTTTCCTTTAGATTCATGCCTTCAATTTATTTCCTAGACGAATCTTTCCATCTCCTAGAAAAGTTTCAATATTTTTTCACTGCTTCACTCTGTATCATATGCTCAATTCCCTGAAAAAAATCAAGACCTACAAAAAGAATTGATATTTTCAACGATGCACATCGCCAGCTGCTAAATCAAACCCCATTTTACAAAAGTGTATTGTTGTCCCAATGCATATTATATTTAGTTATTTACCGGAAATATGCAAAAAAAAATAATATCACATAATTTGGATACTACTATGATTTGAAGGCAAGCTTTCAAGCCTTCAATTCAACACAAAATTCATGATTACCTAAATGGAAATGGAGTTGCAAAGAAATCTTAGCTTGCTACTGTTTGGACCCGTTTTTTATTATGGGACATAATCTATATTTAACAATTTAATCTTGCAGGAAAGATAAGATAATCATATTTGCAACCAAGACGTAAGGATGACACATCGGCAACACCACTAGGTTGATAATTTCATGGACTGCGTGGATTGGAAGGCTTTGGATGGACGAAAGTGCACAAGGCGTTCATGCCTTGACAAAGCGCCTTCATGATAGATAAGGGACGGGGACGCTTTGATACCCATAACGCTCTGAGACTTAAGACGCCTTAGGACAAAGCCACTCTAACCTGACCGCTCACCTACCTGGTCGCTCACCTATATCACCGCTCACCTACTCACAACGTCCACTCTCCTCGCTCACCTAGATGACCGCTTACACCCATAACCCATAGACCATGCTCACCCACAGACCCGCTCTAGGACAAACTAGCCCACCTCGCTCACCTACTCACAACGTTCATTCACCTCGCTCATCCGTTGAGCGAAGACTTAGCTTGCACAACTCCTAAAACTTAGCCACGCACTAAGTTTTCCCAACACTTGGCCATCAAGTTTACTTGGTCACCAAGTTTAGCCCTATGACTATCTTACCCCTCACCCAACTCTATAAAAAGAGACACTTAGCCTCCCTCTAGGAAAACAAAAAAATCAGCTCTCCATCAACACCCTAGAAAACACACACATAACCCTATCATTTCTCATCACGAACACTCTAGAGCCTAAAGAACCATGCCACCCACAGAACCAGAAAACACCCCTAACACCCTTAGCAACCTTGTTAGTCTCAGCGTTAGTTCTAAGCAACCAAGAAAAATATCAAGACCAACAAACACCAGAAACATCATAGAATATATAATTACTCCATCAATTCCATCACTCTACTTCTTAACAAAACTTACCATATTCATACACTTAAACTAATTTTCCTTGAAATCCCCTTTGTGACAAGGGTTATTAAGAGCACCCTGGTCGATCCTCCCGATGATTCTTCATGATGCTTCATCCGTTCTCTCCAAGCCATGGAGGCATGGATTTGGTACTTCTACATACATCTCTCAAGCTTACGGACCCTAGAATCTCATTTTTATTGTTAAACCACTTTTACACAAAGTGATCCAAAACAACTACTTCTCTTATATATTCTCATTGTTGTTGTTATAAACAATTACAACATTGTTAAAATAATTTTAACAACATACAATGATTAGACTAACATTATCAACCTCGTATATATTCTTATCCAAAAAACAAAAACCTCGTATATATAATTTTCATTTAAATTCTACAACTTAATTAATTAATCCTCATACTTTCCTTGAACCAGAGCATTCTTCGGGGTTCTATCTTCACGAGAATGATTCTAGGAACCTTTACTTTATAATACCGTATCTTTATTTTCTTAAAAATTAATTTTATTATTTTCCCTTTTTAAATTTTTTATTTGTGAAGTCATTATATTTTTTTCCTCTCTTCACCACAATGATTTTAGGAACTTTTTTATTTTAAACTTATTTTTTAATGGCTGATTTATTAGATTTCCAAAACATTTATTAAATACTATATAATTTATTTTTTTTTTAAAAAAATGTGAATTGCACAGTATAAAAAACTAGTTTCTCTTTTAAACATTAATATATATAGTCATAGAAACAAAAGTTACTTATATAAAAAAACTTATTTAAAAAAATTAGGAGAATGACAAATAACTAATCTCACTTATTATATAACTATAAATAAACAAATATATATATATATATATATATATATATATATAAAATAAATAATTGAAATAAATGAAGTATTTTCTAATGTTGTGTTAAGGAGAAAATACTAATAAAGATTATAATTAACTTATTTATATGCTTGTATTACTAGAGCAGCATATACAATTTGGATAAAGAACTACGGAATCTGAATAACACCACAAACAGCTTGTGAGAACTTCAACAAGTACCTATAGAATTACATGGGGGTAGGTGTAAGCCTAACAATATTGGTTATGCTTAGGAATGTTGTGGTGCTCACATAAACCTTCTGTAACTTTTTTTCCGTTCACAGTTTTTGATCTATGAATGTATGAATCCTTCATGGAAGGTATTATAGATAGATAGATTTTTATTTTTATTTTTTTGGGGAAAACTCTATAAACACCCTCTAATTTTATGCCTTTGCAAATAAACTTTATGAACTATTTTCTCTTATTATTTAATCCTTATTAAACTTTAACTATTGCAAAATTGCTCCATTGTCAAATCCCCATTATGTAACCAACAAGGATCAACAAATTTCACTAAAGAAAAATTCTAACAAATACTCTTAGGACATTGTATAAGAAAATAAAAATAGAGATTTTATATTGGGAAATGTTAAATTTTAGATTTCGAGAATCGATAGACTTAAATTTTTAATTCAAATTTTTTTTAGTGTATTCGTTAAATAGAGCTATATATGATAAATAATCCCCCTAATTAATGTTTTAACGACACTGGTTAGCAAAATTCTTGTATAAATCTCCACCAATAAATAATTTATTTTATAGCTTAATGTTTCCCATAAATGAAATATATGCTCTCTTTTTCTCAAACAAAGGCAAGTTTTAGTGGGAAAGAAAAAAAGAAAACAAACGTGAGCTAACAATATGTGAGGAAGATCGATCAATAGTACTAGTAATATGTAAAACAGTGCAGCACAAAAATATAGTATTTCCTCCGGTCTCATTTATAAGAAAAAAAAAATTCATTAATGGTTTTAAATATAAGTAAAAGTTAATCAACTTTTCATTCCCAATACAACCATTTTTAAAATATCCCTACAAAATAGTTATAACATTTAACTTTTGTTTCATTCCCAATGTAAGTTTCCTAAAGTGATCAATTTTTTTATGAATTTGAGAAAATTAAATACACTTAACTAACTTTTTTAATACCTGTGAATTTTTTTTTTTTTGCGTAAATTAAAAATAAGACCGGAGGCAGTATTTTATCATTTTAGCACCTTTGGCCTTTGGACAAAAGAGAAACAGATGCTTCATTAATGGGTAAGGTAAAAAACTAAAAATAAAAAGATAAATATCCAAGCGTTAGATTTGCTCAAAATGAAATGTGATATTTGCTTATCGTGGATAACATAGCATGCATTTACTGTATTGAGGAACAAATTTCATAAATACTTAATGTTTAAGGATTAATAAGACTGGAAAAGAAAAATCAGTTCATGATATTTATTTGAAAAATAAATAAAGTTTCAAAGGTGTTTATACACTTTTCCTTTTCCTTTTTTTTAGAAGCAAATATTTTTTCCTCTTTTATTTGTAGGGGTGAAGAAGGAAAAAAGAATTATCACAAAGGTTTGAACACGGGTTCTGACATTTAATATCCCATTATTCTACCAAATAAGATATATCATAGATTAAAACTGGATGCATGAATTCTAAAATAAAATAAAAAAAATGGATGCAGGAATGAATTCTTTTAAGTTTTTTGACAAAACAAATTACATATTTTACCAAAAAAAAGTTGATTTGAAATTAAATGTTTTATTTAATAAAGGGATGTAATTATAATACACACACACTAATTCCTTTTTCTATTTATGAGTTCAATTTCAAGAAAAGACCATAATTAGGAAATGTAATTTGATTTATAATAATTATACACTATTGCAGATCAGACATTTCACATCTGTTTTAAAAGACATTTCGCATCTGTTTTGGAACAGATATATTTGTGAGAGATGTAGATAGTTATGATTTTTCGCATCACTTTTTAAAACAGATGCGAAATGTCAGAACTTTCTGCATCACTTATATAACTGATGCGAAAAGTACATATAACTGATGCGAAAAGTATACTTTCCGCATCACTTATTTTAAAACAGATGTAGAAAGTATAATAACCGATGCCGAAAGTACACTTTTCGCATCTATTATTTTGTTCCCTTTTCGCATCTGTTAAATAAGTGATGCGGAAAGTTCCCTTTTCGCATCTGTTATTGCGGAAAGTTCCCTTTACACATATGTTATTTGCATTAACATTTCGCATCACTTATTTAAACCTGATGCGGAAAGTAGGAAAAATAAGACATTCCACATTAGTTATAAAAAATACAAATGCAGAAACTTTTTTCTTTTATACTTAATTACAAGTTTGCCACCCGATTTTCATTTTACATCTGTTTTTTGAAAACAGATGTTAATTAGCCGATGTAAAATCTATTTTTTCTACTAGTGATATATGATTTTCCTAATATACATTTTCTCTCTTTTTTCATTACTTTTTCTAACTGTTAATATAAATCAAGAAAGTATTGAAAAATAACAATTAAACAAATTTTGAACTTCAAAACGGAACAAACAAATAGGAAATAAATTTTTCAAATAAGGCAAATAGATAAAAGCAAGATTGTCATATTCTTGAATTTATCTAAATTCATGAAGCTTAGATAAACTCAGCCTATGAACCCAACTCGCACTAGTTTTCGTATTATAAAAATAACTTATACACAACATTCGTAAAATAACTTGCTTATAAATGGTATTTATAACTAGTCTCACTTGATTGCATCTATCCACACCAACCATAGACATTGGTAGAGACAACAGTTTCACATCCATTTTCACTACTATTTGCTATCTACGTCCAAGACCATCCACAGGTAACATAATCAGTACCCATATTGATAACATAATCAAGCATGCCCCTGTAGCATTCTTATGGGATCTCGGCCACTAAAAGAAATTATCAACAAGCGCTACTTTTAGAAATAGTTTTTGTTTTTTTTTTTTTTTCTGAGTTTTTAATGTTTCACCAATTATAATTGGGGTTTGATTTTGTTAAGGCTTGTGAATCCAACATTTGAATCCAAAAGAGTGACTCATGAGATTGAGCGAGTTAACTTGCAAGTTTGAGTGAATAAATTAGGCTTAATTATGTCAAATTCTCTGAAATTTGGGATACTTCTGTCAGATACTCTTATTCTTATTTTTTAATGTCTGACTCCCCGAAGTTACTTCGGGATTTGTCATATATCTCTACTATCAATCTGACTAATTTTGCTAACATGTAATATCGAAATCCTGGTCAGATGGACGAGGTTAGGCATGTGGTGCTCCGAGGGCGAAGATCCTTTTTTCTTTAAATTAAAAAACTAAAAAACTTAATATTTTTATATTTTTAGTTAAATAAAGAAAGAAAAAAAAAGATTTAAGAGAAAGGTCGTCATCGCCCATGTGACATCACATGACACCATATGACCAACCTCATGCGTCTAACCAAAATTCCGATGTTACATGTCAGTAAAATTGGCCAAAATTGATAGTAGGGGTATATGACAAACCCGAAAGCAACTTCGAGAAATCAGACATTGAAAAAACAAGAATAAGGGTACACCCCAAACTTCAGTGACTTTGACATAATTAACCCATAAATCAATAACACCTAAGAATTGATTTTACATTCGGTCAAAAACTCTACATACAAAGTACGATGTTGTTTTTCCACTTTTCTAACTTAAGGAAAACAGGGTAAAAATATCAATGCCAAATCCTTCTTAATAATCCCAAAAATAACTCTTGCATGACATTCTTTTTGCTAACATTTTCTTCTATTTCTTTTTAGCCAAACATGATAAGCAGTAGCTTAGCTGAGTAGCTTGACAAGATCATTCTTATTCTCACTAGATTCTATTTCCGTTAAAGGCATGCAAAATCCATTCAGACTAGTGATTATAGTTCCTTGGCCAGTAATCCAAACACATCCAATTACCATGCATTAACACTAAAAAAAGAGGTGATTTCTAGAGTCAGTCATTTGATTGAATTACAAAAACAACAAGTGAGACATTTGATTCTCCAGTCTGCAACCTATTATGCATCAGCAACCACAGAATGAAAATTATGTTCTGAATAATACAGAGACCTCCATATTACTTATTGCTACAAACAATGTCCCAAATGATTAAAGCATTAGATTGACCATCCATCCTGCTTACCATTCCAAAGAAATCTTCAATAAATTTACTCTACCTCTTTAATCACTACCTTCTTCCGTATTATAAAAATATATATGCCTAGTATGTTCATTGATAGCATAACAAAATTTATTAGCTGATTCATGCCCTGATAAAATAAATTTCTTGTTATCCAACTTTGAAGTCTTCTAATTAATTATCTTCTATATCAAGGTTTAGCAACATTCCATTTTTACAAACATGGGAATGTCAGGGTATCTAAAAGGTTTCTTTCTAAGTGAAAACCAATAATATCAAGAATCTTATGCTTTTCTATTTCCTTGACCTCAACCCGAAGTTAGGTTTTTGGCAAAACTGCTTCATTGGTTCCCTAAATTATTTACTTGTTTGAAAGTGGTCCTCAAGTTTTTTTTGTTTGAAAGTGGTCCCTCAAGTTTTTTTTGTTTGAAAGCGGTCCCTCAAGTTTACTTTAGTTAACATGATTGGTGCTTCTGTTAATTTTTCCGTCTCTGGTCATCTTCTCCGTTTGAATTTCCGGTTAACACCATTTTATTCGGCGATTGAAGCTCTATTTTTTTTCTTTTTCTTTGCTCATTCTTCGCCAACAAATGTTCAGATTGGATCACCAATCTCTCTAGCATTCTCCACTACGTCCAAAAGGTGGTGTGATGGGATTTGTGGGGTTTGAGATAAAAGATATTGGCCGGAAAAAAATGGAGTTTCGACGGAGAAGATGACCGGAGATGGATAATTTGATGGAAGGATCAACCGTGCAAACGTAAGTAAACTTAAGGGACCACTTTAAAAAGAAAAAGAAAAAAACTTGAGGGACCACTTTAGAACAAATAAATAACTTAAGGGAAAAAAAACAATTTTGCCTAGATTTTTCAATGGTAGCACGTAAACCATAGTCTTTAGAAAACTTATTAAAGATGTTAATGACCACTTGATCTGAATTCACATGTGTAACACCCACTATTTTATCTTTGAAGATTTTGTAAATATTCTATAAATTAATAAATAAAAGTATTCAACTTTGATTAAATTGTTTATTTTTATGGTATAAATCATTTTATAGAAAATATGTGTATGATTTTAGTATCTTTGACATAAGTATATTTTGATCCTCAAAAGATACGTTAGTCATCAATTTAGTCTCAAAATTGTTTTTACATCAATATAATCCCTCAAAGATCAACATGGCATCACAAAATGTAAATTTTGGCCTTTGAGAGATTCATATGGTTATTAAATAAGTCCCTTAAACGAATAATGTGGTGCCATGTTGATCTTTGAAAGACTAAGTTGATGTAAATAATCTTTTGGGGACTTAATTGAAGACCAATGTAACTTTCGGAGACAAAAGTGACTATTAGCACTTAAGTGTATTATGTATATGTGTGATGTCTTATCAATATCTAGATCGGTGGGGGGTGGTTCTCGGTACGATCTATTCTTGAGAAGATTCATGATAAGTTTATACTTGTTACAAAGATACATGATTGCGAGACACTTAGTCTTGATTGCTTTTCCTTGAAGAATCTTTTGAGATTAAGAGGCTTTTTTACCTAAGTGGGGTAGTTTTACAAACAATTTACGAAAAAAGGGTAGTTTAAATACTATTTACATAGGACCGGGTAGTCAACGAAACTATTTACGCGAATGGGGCAGTCAAAGTCAAAAAAAAAAGTCTAAGAAGTCATCCCAAATGACTTAACGCAGGTGACACGTGGCGACCTCCCATTGGTCCGCCAGATTTTCTGGATAAAAAGTAAAAAAAAAAAAAAAGGCCGCCGACAGCGCGCCACGTGGCGCAACCCGGTGGTTGCGTCACTGCGCTTGACGCAACGCGTAGCTTCAGCCGCAGTGACGCAACCACCGGGTTGCGCTACGTGGCGCGCTGCCTCCCCCTGTCCCCCACGCGCCAGCCTTCCTCTCCCCCTCCCCACCTACCCACTCTCCTTCCCAATATATAACTACTACCCCCCATATTAACCACCCAATCCGACTCTATATTTGCCTCCACCATACTACTCGGTACTCCTCCCTCAACTCAATAAATTGGTACTTCCACATCTTCTACAAATTGGTACTTCCTCAACCTAATAAAGATAAGACATAGATTTTTATTTTTTTAATATTTTATAATTTATTTACATAATTATTTTATGTGTTTTTATATTTATGTGTACACCTTTATTTTATTTTTTGGCACAATATTTATTATTATTGTTTAGGTAATTATTATGCACTTAGTTTTATTTTTTATGTTTAGCTATTAGTTAGATTTTAAATTTTTTATTTTTATGTAAGAGTGCATTTCCATACTACCTCCTTCTAAAAATTTATAGTCCCACTTTCATTCAATTATATTCCTATAGTCAACCTTATTTGTTAACGCTGTATCACAGAGTCTTGAGGTAAGTTTTACGATTGTTCGAAATTTAAATTTTTTAGTCATATGTACTGGTATATATAATTAGTTGTAATCTTATTTTATTTTGTTATAATTTTTATTGCATTAGTACATAGAAATTATTAGCTAGATTTTTTATTTATTAATTATTTGAGGTTGTGATGGTGGATAGGGAATGGGTTGACCCATACCAAATTGTCGCATCACACGATCTGGTTGATGCCACTCCACAATATTGTAACATATCAGTGGACATACAGATCTCCAGGTGTCTGCGTTTTCAAACGCTACACCAGGTACAGTCATCAAGACATCTAGCGTGTATGGATCCCACACAATCTGCAGAAAATATACAATATATTATATAAATGCACTTACAAAGAATAAGGGTTAAGAGACTAAAAATGAATAATAACAATATTATATTACATAATTACACTTACATCACTTTGTCTGAAATTATCAAATTTTGACCTGTACCAGCTCAAGGGGTGAGAAGGTCTAGCATAATTCTTACCATGCACCCACCTGAAAAAATTTTAAAAATATTAATAATAAATAAATAAAATGGAAGGAAATATTAATAAATAATAATAAATAAATATTAATAATAAATTTATAAATAACATGTACTTACCTTGTACCATATGCTCTGCTAAAGTGTTCTGCCTCCTGAGGCTCATTCTCATTTTCATTTGTTTCTATTATTGTTGGTGCTATGGAAGGAAATCTCACCCAAGCCCACATTTGGATTAAGGGAACAAAACCACAGATATCTTTTCTGTCATAGTCAGTGGATAAGCATAACTCACGATATAAATAGCTAAGCAAAGCTGATCCCCAACTATAGTTCTTTGTTTGTGAGAGGTCTTGCAATAGAAAAAGATACCTCAACGGTACAAAACTTCCAGAATGGTTTGTGAACATCACGCCTCCAATCAATCTTAATATGAAGGCTCGGGTAAATGTTTCGATCACATACGGATCGTCATCAAAACCATTAGGCAAATACCCAAAATTCTCCTCCAACCAGCTCATCCTCAGTCCGCTGCCAGTCAAAGCATTTTGTGGTGGGCGTATGCCTAATAGCTGCTCAACAAGTGTTGGCCAGTCATCATGATGGGTAGGACCAATCACCGGTTCTCCATCCACAGAAATACCAAGCAATACGGCAACATCCTGTAGCGTTATCGTGCATTCTCCAAACGACATGTGAAACGTGTGTGTTTCAGGCCGCCACCGCTCTACTAGTGCAGAAATGAGCTTATGGTCAACTGGAAATAACATCAATTCCGCAACCCAATAAAATCCGGTACTCCTTAACTTATCTTTCAAAGCCTCAGGAATTTCATCAACTCCATGATGAAACTGTTGTGCACGCCTGCATCGTAAAACACGATCAGGGCTACCATTCCACACATGTTGGGACACGTGTTTATGTTGCAAGTATAGAACGGAATCGTCATCTGGACCAGGGTTAATCGCACGTCCTGAGGAAGATGAACTTGATGCCATCACTATCTGCATAAACATTAACACATTTAATTAATAACAATTGTAATAAATTTAGAAATATTTTAGTAACGAATGAAAATAATAAAAAATTATTCATTCATCTAATAAAAAAAATAATAGCTAAAAATACCTAAACATAAAAATCAAAACATATAAATAAATAAATAAATAAAAAATCTAACTACTAAATAAATATAAAATATCAAACTAATACCTACACATAAATAATCTCACTAAAACCATAAACGTAAAAACAAAGTAATATCTAAATAAATTTACACTAATACCTAAAAACTAATAAATAAATAAAAAATCTAACTACTAAATAAATAACAAATATCAAACTAATACCTACACATAAATAATCTCACTAAAACCATAAACGTAAAAACAAAGTAATATCTAAATAAATTTACACTAATACCTAAAAACTAATAAATAAATAAAAAATCTAACTACTAAATAAATAACAAATATCAAACTAATACCTACACATAAATAATTTCACTAAAACCATAAACGTAAAAACAGAGTAATACTTAAATAAATTCCCAATAATACCTAAACATTAATGTGGTGCATAAAAAATCTAACTACTAAATAAATAAAAAAACACTAACTAATACCTAAACATAAAAAATCAAACTAATAAATCAATACAAAATATCTAACTATTATCTAAACATAAAAAAATTAACTATTAAATAAATAAAAAATCAAACTAATACTTAAACATTAATAATGCCTAAACAATGTATAAATAAAAATAAATAGCTAAGTAATATACATGAAATAAAGTAATACAAAAATAAAAATTTATACTAATGCCTAAACATAAATAAGTGCATAAAAAATCTAACTAATAAATAAATAAAAAAATCTAAGTAGTAAATAAATACAAAATCTAACTAATAACATAAATACATATTACCTAAACATCAATATCAAACTAATAAATAATAAATAAATCTAACTAATAAATAAATATCTATCTATTACCTAAACATTACAAAAATCAAACTAATAAATAAATACATAATCTACCTAATAAATACATTAAAAAAACCTAACAACACATAAATATAAAATCTAAATCATAAATACATAAAAAATTATAACTACCTAATATATCAAAAATCTAACTAAAAAATATACGTAATGAAAAAATATAAAATATAAAATCTAATTGTTAAATAGATAAAAAAAAAAATCTAACTATAAATACATAAAGAATTCTAACTAACTAATAAATCAAAAATCTAACAAAAAATTCTAAGTAATAAATATATCAAAAAAATCTAACTAATATATAAAAATAAAATCTAAATAATACATACATAAAAAAAATCTAACTAATAGATAAATTAAAATTTAACCTCGGAAAATATATTAAAGATTCGTGTAGAACAATGAACGATAATTGACAAGAAAATAAATATTCTTACAAAATATGCTCAAGTAGGAGTGGATTGTGAATGTTGGAATGTGATAAGAAAAATACACCGAACGAAATTGCACTGGAACGTGGGAAGAAAAAATATACTGAGGGAGGGAGTGTGTGCAAATACACAGAGGGAGGAAACTTGAGAATAAAAGTTTGGGGGTGAAAGAATTGGTTTGGTTGGTGTGTGTATATATAGTGAAAAGGAGATAGGATAAGAGGATAGATTTTACCGGATAATGGGGGGGGGGGGGGATTGGGTAAATATCTGCTGGGTATTAATGGCTGGCGCGTGGGGGACAGGGGGAGGCAGCGCGCCACGTGGCGCAACCCGGTGGTTGCGTCACTGCGGCTGACGCTACGCGTTGCGTCAAGCGCAGTGACGCAACCACCGGGTTGCGCCACGTGACGCGCTGTCGGCGGTCTTTTTTTTTTTATATACTTTTTATCTAGAAAATCTGGCGGACCAATGGGAGGTCGCCACGTGTCACCTGCGTTAAGTCATTTGGGATGACTTCTTAGACTTTTTTTTTTTTGACTTTGACTGCCCCATTCGCGTAAATAGTTTCGTTGACTACCCGGTCCTATGTAAATAGTATTTAAACTACCCTTTTTTCGTAAATTGTTTGTAAAACTTTCCCACTTAGGTAAAAAAGCCAGATTAAGATGAATAGATGTTGATACTGGATCCAAAGATTTTGTGGGAACGATTGCACACATTGCATAAAGATTAAAGAAATAATAATTACATTATGTATAGCACTTATATCTTCATGCATCAGGAGCATCAGCTATATGTTGCATGTGTTTGTTTACTTTTAGTATTTTTAATTGTTGGCTATATAATGATATATAAATAACTTACTCATTTTTAATTGACAGGACTACCATTCAAAATCATTTTTCTATTACAATTTTTTCGATCCTTATCCAAAATTTACACTTTTGGTATCTTTGAGTTTATAACGAAAAAACTTCAAAATTTATAGATGAATTTTTTGAAAATAATTCATAATTTAATAATATAGAACTAATGAAAAAACAACATATAACATTTGAAAATAAAAAAATAACTTCAAATATTTTTTTAAAAACTATACGACAAAGTTAAAAACTAAAAAAAAATTAGAGAACGAACGAAGTTTTGCCCAAAAATTATTTTAAAGAATGAAATATTTGAGTTTTCAACATATATTTACAAAGTGTTTTTTTTTTTAAATTAAATAAAAACAAACATTTACAAATTTTCATAGAGTTTTAATTTCCAACCCCTACATTTTAGTTCCAAAACCCACAATCTATTTTATCTCAAAAATTCCAAATCTCACTTCCCTTCCACAACCAAATCCCTCTCTAACATCTAAACCCCTCTTTCACTATTGAAAGTTGTCGTCGCTCGAGAAAGACAGCATCGTCACCCCTGTCGTCGTTCATCTCTTTCGCTCATTGCTTAGTGCTTACTGTTTCTAATTTATGATAACCCAGTGTCCAAAAAACTACTTTTCGACACGAGATGTCAGAATTATTGTTCAAATGCAAACAATTTTTCCTACCAATCTTGTCGGAATTTAGTTAACATATTCCGATATACTTGTGTTAGAAAATTAATACTTTTCAAACACTGGTTTGTCGGAATTGCATCAATGACGAACAAAAAAAGATAAACACACTTCGATGGAATGGTCTCAAAACGTGAGCGTGAGTGAGAGAGAATGTTGGGATGTTTGGGTTTGGATAGGAAAAGTTTGAGAAGAGAAATTTGCAAAGGAAGAGGAAGATGAAGGAATAGTGGTTTGAATAGGAAGATGAGGTTTTGGGGGTTGGA